>JAQQAF010000006.1:42958005-44208005 GCA_029747655.1 Ensete ventricosum | reverse complement strand
TGTTTGTGCTTGATATTCGACCTGTTTGTTCTTGATTACTTCAAAATTATATTATATAATGCACGTTCAGCTCGAGTTTTGTTAGTATCCTGTTTCTGATCTGTTGAATTGTATGAACACAGGAAGGGCTTGCTAGACTAGATCGAAAGAAGAAATGGGACACTAGAGAACGCAAGTCCGCTCTTGATGGTTTGGAAGAATTTCAAGCTAAAGCAAAACGAGAGAGGCTGAAGATTTGGCAATACGGTGATGTCCAATCTGATGACGAGGAGTTAGCTCCACCACCTCCAAGGAAAGCTGGAGGTCGTCGATGAGAGAACTGATGCGCGAGCAAGGGCAAAAATAAGGTTTCGAGATATAGGGAGGAAGTTTGTAATTCATAGTTCGCTTTGAGTAGCCACTTATACGTCTATATTTCTCTATTCGGATTTTGTTTTCCTTTTTTATCCCAAGACTCGAAGAAGTCATTTTTTCCCCCTAGCTTTAAATAAGTTATCACCCATAACTCATCCATCTCTATTTGGAAACCAAGTTTGTCTGTGCCCATAGATTTAATTAAAACTCCTTGTCGAAAGCAGGAACATTTTGTTTCGATCTATATTTGTGACTTTTCTTCTTGTCAACCTCAAAAGTTTCCGAGTTGTTCTGGGAATCATTTCTACTGAGAGCTTCTCGTTTGAAATCGTCAGTGTTATAGAACGTCATGTTTGTTTTAAGACACGATGCAGATTCCCTTGTCTTGCATATTACTTGAACCTTTTTTTTTTTTTTGTCTAGTAAAAATTCTATATTACTATTTGGCGTTGTAATAATACATAGAACAAGCATTTTCTTACGACCCCATTCACCAACCAACCAACATAGTTTAATATAGGGTAGACCATAGTTCTTCTAGTCGAAACCATAAGATTCTAGTTCAGATTATGAAATCGTCGATTAAGGTTCCAAATCGACATGATTATTTTTGTAAAGATGGTTCATTAACATTCAACTATAAAATAAAAAAAAATTTAATTCATCGATCCATTCTGATTTCGATTTTTGACCGATTCGATTCGGATGCGGTTCGTGGTTGGAACCGAACCAGACCGCTGCCTTTGTAGTTTAATGTGCAGAAGGTTGAAGCAACATCATGTATGTATGTATGTGTGTGTGTGCCTGCAAAGTTTTCGCACGATGGGGAAGTAGTGCTGTTTCGTAAAAGGACAAACAACTTCGCACGTATTGGGAGTCCCAGGAATACACATACATGCCTGCAACTCCCACGCCCCTCTTTTTGCCTGTGTTCGCCCGTACCAATGCATATGGGTACGGGTGCGACACAGAGTCCTCCTGCGGTCGTTGCCACCCTTCCCCTCCGACCAAAGCAGGGCACAAAAGACTGTTCAAGTGGAGAGGCCGGGAAATGGGTTCCCAAAGAAAGATGCCCGTTTGCCTCTCGAGCTTTGAACACCTCGGGGTTTCTTCGGGCTTCGGGACGAGAGAGACGTTTTCTCTCCTCTCTGGGGTTTATTCTATCTTGGACTTTGGGCGACGTGATAACTGGTCAAATCTAAAGCTTTCTGAATCCAAGCATCATCGTCTTCTTCGTCTGCTCCGCCATTAACAATCGACACAGCTCCAAAGCTGAACCCAACTCCGTCGTCGGATGTGTGTACCAGTCGGACGGGGCAAGTGACACCGTGTGTATCAAATCCGGCCCCAAAAAAAAAAAAAAAAAAAATTTGAAAATGATGCGTATAAATATTTTAATCGAGTTAAGATTGGAATCGAATTGATCGAACTATTCTTGAATTCTAAACGAAATCGAAATCAGAACTAGATGGTTTGGTTACAATTTTTTATTTTTGGGAATCAAAATCGATAATCACATGATTAAATATATATATATGATTTTATTTTAAATTATAATGATTTTAATTATATATATTTTTTAATTTAAATGATTAGAAATCAAAATCGACGACCTACGTGAGTCTAAGTCTACTCGCATGGTTTGACATGGGTAAACCAAACTTACTCGAGAGACCACGGTGGGGTGGGGTGGGGTCTTTATCAATCTCACGTTGACTGAGTCCATTCTCCTCTGACCACGCAGTCTTCGGCACGTGGATAGAGACAGTGGAGTCGCAACTACTAAATTCCCGGCCTCAACCGGCGTCGTAGAAAAAGTATAAAAAAAAGAAAAAAAAAGAGAGAGTGATGGATTTCTAGAGATTCACATCCTCTCTCATCCAACGATGTCTCCCAGATAAAAGATCACAAATCGAACGGCTCAGGTAGAAAGAGGAGAGAGAGAGAGAGAGAGAGAGAGAGAGAGAGAGAGAGAAGAACTCAGTCAAAGTGTCAACCTGCCACCAAACCAGAACGTGAGGTCCTAAAGAACAAAAAACTACTGTGCAAAAGAGAAGAGGAACAGGAAAGAGAGAGAGATGTTGGACAGAGATGCCAGTCTTCTGCTGTACATAAAATAAAAGAGCTCTTCCCACATCTCACGCTTCTCCTCTCATCCTCCCATCCAAAATAAAGATGCCAATGCCTCTCAGACCATTCTGCCATCGCCAGAGTACACAGCCTTCACTTTTTGTTTGAACCCTACGCTGGTCATACTTGCATCCATTATATAAATCCTCTGATCTCATCCTTATCACCCTCTCTCTCAACGCCACCCCTCACGCCTTTCTCTCACTCTCGAGTGCATCTCTTACGCACCTTTTGTTCTCCTACTCCGTCGAGCACGGACGAGTCGTGCGTGCGGTGTTGTCCATATGAGGGGTGAGATCGTAGCGGTATAGATGGGATTGAAGTCTCTCGGCCTGCAGATGATTCCATGGTGCTTCCACGTGGTGGCCGGCAGTCGGACCAGCCCGTCCCCTGCGGCGCAGGCCACGGGGATCAGGCTCATCGGCTGCGACGGTCGGGTCAGGGTGTACCACCGGCCGGTTGCGGCGGCAGAGCTCATGAAGGAGCACCCCTGCTACCTCGTCTGCCGCTCCGACGCCTTCTTCATCGGTCAGAAGGTCCCACCGCTGGCCGCCGGCGACCAGCTCCAGCCTGGCCACTCCTACTTCCTCCTCCCCGCCCACTTCTTCCACTCCGTCCTCTCCTTCGTCACCCTCGCCACCTCCCTCATCGGCCCCAACGCCGGCGCCGCGGCGAGGAAGACCGCCCTCCTCAGGCCGTTCGACATCCACAAGACGGCCTCGGGGACGCTTCAGATCAGGGTCTCCGATGAGTTCCTCGGAGAGAGAGTCCGGGACGAAGAGAACTGCCGCGGTAGCAGCAAAGTTGTCACCACGGAGGCGTTGGAGAAGGAGTACAGGACGTTGGTGAGGTGCAGGTCGAGGCGGTGGAGGCCGAAGCTGGAGACGATAAGGGAGTCGGAGAGGAGGAGCGTAGTCGGGCCATTCGGTGGCTTCAGGAGGAGAAAGACGACGACGAAGAAGAAGAAGGAAGAGATCCAATTAGCTCGGTCGTAGAGCAGCAGCAATCTCTTCTGTTTTGTACATTGTAAATTTAGATGAATGTGTCCTAACTAAACCCCACCTATATATTAGGATTGAAAGAATATTTATCCTTCAAAGAAAGCTCTTCCGTGATGATGGCATTTAATCTCTTTGATGTTTGTAGTGTCTCTCGCTTAGCAGTTCGTTCAATCGATCATCGAACTATGTTTCGGCCCAATGAATTCCTTAGCGGGCTTATGGGCCACAACTAAACGGCATTTAATCTATCATACATCAAATCAAACAGCAGAGACATATTTCTATTGTGATAGCTAACCCGAATATATACATATTTCTATGACTTCAACCTTTTCATAATACACATTTGGCAGTATTAGAGACAGACACACTTGCTGATGTCTGGGCATCTGCATGAGTGCTGCATTCATCCACCATACTCTCATTTGTGGATATATATATATATATATATATATATATATATATATATATATATATATATATATATATATATATATATATATATATATATATATATATAATGTTCTTTTTTATTTTATTTTTTTGAAAAATGAGAAGTGCTACCTGCACATAAATATTAGAACTCATTAGGCCCAAAATATAAGTGACCGACGGTTGATGCCACCACCCATACGGTAAGGGTAAGGCGGCGGAGCATTATTTTCGACACTCGATAGGATCAGCAGAACCGCGAGCCATTTCTGATACCTATGTCTGTGGCTCCTACACGCCCCTCATCAGCATCTCTCGATACCTTTTGAAGGATTCCAGCTTCTGCATCCTCATCTGCCTGTGAAACCTCTTTATGAATACATCTGCCGCGTGATCGATCTCGTCCTCCAGCCTGAACTCAGAACCATCCTCCTTGGAGTTCTTGACGAGATCAATGACGGATCCAGTGGTGTTCCCAAGCTCGTCGTCGTCGTCTTCTTCTTCCGAGTCAAAGAGTGAGTGCCTCAGATCTTTATTGTTGTCGTCATCGTTTTCATCATAACAGTACATCGGTTCCGTGTTGGTTGGGTTCGTCAGGGCTGCGTTCTTCGCAGCATCGGAGAGGACGATCGCCTTGTCGTGATCCTCGGCAAAATGGGCACCTCCTTCGCCTTTCTCTTCGCCCATCAGCGCATGGATCTTGTGGTTGATCGCCTTCACGAGGACCTTCTTGTTCTGAAGGAGCCCCAGGATCAGGAGCCTGGTCTTCAAGGCACTAGTTTTGCTCTTCACCGCCGTCGACTTGGCCTTCACCACGGCCACAACCACGGAGCACATCTGCTTCAAAAAGGAGGAAGTCCGGAACTTCATCTTTGAGGTGGTAAAGAACCCCGCAACAGATGAGACGAAGATAAATAGTCGCGAATCGAAGAGGGTGAGATCTGAAAGCGGATCAGAATAAGAGGAAGATGTGGGGAGGAAGAGAGTAGTAGCTTTTGGAATAAGAAGCAAGAGAAGGAAACATAAGAGTGTCTGTCGCAAGTGAATGTTTCTGCATGGGATTTGTCTCGAGGGATGACATGGGTCTTTATAGAGGATGGAGACCAAACGTCTATGCGCTTGGCTGGGACTAAAGAAAGAAAACTTAAGAGCTAAGCAGTGAAGTGAGCAGCAACCAGGAAAGTGAAAGCTTAAAAAAAAAGAGGAAGAAAGCAAAGCTGTGGCACGTGAAAGAAACGAAGGCGTGGAGGAGTCATTTGCAGCAAAGGACAGTTGTAGTAGAGGTTCTTTTGAATTATTATTTGGTTGCTGCTTTGGTGGTCATCCACAGAAATATCTTTTCTTTTGCAACGTTTCTTTGTTGCTCTTTTGAGTGTGCTGATGATTGTAATGTCGCTGTGGTACCCCCCTTTATTGCTATTGCTTCACATCTATGGTTCTATCTTTTCTCTATGCCTTTATGTGATGACAAATATCTGCGCCTACGTCGTCCATAATTTTCTTAAATCTCCGCATTACGAAATGATGGTAAATATTTGTTTAAATTTTCTTTAATAATACGACCTGGATTCTTCATATTTCTCATGCAAAATTAATCTTATGGTTAAATAAACCAGAAAAAATATGGTGATTTTGACTACTTCTCGACAAGCCATCACTAATGATTAAGCAAGTAAGAGGAGATAAAAGATGCGCTGACTCGCCTTTGGGAAACATATCGCGTCCGCACAGTTACATACGTACGTAGCAGCCACGAAGTATACTAGTACAAGCAAATACTGAATAAAAGAAGAACACGAAGCAATTCTAATATGGTATGGCGCTTCAAGAATAAATTTGGATGGGATGGTGCTCCGAGCCCATAATTCACGTGCTCGACCTCATCCGGCCATGTTGAGTAGCCAATCTATCGATTGACTTTTAGGCCTACAGTTCAGAGAAGAAGAAAAAGCCACAGTTGTGTTAAATCAAGCATGTATCTGATTGCCAAATTGGGCAAAACACATTTTGAAATAGTATCGAACCACATATCATTATCGTTACACACTGAACAGTTAAAAGGGGGAGGATTAATATATCTATCTATACATGCATGTTACAAGGAAATAATTAAAAATAAAAATAAAAAAACATTTGAAGGAACAACAAGATTTGCTACCACCAGTCCCCCCACACCAGTAAAATTAAGGCAGCAAAGTCATCGTGTCCCTCGTTTCTGGATCGTGATCATCTATTGAAGGTTTACTCCATTCTGTGTATCTAAGAGGAATGAACTTTGCTCGATCATAATTGGTTCCTCTGAAACCTGTTGTTCTTGAAGACACCATAGGCATTACAAGTACCGAAGAAGTGCTAATTGACTCCTCACCAAGACCGAGTGAGAGAGAACCAGCAGCCTGCAAGAGGAACATTAGAACATGGTAACGAAATATCTTATAGTAAAAAGACCGTTCCATTGTTTTCTCAAAAGAAAAAAATTTAAAAAGCCAAAGTACCTTTGCCTTCAACAGAATAAACTTTGCTTTTGTAAGCACTGCTTGTGCAAGTGACCTCACATCACTTATTTCAGGATCGTCTAATGGAAGCATTGCACTCCTGCAGTTCCAGTTATTAACACTATATCAGCTAGGGTGGATTATATACACCACTATAATTGCTTAATAACTTCAAAAAATGGAAATCATCTCGATATATGAAACGTGTGAAGTGGCCCCCAGAGAAAGCCAACATGTAATTTGAAGTAATGTACAAATTAATTTTTAATATCATACAGTGAATGGAACATCAATTTTATGACAAGCAACAAGATAGAGGGGATGGCAAGTACCTGTTCATATCAGTTGGAAGGTCTTGAGCTAAAGGCAAACAAGAATCCTTTGTTTCAGTTCCTAAAAGTTGTTGGAAAAATTTACTTTAGTTAACGCTAATGATGCATAAAAAGAGGAACTATTAACAATCCATAAGTACCTTTAGAATCATCAGGTGCTAATAAAGAAATGCCAATAAATACAAATGCCATCCCCACTACAAACATAGTTATTCTTAATGTGTTAAATACCTGTTAAAGCACTTAAGTTAGCTTCATCTATTGAAAACAATATATAGACATAGGTTTCTATGGATAAGGCTCACTTGATATTCTTGAAAATACACAAATCCTGTACAGATAGAGAAGAAGGTCCACACAATCTGAAACATGGGAACGATGAGGATTGCATCGAAAAGAGACAACCCTTCGTTCAGTCTTGCCATCTGGAATTTAAGAAAAGCTATATCAGACATCTCAGAGTAAGGAAGTCTCCAGATACAGTTTTGGGCATCATTACCCAAAATCCTGCTGTGCTAAAGAACAACAACAGCATACAATATGTAAACCAGCTATGGAACTGATAGTTGCTGCTCATGGTCAGTCTTAGCATATTAGACCTGGAAAGTGTACACAACAAATATATAAATAGAAGAAATCAAAAGTATGCATAGAGATCAATTAAAAAAAATTGCAGCTTATCCTGCAGAAACAAGGAATGAAATCCTTCCTTAAGATGCCAACTTACAAGGATTTTGCAAATAACACTGAGCAAGAACCCACAGCACCAGAAACAGTGGCATAAGAAAATGGAAGCAAAGTCCGCCAATAGGGAGACTCTGGATCAGAAACTGAAAGATATGCTTCTCCTGTCCTGATAGTTATAGTAATCAGGATAACCATAGTTTGTTGCACAGGGATGAGATGATAAAGATAAGACACACAAGGAGGCTGGCTTCTAACACCCAAAAATAAGCTGGCTTCGAACCATAGTTATTAGTCTGCTCACCTGTAAAAGTACTGGTTGACACCAACTATCAATAACAAAGTCAAGCAATAGAGAAGAAAAACCAAACTGCTGTATTTTGCAATCAACTCCTCTGGTGTATATACTGCAAAGAAAAAAGAAGAAATATGATTTAGTTGATTATTAACTATTCCTTCCCTCTGTTAGGTTGATGTTAATACCAGGTGACTGGTGGTTTCCAAAAGACACTAAGAAAATGTTGCCAAAAACAATAAAAGTTGTTGCTACCATGACCCTGCAAAACAATTTGTCACATGAAATTATATTTCTGCATCAAGCATATGTCCTTTTTAAAACAATGTCAATTCTGAAATGACTTACTTGACGGACACTGTTTTACTGAGAACAAAGTAAGCAAATGCAATATTAGATACGAATTGAATAGATCCCAATGCAGCAAGAAGTGACTGCAATCACAAAACACAAAATATCCGAGTCAGGGAAAAAACTGATCAAACTGGTTATGATTATACAATCCTCAAAAATAAAAACCAAATGTTAAAAGCATTTCCCACCCTGTGAACCATCCTTAAAGTTTGGACTGTGAATTACCCACAAATATATTAATATCCTAATGCCCTGAATCATTGTGAACATAGCTAATACGTAAAGCCTTAAGAACTTAAACTTTGATCTAATAGGTAGGTAGTCATTGACTAGTCAACCAAGAGTATCCTAATGCCCTGAATCATTGTGAACATAGCTAATACATTAACAATCAAAGAATTATTGAAGAGATAAATGGATTCATCAAAGAAGACATTCAAATCCTGGGTGATACAAATTTCTACTTTTCATCACTATCATCATGGACAAAATGCCAATGAAAGAACAGTGTACATCACATTTACAGCAGGAACACATGTTTGTGAATAATGCTCTTGCTGAACCCAAATTTGAGTAGTGAAAGCCCATGAAAGGCACATTATATCACGATTAACATTTTATACTAAATGATATATTCCATCAGTAACTGATGAACAAAACCAAAATATTTAACTTGACCTGTGCAGCATATGCAAAGGAAACAAAATTGAGGCAGTTCCCAAAAACAAACAAAAGAATGCCTGCATTGGAAGGTACATCATTAGATCAGCTAAAATATATTTATTCAAAATAGAAGATATCACAATGTAAAGTATTACCAATTCTCCAGGTCTGGAAATGTATAATTGATTTCACATTAACTTTGCTGTTGGTGCCATCACAGCTAGGAATGTAATGCTTCTCTCGCTGCAAACACAGAGACAGACACCATAAGAAGAATATTGGCATGTTGGTACATGAATTAACAGTATATGTAGTACAGTCTTTATTTGCAACAAGCTATGACAGGAGATAAAGACTATGAATTTTCACACTGGAGCTGGTAAAGTTATAGGAAAGCATGAACATGTAACAGGACACTTAAACCAAACCAGGCACATTGAAAATACCTGATCATGACCCAATTTTAGAAGGTTAGTCCCAAAGTTTATAGTAATACTCCCAATTATATTAATAAATGCTCCAATAATCCACTCCCCCATGGATCAAATGATGATGAGGAGCTCTTCTATAGTGAGATAAATCAGTTCATGACTTTTTTTTAAGGTTGACTCTTGCAAATCATTGTTTTAGTCATTGGCCTTCAGGTCTTCTCAAACTGTAGGCAAAGCCCATGGTGCATATGCAGACTCTTTATGCAGTAGAAATGATTGAATCAAGTTCTGCACTCCTGAAAATATCAAAGGTATCCACAAATGCAGTGCATATAAGTTAATCACTAGAAGGGTCAAAGATAACATCAGATTATTAGATTAGCCGTAGAATAATAACAAAGACATCCAATGATTGGAAAGAACAAATAATGTGAAAAGATAACATGTGATGGTAATATCAAATGAGGTTCTTGCTTAAACACACTATGCCACTCCACAACCTGCATAACATTTAATATGTATCATAACAAAATTTGCCAAATACAAAATCCATAACAAATTTATGGACAATATCGACTTGACCATTTCAGATTATGATATCAACAATTCAGGCTGAAAGAAGTAACTAAGAAAAAGAACAAAAGAACTACAAAGTAAATTAGTTTATCATTTACTGGAATCTTATTTAACTTATAAAAAGCTGCCATATCTTCCATGCTTCAGTAACAACAAATGACATACAGAAGACATAGAATAAGTTCAACTTAGAAACATATGGCTAGGTTCAACAACTTGTTCCCAAAGGCAAAGTTGAAATGTTTCTTATAATACTCAAATTCCTTAACCCTGCCATCCAAGACTCCTTTTCTATTCCTTCAAATCCCCAGGGAGTGATTAGCATTAGAGCCACATAACTCTTTAGCAATCATTTTCTTGTTTAGATAAATATGGTAATTTTTGAATGCTCAGTTTGTCACATAGCAATTAGTCTCCAGCTTGTTAAAATAACTCTCTCCATAGAATCCCAGAACTGTGAAAATTGATATTGAAAAGATAGAAATTAGGGGCATGGCTCAGATAATTACTTTGATTCAGATAAAGTTGTGTTTGCTCCGTCTTATTGAAAATCCAGCAAAAATACTTCGAAGTAATGCCTTCATGCGGTATGTGGTCAAGAAAAGCACTGAGAACTTCACTGGCCAATCAGAAATGAAGTTTTCTAAGTGTTCCAAGAAGTATACGCGGTTCCCGATGGTACAGTAGGTCTGCCTATATCTAAGACAAATGATCATATTTGAAAAACCACCCCTGCCATATATTGTTCTTTCATAACTAGCCTTTTAATGTATGACTGCTGTACATTATATGAATCACCCCTTGTAAGCCAGTGACTAGGATAGCAATATCTCCAATAAAAAAAAGGCAACAGGTGCATGATGCTACTGCCAATATGATCTAGGGAGGGTGATGAGGAGGAACAATGTAGGCAGTCCACATACTATTGAATTTCCTCTTCAGCAAGCAATTGCAAGCTTTTGTTAAAAGAAATTCTCTAAGCCCTGCATAAGCAACATATTTTAGAAGTTAATCCTCATGGTAGGTACACACCAGCAGTTTCTTTTTACAAGCCTCCTCTTTGTCTTCTATACCATAATTCCCTTGAGAGAAGGCACAAAGTCCATGACATTTGTCTCGTCCAACTATCAAACCTAAATTCACGCGTTTGGATGACGGAGCTGCGATTAGCGATCATCCGATAGGACGGGGAGTAGGAAACCCCATAGCAAATCTAATTGCTAGCATAAATAAGCCCCAAATTATAATTATAAGATACAGATAGTGTTGAGAAAATTACATGGGCCAAGAAGAAACAAAAACACATTATATTCCCAAAGAGATTCTTTAACAAAATAAAAGAAAAAGAGAAAAAATAGGAAATTTTAAAAATCGTTCAAGAACCTTATTTGCTTTCACGTAATCTTCCATCTCAAGATACGATCACGAGCACCAGACATACATACAAACAAACGCATGAATTGGCGATAAATTAGAATCCTATCTACCTCGTCCGCACCGAAGCGAAAATGCTTAGTAGCCAGATCCATAACCTAGAGTCAGTGATTGAAACAAGAATGTATAGATCGCACCGGATCTTGAAGCATTGACCAAGGAAGAGTCATTTTCCGGGGGCTTTACCTCGCGGGAATGGTCGCGGGATCCCCCTCCAGCTGCCGCCGAGGCCCAAGAAGAACGAATCGATCGACTCGAGACGAAGAGGAGAAGAAGATGAACACTAGAAACTTTTCTTGCGACGGAGGAGGACGAGGAAAAGGCGAGAAGATCTGCAAAATTAGGGGCGCAAATCGCCGATCGCTTTACCCCCCGTACTCGACCGTCACAAAAATAACAAACAATAAGAAGTCATTCGCCGAGGCTGCATTTTATATTGGCGAATTCGTTTGTTCACCGAGTCCTTTCCCGCCTGGTGAGGATCTTCTGTTATGGGACAATGACAATATGCAATATTTCCCATCATGAAACTGAAAAGGGCCCACAGACGGAAGAGACCGCACGCTGATTCTATTTTTCTGGTGGATAAAAATGCTGAACTCTGTATCGGATATGACAACTGTTAAGCCATTGTTCGTTTACTACTTTTTTCTCGTAGTATCATTACAACTTTTATTTATTTTGAAAAAGGCGTTGGGATCCCAAAAGTCCGAAACCCACGATCGAACCCTCTCACAGCCGTGGCTGATGACCTCACCATCATCGGCGTCTTCTCTCGGGTGTGTTGGCGGGGGCCATTCGCGCGAGTGTTTTAAGGCGTCACTCATTGTCTTAATCTCTGAACGGTCTTCGTTCGTTCCCATCGGTCCACGTTGGTGGTACAAAGATTCGCGGTCATTTTTCGTGTGCACCCAAGACTTTCGCGCCCATACATCCAGTGACACGTAAGGCCACAGAAGCGGTGGACCCCGCAAAGCATATCTGTATGTGTGGAGGAACTAAGGCTTGGGGAAGTGTTCGGGACTCGTCGAGGAGTCGCTTACTTTTAACACCTTCAATACGCGTTACGGTCACCCATACCGTACGGTCGGCGGCCACCACCATCTCACGTGGCTCTTTAAGACGGGGGGAAATGACACCGGACCCCACCATCCTCGATCACTGATTCACCATTTACGTTGAACACATTTAGAGTTATTGTCCATCCCAGTAACTGATACAATCCAATCTTATCTATCCTGTTCCTTTACTGTGACCGTCCTTTCGAATGGTACAGAGAATAGTTCATTGTAACCATGACAATGGTAATAACATTTGTCTCAAATCTAGTAGATGAGTTTCGTCTTCATTTCTATTGAGCAAACACTGTTAGTTCAGGCCCATGTGTGCTAGCTCACTCGCGATCGTCTCAGTGTGGAGTTAGAGTTCGGTCGGATAGGTGGAACCCCAGAGTCCGGCTCGGGAAGTCGACTGCTGGAATAGTGAAGGTCGAATCAGGAGGAGGCACCTCAGGTCGGGTCGGGCGCCGGCTCCTGCAAGGAGATCGGGTCGGGTAGGTTCCCGACATGACCCCTCCGACGGTGAAGTTAGTTTTGTGATTGGTTTTTCGATCCCCCCGCCCCGTAGAAGTGCAGGAGCTTATATAGTAGGTGTTGTAGATCATCCGTACCTGACTGCCCTTGTGGCTTACCATGCCGTCGTACACCTCCACCACGCCCGTCGTCCTTGCGATGAGGCATGCGTCCACATGTAAGGGTGTTGGCCTTACCTGTGTCAGGTCGACCGTACGACCGCTGGGGATTCGACCTTACCTGTGCCAAGTCGATCGCACGACCATTGGCGCCCCCATACCTACGTCCGACCAGCTTCCCACGTCGGGTCGACCACGTCGGCGGGCCAGTTGTTCGAGAAAGCGAGGATGTGGCGGCCAGGTCATCGTGTGCCATATCAACAGTATCAGTGGTGCCCATTACAGCCCTCTTCATATCTGCTACCATATATGGCACAAGATGAAGGATGGCAAAGATACAACAGCAGCTTTAAGACCTTATTTGTTCCGCAGTCCCTATCATCAGATCATAAATTTACCAATTCAGGACACAACAGTAACCATTCATTAAGAATCACAAAAGTTGGTTAAGGAGAAGAATTATCGGTTGACTTATTAAGATTCACACTCCGACAATATCAGAAGGTTTACTTACAACTTTGGATCTGACATCATCATCTAAGACACCAATTCTTAGGTTGGAAATATACACAGAAACCTCAGGTATGTACAGGACCAAAACTCTCCTTGAGACTGATGATTATGCAGGGTCAAAACAAAATCTAGGGTGGAGAATTACAACATCGCAGACGGCGAGACCGGGTTGAGTTGTGAAGAGGTCAAGCAAGAGCAGGGACAGCACAATGGGATTCTGAGTTGCCACAAGCAAAGCCTTCAATTCTTACTTCCGGGGAAGAACCACAGCTTGGAGACCCATTTTTGACTCTCCCTGCCGGCTTCGTGCAGAGGGAGACTCCTATAGGGGAAGTTGAGAACTGGCTATGTTTGCCAAACTCTGCATCTCGGACTACTGGATTGTTAGTGCGTGCAGGAGGTGATCCACACAAAAGACCCACCTGGCTGCCCAAGTCTCCATCACCCTCGGGGCATTCCTAATTAACAACAAACTTGTCACTAGGACCATATAAGAGGATCAATGAAGAACTCAAAATATGTATTCACATTGCAAATGTAAACCATTACCTTTCTTTGGAGAAGATCAAGGGTTTCAGAAGCATAATCCACTCTATGAATTTGCAGAATGCTGGAAAACAATGATAATTCGGAGGAAGTGATAATGTGATGCCATAAAGAAAAATAATTGATGACTTTAAGTATTTCATTATTGCAGGGATAATAACAGAGGTTTAAAAAGTTCATTATTGCATGAGAAAATGGGTACCAAACTAGCCATCTTATGCTACCAAAATGCTGTTAAACTCCAGATGCAAAGCATATAATTGACTGACAGAGAACTGGAAGCATATTGACATCCAAAAAGAATTTGCTTGTTGGATGTCACTACCAAACTAACTTGTCCTATGGGGCTATCAGTGAGGAACGTGGTTGACTAGTTACCGGTAAAAAAAATGAAAGGAATTAATGTTTCTAAATAATTAGAAAAAAAACGTACCCTTTTGGATTGGGATCGACTCTATTGCAATATTCCATGAAATAAGGAACCCTAGTTACGCAACGAGGTTGAGGACAGATAACTTCAGATCTAGGAAATGGTTGCTTACTGATTTGCCAAAACCTTGACTTCCTTTCAGACATAACATCTTGACATAATTGGTTTGTTGTATTAAGTCTCATTGGGCACTTTTCCATATCGACAGTCTCCTGGATCATCAAAAGAAAACAAATTAAGAAGCAAGCAAAATCAGAGGGACCTGGAAAGTAGTTCTAGAAGACTAGCCTAGGCTTAGTTACATAGAACAATGTTAGAATAGAACCACCAATCACAAGCATTTGTAGTTCTGTGAAAAGTATACGAATTTTGACTCATAATCAGGGACACAACAGGTGATGAAGTAAAGCATTCTAAATGGTGATGGCTGAAAAAAATTGTCTGGTTAACTTAGATTTCTGAAAAACCCAAAAGAAATGTAAGAAGGTCAATGGCACCAATGTAGTAAAATGTAAAAGAATAAACAATTATATCCTATGATGTTAAATTTAAGAAAATCTAGCAAACATTTAAGGACCACTGGATACTTTATAAAAATGAAGTTAAAAGGAGACCTATTGGATAACCATAATTTTGACAAAACCAAAAACTAAGGTCAAATGTACTGGCACAAGTAAGAAAAGTAAAGGTTATTGGTCCTGCAGCAATGTATCATCAATCTTAAAGATTCTAACATTATAATTTTGAAGCAAGAAACTATCAGAATGACAGTAGGCAACTACAACCCATCATCACACAAGCAGTGACTATATTATAGGTTAAAATGACTAAACAGTAGCACACCACTGCAGTACAAAGCTCCGTAATGGTAAAGAAAATAATGCAACTTCTGAAGCTAAACATGATCTTGAGAAAGGCATGTAATCACAGCAAGCAAAACTGCCTTCATCAGTTCATCTCAGAAGATTCGTATACTTTTACTTGAATTCCCCTTAGCCGAGTCCAGAACTGATTCTTTCCGACCGGTTTTGCAATTCAGTTCAGGACACTCTTCACTTTTGTTTAGGAAGTGGAGGGACGACAAAAACCTTACTTTTTACAATAACTAGAATTAGATACAAAAATGAGCAGAAAGCATTCAACGCGACGATATTTTGCGAATCCAAATTTATGCTACAGCATGAAATAGCTCGGTCAAAATATTAAAACCCAAAGGGTATTGTCTCTTTCGTAGTGCGAGAGAAAAGGAACAACACATCTAAAAACCTTAAGAGTCATAAGAAGGCAGAGGAACCAGCAGGGTCAGATTACCACGCCGAAGGTCGAAACTTTCGGCGATCAAATTCGCCAATCCCCATGTCTAGATCTCAATTCGACCGCACAGGTTCCCAATTACAGCCCATATCAGAAACAATATCATGGTCCAACCCATACCTCACAACAGGGAAGGCAGAAAAAATTTTGCAGCTAAAAACACACAAATCCAAGGTAAAAGCTCATTCGCCAGATTCTGTATCCATACCATCTGGAGACGGGCGGATGCAACGCGACAGCTCTAGACCACCTCCGAGCCGCCAGATCTAGCTCGTCATCACGGCCTACGAGGTCGCCCTCAGGATCGAAGCCACGGATAAGAGGCAGGCCGAGAACCCATCATTATATACTGCTGCGGAAGAAGGGAAGCAAGAGAACCAAGGCGCGAGAGATATCTTTACGACTCGCATCCTCACTCCTCCCCTTCTCTTCCCGCACGGCCTTTTAACGCGGAGCGCAGAGGATGGTGGTGAAGCGAAGCCGAGTCCCAGCGGTTAGGTTAAACTCCCAAGCCTAATCCGGGGGTTACGCCACGTTCTTAACCTCATCAGAACTCAATTAATTTTGTGCCTTCTCCAATTAATAGACTTTAAGAAATAACAAATAAAATCGAGAAGAAAATATGATTAAAAAACATTTTTTTTTTGTTATAAAGAAGTGATATTTTTATTTAAAAATAATCTAATAAATTGGATAAATAAAAATTAATTATTTTATAAAAAAGTCTTACGTGGAAATTGTGGTGCACAGGCACTGTTGTACGTTGACAATGATAGCGTCCGAAAAGACTGGTGATTGGAAAGTCTATGGAGACACGTGTCGAGCAAATGACGGGCCTGAGGTGTCAACGCTTGGTCAGCACACCAAGAGGTCGATGTTAAGCTAATCAGCTGCTACCCCACTCGTGACGTACTGTGTCGACATGTGGATCACACGAAACCATCGATCGTTGATTCCATGGAGCTGATGTGGCTTCAAAACTAGAATTAGTAGGCGCATTTCTATGTCGATCATTCACGGTCATGAGTCGACTGTACAAGTAGGGATCACAAGATAGAATATAAAGTCTATGACAAAGAATAAGGTTCTTGATAGAACACAAGCCAGTGGCCACCTCAGATCACACATGATATCATCTCAGCTCGGTAACGAATGAATCTCAAAATAGCATGAAACAACATAGATCGATTTAGAGACAACTACATCCGAAAGCGATGTAGCCCGACTCAGAGGTGACGTCACTTAGCTCTGAAACGATGCATAACAAAGTCATGTCATTAGGGATCGACTCTGAACTGACGCATAACAAAGTCACACCGTTAGGGATCATGTGAAACCACACTCCTTAGAGAGGATATTACCCTGTATAGTATGGGATTGACACAGGAACCCTAAAACTAACGAACTGCCTGCTAACAGCACATGGACAAACTCCGCACGAGAGGTAAAAAAATCATACCCTGGGCAAGTGTTAGGGAAGGGGCAATAATTTCTCTACTCTTTTCATTTATACATTTTATACAGTCAACTTTCTCTCTCATTCCTTTGATTAACTTAAGCATCAAAGGGATTAAGCCATGAAGGCATAGATCTATGGTGCAGGGCCTTAAGAATGGAAGTCATTCGTTAATCCACTAGAAAACGATCTCTAGAGACATCGATCTTGATCCTCCACCAATTCTTTGTGAATCTCTTACTCAAAAACAACCACGTGAACGCTCATATATTATTGATCTCGAACCAAGTCGTATTCTTTTCCAAGCCACGATATAAAAAACTATAATATTTTTTGACATTAGAATGAGAGCCTTAACTTCCAACATTATGGCTAACAATCCTATGCCATACATGTTGATGTTATAAAAATTATTTATACCCAACCCAAATTCTAGAAGGAGGGATGAAATGCCTCTACTGGTGTATATATATATATATATATATATATATATATATATATATATATGAAATGAGATTGTTAAAACTTTACACTAATAATAAAAGTATATTGGAATACTCATAAAAAAGCGATTAAAAAACGTGGTCGGCAGGATTCGAACCTGCGCGGGCAGAGCCCACATGATTTCTAGTCATGCCCGATAACCACTCCGGCACGACCACTTCGATGTAGTTTTGAGATACTAAAATATTTATAAGAAATCGATGGGTGTACAGAAACGAATCAGACATGTCTACATAACGCTGAACGATTGGAAGTCTGTAACTTGTTAGTCTCTGCCGTATCAAGTTCGGATAAGATGCTTCATCCAACCCCCTATATATGGTGGCTAAGAAGACGTATCTAGTTGGATCTCTTTATAGGTTTAGGCTCACAAGCAATTTCCTACATCATCCAATCGTACACCGACACCATCTTGTTTCTGATATCCACTTAGTCGTCACTCGGCTTGCTTTCTAAAAGCATCCCACCTCTCGTTGTCCTCCAAAACCTGCACTTTGTGACTCGAATGGTCTTTAGCTTTTGGTTATGGGAGCCATCTGTGCTGCTTCGTCGGTCTCCATCACAGCTCCCCGTGCTAAGTAAACAAATCTCAACCGGGTTTTCAGCGTCGCATCCTCATCCATTATCCAAGATCAAGTGGGTGACGAGATCCACGAATCCACAGCGAGAGCTTCTTAGTGCTGTAAAGTAGGTTGATGTCCATCATTTTATGATGCGAAGAAGTATAAGGAGTGTGTGGAGGATGTAGAATTCATGACAAAGAAGCGAGAGAGAGAAGGAATGTGAACTTGAGCTCGACTGGTTCCTGTTTTTGACTTCGTGCTCTCTAAACATGCGGAGGAAGAGGAAGAAACAGATCCATAAGGAGCTTGTCATCCTCTAGCTCCCCAGAGAAATAGGAGGAAGACATGAACTGAAGCTACAGAGGCAAGTCATATAGGCAAAGGGGAGGCTAAGCCTTTCTACTCTCTCTCTCTCTCTCTCTCTCTCTCTCTCTCTCTCTCTCTCTCTCTCTGCTGTTGATGTTATGGTGCTATAGGATTTCAGTCAAGGCAGTCCCTGAGACTTGTAAAGAGCTCTGTTTCTGTTGGGACATGGCGATGCTGTAGAAGCATCAAACATGCAAGTCCTATCCTATTGTATCAATAATGCAACTTTGTTTCTACTTTATGCTTGAGATATGGTACTACTATGTTACTACTATTGTATCAGTAATTAACGCGCTCAAAGTATTTGTTGTTTGTTCTCTTCCTTTCAAACCTTCCAAGCTACAGATTTATTTGAATGAAGTAAAAAATTTGACGGATACCTGAGACTTCAGGTAGATTGTGATATCATTTATGTGAGGTGTTGCACTAGGAAGAGGGCTATGTAGAAGAAGAAGACGAAGTATGTGTTCTGTAAATAGGTCTTGGATATGTTCTATATGCAGTAGAAGTCGATCTCTCTTCTTATGGATCATATCTTTGTTATTGTTGATAAAACTCAACCTTCAACATGCAAGCTCAGACTGCAACTTTTAGCTGCACACCTCTGGAATTCGAGTAAGTTATAGTCGCCATTATTGATCACAATGTGTTCGATAAAATGCGTTCCATATACAGTGACGGATATGTTAGTCCATCGGTTCATATAGCGTATCTGTCATATCATAAACAGCCGCCAAAATTCCTTCACCTTTTTTTCTTTAATTTTTTCCACTAATTATTCTATTAAAAGATGTGGATATATCCATGAAAATACGAATAAATATGTTACTTTAAAATTGAGAAATTATTATAAATATTTTATCTGTAGGAGCTCTTACGGAGGCTTTGCAGCGCAACACATTGAAACCTACAGATGGATGGTCTGTCTATCTATTGGGCCATACGGTTCACGTGAATTGAGCCCTCCGGTTCAATTCACCCCAAGCCCGGCCTGTTTTCGAGTCAATCCGGTCGTCATGCGTATGGCACGTGACCGTGACCCCCTGTCTCGGCGATAAAACCCTCGTTCAAGCCCCCCTCGCCAGTCGCACTCCATTCTCCAGCTGAGATTTCTAGGTTTTCCCGTGATGGCGGGGCGAACCTTCGTCTTGAGGCTTCACTCCATGTCCCTCTCCCCTCTACTCTCCTCCCGAGCTCTCGCGCTCCCCCCCGCCCGCTCTTCCCCTCTGCTCCGTCTCCGCCCCCTCCTCGCTGCCGCCTGTTACCCGCTCCCCCTCAGCGCATCGGGCCTGGGGATCCGATGCTTCTCTACCAGGCCCACCACATCGTCCCTTAATGATCCGTCGCCGAACTGGAGCAATCGCCCCCCTAAGGAGACCATCCTCCTCGACGGCTGCGACTTCGAGCACTGGCTCGTCGTCGTGGAGCCTCCGGATCCTTCCCTTACCCGGGACGAGATCATCGACAGCTACATCAAGACCCTGGCCCAGGTTCTGGGAAGGTAAGCTTTCTCCCTTCCTTTTTTTTCCCTTTCTTTTCCGCTTTAGTTCATATTACTCTTTCTATTAGTACTGTAATACTTTTCTCTTTCTTTTCTATTAGTTTCTATTACTCTTTCTAAAGATCAATTCTTGGCGTTAGTTTGAGGTTTTTGCTCGTTTATCTTTCAGATTATGGTGGGGATAATAGATAAAAATTGTTAAGGGCAGGGCAACAATATTGGATTTATGTCAACTGTGTGTGTTGCTGTTTCAAAGGTCTAAGTTTAGCTTCAACTTCTGCTTCTCTTAGTTGTGCGGATTGAGTTCTTAATGACTTTCATAGATCACTTTTCTTAATGAATTGTGCGGTTAAGGTTTATGTTTTTCTCTGGACAATACTTGCATAAATCACTTTTTAGTTGGATTTGGTATATTTATAGTATTTGAATCACTGTTTTATTTGTTGGTTTCTTGGCTCTTCTGCTGGTCCGATAATTGGCATCGTATTACAGTGAAGAGGAAGCAAGGATGTCAATATATTCAGTGTCAACAAAGCACTACTTCGCTTTTGGGTGTAAGGTTTCTGAAGAGATCTCATACAAGATCAAGCGTATGTCTTATCTATTTAGTTGTTCTTATATATTTATATGTAAATATTTATTCGTTTGACTTATTTCTGCTCATAATGCAGCTTTGCCAAAGGTACGCTGGGTTCTCCCCGATTCGTATTTGGATGTTAAGAACAAAGATTATGGTGGTAAGGGCCAAAAGAACCTGTTTCACTCTTTGACCCTTTTCTTTCACCTCTCCCTTCTTCCCTCTCTTTTCTTTCAAGAACCTAAAGTTATAAGCTGTATATTAACATGCGGTCTCTCATAGTATATTAACATGTGGTCTCTCAGCGTGTGATTATGACATGATTGGATATTGTATCTCAATTATCCATTTGTTTACTCTGGAGTGTGGGACATGGTCTTTTAACTTTTCTTTTTGGCTATTATCTTTTCTGGACATCTGTGCTGTTGCATTGCATTCCCTCAAATCTGTTAAGTATGACATTTAAGCATAGATGGGCACATAAGAGAACTGATAGAAATAACGAGGTAATGTGGTTGATGAAAGTCATGGTGACTTTTTTTATGTAATGTAACATTGGACCCTAACCTCGTTAATAATAAACTCAGGGGCTGATTTGGGTTGGTCTAATTAGATCTTTGGATGAGAAGTGGTCAGGGTTTGGCCCAGGAATGGTTGGGATGAGTTAACATTATTTGGATTGGTTGAGTTTTGAACTTAACAATTTGTTTAGAAGCATTGCCACTCTGTTTGAGTTAGCAAAAACTGTTACGTCATATTTGGTTCAAATCGGATGGGACAGGCCAGAATGATTAAGGTCCAAATCAGTGGGTTTTTGTAAGCTTTTTTAGGGATGAATAGTTTTTTGTAAAAGAAGATGATATGATTCAAATTTGAAGGATAAAATTAGCAGAGAAATGAGCATCAATTGTATTTGCTTGCTTCAAAATATTTGTCTTTGTACCAGATATAGTCTTGAGCCCATAATTCTTTTCACATAACAAAGTGAAAAGTTCTTATGCCTCCACAATCTGAGGTTTTTGGGTTCCCCAATTTCAATCAAAGATAACAACAAGATGCTAGGTTCTTGGTGATTTTAATTGTTTGTCTTGTTCTAAATTAGTTCTTTTTCTGAATGTTGGACATTGTTTCTTGGAATAAAAGCAGAGAACGATGAGTTGCTTACAGTTTTATTGGTGATGTTTTGCTTTAGCCGATCCTTTTACATGCAAATGGATTACTGTTTGAGGCTAGTATCCTTGACACATTTTTTTGGGTTAAAATAACAGGAGAACCATTCATAGATGGTAAAGCTGTTCCTTATGACCCTAAATACCACGAGGAATGGGTCAGAAATAACGCACGTGCACAGGAGAGGTCGAGGCGGAATGACAGGCCTCGCAACTTTGATCGGTCAAGGAACTTTGAGAGGAGAAGGGAAAACATGCAAAACTTCCAGAATAGGCCTCCACCAATGGCAAACCAGGATTTCCAGAATCATAATGCACAGAACGTCATGCCACCAAATGTGCAGAATCCTATGCCTCCTAGAGATGCTCCTCCAATGCCTAATCATGATTACAATGCTACACCACCTACCGCAGGTGGTATGACGAACTACCAGAATCAAACGCCTAACCCGCAGAACACCTATGTGCCAAATGCTGGTCCTAGCCATCAAGGAAGTGCTCAAGGCTATCAAGGATCCCAGGGTGGCAGTCCCGGGGGTAATGTGCCGGGTTATGTGCCAAACGCTGGTCCTAGCTATCAAGGAGGTGTTCAAGGCTATCAAGGTGGCGGTCCTGGGGATAATATGCCAGGTTATGTGCCAAATGCTGGCCCTAGCTATCAAGGAGGTGTTCAAGGCTATCAAGGCAGCCCCGGGGGTAATATGCCAGGTCGAGTTGGTTATCAAGGCAGTGACCCAGGTTACCATGGAGGTGGCTCTGCATATCAAGGAGGTAGCCCTGGTTATCACGGAGGTAATCCGCCTTCTCAAGGTGGCTTCCCTGGTTATCAGCCAGGCAGCTCTGCTTACCAAGGGGGCAATCCAAACTATCAACAAGGCGGAAGCAATTATCAAGGAGGAGCTCCTGCTTATCAAGGAAGAGACGTGTCTGGAAGAGATGAGTAGAGTACCACCACATTCTGTTTCGTTACAATGAGGCTCTTAGAAACCCACGTTATATTTTTCATCGATATCACCTAGTGTTTTATTTAATGATTTCTATGGTATTTTTAGGCTGCTTGAACACAAGTATAAGAATTTACTTAGAATTGCGATCCACTGCTATTGGTCGCGGGAGCTCCCGAAAGTATTTCTGAAAATTGCCTCTGTTGTAATGTTTCTGAAATTTCTTGTTAGAGAATCTGCTCCATTTGTGGAAGAGTTCATGGAACTGTTGAATGGTGTCTTAAGGTTGTAGTATAGCTTCAGATGCAGCTCTCTTTGACTCTTAATGGTTGTAAGTGTTTTTTTTTTTTCTCTCTTTTTTTTTGGTCAACGTTTTCTAAACGAAGGAGTCCACCAAAACCCTCCACTGTTTCGAGAAGGGAAAGGGTCCAATTTGAACTGCAAACTATTGAAGTCATTATTTCTCTTTGTGCTCTGCATAAATTACTTGCCCTATTAAATCCAAGAATGAAACTACATTGAATATGATGTACCTTGCAGCATACGTAAAAGATTTGCTAAACAATTTGTGGAAGAGTTCACGGAACTGTTGAATGGTGTATTAAGGTTGTAGATGCAGCTCTCTTTGACTCTTAATGGCTGTAAGTGTTTTTTTTTTTGGTCAACGTTTTCTGAACGAAGAAGCCCACCAAAACCCTCCCCTGTTTCAAGAAAGGAGAGGATCCAATTTGAACTTGGATAGGCTTTCTCCCGAAAGGCAACTATGAAGTCATTATTATTTCTCTTTGTGCTCTGCATAATTTACTTGCCCTGCTAAAAAAAGCCAAGAAAGAAGAAACTACATATTTGCAGCATACATAAAAGATATTGCTAAACAATTTGACATCCACTTCAGGAACAAGAGAGTAGTTACATGCAATCCTTAACATGGATAATTGAGTGACCAAACTTACCTAAAAGTTGGCTTGGATTTCTCTCAATCACAGCCATTGGTTGCTCCAAGTTTTGTCAAAGGGCAGACCTATTGCTTACATGCCGAGACTCACCTGGAAGATCTTAAACAGTAGCAACTTAAAGAGCTGCCTGTGATTGAGACTCCCACAGAGAGAGGACTTTGACAAAATTACATGGTGTGATTCAAATCCTACCGGGCCACAGATTTACCTTGAATGGTCAAGGAACCATCAGCAGAGTGCTATGGCATGATCAGCTGCAGTAGGCTTTACGATGCAGAAGCTTGGCGGCTCGGATACGTCGGGAACGGTAGATACAAGTTTTTCTGTCAGAAGGTTTTTGAACGAATCAAGAGCTTCACGCATCCAATCGTATCGACAAAGTTCATAGGCTTCTCCCAAAGGCACCTATCATATCGGATAAAGTAAGAACAAAGAGGTAGTATGCAGTAGTTTCTCAAATGATGAAGTCGATACGCATCTTTATTAATGTGGAGTAGATTATACACTAACCCATTTCCTATCACGGTTATCCTTCTCGGGATAGCAGTCTAACTCCTCGGTGACCTCCAACGCAAACATGTAACCTTTGCAAGTTCCTTCCAGGGTACAACTGTTTTGTCTGCTCTTGCTTCTAAATTCCCAAACACCTAGGTCTGTATCCTGGAAAGATCAAAAAAAAAAAAACAGCACTGGTGATTGCATAATGATCATGAAGTAATAACCTTAAAGACCAAGGACACCCAACTCTTAGCAATTAGTTACACTTCTGGGGGCTGAAAAAAAGTATTTAAAAAGATAATTTTATGTAATTTAAATCAGATTCATGCAAAAAAGACCATCTAGAAAATTCATGTTATAAATGTATCAAAAGTTTAAGTCTACATTTGTTTCGGTTATAAAATGGAGAAAAATAACTGATTTCTAGTTCACAAAAGAAAAAAAAAAAACAATCTCTCTTCTCTCCTAATTCAATTCTGTAGAAAATTCAACTTAAAAAAAAAGAAAATGCTACCTTCATGTACATTGGCACACATAAACTCCCTTAAAATAATATTATCTAAAAATTGCAGTCAGTCATAAACTTAACCCACTTGGTATCTAGTAGTACATATGCTTTATAGCTCCACTGTAATTAATTATGTTATCCAGGAAGTGATTATCTTGAATATAAGACTAATAACCACTCTACTGTCCCACTTATAAATATAAAAAAAAAAGAAAAAAAAAAGAAGGAAAATTACTTGTTTCAGTGGTTAAGAGTCTCATCACCACCAATTTATTGGAACAACAGGAGTTAGGCAGACAAGAAACACATCACATGTGTGTTAGTTGGACAGAGCAGCACTTTAATCTTACTAGAATCCAATTGATGTGAGGGTCCAGAAAGATAACAGGAGTAAAATATTTTCCATGATGTAACATATATCAGATATGAAAAATGTAATTGCAAGGAGCACAAGAAAGGTAAATTTGTTGGTGTTTTGAATGAAAGCATTAATCCTCTACTGAAAGTAGATTTAAAGGAGCACCCTTTTTCTTCTCTAGCCGCGAATCACTTATGATCTCGGAGTTTCGATGAATTTTCTTATGAAAGAGATAGATGTTCATCAAACACAAGTTTCATCTCATCAAACAAAAAAGTTTGAATGCTTACATTCAAAATTCCCTTCACTCCTGCTTCTTCCATAGCTTCGCGGCATGCCGCTTCGCCTGCAGTCTCATCGATCTCCCATCCACCCTGTCACAGCAGATGCATCAAACTCATATTCCAACCCAAAAATAGCCTCTTGCTCAGCTAAATCCAAAAAATTCTATTTCTCACCTTGGGGAAGACGAGATCAAGTCGACCTGGAGAAGTGACCATAAGGACTTCCACTCTGCCGAGCAGATCACCCGATCGGTTACCATCATCTGTTTTTACCTTGTAAGGTATACATCTGCCCCAAAAGGAACACAGATGAGAAATCAAACACTGATTCACTATGCTGGTTGATAATTTATGCTATTTTAGTTTCGAAAACACATAGATCAACTATACTTTTGGCACACAACCTTGACAAATAAATTAGATGAGCAGAATCCATATCAGAGCATCACATAAATCCACAACTGCTTCAGACATTGTCAGTCTCAATCAGACAACAATTTTTTCTTTTTTACTTTTTTTTACTTTTTAACTTCATCGAATTAGATTATAGCACAAGCATTATGGCTTCCACTGTTAACTTTGTGCGCTATGGATGCCTTATTATCCAGCTTCATCTGCTTTCTGCTTTGAAGATTACCATAATACAACCAGCATAGAGCGGTTGAGAGAAATGATTCTTCGTCTTTCTCATTGGAGCATTACTACAGTAACCCAATCCAACACAACATGTAATAAGTTAAAAAGAGATCTAAATCTGTGAGCTTTGGAAGTACCCTGCGACAAGCCGGTGCTGGTTGTCATACCGCTGTTGGTGGCGGCCCTTGCGAGCAAGCAGAGGAGACGACATACTTCCACGACGAACAAAGGAGCTCCTAACTTTAACCAACAAAACAGCACCAGACAGATCACCGGGGGATCAGTGAAGGCCGCAAGACACCAACTTGTTGTGAGAAATTAGCCCAAAGCAACCTGCTACGCCTCCCATCTCACCTGAGACAACCACCGACTCTCTGAACCGGCGAGCAGGACACCACCCTCATAACCCTCTCCCAACTGCGTCTTTTCCCCGAAAAGATCACACCTTTCTTCTCCTAAACCTGCACGCTTGCTCTCCCAACCTTCCCGGCCGCCGCATTCGAGGTTCTTGAAGCCCAACGCGGTAATCGAAAGCTAGGGAGACGGGGAAGAGGAGAAACGCGACGGTAGTATGGAGGGGGAGGAGGTGCTGCTGCCTCCTATTCCCGCCGCCGAATATAATGCCTCTGGAGTCAACCAAGCCTCGACTAATTTTTTACGCTATAAAAAACGCGGCTTTAATTAACTCCCGCAAACTCTCGAGCCCAACACCGACGAGGGGAGAACTACGGGACGGAGCCCGCGCGCCCAGAAACGAGGACTTTGTTAATCATCTACGATACCAACTAGAGGAGAGGTTGGGATCCTTCAGCGAACCTGCACCGAAGCTGTGAGACAGAGACTTGAAAGATTCCGAGGGAAATTTCCGGCGCGACGAAATCAGCTACTAGAACAATAGCTTTTTTTATTGTTGGATTCAACAACGAACGATAGGAAGGTACGAAGAGAGAGCGAGAGAGACAGAGAGCTGTTCTTTCTTCTGCTGCAATTATTGGACTAGTCTGTGATGTTGTATTCTCGTCGTGTGCTGCTGCTGCTGCTGCCGCTGATAGAAGAAACAGGACACACAGATCCTTGTTTTCTACGTGTTGTTTCTTCGGGAAATAGATGAACTGATGAGGGAGGCTGCGGGGATAGCTGTTTTCTTCTAATATTTTTTTTATGTTTTATGGATATCTCATCAATCTTGTAAACGAGCTTCTTTTACAAATCATCCACTATATATATATATATATATATATATATATATATCTGTGTGTGAATATTTTTTAGGTTCCAATAACCATGAGGGTCAATAATCTAATATAAATTATTAACATAATACAAAATGAATTAAACGATATTAAATATCTAATATTTCGATAAATTTTAGAAGATATCAACTGGTATAACTAACAAAACCTTTTACAATATCTCATCTTAGTTACTTATCGTTCCAAAAAGATAGAAAATTATAGTAATATTAATAATAACAAGTAATTTAGTTTTCTTAGTGTTTGTGCATTTTTTTTACTATTTGAATAAAAATTTCCCTCATTTGAGATTAACTTACTTAATTCTAAACATTTAACCACATCTCCTCTTCAATTTCTCTTCTCTTCCTGAAAAGCTTTAAGATAAGTTTTTGTTTTCACATGAGAACAAAAGATTGGGCTCTTTTACTTGCGTGAATGACAAATGATATGTATATATATATATATATATATATATATATATATATATATATATATATATATATGTTGACCATTCAAATACAAATTACAAGGAAGATAATAACAACCATAAAAAAATGACTTGCAACAAGTTTTGACAATAGCCTACAACAACTTTGGATAATCAATGTCTTATTAGTATAAAAACTATAATATATATATTATTTTATATTAAAAAAATAATATTAAAATCTAAAATTAAAATAATAAATATATCTAAATTTATGATTCCTACATACCCTTCGATATTGTTCGAAAAATTATTATCTAATCTACAAATACATTATTATTAAATTTGAAATATATAGTGATACTGATATGCAAAGATAACTATACTTATCTTCTTTTCTTTTTCTATTATTGACAGGATCACTATAAGTGACCATTGACTCGTTCATGTGACTAAATAAAATACTAAAAAAATCTATAATTTATTTATCAGTGAGAAAAAAGAGTTCAAGATGAGTAATTGGGAGAATTCATTTGATGAAAGTATCTCCTAAGGAATTCTATTATAATTATACTTTTTTTTCTGTTGATTGATAATGTAACGCTCCAACTAATCCTCGAAACCAGTCAATTAAGCCGATCATTTTTACTTTACGACGGTCGCTTAGCTTACTCAAACAACCACAAGTTGATATATTAATTACCAACGGGCTTCTCCTCGACGTCAACATGCAGCGCCGCTATCGATGACGCGAGAAGTGGATAACTATGGTCATCAATAATGCCACATGATATCACATTCGTTCCCTTCTATTTATTTTATTTGGAAGAATTAAACATTTACCGTCAAAAGTCCTACGGACGGTGACAATTTTGCAATTAATAAAAGGGAGGTGATGGTGAAATATCAGATGGTTGGAGATTTAATAAGACCCCTTCTTTCGGCGCTGTTACATGCAACTAAACAAACCTATTGGCTGATGTGAGGGCCCTTTTAAATGGGCATCACAAGCTTGTTGCATATCCACAATAATAATACACGGTAGAGAGTTGATAGTGTAGATGAGGTGTGTTTTGAAAATTTCGATGTTATCTTTATCATCGAAACATATTATTATTTCAAAACATAATTACTTTTTAACAATAAAAAGAAGTAATATATAATTATTTCAACAAAAAAAAAAAAAAAACCTATCACCCAACTCATCAGAGTTCAACAGGAGGATGTCAATCGTCCATCTAAATCTGGTTAGATGGGAGAAACAAAGGCCAGTAAGCACACCGATCATCTTCTTTTAAAAAAAATATATATATATATCACTCTCCACTCGATAGTTAAGTTAAAGACAGCAAAAAAAAAAAAATCTCACGAGAAGAGTTAATAAAGGTGTTCGATGAATGATTTTATTGGGGACACATGGTTAGATGAGGGATATGGTGGCGACGGTATACTAATCCTCTTGCCCATACCTTTTTTTTTTCTTGTTATTTTTGTTGACATGGAAGGGTGTCACTCGCACCGCCATGGATGCCATGTTACCTGTCCAACATCGGGAGGCACGGCAGGGTTGTGATGCGGTGAGGGAAACCCAATTGATGCTATGTTTTATCGGCAAATCCGCCGTAATTAATGATGATGATGATGATAATAATAATAATAATAATAAGATTGCACCATTGGATTGGATCCGTCGTGAACGAGCATGATCGTATAACAAACATGTTGGATTACCGAAATTAATATGTGTACTGTGCGGCTCTGTTTCAGGCCATTCCTAAATCATTACTGTTTAGGAGATAGATCCCCATAAATTTTTTTTTTTAGGTGGCATCTCGTGGTTAGATGTAGCCAAACCGAGGAGACAAACGAGTCTTATCATATGTTTATCCACGGTGGGTGGGTGGGTGGGTGGGTGTGCCAAATGTGTTTCTCAAGCATTATATATTTATTTATATTAGAGAATAATTGTATCTATCTATCTATCGTGTAATTTTCTTATTTAATTAATTAAAAAATAATAATAATAAACTCGGATGATTGTGATTTAGTTCCAGAGATGAGCGGTGCAGGCGTCGGATGCTTCAGATATGATCTCGAGCACTCGTTCCGAACACGTGGCTGATCTATCACCGTCGTCGGATGGGCATGCCTTCCGGCCCGAGAGACCCAAAAGGTCTTGGAGATCCATCCATCCATCCATCGACAAGTGGAGTCCTGTACGCTTTTGTGGAGTTTGTAGCATCAGAGAGAGGTGGCATAGCAAACTGTATCCTTTATCTCACAGGAACCTCTGCTGTTCCTTATCTGCATCACCATCCCTTGTCGATTCACTCTCCTTTGTCGTCTAATGGAAGGGTCGGCGTCATCGAGGAGCAGGTGCCTCGTCCTATTCACCTGCACAGCCATAAACATTTACATCACCAACGTCTCTGTCTCGCCTTTGAAAAGGTGACGTGTACCGGGTTCCGGAGTCCAACCACGTGAAAACTTGCGGGTCCCATGTTGAGTTCGATCTCCCACAAACCATTTGTCGTCGAGCGGCAAAGTGTGACATAGTTGCAGTTTGGGTACGTGGGCACGCGGGTCCGGTTACGGCCATCTTTTGTCGTTGCGGCCAAATATAAAGCAGTGTCGGGACGCGTGCGTGGTGAGTCGGGCGGGGGACTCCTCACCTATGTACGTGCCTGTCCTACTCTCCCTGCATCGAGATGTATCCAAATAAAAGACAAAGTGACGTTCCCACGTGGAACCATAAAATAAAGGAAAGACGCACTGCAACTCCTCGACATCCGACGTCTCTAATGTGGTTAATCGTTCGCTCGAATGCAGTGATTAGTCTGTCTATTCTTTGTTACCTTCGTCCCACGTGTCCTTTCTTCGATCTGCCCACGAACCAGCTCCATGGGCCTCGTATGTAGTCTCGGCCCAGCGGCGAGTCAAGAAATCTGGAGATCCAATCTCGCACCGGAACATTGGGCTGATTTCGAGTTGTTGGCAGACATCACCGAGATCCGACTTCAACAATCCACCACAACCAAAAGCTCAAAGGCCAAAATATGTGCAGAAATCATCCAACATTGGATTGGAGATAGGGCAACTAATGGGCCGGCCAAGCTCACTAAGACCCACACCAATTCAGCAATCTACGACAACCTCGAGATCCGACTTCAACCCAGTTAGTACAGGGCCGGGCCAAGGTGGCAGAGTGATGACTTAGCCACCACGACAATAGAAGCTACACCTAAAGGAGAATGGTGGCAGAGTGATGACTCATTAATGGAGAATGGCACATCATGCCTCTACGCCACTTCGATCGGACGAACAATGACCGACCGTACTATCAATCTTGCCCGACATATCGATAGAGATAATACCGAGGGTATGACCAGACAATCGTTTAGTATGTATAAAACCCCCACCTAAAGGTACGAGAGGGAGAGGGGGCACTCACTCTTCTATTACATTGAGAGCTTCCACCTTGACGAGATCACTCTGGGCACTAACTTACACATCAAAGGGATAACGTCGAGATCTTCGTGCAGGTTCCTCGCTACGGGCTCGAGGAGGAGGAACCTGAGTAACCAACCCGATGTGGAGATACTCGAGGAGCAAACCCAAGTTGAGCCTGATGCCCTACTCACGACCGACGTGGACAAACTTACTCACACGGGAGGAACCAAGCCGTACTGATTCCTCGCCTACGACATCAAGAACCACAACAATTAGTTGACACCAATAACCTTATCATTTTCCCTGGAGTGTCCTCAGCTAGGAGCGTTACAAATAATGTGCATATAAAATTATGTAGAGATCAATAAGTTTAGTGCTATGATTAAGTACGAAAACGAGAAGAGGTAATAAAGAAAAAGGAGAACGGCATCTGAGAACCAATTATACTAGTTAATCATTAATAAATATATGCCACCATTTTTGACTTGTGATCAACTTCTCTTTAAGAAAAAGACTTTGCAAACTTACAGCTAAAAGACAGCACAAACTAGCAAAACCTCCTAATCAAACACACGTTATTACTCCAGACTCAAGGATACATTCCTAAATTGAAAAAAGAAGAAAAAAAAAAACAACTGAATCCAATACAAGACTACACAACAGCACAACTTACCTGTTCTACAGCCCAAAAAACACGAAACAACAGTCCAGACCAATAAAATGGAATGTAAATCTTTATATATTTAGAATATCATGGACTATAAATCTTTATATTTTCTAAAATTATAATTTGTGGAAGCTTACTGATGCGTTTTGATTGCATTTTATCTTCGGAAACCCAAAAGGTGCAACGTGCAAGACTGAAACTAAAACCAAAGGATCAATTATGTATGTCCCCATAGCATCCAAATTTAAGAAAGCAAGATAACAGACTGAGTTCGACCACACATCATAGGGCTATTTCAAGGATCTCAAAGCAATGCAGATTTCAGGTTGCCTCGACATAGATATATTACATTTTTTATCCATGCACATATAATGCTGAGTTCGTTATTGCTCAATTTTCTAATTTGTAGCTTCACATAAAAATCTGTTTCATATCAGATTGCTCTAACATTGATTATTGAAGATTGTCACTATTCCAACTGGTGCCTTAATACAGACATGAGGCTAGAAAAAAAAAAAAATTAATATGCCGATCAACAACTCAAGCACATATAATTACTAAAACGGGCATACCTCGAGGCTCCCACAACCACAAAGCCTTATCTTTAAATATTAAATAAGGTCAATGTGCTTTAAATATTTAAGAAGCACAAATAATTACTGATTGCCAATAAACACATGCTCTGACATCCCTCTCTACAATATAATATCATGAAGAACAAGTAAATAAATGAAACACTTTCCACAAATAATGTTTTGTGCAGGAATTAATTTTTTTCATATTTGATTTTTAAAAAATAAGTAAAAAATATAAGATACATTAAAGAGGGAGCTAGAAATAAAATATGAAGATGCATAATCGTTATCCTAAGTGTATACCCTCGCGCTCATGCTAGCGGTCATTGAGAAAATCGTCCATGGAGGATCAAAAAGACGCTCCACACCGAAATCTAAACAAAAAAAAAAAGAAATGTCAAAAGATATAAGAGAAACCAAAGAAGAAAACATGTGCAATGAATTAAAAAATGGCTACGAAAAAAAAGAGGTAAAAATAAGTTCTGGAATCAATCAAAGTTTAACACGAGGTGACATGGAGCCGGCCCCATGACATGTTGTATGCAAGCTAGTAGACACAATGGTGAGATAAAACTATAATAAAGGAACATTCCACGTTGGCACATGCGAGGAGTCATGCCATGAGAAGAAAGAAAGGCATGAGTTTCAAAATAAGTCAATTAAAAACCAAGATTAAATCCTACCTTAAATTACCTATTGTCTCTTGCTTTTAACTGGTTTAGATGTCTCTCCTTTTCCCCATGACATGATTCCTCATTCGTGCGACTATGTGGCACGCTCTTCTGCTGAGGTGTTTTTGCTACATGGTCTTCTGTATACGGCATGACACGCTCACATGGCACCACCAGACAACTCATGATTGGCCCATAAAACTATTTATACCCCTTTTCTCAACCATTTTTCTATTTTTCTATAATTCATCACACAATCTTCTTTCTTCCTGTCCAATCTCTAACTCTCGACTTCTTCCTAATGTTCTTTTCTGATTTGTTTAGCTACTGGTGTGAACATCCTTCCAATTCTCCACATACATACATGCAAGTAGAAGAATCAACACAAAGGTACCCCAATCAATTTCCTCAAGGGATACCAACATGAGACCGAGGGAATGCACCAACTCCTTAATTAATTTATCTCACACTTCTAATCAATTTCGTTCTAATCAATGCTAAATTTGTTATTACTACTAACACAATGTACTCAGCTCAGGGTAGCAAAATCCATTAAGCTAAACAAGTATGACACTAGAAGAAAACAAGGTAAAAGAACAAGAATGAACTCCCCAACAAAATCACCCAAAAGCATGTTCCATCAAACAAATGAATTACAAACTATTACCCTTATGGATATACCAATATGTGCAGAAGTCCTACAAATATTAACATAGAAATATTCAGGTTCAACTAATTATTCTTGTGAAATGCATATTTTTTTACCATATACATCATCAACTGAGACTTGATGGTTATTGTAATCTCATCCGTTATTATACATGACATCTTTCTGCATATTCTACTATAGTAAAGAGCAGGTTGAAATTACATTACGAATTCAACATGAACTGCCAACTTTAGTAAAAAGCATCATATGTGTTATATCTTCTCGTTACTGACAACTCAACAGCATCGAATTAAAACTCACGTATAAATTTGATGGCAAGCTTCTTAAAGATTTACTAAGAGAAAGGAAGGAAAAGCGCACAGAGAGGCTCAATCGCCTTTGCGTCGGAAAGAGCACCCTTTGGTGAGCCTTTCACGCCCGCCAGTCGGCTGGCACAGAACGGTCTGGCAGTTTGCGCAAACCACAACAGTCTGCGAGTGGCTAAACACCATAGTTCTGCGGCCAATCAATGATAGCTTCAAGAACCATCCAAAATTACGAAGAACACGAGATCATCATTAAATGCAGTGATCAACAGCAGAACTTACATGTTGAAGCATCCTTGACACTTCACATCCTTCAACAGCATAGACCAGAACAAAGAAACAACAATCGGAACCGATAATTAAGCGGAGAGAGGAAAACTAAAGAACTTGATGAAATGAATTGGGGATTAGCATGAAGAAGGAGTTGGTAGACTGAAAAAAACGCTTGAGTTTGTGCATCCTCTTCTCAAGCTCGGATGGGGGATTGAGTAGATCAACATCATCCGGTAGAACCTAATCAACCACAACACCACCGGATAAAGAAAATAAATAGTAACAATAACTGGACTCAGCATGTTCGAGAGGGACATATCGAGATCGGCGAGCTTACCAACTCGTCTAAGCCTTCGGAGGGGCGATGGAAACCCTAGCGATGGCTTCCCTCCGTTCTCGCGGGGTTATCAGCGGCAACGATAAGCGGCACATGGGACGTAATTTATAGTGAACATAAACGTATTTCAGCCGTAGGATCGGGCTACGAGCGATCACACGCGTTAATCAACAGTATGGAAAAAGTGTGGGCTCTTCCCCGGATCGCATCCCGGGTTGGCACGTGCTGTGCACGGGCCAGCGGCCTGTGACGCGCTTTGGGACATTAGGTTGGGCCGCCGACGTACTCCAGCATGTGTCGGCTCGTTGTGAAGGTTAGCTATCTTTTTCCTTAAAAGCAAAATTAATCTTAATTTTATAATATCTTTTAAAGTTTTATAAAAAAATGCGTGTAATTTCGAAAATACATATTTTATGTTTAAATTATGATGACTGCAATAAGACGTTGAAATTTTTACTTAATATATTTTCTCATTTCAAAAAAATCAATAATATATAATGTTCGACAAAAAATAATACTTTTCGACTAATAAATGAGTACACAAACAATTAAAATGGTTTCGACCGAATCTCCAGAAATTAGAAAAAAAAAAAAAAAACTCATAGTATACAAACAGTGGCTGAACAGTATGTCAAATTATATTTACTATTACGAACGAATGCGACACCAATTGTGATGAAATAAAGGTAGGTAGCAAAATTAGCTACGGAGGACCAGTTGTTATCGTCAATTAGGTAGTTTCCCACGTTTTTGGCTGGTGGTGGCTAAAGTTGTGACTCCCGTCGGGTCTTCCAGATTCTTAGACAGAAGCACGCGGCAACCATCAGGGACTTCCAACGTCCAGAGAATTCTCTGGCCTTGGCCGTTCGTGGGTCATTTGGTGTGCAGGGCGGATTGACCAAGGACGCGCCGGCGACGGCATTGGACTAAGTTGTGCGGAGGATTTATTTCAGGGCCCACTTAAGCAGCGATTTTACGTAAGAAGGCCGGAAGCACCTCACACCGGGTGGACGGGAGGCGAAGTCACTGCTTCTCGAGTCTCGATCCGACCCTCCACGGCGGAGTGCGTCTTCAAAGATCAGACAAAGACTTCCTGTACCCGTTGACGGGGCGTTCGATCGCCTTGTGGTCTGCGACAAGCAGAAGGCCACGAGGTGTGAGCGCGGCAGATGAGAGATGAATGAATGCATGGACGGAGTAAAAAAACGTCGGGGGAGTTTACAGGTTAAGTTTTCAGCTGACGGAAGGAGGAAGCTGGTGATCCGCGTGGCGTTCACTGTGCCTAGCCTCCCACCAAACCTTCTGTGCTCCTCGTGGCTTCACATCTGCCCGTCCGTTCAACCTAACCAGCCACCGCTATATATCTCCCGCCTCCTCGTCTCCGGACCGAACCATCAATTCCTCGATCGATCTAGTACTTGGTCCTGCTCCCACTTCTAGCTCATGGCCAAGTTGGCGGAGATGAGGCAATCGCAGAGGGCAGAGGGTCCGGCGACGGTGCTCGCCATCGGCACCGCCACCCCTGTCAACGTCCTGTACCAGGCCGACTACCCGGACTACTACTTCCGCATCACCAACAGCGAGCACCTCACTGACCTCAAGGAAAAGTTCAAGAGAATGTGTACGTTCCGTTTCTTTAATCTAAAGTGCCATTCATTTCTTTAGGTTCCTTCTTCTCTAACAAATAAATGCGACCTCCGCCGTTATCTATGTTAGCAGAGAGACGAAAAAGAAAAAGGCGTTCTCCGATTGGTTTAGTTGTTCCTTTGCGATCATCACGGCTGTTCCATAAATAAAAGAATAAAACATGTTAATAAAACATAGTTAATAAAACATGTTGCACTTGCATGCTAGTTCAAGGGACAAGTGTGTGATCCAAAGATGAAGTCTTAGTTATGCAGTTGTGATCCCTGTACTGCATGCTTGTTCAGGTGACAAGTCGATGATCCGCAAACGTTACATGCACCTCGACGAGGAGTTCCTGAAGGAGAACACTAACGTCTGCGCGTACATGGCGCCGTCGCTGGACGCTCGGCAGGACATCGTGGTGGTGGAGGTGCCGAAGCTAGGGAAGGAGGCGGCTGTCAAGGCCATCAAGGAGTGGGGTCAGCCCAAGTCCAAGATCACCCATCTCGTCTTCTGCACCACCAGCGGCGTCGACATGCCTGGCGCTGACTACCAGCTTACCAAACTGCTTGGCCTCAGACCCTCCGTCAACCGGTTCATGATGTACCAGCAGGGCTGCTTCGCGGGCGGCACGGTGCTCCGCATGGCCAAGGACCTGGCCGAGAATAACCGCGGCGCCCGGGTGCTCGTGGTCTGCTCTGAGATCACCGCCGTCACCTTCCGCGGGCCCTCCGAGTCCCACCTCGACAGCCTTGTCGGGCAGGCCCTGTTCGGCGACGGCGCCGCCGCCATCATCGTCGGCGCTGACCCCGACCCAGCCACGGAGCAGCCGATTTTCGAGCTCGTCTCCGCCAGCCAGACCATCCTCCCCGACTCCGAGGGCGCCATCGACGGCCACCTGCGGGAGGTCGGCCTCACCTTCCATCTGCTCAAGGACGTGCCGGGCCTCATCTCCAAGAACATCGAGCGGAGCCTGGTGGAGGCGTTCAAACCGCTGGGGATCAGCGACTGGAACTCCATATTCTGGATCGCGCACCCGGGCGGGCCAGCGATCCTCGACCAGGTGGAGGCCAAGCTCGGCTTGGAGAAGGAGAAGATGAAGGCCACGCGGGAGGTGCTGAAAGAGTACGGGAACATGTCGAGCGCCTGCGTGCTGTTCATCCTGGACGAGATGAGGAAGCGGTCGGCCGAGGACGGGAAGGCGACCACCGGCGAGGGGCTGGAGTGGGGCGTCCTCTTCGGGTTCGGTCCGGGGCTCACGGTGGAGACCGTGGTCTTGCACAGCATCCCCATCGCTGCCCACAAACGCAAGCTTTTCCTACCGTCACGTGAATCTCCGGGTAACTAGTTGTGATGTTACTGCTATTGGTATCCGTCGGTGTGGATTTATTTGGCTATGAAGGTGTCTGTAACACCGACATCAAATCCTACTATTTATCGTGTTGAAGGCGTGGGAGAAAACGTTATGTAGTGTTATGTTCTGTGGAGCTTAATAAACTTTGTTTCCTTATACACGTTGTTGTCGTACTTCCTAAGTGCTGTGTCTATGTGGGTCCCATAGTTCAGGATTGCATGAGGGCCCCCAAGGACGAGTAAGTCTTCCTGGTGGGGGAACCGCGGTACGTGTATTTGAACCATATATATATATATATATATACTCTCTATAACTTTCACGTAAAGTTTGCACTCAACATTAACGGTGGACGCTGTTCCAGGAGCCGTTTACGTAAGTCGTATTCTGGCCCAGTCAATTGCGCCGTGAAATAAAAACGATTTAATGCACGCCCGTTACAACTACTACGACACGAGTCGGAGGACGCTAAGGTGAGATAGCATGCACGTGGCCCCATTAATAGGACAGGACAATTGCGAGCTATATAGTCCAACTCCTTAACGACTTCACTAATCACAAGCATCGATTTCTTCAATAAAATTCATACAAAAAAAAATATATTATCACAAATCTCGATGCGATCTCATCGTTTCCATCTCGCGTCAAAAGAGAAAGATATAACATATTTAGAGTATTAGATGAAAATAGATCCATAAACTATAATTAAAAATAGAAATATCATCCAGGAAAAGCTCAAAAAAAATATTTCATATAAATCATCCTAACTTCCTAATATGAGAGTACTAAACCACCCAACTGGCAGATTAGCAGCAGTGGCTCAACCAATTGTTCGGTGAGGCATTAATTCTATCCGATCATAAGGAAGATGACAGATTAATAAATGACGTATCTTGGCAATTGAGAACGTAAGGGTGAATGATCCAAAGGTACTTCTATGGAATGGTAATAATAAATATGATGACCAGTGAGTGTATGCAATAAGTGAAGATTTATTACCCGTATGTCAGTATCGTGGTTGATTAGTCAAAACAGCTCGATTCCATCCAAGTGGGTAATTTCCTCCACATTGGTCGAAATAGAGGAGGTGCTCGGATGGAGTCGATGGGGCACGCTCCGGAGCTCGGCTCTAGTCGACACTATCCGCTCAGGTGTTTGTCTCGAGTTGATGAAAGACTTCTGCACAAAGACCTCATCAGGGTGAGGTGCCCAATGAGACTCCTCCAACATTCAAATTAGTGTCATGACTGAGATGGAATTAAAATGATATTCTTTCGTCCCCTGAATAGTGACTCAGGGGTTGCTTTTATACCCGTCGATCGTACATTGACCTTTACTGCTACTAGCATCCTTTTTTGAGATAGCATACGATTTCACGGGATCCCAAGATCCTCGAACACCATGTCCATATCAAATGATGTCGTGTGTTACGTCTTACCCTCGTCATTGTCTACCTTGACCATACATTGATTACTACCATGTCAGGTTGATCGCTACTACGTCAGGTCGATCGTCACTATGTCAAATCGATCGAAGGTATAATATGTTACTTGATACGTGATAGGTGATTGGACCGACCCATTATTAACCCTACCAGACAACTTATTATATATTTTAAATTTTATAATATATATATATAGCGTTATATATAATTATTATATGTTTAGTTTTGGTTAACCTATTACAAGTATGCCTAACTTAATACTCGCATTAATTATTGCTACTTCGGATGCGATTCGATCCAATTCGTTGAACACAAATAAGACACTTAAGTTTAAGATGAATCTATTATGATATTTTTTATATAAAGATTTAATATTGAAATAATAGAATGTCAAGAAGCTCTTGCTATTGACACGTGTCCGCGATGACAGATATCAATATACGTTGTTCTGTTGTCAGCAATTCTTGGGAGCTGCGACCGATGGCGCCTCCCGACGCTCATGTGCTGCTCATTGCTTCCTTCATCCTGTTATTTCCAATCTCCTCCACTGGTTCTTCGCCACCGTCCACAACAATACCAGCAGCAGGAAGGATCGGAGAGGGCGCGCCTACCCCGACGCCGTGGCCGCCGCAGTTCCACTCCCTGCTCTACATCAATTACAGCGGCGCCCTCTCGTTCGTCGACCTCTGGTACGACTGGCCTAGCTCCCGCAACTTCAACATCATCCAGCACCAGCAGGGGGAGCTGCTGTGCGACCTCGAGTGGGGCAATGGCACCTCCTTCTACTATACCCTCGACGGCAATCGCCGCTGCCGCACCGTCCACTTCGACGTCGGGATACTCCGCCCGGACTGGCTTGACGGCGCTACCTACCTCGGCAGGGAGGCCGTTGACGGCTTTCTTTGTGATGTATGGGAAAAGGCTCAGTTCATTTGGTATTATGAGGACGTCGAGACCAGGCGGCCTGTGCATTGGCTCTTCTACACCGGTCGGTTCGATGAGTGTGCATTACCCGTTCGATGAAAATCCTCAACCACCGGATTCGTGCTTTGGAAACTGAAAAAAATCCAATCTTTTTGTCGCACGAGATCCAAAATCGTATCTTTTGAGGCGCCTAAAAATTTGATTTCATGGTTTTTCTGATCTCTGATACAATTTTTTTCATACAAAATCTCTCTTCCCCCCCCCCCCCTCGTTGAATGCCTCTTTGAAGTCGATGAATCCGTATTCGTGTAAGAATCTCCTTTTTTTTTTTATTCTTATGTGGAATAAACAAACTTCTTAGATGTATGTTTCGGTACTTACGATTTTGCTATTTCCTAGTTTTTAATGCCTTTTGGGGTCGATACTCTTCGAGTCTCTGCGTAAATATACTGTTTTATTGCAAGTATTTTGATGTATATTATTGTGCGATGAGCTGCAGGGAGATCTGTTCATGTGATGACATTTGAAGTGGGAGCAGTACTCGAGGACGCAAAATGGCAAGCCCCTGCTTACTGCTTTGACAAAGACGAGGAAGAAGACCGGGAGTACCAATCTAGTCTGAGCCAAATGCTTGCAAGATCGCTGAAAGGACTATCCCAGTATGATATGTAACGATGCTATGTGCTAGTAAGTCGATAACTTTAGTCCTACCTTAAGGAACGATCCATTTCAATAAGATGACTGCCTCTTTCTCATTTGCCTTGCTATTGTTTGTGATATATATGCAATGCGAGACAGACTCGTAATGCTGCCCCTTTAGTTTCCCTGAACCCTTTTATGCTGCAAATTAGAATGGAGATGTTAAGAAACATAAATACATTCAAACTCTGTAGTTTTTGTATAGAAATGGTGAAGAACATCAACTGGAAAAAAGTTTATGGAATACAATTTTATGGTATTACCATTTCAACTTTATAGTCAGTCAGTCCTCTGCATATCAAAAGTCACTACACATGAAGAGTATGGAGAGCAGCTATCCATGAACTCGAAATCATTTATTTGCATTATGTAAGCTTTGAGAATTTTTCTTCAACTATAGATTCCTATTTGCAATCAGACGAATAGAAGGACATCACATCCCTTTGTTACAGTATGTTCAAGGATATGTTCAACTGTGAACTGAAGGGATAAGGATCTTTGAGCATTTCTCTCTCTGCAATTTCCTTCCCTTATATACCCAAAAAGCTAGTAGGAAATCTTTGTCACTTGCAACCTTTTTGTGCAAGGATTAGATGGCTACTCAAAATTTGCAGACATAAACTGATTTCTAATCTGTCTTAAACATACATAGATACATGTACATAATCATACTTCATCTTCCTGTTTCTACAAGCAAGGATGTATGTAATCATGCATCTCCAGTATTTGTGTACCAATCTAAATGGGTGAGGATCTGCCTTATTCCACTAACTGGTTGAGGTTGAACTCATGAACTCAAGTAGCTTCTTCGAGCACTGTACCTTTTTGCCACTGAACTATGAGGAGTGGAACAAAAGTTCTTTTGGTCCTCGTTACCATCTGTTTGATTCAGCTCATTTCCTCAATTTTTTATGCTCGTATGCAAGTTTTTTTTAAGTGGCTTCTTTTCAGGTTAAAACAAGTTTTGTCTGTTGATCTCAGGGCTTCTGTCTTTTTACAGCATGTTGATGTTGAATCTTGATGTTACATCTAATATCCTGCTTCTTTTAACTACAGCGACCACTACATGCATCTACGATTTCATGTTCAAAACGATGAAGTATGACGCCCATCTATAATTTCCAGGGGGAGGCATCTTTTTGGCTACATCATTGGATTGGAAACAAAATGTTGGAGAGCTCGTAACTCCACCATCAGATAATATGTGGCTTCATATCATTGTTAAGTAGTCTGAAAACTGTTGAAGAAAAGTTCTGGCTACCTTCTAATTTGATGCAATAATTAATGTACTCGTTTATGGTTTGTATCTGAATGGTTTTGAGTACTGGCGTTTACTTATCTCACTGTTTGACATACAAAATCTGATACTGAAAGCAGAATTCTTATAGGAAAAAAGAGCTTTGAAAGTTGTGCAGTGTACTGCGTCTTGCCCAACAAGCCAAGCTTGTGTTTTGAACAGACTAGTAGACATTGTTGAGGTAGAAATAAAGGCCAGCCAACCCTGCAACTCCGACCGCTATGGCGACAGGTAATGCTCCCCTGCAGAACACACGAATGCATCTGAGCAACCAAATCTCACCCATCTAATTATGTTCATCAGGATCAGTAGGAGTCACCCGATAGCTTCATCTCTTTTTATCTGTGCCTTCCTTGCCTTACGGACGTCGGTGTCATTAGCGTTCTTGGTTACTGCTGGTTCGTAACCCCTGAATCGCCTTTTAGGAGCACCACAAACTGCAAGGAATAGAAAATTCCTTGAATCAGCTTTTTCATCTCCAAGGAGCGGAGAGTTGTTATTAGATTCGAGCTCAAGGGAGATTGACCTCACCGGGGCAGAAATACTTGTCAGGCAGCTTCTCAAATGGAGTCCTATCGTTGTAGATATAGCTGCAAGTACAGACAGTATCAAGGAAAACACAGGGAGCGGGGGGAGGGGGGCCGTCGAGGGTCGAGTCACAGCAGGGAATCATGGAGAAGGAAGACAAACCCGCAGTCGCGGCAGATGTAGGCCTGCTTGGACGCCACGCTCATGGAGAACCGCGGCGCCGCGGCGGGGCCTCGGCTCGGCGGCGACAGCAGGAGTTGTAGGGAGGGAGAGAAGAATGCGGAGCGGAGGGCGTAGCGGTCTGAAGGGCCGCGCAGGCCTGCGTGGGTGGGACGTGACGACGGAATGCTCCTCCGAGAGGGCGCGACGGTGGAGCTCAGCCCCGCCGGTACTTGAAGCGCCATATCCTTCTCGCTTTCCCTCTCTTCGCTATCTGCTCCGCTTCCGTTCTCGGTCGCTCGTTAGAAGAAGAGGCGAAGGGATAAGACAGACGTGAAATGGTGGGGTGTGGGTCATTGGCAACTTCCCATTGGCGTCTCTCTCTTTTCGGCGACGACGAGCGTACAGCAGTAGGGAAACGTGGAGGCTTTGCTGCCACGTTAGTCTCTATTACATGCTCGGTTATCTTCTTTTTTCTTTTTTCTTGCCATTTTCGTAACTCAATTAAATCTAAACATAATCAATCGTACATAGGTTTAAAATATCATATTAATTTCTCGACATATTAAGGGTGTTGTAATACGCAAACTATATCTTACCGGAGAAAACGTGGCCTTCTCCCGTTCATACGCTCGTGCGTGAAGGACGCTTTTGAAATAAGAATTCCGAACGAGGGGCTTAATTTAAATAACCTCTACTATTCCTCTATTTCACCGCTATCGATTTCTCTATCCATTGGCAGAGCCGGTAGCGGTGGCAATGGCCGCAGCCAAGCCATTCCTCCCTTCGTCGCTTCTTCCGGCCCCTCCTCGCCGGACCGAGTCGCGCCGATGTCGATGTCTGGGAATTCCGGTGGGACCCCTCCGGCCTTGGCGGCAGGGGCGGCGGGGGGCCTTGGCGGCGGTGGCTAGCCTCTCCCTCCTCCCTGACCCGCTGTTCCTCCTCGACGTCTCGTCGGCGGCGGGCGACGTGGGGTACTCCCAGGCGAGCTACTACACGTCGCTGGGGCTGTTCGTGATCTCGGTTCCTGGTCTCTGGTCCCTCATCAAACGCTCCGTCAAGTCCAAGGTCCCCTCTTCCCTCGACTAACGCCTCGTTCTTGGATTTCCGTCGATCATACTTGAACTTTTGACTCGAAGTCTGGATTTCTTCCTTGCTAGATCTTGGAATTAGTTTCATAATTCTAGGAAATTTTGGCCTAAAGTTGCTTTTGGGAATTTGCAATAACAGATAGTGCAGAAGACGTTTGTAAGGGAAGAGGGAGCGGCGGTAACCCCGAACCAGGTGGCTGGAGAGATCCTATCCTTCTTCACTCGCAACAACTTCGCCATCTCCGACCGCGGCGAAACCATCACGTAAATCCACCTCACTTCTTTGTTTTGGGAAATTTTGTACCTTTGAAGCTTGATTATGTCTTGAACATTGAACATTCATCTACTGTGAGAAATCAGCAAGCTAGCACAGAATCCAACACAGTCAGGCTGTGGCCATAGAAGGCTGCTATCAAATTGGTGATTTGTAGTCAGGATAAACAAATTCTAGCTATTTCAACTCTGAAGCTCAGTTGCATTCTCCACAGCAAATGTTCATCTTGTCATTGTGAGAAATGATGAAACTAATATAGAAATTGAATTGGTTAGTGTAAACAGTTTCAATATTTTGATGTCAATTGGTAAGCTAGTGTTCAGACAGGTTCTTTAAGCTATATACTCTGTGAAGTTCAGGTAGTGTTTTGGATATTCATCTTGTTGTTGACAATGATGTTTAAGCTAACAAAGTACTTAAAATGCTTAATGAAGAAGGATCAATTTCAAATTTGTAGTTAGTGATTGGAACCATAGTTTTTGGATACAACAATGTGGTCTGCAGATATTTTTGGGTTGGTTTGCAATTAAGTGACCTTTTTAGAGTGACTTGGGTTGGTGTGCGAAATTTTCTTAACATTGCAGAGCATTATTATTATGTAGCGACTGAGACTCTTTTTTTAGATCTTTGTTCTTCTTTTTGAAATGAAAATGATTCGATGATGACAATCTTTGGAGGCTAAATCATACGGCTTATCTCAGTATTATGTGGCGACTCAGACACATTTTTTAGATCTTTCTTCTTCTTTTTGAAATGAAAAGGATTCGATGATGACACTCTTTCGGAGGCTACAAATTATGCGGCTTATCTCAGTAGGTCGTTCCATCTTTCTGTTGTCTGACAACCATAAACTTTTGGTTAGGTTCAATTCTCTCTGCAATTGGTAGATAATTTGGGCCTTAATTAAGAGCTTTAATGACCAAAACTTTTTATTTGTCTTTTTATAAATGAAAAGCAAGAGAAGGTGAAACTGTGATATGGCACAATAAAGTTTTTGTCTTTTTCTCCTTGGGTTTCTGTGGAGTTTCTGCAAATTTTAGTATGACAATGTTCTCTCTACTTTGCACATTAGAGATTTAGTTAATAATTAGGCATAGAGCCATCAAGATGATGTTGAATTACCCACATTTGACATTATAATATGTTTTGCATGGAATCCAACTATCCTAAATTCCTTTTGTGCCATTTATATGTTCTTTTGATAGCATAGAGCGAGGCCTGATCTATAAAACTAACGAGTGCACTGTTCAAAAGATTTGAAGGCATGATGGTTCCAAGCAGAGGGCAAGCAGCACTACTTACCTTCTGCACCTGCATTAGTCTAGCAAGCGTTGGACTTGTCCTGTCGATTGCAGTTCCAGAAGGAGGCAATAACTGGTTTTGGCTAACAATTCTAAGCCCGCTGTCGTAAGTTTGTGAACAAATGTTCCATGGTAGATGCTAACAATGCATGTAAAATGATACAATCTGTTGCAATGATGTTTTAGGGGATTATATTACTGGAAGCGAGCATCACGAAAGGAAGAGATCAAGGTGAAGATGACGGTTGGTGACAAGGGAAGCATTTCGGAGATCATTGTTCGTGGAGACGACCAGCAAGTGGAGCAGCTGAGGAAAGAGCTCCGTCTAAACGAGAAGGGAATGGTTTATGTCAAAGGCATCTTTGAGAGATAGAGATCGGAACTGTTCTTCAATATGTAAAAATCACAATCCAATATCAATTTTGTAGCATAATTATCTGCATAAGAATGAGAAGTTATTCTTGAGATGTGAATGAATATGAGCTCAGTGAAATCTGAACATCTTGCATCAGCTTCAGTAGTTACGACATTGTTCTTCTGTTCATCTCCGAAGTAGTTGATCTCCACATATACTGCTACTTTCATTTCATAGCAGCAACTGGTTCTTAGATTTAGCAGCGAGTTATTGTTGGATTGAGACACCCATCCAAGGTTGAGATGAGACTGCTTTTTATCCCGTTATATGGTGCTTGCATTTGAACGCCATGGCTCTCCATCGAATAACAGATCCGATTCCTCAGAAATCTCCAAGAAAGGTCAAAGACGAGACTCATCCATCACTTGTCCTCAGGACTCGGTCTTCGCAATATTTCAGAGGCAGGACAAGAAACAAGGAAACAGTTGCACCAATCCATCCATCCATCCATCCATCCGTTGTTAGTAACCACGAAACTTGGTCAACTAAACCTCTTCATTCCGAATCTCCATCACGCCGAGCTTACTCCTTAAATAGGTCGCGAGATGCACCATCGAAAGCCAGGCCACCCTCCTGCATCCATTGCCTTGCTCTTTCTCCTCGTTGCTTTCTGGCTTTGTAAAGTTTCTACACACATTGGTTGAGAGCGAGGGGAAAGACCAATGGCCAAGCTCCAGCTGCTACTTGTTCTTGCCGCTCTCTGCTTCGCCCTCGCCGGCGTCGCCCTTGCTACTCCAAAGTTCACAATTCAAGGCCGTGTTTACTGCGACAAATGCCGTGCCGGCTTCGAAACCAGCGCCACCGACTACATTGAAGGTAACCTCCCGCATAGTATACAAACAACGAGAATGCTCTGAAACTATATACGCTTCTTGGGGTACTGTTATTGTTATGTTCGCCTCCTGACGCCAAGGATTTGAAGGGAGTAGTAATTAGATGATGGCTTTGACGTGCAGGTGCCAAGGTAAAACTGGAGTGCAGGCAATACGACACCGGTGTGGTGGAGCAAACCGCCACGGCCGTCACGGACGCCAGCGGCACCTACACGCTCGAGGTGGAGAACAACCACGACGAGGAGATCTGCGAGGTGGTGCTGGTAGATAGCCCACGCCCAGGCTGCTCCGAGATCATGACCGGCAGGGACCGCGCGCGCGTCCTCATCAGCGCCGAGAGCGGCCTGACTACCAGCGTCCGCTTCGCTAACTCCCTTGGCTTCCTCAACGTGGCGCCCCTGCCAGAGTGTGGGCTTTTGCTCCAGAAATATGCTCTGGGAGTCGACGGCTGAGAGACCGAGCATTGACAGAGGAGGGAGAAGAGGCTTCTTCATATATGGCATATGGCTGTTATAATTATCATAATAATATTTAATTGCCACATATCATTCAGCCGTCTTAGCTCAGCCGGTAGAGCGCATGGCTTTTAACCATGTGGTCGTGGGTTCGATTCCCACAGACGGCGTCTTTTTAATAAAAAATATATTAAAATGATTATAATTACGACAAATTAAATCTATCTTTAGCTTTATGTGATAATTTTACTGCAGTTTTTTTTTTTTTTTTCGTCCTCCACAAGTTGATGACGTGAACATTTTGACTGCTCGAGAAGAAAAGTTCGCCCAAAATGCTCCTTAGTTTTCTTAACAGATATATATAATCCCCACTGCATTATGCATAACAAAGAAATGGTGAAAGGATCCAATCGAACCAACATAAACACTGTGGTCGAATTCCCTTTCGTTCCCACTTGTATCACCATATGTTACCAGAGAAGGTTCAGCTACGAATACAGGTATTATTATCTTTCTATGAAACATACCTGCGTTTCCAAGTAAATCCCATCACTCATCGTCTCACTCGTTACAACAGCTCAAACACAAGATTTGGTCACTGTCAGGGAGGTCGACTGCTGTCTTTATCCCTGCGATCTCCGTAAACCCATGAACCAGAAGAAGAAGAAGAAGAAGAACTCCTGTACGGCGAGTGAGACGAGAAGCTCATGAACTGCGGTAAAGATCCCGACGTAGAAGATGGCGGGGCCTGAGAGTGCGCCGACGTGAAGGCGCTTCCGTCGTAGAGGCCCGAGGCTGCGCTCTGCAGGTTGTCGTCTCCACTCTGGAGGAGCTGAGCGTATCGAAACAAGTCTGGATACGAGGACGCCGGCGGCCGCGTCGGTGGCTGTGGTTGCCTTCTGGGGATCCCCGGGCTGGCGACGAAGCTGAGGCTCGCCCGGCCTTGGACTCGCTGGGGGAAGTTGAGCTTGGCCTTGGTGCCTTTGAACCTCAATGCTGCCTCATCGTAGGCGACGGCCGCGTCCTCGGCGGTGTCGAAGGTCCCCAGCCACACACGTGCCGCCTTCTTGGGATCCCTTATCTCCGCTGCCCATTTGCCCCATGGCCTTTGCCTCACTCCCCTGTAGTGTCTCCTCACATTCCCTTCATTATAACGCGTATGGAAGGAAGATAAGGAAGCATGGAGGTCAATATGGAGCATCAGAATCATCGATCCCCATGCAAAATAAAAAGACACCAAGATGAAGATTTATTATATATACATACCCCAAAGCTGCTTAAGTGCCCAACATAGATCACAGTGACTCCATGAAGGATGCCACGGAACTCTCAAGAAGTGACAAAAAAATTATCAGTTATTTTAGTAATTAAAACCTACATGATATATCTACCGTATACAGACATGACTCTGATTCTGTTCTAGAAGATATCGCGAGTGTTCCAATAAATCTATTTGTGAGAGATATCGTGATACAACCACGAATCTCGATGGTCACCCTAAATTTTCATCACAAAAGTCTCTTAGAAAGGCGATAAATATCGAGAGGAATCGGTGCAGGATGGTAAGCTCGTACCTTGCTCTTCGGAGATCTGGGTGGCTTGTTTCTCCCCGGGATCAGCGCCCTCCAGTTTAATCCCTTGTTGGTTCACCGTCGGCTCCCCGGCTGAGGCGTCGATGACCGACGAGCTGGAGCTGATCACGCGAGAGAGAGCAGAAACCATGGCCGACGCATCCTGGTCGGCGCGCACTGAGGTGTACTGCGACCAGCCGTGCTGATCTCCTTCCTTCTCCGGCTCATCAGGAGGAAGGGGCCTCTTCCCATGCCGTCGATCCACCTTAAAGTTCCCTTAACCCTCCGTTTCTCTTCCTTGGCTCTCTCGCATACAAATTCCAATGGACAACAAACGATCTCACGATATGTGCTGTGGTGATGCCGGTGACGATAACAACAAGTGGGAAGCAGGAGAAGCAAAGAAAGGATGGGTGGAGATTGCGATAAGAACAGCCTACCTTGGAAGGTTCCTCTGCTATTGGGTAAAGGCTTTAAATCTGTTGTCCTATTTCGGCTTGTTATATATTATACTAACATCTCTTAGGCCATTGACCAAGTGTAGATAGAATCACAGAGTTTATAGGTAGATTTATCCTGTGAGACACTGAAAAAAAAGCAGTCAAATACGTGCCACGATCGCAGGTGATAAATGTTTAGGTCGAAGAACACTAAGATGGCCAAACTCTCCAGGATCAGATCAAATCCCTGGAAGAGAAGTTTGGGAAGTGTCATTTGTTTCTAACATGTCAGCTTGGAATAAATCATCCCAAGAAATCTCCGTCAGGCATTTGACTGGATAAAACTGAAAGCCTTTGGAGCAAATCTAAAACAAGACGGAAATGATAAAACTTGGATGCTTGTGGCAACTTACCAACTTTGCTTTTATCCAAAGTGTATACATACATAGATACATAACACGTATGTATTATTATTTGTTTGGCTTTGAATGCCAAACTTGCTGCCTCGTGCCGTGTCTGTCTTTTGTTTCGTTCGGCTTTTGTTGGGTTTCCTTTGCGTCCGGAGAATGCTTTCCGCCACAAAACTGTACCATTGATTTGGTCTTTTCCCAACTCTTCTTTCCTCTTGCTGTGTCGGAGGAGGAGGTTCCATCACTTGCTTTCGTAGCTACTATAAACGTCTGATGTGAATCCTATGCTTCCACTTTTCTTTCTTCCCAGAAGACACGTTGCCTAAACCCAAGTCCCATGCATGGGTTTTTGGCCTCCTCCCTCCGACACAAAAAAGAGTTCCATCCCAGCCGAACTCCTCTTGGAAGCAAGTAACTTCTTGGATATTGAACATCTTTTCAAGAAGAGCCCAAGAGAGGTTGGGACTTGGACAAGTTTCGACCATGTTGCTGCAGGGGAAAGTGAGGTCAATAGCTTCTCTCCCTTTTCTGCAGTCAAATCTTGAGCCTTCTTTTGTCTTTGCCTAAGTTTGGCATGATCTATTATTCCAAGATGACATCATTCCGTCCGAATCAACAGCTATGCCATGCTTCATGTCTTGTTTCAGAAACTTTGAGCAGATTCTTGACTCCTGGCAGACAGATGCATGCAGCATGGCCACCCACCCAGCTTCAATTACCATTGTCCATACTTTTGACCCTATCTCTGCTCTTTGGAACCATGCGCTGGAGGTGGAAGTATCACATCCCTTGGACTCCGATGCACCTTCCTTTTTTCCTCTCCCACCTTGGGATACCCTCTCTCTCTCTCTCTCATATGACTGATCGTCTCACTGTTAAAGTTGGCATGGGTCTTGTTTCAACTACAGTTAATCTTTGCTTGTGCACAAGTCGATAGATATCCTCTGCAACTCCACAGTTCTGCACTGTATATTTTCTTGGAACGTTGTTCTAATTCGTAGTGGTGGAGGATCCTGATAACATGGTTAGAAGATGGCTTTCTTTATCGAGACCCGCTCTTGACGCATGCAATATGTCGACATACATGCATGCCCCGCTGTTAAGGCATACTTGAAGGAAGTGGTCGGTGACTTTGTGTTCTATATTCCTAGTTATTATAAACCACAGGCAAAGAGAAACGGATGACGATGAAACCATAAATCACATCAAAAAGTTAGAAGAGAAGACGTCAAAGAACTTAGCATCAAGCAAGACGACATTGATATTATGCTGCAAAATAGAGCCAAGTTGTTGTATAGCTGTAAACATTTTCTCGTTGAATATTTCTGATGTGCGACTTATACACTATGCTTAATTGTAGAATAAAAAAATTGCGCTTCTTTACGAGTTCATGCATGGGTCTTTGTCTAATTCCGGTTCATCTGAGCCGAACCGGCTCGAGTTAAGTGCTGCCGAGTCGGGGATCGGGCCGGTCTGGGTTCATTGGTCGATGTAGTACGGTCGAAGATAGATATTAGAGGATTGATTGGTTATTTGGAGACGAGGAGGCCATGGCGGTGTTATCGCCGTCGGAGATCGAGTACGTGAGATATGGTGGTGAGCACCACCTGCCGCTCATCATGGGGCTCGTCGATCGCGAGCTCAGCGAGCCCTACTCCATCTTCACCTACCGCTACTTCGTCTACCTCTGGCCCAGCCTCACCTTCCTCGTACTTGCAAAAATCTGTCTCTTTTTTGCTTGTCGCTAGGGTTTCCCCGCTGTTTTTTTGCGATGAATTACGGATGATTTTTTTTTTTTTTTTTTTTTTTTGGTGTTACGGCGAAATGCAGGCGTTCCACGAGGAGAAGTGCGTCGGGACGGTGGTGTGCAAGATGGGGCATCATCGGAACACCTCACGGGGATACATCGCGATGCTGGTCGTCATCCAGCCCTACAGGGGCAGGGGCATCGGTAAAACAACCATAGACTGACACTTTTTCAGATGTTTAGTAACGTTTTGCTATTGATTATGGCCTGATTTAGATGAAAAAGGTGCAAACTCTGGTGAATATATTTAGGTTGTTCATTTGGTGTCTGCTACTGCATAGCGAAAACTAATGCTAGCTAGACATTGATTGTAAGAAACTATGTTTCTTGGTTGGTGATGGAAAGGGGACGCGCTCTCATGTTATGATATGGCATCAGAGTGCTTGGAAGGCATCATTTTAATGAAATTAAGAGCCTAAACTGCACTTCTCTGGTTTGAGGAAGAGAAGAAGCCATCTCGAGATTAATCTAACTCAAGTTATGGGTTTATTGCTGAAATAATCTGTTATAGGTCAAGTCCTAAAGATGTTATTTATTAGTCTTAGAACCCCTTTTATATAGACTTCTATCGCCTAAATATAATCACTGTAGTCTGATAAGACCAAATGGCCCTGAAATGATGTTACTGTCAACCCAATTTTTGCCCTGGCCGAACTCCCAGGAGTTTTCAGCCTGTTTGGCTTCTCCTAATGCTAGGATTGCCTAGATATGAACCTGCCACTTTCCCCAGATCAAACAAGCAACTCACGTATCTAATATGATTGACATTTTGACCCATCCCGCTGCGATTCGGACTATTCCTAAAGAGTTGCCATGTACCTCGTCATCCTTGAAGCATCGAAAATTTTGGTTAAGTGGGTTCCCCAAGTGCGTCACTTGCATGCTTGGTCATTTAGTTAGAAAGCTGATACTGCAGTTTTGGTTCCTTGGTATCGTCTTGCGATTGAAGAACTGGTCGGCTCTGAAAAGCCAATTTGCCAGGGTCACCACTGCTAAACCTCAGAGAAATTCATGATTAGATATATTGTTGTGGTGCTTGACATGCATATTTTTTTGCTGTTCTTGTTGGCAACCACACTAAGCTTATTGGTGCCCATATGAATCATACTAGCTAATGTTGCCGTGGCATGTTTAGAGGTGCTAGTGGAAGAAGATGGTGATAGGGTTATACCAAAAGCATTGTAGGAGCATGCCAGTCACCTTAAGAGCCAATGTGTACTGAACGTACAGTTTCCTATTGCATCTTAAGTTCTATAAAGAATGCATATGAATTGACCTTTGAGGAATCAGATGATTTTCTCCTTTGGATCTTGTAAAGTTGAAAGACCAGATGATGTTATCCTTCATTCTTTGAAACTAACACTAGTCTTGCTTACTCAACAATCCTTTCTGTTTGTTGTTGCTGTCTATGTTACCATCTTTTGTTGAATATGTTATGCTGCAACTTATTTTACGAATTTTGATACCACAGCAACAGAACTTGTTACTAGATCTATCCGGGTGATGACGGAATCCGGATGTCAAGAGGTAAATTGCTTTAACCATCATAGAAACAGTATGTTATGATGATTTTATGGATTTAGAAGAACGTAGCAATTCTATAAAAAAATTTGAATGTGCTTTGACTACCTTATATTATGTGTAATAGTTCTGCACCACTTGATTTCATGCTGCAAAATATTTATTAGCATTACTCTTTTGTTATCAAGATCTTTTTCTTGGGTTTTAAGTAGTACACCTAATGCTTTAATGACTCTTTGTGTTGGAGTAATTTCTTTGGTGACAACACTGTTGAATGCTTAGAAGATTGGAAGAATTCATTTTCGCGTGTCTCACTTTACTAGGAAGCATAGGTTCTGTCCTCGTCTAATTTTCACCAAAATTCAGGACTCTTTTATTTGCATCTTCAAGTAAGCTTTGTTGGAAATACTGCTATTGTTCATGTAAAATTGTTTAAATAGATGAATGCTGCACATCAGCTGCAGCACAATTTTCATATATTTGCTTCCGGAATCTATCCTCTGTAAAGCAATGGATCGAATAAGGTATGCTGTTATTGTTATTATGGCCCGAAACTTGCTTTAATGTACTTTCTGGTCTAGTTTATGACTTTATAATCTTTTTAATTCTTGTTGTGTAAAAATCAAATATTCTGATATATTTTTACTTCTGGCGGAAGCGAATGAATTTATCTTTATACTCTGGCTGTATTTTCTGCACCTGGGAGCATCATCAGGCTGACGTGTGAATAATGATCCGATCATGTGCAGGTAACACTGGAAGCTGAAGTGGCAAACAAGGGAGCCCTTGCATTATATAGCCGTCTAGGGTTTATTAGGGCGAAAAGGCTGTTCAGATACTATTTGAACGGCGTCGATGCTTTTCGCCTGAAGCTATTATTCCCCAAATGCAACCCCATGTTGCTTACTACATCAAATAAAAATGGAGGCGATGACCAACCTGTTAATCGATATGGACGTTTACGGATGTCTCAGGATTTCTAGCCCATTTGGTCATCTGAGCAACCATCTTCCGGGGAGTGAAGTATGTCGAGTCTGATGATTTACCATCGCATTTTACAGTCTTGAGCATGATCTTTCTGTTGAAGCTTTTTGTGATAACAGCTTCTAAAAGCTTTTATCGGCCTCCGTTTGGAGCGATATTTTCTTGTTCCGTTGGTTGATATACTCGGTGTTTCCTAATTAGGGCACGAGATATCTGAAATGAAAACATTGAAGAGTGGGTGAGAATCTTGAACTACATGTTCACCTACTGCGACTTCTTTGTGTTACATTAAATACTATATTCTCGATTACGATACTTATAGAGATGTTTCTGCAAGCCATGTATTCAGTGTTTGGACCCAATTTATAAGATTATATTAAGATCTCTTTCACACACACCAAAAAAAAAAAAAAAAAAAAAAAAAAAATAAACATTTCCATACTGGAAATGAGGACGAAAGATCTCCCTCTTCTTGACAGGCTGTTGTTAATATGATAACCCTGGAGATCTTGACAGAAGGTTATATGTTCCTCTCAAATCAATGCCAAGAAACCATTACGCTCTAAGTTCAATTTTTGTGGATCATGAATATGTTCAACCACAAGCATTATAAACAAACACTCATTATAAAGAAAAATGAGTTTGAGAAGCAAATTGCAATAGACAACAAAGATCAGATCACTTCAAAATTCATGCCACATGGTTGCATACAGACTCGGTATCATGACAGGCAGAGCTCTCGACTCGTTCGACCAGCCCAGCTTCAAAAAGAACAGAACCCAAACCAACAGAGGGTGTCTCCAAACTCGGACAAGCGCAAGAAAACCAGAGGAAGAAAAGGCCAGGAGATGAAACGCAGAGAAGACCTTCTCGAACCGTGTCGCACAAAGTCACGTTATCCTGTCACTCTGGAGCTTCTGTACATTGTTTGCTCCTCTCGCGGCCATCCAAAATCTTAAAAGTTCTCCCTGCGCAGTTGACCTTTGCGACTTCAGTTACTGCTTACATGATCCAGGAAAACTAGAAGCACCCCCACTCAGTGACACAGACGCAAAACTAAGGGTTGGAAATCCAAAGTTATGGTTGCAGACTCTATTTATCAGCAGTATGAAGAAAAGTAAGGCGGGGGGGGGGGGGGGGGGGGGGGGGGGGGGGGGAGCGGAAGGTGCGATCGTGTTAGGTGTCTGCTCCTCATAGTTAGTGCACCATGATAAGTAGTATGAGTCACTCCAAGTCCTTTGTAGAACCTGGAGGAGAGCCAGCTGCATCGCGAGAAGCTTCTACATTTGCAGAAGTGGATGGACTTCCTTGGTGGTTCTCTTCGCTGCCACTCGCAATCCTCGATCTACCAGACCTGGACCTGATGTTAACCCCCATAGGAAAAGGCTCCTGTCAAAGATCCAGTAAATATCTTTAAGCACTCAAAACAAAAATCCTGTCCCCAAGAAAATGACCCAGCAAAAGATTCTAGTTCAAAATAATGCAGACACCAAAATGATCAGTATATGAATCCAATGATGCAATAGTGAAGAAACCATCCATAAATAGTGTCATATGACTATATCAAGTAAAGAATCTTGAATCATTACATTTTGGATGAAACTCTGATATACAAAACATGGAGCAAGATTTTACTTGTTAATGTGGCTAGGATGGTTTGTACATGTTTATACAAAAAAACGTAGCCACAGAGAACCCACTTGGTCTTTCATGGCTTGTGAACCAAGTTGAGCACTATGCAATCAATGGTTAATTCAAACAAGTACAATATGGAATTCTTAGATGAACACGTATAAACTGAAGATCACTTGCTATAAGCAACATGGTCAAGTGGTTGTACTGATTACTGATGATCCACACACATTATCATCTAATGTCGGAAGAACATCAATCATGATAGCACTTGAGCTAGGTGAGAAACAAAATTTTGCAGGAATATGAATAGTGAAAAAATTTTCAGGAAACATACATGATAAATCACCATGAAAAACTAAACTTAATGAAAAGGCAAATAAAAGACTTGATCTTGTGGTACCTGATCCCCTGCGTTCGGTCCATCTGAATGGAAAAGGATAGGACGGCAGCGTTTATCTTCATTCATCAGACTAGAATTCTGGAAATGTACGATAAGAGCAGCTTTGCCTTGGATTCTAGCATATGCAAGTGAAGCAACTTTTTCACTGTTAAATTTCTCCCATTTCTTGCCATTAAATGACTGCAGAGAAACACACTTCCTTTCTTTAGCATCTTTATTATGGAATAAAAAGAAACTGAATTGATAGTGCTACAATAAATCTAACCTAAGACTGACATCAGTATACAAGAAATATCATGCAAATAAAAAATATATGTCAAGAATGCACTGGTATCCAATAGGAAGGACAAGAAACATAAGATTCAACAAATAGTTCTCTTCATTAAAATTGATCTGAGGTGATCAACCAACCTGATAGAATGGAATGATATGCTGAGGTTTGGTCATGTTTATAAATGCATAGCCGACATTACACTTGTTCTGAGAAAAGAGAAGAACACATCCAGTTAGATGAACCAATAAGAGGAGTGAAAATCCACAAGAGTGACAATTTACAAGGGGTCGTGTGATTACCTTAAAATCAATTGGCAAATAGATGAAATCATAAGTTCCTCGATGATTTTCATCAATTGCAGCCAGCAGCATCTTTGACGTGTACCTGTAAACCAGATTAAAATTGTCCACTTTGTATTCATATTGGTAATGAGGACTGCTTTGGTAGGAATTATAAGTCTTTAGGTCAAACAAACTTACTTGTTAGGGATGTTTTTAATCATAAGTGTTGTACGAGAGTCTTCACCACGTATAATGCGTTCAATATCAAGTTCATACAGCTTTTTATTATCAGCCTGACTAGAATTTGCATCATTTCTTCGGCTCTTCATCCGATCATTAGGACCGTCGAGTGAACCAGGCATGGTAATAATAGGGTTCCTGCCATTGAATATCTGGCACCTTTGCTGAGGTGAAGGAATCCCAACATGCGCAGGAGAAACGGAAGGGCCTATACAGTTTCCAGTAGCATGAGGGAAGATGCCACGAGAAGCAAGTTCTAGTGGGTGCAACTGAGGGCTGTCAGAAAAGCCCATGCTTCCAACAGATCCTGGATGAAAAGAATGTGGATCTGTAAAATCGCCAGCATATCCATGTCGCCTGTCCCAAAGTGATGGATTGACTTGAGGTGCTGAACCAACATGGTGTAGAGGTAGAACTGAATTCAGCATATGAGATGGTGCTCTAGGAAGTCCATTCATCTGAGATGGAGCATGAGCAGGAATATTGTTCATGAACGATGACAAACTTGACCACAACATGTTGCTAGGACGCTCCTGGTGGAATGAATTTGAATTATTCCATATATATGAATGTCCATGAAGTGGGCAGCTTCCATTTCCAGAAACTCCAATAGCTGTAAGCAGGTCATGTGTTAGAAAGACAAAGTAAAAGGTAAAAGGAAATAGATCATGAAAAACCTAAGTTTAGGAAAGAAATCACAAGAATAAAATTCAACAATTTAATAGCTTTCTATAAGAGCACTACCAGATTAAATGTCATTTTACACCTAAATCACTACTAACTAAAGCAAACAGCACTCTTATACATAATTCACATCTGCATTTGAGAAAGAATAACTGCATTAAGAATAAATAATTTGTTCTATCACACTTACAACCTTCGGTGTTGTCAAAATAATGGCTGTTAAAGCTACCAGAGCCTACTTTGTGAAGATGCCTGTTATCTGTTCCTTCAGCAGGTCTCGAGTTGATTTTGGTACCCATAGCTGATACTGGGTTTGATGATTTGTAAGGAAGGCCACTCGTGACTCCATTTTGAAAATCTGGAAGTGAGTGAGGATGGAAACTAGGCATGCCTTGGAATCCAAAATTCATCTGGTTTAGAGAATGGCTAAGATCAGCATGGGCAGCTTGATTACTGTGACTTCCTACCGATGCAACTCTCACAGCAGATGATAAATACTGAGGCACACTGGAAGAGATTCCATGGTGTGTGGTCTCCATAAATGGGTTATTTGTTGTACAGACAGCTGCATGCAGGTTCTGGATTCCTCCATTTTCAAAACCATTGGGTGTAATTGCTCCAAGAGAGGCAGATCCTTAAAAGGGGGGTGGGGGGGAATGACACTTATTCAGGCAATGTGAGCCAAAGGCATAAAATAACCCGAGAAATGGAAAGAAAATATCATGGTTATCTGAAATAAGAAAAAGCACAAAGAAGAGTACCAAAACATCCAGATGGAGAGTGACTGGGGCTGTGATTCCATCCATTTGATTCTTCCAGCTCCAATTCGGGAGAAAACTGCTGCATCAAGCTGCTGGTTCAAGAAATATGTCACCCATGGATGATCCACAAAGGAAAACAAAATTTACCTAGGTAAACATAAAAATAACTAATAAAAGATGAAAGACAACCAATACAGAGGCATAAAAGGAAAACACATATGACCTGAACATATTTATGCATATAAACAAGCATTATGGATGTGTTCTTAGTGTTTGTTCAAAAACTTAGTGCATTAATGCGGTTTGTTGGACCAACTCAATTTACTTTCAGTTAAATTCATCTAGCACAATGAAGACCAACTAAAACTAAATTCTTGCATGATCCGTCTTGAATGAGTATATTGGATACACCTATTCTGATCAATATGATCAACTCAACTTCAACAATATCAAATTCAAACACTGAACTAATTCAACTAAATCATGCCAAGGTCCCCCACAATTTATGCCACAAGAACTCATGGGGGATCTTAAGTTCTGGGAACTTGACTTCCAGGTGAACAGGCACTTGCATAGAACTCAAGTTCAAAAGAAATTTGAGTTCTAAGAAGTCAAATACATGGACGATGTTACGGATTACTGAAGTTGTGATTTCATTGCAATGAGACAATTATTTTCTTTAATAGCCAAATATATCTAAGCTCTGATATTTGGCTTGCAGAATCGCCATAACCACATAAGCTAAACCAGAGAAAAGCCCATGAATCAGAGTTGCCACTGATGATAACAGTCTGCATGGAAATCCCGAAGCAGATGATGACTCTGAACATTTGCATCTTTTTTCCATCTCAGGCTTCTCATCCATGATCATATAAGTAGATAACTCATCTAACAGCTTGGCATATTAATTCCATTAAGCTGGAATGTAGTATCAAAACCATCCAGATTTATCCCTTTTTTTCAATTAAAAGTTACAGAAGTTGATGACGTGGCGTCAAAAGCTTAGCTCAAATCCAAACATGAAACCATGAATATTACTTCATTTGTTAAATAAGGTATAGTACCAACTAAAATATAAAGACCAAGGCCTTCTTTTTTTTATTATTTGCATTTGGTGTAGCAAATAAATGATGGTATACAATCAAAATTATTATCAGCATCTTCTAATGATAACATATCTACAGTAAATCTGATTCAGCTAGTAGTTATACAGACCAAATGTGGCAAATATATTTTTGTTTCTGAATGTTAGGCTCTCCTACAAACCAATTTTTTTATTCTGCACACAAAACTCACATGAACTAAACAGATATAGCTTTAAGCTCAAGAAGAAAAAATATATACCACATTATAAATATATTTGTCACAGAACTTGATGAGTTTATTGCTTTAAGCTGCTAGAGAAATTGTATACGAAAAGATCAGAAAAATGAGTTTGCTTGGATAGTACCCACCGTCTTGCACCTCCAGGACGGCTAGGCTCGAGCTTAATTTTCTTGCCTGCAACATCGCTCCTGTTTAAAGCACGAAGAGCAACTTCGGCGGCTCTAACATCATAGAACTCGATAAATTTATGATGGCGCCTATGAGGAGTCTCACGTATCTGGGAGTTAAAACTCATGTTTAGCATCAATATATTTCAGTATAACATTAAAAATACATGAAAGAAGAATAAAAATGTCACCTCTTTGATTTCACCATAAGTGCCAAAAATCTGACGAAGATCATCATTTGAAACAGATGAATCAAGGTTGAATACCACAAGTGTCCCCTGGTTTATGTCTTTCTCTGATGGATTGTCCTAATAAACAGAATTGTGAACAAATAAATATTGTAGACATATGAATGAATAATTGTTCTAACAAATATGGAACCAAGCTTCAGAAAGATAGGATAGTCACGTCACTGCTTCTGTAACAACTTTTGAAGAATAGCAGATGAACATGTAAGTATCCAAACAAGTGCATTGTGCATTTGTCTATGTAAGCCAGATAAGAAAATGCTCATATTAAGAACAGGTTATGCATATATTCTTCATAAGCAGTCACGTGGTAGGCATCCATCAAAGTTGATTATTAAATTAACAAATAAATGCATAAAGTTAAGCTCAAATTTTACCAATTTGAAAGCAGCAGATATCAAAACTGTCATTGTCATCATCTACTACCAATATTGTTGGCAATAGTATATTCAGGATTCTCCTAATTCTTTTACGTATATGTCAACTTATAATCAACTGGGATAAAGTGAATGGAGGCTTGAAGAAAATTGTGGTGGAGCGAATATCATTCTGTAACATTCTTTTCTAATTTCCATATTGCTTCAAAAACACGTTGAAATTGACACCACCTACTTGCCTGCCTTGTGCCACATCCCCATTACTTCCAAGTATTCAGAAAATGTTTCTTCGGATAATTAAATTCAGTACACCTAAGAGGTATCCAATTTACATTACTTAGACAAGCAACAAAACAATGCTTTAATTATTTTCAAAAGGCTGAGATGGACTTTAGAACTCTCAATCAATACTGCTACCTCTAGAACAATAACGAACTAAATAGTGCATGATTACCTTTGGAATTGAAAAGTGGATATCCAGCTTCCGACGCCTCAATGGCTTGTTTTGAAGTGCTTTCATTGCATTTCGTGCCGCTCTTATGTCATAGTAAGATATCATAACGAAACCTCGATGTTTGCAGGCAGTATAAATTGTCCTTATGTCACCATATTGCTGCACATTTCCAAAAGAATACAATCAGGACTTGCTAGATCCATGACTTCACATATTAATCAAATACTATAGAACTGCTTAAAGGATTTACCCAACAAAAATAAAGCAATTGTCAACATCAAAATAAAGATCATAAGGATTAAGTACCTCAAAAAGGACCCTTAACTCAGCATCCTCAACATTGCTATTAATGTTTCTAACAAAAAGTGTTCTTGAAGGATGTTCACCAAAAGGGTGTTCACCAGCAATTGTGCCATTCGGTCCCACTTGCTGACCATTAGATGCTCCTCCACCAACAAATTCTAGCCCTTTGCTCACATTAGTATTATCATCAGGCTCCAGTTCCATGCCTCCCCCACTGTAGAATATGTCATCATCAATATCATCTCCACTATTTGGTCGAGCAACAAATCCAAGATCATCAATAACACCAGATAGCAAGTCATCATCATCAGGGAGAAGATTTCCAATTGTCTGAGCTTCAATTTCCTCCGTTGACTCAAAAGGCTCATCTTCCCCTAAGTTTAAGTTATTTTCATCGACAGACTGACAGAAAGCAACATTACTTGATGACAATCTCACTGCCCCATCAAAATGATAAGAAAGTTAACTTTTTGAGGTATGATAAACATGCAAAAATTCTGTAAGAGCAAACGGTCATATGTGAAGTGCAATGTCAAGAATCTATGAGAAATTAGTCCTCTTAGAAAAGAATAGTTTATGAAACTTAGAGTGAAAAAAGAAAACATACATTTTTTTGCAAATATATCTGATAAAGAGCTTGAGAAAAGACCATTCTCATAAAGGCATCCACTTTGATCTTTTGATTCCATAATTGAAGAAGCAGATTGACTTAATAGATCAGATTGGAAAGCAGCATCATGTTCATCGGCCTTCCACAAAGTCGTTGACATGCCAGTTATCGTCTCTGGCTCCAGCTGATGCGCAAGATTAAACTTATCTTTCTGCTCCTTGATTATGTGGGGCTCCCACTGACCCAGACCTTCCACAGAGTCTGCTCCCAGCATATGAAACTTATTAAGTGGTGAAGAAGAAACTGACTGATTTCTTGACACCAACGTCAATTCCTGTGTTCCTGCAGAGGACAAACACCAACACACTAAAGCCCTTGACTGCACAAGATGACAAAGGGGAGCAAATAAACTCCTCCATTAAGATTGAACAGAATTCAGGAACAATGTAGTGACACACAGACAATGTTCTTGAACTTATGAATTACCAATTCAGCCTGCTGATTTCATGCAAATACCTTTCGATTTGTTTTTCCATTATGAAAGCTTACCAAGTGACAATTATGGTTTATCATCTAACCAACCCAGATGAGTAGAATACCCAGTCTAAACGAACACAGCAGTTCAAATTTCCATTAGTAGCTTACAGTTGAACTTTTGTTTAACTGAACCAAAAGAAACAAAAGCCGACTAAAACCATTGGCTAGCAATGAACCATGCAGGATTTAGCTTCTTACAGGTGGATACATTCTCCATCAACGTAAATAAGTCCCTACTCGCTTAAAGAATTATCTTTGTAGAAATGTAATAACAACTTTCCACAATGTATATTGAGCCCAACAAATTAAGAATGTTTGGAAGTTTTTCGTTGCATAGGGTCACATAAAAACTCCAACTTTGACAAAAGCAAAGAGTGGCAGTAATATCAAACAAAAAAATCCCAGGCTCCACCAAAATGTTATACTCACCATGGTGATCAGGCACTGACTCAGATTTCCAAAATCCAACTTGCTTCTGTAATCAAGAAAAGATTAGCAAAAAGACATGCATTAGATATTATTTTGGTTTCACCTGAGAGTAATGTGTTTTTAGATGAAAAATACTGAGAGCAAAAGGTAGGAGGTGCCATCAGCATCACTTCCAAAAAGAGCTTATTAACAACAAGAACCAAGAATTTAACAAAATAGAGAACAAGAGGGAACAGTGACTGATAAAAAACGCACTTCTTTTCTCAAAGAGCGAGGTCCATTGACACCCTAGAAAGCTAAAAATCTTACCTCCGGAGGAAAGCGTAGCTCCTCGGAGAAGAAGGAAGAGGCCTCCGAATTCCGGACGAATGGGGACAGGCGACTCTGATCCATTATTCTAGTCGGCATCTTGTAGCACCCGAACAAAGACTAAACTATACTCCAGCAACTAACTCCCAGTGACGCTAGCTACCCTCAGTCAAAGGAAACTCTCCTCCGCTGCGCAAAGACAAAACCAGATCAAGCGACCATTAGGTAATGAAGGCTTTAATGAGAAACCAAATGTAAAGAAGAGAGGAAAACAAAAAGGGGAAATTATCATGACTCAAATTCTTCTGCTATTTCTACAGACATGTTTAAGAAATAAAAGGTGTACTCGAGAATCGAAGAAAGAAGGGTCAAACTTTTTTTTTTTTTTTTTTTAAGTTTTTGGCGCTGAAAAGATCTGAAAGCAAAAAGGAAGACGATAATAGTAGTAATAAAATTCAAAATGATATATTCGGTCACGAGATCACTGAAAACCCAAACAGTAAGAAATAAGCCCGAAACGTCTAAAAGAATAGGAGATCATCGGCAATTAAGAAAGATCCGGTATAATTCAACTATTCAAGTAGATCGAAATCAAGCTTGGATCCCATCCCTGACCTCAACATCAAACGTTTCCACAGCGATCACAACCAAATCGTAGATTAACACCAGAATTCCGACCAAAACCCAGAAGAAGGTACGAAAATACATGGCTAAATCACGGAAATCTCACCGGATCGACGTCCTTTCCCCCTCCCGTTCACCGACAACCTGCGGAGAAGGCACAAGATGAGCTGGAGCGAGCCGTAATTTAAAAGAAGCAACCCGCGGAGGAATGGATTACGGTATAAGGCAAGAAGAAGGAGAAGGAGGTGGCCATCGAAGAAGGAAGAGAATTCCGCGAAGGGATCCCCTCGGAATCCGTGCCGTGCGCGAGCGTCCAACCCCCACTCATGGATGCCCCTACCTTTCCCCCAACCTCCACCCTTTCCCCTCCAATGCAAGCAAAACGAGAGCTCCGTCTCACCACCGCTGCATTCGAATATTGTTTTACCCCCGGCTCACTCCCTCCCTGCCCTCTCCTTCTTCTCTGTGTCGCCTTCTTAAGAATTTGGCCCGCCGATCCCGAGCACGCCGACGAAACTCTCCCCCGACTGTGCTCCAGGCGGTTTCCGGCAAGCAGGCGCCGGTGTCGGCGGCGATCCGCCGCTGCCTCCGCCTTCGACGGAGGAAGGAGGCGTCGAAGAGAAGCCCGAGGAAGAGGATAAAAGAAATAACAAGAGGAAAGGGATCGCTAATGTAGGGTTAAGGAGAGAAAGCAGGGCGAGGCGGAGATTGAGGCGGTAGGGAGAGAAGGCGGAGGACCGGACCGCGGTGGCGAGGCGATCGGGGGAATTTGGAGTTGGTGGAATAAGAAAAAATGAGAGAGAGAGAGAGAAACGGAGGCGAGACGGCGATGCTGCGCCGTTATCGTCGCACGCGGAAGATATATGCCACGGTGTCCCACCGATTCGTTCGGCGTCGATGAGACGCCTCCATTGAACCATCAGGACCGTCCACTGGACGATCACGTGTACAACGGACGCACAAGATTACCTATCACAGGACAGCGTTGCGATTACTTATTGACCAAACTGCCCTAGTCCTTCCCCTTTATTTTCATGCAATCGCCATGATGGCAGTCGCCGCAGCAGCGAGGTGTCCCCACCCTACTCCCCGGAAACCCCGGTACTTTCCGCAACCCCACAGGGCATTCTCGTCATTTAGGTGATGTCACGTTAAGCTTGCGGAAAGGCGAGGCTCTTCGCGCCCGCAAGCTCGCGTGCACCTTCCGCCACGTGGCCATCTCCGATGCTGGTGATTCGAAGAGATAAAATCCCGCCACGTATAAACAGCACCAAAGGATTGTTTCCCGACACCCCTCTCCCCCACTCGCGTCGTCTACCTGCCTTGTAACCGGACGCCCGCACGTCTCGGAAGTGGGGTCCACCTCCAATCACAAGAAGCCAAGTCGAGCGGGTAGGTGTTGTCGGTTAAAGAAATCAAACGTGACGGCTAATTACTACTGTTCACGGGTAAGATATCTTCCGAGGATCCCAAAAAAAAAAAAAAAAGATACCGTAATAATACGACTTTGTTTTCTCAGAAATCATTATACGTCATAAATTAACCCAAATCCTCCGTTATGCGCGACATTAAAATGATTAGGATCATCGCGAAGTTAAATGAGGTGGGGCCCACGAGTCGAGCTGCTGTTTCGTGTTTGAGGCCAACGGCGGGGGTAGCGTGTGCGTTCGATACACGGATTGAGTTGTGTGGGTGTAATGCACTAAGATGTTTTGGTATGGCGTCACAATGACGTAAGCCGGAGGATAAGGCAGATGAGACGGAAGGTTTGTTTGGTAAATAGAAAAAAAAGGAATAGAGAGAGAGAGAGAGAGAAATAAGGGTCAGCCTGTAATTTTTATGGACCGCCTGATTTGGATTGGAGGGACCAGATGGATCGGGATTGATGGGAGATGGCCTCACGCGAAGGTGAATACGGTGGTTTTGGGGGGACCATCCATCAGCATGCGTGTGCGTGTGCATGTGCATGGATGGCTCATTAATGGCGCCATAGCCGGCCCAAACTTTAATATACGAGCTCATCTCAAACCTAACGAGGTTGTTTATTTTTTTTTCTTTGATAGATATTTTAATGCCACTTCATTGAGATAGAATGATGAATTCAATATACTTCTTTTGAATTGTACTAATTATTTAATACGCAAACATATTTGATATCGGGAAATTTTATCCACTAATTGATACTCAACCTATGGAATCCAGCATCTTAAAAAATATAATAAAACATGAAGGTGAGACTTTTCATCAAAGAGAAACATTTTTTAATAATTTTTTATTTAAAAAAGTATTTTTTTTAGTCATAATCGATGATATCTCTGACTATAAATGGGGGATCTTTTCTTGTCATGTATGACAAGTAGCTTCTCATTCTCTTAATTTTAAATTATTTTTATTTCAAAGAGAATTGGTCAAGTAGGTATTATTTGTACGAGTTTTTTTTAGGTGATCTAGAATATTAAGCCCTCTATTTTTTTTATTCTTATATCAAGGATAAATGATAAAAATTAAATTCGAGCCTAAGATAATAAATATATCAAAGTCTTTATCAACTTAGATTGACCAACATATTCAAACCATCTAAAATATATATAAGAGATGCCAAAATAGAGTTTTTATATTGTGATAGTACAATCAGACTTGAAAAATAAGATAAGTCAAATCAATTCTATCATATCAAATTAATAACAAAATATGATACTAACAATATCATGAACTCGATTTGAGTGTCTAAATCCTTTATAGTCTCCATCATAGGTGATTAATTTTCGATGATATAAGTCATCAATTAGATCAATCTAGTTGTGCAACAATGACATACCAATGTATTAATTATTCTATGTATGTTTTAAGACAAAAATTATAGAACCTTTTAATCTTTTAGGATAAAAAATTACAATGAAGTTGATGACTATAGTATATTGAGCTGCGACAACAAGTGCTAATGAAACCTGCAACATACACGATTTATATTTGGTTTTTGTTACATAATTATTTGCCCGAAATCAAATCAAATTGTAGAAGCCATCTATCTACTTAATGTAAGATCTGTTAAAAGAGCACATAAATGAACTTGTTATCCTTCTTGGTTTGATGCCCACAATAAGAACCTTTGTCTTTTTTCTCTCTCTCTCTCTCTCTCTCACACACACACAGAATCAAATCCATATACTATTTGTAGGCACAAGACGGTGAGCCATCGATGCCTCTCCTTCCTCCGACCAAAGCTTTTACTCTCAGCTCAACGGTGCCACTCCTTTTTGTGTCTCTCTCTCTCTTCACTAAGTAGCACCGACAGCTTTTATCCGTTCAATAATTTAGATATTGTTTTTGAACACTTAAAAAGATAAATTTATTATCATCATCTTGAAAAAAATTTACCCCAACATTGTACCATTACCCTATCAGTGACCCTCCTCCATCTTTTGCATGAGTTCATCGTATATAAACTCTCGCCTACCCCTCAACCCTCATCGTCGTTATTGGTCGTAAGAGCAAGTCGTCCTCTTTCTCCTATGCTCACGATCGATAAAAGGAGAGGTGGTAAAGATATCACATGGTAAGAAATAGATACGAAAAGATTTTGTGGCTCCTATAGAACCTAATTGGATTCTCAAGTCTCATTATCATCAGTAATCGTAGATATGCTACATAGTATCGATTGCGCCCTTGCTTGTGTGAGGGTGGCAAGGATAGCTTACATCCTTACTTATATGAGGGTGATGAGGGTCATCGCTAGTGGAGGTGTTGTATAGCATTGCTTACGCTATTAATTGGCAATGATTGCTCTATCATTGATCCTATAAGGTTTAGTAGTGATCGATATGCCTTCATTGTATGATAGATCCGGTAGAAGATGGGTAGACGACTACATAGCCAAGTGACAAAAAAAAAAAAAAAAAAAAGGAAATTGGAGCGATAAGAATTTTTAGAACTTGAAGTGTTATTTAAGAAATTTTAAAACTTAAATTTTTCCGACCGGTGTGCAGGCCTCGTGGTCCCGGTGTGGGACCCCACTCGCAGCACTCGTCCCATTGGCTCAGGCGCCCACCGTTTGGATAGAGTTCGATTCATGGCCGGTTTGCCATGTGCTCACATCCATGGTGTGTGATGATACCCCCCCCAAATTGTTCTCCGCCGCTTGATTGATTGGGACCCAGGCACTTGTCACGTCACCATCGTCAACTAATACGACCCCACCGCCTCGCTGGGGCCCAGCCACCCAGCACCGGCCATGGTTCCGTAGCCCCCCCACCACCACCCACCAAGTTTAAATAAAATAAAATACGCAATTTTTTTTAAAAAAATAACAAACCTCGGAAGTCGTGCGGCTTTGTTCCTCCAACCATCACGTCCGTCCACGGGATGCCTCAAATTAATGGATCCTTCAATGTACTTCGCGGCCGCAACCCGTGAGTTATCGACAACGAGGGGGCCACGACCGACCACCCGAAGTGGGCCCCGACCCGCTCCGTAACGGCGAAGTGGAACGATTCCCGTTAGCTGACGGCCCACGTGACCTCTTCGCGTCCATCGGCTTCGATCCACCGGCGCTCGCTGTGTCGTTGGGGTGGGCGGTGACCGTACTCGCGGTCTTATTTTTTTATTTGATCGCCTTCTTTTCAACGGCCACGAGCTGTTGGTTGATGTGATGGTGGTGGGATTTGGATGAGCGCTGACGTGTTTAATTCCCTTTTTTTTTTCCTTATTATTATTTTTTTTCTGAACATGTGTATATAAATATTGCCATAGACCCTTCAAAATTGAAACCAGTGGAATGTATTCCATTCCACCGTCATAAATGTCGCCGGTGTTCGTGTGGATAACGTCGGTTGACCGAGAGTCAACCAAACTAGGCTGGAAGAAGTCAATAAGTTTGCCTGGGAAACTTACACGCAACCTTTACCATGAAACAAACGTACGTGTCCACGCAACAAGTCCTACGAGAAACGCATAAGCAACTCAGATGTCAAGCTTATCCAAATTGCAGATGAACTTTAGAAAGTTTCACTCTTTCACAAGCTAATGAGGCTTCTCCCTCGCAGCAAACTCTTCAGCGTCACCACATCATGTCAACACCGATTTGATGATTCGATCCTGTTCAAGTTTATTATTATTTTCTTGGACCACAAAGTGGTTATGTTATTAATCTATCACCATTAGAAAGATTCTTGCAGGTCTCTTCCCTGCCAAATGCACTTGCAACACCTTTTCTGCAAAGGCTATAATTTAACACACACTTTTTGATTTTGGGAACCAGAAGACAAGTGTTTTGGTGAACTCTTCCATCACAACTCTCTCTCTCTCTTGTAGATGTGTTGTGAGTAATTTTGGTGGGCAGAGACAAGATTCCGTTGCCATCACAATCACACACTTGAAGCAATCATTTATGGCACCCAAAACTAGCCAACAACAAAATGTTTCTTCTTTTTTTTCTTTCCCCCTTCACTTGAAACCAAGAAGCCACAACCACACAGTACCTGCCCCCAGCTAATCACTCCATCATCAGTGGTAGGGAAGCTATGAGAATGGAGGAGGAGATGCAGATAAAACTAACAAGGATGGAACAACAATCTACTGGTGGGTCTTGTAGCTGATAAAAGGGAGAAAAAAGCATCATGATCCTTGAAACCCATAGGAAACTTCACAAGGCAACCCACCAATGCACTCAGGTCAGCAGAAGCTGCAACAGGATGAGATGGAGCTGTTCTGGCAATCAGTTGGTGCAGAAAAAAAGGTGTGGATGAGAGTGATGGACTGGCCCCCAATGGGCATGTAGAATTTTGTTCCAATAAAGAAATCTGGATCATCTATCTGCCACTGACTGGTCCAGTGTTGGTGGGCACACCCATTTCTTGTCCCATGTTAAGCCTTTTCTTTACCCTCTCTCTTCAGGAACAGTGGCTGTTCAACAACACTCCCACTCCACAGTCACTGCTCTCAGAAACCTCTTCCATTCCGAACCACAGACACACCAACAGTTCATTCCTGACATTCTCTGCATTAGCAACATGGATTAAGGAATTCTAACCACTGTGATTCTTCAGGATGAAAAATGTACTTGGCATATGCTGCACTGCTAAATCATGGCTCTGGAGACACTGTTGGAGTCAAATGCCATCAAGTTCAGGGTGCAGCTAGTGTTGTTGGGCAGCTTCACAGGTGGGGTGCTGTCCATCATGTCAGGATTTGGACTGGTTGAGGAGGACATGGTGATTTGAAATGAGAGGAGCAGAAACCCAGGAGGAGGACCTTAGTTTCTGTTCCATTATGTACTGGAATCACCACTGATTTGGATGCTTCTGCTGCAATTTCTTCTGATGCTTAACTATTGTACACTTTACCCTTTTGCTTCTCTTTCTACTCTCCTGTATCAGAGCTACTGTCCAATTATCAATGTTTGCAGCCAACAAGTTCTCTTCAAGATTGATACACAAAACCAGTGAAAAGGAATATCCATGGCATACTGCCAAAAAAAAAAAAAAAAAAAAGAGAGAGACCAATACTGTTCTCTCTCTTTCTCCTCCCCTGCATCAAGATGCTGTACATAAAACAATTATTCCAGTCAGTACTAACTTGGAAGTAAGAACAGTACACCAATGAAAAGGAATGCTCATGTCAGACTGCCAAAGAAACTAATTTGGTTTTTGGTTCCCAACTTGAACATTATTCTCTTTCTGCTCTCCTGCATTAAAGTGCTGTCCATGAAATGAATAATTCCAATCAATATTTAACTTGGAGGTTTTTTAGGATCAAAGAAGAATGCACCAATGAGAAGTAATATCCATCTCATGCTGCCACAGAAACTAGTTTGGCCTGTGGTTTCAGACATTAATTGCCATCAACCACCTCAAGTTGGAAGAAAGAGGATTTGGTGGTTTCAGTGAGAATGATGGATCATGTGACCCTGAAAGCAAGCCTTTCTTCAACAAAGGTGGGGTCCACTTCAGGATGTGATGGTAACAAAGCAACAAGGAAAGGAGATAAATTTGGTCTGCCCAACCCTCCCTTGCCACCTCAAGAAATGACCCAACACCAATCAAATCAAATGATGAATGCATTGCTCTGAGTCCTGTGTTTCAGTGTAACTATTCACAAGAGAAGAAATACTCATATCTTGGTGAAGTTGGTCCACCAATTCATGAACATGAGTTATGGCAGATTTTAACATCCTCTGGAAGTTAAATGGATCTGCTGATGTATAGCCTCTCCAAAGACTTAACAATTCTTCATATGATTCTTTCAACTGTCCACTTGCTAGCTATATCAAGCAAGGATTTGATGTGAAGGAAAAAAAAAGAAAAGAAAAAGTAAAGTAGGATAACATCTTAAACCACCACTTGGGTTTGACCATCCTTTCAGAAATAAGTTTGAATCAGAGATCATTCCCTTTCTTCTCATTTTAACTTCTTTTCTGTACTCTTCATTGGATCATTTCTACAGGGGGGAAGAAGAAGTTGAAACAAAAGTAGCTTGTTGAAAAGTTGGGGTGAGTGAGGACCAGCCTAAAAACCCCTTCTTCTTTTGGCTCTTAATGATGGAGAAGAGTGGCTAATGCTTTATTCCTCTACTCCACACAGCTGGACTCAGCCCCTCTTTTTCTCCTTTAGATGCCTCAACCTGTAATGAATGCAGCTTAAACTACTAACAGCTACTGTGTATACCACCACTCAACAAGAAAGCATGAACTGCTCTGAGCCCCGTGAGCTCATGTTCCTTTCTGGGTTCATCACCAGCTCAGAGCTTAAAGCATCATTTGTTTAGTCCCAAAACAATCATTGATTGGGTGCAGTTTGGTGGATGAAGAGAAATAAAACATATTGGTGGTGTGACTTTGTCATGATAACAGGAATCTGCCTATAAAATAACAGCCATAATTATAAGCTTGTTTGTTCGCATCTCAATGTGCCATAGTGCAAGAATACACATTGACAACGATTTGAACTTGGTATCTCTATGAAGTCATGGATGCGAATTCTATTATACCGTGTGAGAGTTGACTGTGTCAAACGAAAAAAAACAGAAAAAAAAGAAGAAAAAAAGGAGACTTGCATTGTTTGGCACCATACTATCGTGCCATGTCTGGTGTTGCAGGTGTCAAAGGTTCTGTGATGCAGTCACTGTCGGGAAATAATGCTCCACCTAATCACAATCAAAATTGAATGAATGGTTGCTGTTGTAAGAGTGTATGAAATGATAAGAACAGACCCATATTGTGGATAATCTAATAGCTAAGTATCAACTTCAACCTTTCTTTACAAATAAACTTAGATTAAGAAAATATATACTATTTCTAATCCCATTTTTACTATTGACAATCATTTTATTTAATATGATCATCTAAAAATAATAATAAAACAAATATCAATTTTGGACAATCTTTGAAGAATATTAATTATTTTGATAATTACATCAAATACTAAAAAGAGTTTGAAACTCGAATCATATCATAAAAGAGGGTTGGAGCTTTACCCAACAACTGGAATCTCAATATCATTATACTAAACTACAATTATTAATCTGTAAAATGTTCACTCTTATAAGAATACTTGTAGTGGAAAACTAAGTTCAAAAGGGCAAATAGATTTGGAAAATTATTTCAACAGTATGAATAAATAGCTGAAGGTCAAAAAAAAATAAAAAAAATCCATAGGCGGTAAGCATCAAGAACAAAATATCTGTGGTTATGTGGTGCTCATTTGCCTAGAACCGGCAAGAATCCATTGGAGTGATGGAAAGGTCAAGCAAGGGAATGATGCTCTGGTGGATGCAGGCATTGGGTGTGCAGAGAACAGAGAAAGGTCCAGTTTTGTGTGTCAAAGATTTGGGCTGAGAAGAGGACAAACGACAACAAGCACCAACCACCATTACGAGTTCTCGATGAGTGCCACACCTTTCTCGTTGCAAGATTTCCTTCTCTTCTCTGTCACATCACTTGTACCGAACTCGGTTTTGTGTGCCACATCCAGTTAGTGACAGCATCCCGTCCTATGCTGAAGGAAAGAGAGAGAGAGAGTGAGAGCCCCATCCAGTGTGATGTTTTAGAGAAGATTAGAGGTCCAGTTTCCATCTTTTGCAGCAGAAATTAACTATAATTTTAACATAGAAATTTTTTTTTTCCAAATCCTAAAACAGTAATGGAAATTACCTAATGACTTGTGGTCTTTGCTCACCGAGGGATCTTTTTTGTTTCACTGCAGCTCACTGGGAGTTCTTGTCATCAGAAGCCACAGCTGCATCAACGAAGCCCACCACAGATCCTAGTGCAATGCAAAGCCCAGAACTTAACAGGATTTTATGCATCTCTATTTCCGCGCTCCTCGGCTGCACCATCAAGCTGCTGCAATTGCCATCTACAGAAGTCTTGATTGGCAACTGAAGGTATTAGACTGCCTCCCTGCCTTATATAATTCTCCCTGATAAGATGTGACCGACAAGTCCATGAGGCTAGATGATCTCATCTTACACATTGCTCGTTGGAAGGTCAGGAGACTCGTCCAAAGGAATCAATGCCTTCTGGGATCCTTACAGTGAAACAGAGTCTTGCACCAAAGATGACAGAGTAGTCCACAAGGTCCAGCACCTGAAGAGATGTAAGCTTCCCCAAATCTGCAGGTATTTTGCTGACAGTGAGTTCAACCTTAGATGAAGTCTCAATGATGAGAAGGAAGGTGCTTTCCAGGAAAGCAGATTGCTGTTCAAATGCAAAGATTGGAGAGAAGTAAGCATTTGAAACTGACAAACATGTTAGAAAGTGAGGTTGTCCTTGAGATGTCTGATGCATAGGCTGATGCAAGTAGCAATGAACCATTCCAGCTGTTGAACTCAAGTCACCAACATGCCATATCAAATCCAAAAGCCAAGTCGTAATGTGGTTGAGATCACAGTACGCGCTAAATGAATGGTCAGAAAGTGTTTGGTTGCATGTCCAAGCAGGCAAAAGTTTAGGACAGATTACAAGAACACATAGCGAAAAGAAAAAAAAAAGGCACTAAAATGAGGAAGACGATCCTCTGAAAGAATCAAGTATGAAGAAAACTCATGTATGCGTAAACATGTCAGGCTTGTGAGGTAGGAGGAGTGGGCTTCAGTCAAGTTGCCTGCAAAGAGTTCAAGGAGAGGCTAAAATCCTGGAGTCCAACATTGTTAACACTCACATTATCAATCAACTACATCTATCAGCTCTCCACCATTACCAATTGGGATTTGGCATAATGCAGAAGGTAAATTATATTGCAGATTAGCAAGGGTTTCGATGCTTCACAGTATGCGTTCCATGATATAGTTATTGTTTGAATTAACCATGAGATTGAAGGTAAAAAAAAAAAACATGATTCATCACAGGAAGACTACTCTACTCCCTCCAAGATGGATCAAGTTAGATTATCTCCAGGAAAGATCTGAAAGCATGACAATCTAGAGGTAAGACAGATAAATATTAGAATAAATCTATCATCTTACATAGTGGGCATTTTACTCCCCCAAGAAGTGTTACCCCCTGAGTCGATCCACAGCCTTCTAGTCAATTAAAGCAATCTCCCAAGCAAAATTTGTGATCTCGGTCTTACCCATTTCAATCTCAAGTTACCAAAATGGAAATATGATCATCGTTGATCTACTCATTTCGACTCAAGCGTCGATTAATCAAATTGAGTTCAGAAAAAGAAAGTTTATTATCCATACGACCGATGCAAAATTGAAAACAAGTTAGGGCTTAGCACCGGTTCGTAGATCAGGTGTCGCTGGATCCGCGATCTCCGTCATAAGAAGGAAGAAAGGGCAGCGGAGGAAGGAGCGAGCCCTCGGCGTCGGAGACGGAAACCGTTCCATGAGGTGCTCCTCCGTCCACGCCGGCGACCATCTTGCTCGCTCGTCCGATGGCGGGCTCCGTTTGTTTTGGGGGGATCACGCGTTACTATTAGCAGTGGGTGAATTTAATTGGACGGTCAAGATTTTATCTGATCCCTGAATAGGGAGGGTTTCGATCGATTGCGATAAGATTTCTAAATCGGGTTCGGGTTCGATGGATTGCAAATAACCTTTTAAACACTTGAGGTGGTGTCTGTCTGTCATCCTCGGATCCAAAAAGCCGCCTCCACTAATAACTGTCCATTGTCTCCCATTATCTAATAACAAACATTATATTCCTACCATCATCAAATCCATGAAAGTAAATATTGCACTCATCCAAATTGAATATTTAAAGTGGATGATGATGTGCTTTTCTCTCTGCAATCAAAAACATAATCTTATTTCCTCGGCTATTGTGAATGGCATTCATGGATGTGGTTTAGTGGAGTAATCAAGCATGGGCAACAAAGATGACACAGTAGGTAGGTAGGGGGTAATAGCTATGTTTGACACCATTAATATGGCATATTGGCATCAAATGAGTAGGGAATCATATCTTACGACTAAACTGCCTTCAAACATAGCAGCATCATATCATGGAGTAATTGCTATCCAAAGGTCAACCCCTATTGTTCTTTCTTTGGTCGGTCAAACCGTCTATGGATTGAGCTTTACAGTGCTTTGTGAGAAATCAAACAGTTGGGCTGTATCATTGCGTATCTTTTTAGATGAACAGCAGCAGCAGCATCTTTATCATATTCCTTTCCCTCCCCAAAAAAAAAAAAAAAAAAACAAGAAAAGATGATGGATGGCCCTTTGGCCAGCAAGTGGTTCATTAAATCTCAAATAAACCATTGCCTATGATCCAAAGATTAAGCAGGAGACGATGCAATAATACATAGTCCCGGATTGAAGTTCAAACTTTTGGTAACTAAATCGAATCAGATTTCGATTGTGATATGACGTATTTTGGTACCATCCCGATGACAATAGTCGTCAAATAAGAAAACACCGATAGGAGTTCCACGGTAGATAACATCAATACAGTACCTCAAACGTATGAATGACCACAACTATACAAGACAGTGTTGCGTCATACATAGTCACTCCGAAAAGCTTGAAACAACGTCGTGTGACACCGACCCATGTATGTCGAGCGGTGCCCCCCTGTACGAGACATTCGAGTCGATCGTTCGAGGAGTTGGAAGTTTTGTTTATAGGTATAAAGTTAAACCCCCGTGAAGTGAAGCACAGGAGAGAGATTAAAAAAAAAGAAAAATTCTACACTTTTATTTCGTGACTTAATTTTTTGGAGGGTTCAGATATGAGAATCTTTGACTCCGATTTATGTGCAAGAATCTAACGGGCTTTGTCTCCTTGCTCCATCGCAGATCATCTCAGGAGAGGGCAACCCACATATGACCCACCGTCAACTTCGACATCAAGAAGCCATGTGAGCAACCTTACGTATACGGGTTCGAATCAAGCCGTGTTTACGACTCGACCATTGCCTAAAGTTGCACAACATATGGTTTCGAGTCCGATTTTATAATCGGTGATTTTGGTTTTAATTTTGGTTCATATATTTTTAAAAATTAATTTGATATTATGAAGAAAAAAAATAATCGAAATTGTAGATTCGATTTCGATTTTGGTTCTGTGTGATTGGAAGGAACCATAACCGAATCAACGGGTCCGAGTCTAATTCGGAAATCGATTCGATTCCGATTTCAATCTCGTTAGGTTTAAGCCGAACCATGATCATGTCATCCATCCATCATCCCCTCGAGTTCTTCGGTAGGAAAGAAATCACAAACAATTGGCTGATGACAGTTTGGAATTGGAAAGCCGGTCCCCATTTGAGGGATGAACCATGATCATGATCATGTCATCCATCCATTAAGGCTCCTTCCTTCTTCTTACCTTCGTCGGAGGCGATGGAGAGAGAGAGAGAGAGAAATGGACATGAAAATAACATTTAATGACAAAAGTAAATGAATGGAGTCGATTCGGACGTGAATGGAATGGTGACGGAAGTGTGTGTATCGGCCAAAGGGCATCTCTTCTTCGGTCCCCCCTCCCATGACAAGGAGACCACGTCTACCCTAATGATTCCAAAGCCAATGGCAAGTGCACTCTAATGACTTAAGGTTGTAGCCATTTCCTAGGGGACAAGAGGTGTGCACAATCGAAAGAGATGTTCTTGTTGGTGATCATCCCTCGTCAACAAAGCTAATCATAGGTAATATATATATATATATATATATATATATGCTCTTGTTTCCCTAATGCTTATCCTTCACATTATCTCGGAATTAATTCAGGAATCGGTGCAAAACATTCCTCTAACTTGTCTAATAAAATTATTTTATTAACAAAAATCATATTTTTTCTTTTTTTCTTCTTTAATAATAGGTTAACTCATACATACTTATCAAAAAGTCATTTAATTTTTTATTATTATTATATTCCAAACTTTTTTTATAATAATTATAATTTTTATTTTAGTATAACCATCAAGCTTATTGATCAATACACGAAGAGAAAATAAAAAGAAAAAAAAAATATAATCCTAAGATATATAACCGGGTGATATGAGAGACGAATACTAAGTATGCTCACACACCAAAACTTCTACGTGAGAACAAAACACAAGAGTATGATGATAGTGCCTTATCAAGACCCGAATAAGAAAAAAGATATCCCCTTAACTTTTATATATTTAATCTTTCATGGGCTCTCCCCATAATATCTTCACCATTCTATTTTAGTGGCAAAGATATCACTTTATGTTGTTGATTTATTTACACACCCTCAATCGGAATGTTATAATATCTTTCATTAATTTAAAGACACATAGATATAGATAAGGATTATGAGAGGGTCATGTTTAATTAGGACCTAATCAAGTCCTCCCCTCCCTTCCCCCTATTCCACTCCTTTCCTTTTTGTTTCCTCTCTCTCCTTCGACTCCCACCCTTTCTCCCCTTCTTAAGGGTATCCATGCCATGGACGCCTAAAAGGTGCCTCCATAACGGCGCTCTCTCAATTCCGTTAACTCTCCGTTAAACTTTTACGTGGGTTTTACGACGACGACGTGATCGCTGCGGCTTTTGGCCATTTCGTTAATGGCCAACGCCGTCGACACAGCGGGTTCCAACGGCCACGACGGCGCAGGAGGAGGAGGGGCGCGGGCTCCCCGTCTGCCGCGGTGGACGAGGCAGGAGATACTGGTGCTGATACAGGGGAAGAGGGTGGTGGAGAGCCGGGGCAGAGGGCGTGGGGCCGGGCGGGGCGGCGGCGGAAGCGGGGAGAAGGGGGCGGCGGCGCCGCCGGTGGAACCCAAGTGGGCGTCGGTGTCGTCGTACTGCCGCCGGCATGGGGTCGACCGGGGACCGGTACAGTGCCGGAAGCGGTGGAGCAACCTCGCCGGCGACTTTAAGAAGATAAAGGAGTGGGAGGCGAGGGGAAAGGAGTCGTTTTGGACGATGAGGAATGATCTCAGGAGGGAGAGTAGGCTGCCGGGGTTCTTTGACCGGGAGGTGTACGACATCCTCGACGGCGCAGCGGTCGCGGAAGTGGAGGCGGAGGCGGAGCCCGCCGCGGAGGAAGAGGAGGAGGAGGGGAAGAAGGCGTTTGGGCGGACAGCGGCGGCGGGGGGCGAGGATGAAGAGGCGGTCTTTGATAGCGGGCGGACCGCAGCGGAGGATGGACTGTTCTCGGACTACGAGGAGGAGAAGGAGGCGGAGGACGAGGCCGAGGATACGGCGCCGCCACCACAGCCGGTGGCGGCCGTGCCGATATCGGGTAATGGTTCTTTAGATGGATTAATGATGATAAGTATTGTTTGGCCTAACTTTGTTGTTTGATCGACAAAGATTTAAGCTTTTCTTTTCATTGTTGCGCTGTTCCTCATGCAGAAAAGAAGTGCGAATCATCTCAACATTGGAGGTCTGACGAAGGTAATGGCTGTTGCTCTCTTTTCCTTGACAGAACTCTACAAGCTTTTGTTACTCCTCTCAATCATTTGCAGATACTTGAATTGCTAATTCCATTATGTTATTGCACATTTCATGCTCTGTGAAATGTATTCGAAGGAACAATTTAGAGTTCTATCTGTTAGCCGTGTCTCAGTAAAGTACCAACCATTGTTATTTTGCTTGATTTGTGTGTCCTAAGCACCATAGCGAAGACCATCAGGCAAACAGAGTGCAGAAGGGTAACCAAACAAAGAACTAAGATTGCGAACCTTTGCAATTGGTTTGGCAGAAACACTTCTACAGATTCATAGTAATGAACTCCATTTTTGATGGGAAGAGTTACATGTTAGAAGAATCATGTGAATTCAAGACTAGTTTCTTTTATTGCCTTTCTGAAGTCAAAATGTTTCTTTTATGAAAAATGTTCAACATATATGTATGAGCATAGCAATCATTTGTCTATCAATTGACATGCAAGATAAAGTTAGATCTGTCACAGTAATTTCATCAGATACCAAGAGCTTGCTGAGATGAGAGAAATGACTGCTATGCTCATACTACTATTCGCTTTAATCTTTTTCAAAGTACCTGTGAGATAGATACATCTGTAAACTAATTGTTTGAGCAGTTTCCTTCTAAGCTTCCTGCTTAGATGATTTCAAATGTTCTATTATTAGCTTAGAAAAATCTAAACCGAGCCTAAATAATAATTTTCATTTTACCAATAAGCACTATGCTTTTCGATCGATCATCATGTTTTAGTTGATTGGGTTTAATCGTGCAGCTACGGCAAGAGATAAACCACAAGCCGAGAACCCCGGGAAGAGCTCTCCATCGCGAGGAGGACAGAAGAGAAGACGAACATCACCAGATGAAGCTGAAGAAGACTGCGACCTACAGAGTAGACTGATCGAAGTCTTAGAGAGGAACAGCAGAATGCTGACAGCCCAACTAGAAGCTCAAAACATGAACTGCCAATTGGACAGAGACCAGAGGAAGGACCAAGCCAATGGCTTGCTCGCCGTTCTCGGCAAGCTCGCAGACGCTCTTGGCAGAATAGCTGACAAGTTGTAGCAAAATCTCGAAGGACTCCGTTGAGCTAAAAAGAAAGAAAAAAAAAAAACTCTCGTAACTTTGTCGATCTTTGGTGGAGGTGGGTTGAGAATGCGTCTTAGTTCTGTGTCTCACACAAAAACCAGCTTGTGAATTGGCTCCGGCAATGTAAAGCTCTGTTCCTCTTTCTTTGGAAGTGGATAGGGTGATTAGTTGCAGAGAAATGAGAATTTTGCAGCTCTGCGATTGCTGTCTTATGATTGGAAACTGCTGTTGACAGGAACACAGGCTGTGTCAAATTGATTTCGATTTCTTGTATAAACTTGGTGGAAGTTGAAAAATTGTAGCAAGATGACAGGTAAAACAGTTAGAGCAGTTTATTGTTTCGGCAGTAAAAATTGACTCCTCCTATATTTTGGGTATTAATTGTTGCTTCGAATTCTGATCGGTTCGGCTTAATTTCTAAATCGAATTATCCACTGCGTGTAAGCTTCGGAGTTGAGGCATCGATTGGGTATGGATTCGGATCCTTTCCAACATCCAAACCCATGGATTTGGTCGCGAAAACGAACGGCTGAGATGTGATAACAGTAAACGGATCCGCATGAATTGGAGAGGATCCGAAACATCAAAGATTGTCGATGAATGTTCACTATATGAATTGATAATATTTGCTTTTACTTTGCATCTTAGTTTATTTAAGAATTAAAATATTTATGATATAGGTTTTTTAAGAACGAGAATGAAACGGACGAGCGCGGGGTGAAGAGCAGGTGAGGGCGGGAGCGAAGGGGGAGAAGGAGAGAGAGGAAGAGGAGGTGGAGATGGGGAGGCGAAGCCGGCCGCAGAAGCGCCACCAGCGGTCGTAGCCTTCAGCTGCTCGACGCTGTGTTCGCCCGCCCCATGCCTCTCGGGTTCTCGTTTGCTTTAGGCGGTCGGGATGAAGAGAAGGAATATAACACCGAGCTGAGCTAGCGATCAAAAGAAGAAGAAATGGAGATGACGGCGGCGAAGGAATCGAACCCCGTGATTCTTGCATGCAGAGCGAGCCCATACGTTGTCTCCGTCATCGTTGAACCGAGCAGGTGCTGCACCCCGGCCGGTGGCTGCTCGACCTCCGTGGCCGCCAAATCCTTTAGCCCTCCTCCTTATGCAACCAAATTAGTAAACATTGCTCAACATATTCATAAATTAAATACTTGACAATTTTAGTCATCTCTCATTTTAGTTTTTTTTTTTTCTTTGCCTTATTGTTCAATGCTATATATAAGTTAAAATGCAAAAATAGGACCTCTTTTTTTTCTCTTAGCCTCTTTTATGGACTAAGTTATGTCATATTCTACCTTATATTCTTTTTTAAAACACTAATGACATGTTCATTATTATCGGTCAATTTCTTGAGAAAATATTTTTTATATAAAATTTTTAATTAACATACTAAATTTTAAAAAATTGTATTAAGTGTCTTTTTTTTCTTCAAAATGGTGATATTACCTATGATGGCCATCATCTTTGAACTTACTTATGCCTCCACAAACCCCACTAACCCTTATCTAATCCACCTTTGCACCCCTTGTCCTCTCCCATGTCCTATTGAACATGTTATTGTCTTTACGATCGTAACCCCTTTCACTTACGCCTCCATCGTTGGCCACCTATGTCACAAGCAAGGATGAGATATGCAAAAGTGTGATCGACAAGTCCAAGAAGGGAGGGGTAAGTTTGACAACGACCAATAGATCCATGAAAGATAGAGGTACGTTATGCTCTATATAATATTTTACAAGTTGAAATGTTTTACAATAATCTCTCAAAACTATATATTTTTTTTTTCAAAAATTCACTCGTTATTATTTTAAACAAAACAAGATTAGGAGAGATGATATCATCACAACTCTTAGAAACGACATTTGACCCTGAGAGAAGGTTGCTGAAGCAGACGGTACGAAGCTAATGTTGTGTTAGTTCTCCTAGCTTATGGTCACTTGTGTAAGTAAACACTATCATGATATGTTAAAATCTTATTGTTTAATTTGGTAAAATAATTATTATTTTATTTTATTTTATTTACGACCGGATATATTGCTTCTTGAGATCCCTAATTTGCTGTAATTTTCTTTTAGGTGGTTGATGTTAGGAAGGAATTGATACAGAGCTCCCCCATGTATGTGTGATGATCAACTTGGAACACCTTTGATATCTGAGGATGGCTCGGAGTAACATTGTGATGAATTTTTAGGCCTTATATATCTGTGCTAATATTTATGGTAAATATGATGCATATACAAAAATCATAAAAATACTATAACACTTGAAATTTAATCATATATACAATATCATATATTTTATGTCAACTTCTTGATGTAAAATTTTCTTGAAATTATGAGGGTTTCAATTCATTCATGTTACTGGTAAAATATCTATCTTAATTAATATCTTTTATAATATTTATGAAAAATATTAATGATTAAATTGTATGTGCAATATCATGAGCAAATGATTAAACTATTCTCCATGAATTAAAAAAATATAAATCATTAGCATAAAATTAAAACTTTCTATGATTCATGAAAATTCCAGATAAAATCTATGAAATTTGTACCAGATAGGAAAGACAAAATTAAATAATCATTCGAAATGAAATTTTTAGCAATTATTAATCATGGTCTTCATGAGATTAAATTTAAATATCTTAATTAGTAATTTTAATTTTATTTTAAATATCCCAATGAATCTAAATCATCATTTAACAATCAAAACATTGACTTTACATAATAAAAAGGGGAAAGCATATTTTTTTTTGACGATTGTCTCACACATCTTCGCTCGGATTGGTTGATGAATAAGGAGAGGTTTAAATTAGAAATCTGTTTTAAAAAATTAATAATAATTTTTGGTTAATCAGATCTTATCTGTATCATTAACTTAATGACTTGGTTAAGATTTAAATCAGTTTTCGATTATCTTAAATTAATTTTTAATCAATTAAATCTTATCTGTATCCGAACTTTAATGATTCTGTTAAGGTTTAAATCTCCTTTTGGTTCCTAGTCCACACAAAAAGAAATTATATATTTTAGTTAAAAAAAAGATTTTTTTTTTTGGGTTCCTAAAATTAATTTTGGATATATTTTAAATTTAAACTTTTTAGGAGATATTTGAATCATATGTATCTACCATATTTTATCGGTCACAACTCCGTTACATGACCCACCCTGTGCATGTTTATTCTTTCTATATACTTCTCTAGCGTTAAAGATCAATTGTGTGATGTCGTATGCCAACATGCAGTTTCCTTTTTGTCTTCTTCTTCGCCTCCGACGAGCCTTTTTAATGTCATCTGACGACTGAGAGACGTGCCGAACACTTGAAGAAATGAGATCGGTAGAACATTAGACCACAAACAACGCATACGTTTTCTTAGGATGAAGAAAGAACTACAGCAGAGACACCAGCGAATAGAAACCACGACAAATCCAAACGAGGTAGGTGCACTGCGGGCGGGCGGCCGTCCGTCAGTTGTCGACGGACAGCTTCCGCCGCTTGTATCGCACCATCACTTCCCCCTTGACCCCGACGACCATGGCGTTCCAGTTGTTCTGGGGGAAGGGAGATACCAACTCGAACTCGAAGTTCCTCAGCAGGTGGCTCCATATCGCCTTGATCTGCAAGTAAGCAAAAGGCTCTCCCAGGCATCCGTGTCGGCCACCCCCAAAGGAAATGTAGGAGAATGCTCCCGCAGCCTTGTCTTCCTCCCTCCCGGCCGCAAACCTGTCAGGGTCGTATGTATCCGGGTTCTTGTAGATGTGGGGAAGCCGGTTGGCGAAAGCCGGGGATGTCGCTACGATGTGGCCCTTGGGGATGTCGTACTCTTTCCCTTCTTTCGTCGTGACGGTGAAGTCGTCGTGGGAGTAGCGCAGCAGCATTATCAACGGAGGGTGAAGCCTCAGAGCTTCCTTGATGCAGCGGTACAGGACGTCCATCTCGGATAGGATGTCATGGTCCAACTTATTCCCGTGCCTCGCCATGATCTCCTTCTGCTCCTCGACGGCCGCCGAGAAGTACTGCTTGTGCCGGAGCATGTAAGCCCCGGTCCAGGTGGAAGTGATGGAGCTGGTGTGCTGCCCCGCGAAGAGGGCGGCAATGAGCAGCCCCGTGATCTCGCCTTCCGTGGTGGAGCGGCCGTTCTTGTACTTTGAGTCGATGAAGCACTGCAACATGTCGTCCTCTGATTTGCCGGAGCTCTTGCGTGACCTGATGATGGTGGAGAAGATCTCGGCGATCCTGGCACGGGCACGATCGCGTCTGCGGTGGGCGGGGATAGGAAGGTAGGGGAAGATGACGCTGATGGGGCGCATGCCATTGTCGAGGTCGTGGAAGAGGGCAGAGACATCATCGAAGAGATTGTCCCTGACCTCCCTCCCCAACAGGCACCGGCTTGCCGTCAGTATGATGAGATGCTCAAGCTCGTACTTCAAGTCCACCGTGCCGCTGTCTCCCCATTTGGAGAAGTAGTCCTGCAGAGAGCACCACCGAGTATTACCGATAACAACAATCTGGACTCCAGCAAAAGCTTGTTCTTTGGATCAGATCAAAATGTGAGGTGCAGATCGAAACGACCATGAGAGGCAAAAGATTACCTCGGCCTCGACGACCATCTGGTCCACATAGCTGCGCAGCTTGGTCACCCGGAGCGCCTCCGTGAAGAACCGGAACTGCTCCTGCCGCACCGAGTAATCCACGTCGAAGACCACGCCGGGGCCGAAGGTGGGCACGTTGAACTGGTACACCTCCTGCTGGCTGAGCTGCGCCTCCGGCGCCTTGAAGAAGTGCCCGGACACCTCCGACCCGATGAAGAAGGTGATCTTGCGGTTGACGATGTTGAGCGTGAACACGCCGCCAAGCTTCGCGTACTCCTCTCGGATCATGGGGATCGGGCCCCTCATGAACCGCAGCAACCCGCCTATGACCGGCGGAGCCGAGACCGTCGGCGGCAGCCGCTTCCCAGACCTGGGCGCCAGGACCGAGGCGACGAGCTTCGCCAGAACCAGGGTCGCCGCGAAGAGCATCCCCGCGGCGAACAGCTTGTGCTCCGCGAGATCCATCGCGCCAAAAACTACAACCTGCAGCAAGATTCGACCTTTAGCCCAAAAACCTTCGGATCTTTGTAGAACAAGCAGAGATATGTATATATATATATATATATATATATATGTATATCACTGTCAAGAACTTGGGATTAACTGAACAAAGATGAGGGGGCATTACAGAGAAAACGAAATCAAGAAATCAGAGTTCAAATGCAGGATTACCTGTGATGGGGAAGAGGGGAAGGGGGTTGGAGGAACGGCGAGAGAGATAAGTGAGGGCTTAAATAGCAGCTGAGGCCGCTCTCAGATCTGGCAGAAGCGGACAGAGGAAGAGCGGGCGGGATTAGGGAAAGAAGGAACAGCGGGCGCAAAACCGCAGTCCGAAGGAGGCGGCTTTCTCTCATGTGAATGAATAATATTTATGAATGGTCTTTTGGGGGTTTTTTTTAATATTATTATTTTATATGATGAAATTTGTTGGACTAATGTACATGGCATTTGATATCAACATTATTTAATAAGCTTAAGTTGTTTAATTATACATCGAAGTGCCACTTGATTTTTCCTAATAAATAATTCAGGACTATTTTTTTTTTTAGTTCACATTTATTTTGGTCTCCCACAAATCAATAATTTTATCATCTCATCTAATTAAAATTTTAAAAAAAATCTATACGTCGGTATCTAATTAGTATTTATTATATCCACACCACATGAATAATAACGATATCTATTATTGTATCCATATTACGTAATTGCACCACATGATCCCCAATTGCATGATGATTTATTTCATCATTTACTTACCATTAAGCATATTCCTCTATGAATATGCTTATACATTAGGAATCCTTATTTATTTCATCATTTACTTACGATTTAAGTTAAAATATATCTCAAATTGATGTCTTACTTTTTTAAAATAAGATTAAATAAAGTTACATAGATTAGGAATCCTTATATTTCACATCTATAAATAATATGTGTGTAAATCTATTCAAGCCTCAAGTATTCAAGTTTATAAGATTAGAGTAATTGATTAAAATATATAATTTAGTTTTTCCTTTCACATTGGCTTCTTCTTCTTCTTCTTTTTTTATTTTACTTGATCTTGGGTCAATAGTAATTTAAATAAAATTAGATAGAGTTATAGGAATAAGAAATTATTAATTTAAAAGTTAAAATATATCTCAAGTTGATGTCTTACTTTCTTAAATAAGATTAAATAAAGTGACAGAGATTAGGAATCGTTATATTTGACAAGTATTCAAGTTTATAAGACTAGATTACTCGATTAAAATATATAATATTATGTGATTCTTCTCCCTTTGTTCGCAAGCCATATCATCTTTTAGTAGGCTACATAATTGGACATGATTCGATTCACTTCATCGAACACAAATAGACAACTGAGATAACATTAACACTCTTTAATCAACCACTTATTTAATTTAAATATTCTAATTTCATCGGGGGTTGCTTCTAAATTCTCCATTCTCTAATAAGGAAAATAAAAAAAATAAAAATATCATGTTCTATGAGGTAAGTAAGAAATGTTAGGGTTCAAATTGGAATTTGGCTGTCACGCAATAGCAACAGCTGTGGCTTACAGAGCATGTCGAGCACTGTCTCGTCCTTTTATTTAGATATAATTCTTTTACTTTTGTCCTCTAAGAAACAACTGATGGCCAATTTAAAATGACATCAACCATATTAAAAGGGTAATTATGATTTTAATCATGCTCATCCCAAATCAAATTAACTATTATCTTAATTCGATTTAAATGGATTGGGCATACGAAAGACATACATATACAAAAAAATGTGTTCCACTGTTTTTTTTTTTTTTTGTCTTTTTTGAAACAAGTATTAGTTAAAAGCCAAAATATGCTTCGAGTAACTAAATTTTTTTTTCTTTATTCTAAATCATTTAAGCACGAATCTAACACATTATCGAAATTGGTATATGTGACCAAATCTTAGATATCATAATTGTTGTAATTTTTAAGGATAAGATGGAAATCAGTTCTACCTCCAACAACTTGGGGACTCTATTTTTTTTGAAAGATTAAAAAGTCATGTCCCCATCTATCATCAAGCATTATGATTGTGTGGAGAGCTACATATAATAAATAATAAAATCCAATAGACTATTAAAAAGGAGAAAGGTGAGGAGGTGGTGGTAGGTAGGGATTGGGATCTCTCTCTCCTCAAAGATTCCCTCCTCGGATGCAATGAAATATATATATATATATATATATATATATATATATATATATATAGATTTGTGCTCCACTGTTGTCCATCCATGTGATTACACGTGCAAGGTTTCCCTCTCTAAAATAAAAATATTATGACATCTAAAAAATTAAAAGAAAAGTAGAGAGAGAGAGAGAGAGAAAAAAAAAAGAAGAAAAAGAAAACATGAGGAGAAGGGGATATATTTATGGTCTTTCCACATGCACGTGTGGCAAGTGGAAGTGCTCTGAAGACCGTGCTCTTGTCACGTGCTCATGTTATTTGATCGAATCTAATCTTCGTTATTTATTTATTTATTTTAAAAAATATTTAGAGTTTCATATGATTGATTTTGAATCTGATTGGGGTCAAATATTTGATCCATGTAGAGAGAAAAATAGATTTTGATGCCAAATCTCATGTGATCATTTATCTAAAAAAAATCTCAAACATGTAGAATTCTCCTTTATTAATCATCTACGTGGCACACCCACATGACACATCATAAGTCAATAATTAAACTCTCAAGTTATTGGATTCAAATTAATCATGGGCTATCAATGATATGATTCATAACCCATGGGCCAAGTAGAAAACATGAGGAAGTAATGTTTTTTTTAGTCAAACAAAAATAATTCAATCTTCTTCTCGTGAAACTTTTTTTTTTCAATAATGGAAAATAAAATTTTGTTCTTTGAATACAATAATAAAACAAAAAAAAAAATAATTAGGTTCTTCTTTTCTATTCTTGAAGATGTCGTCCCAAACCCAAAATTTTCTAACATATTAGGAAAAAAAAAAAGGAAAATAATGCTAAAAAATTATTTTCGACGCCATATGATATTCAAAAGCATTATTCATCAGAATCAAATATCACCATAACATTGATTTACAAAAGATAACTAGAACATATTTAGAACTCATTATTCTCTCTTTTCACATAACTACTAAGATTGATGATTTTAGAGTGGATGAGAAAATAACCATAATATCTCGATTATATTTCATTTTGCACCTTAAAGGAGGTGTTGTATATTTATAAGCGAGAGCAGAGGATTTATGATAAGTTATTGGGAGAGTTACTTCCATCAAACACATCCCCTAAAGAATCATAATTAATATAAATTTTAATTTAATATTGACTAATACATGTCATCAAAATCTAATTATTTTCATTATATATATTATCCAATTATAAAGTAACATATAATCTAATATTATCATGTATTTATTACATGTGATTAGTTGTTAGAATTATCAAATATTAGAGTTGGCATTAACTTAGACTTTAAAAAAAAAAAAAAAACTCGAGTAGATGTCGAGCTAATAATAACATGATATTGATATGTCTACGTGTTAAATTTTTGTATTCCTTTTCCACTTCAATTTGCTTTTTTACTCTATGTATTTCCAACACAAGTAAACTTTGTCGAACTCATTCAATTTATACTAGTAGGATGCGAGGATATTTTTCTATAATTCTTTGATCTGATCTCATGTTCTATCTAAAAGCTTATGTCGATGAAAATATAGTTAATAGGTTTCTTAAAAATTTATTCATTCTGACAATTTGATGATCCATCTAATATGATCCTATGATTAGAATGAGCCGTGAAATATAGTATATTTTCAGAATAATATAATTTCGTTGATTCTATAGTCTTAATGGGCTTTATCAAATTCATCCATTCTAACGACTATATTATCCATATAATTCGATTGTATGATTAGAATAAAACTATTTGTTTGAAGAAAAAATAGTCACGACTCTTTTCAATATATTGGTGGAGTAAAGTTACTATGTATCATTAGTCTCTATATAAAATTAGTTGAGGAGAGACTGACAGCAAAAGTTCGAGTCCATTAATTAAACCTAGTGGTACTATTAAAAAAATTTTGATTTATAATTTATTATTATTATTATTCATGGATGTGAATTAATATGCTGTTGTGTAAGAAGATGCCAAGTTAGTTAGGAGAGTGCAGCCTTGACTTAATGGCAATGTTGAAACGAGGAAAGACTTACGTTGTGGATTCCAACATTTGAATTCATATATCCTCTAAATTTTTTGCTTACATCTATCTCTCGTTCAACAGTTCAATGTACCAACCGGGAAGTCTCTGCAAACCCTAGAAAGAAAGCCAAAGCATGGTAATTAGTATATGTTTTTGGAAGAAGACTTTTTAAAGTCTATCAGAATCATTCCACTCCGAGCTGTTTCCTTGTCACTTGGAAACATGCATTGAACCCAAAGCTTCCTCCAAGAAACAAGATCATGATCTTAGCATCAACTCACCCCACCCAAAGCAAATTGGCTTACATGCATGCATGAATGCATCGTTCTCGGCACCCCCAACACTCGCATACACGTCTCTACCATCGTTTGCTTTGGTTCAATGAACATTAGACGTGCCATCATTCGTGTGTGTGTGTGTTGATGGAACAACGCGCCCATACACACGTCGCCACAATTGCTCATGTGTTCCTTTCGTGAGCCAATCCATAATAGTTTGATCTCCAAAAGGTAAGATGATACCCATGATAGTTGTTTCTCCATGTCTTGTTGCTTTCCTTGGTTACTTGCTTTATGTCCACTATGAATGAAGAGGAAGGAATTGATACTTTGGCACTTTCTCAGGTTGTGGAGACTGCATTTATTTATTATCGTTCCTAATATGTAGGAAGATATATACGATATCCAACAAGGCATGAGTTCACATCATGCATCAATCAACAAGGCATAGAAATATGATTCTAATAAGAGTTAGTATATAAAAAAAAAATGATGATGAGATCCAACACGAGATCTAAACCTTGGGTTCCACGTATCTTGTCCAGCTCCGGTTGGGCTATTTCATGGGCCCCTGTATCTTGTCAAGTACCTGCAGCACGTCCACGACTTGTTCGACTCACGCACCGACCGCGATTTGACGCGTCGCACGGCAACGTTAGGGGGGATCGATTACGATCGTATCTTTGAGCCGGAAATCTGGTTCGACCACCAGCCTCATCGGCGGCTCGCACGAATTCCAAAGCCGATATGTCTGTATCAAACTTTGCACTCCGCACCGAAACAAAGTCCTGTATCGTCGTCACAACGCCTCGGTCATCGAGGGCGGAGCACGAATCGTAAAGCGACTGGTGCTGGGATTTCTCGTGCTCCTTGGACCCCACTCGGGCGTTTCCACCGTACCCTTTTTTTTTTAATGTTATTATTATTATTATTATTATTTATAGAGTCGATCGGATGCGAGTGCACTGCGTGTGTGTCCGATTTGCTATGGATGTTTGATCACGATCTGTATGGCAACTACCGTGTTGAGATCTTTTATGTCTCCATCATGCATCATCCATCCATCAACAGCACCATATGCCATCAGGATTTGCATACTTTTTGTTTTGGGAAAAAGGAGCAAGGCATCGTTTCTTTTATCCCCCTCGAAGGCCATCATCCACTGGCTGACAATAATTCAGGCATCACCTCATCCTTGACCTGTTCCGTTCGTCTAATTTCCTTTTCAGAGGAACCATAGATGTTGGAGGAAGAAACAACATTGTGTATGCATAGAGAGAGAGAGCGAGAGAGAGAGACGCCGGTGGTTTCATCGATCGGTGCACTGAGGAGCTCACAATGGTCTCTCAGCGGAGGGTTCAATGATCCATGTACGGGGAAGCAGCGCCATCGCAGGGGCACCTGCGGCGTCTGCCCCCCTCAACGTGGGCTCGTCAACCCACAGCAGCAGAGGCGGCAGCAGGAGGTGGAAGAGGATGAGGAGGAGCAGCAGCGTCCGGTGTGGCCGGCGGGGCCCGGCACTTGAATCCAACCAGGTGCGGCTGTTGGTGGTCCTCCACTCACGCCAGCAACCCCCCCACCCCCACTTGGGGTCTTCCTCATCCTTATCGTCCTCCGGGCGGTACCCGCCCAAGCTCGCCTCCGTCCTTCTCGCCATCACCCACTGTCTTGTCTCGCCACCAAAGCCAACCTCAGTCACGTCCTCCTCCCCCCGGTGACGTGGTTGTCTCACAACCACCAAATTCCCCCCCCGCCACCCCACCCCACCCCTCCTCGCCGCCACACTGGTCAAATCATGTCCCGCTGGGGATAAGTGTGAATTACCCGAACCAAAGGGGTCAACCACGGTTCGGGGGCATATCCGTGCGAATATTTCCAGCTCCCACCCGGGAACCAACCCCTGCTCACCCGTCTACTCTCTCACCCCGCTCGCTCTGGACTTCGTACCGGCCGGCCTTGTTGACCACTTGCTCATCCAACCACTTTTGACTAATCATCATCTACTCCCTCATACATACGTTTACTTCACATGTATTGAGTGGTTGAGTATGACGACGTATTCATTGATCATGCCAAATAGTACTCTTAGATTCGCAGAAGAAGGCTGCCATGTACGCATACGGCACGTAGGAAACGGCCGACGTCGGTTCAGTGCGTGGCCCCGAGAAGCTGCATCATCGTGATGCGTGCACGTCCTCGACGTGGCTTCTGTGTGCGCCATTCGCCTGCACGTGAACCCGTCCTCCTTTTTCTCCGGCCCATCCAACCAAAAACCGGGCTCATAATCGCACAATCAACAATTATTACGGCTTGACCATTCGTACGTTTTGAAGACGTGTGTTTATTTATAAGAAGTCGGTCAAATCATGCACTCGTGTATTACAACACACGATTAAAATAATCGGCCCATGATACACATGACGCTGATGTGGCGGCCACATAAATCAACCTCTCCGAGCTTTTCTTCTTTTTGTACACCCTGCGACAGACCCAAAGAAAATAAAATCTACATTAGCTTGCGAACAAAGAATGTATGTATATGCTTCATCACACCCGCCTACTCCCATTGGACGGTTGAGGTAAGGGCAGCGGGTCCCGCTTTGCCAGGCCAAGCGCGCAAGAGCTTGTCGGTTCAAGCTCAGGCACAGCCACGGTCGGGACCCACTCCCCTTGGTCTGATGTCCACCCGCCACGGATCCCTTCGGGGGCCCGCACCCACGGCCAACCCAAGCCCCTTTTTTCTTCCCCTCGCCAAAAGTATTCCCACGCGACCGGTCCTCGTGACGTGTCGTATGCCACGCTTCACATCCAAACAGCCCGTGCAGTCCGTCGCCGCGACCTACTCCTCCACGCATCCGCTCTCGGAGCTAATTCTCGATCGGCTGCATCTACGCGGCAGCAATCAGCGATTGCAACGAGCGGCTACGCTTGGTTGTGGGCAACCAACACGCGACATGCGGTTACTTTGGTCGGTTGCTCGCTGGCTCGAGACAGCCAAAACCCCGGGACGAGATACCTCGGACGAGTAAGGCATTGAAACGTGGCGGAGGAGGCGTTACGGCACATCATGAGCTCGCCGGAGGTGTTACGGTCACCTCCCCGGTGCCGACAACCCCTCAATTATGAGACTCTTCGCGGCTCCCACCATCACCCGGTCGTTTCTCGAAACGTGTCCTCCTCCGATGCGGGGACCACGAGAGCACATCCAGCGACTAAAAGGAGACGTAAATATATCAAATTTAATATACATGTATATATACATAACCAGCAAGGGAGGGAAAGGTTATATATTTTTATTAATATCGGGAGACTGTCCGTTAATAGCACGACATGGGCGCTCTCCGGGACGAAAACGGGCAGGCGCGGACGCCGTCAAGTCGTTTCCGTTGCCTTTGGAGGGGTCATCTAACGGCGCCTTGACGGAGTTCGGTTGACCCGGGCCTGGTTGGGGGGTGGGGAGGGATCGACCGTGGTTGAAATGATTGTCCCGGGGTTTCGACCCGAGTTAAGCGTGTCCCTTGATGATCCCGCACGGAGCTTACCTTCCTTTTAACATTTTCCAATTCTGCTCGTGGCCCTTCGTTCTCGTAGGTCTCACCCTAAGTGCGTTCGTTCAACTGAGAAGGACTGTTGGTCGTACTGTGTGTTTTGGATAGGATCCGGGTATACCATGGTCGAGGACAGTACGAAGTCTCTCTCCTCTCGTCTGTGCTCTTTCTTCTCTTTGCTCAAAAGAAAAGAAGGGAAGATGTAGAAAGAAGGAGCCGGCTAGATTGGGGAGAAGCGGTAGGAGGAGGGAGCAGCGGAGACGGGCGATCGTGTAGGGTCTTCTGGGCATATACAGAGGCCTTCTCTTGCTTATTGATTTCGACTCCTGCGCTGGATCTCAGTCGCTTTGAGGTACCGGGAGGTGTTTGAGAGCTTCAATTTAGGGATTATGATGGGTTCTTTTGGTTGAATCGGTGGTGGATGTGGAAATATTGAGGATTCGAGGTGGATTTTGGTGGTCTTGGAAACGAAGTTGATGGCGTCATCGGAGGTGTCGGTGAAGGGGAGCAGCGTAGGGCGAGGGCAGAGCTTGTCGTCGGGGTGCAGCGAGCCGCACGAGGGCGCGCCGGTGAGGGGGGCCGACGCCGAGGGAAGCATGGAGTACTCCGGGGGTGCTGTCAGCGGGAAAGGTGGGTTTCATCCCCGATCTCCGGCGGGCAAGGTTTTGATTTTGATTTTTGGCGTGGCTTTTGTTTCAGATTCGGACGATGCGTTGTACACGGAGCTCTGGCTGGCTTGCGCTGGTCCTCTGGTGACAATTCCCAGATTTGGGGAGAGGGTCTTCTACTTCCCTCAGGGGCATATAGAGCAGGTGCGACATGGGAATTCTCATAAAATCCAATTTTCGCTTGAATTACCTCCAAAGTTTCTGATTCATGGGGTTTCACTTGCCATTCTTAGGACTTCTCTATGTTTGTTCGCCTTCTCCTTACCTCCCAACTATTGCTGGTTGTTTTAGGTTGAAGCGTCCACTAATCAGGTGGCGGACCAGCAGATGCCGGTTTACAACCTTCCATGGAAGATCCCTTGTCGCGTTATGGATGTCCGACTGAAGGTGCTGTCATGAAACCCCTATTTATATTTGGTACAACTCAAGGATTTCTCCTCCCAAGGAATAAGGAATTCTCCTCCTTATTTTTTTTCGGTTTTATCATTAAAAAATTATTTGTGTTAATAGGCTGAGCCGGACACTGATGAGGTATTTGCCCAGGTGACTTTGATCCCTGATTCAAAGGTATCTCTTCAAACCCTAATCATTTGGTCCACTTTTGGGTTGTTTACTATGAACTTTTTGTTGAGCTTATGAAGAGAAGTTAGAGTTTTCTTTTGGATTTTAACGAAGTTGCTGATAGTCCAGCAAGATGAGAACACAGTGGAGAAGGAGATGCTTCCGCCTCCACCACCACGGCCTCATGTGTACTCTTTCTGTAAGACGCTAACTGCATCTGACACGAGCACACATGGTGGATTCTCGGTGCTAAGACGGCATGCTGACGAGTGCCTTCCTCCGCTGGTAAGAATTCAAATCTGTTTTGCTCTTGCCTGTTGGATTCTATGTGTAAGATTTTGCTTTTGTTGATTATTTGATTGGTGATCAGGATATGAGCAGGCAGCCGCCGAGTCAGGAGCTGGTGGCTAAGGATTTGCACCGAGTAGAATGGCGCTTCCGCCACATCTTTCGGGGTAATATTTTGTCATAGGTGTGGTTTGATTGTGGGCTTTGGATCCTCTAAGATTTGGTAAATAGTCATAAGAATGGTACTGCCTGTCTTTTTTTTTTTTCATTCCAAATGATCGTGGTCTTTATGTGAGAAACATATGCACAATATCTTTGATGATGTGCAGACTGTAAAGTTGGCATCTCGGAAGTTGGCTTGTCATAATACGTTGCGTTCTTTTTCATTCATCTTTTGTAGACAAGTAGCTTATTATCTGACTATTGTACTTTGTAGGTTGAAATTGTGATCATAATGACATAATTCTATCATTAACCTTCATATGCTTAAACTGAGATCTAGTGAGATATGTACTGTGCTTGTGACTTTGTCCACCTGATCTAAAGCTGTTGTAGGTGTGGGCCTTATTATTTGCTCTGTTGTCTTTAAACTAGGTCAACCACGAAGACACCTACTTCAAAGTGGTTGGAGTGTCTTTGTTAGTTCTAAGCGGCTTGTTGCTGGCGATGCCTTTATATTTCTAAGGTCTGTTAATGTCCATGCTCACCTGACATACATAAATTTTTAGTATCATGGACTAAGTGGTTGCTACATGGCTGGCAGAGGGGAGAATGGTGAACTTCGTGTTGGAGTGAGACGTGCAATGAGACAGCAGAATAATGTTCCATCTTCGGTTATATCCAGTCATAGTATGCACCTGGGTGTCCTTGCAACAGCATGGCATGCTGTCAACACTGGAACCATGTTTACAGTTTACTACAAACCACGGTATGCAGCCTGTGCTTTGTATTCCATGCATTATATGACACCTAATAAGGCAAATGGTATTTCGGCATTGATTTTAATTAATAGTCAAGAGAAATTTTACAAAGACTAGAATGTTCTCATTAACTTTCAAGCCCCCGCTGGTGATTGTTATACAAACCAATCATATACATCATTCATCTACCTTGTCTGTTTGGTTGTTTCGACAGGACTAGCCCATCAGAGTTCATTGTGCCTTTTGATCAATATGTGGAGTCTATCAAGAGGAACCATTCTGTAGGGATGAGGTTCAAAATGAGATTTGAAGGAGAAGAGGCCCCAGAACAGAGGTATAAGCATTTTTTATTTCACTTCACTCTATGCATCAGATCACTTTAGCAGCACTTCAAGTTAGGTAGAATCTTTTCTGACTACAAAACTATTTATGCTTAAAGGTTCACTGGAACTATTGTTGGCATAGGAGATGCTGACTCTAGCAGGTGGCCTGGATCAAAATGGAAATGTCTCAAGGTAACTTATTCTGATTTGTCGATAATATTCCGTGAGTTAAATTGAGTAGCACAATGTTTTGACTTTTAGGTACGGTGGGATGAGACATCTTCAATTCCTCGTCCAGACAGGGTTTCACCATGGAAAATTGAGCCTGCTCTGACACCTCCTCCTCTCAATCCCCTTTTGATGCCTAGGCCAAAAAAGCCTCGAACAGCTGCTTTTTCTTATTCCACCGACTCATCAATTCTAAGAAAAGAAGGTAAAGTATCACTTGCATGGCCTTTCTAATATTGCACTTGTCATGATGCATTTGAAGTTAAAATTGACTGTTGTGACATGCTACTCAGCTGCTCCGAAAGTCATTGCAGACCCTTCCCAATCACATGGAAGCTCTAGGGTCTTGCAAGGTCAAGAAATCATGACCTTGAGAAGTACTTTTGCTGATAGTAATGAGTCAGGTGTTGCCCAAAAATCGATCATGTGGTCGACAAATTCTGAAGAGAAAAATGATGTTTCTTCTCAGAGACGATTTGGATCAGATAGCTGGATGCAAACAAAGAGGCATGAGCAAACCTGTGCTGATATATTGTCAGGATTCCGGGCTCCTGATTCTGGTGGGTTCCGCCCACCACTCCTTGAGCAGACTTCAGGTGACAAAAGCCTTTCAAAGTCTCACTTCCAAGATCAAGAGTCCAGACATAACTATTCTCCTGGCTCATGGTCTCTGATGCCTCCAAAGTCAGATTTTAGCATGGGTGAATGCAACTTGAAGACATCCTCGCAGGTGGGTGAGAATCCTCATCTAAAAGCTGGAAGATATAGATGCATTCAGGGAGGTCTTTCGGAGTTTCAGGGTTTAGGAGGTGATCAAACTTCACTGAATTGGTTAGAGCATATGATGCCAGAGTCTCGAAAAGATAACCAGCCACAACTGAAGGTCTTCAAACCCCAGCCGCTGGTGCCATCCCAAATTGATGTGGCAAAGCCGAAAGCAAGTAGTGGTTATAAGCTATTTGGGTTCCATATAAATAGCAGCCGAATGATATCTGAATCAGTTGTGCCACAGAGTAACTCAGCGGATATTTTGATATCACCTAGCTGTCAAACATCAACATTGCCTCAACCACATGGCTTAGAGACTGACAAACATTCTGAGTCATCCATAGCTGCAAAGTTAGTTGGTATGACACCAACAAATGTTGACGCAGAAAAACTTGTTCAGGCTTGTCCACAGGCACCTAAAGAAGGCCAGAGCAAGCTGCAAGGTGGTCCAACTAGGAGTTGCACAAAGGTAACTTTTGTTTGAATTTTTACTTCTTTTATCATTGTTGGACATGCTTGTAACAAATCTGAGTTTGGCATCATATGGTACAATTGCTAATGTGAGTTCTGTCTTGCAATGTAATTTTTTACTAGATTACAGATTTAAGCGTCTGGGTTTTGAAATATGTTTTGTATGTTATGTTTCATGCAGGTATCGGTTAATCATAGATGTCAAGTTAGGTTTTCCTTATTTGAGATACAATAGTGAAGCTTTAACGAGAACTTAAAAATTTGCTTTTAAGTAATAAACAGCCAAATTAATTTGGTTTCTTATATAACATACAAAACTTCTATGGGGTTTGCTCATGAAAATCCACAGTAGGAGTCCTGTTGAATTCATGCTTTAATGAGTAGTTCCATAGCTGGATGAATGCCAACCGAGGCCAAACTTTCATAAAGAAGTTTCTATTTGTAAATATTGAAAGCTCAATTGCTTGCTATCGAGTAATTTGCAGACTTGTGGCTAGCTATTTATATTGTGAGAATATGGTAGAGTTAATGGTGCGATCATTATCCATTACTTTGATTTAGCCTCTGACCTGAGTGTACACATTTCAGGTGCATAAGCAAGGTATTGCTCTTGGTAGATCTGTTGACCTTACCAAGTTCAATGGTTATGATGAACTGATTGCTGAACTAGATCAAATGTTTGAATTTGAGGGTGCGCTGGTGGCTCCCAACAAAAATTGGTTGGTTGTGTACACTGACAATGAAGGTGATATGATGCTTGTTGGAGATGATCCCTGGAAGTAAGGGTTTGGTTTAGGTCCTTTGTTCTACTCCATCGTTTTGGTAGTTACTATTTAAGCTGACCTGTTGCTGATTGCAGTGAATTCTGTAACATGGTTCATAAGATATACATCTACACTCGAGAGGAGGTCCACCGGATGAACCAAGGAACTCTAAATTCTAGAGTTGAAGAGAGTCCAGCTGCTTCAGATGAAAAAATAGCTGGCAAAGAAACAAATGGCCCTGTGCCTACTCCTGACCCTGACAATTCCGAGGGCTGTCCAGGTGTTGACGTGGTATGCAGATTTTGCTGAGCCTAGTGTGATGGAAAAGCATGATACTTACTGAATGCATATTGTGTGCAAACCATATGTCTATGCCTACCTTTTGTTTGTTCATGCTATTAACTTGCGTGCCATTAAATATTTACACAGTTATATCAAAGATGCAGAGGGTTTTTCTTTTTTATGCCCTTTGAGCTTTATTTTGATACCAAAATGACCGGCCCAAGACCAATTATCAAATATACTGATGTGACAATATACTGATGGACAAACTTGTGTTCCAATTTGGAGCATCCTTTTTTGTTTTCAGATGATCAAAACTGAAAAGGACTGATCTTTCTTGTCTGTCTGTTGCCCTGTGCAGGCTTTTTAAAGATGTCGAGAAAAGAAAAAACAATGTGGAAAGTAGCTTTTTTGGTGGTGGGGTCTAACTTTTGAGATGCTTTGTGCTTGCTGGTAAGCCGCCCCATCTTGTCCTCAGTATGCCTGCTGCTGGCCCTAAGCTGGGGGCATGAAACCTTTCTTATTTCCTGCAGTTTTGGTGGTATTGTAATTTTGCTTACAAGGTCCCATTTGGTATATATATATATATATATATATATATATATATATATATATATATACACCGGATAGGTAAGGTAGGTCTTAATCCTTTTCCACCTACCATGTAAATAGCTTATCCCTCTATTCTATATATATATATATATAACTCACATCCCCTGTCGTTTTTGAGACTTGTGTGTCATGATTACTTGTTTCTTGGAATGAACCTTAGAGCTAGCTTGTTTATAGGCTTTGGTTTGATCAAATTATACGTCTCCTCTAATGAAATAGCTATTGTAGAATTTATCTTCAGATCTCTGACCGCCCGTGTGTGAACTCTTAAATTGTGTGTGTGTGCTTACAACCCCCCCCCCCCCCCCACCCCCCCAAAGAAGTTAAGAACCCTAATATCGACAAGTGTGTGTTTGATCTGACAAAATATACAGAGGCTTTCCCTGTTACAAAAGTTGAACCAACAACCTTTGGATGCAGCTCAAATGTGGTAGTGTTGTGGATAAACGCAAAGAGGGGGGAGTCATGATCCCATCTTTTGTGGCTCCGTGAAAGGAACATGGGTTTGTCGATCACATGTCATTTCCAGAACTTGTTGGTTCCACGAAAGAGGACGACATATTTGGTTTGTCGAGCAACATCATCACCACAGGGCTGGCTTTCTGTATCATCTCGAGCTGGTCTTCACCAAATAATTCAGACTCCCATGGACGTGGTAGCATTGAAGTCGACTGCCCGCCCGCCCCACCACCCTTCTTACGGCTCAGACATGGGACGGACGCTCGTCGGCAAAATCGAGATTGGCCTCTCTAATTCAGCCTCCTAAATCATGCATGATATATTATGTATGGATCGCATACAAATTTTGTTAGCCCGTGGTTATCTGCTTTGTTTCGTCCGGAATGAATGAATCCCGGTTTGTAACATGCATGTTATTCTTAGAGGAGGCAGCCCTTTTTGGGAGAAAAATGCTAGCGATCGGACATTGTGTGTTGGTTCACCCCATAGTTGGCCGGTCATCACGTGCTACAGAGACAGCAAGGCTTCTCTACACCATTCAACTTTGTATGGTCTCAAGGGAGGGAGGAACAGAGCATCTCTCTTCAGGGCCAAAGCTATAACGACGGGCAGAGAAAACGCGGACATGGTGATCGCTCCTTTCTTGTGCTTTGTTGCTCGACAGGAGGAGATTCTGCTGCAAGCCCTACGGCTGCTGCTGCTGCTGCTGCTGCTGCTGCCATTTTTTTGGGCGTAATACGCTAGTTTTTTTGCCGTTGATGCTGGTGACCGACCGGCATGGGATTATTGGCGGTATTATAATATGTAGAGAATGGCCAGATGGAACACAGACAGATTCGCTCTCTCTCTCTCTCTCTCTCTCTCTCATCTTTGAAGCCCCCCACTAATGAATTGAATCGACATCTTTATCCAAAAATATACCTTCTTAAAGGACACTGCAAAAAACAAGGGCTCTGTTAGTTAATCCATCCATTCGAACAACAAGTAGACTCTGCAACTCTTCGAAGGCTCCCTGCAAAAGTTCCAACAAATAGTCTCTCCTACGTTTATCATACATAATATGAGTGTTTTAGATGACCTGATACTGTGTGTTGGACTGATGCATGTGTACCAGCTGATCGATCTATAGATGCCATTCTTCTTCATGATGAATCGATTCCATGGATCTCGGTTCCTAGTACCTACCTGTCAAAGTACCTCAATGCTGCTGCTTTGGAGGAACCAACCCCATGATAAAGCTCGTTTCACTATTCACTGGTCTATAGCTTTCTGGTCTGAATACTTCCAAGCAGAAGAAGCCAATTAAGCAGCCTTTTTTTTAGTTGTCACTGTTGCCTCCGAAAGCTTTTGTTTAAATCCATGTGCCAGCATAAATTTGACTGCCTCATCATCATCTGCTTACAGTTGAGTCATGGGGATGGATCACCAGAGATTTGATGGCACTGCGAAGATGAGCCACAACCTGTTGACACCGAATGATCTGAGAAATCGACACTGTGCAGACCCAGAAAACAGTTCTTTTCTGTACAAGGTTGGTTGCTACTATTCATCTCCAGGGTAATGGCTCCAGATATGGTTTGTCTTGATGGCATTATGGGGGATGAAGGACCCGAGAAACAACAGTAACAACAAAGAGCAGGAACTGGTGACGGTCGAGGATCCATTTGTCAGTGATGACACTGGCCGGTGAGCTGGTGATGTGCAGTGGAAGCTGAGAGGACGATGTCACCAACACATGATATAAATGAAAGAATTTAATGAGGGGTGCATCCGTTTGCTGGAACAAAGATAAAAAGGGAGATGAAGAAGTCCAGCCAGACCTGTCAGGCCACACACATTCAATCCACATCATCCGATGGCATCTCTTCAGAACACAGATGAGAAGCCATGGCGGGTAGCAATTAAAGAACACACATTCAATCCACATCATCCGATGGTATCTCTTCAGAACACAGATGAGAAGCCATGGCGGGTAGCAATTAAAGAACATGAAACGACATATCAGCCGCAGAGACTTGCAACTCTTTCAGCACTTCAACCTTGTTCCATGCAAGCAGTGCTTTCCATTGGTTTCAGAATAACTGGACATATCAGATTTCAACCTCATCAGATAAAGCTTGTTTTTTCATGTCAATTGCAGTTTCTTCTACAAGGGAAGTTAACTAGAAGGGAGAAGGGAAAAATTGCTGAGTGTCAGCACACATTCAACATGAAATTTCGTCCGTCCGAAAGAGGTCGTAAAAGAGCAAGACAGGCTTCCACTAATCCGATTCGATATGATTCTATGCGATAACCTAAGTCAAACAAATTAGTCATGTCGGATGATACAAAATATTCGACGTTAAACTCTTATTCCATGATGCGAGAGTAACAAACTGTTCGTCGGCCACAGAACTAGCTTAGTGATGTGTGACATCGACACCTTCCTTAAGATATGAAACACAAAATGCTAAGAAATTGATGAAATGCTAACATGACCTCTTCGTTACTGCTTTCAAAACGATTTATAAAATGGCTAGAACTTAGAAGCCCCCCCTCTGAGCACCATTAAAATCAATGCAATTTCTGATTCTACTTGATTTCTCAAGACACCGTATTATCGAAGCCGGCAGAGTTTAAGAGCACCGCCTTGATATCTTCTGGCAGAACACCAGGTCCTTCCTTGGATTGCTGATAAAGGGAACAAGAAAAACACTTACTAGCCTTGGCAAATTAAAAATGAGGTAAACCTAGCTAAAAGATGAGAGGATGTAATGAATTTTGTTAATATAAGGATACGATAAGACCAAACCTTACCTCAGCTCGGAAAACATCCATGGCAAACCCATTGAAACAGCTGATGACAGCCTGCTGGATGTCAATTCCAAGGCCATCGAGCGCCCTCATAGTGGAGAGCAATAGGCCAGGTCTTCGGGCACAAAACATATGAATGTTAACTCCTCGGCCTTCTCTTACCCTGACCTCAACCTATAAAATATGCAGTGTAGATCAGTTTGTCACATAGCAGCAAAAAAAGTACAAACTTTGAAGACCAGATTCCAGTCCAGTAAAATTGGCAACCATGCTTTTTCTAGTCTATTCTGAGCTTACTTTCCTGGGATTACAAGGATTGGTTGTCAAGAAGTTTAAGATCAAACAAAGTGACTGCAAGCAGCCATCAAATTTTCTGAGGACAATAATTTAGATGAATAGATGAAAAATCAAAAGATTGTTCTGCGGTTGTGAGGTTCAAGTAATAAGGCAAATATTTGTATATGGCATTTGGGCCTTTATGTCTTGCGACAAATGGCTAGCATGCATTTGCATCGATTAGCAATTGTCGTTTGTGAGGATTATTACATCAGATCGACCGGTTATCGAATTTACAAAATACATGACACAGTCTACTTGATCAACAAAAGCTGCATCTTTCAGTGTTCTTCACTACATCTTAGAAAAGGAAGAGTTCATTCAGTTAAGTTACTACTCCTGGAGATTAGCATAAGAAAGAGATGGCAATATTTTATATTGGCAGTAAATGAAAAAACAAGAGGCTCATGCATAGATACTCACTCTTGCTGGCTGACCATTTGGGCTTGGTACAGAACCTGGGCAGAGCTCCTCCTTCACACGGCATGGTAGAGTGGGTAGTGTTGGCGTCAACGGGTGAAAGCTTGCTGCACTTGTAACAGGCACCGAAGAACTGGAAGGTGTCGACTCGAGTTCATTGTGAAGGTCATTGATCCGTCGCAAAAGCTCTTTCAGATACTCAATTGCATCGCCAAGAATGGATGCTCTGTCCATCTAACAAGACCAGAAAGATTAGTTATACTGAAATCAGAAAAAACACAAATAAGAAGATAGGATCTTCCTTGACTGATTCAGGAAAATGTCCCCGTATAAAATGTAATGATTTCTGTATCATAAATATCTAACATGCGCAGACAACAATGTGCGTGCGTATGAGGATATCCAAATCACCTTCAATGCTGAGCTCAGAAAGAACACAAATAAAATGATAGTGTCTCCCTGGAATATGTCCTATGAAAATGTAATGATTTCTGTTCAACGAAGATCTAAAAATGTGCAGATAACAAAGTGCGTGCAAGGATATCCAAGTTCACCTTCAAATAGTAGATAAAACAAATTGTATGTATTGTTAGATGCGGCATAGGAGCACTATCAATAATTTATTACTAAACAATGCGTAAATAGGATTACTGCTAAGTTGTTATTTGCAAAGTCCATTTAATCATAGCAATGCAAGAACTCTACAACAGCTAGAGATAGGAAGTCATTAGAAATCTTGTAGCTAAAAACCAAATGGAAACTATGTGTTGTTGTATAAATTTTACATGTGCAGATTACAATCTATGTCGAATCCTACAATTTTACACAGTAAAGAAGTGGAGGATACAAGTCTTTACCTTGCTGATCTTGGGAACAACAGACCTAAGCATGTAAAGCCGGTCATTGAGCTTCTTCCTTCTCCTCCTCTCGGCCATCAAGTTCTTCGCAGGCAGGCCCTTCTTCTTCCCTTTATGGCCTCCACCTCCGGTCACCGTGCTGTTGGCATAAGAGTTGCTACCTCCACAACCGCCGCCGCCGTTTGCGTTCTCCTCACCTTTGACATTCTCCGCTGCAGCATCATCCGTGTCATAATTCAATCCCGATGCGTCGATGCTCCCGTCGTCCATCTCATCCTCCTCACTCCCCTTCCTCTTCTTGTTGCTCTCATCTTCCAACTCAGTCTTCCCACGGTTCCCCGGCACCACCCCTTCCCACTCCCAAAGCCCCAAGAAGCCACCTTTTTCGCCGGAAACTGATGAATTCTGCCGAAGAGCGGCGGCCGCCCGCTTCTGGAACAGAGTGGGCTGCGCACCCACCGGCGGGAAGATCTCCAGAGGCCTCAACACCTTGGATCGGTTGAGAAATGAATTACTCTCGAAGCCGTCGAAGCCCATGGGGCAGAAGGCGGCACCGGAGCTGGAACCAGAACAGTGCCCGGAGGAGGGCAGCAGATGGTCACCCGAGAATTCAGCTCCGGAGCTCAGATCGGGACAAGCAAGCTGCTCGCCCGCCCCCATTCCTGCAAAACCAAGGACTCCTTCCCCGCCACAACCTCTGTTCATCATGACCGGGAAATTGGACCCTTGGGAGGCCTGGAGAAACCCCGGGGCGTCGTAGCCGACACCAAACCCGGTGTCGAAGGGGTTGGAGCAAACCGAGACGAAGAGAGAGGAAAGGGCTGATTTTGCAGGGAAAAATGGCTGGTTTTGATCGAGGTTGACGACCGATGGGAGCATCAGGGCCTCGTGCGGCGAAACATTCGAGGGAAAGGCCACGTCCGTGAGCTCCTGATGCGTCTGGAACGCCTGAAAGGAATGGTGGGAGGCGGCAGGCGGCACGGGGTTGGAGGCGGCGACGCTGCCCAAGTACCAGTCGTCGTCGTCGTCGTCGTCCAGCATGGACTTGAAGATGGGGAGGCCGAGCTCGTCCCTGCGCTCTCCCATCACCCCGTCACTGGCGTTGGACGCGTTCGCTCTCGTCCACGACGCGGCGTCGTCCTCGTCGCCTCCTCCTTCCGTCCACACCACGCCATTAATCCCCGAGAGCATGACCGCTCCTGTCCGCTCTCCGCGTTACAGAAGAAGACAGAAGACGGTGTGGGGTTGGGTACTAAGGCCTTTTAACCTTGTCTCGACCGTTTCAGAGCTCCCACTCCGCCTGCGAGGGGATGCATTCGAACCATTGCGTTTTATGAAGGGGAGAGTGGCAGACGTGTGGCGTGGTGGTCTGTCGTTCCCTTCCTCTGCCACATCCTATTATTGCCATGTTAGAATCCCCAATCTGCCCACGAACAGAGGCTCTGCTCATCATCACCTGCGGAGTCAGTCCATCGACAGGCGGTGAACAATTACTCAAATGTCTTCATACAATTAATCTCTGTAGGTCTCGCAGTACAATTCACATCAGTATGGCCAAGAATTCCAGCATTGTTTGCTGCTGGAAGCTGCTGTGATCTGCTAACTTTTCATCTACTACAAACCTTTGTCATTTGCGGTAGCAACTTTACTCGTGTGTGGAACAAAACATTACTCTATCAACAGATCGATGGGTGGTCCAAGTGGTCTCAGAAGTCAACAAATGAGACCAGCCATATCCATGTGAAAGACATAAAGCTTTGTTTTGTGTTGGATCATGGAGTGAGAAGGGAACACAGACATGGGGAAGTCATTTTCGAGAGAGGGAGCTTAGTCCAGTAACCTCTTGATGGCAACACCTCGAGGAGCAGAACAGAGGCTCTGTTGTTGTGAGGTAGAATGATGCAGCAGGTTAGGGGTATTGTAGCCTGCAACCTCATGTAGAAACACCATGCGTTCCATTGCTCATATCATGCATCGTAGTCCAAACTACAGCAGAACATGATTCTGAACGCAGCTGTAGAAATGGAAGGTAAAAACAGAGGAGGGGAGAAGGAGAGGCTTTCTTTAAGGTATTGAAGGACAGTAGTAATGTCATAATGAATGCATCTCTAAGGACCACATCTGTTATTCTTCCAAGGGAAGTGGTAATAACTCGAGAAAGAGATGGAGGTCTGCAGTATTCCCTGGTAAATTGGGCAACCCACCAACTGAGGTAGACACAGAGGTGGGGCTGTGCTTTAACGGCCGGAAGAGGTCCCGAGCACAGCGTTATTTATGGTAGAGGAGACAAACAGGAAGACGCCAGAGAGAGAGAGAGAGAGAGATGCGAGGTGGGAATAAATTGGAGAGAGAAGAGGATGGGAGGGGAAGCCAAGTATCTCGTGATTGCTTCTATTCAACTTGGACGGGTTTCCTTTGCTTTCATGCATCTCGCACTTATGGTTACTGCTAAACCTGCTTTGTCGTCGTCCACAGACTGCAACCCAAACAGTTCATCGTGTGTGTTCTTTGACCAAGAAAATTAGCACCACTGCAGCAAAAAGACGGAGATAAGGGCGGAGAGTGAGAAGAAGGATCTATGATGCATCCATCACCTGCTGAATTAAAGCAGTGCGACTCTACTAATCTCAGAATCTAAAACCAACAAGAGAAGAATAACCTCTCGAAATGTAATCTACACAGTTAGCATATGTATCTCTTTCAATTAAAATTAATTAACCAATAAAATACAATAATATATATATATATATATATTTTTTAAATTTGATTTTAAGAAAAATAAAGCATAAAACCACCACCTCATCATTAGACCAACTTATCGGAGCCCAGAATTGGTCTTGGGCCACTTCATCTTGGCCCTGTTCAATCTTATAGACATCTACTTAGCCCAATTCTGGGCTCTAATACCCTTGGTCTAAACATTAGGTTTTTTTTTCTGTTCTTTCACTGGATTAATTGCATAAATGTCTTGGTGGTATGATCCAGTTGGATTGATCGAAGCATGGTGGAAACATTGTGATTCGATGACCAACATCTCACTCACATGGTTGTCATCAATAAGCACTAATTCCAGATGCCACTGATGGCAATTGCAGGCGGGCAGGCCCCCGGTGGTGCAGTTCCTATCCAAGCCAGGTAGATGATGAAGCTTATACTTGTCATGGAGGAAATGGTTGCTCTCTTCCTCTTCATGCCTCGGGAATGGTCTTCTTGAGTCGGAACTGTCGGCTGTAGTTAGGATGCAGCGTAAACAAGCAAAACACAGGTCGCAGCAAACCATATCCTCACATATACTGTGCGCCAAAGGAGCAGGAAACAAAGACAACTATAGCTCGAGCCTGTCGGGCATCGGCAGATTCAGCTGCTTGTAGCTTGTGAATCCCCCGTCGAGCACCAGGTTATGACCTGCGATGTACTTGGAATCGTCCGACGCCAGGTAAACGGCTGCCTTGGCGACGTCGATCTCCTCACACTTTGCTCCGTTCAACTCGCCCAAACCATCCACTATCTCCAGTATCTTTTGCCTTCCCACGTCGCCATATATCTGTGCCAACTGATCCACCACGAGCCGCGTCGGGATCACGAACGGCGAGATGCAGTTGACTCGGACCCCGCGGCGGCACAGTTCGCCGGCCACCGACTTCACGATCCCGGTCACCGCAAACTTGGAGATGGTGTATGGGTGCGTGCCGAGCCCTCCCATGAGCCCGCTGACGCTTGAGATACAGATGATGGAGCCCGAGCCGGTTGGGGCCATGACGCGGGCCGCGTGCTTGATCCCGGCCAGGGTTCCGCGGACGTTGACGCCCATGACGTGGTCGAAGTCAGCCAGGTCGAGGCGGGCGACGTCGGGGGCCCTCGGCGAGCCAGCGATGCCGGCGCTGTTGTGCATGATGTGCAGGCGGCCGTGGCGGGTCACGGCGAAGTCGACGGCTTCGGCCACTTGTTGTTCGACGGTCACGTCGCACTCCACGAACTGGGCGTGCGGGCCAAGCTGTTGGGCGGCTTGCTCGCCCAGTGGCGCGTCGACGTCAGCGAGGACGACGGTGGCGCCCTCTTCGATGAACTCACGTGCCGCGGCCTTGCCCAGCCCACCTGCTCCTCCTGTGATCAGAGCCACCTTCCCCTCCAACCTGCAGCCATGCATTTCGCAGATGGAAACAGACACTCATCCATCGACGATTACCGACGAGACATCAATAAGCTCATAATTTAGATGCTACGAGTTAACCTATCAATCATTGCCATATCAGTTAACTGTAGACGACGGGAACGAGTTTGCCAGATCAACTCATAGCAGACTCACCTGCCGCTCTGCCTCGCCGACGAGAACTTAACCTGTTTTCGCCACGAACTCTCCTTCATTCCGGCCACGGCCACTCTCCTGCTTAATTTCCTAGCCAGTGTAATCACAATCCGAGAAGAATCGACACCAACGTCAGCTTGAATTCTCGGTCTCCACGAGTTTGAGAGGACAAAGGCGGAGGACGTACCGGGAGACAAGGCGAAGCATCCTGGCGGCGGAGAAGTAGAGCGGATGATCTCCCAATAATATCTCGATGGCCTTCTCTCGTCCGTTGGGGCTGCTCTCTTTCTTCTACAACTATATAACGACGACGAGCTCGCTTCCCATGCAACCCGCTTTCCCATATAAATCTGTATTACTAGTATATCTCTGTTTGGATCAGAAAAGGCCGATATAGTATGGACAAATTTGGTGGAATTTGAAGGGGAAAGCATAACATAAACAAGGAAAAAGGAAGCGAAGCCTCCTGTGTGACTCCCACAGTAACTTCGCACGGGAGAACAGGCGAAGCCTGCGACGCACCCTTGTGAGAAAGAGTGCAGCCAACCACTGATTTCTTGACGCGTGTCCCGCCTCGGTGCCTGGCCGTACGTTGGAACTGCGTGTGGCTGAATGGTGGACCGCGTGCCGGCAGCAACTCACGGCTTGCTTTGATATCCGTGTTGGCGCCCGTCGCGGAGTTTTTATCTTCTTCTTCTTCCTCCCGCCGGCCTGCGAAGGTTGCAGTGTGAGTCATCCACACGAAAGAAGCGTACATATAGATTTCGTCAAACATTCTGCCAAATATTATATCCTTTTCTAGGATTGGAATTCTTTTGATGTCTTTTCATCTAAATTCTCTAAAAAAAAACAAAAAAAAACAAAGGTTGTTTTATCAGCAGAGCATTAGGTGAATTGTTTGCAGCAGACGTAGAAAAGTAACTCCGAAATCAGGTGAAGCATCACATCTTGGGCTACTAAAAAGACAACAAGCGTGGCATCATTCTAGTTACGAGTCACCTTCGTTTGCTTAATCAAAGTCATGAGAGTACACAGAGAACATGATATAGGCATGATGACCACAGGTGGCTTACCTTCTTCAAAGGAGCAAAAGAAAAGCTGCATTGTTTTGGTTTGGCGTCAGCTAAATGCATGGAATATGTATGTATGTCCCTAAGGGCTCAAACAACCCGCTGCATTTGTTGGCAGTGGATGAGGCTGTGCTTTTGACCCCTGCGGTGGATGAAGCGGAGCTTCCCCGGACTTATGCCACCACCACCACATATATCCAAAGAGCAGCCCCCGTCAACTCCATCTTTCTTTTATCCCCTCATTGTAGGGTTGTGTGCTGCTCCTCCATGAAATCGTGGATGCAGTTCCCAGGTTGCCTTCTTCGTCACGGTGGGGAGACAACACAGGGACAGCTTCGGTGTCCCCCAGCTGGCGTCGCTTGTTGTTTTAGACGTAAATGGTGGCTTTGTCTGCTAGTGCGCGTTCTCATCGATCTATCACTATTGCCATGCATGATTACAGCCGAGCCAAGCCGCACGATCACGATCCGACGGTCCTTGATAAACTAGGATGCCTTCGTCGGAGACACTGTTAGCGCCATCTTTGACGTTGGCTTCTTGTCTTAGGTTTCTTTCGTTAAGAAGGAAGCTTGTTCATGTCTCGTTCTTCTGTGCCTCTATCAGTTGAGTTGAGACGAACCCATACCTAGCGTGATTTCATGCACAAAACAAGCTTTTGGTTACACACATGGAACGGAGTTAGCCTCGATCATTGCACACAGTTCGAGGTTTATATGAGTAATTAAATAATGATGTGATGGAAGATGCTTTGTTTAGCTGCTACATCAATGTCTCTAACGATGCATGAAACAAGAGAACAAAAAAGTACATGGAAAAGATTATTGAGAGCAGAGTGGGTTCTAGCTGTGTAATTGGCAGTATACGAGTCCAATGCCATTTTGTTATGGTGCATTGAGGAGAATGAAGCACCTGTATTTTGCGAGAAGTACAATTTAAGTAATGTATAATATAAAGATGGGGATTCGATGCGCATCAAAGGCCAAGACTTTTATCAATTAAGCTAAACCCCTCTTATTTTAAGTAATGTTATTCTTTCTAAAATAGATAAGATATTTACCTTGTCAATCATAATTTAAGTTCAGAGAGATTGGAAGAGGAATGAGAAAAAGGATCAACCTTTGATTTAAAAACCAGTCACTCAAGTTTGCCATCCAAAAGGAAGAAAAGAAATTAGGGTTTGTAGTATTCGAGAAAAAGAAGATAATAGTATGTTTCTATCTAAAAGGTTTATGATTTTGATCATGACATCAGACATGTATGTCATTCATTATATTCCTCGTATCACCTAATGGATTTATAACTTTGGTCACGATTCCTTGCGTCTGTATGACAAAATTCATCTACATAGTCATAATTCTCAACATGTCTCTATCCATCAAGTAAATACTCGAACCTAAGGAGCGGTTTGACCAACGTGGGTCAACACTTCCCCAATACTAACGTGACACCAGCCTCGCGTTAGCATACGACAACTTAGCACACTTACGGCACGTGCATCCACGGTCCAATGCCATGCGACATAAACAGAGTTATCTAACGCCTACATGGCTAATGTAGGGCCCCGAGGAGCTATAAATATCGCTATTAATACAAAAAAAAAAAAAAGCCAGTGTTCATTAAAATTCGAATAGTGAAGGTAATTTTTATTTTATTTTATCACGATTAACCATATTATGTTTCGTTTGAACCAGAAACAAGTGGAAGTCGGACCAATTCACAAGTGGGTGTATCATGATCTATAATAATTTACTGTATGAAAAACATTCATAAAAATCCAATTGGAATTTAATTTCTGTAAGGGAAACAAAGGTCATATGGTCAAACATCTTTGGCTTTCCGAACAAAATCTAGATATTTGTTTTTAACATCGACGTCAGTGGAACAGTCAACAAGCCATAATGCTTACTTCTTGTTTACGTTTCACATAGTGAGGGTATGGATCCTTAACCTTAATCGGATGGTTCTCAGAGGGGTAAAATTTGGGGTTTCCCGATGCTTAAAGCCACCCAAAAATTAATGTCACCGAGTCTCCGTGCCTTCCAAAACTGCTTCTTCCGACTAAGAATGTTTGGTCTCCATATGAGATTTGGCTTCACAGTAAAGCTGATCTTGGGATTTAATCACTTAATTGTGTGATGAGTTGCCTATTATAAGAACCATCTTAATAGCCCTTCTTCCACACATGAGTTAACAACCTAACCAGCTTCATACACACCCCTTCTCGCTCTGCCTCAACACATTCCCTACCCCAAGTTTGGTCTGATGGATTAAGAGTGTTCCTGCATCATCTTTGGGGGCCAAGGTTAATTAGATGTGTGTTTTGCAATAACTTTCTTCGTCATTTGTTAACTGCCTCAATTCAGAAGTGGCCGGTTAACTTGGGTCAAGGGTGGGGTTTCTGAGTTGGTATGATGAGTGGATCATGTCATGGTTTTAACTGCAAAGTCGTGCTCGTTTGCCCGCCGATAGAGAAGAGCTGAAGCTTCTACCCTGTTCAACACAGACATTCGTATTAGTCCACAAACTACTTTGAGAAGAAAACGATCATAATAATAGCAAAGAGAGCTTTGTGTAATAGGGCACAAATTGCCCAGTGGGTTGATCAACCCACCGGTCAACTCTGGTTGCTCAATGTTGCCAGGTTACCGGAAGCATATGTTAAAATGAAATTTCTGAAAGAGGCATTTCTCACCAGCCAGGATGAACAACAAATCTTCCGGTAGAAAGAGCCCAATTCACCTGAGATCCATAAACCAATGAGAAACTGGATGTAACATCTTAAACACAATCTCTTTCTCATGTCATTATATCTTTTGGGTTAGACAGGCAGGCAAAAGTTCCTGAGCGCGGAAAGAGGTTAGAGAAATTAGATACCTTGTCGGTTCCAAGAGAATTAGCAACCACATGAGTAACCTGTTCATCAATCTGGTTAGTGCAGATTGCACCAAACTGCTCGGCTGTCTGCCACAGTGGGTGCAGATGTGGATTTGCTTCCCCAACCGGGAAGACCCGGCTGAAAACTATCCGACAGCCTGCAAGAATCTTCCGTTGCTCAGCTGCAAGTATATTTCTAACATCAACATCTTTTAGGGAGTGGTGTGAGAAGAAATTCTGGTGAATTCGTTCGATGACCTGGTCAAAAAAGAAAGCAAGGAATTATAATAAGGAAAACTGAGTGAACCAAGTCTTTCAACACTCAAATGCAAGGATCTGCTTACTGCCAATGAGGAAGCCAGAGTCCCAGCCTCTGGCCTCTCATCGTGATCAATTTCAAGAAGTGAAGGCCCAAGAAGTCCAAATTGGCGTCTACTACTGGGGAAGTAAGTATATCTGCAATGAAATATGAAAATATACGACATTAACATTGGGTTCAATTTTTAACCTTAACATGCTAATAAGTTCATGAAGAGGATTGCCAATACCTCTCGACAACAATCAAGTTGAGTTTGTTAAGCGGCCAGACCCTCAGAGAGTCATCGATAATCACCACAGCAGATTCCATACCCAAAACCCCATCTAGATCCTTGATTTTGGGAACCCTTTCATCGCCATCAACAGCATCAGCATCATCTCCCCTTGAGATGACACGCCCAGAAAACAATGTCCCAGTTGGATCAAGAACCTTTGCCATCTCAGTAGCGTACAACTTGTTTCCCATGGTATAGAGATGTAGTTCGTAGAGCTTGCTAGCCTACAAGAATCCAATGAATTTACTTCAAATTATAAACAGTTGAACACCACAGCGAAAATCTAGGGAACATTAGTAGCAAATTTCTTTTCATTAAAAGTAAACCTTCTCCAAAAAATTCCAGATGCCTGGCCTCAATTTTGTCCACATTCCCATGTGATGGAAGCGGAAAAGATGCCGTTGTGGCTTCTCTCTGTCTTGCTCTTCTTTTCTTCTCAAAATCTCTTCATGAGCTGGATCCACTTCTACAAACTAAGAGATGGTGTCCATTTCAGCAAGCCACTATGTATATGCACCTAGTCAGGTTGTGCAGAAACCAACATTTGAAATTTTATATTTTACCTTAGCTGAATTAAGCAGAGTGTGGTCCAAATCAAGAACAAGACAAAGCTTCCTAGCGGCAAACATTTTATTCTGTTCTGCAATCCTTCTTGCTCTCTCTTTTTGGATAGCTGCTCTCTGCTCGTCATTATACCCATCAAGGAAATGATCTACATCTCCCCAAGGGTTAATTGATTTAGAAACACCTTTTGCACTTGCTTCAGAAACCACAGTCTTTGAATCATTGAACTCTGCGGATGCAGGCCTTACATTCACCTGATTAGCTTTACTTGGAATATATTGAGGAACTGCTTGGGAAGTGGCAGTCAATTGGGAACTAGACACATTATTACCAAGATTCTTAGTTAACTGCCGAGACATATTGGGTTGGGGAATAAATTGAGTACCCAAAACACTGGCCTGTGCCTGCTCTCCTGGTTCTCTGGTAGTTGAATGTCCCATGCTGCTCTGAGGACCAGGGACAGCCCCATTTATTTTGTTTTGTTCAGATACAATGACGTTTTTCGTCTGAACCATATTGTTATGGAGAGCAAGGCGAGGATCACGAGGTTTCATGCGAATCCTTCCAACATCGTTTTGAGAACTCTGTAAACATATACAAAAAAGTAATCATGGATGATTATTCAGAAAGCAAAATCAAAGGATGAAACTACAATTGCATGCAAAAGACAATGCAAGCAAACTCTAACAAGGCATGAAGCTTTAGACATTATCAAGAGACTACCAAGGTATCCAAAATATTCTATCACATGGCAGAAATCAAGATTTTCAGTCCTTAGATCACTTAAAGTTATATAATGAGAATCCATGGGAAACTACTGCATGAAGCATGTTAAGTCTTCAGAGTGGCTGTCAGTAGGAACAGATTAAAAGACAGCAAAAGGAAAAAGGTCGATCAAATATAGCAACTATTATCAACAGTTTGGAATAGATGATTAAATCCTAAGGCTCACCATGGAAGCTGACTGAGAAGGAATCTGAGACATTCCTAGATGATTCTGTCCAACTTCTTGGGACTTAAGTGGAGCAGAATTTACCGAAGAAACTGCTCCAGGTAATCCATTAACTTTTGAAACATTTGTCACATCACTTGTTGAAGCAGTAACTATCTGATGATTCTCTGCTGCTAATCTGTGTTGTTCCATTTGAAGTAGCTGCACAAATATTGTTGGATTTACAGCCTTCAGCAAGGGAGGCAAAGAAAGAGTATTTGGAAGATTACCCGAAGGATTCGGTATAAGTCCATTCAACATGCTGAAATTCATATTAGAATCAGATTTTTTACCAGAACCAACTTCTCCACTCCCTGGTTTTCTAACCTGAAAATTTTCATTTATTCGATTCATGTCACTTGGTTGGGGGATACTGCTGTCTTCTAGCCACCCACCTCTACCTGATGTCATTTCCATATCTCTGGAGCTCGTAAAACCATTTTTCTGCCTTTTCATTTTATGGTCCCCAGTTCCAGGCTCATCAACTGATTTGTGCTTCCTAGTATTCATAGTTCCTCCCACAAGCCTGTTACCAAGGACATTAGATTCAATACCCTTATCTCCCACTGAAGGGCCTCTGACTTCATTATTCATGAGCTTAAGCCTTGGATCTCTGCGCTTCAATGCAGGTTTTGCAGATGATTTTGATCCAGAGCCAACCTGTCCAACCAGCTTGACAGGATTCAGTTGATCTCCAGCTGAGCTATTTGAACAGGCTGCAGTGCTAGTAGACTTGACGGCCTGATTTTGAACCGTGCAAGCAGTTTCGGCATTACTAACAACAGAAGAACTGGATGCTTCTCCATGGGAATCATCATCTTTGTCACCCTCCTCTGAGGGTGTTGGGCTTGGAAGTCGATTAATTGACAGAAAGGAAGTACTGCCATATTTCTGTTGGTAGCATGAGACAGCCTTGAGGGCATCAGTTACGTATGGATGTAATGTGGCCTCTGCAGCTTCTTCATTTTTGGCAGTTCTCTGCTGAGAAGATACAACTGGCAGCATTCCAAGACCAATGGGCTTTGGGATAGAAAAATGTGGCAAGTTCTCTCGAGTAGGTGAAGGAAGACTGTCTGCATCATAATCTGCATGAAGATCCAACAATGGACTAAACTCCACTCTATTTCTAGAGGGTGTAGGGAACTCCAAATTGGGCAAATTAACTGTTTTTGAAGCCATACACGGCATCTCCAAACAAACCAAACCACCACCATGCTGTTCTTTCTCTTTATCATGATCCTCCTCAAACACTAATGAGTTCACCAGGGTGTCGATCTGTTGAAGCAAAAGAATGAATCAAGATTTAACTGAGCTCCATCAACAATGACTTTAACTAAAATGTACGGAATTATTTACAGACCTCTCTCACTTGTTCAGGAGTTAACAGGGTATGATACTGGTTCTTTATGTGAATCAGCAACCTACACCAGATTCAACAGAGTTGAATTTAGTTAATGACATCCAGTGGTCACGATTGACAGGAGACCACATATAAGAGATCTAACCTCAACAACAATTGCTTATTCTGCTCTTTCTTCTGCATGGTAAAAGAATCAAGCGCCTGCCACAGAAATATCAGTATCAGATTATATTTCGACAACTAAAATTATAACAACTACTGCTCAAGATTTAAAAACAAAATTCTTTAGTTGTTCTTACAGAATAAGTTGTTTGGATTCCCATGACAGCCTGTTGGACGACAGCATGCAGCACGGTATCTGAACTCTCTATCCCTGTAAACATCGGCCTCAAGTCTTCAAAAGATTTACGCAGACGTGCACATACACCTTCAAAGGATCTACATGTAAGAAAATACTAACATCAAAATGGGTTTTCTCATCACCCAAACAATTAAAAGATTCAATGATATGTCTGCAACACAATGTTGCATCCATCTTTTAGATGCAAATTTTAAATTTTGTTTTTAATTTCTGGTGCTTTTTACTCCAAAATTTCTTTCACTGGTTTCACATTATAGTTATTTCTTCTTTAAGGTTCTTCAAATTCTCAAACTTACGCCTCAGCCTCTTCCATGGTTATCGTCTCTAGCTCTTCCAGAATTAAGCTCACACGCCGATCAAAATCCTCGAAGCCTTGTGACTCTTCCCCATCTGAATCCTTCTTTTCTGGCTCGTTCTCATGTTTATCTGAAGAAACATCAGTCGCTTCATCAATCATCATCGGCTCTGACCCAAAGTCGACCTCCCCTTCCTCCAATTCCCCTTCCTCCTTCTCCATTGCACTGTCATCCTCCTGACTGCAATCCTCTATGATCACATCACAAGCTTCCTCCTTTCCCGGCTTATCTCCGGAGTCATTCTTCACGGCGAGATCATCGGCTCTCGTCGGCATTAAATCCAGACCCAGAGGCTTGTTCCGCACGGCCTGAGCCCACGCAAAGCTATAGAGACTGGGGGCGTAGTTCTTGGATATGGGGTACCCCATGAAGACCCTGGATCTCCCGGCCCTGGCTTCCTGCTTGAAATCCTCGGCCGATATCTCCTCCAGCGACTGCGACGAGTCGCCGTCGGACGTATCCCCATCCGCGGCACGACCTCCGCGGGAGCAATTCGTCGCCATTCGAGCTAGGGTTTCCTTCTCGCTTGGGTTCAAAAAGAATCGATTGGAACCGGAGACGCGCATAAGGCAGGCGGCCCTGGACTCCCACGGCGTCACGGGAGTTCCTCCGGACTACGGATCCGTCGATCCCAGTGCTCCTAGTGTTAATATTCTCGACCGACGTTTTCTAGGTTTCGATTCCGCGGTGCGAGGCCGCCGTTTCAGGCGGATCCGAGCTCGTGCTGAAGCGCTCGGAGAGGGTAATCGATCAAGAGGGCGATCGATCCACGGATGTTTCGCTCCTTCGGGTGAGATCCGCGAGAAGACCGCGGCGACAGAGCTCGCGAGGAGAGGCAGAGAAGCGGGAGCTGCAACCCGTCGGCGGAAGGCAAAGATTAGGGAAACGACGAAAGGACACGAGCGAAGGCGATGTAATTTTAAAACCGACAGATTTCAATCTGCATCGTACACGTCACGCCTAAAACCACACCTTCCCACGCCGTGTTGGTTTCCTCGTGGACCTCCTCTCTTTGACTATTATTAACGAGTATTTTCCCACCCGCCTTCCGCCTCACCCGTCCACCTACCTCGTCAGGAAGAGTGGCCTGCTCCGTGGGTCCCAGTTCAGATACGTGTATGTTTTATTGCTTACGCACGCATTGGACAGTGGCGACGTGGCTCATAAAAAAAAAAAGGGGAGAAATTTATACTATTAAATAAAAGAAAAAATATTTATTATTTATGTTTTATTATACAAAGTGGATATTTCGAACTGCAAGTTTTGACACAACGTTCCTTCAAACAGTAATAGTTTAATTTAACATACATGAAGGCTCAATTGCTAATAAACCACATGTTTTTAACCAAATACAAAAGATTATTAGGACGATCTCATGATAAACTGATTTTTTTAATACTAATAATAATAATAAAGAAATGAGATGTTATTAACTTAGGAAGTCTCATATGGGAAAGAAAAGCCATCACTCTTACATAAGGGCAAAAATAAAACACTAAATTGATGTTCCACCAGAACCTTCTAATCCTTTATCAAGCACGAAAAGCAAAAGAAAAATTAAGAAATAATATGCATTTATATCAAGTCTAATCAGAATAAATAATGTTTTATATTTATAGATAAAATATGTTCTAAATTTGTCTTATCAAACAATTTTTTCCTTTATTTATATCTTTTTCTTCGACTTACTTTTTCTTTTTTTTTTCTCATACTCAATTTTGAAAATAAAATTAGAAATATTCTAGTTCACATGCTAACTTATGAAAAATAGAGATCTTACTTAAATAAAAAAATACTTAAGAACATAATTTTAGAACATAGGATTGATACCTAGATATCATTTCATAATGACAACTGCTGCAATTTATGATGCATCCATCTGGTGATATATAGAATTAATTAGGTTCATCTCAACTCTCCATCAATCTAACTACATAACCCAAAATGAATGGACGAATTCGATCGTGCCCTATTGCCTCGCCTTGCTCTCATAATCGGGTAATTTAGAAATTTACCATTAAGATAAATAATAAAAATATAGATAATAATTTTAGGAGATGGTAACATTTTTTAACGTGCCTTAGTATCTTTGTAGTTTAAACTACAATGAGAAGGTGTAGGATGTCTCAAGAGTTTGCATTACGAGAAACCATTTTTGGTGTCGTAGCCGAGGAGTCAATAAGGTCTGGTCCTTGTCGAGTGCGGAAGCTCATCCATATCAGTAGGAGATGCGAGGATCAGGTTTGGGTCGATACGATATCTAAGGAGTTTACGTCACGGGTCGGGGTCCTCGGGCTCCGTCCGGGTTGGTTTTGCTACGAGGAACCTGCAGGAAGGTCTTGTCGGGATGGAGGTTCCCGACACGACCCCTCAGACGTTAAGTCAGTGTCCCGACTTCATTTTTATAAGAATTAGTATGTACTTTTTCAGTTTTAAAAGAGAAAAATCCCCCTTTCTGGTACAACTGGGAGGGGCGTTTTATGCTCAGCCTTACCTCCGCTCTTACCGTTACGTACGGTGAGTCAGCTAATGCATAAGCATGGCATGAGAGTGTGGTGCGCCACGTAGCATTTATGGCGTTCGACGGTGATTTGACTGACGCGTTGTTTGGTCGGTGCCACCTCGGATGCCGACGTGGCTATGGAGCTGGCGTGGGTCAATCTCCGACTCGGACACTTACATGGCCGCTAAGCTGGCACAGGTGCGAATGGATTGGGCCGGTCCATTATTTGTCCTATCAAATATAGATAATAATTTTACGAGATAAAAATTCTTTTTTAATGTACCTTATTATCTCTGTAGTTTAAAAGACAATACAAACAACGAGGGTCAAAAAAAAACTTTTTAAGGTAAATTGAGAAGAATGAACTGTTAATTTTTGGGATGGATTCATATATGGAGATAGTTAATGACTAATGCATTAAAGTGTCAAAAAGATCCCCCTATTAGGAAAGACATTACTAAAAAAAAATAAGATTAACATGATCTTCTTAATATTTTGATACTATGTTATCATAATTTTTATGATTTAAATCATGATAATATAGTATCAAAATATTAAGAAGATTAGCATGTCTTTCCCCCTATTAGGAAAAGACATTACTAAAAATAAATAAATTACCATGATCTTCTTAATATTTTGATACTATATTATCATGATTTGAGTAGCCTCATGGCATTATCATCGGTTGTGTTCTATTGCCCATCTTCAACAAATGCATTTGATAGATCGTTAAATCTTAATTTTGTTTGTCTTCAATAGCATTAGCAGCCACTTGCTAGTTAAGTCATTTATCTTCTCTTTACTATTATTGTTTTGTGCTTCCTTTTCTTTCTTTTTTTAAATCATAAGTTGAAGTTAGCGTTACAAATTTTTTTAGCATTATAACTTCTATTAAGTTTTATGCTCTAAAAATCCACTCTTTCTTGTACGTTGTTTTTGATCTTTTTCTTCTCTACTTTTCAGCATTGTCTAATATAATAAATACATCTTCAATTAGTCACTCATCTCATATCATCCTTGACTCTTTTTTATCCTTGAAAAATATTATTCTTTTGGTATTTTTAATTTTATTCTTTTTAATCGATTATGATCTTATGATTATGCAAATGACACCATTACTTGTCATCCATAAATGATTCGAGAAAATAATGTTGAAGTTGTTAATTCTAAATATACGTTTTTAGAATCGTTAAAATTATCTTCTTACAAGTGCAACCGTTATCTCTCTCCTCAAATCATTTTTCATTATCTCTCTCCTCAAATCATTTTCTATGTAGGCTTTATAAAATCTTTTTATAAAGTGTGGTCTAAGTTTACAACAATCTATACTAACTAATCTCATGTCACCTCATGCAACTTTATGAAATTATTTTTAATCTTTCTAAGGGCACCAAATCTATTTCTGATTACATGTAGGCTATCAAAATTTGCATGAAAATCTTTATAAGGGCACCAAATCTATTTCTGATTACATGTAGGCTATCAAAATTTCAACCGACACACTTGCTATGATCGATGCACCTCTTGATGATAAAGAGATTTTTTATGTATTAAATGATCTTGATTCAAATTACTAGAAGATCTTGATTGTGATTCATGCCCACGATAGTCCTGTATCTTTTGAAGAACTTCATTCATGATAAGCTTTTTGATAATAAAGTTTATCTTAAGCGAGAGTCATTGTTGAGAAACCTTAGCGGGAATATTACATGCAAAGTAAAAATCGTCAGGCAAAGATTGATGCATAGAAACACATAAAATTGAAAAATACATCGTGTAAGAGATTGTTTACCTAGGAAGATAGTATATCCCTATTTTTCTAAATTCAGATGGAGAGAATGAAGGAGGTCAAATGTCCTCCTCTCTAGCGATATCCACATAATGGATCGCTGCAACGATACTCCTCCAATTGAGTCACAAATCTCACAACTCTTGCACAGAGTGAGAGAGGAGAATAGGAAGGGACGACCAAATATGCGGCTTATCATATAAGAGCCGCCCTTGCCTCCTATTTATAAAGTGTCACAAAAAACTCTAGGGATCTTGACTTAGTGGGTATTGGATCTTCATCCAAGTACCCACTAACCTTGGATTATTGGATCTCTATCCAATAATCTCTTTTGGCCTCTAATTGAGCCTCACACAAGGAGTCCATCAATATCGGGTCTCATCTAACGAGAACAGAGACTAATTAATCATTCAGATTCAATCTTTTATTCGTTGAAACATATGTGTGGCCCTCTAGGCCCAATACCGAGCTGACCATGAGTCCTCCTTATCAAAAATTCTTCTGACTCAATGAATTATTATCTCATAATAATTCACTTGGCTCATCCACTATAGACATACTATGCCACTACGTCATAGTTACCAAACGGTACATGAGATTTTATCCATTATATTTGTTTGTCTTCAGTTACTATGTATTTATAGTTTATTATCCATCTAATATCTCAAAAACCATATATTAGGCATGGTACTATTAGACCATCTTTGGAATCTATCTAAGTCTCGCTCGAATCAAATTCTCCTAAAAAACTCATTTTCTCTCAATCCGACCAACCTGATCAAGGATTTACTTGAGCGAGACCATATGAGATATTCCTCTTAAGATACCGAGAGTGAATGATCTTTATTAACACTAAATAATCTTTATAAAGTTGGTTACTAATCCTGACTAATTATACTAGATTTGAAACTTTCTAAATCTATAAGTCTGACGTCAAAGAAAGGAGTACTCAAACAAGACATTCTTGGTGTCTCAAGTCTAACTACCAGATACACAACTAGGACTATAGAATCACTGTCTGACATCAGGTATCATTAACCATACAATATTTTATAAGCGGATCAAACAGTAAACTCATTTTCTAATTAACACATATACTGTATCTTTAGTGTCTCCACACAAGTGGTTATGAGATTAACTGACTCCATCATATGGATGTGTATACAATACATTAATATGTCCAATTGTCTCGATGTCCCTCTCGAGAAACTTATGATCGAGATTATTTCGGATCTGTGTTTAAAGGAGAATCGATCTCATTATCGTAATCTCATCACAATTTGATTCTTATTATATAGAACTAACGATATCACAATATATATATTTAATAAATAATATAAGATAATAATATATCGATAATAATAATACAAAGAAACTGTGTAGTGTGTCACACATGCCATCAGTCATGTCATTGACTTGAAAAGTATATTTAACCAACAGTACAATCTTCAGATGTTGATTATATCACCATCAATTTTTCTAAGAAAGCTCGTTTTAATAATAAATGCAAGATATAAAATTAGCAAGACAACTGTGCAAATAATCATTCTGTACTAAACAAGCAACAATGTCACAATAAAAGTTTCAACAAGTCAAATCTACAATTCAACAATAATATCTATCTCTAAATTATATTATTCTAATAATTATTGAATTCTTATCCTTTTTATTTATCGTAAAAGATCTTGTGTCCTTCTATTAAATTCTAAATCATATTATTCAATCTTGTAATTTATTTTTATCATCTTGTCATCTATTTTAGTGTAACTCATGCAAAATTAATAAAATACACAATGTTTTCATTTTCTATATCCTCTCTCACGAGTAATTCATCTCTTGAACTTATATATTCTAATATTTGACATCCTTCATCAATAAAATCTCATGTATTTCACAAAGTACATATGATTATTTCCCATGAAACAAAAATAAAAAAGTATTTATTATTATTTTTAAGTTCAAACTTATTATTAAAAAGTTTCTTCAACAACTTAATATTTCATTTTACTCTAATAATGATGATAGATTTTAAAAGCTTTATAATCTTTTTGTAACTAACATAATCTCTCATTTTCTCACCCCTCCACGTACTCCTAAACATAACATCAACGTATCTTTCAAACTAGTCACATACTCTTTACTCAAGTTTTCTTACATCTTCAATTTTGTATTATGTATTTATCATATCAACTTATCTTATTAATTATATGCTCACTCTAGTTTTAAACATGATTTCATCATATAAAAAATTATTTGGATCCATTCCTAACTATAATAAATTATATATTTTTGGGTTTCTATGTTATTCATAATTAAAACCTTACACCCATAATGAACCGGAAACCCAATTAAAATCATATGTTTTTCTTGGATATTCCATTAATCAAAATGTCTTTAAATATTTTTTTATAAAATTTATTTTTTTCTTATAAATCACTTGACTCTCTTTTACATAGATTAATTTTCAATAATTTTATTGACCGTGTTCCCTAAATTGATGAGCTACCTCATATTATTCTTCATGTTCAAGTTAAAACCTCAATCACACCCACCAATCCAAACACTTTGTCACCTCATTTCAATAACAAGTTATCTTATCCATTCAATTGCCTCATCAAAGTGATACGTAGGAGAATTCACAGTATAGTTAAGTTTAAGTATCCCCTACTTAAAATTTTATTTATCTAACACATATTAATAATGTTATTGACCTTACACCAATTCATCTGATAGTTAGATCCATAAGTCCAGTCCATAAACTAAATAAATTTTTTTATTTTCATAAAATAATCTAAATTTTTTATTTCTGAGTCTTCTACTATTAACCAATCCTCAAGAATTTTAAGATGATGAGTAACAATATCCGAATAAATATAATGATTTATTATGAAATGATATATGGGATTTAGTATCATCCCATCCAAGTCTAAATACTATAGGGTATCAATGAGTTTTTTTTTTTGTATCAAATGAAATTCTAATGGGTCCATTAATAAGTATAAAGCATGACATGTTACAAAGGGATTTCATATCTTGGACATTTAGCCTAGTTGTGATGTTAATAATAATTTATATTATTTTATATCTTATTTTATCTAACAATTAAAGATTTTGACACTTGGACATGAATAATATATTTTTTTATGGTCATATTTATATATATGAGGCAACTTCCAGGCCTTATTGATCACAATCTTTCTCAGCATATCTGTGAGTTGCGCAAGGCTTTTATAATCTCAAGCAGGCCCCTCGTGTTTGGTATCATGAAATTTGAATATATCTAATCTGAGTTAAATTTTATAATTCTTAATCTAATTTGTTATTCATTTATTCTCATGAAGGTATAATTATATTTTTACTAATTTATATGGATGGCTTAATTATTACTAGTAATAAATTAATAATAATTTATTTATTTATTCAATAGCTTGAAAATAAGTTTTTTTAATCAAAGATTTTGGGTCCTTTTGCTATTTTTTTAGTGTCCAAGTAATTCACATGACAAAAGTTGTATTCCGTTCTCTATATTCATGATATTCTTGATAGTACCAAAATGTTTGAAGCCAATACTTTTTCTATGTCAATCTCTATTTGAGTATTGTAAAGTTATTGATGATCTATAGTTTTGGCATTTACTCATCAGTCATTGCATATGGTATGAATAAATTATCTTAATTTTTGTACAAGCATTCTTTTAGTTTTTGAATAGATGTTAAACATATATTTTACTACTTAAATGGCACTATTGATCATGATTTATTTCTTCAAAAGGACACTCTAGTGCATGCATTTTTGAACATCGATTAGGTAGGTAATAAGGATGATAGAATATTTGGTATATATTTTTTTGCTCACAATCCAATCTCTTGGAATTCGAAGAAATAATGATTTGTTGTAAGATTTTCTAAGGAGACTGAATATCGAGTGATTGTTTCTCAACTACTAAAAATCGTTGGATTCAATTATTGTTATATGAACTATTTGTCATAATATCTAATCCTCCATCTATATATTGTGATAATATCGGGATAACCTATCTATGTTCTAATATTGTATTTCACTTTCGAACGAAACACAATTATCAATTTTCATTTTGTTCGTAACAAAGTTCAAAATGGTGAGATACGTATCTCTCATGTCTCATCTTCTGATGATCAACTTACATATGCACATGTCAAGTCTTTATCTCGCTAATAATTCCCTTTACTTTGGTCTAAAATCGATGTCTCCAACGAGAGCATTACTATTGAAAAAAATTATGATAAAATTATAATGATCCTCTTAATATTTTAATACTATGTTACAATGATTCTGAATCATAAAAATTATAATAACAGATTATCATGATTGTATCACTAATAAAAATCATGAACTCAACATGATTTCCTAAGTAATAAAATAATTTAAAAATATTTTATATGTATTATTAATAAAAAATATATATATATATTATATTTGCGTATAAAAATTCATACGAGTTTGCACTGCGTTAACGATCACTAGCAGCTGGTAAAGTGGCGGAGGTACCGTTTGATGTTACCGGCCGTTCGTCGGGGCACCGATGACCTGCGGTCCTCAGGCGGCGACATCGCCGTGAGACGACCGACGCACGGTGGACTGCTCCAAGCCCCGTGGCGTGGCCTGCAAGCCCAATTCCACCGGCCCACCGGTTTCCAGGTCCAGTTTCAGTTCGGCATCGGCCCTGGATTTGAGCTTCTCATTGTCTTCTCCTATTCGGAGCGTGGTCTCCTCATGTACGATCGATCTACTTCTCAGGATGTTACCGTCGACGCACATGAACTGCTTGTCCCGATGCGTCTGAGAACAGGATGGTGCTCCGGCTTACTTGCTCCTCCCTCCCTCCATGAACGCACATTTCTGATATCCTCCTGTTCACAGATTCGGTCGTTCCTTCCTTCCTTCCTTCCTTCCTTGTCAACAGCAACAGCAGCGACCAAAGAGTCTGGACCACAATGGGAGCGCTGCTGTGCAGGTGGCCGGTGCCGCTATGTTCCGCAGAGAGACCATGTACAGCGACAGCCTTCCCTTCGTCACATCCAACTATAGGTCGGCAGTTGAAGACTTGGAAGTCACCTGCAGAACTCAATCAGCTTGGGACAGACAAACTGCGGATTGTTCATCTATAATGCACTTTGCCGACCATTCAACGCTCGACTCCGAATAGTGGAATCGTTCAATGTCTCAAGAGCAGTCCCGACTCCTCATCACTCCAAACCCATCCTCAGATGGACGTACGATTGGACATCTTAACCTCTCCGCCTTGTGGTCTTCAGCTTCTGGTACTGTTCCCGGGTGTGACGGCATTTATGACCCGTCTCTTTTGGTCACGGAAGCTTTCAGCAGTGTGGGGGATGGGCAATTGCCAGACTCTCTCGGCCAGCAGACAACATGCACGAACGCGTTCTTCCAATACGCATTATGTAGAGGCACTGTGATTGCACATCGTCATCATCCTATGGATTATTCACCGTCATCTCGTATGCTGGCGGAAGTCTCACAACTCTTGCGTCGCAGGCAAAATACTAGACTCACAGGCGCACACAGCGCACAGATGGAAGGACAAATCAAGAGAACATGAACATGTGGGGGATGGATGGGTGGCCCATGCGGTTCACCGGACAAACACATGCCCCGCGCCAAGATTTAATGCAATTGTCATCTTCCTCCCCCAGACAGCGCCACACTCCCCACCATGCTGCTTTGCTCCACCTCGGCCGTTCGGTTTTCCGGACCCATCGAGCGCTGCCGAACCCCGGTCAGGCACCGCCCCGTGTCGGCCGGGCCCAGGCTGCGGAGATGACCAACGCCCGCTGGCGTATCCGTCGGCCTCCAGGAGCAGCAGAAACATTGAATCCGTCAAGTGTTCTTCACCCCAGAGAGACGGGAGAGAACTATTATTACTCGGCGGAGTTATTAGTGCAGGCAATGTGGATAAGTTGATGGATTCGGGAGGAGTAGGCACTTCCTACTCTGAGAGATCTTTGATTTTGATGGACGCATCATACAAAAAGCTCTCTGATAGTGAAACAAATCATGCTCCAGCAGCAGGAGATAACCATGCCGCGACAAAGTTCCCAGGTCATTGCGGTTGGTTCTTAGGGCCGAGTAGTAAGCTAACGTACTGTTTGATTGGTCAAAGGATCCTTGCAGCGTTCCATTAAAGTGGTGTTTCAGCTAGAGATGGGAGAGAAGATTTCTCCGGCGACGATTTGGATTTTTCTCTAGAATATAGCCTCCTTCGCAGTCTTCACTCTGCAGCATGACACAAAGGACGAAAAGTCCCTCCACATTGATGGCTCCAACCACGAAAGCAGGTCAAGTGCAGCATAAGAGAGGCCACAGCATTGCTCCATTGATCTCAAACTGCTCGATCTCTGTAAAGCATGCAGTTGGCTCAGACCTTAGAACAGTAGTAAGATTTCTTCTTTTCCGGAAAAAAACAAAAAAAACATGCTGTACCCTACTCAGATCAGTCGCAAGAAATTATGACACAGCATCTGTCGGCATATAAAGCACTAATTTGTGGCGTATAAATCTCAAGTCAGTCTGAGTAGTGTTTATGATTCTATCTTTTGTGTTTCCAAAGATTTCACCTGAAGATGCTTTTAGTTGTTTGGTGAGAGAATTCACATTGATATTGACAGGTCAAACCAAGATTGCCGCAAAAGCTATTAATTCGAGTAAAAAGAGCATATTTACAATGGTGAAAGATACATCCAACGAGTCATCTCTCTCTCTCTCTCTGCGTGACACTGTAAAATTGCAGACTGCTGCAAAACACGGTTATTACTATTTGACATGAAAAGGCCAGCAGAAAGGATCCATTGGAGATATGGTCTTTATTTTTGTCGCTTCTTCTTTGTCTCCCTACCTTAACCCTTTCTTCCGATGCAGCAACGAAGAAGCAGCCATTGGCCACAGCATGCAATCCCTATCATCTGTGCACCCACTGTGGTTGGTAATGCGCGACGGAACTGAGAAGACAAGAACGCAATGGACAGAACATTTCAGCCTCATCTATCTACATGCTGAGGTAATGCATGAAGGCGCTTAGAGGAGGACTACAACCCGATGGACATAACATATCAGAATTATGACAGAGTGCGGTGGAACACAAGAGGTACTGGTTTTACAAATAGTATCACGGGTTTCTTCTTCCTCTACTGGAAGGAGGAACAAGTGTTGACATCCTCTGCTTGGCTGAGTAAGCCTTGCCTTTGCTCCCCCGCATGCATCAGAAAACTGCTACCATTCTGAAAAAGGATGTTGTTGAGTTTGTAAGCGGGGACAAGGGTTCCTCTGTTTTCATCTGTTGTTGGAAACCATGAATGAGCTTTGTGATGGAAAGATCAAACCTGAGGAAAGGAAGTGGTCCCTTGGCCCTGCAGGAAGAGATGAGCAGAGTGCCCCATCATCATATGGTAATTACTCGTGCCATCCTCCGAAGCTACGGATTGGAGATGATTGGTTTGGCCAACATATGACACTTGCAGTGGGGTGCTTCTCATTACTCTCTGAAATTTCAGGTGCTACCAGCGCATTAAATCTTTACGTAGATAATGAGAGTATAGATAGAGTTAGTTGATCCTTAGCCTACCTCTGCTTTGTCCATGTGATCATCCAAGTTTGCATCAAAATATAGTATGGGGGGGTTGAGAGAAGCAAGCTTCATGGAGAGAAACTGGACACAGGTGATTGAGATGGGGTCAGAGCGCGTTGTACAAAGAAGATATCAACTCATTGCCTTTTGCTTACCTCCACTTGGTTTTGCAAGGATTGAACATAGTTAATTATCTCATCCAGCATGAGTGCCTTTCCGGTAACCTACTCGGTAGAACCATCAGCAGATTCTTAGAACACTGTGTGTGGTTCCGTGAAATGGGAGAAAAAGAGAGATGCAGCTTCATAATTCTCACCTTCTCACAGCCAGGAACAAGGCTCTGCAGCACCTTCATCCTCTCAGTGATCTTCTCCCTTCTGACCTGAAAACCACACGCCACAGATGAAGAAGAGATCATGACGAAAGCAAGAGGAAGAAAGGATGCTTCTGGAGTTGTGTGCGTACTCTTTCCGCAAGACTGTGGCTATCTGTCGCTTCACCTCTTCTTGCTCTGACATGAATACACCCTGCAGGAATCACCTTACGAGGCTTTGAAGCCTTCATGTCGCCGTCGGCTCTAAGCTTCTTGTCGTTTGATTCCCTCAGTCCACCGTGAGGCCGCCTGTGTTTGCTGATGTTGCCTTCCTTTGAACGCCAAACACAAAGAAAACCCAGCTCAGGACACAATTTGCGGGAGCAAAAGCCCCATTAACGGAAGCTTATAACGGATGATTTGATGATGGTACTACTTACTACCTTGGGTCGACCGGTGATGAAGCTAGTCTCATCTTTAGTACTCTTTCTCTTCTTTTCACCAGAGGCTTGTTGTTTTGGGGCCTTCTCATCATTGGGTTCGTCCACCATTGGCGTGTGGCTAATTTGGTCGACAACAGAAGAGGGTCGTAAGAAGACAGCAATGTCAACAGAGTCGCTGCTATCCAAGTTTCTGGCGTCAGCGCCTGGGAGCTGTTGGTTGTCATCAGATGAGTAGCAGTGGAGGAAGCAAGAGGAAGCACTGGTCCCGTCTCCCACTTGCTGTGGGAGGAAGGAGATCTCAGTGGGCATGCATGGAAGATAGGCACAATCGATAAGGGAAGGATGATGCTCAAAGTATGAGAATGCCATTAGTTGTGTAGAGCTGTGGTTTGATATCAGTATATGGATTGGAAGAAGAAGAAGAAGAAGAAGAAGGAAACAGAATGAAGCAAGGTGGATCTATGCAAGAGAGAGAGAGAGAGAGAGAGAGAGAGAGAGAGAGATGTGAGCATTGAGTCCTTATAAAGGCAAAAGGGTGGTGGGTGGAGGGAGGGAGGAGGATGGCCACACTCAAAGAGAGAGACTGATGCCCATGACAGACAATTTTCTAAGGTCGAGTTGATAACTGTTGACCCTTGGCTTGGCTGGATTGTGACCAAAACTCTTATTTGACTTGTCTTGTAGGTGTTTTATTTTTCAATCTGAATTCCTACAAATGGAAGACAAATGATGTGCTAATTTCATATGTGATGCTAAATATTAATCTGAGCTATTCATTAAAAAAAAAAACAATATCCAAAACAGTATCTTATACTTGCAAAATGAAAGTGCTTTGCTAGATCAAATATGCTCTATTGTTGCATGCAACCAGAACACTTAATACAGATACTTGTTTTTGCCCTACTAGAATTCCCCAGTCATCCAAATGCAGATAGTTCAATATGAAGGATCTATAGATATTTGGATTCTTTTATGAGACTGGACATTATGGAGGGCAAAAAATCAACTCTGATATATCAAATACCACTGATGTGACAAGCAGCATAAGAAAATTCTGAAAACACAATTAATTCATTTATCATGATGCCCAGACTGAGCCCTTCGACTAGAAGTTTTCTTACACTGTATTTGTGTATTCGATGTATGAAAAGCACATGAAGGCAAAATCCAGTGGTATTTCTTAGACAAAAAAAGAGTTTTGGAGATCTGTTTTCACTGTAATCCATCTTTGAACTCCGGCAACTTCCTTACAGTATATTGAAGCGAATCTATAGCTACTATTACTACAACATCACATAAAGAATTAACATGATAGTGACTGCATCAAACAAAAGCAATGCTTGGAACTTGCTACACTCACTGTACACGACATATTAGAGAATCAAATCGTTGTCAGCTGGAGAAATATTTTTTTTTTCCCAAGAACAGCCTAAGTAGATCCACTTAAAAGAGCATAGGAGAAGATATGGTTGATACGACCCATGATGTCCCTCGTGTCATGATTGCCGGTGGATCAACAACTGAGCTTTTTACTACAGGTTTTTCTTCTGTTCTGCAACTTTAGGGGGTTCTGCAGGGAAGTACTTGATGCCCACAAGGTCACCAACTTTGCTGATTACCTGGAGTTGTATAATAAGGAATGAGTATAAGATCAAAGAAATTGGATCATCTGAAGCAAAACAGAATGTACGAAATTAACTTACCTCCAGACCTTTTACCAGGTCTTCTCTGGAGTGTGAAGCAGATATGCAGATGCGAGCTCTTGCAAGAAGCAGTGGTGTTGCAGGAAATGCAACAGTCACAACCGCAACCTACAGTGTTGGCAGCAATAAATTGTCATTTTCTGGTATTCACCAGTTGAAAGGAAAATAAAGGCAACTTATAACTGATGCCATGAGAACGAGCAACAAAATCAGAATATGGATGACCGTGGTCAAAAAGAAAAACGAAGACAAATGTGTACACACATCAAGGTGCTATCTCATTTGTAAAGAACACAAGTGCCTATAGAATAATTCCTCCTAGAAAATAATGGGCATTAAACATTAGAATTGCAGTTTTTGCCTACAAACCACCTAGGTGTTCACATGAATATCTATTTGTGTAATTAACTGAGGTATACTCTGAAGAACTCCATATGTTATCATACCATTGCTGAAAATATAGCATGAAAAATAATGCAAGAGATACAAGCACAACACATCTACAACCCAATGAAGAACAAAAGCATATACTGGACTTCAAAAAGTTGTATATATAATATCAATCATGATAGTAAAATTGTCAACAAATGGCATGACACTTACATTCTGTCTAAGGCATTCTCTTGAGAAGGCTGGGATCTTTGCTGGGTTGTAGAGCATTATTGGCATAACTGGAGAATCATTATCACCAAGAACCTCAAATCCCATTTTCTGAAGTTCTGACCTGAAGAAGTTGCTATTTTCACGGATGCGTGCAAGTTTCTGAGCTCCTGGTACAACCATACCAACCACAAATAAAAAAACTTTTGTACTTCGATATTCATCAAGGAAGACATCTTTTAACTAAAATTGTTAGTTGTATCACAAGTGTTACATTAAGTACCTCTATTCGAACCATCTTCCCCAAGGATAACCTTAATTGCAGAGATAACTTGTTGCACAGCAGGTGGTGACATGGATGTGGCATACAGATGTGCGGGACAAGTGTACTTAAGATATTGGATGATTTCCTGAATAAGACATAAAAAGGTTTAGTAAGTACATCCCAATTGGCCCTACTTACTTCATAAGTGATTTTGTGAAATTTGGTTCGACAAGAATAGGACCTTTGATGCTGCAATGTAGCCTCCACAAGATCCAAATGATTTTGTAAATGTTCCCATCATGATGTCCACATCAGCTGTATCAACTCCTAGGAGCTCACAGACCCCTCTGCCTGATTTTCCAACAGCACCGATGCTGTGGGCTTCATCCAAATACGTGTAGGCCTGTTTTCATATAAAAAGAAGTGCACATTATTTTTTTTCTTTTTAATTATTATCCATCAAGAAGCATCTTTCTCGTATGTGATCCTCCCGGATGCATGTGAATTAAAGATCAGAAATTAAGATTTGCATTGTAACTCATCAAACCTTATACTTTTTGCAGACTGCTATGATTTCAGGAAGCTTGCAAAGTTCTCCTTCCATGCTGTAGATACCCTCAACAACGACAATTATCTTTTTCCAAGGTCTATGCGTCCGAGGCTGTCCCCCGGTTATCTGCTCTCTCAGAACCTCTTCCAAATGCGAGGGGCCTAGACAACATTGAAATGTAAGTTAAAGTACGGAAGAATGTAGACAATACAGCATCTGACAGCTTAAAACTTACTGTTGTGCTGGAAAACACGTACTGCTGCACCAGATCCTCGGGCACCATTGACAATAGAGTTATGGTTCAAAGAATCACTAATGATCAGTCCTCCCTGAGAATGACCATGATTAGCATTAGTCCATCGACAAAAGCTGCATGAATCTCGCGATTGCAAGCGCAAAGATTTTAAGGTCTAGTGCCTTTTCAGAACTTAAACATACCTTCCCAATTAGAGCAGGGATTATTGCAGAGTTTGTCACATAACCCATGCCAAAAAGTACAGCAGCTGGTTTTCCCACAAACCTTGCAACCAGTTCCTCCAGCTCAGTGTGCAGGTTTGTTGTCCCTGATACAAGACAAAGCATAATCACATTAATCTAAACTCATCAATGTCTACTTTTCTGATTGACATCGCATGCAAAAGATTCATACCACCATCAACACGAACACTGCATGTACTGGGTGAATATTTCTTCAGAGAATCAATAACATGAGGTGTACAGTATTCATCTGCCGCTGCAAATCCAAGGTAGTTGTATGATCCCAGATTCAGGCACTTTGTAGTATTTGAGGTCCGGCTGCATTAAGTAACAGGAACAAATAAACCTCAACACATTCCAATTGCAATCACAAAATATATTCCACAGACTAGCAAATAGGAATGAATTGAAAGTTTGCTCATCTATATTTCTCTCAAGAAGGATTTACAGTTCCCAAATCCTTGACGCCATGTATTTCAGATAAGATGCCTTGTACACCTTTACTTTCTATGTAACAGAAACTCACATATTCTGACAGAAAGACCCTATTAAAATACTTACTGCAGTGTATTGTTATTGTCATTAGAGAAACGGTCAACTACATCAAACCAAGCATCTGGTGCACTCGCAATTGGTCGGCTAAAACAGTCCTGCCAAATTAGAATGCTATCAATACATAGTTCAAAACTAGCAGCTTAAACAATAGAATCCTTTGGTAAGACCTACTGATTAAAGGATGTGCATGACCATTTAATCTGCAGCAGATCTAAATTTCTTTGATGTCATTAATAGAAGGAAATTGAATATCCAAATTCACCTATATTCTCTCACTTAGAAGTCTTAAGACTATGTTTAAACCAAGAATATAATTAATATAAATAGTAACAAGCAGTTGGTGCAAGATAATACTTGCACCTGGGTCTTGAAATTTGTAATGAGATTGATTGATGAAAACAATAGTTACTTTAAAAGATTAGATATCATAAATCAACATGTTAAAAGTTGGTAGACGAGATAGGCTTTATTGTAGTCAACTACATAGAGTTATTTCCTTCACAAACAACGTAACTAAGTTAAACATAGATCTTATCATCATACATCTAGTTTAGAAAACAATTAAACTACATCAGGTATTCTCTTTCTGTCCTATAATTAAATTAAAAAAGTAATAGTGAAACAATTATTACCATTAAGTTTACAACGTCAATTTCATTATGAGTGCAGCTCATTGCAATAACTTACAGATGCAGAAGACCCTTTCTATCGGCATTTCTTGAATGGAAAAACTGATGTTGAGATATTCATACGGTGAACATTTCCCTCTCCCAGTTTTATATTATGATGAAATTAAGCGAGCAAATCTATTTTATCGGGATATCCAACGAGCCATTTTAGCGTTGGAATGTCTCGTATCAATGATTCGGAGAGGCAAGACCAATCAGATCAAGACGATACGGAAATTTGAAATAGAGACAGGGTACAGGATTAAGAAAAGGACAAACCTGAATCCGGAGATAAAGCCGGCGGGTGTAGAAATCTTCGAGCCCCAAGCAGATAGGCGCATACCCCTGTCGCAAATAAAAGACGAAATCGAATCCCCAATTAGAACCTAAACAATTCAGCGTATGCTCAAAGAAATAGGTTGAGGATGGACCTCGAGGTCCTTGGACTTGGATTTGGACCAATCGATGAGCCTCCGAAAGAAATCCCTCATCTGCCCGAAGGCGAAGAGGAGGCCATAGCTGAAGAGCGTGGTAAGCGCGGTCAGGTACGGCAACCTCACCATCGTTTCGGCGGCGGGTGATCGGTTACCAATCCGGCAATGAATCAAAGGAGAGCGAGGAAGGCAATTTTGGGGACGAGGAGAGCGAGGAGGATGGGGTTTAAATGGAGGGAACGGTCATCGTTGGCGTCGTCGAGAAGACTTAGACTGGAGGGCGGTATGTCGACCGGCTAAATCTCCTCGTCTCAGTTCTCACCTCTCTCTCTCCCTTTCTTTCCCCCTTCTTTAAATTTTTTTTTTTCTAATTTCACTCTATCGAATATTACATAATTGGATACCGTATATTACACAATAATATCTATATAATTATTGGCGATTGATAAGAAATAAAAAGATATATATATAATGTTATTTATACTAATTGAACAGCGAGGTTGAACCTTTCCTTGTTTGATTGCAATAAAACATGAGCTTGGCAAAGTTGAAACAGCGTTGCTGAATTCAACAACGGAATCCATCGGTCAAATATGAGGTTGTTGCGTGACCTCTTCACATTGACTACTTCGGAAGGAAAGGAGAGACGAAGACGGATTCTGGTAAAAATAAACCCATCGCTATTCATGAGGGGTATAATAAATGCTCGTTATTGCTAAGGCTCTGTTGACTTTTGATGTTGTTAAGATCCGCGACTGAGAGCAGCGAGGTTTACCGACTGCTTTAGAAATCCTTCTAAGGCTCTGATCCCGCATTTATTTCTAAATTATTCATATCTTTAGAGAGACTATTCGATGCCCTCATCGGTTAGTAAATTTCATGAAACATGTTTGAAGATTAAACAAACCTCTTATTTTGCTTTCCTTTTCAGCTCTGATGAATGACTTTTTCCTCCGAACAAAATTTTTATAAAGAAAAAAAAAAACGTCAAGCTTGACAAAGCCGGCATCTGAGCCGACGAAGCATCTGACATTTTTTATTTATTTATTTTTGGTAATTAATTCGTAGATTTCGAACAATCACTAAATGATTTTTTTTTAATTTAAAATTTGAGAAATTATTATGAATTATTTTTAATATATTTATGAGCATCTATAACTCATCTCTTTTGGTCCGAGGGACTATAAAGTATGAGGTTAAGATTCATTTTTAGTATAAACCACTTAAATCTTTACAGTTTAATTGTATCTAAATATAATCCATATATTTTTAAAAATATATCATGTAAGTTTTTCTAGTTAAATCTGAGTTAACAGACATTAGAGTCTACGTATCTGATATAGTGACTCGTAATAAATTATTAATATAATAATACATAATTTAAGTTTTAAAAAGTATTAAGGTCTATTTTAGTCTATTTGATTTTAGTCCATTTTAGTTTGTTCATGTCTAAAATAACCGATATATCTTTTTAAAATATAGCATATAAGTTTTTCCCGTTAAGTCTAAGTTAATAAACATTAGAGTCTACTTATATGACATGTTAACTCATGATAAACCATTAATATAAGACATGTATAATTTAAGTTAAAAAAAGATTAAGGTTCAACTTGTCGAGAAAAAGGGAAGTAACGAAGGTCGTAACTGTGGATGAAGGTAGAGAGGCAAAGATAGAAGAGGCTAGAGATAAAAGTGCACGAGAACTAGACCACTACATCGTAGGCACGACGGATAGGGGCACATAAGAGCCTAAAGGCAAAAGTGAGGTAGACGATGAGGATGAAAAGACCTAGGAGGAGGAAGATGGATAAGAAGACCATTGTGTGCCTAATGTTAGTCATATATACCATGTAAGTCAATCATATGAATTATATGATCATATAAACATTATTTTCTCACTTATATTATATGATCAATATATCATGATATCTTTAGATCTATGCAATGACAATTGGTACATGATGAGATCATGATAATAAGATCAATTCGTCTTTAAATGTGTGCAATGTTAGGATTCCCAACATGACATATAAATATATAATTAATTTAATTAATTAATTATTAGTATATAGTAGTCTTACATTATGTGTACATGTGATGTATTATGTTGATAGTTGATCATGGATTGTATAATAATATGTAGATGCGTATGTGATTAGTATTATTATTATTATTAGGGTCTATGAGCCTCCTCTTTCTTATTTATGTGATTGAGACTGCATGCATGTAATTATGTTATAATTATGTGAGAGTGTATGTCGAAGCATAGAGATGCCAACAGGACCCATGAGGTCGAGATGGATGATCACCATACAGGGAGATGTGCCAAGGTGCTGGTAAGATCGATGAGAATGAGATGGATGATCACATGGCATGAAGATGTGTTGAGACAAACATAGACTCTTCTATAAGTGATCGAGCTTTCTAGCTCAAGCCTGATCACATTAGCCCTGGGTCCATGATCTATCTATACACCTACTATATATATATATATATATATATATATATATATATATATATATATATATATATATATATATATATATATATATATATATATATATATATATATATATATATATATATATATATATTTGTATGTGTGTGTGACATATTATATTTAACCATGAGACCAAATTAAAAACCCTTCCAACATTAATATTAAGTCGATAAACATGAGACAATTAGATTGACTCACGTGGCCTTTCATCATTATAGGCAGAGATCATTTTTCGACTTAGGCTAAGTTGGTCGAGTATCTCAAGGCTCACCTATATTGAGATTTAAGATCTTGCATACGACATAGAGATATCACCCGAGGACAATGTATGTTTAATCATCGAGTCCATCGATGGTATATCATCGAATCAAACTTATATATTAATAATGGTGCTGACATAATTGAATATAATGGTTGGTGGAGTCCCTCGAGGCAATGATGGTTCAAAGGCCAAACATTACAGTAATCACAATGAGTTATAATTGTAAAAGTTGCATACTTTTTGAGCTTAGTGTGATTGGTCGAGTCCCTTGAGGTCATACTAGGACACCTACTGGATCTTGATCCCCATTAGAAATTTGTCAAAAATTTCTAGTTCACATACTAGAGAGAGTTGCATGTTTCATGAGAAAATAATACGAGTGAATTAAGATAGAAGAGCATATGTTAGTTTTTTACAAAATCTAAAATTTACATGTTATTTACTTTCTACTACATCTTTATTTTTTAAAAAATACCGCTTTCAAATCTCTTATGTGGTATACTTTATGTCAACTATTTCACTAGTCCAAAGTATACATAGTAGCTCTATAACTTGAGAATCATTCTTGCGATGGAGAAAATCACATATGTTCTTGACATAATAATGCTCATGCCAAATGAAGGGGCAAGTGGGGATGAGACCGCCCACTACATAAAGTACATAAATGATTTCACTCTTGTTAAGCGCTACATGTTGGCCTTTATGACTCCTGAGTTACATAGGCAGCATAAAAGCATGGATGCCAATTCTATCATCCATCTTTGTCAATTGTTTTTGGAACATGAAAAAACTCAGTGATATGAGATATCTAAGAGTCTCCTCCGCACCAGGATGACTAAAGAGATATTAGTTCAGAACTATGTCCTTAGGATAATTGAGTGGATTGAAAAGCTCACATGTCTAAGAATGGTCATAAATAATAACCTATGTGTGGATCTTATACTTCAGTCTCTCTTAGATTTTTTTTCACAGTTCATTATGAATTTTAATACTAACAAGCTTAAGACGACTCTCCTTGAGCTCCTTCATATGATAAGGGGGGTTAAGAGCACTATCAAGACATAGAAGCTGGTTCTGGTGAAACCAGAAAGAAAAGAAAGATAGAGAAGTCACTTAAGAAGGGCAAGGGCGGGAAAATCAAAGGTTGCTAAGGACTCAACAAAAAACAAAGGCCAGTGCTTCCACTACAACAAAGATGGGCACTAGAAGAGGGACTGAAAAGAATATCTTACAAAGAAGGCAAAACAGAAGCTTGAAGAAGCTTCAGGTACATTTATGATTGATCTTTATTTACTAGAAAATTATGATAATGCATAGGTATTGGATACGGACAGTGCAGTGCTTCCACTACAATAAGGATGGGCACTAGAAGAGGAACTAAAAAGAGTATCTTACAAAGAAGGTAAAACAAAAGCTTGAAGAAGCTTCAGGTATATTCATGATTGATCTTCATTTACTAGAAAATTATGCATAGGTATTGGATACCGATAGTGTATCTCATATATGCAATTCGTTATAGTTTTTAGCAAAAACTAAAAGATTTACGAGAGATAAGGTGGACCTCACGATGAGGAATGACACAAATGTTACTATTGTTGTTGTTGTTAGTAAGTTCACCCTATTATTGCATTAGATGGATGTTATTTTATATCTTTTATTATTAAAAATATTATTTTTATTTATTATTTGATAAATATGGATATAGATTAGTTTTTGAGAATAATAGTTGTTCATTAGGAATATTAATAAATGGTCTATTTATATTAGATGTTGCTCTATATGTCATGAGTATTGGTGTGTCAAAGAGAAAGAGAGATGAGGTAAACAATATATATTTATAACATTGTAGGCTATGTCACATCCACAAAGGAAGAATACTAAGGTTGCTAAAAGATTGATATTTAGATCCATTCAAATATGAATTATATGCAACCTTTCAAGAGAAATTAACCAACTTTTAATTTAGTAAAACTGGAGAGAGAGCCACTAAGTTTCTAGAATTCATATATACATATATATGATCTATTATTAACTTATGTCATAAGTGGTTACTTATACTTCATTATTTCATTGATACATTCTCTAGGTATAGATATATGTACTTAATGAATTACAAGTCTAAAGCCTTCAAAAAATTTAAGGAATATAATAATGAAGTAGAGAATCAGACTGGAAAGAATATCAAAACTCTTCGATCAGATCGAGGAGGTGAGTACTTGAGTATATAGGTCACCCAATTCTTCAAAGATAATAGAATCCTATCATAATAAACTCCTTATACACCATAGCTCAACGATGTATCAGAAAAGAGGAACCACATATTATTAGATATGCTGCGGTCCATGATGAGTTCCATCGATCTACCTGTTTCTTTCTAGGGATACACGTTGAGGTCCACAACTTATCTTCTAAACAAAGTTCCAACCAAACCGATAATATCTACATCATATAAGATATAAAAAGTGAAGAAACTTGATTTTAAAGTTTTTAAGATTTGAGGCTGCTCTACCCACGTTAGAAGACATAACCCTGATAAGTTAGAATCAATGACGAAATTATACAAATTCATGAGATACTCCAAGGAAACTTATGTATGTTATTTTTATCACCCTAAGGCCCAAAAGATCTTTGTTGCCAAAGGGCGATGTTCCTTAATAAAAAACATATTTTTGGTGGAAATAGTAGAAGCATGATAGAGTTGAATGAGGTTGAATAATCTAATTCAAGCACCATTCTGTATGATGAGTCTGTTCAGGTACCAAGCACACATATTTCAATTTTACGTAGGTCAGACAGAGTGTCTCACCCTCGTGAGAGTTATATAAGACATATCAAGGGAAAGGACATTGATGATTTTGATCTTCAAAACTACGAGGAGGCTATTATGAGCATAGAAATAATAAGAAACCATGAATTCTAAGATAGATTTCATGTACTCAAATAAGGTTTGAAATCTAGTTGATGCACCTGAAGATATCATACTTGATTATTAAATAGTGATTTCATAGTCCCAATTGTGTGTCAGATCCTTAGACTTAAGACACCAAAGATACTTTGTTTGAGTACTTTATTTTTTGATAACCAAACTTCTAGGTTTAAAAGTTTCATATTAGATACAACTGATTATTGTCAATGATAACCAATCTTAAGAAGGCAATTAAGTATCAATAGAGGGTCATCCGCTCTCCATATCACAAGAGAAATATCTTGTGTATTCTTACTCAAACAAATCCTTGGCCAGAGTCATTCAGATTGAGAGAGAAGACGTTCTCTATGAGAATCTAATTAGAGTGAGACTCAAATATATTTTGTATAGGCCTAACAATACTGTTGGGGTCGTCCCGCAACGTGGGATGACATGTCACCCCGATGAGAGTTCCCGTGTGCGCTACATCGCCTCCGTAGATTCGGTGACATGGCAGCTCTGCTCCTTCCTTCGGGCGGCCTCCTGATCAAAAGTTGTGAAGTCCTGCAAAAGACCCGAGCCGAGCAATTTGGGCTCGGCCGAGTCCCTTTGACGCTCAAGTCAGGGGTCAGCTCTGTTGGAAAAAAGGATCCCCCCTTTGGAGACACGGTGAGTGAACATTTATACCTGCGTAAACGAGTTGGTCATACGAGGGTCACGTCATTGCTATAGTACCTAACAGATCAATCGCCTGTTGTCCGGGGCACTGTACATTGGTCGGTCACTGTGCCAGCCCTGACACGCCGCATGTTGCCAACTGCCAGGGGGTACTATTCGTCGATCAGCCACAACGCCTGTTTCCAGCCAAACTATATTTTTCGCTTGTTTTTGCCTCTATAAGAGTCGGAGAGGTTATTATTTGACGACTCGGGCTGGTTTCAAGGTCAATGGTGCACCGACCAACAAAAGGGTTGGAAAGCCCAGTATTTCTTCGTCAGCGGTCCGAGTTGGGGTTTTAGGGCCCACTGGTCCATCCACCCGATTAACAATGTCCTCCCTTTGTTATCCGAGGAGGAGTCTGTTGCGGTCAACAGGTTGAGGGGAATCCTTCCCCTTTCCTTGGCAATCCGAGATATGAGCGAGAGTTGGTTGGTAGAGGCCGGGCTCAGTCCAGCTTCTCGGGGTATACCTGTATTATAACGCCTCTCGGCAAGTGCGACTGCCACATGGATTCTAACTTGTTGCTCGGTATGCAGGTATTGTGGATCTGAATGTGTTGCAGAAGAAGCCCCAGATGCCGGGGGGAAAGGCGCTCCCACTGCTGATCCCGAGAGTGCTCAGCCGGAGGTGGAAGTCACGCACGCGGAGGCTTCTGGAAAGCGGCTCGCGGGGAGTTTGACTCTCGATCCAACTGCCATCGGTCGACCCGGAAAGCGAGTCAAAATAATAGTGAGAAGACACAAGGCTCATCACGGCGAGGGGAGCTCACGCCGGGCGGATCGAGAGAGAGAACCGGAGGTCTCGGCGGGGGATACTTCTCCGACCTACAACCAGCCTAAGTCGATGAGGGACCTGTGCGACATGCGAGTTCGAGAGGACGACGAGGGCTACTACGTCCTCCAGATGGCTGATTGGGCCCCAAGCGACTCGAGTGCAGCGATGCGGGCTCGGTGGCCAAACCTTTCATACCAGTCTCGGGTCTGGGACGACTCTGAAGCGACCTCGAAGTTTGATAAGGGGGTACTGCATCCGACACTGGCTAAGGACTTATACACCTTACCATCGGAGGTCCTTATTGCCTGAGTGGCAAAGCAGATTGTGCTGGTAGATCGTGTCTCTACCTTTGACGTTATTGCTTGCTAATTTTTCCTATGCCGACCATCCTTTCCATTTTCGCAGGGCCACCATTATCAGATGGCCCTCCTAGACAGGGTGCATGACTCGGGCCATTTAGTGACTCATATGGGGAACCAGGCGTCCTCCTCGAGGCGGAACTCAAGAAACTGAGGTCAGAAAGGGACCCTGAGCAACTGGCCTGAGCTAAGCAGTGAGTGGACGAACTGGAGGCGGACAACGCCAAGCTGAAATTGGGGTTGGACGAGCTGAGTGACCAGCTGGACGAGGCCGACAAGGAGCTGAACGAGCTCCAGGAAGGGTTGGTGGAGAGCCGATGTCAGTTAAAGGAGCAAAAGGCTGACCGTCGCAAAGCCGATGAGGGAGAACGAGTCCCTCAAGGCCGAGCTACCAGGCAAAAGCATCACCGACGACAAGTAGTCGGTCAGGTTCGGATGGGGGCTGCGGTGAATGGGACAAGTGTCCTACGAATATGGGTATCGGGTTGCCTTGGCTTGCTTCCAAGCCCGATACCCCGACTTGGAGATCGATAGCAACCCATTCACCGAGCGGCCTGAGGACGGCTCGGTGCTGATGGAGACTAGTCAAGAGTGATTGGGAGTTTTGTAACCTCAGGGGTCTGAGGGGACTGGTCTGTTTAACCTCGGGGTTTGTCCCGGGTCGGTACTGTAACTGACAAATTTTGTAACCGAACATTCTGTTACTGCAAATGATAAGGGACATTTTGGTCGGTCGAAATTCGGTTTACTGAAAATAGCTTTTCTAGTTCCCAATCTATGTGTAGAACTTCCTTAAATTGGACATGTGCCAGGTCCTCGGCAATTGTCTGCCGTCAAGGTTCGTAAGGATGTAAGTACCCTCTCGAATCATTTTAACAACTCGGTACAGACCTTCCTATGTAGGCACTAATTTACCCCGAGTTCGAGTCGGATCACTTACCTCGGCTCTGCACAGGATGAGGTTGCCTCGGGCCACTTTACCGAGGGTGTACTCTGTTATTGTAGAGTCTCGTGACGACCTTCTTGTATGTGAGTTCACGAAGACGCGCTTCAGCGCATTTTTCCTCTAAGAGATCTAGGTTCTCGTGTAGCTGTGCGTCGGAGGTGGCGCTTTTATAATGCTTAACCCTGAGTGTCGGGAAGACCATCTCGGGCGGTAAGATTGCCTAGGTCCCGAAGGCCAAGCTGAATGGGGATTCTGCCGTTGATGTTTTCGGGGTTGTCCTCGAAGCCCAGAAGATGCTGGGTAACTCGTCGGCCCAAGCTCCTTATGCACTGGTGACCCTCTTCTTCAGACATTCTAGAATGGCTCGGTTCGTAACCTCAGTGAACCCATTGGCCTGAGGATGAGCAACTGAGCTGAACTTGAGCTGGATATTGAAGCCTCGGCAAAAATCTTTGAACTTTTGATTATTGAATTGCATCTCGTTGTCTACGATTATAACTTTGAGTAGGTCGAGCCTGGTGATAATATTTTTCCAAACGAAGTTCTCAACCTACTTTTCTATGATCGAAGCCAATGGTTCGACTTCAACCCACTTGATGAAATAATAGACCCCTATGATAGTAAATTTGCGTTGTCCCGGGGGTGGGGGGGGGGGGGGGGGGGGGGGGGGGGGAGGGCCGAGCAGGTCCATTCCCCATTTGGCGAACGACCAAGGTGTTTCGAACGTCGCCATGGGAGTTGTCGACTAGTGTGGCACATGAGTGTGACATTGGCATTGCTCACACTTTTGTACGTAGGTCTAGGTGTCCCTACGCATGGTCGGCCGGGTAGTAGCGCTGCTTGAGAATTTTGTGTACGAGTGTGCGGGCCCCAATATGTTCCCCACACACTCCCTCGTGCACCTCGGCGAGGGTAGTCTGTGCTTTGCTTAGATGGAGGCATCGGAGTAGGGGTCGGCTGAATCCTCTCCTATAGAGGCAGTCGTTGATCACGTAATACCAGAATGCTAATCGCTTTACCCGACGCGCCTCAGTTTGTTCCTCGGGCAATATGCCATCTACCTTGAACCGGAGTAGTTGGTCGAGCCAATATTCTTTTGTCTCAACTGCCGCCACTTCGGGCGAGTTGATAGAAGGTCGGGTGAGCTTAGTCAGCCGAGCAGTTTCCGTGCAGGCGCTTTGGTTCGAAGCAAGTTTTGCTAAGGCGTCGGAGTGCGTATTTTTGGTCTGCGGTACTTTGGCGATGGAGAAATGTTGGAAGGTGCTGATCAGTCACCGTGCCTTAGCTAGGTACTTCGCCATGGTGTCATCTCGAGCCTCGAACTCCCCGCGGACTTGGCCAGCCACCAGTTGGGAGTCGATGAAGGTCTTGACCTTCTCTGCTTGGAGTTCCGCTGCCAGCCTTAGCCCAAAGAGCAATGCTTTGTACTCCGCCTCGTTGTTCATGGCCCTAAAGTCCAGACAGAGGGCTTGTTCATATACCTGGTGTGTGAGACTTTCTAACACGAGGCCAGCACCCCCCCTCTTGGCAGTGGCCGACCCGTCCACGTACAATCTCCAGATCGGGGCCGCATTGGTTGGCTCGCTTGTCGGGGTAATTTCGATAAGGAAGTCCGCCATCACTTGCGTTTTTACGGTCGATCGGGGTATATACTCAAGGTCGAACTCACCGAGCTCGACCGACCATTTGAGCATATGACCTACAACATCGAATTTTGATAGAACTTGTCGGAGTGGTTGGTCGGTTATTACCTTGATGGAGTGTCCTTGGAAATAAGGTCTGAGTCTTCTTGCGGTCGTTGGAAGTGCGAGGGCCAGTTTCTCGATCGGAGAATATCGCTCCTCGGGACCGTTGAGGATGTGACTCAAAAAATAAACTAGCCTTTCAACCTCGACGAGTGTGACCAGAACCGAGCTAACGACCACAGCCGATGCTGCAAGGTACAATCTGAGGGGTTCCCCCGTGAAAACTGCAAACAGCCGAGGCAGCTAGGAGAGTTGTGCCTTCAGTTCTTGAAAGGCCTTTTCACACTGAGGTATCCATAGAAAATCTTTCGCCTTCCTCAGGGTACGAAAAAATAGACACGTTTTGTCTCTTTCCCGAGAGATGAAACGGCTCAAGGCTGCGAGCCTTCCGGTAAGCTACTACTGTACTTTTGTTATCGTTCGGGCGGATCTCATTTGCAGGATCACCTCTATCTTCTCGGGGTCGGCGTCGATGCCTCGTTGGTGGATCATAAAGTCAAGGAACATTCCCAAGGTAACCCCAAAGATACATTTGTTGGGATTGAGTCGTATCCCGATGCGTTGCATGATTTGGAATGCTTCCTCCAGATCTCTTAAGTGGTCTCCTGAGGCCTTGGCTTTTACAATCATGTCATCGACGTAGACCTCCTTGGTATAGCCAATCTGGTCCTTGAACAAGCGGTTCATCATTCTTTGTCAGGTGGCGCCTGTGTTTTTTAATCTGAACGGTATCGTTTTGAAGCAGTATGTGCCGACATACGTGATAAAGGCGGTATTTACCCGATCTCTAGGTGCCATGTGGATCTGGTTGTATCCCGAAAATGCGTCCATGAAGGAAAGCATTTCATGGCCCGATGTGGAGTCCATCAATTGGTTGATGTTAGGCAGGGGGTAGCAATCTTTGGGGCAGGCCCGATTAAGATCAGTATAGTCAACGCACATCCGCCAATTCCCATTGGACTTCTTGACCAGTACAACATTGGACAACCAGGTCAAATACGTGACTTCCGTGATAAAGTTGGCCTCGAGTAAGCGTGCCACCTCTTCCTCGATAGTTCTCTGGCGCTCCGGAGCGAACATTCTTAGCTTTTGCTTGACCGAACGAGCTCTGAGAGTTATGTTGAGATGGTGTTCTTCTTCCTCTGGGTTAACGCCGAGCATGTCTTCCGAGGTCCACGCAAATAGGTTGACATTCTTCTTCAAAAATTCCACCATCTTGACTTGTTGTTGGCCCAAGAGCGTCGAGCCGACCTTTAAGGTTTTGTCGGGCTGGCTGGGGTCGTGGCTACTTCCTTTACACCTTCGACTAGTTCAGGGTTCAAAGCGAGTTTTCTGAGTTCTCTCAGGCCGATCTCCAGGCTCGTCATTCTGGGTTTCTTTGGGAGTGTGGTGACAGTCAAGTAGCATCATCGAGACTCACGGGGGTCGCTTCGGGCCTCGTCGACTCCTGCGTCGGTCGAGAATTTCATGGAGCGATGGAATGTTGACACCATGGCCCTCAACCTATTGAGGGTTGGTCAGCCTATTATAGCATTGTAAGTCGAAGGAAGGTCGACCACTATGAAGACGACCATTAGAGTCTTGGTACGTGGCTCCTCGCTAATTGTTAACGACAGGGTCGTCATTCCGAGAGGGGCGATGGAATCTCCAGTAAGCCCTGTCAACGTAGAGGTCAGCGGGGTTAAATCTTGATCGATTAGACCAAGTTTATGAAAGGCTTCGAAATACAGAAAGTCTGCGGCACTCCATGTGTCTATCATTATCCACTTGACTCGGGCATTGGCGTTGCGTACGGTGACGACCAGGGCATCGTCATGATCCAGATTTACGCGCCATCATGTTCTCGGGGTTGGGGAGACGCCGCATCCTCTTCTCGACCATGACCCTAGCGTAGGCTTTACGCGCCGAGGTGCTGTCTCCACCCGTCGCGGGTCCGCCGACTATAACGTCGATCTGATGTTTGACTGGGTCGACAAGGCGCGTTGGACGATCTCTCTCTGATCGCCTGTCTGGATGGTCCACTCTCCTTTGGACATAATGACCGAGGTGTCCCTGGCGAATCAAGTCCTCGATTTGGTTCTTCAGGTTCTGACACTCTTCGGTGTCGTGGCCGTATTCACGGTGGAAACGATAGTATCTACTCTTGTCCCTTTCTTCGGGTTTGATCTTAATGCGGTTCGGTGGTGCCAGGAGTCCCTTCCCCCTTATCTGGAGGAAGATCTCAGTCCGCGTGGAGTTGAGAGGAGTCGTCGGGGGCCATGGGCGACTGAAGTCTAGCCCCTCTATCCTCCTCCTCGGCGATCCCGAGGCGGGTCCCCGAGGCTGTTTCACTTGAGGACGCTTCTGTTCTTCACATTTTCTAGCGATCAAGGCCTTGGCTGTGATGAAGTGGTTTGCCCTCTGCATCATCCCGAGGACTATGGTCGGAGGTTTCTCAACTAGAGACCAAAACAGTTTGGACGGGCGTATGCCCATCAGAAAGGCTTGGATGATTAAGGAGGGGTGTGCGTCAGGGATCGTTCGCGACTCGGTGGTGAACCTGTTGACGAACTATGCAAGGGGTTCCTCCCTTCCCTGGGTGATGCCGAGGAGCGAGGCTGCCGTGGGCTTAGGTCGGGCATTGGCGAGCAAGTTCTGCTCCAGCTCCCTCGCAAGCTGGTTGAAAGAAATAATAGTCGCCGGCTGGAGACGATCGTACCACATTCGAGCTGGCCCCCTCAAGGTGGTCGGGAAAACCTGACACATCAGTGTGTCAGATGAGTCATACATCGCCATTTACGCTTAGAAGGCTGCGACGTGTTCGGTCGGGTCCGAGCTCCCATCATACAACTCCAAAACGGGTAGCCTGAAGTTGGCTGGAACCGGCTTGTCCCGTATTTCTGTGGCAAAGGGCGATTTATGTTTGGAGCTCTCTGCAGCCTCTTCCTTCGACTTGGTGACCTCCTTTTGGACTTCATCGAGGTGTTCGTTTACGCGTCGGAGCTGCACTCGAAATGAATTGGTCGAGTCCGACGACAGGGTGTCCTGGTCCTACTGGGGGTGCTCGATCCTGAGGTGGGGGGCAATGGATTTTTCTGGGATTATCAACGGGGTCTCGAACCGGGTCTCTTGGGGACTTGGTTCCGTTGGACCAGGCCGAGCTGGCACCAGGGGCTCCCGAGACCCTTCCTGGTTGGTAGGAGCCCGTTGAGGCTCCGATCGGGGGGGTGCTGTTGCCTGAGCAAGCTGAGGGATATAAGGAACGATCGCCTGTATCATCCCTGTCAAGGCCTATACTTGATGCGCAAGGCCGAGGAAAGCCTCCGTGTTGACTACCTGTGACGCATGAACCGGGGGGGTGAGCCCAGGATCAGTGAACAACCTCCAATACCTTTCGGGAGTTAGGGCAGACTGTCCCTCGTCCATGATCCCCGGTTGGGGAGCCGAAGGTGCAGCCGCGATCAGGGGCATGGCCACAGGGGCGGGAGTAGGAGGGCTGCTTCCTTGGCCATCCGACTGGGGATAAGATTCAAGATGCGATCTTGCGACATGGGCCCTCCTTCTAGCGCCAAAATATTGGGCTCATCCCACAATGTGGGATGACAGGTCACCTTGATGAGAGTTCCCATATGCGCTAGATCGCCTCCGCAGATTTAGTGATGTGGCAGCTCTGCTCCTTCCTCCTGGTGGCCTCCTAATCAAACGTCGTGAAGTCCTACAAAAGACCTGAGCCGAGCAGTTTGGGCTTGGCCGAGTCCCTCCAACACTCAAGTCTGGGGTCGGCTCTGTTGGAAAAAAGGATCCCCTTTGGAGACATGGTGAGTGAACATTTACACCTGCGTAGACGAGTTAGTCGTACGAGGGTCACATCATTGCTATAGTACCTGACAGGTCACTAACTGCCTGTCGTCAGGGGCGCTATACACTGGTCGGTCACTGCGCCAGCCCTGACACGCTGCCTGTTGCCAGCTGCCAGGGGGTATTATTTGTCAATCGACCATAATGCCTGCCCTGACACGTCGCCTGTTGCCAACTACCAGAGGGTACTATTCGTCGATCGGCTGTCGCGCGTACCCTGCCACACCGCTTGTCGTTAGTTGTTTGGGGTCAGGGAGGGGGCTGGTCTGGCACGTCGGCTCTGTTGTGTCGCCTATTGACATAGGGGACAGTTGGTCGGCCACAGGGCCGTCAGAGGATACCTCGAGGTCAGGTCGGGGGGAGGATGTTGGGTCGACGTGGTTGAGTTGTGACGTGACCGAGATGCAGACGCTACATTGCTCGCTATGTTGGACTTGACCATTCCTGACCCCATCAAACACCATATATTATATACGATGTCTGGGATATTAGATGAATTAGAAACTATATGTTCATAGTAATTAAGGGCAAACAAGTCTAATTGATTATATCCCACTGTATCATTTCGAGACTATAACGTAGTGAGATCTAGTACGTCTAGAGTTGATAAGTTGAGTGGGCTATTAGGAGGATAATAATTTATTGAGTCAAAAAAAGTTTTGATAAGTGCAATTCACGGCCAGCTTAGTATTGGGCCTAGAGGGTCACATACATATGATGAATGTTACGATGAGTATAGGATTGAATATGAGATATTTAATGAGCTCTTGTTTTATTGGAGTATTTAGGTGAAACCCAATAAGAGCAAATAATGATTATTAGATAAAGATCAAATAATCTAAAGGCTTAGGGTAAGTGGATAAAGATTCAGTACTCAATACGATAAGATCCATTATAATTAAGTTGAGAGTGACCTCTATAAATAAGAGATGGACCAAAAGGTCATGGGCTAGATTCTTTGGCCGTCTCCTCCTATTCTTCTCCCTCCCTTTCCTCCTCACTAGTTAGCCCCGTTTGGTGGTGTACGAGGACAACAAGAAAGGGCTTCTTACCCTTCTTGATTATTGATGTAAGGTGGTGCGCAAATGCTGTGAGGATTTATGCTGCAAAAAGAGGAGTATCGTCGCTTCATTTATCGTGTGGATCATTACTAGAGAGGAGGACGTCTAATCTTCTTCATCTACGTACTTGGATCTACGATTCAAGGATATACGATCTCCCCTATATGAGAACGTTTCGTACGTGTTATGTAGTTTTTTTCGATTTTATGAGTTTTTTGCTCCTAATCATCGGACGACGATCAGATATTATTCTCTTGGGAAACAAGTTTTGTTTTTCACTTGTTGTGCATATGATGCTCTTCAAGGTTTTCTAACACCTAGCATCGGACTGGAGAACACACATCCACTTGAGATAGATCGGAAGCTCGTGAGCTCGTCGTAAGCGTGAGAGAGGTTGTGTGTGTATGACACCCTGCTAGGCAGCAACAGCTCGATGTTGCTGTTGTTGATCGCTTGTACGATGATGCCTCTCCCACTATTTATGGTGGTCATAATTATTTTTAAACTCAAAATATATATATCATTATATTAATAATTTATTTTGAGTTAGTATGACATGTAAGGAGGGTCTTATATATTATATTATAAAAATATAAAAAAAAATTTAAATACTAGTAAATCATAAAAATTTAAATGATTGATGATTAAAACTACATTGGCTAAAATATATTTTAAATAATAATAATAATAATAATAATTTTTCTTTTGTAGAACATGGAGACATTGGTTGGAGATAATTTGATTGCTTAGTTACCTACTATGATTCCACAACAATCTGAAAAGTTATCCTCCTATGTACTTCACCAAAAACCAATTAGACATGGTGTTGTTTGTTGCCTTTGAAAGAAGAGGAGGGCCCACAAGGTCATAAAGTCTCTTTTGACTCCGATCACATCGGCAAAAGGAAATTTCCAAAAGCTAAAGCCTGCATTGCAGTCATCTCGTGCAAAGATGGAGACCCATATATGCTTCTTCACCCTTCCATGCCATTGCTTGTTTCGAGTTGATATCAACATATGTTAACATTAGTTGATGCGTCAACTATCTCTTTTCATGACTCCTTAATCTGCTGATACATTACTATTATTCTACCTAACTAAAGATGCCTACCTCACCACCAAACAATGCTTCAATATTACCATAAGCCGCTCAAATCTCTTCTCCATACTCCATCGTGGCATTAGAGCTTCTCAGATCTTTAATCGATACATGTAACCAAGATCAAAATTACATTAAACATACTGGACCTCGTACCTCACCTTCACTCAAGAACTAATAATAGCAACTAGAATAATAATAATAACAGTTGGTTTGAATCCTTGACTTGTTTTGTTCATGGTTACTGCATTCGAAAGACTCGATGAGAAACAAATACAAGCTTCAAGCACAGTTAAGCTATGATTGAATGAATAATCACTATAAACGGTAGATGCGTCTTCGTGTATGGTATTATGAAGTAATATTTCCATGGGTTGCATGCACATCTTACCGACTGACACCCGACCCAGAAATGGCGTCGGAGCATTATCCATTCAGCTGGCCATACCTCAGGGTGGCCCCACCGTCACCCCGATAGTTGGGTGCAGGGATGGGTAGGCACTGTCACGTTATGGCTGTTTTATAATTGCCCCATAATGGCCAAGCAAATGGCACCGGAAGCAAACTTACCCGTCGCCCAGTCCCTACTCCCTAAACGACAAGCCGCGTGCGTGGGGGCCCACCATGACCCATCAGCAGCCGTCCATCAGACGCCATCTGATGCCCGCCACTTGTCCACGTGACCGTTCCATCAAATTAGTGGGGAATTATTGGGAGGGACAGCAGGGAGAGCGGGGCGTACATCCCAACACGTCCCCCTGATGCCTTGTCCACCGTCCGATCAACCATGATATCACGCGATCCACCGGATCGAGGACGTCCGTTCTGCTGCGCTGCCCCCGAAATATTCGTTTCTCAAAATAATATAAAAAACAACAATAAATCTTTATTTTTTTTCCTGTCACACCTAATCATTAAAAATCTAATGATCTCGTTACTAATTTAAAGCACCGGTCCGATGGCACACACCGTAATTACTCCAACGATAAGGGCATTTGTGGACCTCGGGAGACGGTATTCTTCGTTTCCTGCTCTCCTTGTCCGCAAGCGACGGACAAGGACCAGCGGCACGAAGCTAACGGTCCATATCACTCCACGCGAACCGGAAAATTTATATCGACCGTCGGATTAAAGTACCGGGTCAGAATAACTGAACCGGAGTCTCAACTCCGGTTAGTGAAGCGTGGAAGCGAGAGAGCGAGAGAGCGAGAGAGAAAGAGAGAGAGAGACAGAGGGAGAGAATAAGAAGCAAATACATTAGAAGCGGAGGCACTCCTCGTCCTTTAGATCTCAGGCTAGGGCTTATATCTTGTGCTATTGTTTGGATTGATCGCTGGGTGGTGTTGTTGAAGGGTTTGTTCTTTCTTGGTTTGTCCGATTTTTCTTTCCTTTTTGGGTTTCTTTTTTTTATCCATGCGGGATTAGTGAGTTTCTTCCCTTAAATCTTCTCCTCGATGATCGGATATGATCTGAGCAAGGTTTGATCCTTGGTCCATGGATTTATTCCAGAAAAGAGGGGTTCTTAGCATTTCCGAGGTGGATCTAAGCCTGATTCGGGGTCAAATTGGAGAAGGGGAATGGTAGATGAAAGATGGGATCTTTTCTGACTTTGTTACTTGTGTTCTCGATAGTTGCGGGTGGAGTTTGTCGACGTACCTGATCGATTTCTTGCTCTTCTGCTTGTTGTAAGCCGAGGGGGAAGGACGAGTGAGGAAAGATCTAGTTTGGTGTAGTCTTCAGCCATGACTTACTTCCCGGAGGAGGTGGTGGAACACATCTTCGACTTCCTCGGCTCGCACCGGGACCGGAACGCGGTGTCGACGGTTTGCAAGGCTTGGTATCACGTGGAGCGGCTCAGCCGCCGGAATGTGTTCGTCGGCAACTGCTATGCCATCCGGCCCGAGCGAGTGATGTCGAGGTTCCCCGGGATGAAGTCGCTCAGTGTCAAGGGGAAGCCCCATTTCGCCGATTATAACCTGGTTCCTTATGACTGGGGTGGCTTTGCTCTCCCCTGGATCAAGGCCGCGGTGCTCCGCTGCCCGGGCCTTGAGGACCTGCGGCTGAAGAGAATGGTGGTTACCGATGATGACCTTGATCTCCTTGCGCGTTCCTTCCCCAACTTCAGGTCACTTGTTCTCGTCAGCTGCGAGGGATTTAGTACTGATGGGCTCGCTGCGATTGCCACTTATTGCAGGTGAGCTGCCTATCTGTTATTACTTCGTTTCAGCGGATTGTATGGTTAACAAGTGTATATTAAGGGTGTATACGCATTTGTTTTCTCGGATAGTCTGCAATAAGCTGTTGCAGTTTAAGGTTATATCTTCACCATGTTTCCTCAAGCAGGATATGTATGCTATAGCTAAATTTTCTTTTTTACTGTTCTGCTAAAAAAATCTCATCTTTGCTCCGTGGAGGGATTAATTAGGATTCATGGGTTGGTTCTGTGGGCATTCAGATTGTTATAATATGCTTTTCTTCCCTACGTGTCTTGAAATAAGTATTAGCAGCGTTTTGTAAGTATGAGGTGACTTGATGAATTTAAAGGTGCTCACCTGACAATGTGGTAGGCTTAAATTCTTGTAATTATGAAGTAACATTAGCTTTTCCACTTTTCTGAAGTGTACGATTACTGGTTATAACATTACTCTTGTTTGTTTTTGTCTGGTTGCTGCTTATTAGAGGTCTTAGGGAGCTGGATTTACAAGAAAACGAAGTGGAAGATCATGGGCGCCAATGGCTCAGTTGCTTTCATGAATCCTGTACTTCTCTGGTGTCCCTGAACTTTGCTTGCCTCAAAGGGGAGGTCAATGCAGGTGTTTTAGAGAGGCTCGTGGCTAGGTGCCCAAACCTCAGGAGTTTAAAGCTTAATCGTGCGGTATCTGTGGAGTCACTAAATGAGATTGTTGCTCGGGCTCCTTACTTAGTGGACCTTGGAACTGGTTCTTTCACAGTTGACCCCCATACCGATGCTTATCAAAGGCTGATGAATTCCTTTTCCAAATGCAAGTCATTGAATAGCTTGTCGGGGTTCTGGGAAGCTTCTCCTCACTGCCTTGATGCAGTCTATCCAGTCTGCATCAATCTGACTGTTCTAAACTTGAGCTATGCTCCTGCAATTCAGGCTGATGATCTTATCAAGCTGATTTCCCTATGTTTTAAGCTTCAAAAACTTTGGGTGAGATTTTGTTGATTCGTTTCTGAGATCATATAAGTTTCTCTGAATCATACGTTAACTAACTATAGGCTGATTGTTTCACAGGTGTTGGATTGCATTGGGGATAAAGGATTAGCCGTCGTGGCCTCCACTTGTAAAGAACTGCAGGAGTTGAGGGTATTTCCATCTGATATCTATGGTGCTGGAGCTACTTCCGTGACCGAGGAAGGTTTGGTTGCCATATCTTCAGGATGCCCTAAGCTTAATTCATTGCTTTACTTTTGCTATAAAATGACAAATGCAGCACTTATAACCGTTGCAAAGAATTGTCCACATTTCACACGGTTCAGATTATGTATCCTTGATCCTTGGAAACCAGACCCTGTCACTAATCAGCCACTTGATGAAGGTTTTGGGGCAATTGTGCGTTCTTGTAGAAACCTCAGGAGATTGTCACTATCAGGTCTTTTGACGGACCAGGTTTTCCTATATATTGGCCTATATGCGAAGTGTCTCGAGATGCTGTCCATAGCATTTGCTGGTGATAGTGATAAGGGGATGGTTTACATTCTCAAAGGATGCAAAAATCTCAGGAAACTTGAAATAAGGGATTGTCCATTTGGTGATATCGCACTCCTGAATGATGTGGCAAAGTATGAGACAATGCGATCCCTTTGGATGTCGTCCTGCGACGTTACTCTGGGAGGTTGCAAGGCTCTTGCAGCAAAGATGCCAAGGCTTAATGTGGAGATCATAAATGAAAGTGAGGGAACTGATAAGCTTGAGGAGAACATTAGCGATCTCCACAAAGTGGAGAAGATGTACGTTTATCGGACTGTTGCCGGGCCAAGGAACGATGCACCGGATTTTGTTTGGACACTGTAGGATTGTCCAAGACATCTGTATTATTGTTAGTTTCCGGAGGTAATGTTCTTAAGTTGTTCAGATGTTTTATTTGCTTTAATGTTGTGGAAGTGTCACTATGCAATATCTGTTTAGGTTGGTTGTTTTAGATTGAAGCTAAGGAAGCCAAACGGAATTCCCGGGTTTGTAGCCTTTGATCTTGTGTAATTTTTCTAGGGGCTTGTGGTCCTTAATGGTAGTTGCAAAAGATTACTAGACATCATCATATGTCTTTTTATTCGACTTGCTTCCACTTTACAGTTTTAAAGTGAACACCTCTTCTTTGAAAATCTTCATGAGTTTAAAGAGTGAAAGAAAGCATCTGCAAATTTGCTTCTTTGTGACAGAATCATAAAGTGAGTCTCAATCCTTGCGCTCCCAACTCTTGCCTGTAAATATCCATTGTGCTCAGCATGATGAAACTGAGATGCTGGTTGATCCAACTAATAATCATATGGTTTAATTTGTGCAGATTGCAAGTATGTAAATGTATTTGAAGCTGGTACTATTATATTATGTGATGTCTTGACTCCAAAATCCAAGTTGATGGCCCCTTCATTCGATCCATGCAACTACTTTGTTATCAGATGTAGCATTTCTTGATCCAAAACCATCAGCCCCGCAAAGAAGATTACTAAAGAGAAGGAGCTTTGTGGATTGTTCATCTATCTTCTGCTTTTGTTGCTTCTACTCCCACCATGGAATGAATGACACACGTGCAGATTCAAGTATGGGCAACTCTCTCTTCTTTTTTTTTTTTACTTTGGTCTCTCGACATGGCTTTATTTTCTTGACACTGAGGAGGTACAGAAGGAGGAGAGTGGGAGAAGAAGAGGAAACAGTGATGAGATTGTGTCCCATTAAACTCATCATTATCTTTCTTGTGTTTGGTCATATGGCCTTTTTCTTTTCGGCACTGTGGTTCGTTCGCAGAGGACGACCAGCTTTTCTGACCATCTGCATCTGCTTTTTGGTCTCCCCGCCGAGTTCTTTCCTTGTGATCGTCTCTTTTTCGTCATCACATCATGACACAGTCCAGCCTGACTCGAACCAAATAACATTGACAGGGGAGGCTGAAATGAACACTGTTCCTACTTTGATGATATCTTTATATAAATGACATTTTCTATTCCAAATTATTAAATGCTTCTAAAGTGTGTTTACAGCTTTTCTCTCGGCATGAAATGTTCTATCACTCACCTGCCAAATCAATCCAGCTGAATCAGTCACGAAATTTTTTCTCAGTCATATACCACTCAATAGACAAATTATTAAGGAAATTAGAGGAGCTCTGCTTATGCCCCTTTGTTTCTGTCGAAAACCTTTCTCATGCATATGATTCTCTCTCTCTCTCTCTCTCTCTCTCTCTCTCTCTCTCTCTCTTTCTTTCTCTCTGTTACATGCACACAATAACTACAAATGTCTTCGAGATCGTTTCGTCAGAAATGAAGATTATGGACTCTATTGTCTAAACGAGAGCGAGTCAAGCCGATTAAAATGTAACAAGAAATGGGAACAAATTTGAACTGGTGTTGGGTATCTGTCATCTTCCTGCCGAGGACAAATACAAAATACGAGCTTGTTGGGTGGAATGTAAGGCCAAAAGCTACAGTATCCCACAAATTTTGGTCACTTCCACTTGCTCCCAAGTTCCATGAATACATCGCTGGCATCAAAGGACAGAGAAAGGGAGGAGGCAAAGAGGTCTTAGATTGCATCATTTGGCTATGGCTCCTTTACAGCAACAATACAGCTCAGATTTGTAGCGGTTGGATTGGACTCGTGGCATCAACAGTGACGACAGTGGGTTCAGCAAACGGCTGCTGCTGCTCCTGTTGCTGCACCCCCCGTATCTTATCACAACCTGTCTTTGGCTGTGGTGGCCTCGGACGCGTCATGTCTCACCACGCAAATAGATGGATTGTGGCTGGCAAATGTTGTCGGAACTGATGATACTAACTCTTCCTTCTCCCTCCCTCTCCCTGCACAGATTCCTGTCTGCCAGAGGACGAAAGGTTCCTTTGTCTGAAGCAGTTAACTCCTTCGTCTACCCACCTTATTCCCTTCTCAGTCCCCTCAGAAGGCAAAAGAATTCTACCATCTTTAAGTTTCTTATGCGCAGTGCGGGTTTGGTTTTGGTGTTGTAGAATCCAAAAGCATATGTTTACTTACGTACATGAGAAAAGCCAAGTAATGGTCGATGCAAAAAACAATATATATATATACAACGGGGAACGAAGCCAATGATCTCCGAAATGACCCTTACAAAAGTACCGTTCCGTTGCAACACAACAGAGGAAAGGATACAAGTAGATCTCCACGCGAGTCCATATCCCAAAGGCCCGCAACTGCTGCCACGGATGACGAAAGATCCAACTCCGGCGTGGTCCTCTCGCACCGATTCGGAGTGTCCACCGCGTGATCTGCCTTCTTGGTGCTTTGAGAAACACCACTGGACGTGATTTGAGATTGGAGCTTGGCGTGGGCCGACGTGGGGAGAGTGAGGCGCAGGACCAGGGAAAGCAAGCACACCTCATCGCTTCAGAGTCCACTACGCTTTTGTTCCCCGCGTCCAGGTTGGCGTGGAGCCTGAACCAAACATGGATCAAGAGGAAGAAGACGAGAGAGTCCCACACGGAGTGCGTGATTGCGGTACTGAGCTACTGATGACAACGATGACATTCTAAAGAGAACTCTTAATGAATTCAATTGATCCCTCCTGTTTGTGGACCGATGTCATCTCTATGATTCACATCTGCGTGTGGTTCGGAAAGAAAGGGTAAAAAGGTTGCAACTTGCATGTTCATAACAACGCCATCTTCGACACTGGATCGGCTCAGGAGGAGCCGTTGTTGCCGAGGTGGAAGAGGCGGCCGCCGCAGCTCGGGCAGACATGGGCGCGCTTAGGGACCATGAAGTACGTGAAGCAGGCTCTGCAGCCGGCGGCGACGAGGACGTGGCCGCCGCCAACGTGATCGACGGACGCGGAAGTCTCCGTGGAGGAGGCGGAGGAAAGGCTGGAAGACCCCGGGGTGTCTCCGCCGGCATCGTAGCTGGAGCCGGTGGTGTCTCCGTTGGCGTCGTAGCTGGAGCCGCTGCCCTCATCATCCGAGGCCTCGTCTTCGTCGGAATAGGACGAGGCGATCGTGAAGCTTCGCGGGTCCTCCGTGGTTCTGATGCCGGTCTCCCAGTTGATGTAGTAGACTTCCCCTGTCTGTAACAGTGGGAACAGGGGACATCAGCACGAGGAGACAACAAAGATCGATTTTTTATGAGAAAACTTGATAAGAAATGCATCACTTGGAACGATCGAAATATTTGTCGACAGAACATATAACAAGATTTTTGGGAACCAAAGAAAGATGAAAAGATTCAAAAGCTGACGGAACAACGGAGACGTGGGAAGCCGATGAATCTGAACATGTTTTCGTGCTCGTTATGTATGTATAAGCAACAGAACAAAAGGCCTTTTTGTTTCTTTTCAGATCTTAACAATCATGTTCCCCTCGGTTCTGCTCATCCTTTGACAAGCAAATCAACAAAAGAATGAGCTGAGAAGGAGCAATTCCTTTCTACTACTAACCATCAAAGTCTGTTTGCAGCAGAAACCCATAAGAACAGAATTGGTGCATCTGCGGTCAACGTTGGAAAAGGTTGCGGATGCAAGATTGGCATTTATGTCAAGAAAACGAGACGAGCAACATCAAGGAAGGATTTCGACGACGGAATCGACATCTTAATGAGCATTAATGGCCAAATGATTGGGTAAACAGGGAGAGGAGTGGAGGAAGGAGGAGGAGGAGGCAGAGAACGCACCCTCATGTCGAGGTACTGCTCCCAGTTGTACGGGAGGGCGGTCCCCGAGTTCAACTCCACCGTGACTCCCGCGATCTCGTCGCTGCCCTCGACGAGATGCCGCCGCTGCTGCCGCCGTGGCAGCGGCGGCGGCGGCTTTGGCTCCCTTCGGCCTCTTCCCAGAGAGCAGTTCCGGAGAGAAGCGGTGATCATGTCGATGTTGGGCCGCGTCATCGCCGAATGCAATGCCCGAAACCAAACCAAAGCAAGTCCAGAGAGCAGAGAGGAGGGAAGAGCTCCTCCGGTCTAAAGACGAGCCATTTGGTTGATTTCTAGTGGAGTAATATATATATATATATATATATAAATAGAAGCGGCGGGGGGGTAGAAAAATGATCCCAAGTCATTTTTTAACGCCATCTTTATTAGATCTCCTCTTCTTTTACTTCAAGCAGGTCACCAAGACCACACACAAAAGAATCTTTTTAGGATCCTTCTTCGTCTGCAACTGATGCATTGAACCATGTTTCGAAGCTCAATCACTTGCGCAGAACTATGGTTCCTCACGAATCATCCCTGAAATCTAACCTGCTTTCCTAAGACATATAATAATATATACAAGCAACAGATTGAAAATTATGCAGAAGTATGATTCATGGATTTCCTTTTTCCTGCCCGCTATAACCAATTTCATTACTGCAACCACGAAACCAAGTTTACCATTATATTTCCAAATGATCCTACCACTTGGACAAATCAAAATTTGATGGGATGGAAAACCCTCAACCTATAGTCTCAAAAGCATTTCTCAAGAACAGACCGAGCAGCTGCCACCAGGAGATCTGATCACCATCTCTTCTTCTTGCTTGACTTGCAGCACTCCACTTTGATGGGCTGGCAATCACACTAGTATGGCCACTGATCCATATTTGGTTAAAAAGCTTCTCTGCATCAAAATCTTAATTTTCAAATGCAAATTGGACTAAAGATGCAAACTTGGGAGTAGAGAAAATACATGTAAGTGGATGCTTCTTCCAGCAGTAATGGTTCGGATAATGCGTCGAAACCATGTAATTGGATGTTAGAAGTTGCAGCAAATAGTTATGTCACAAAATAGAATGACAGATGAGCTGAAGTAGATAATTCACTCATTCAAGTGGTAGAATTGGTGTAGATTAAAAAAAAAAAAAAAAAAGCATCCTAGATCAGATAATTAAGAAATTTGTCCCAGAATATTCAGCCAGAGAAAGAGGCAATAAAAGAAGGCATCATTATATAAATGTAACAACATGTAGGTGATGAGTATCTCAAATAGGCATCCAAATGAATGCCAAACTTGGCACATTTTTATGGGTCTGAAGGATCACCAAAATTGACAGATACCAACCACCACAGGCTCAAAATAATGCATCTCAAATGTATAGTACCACTTGAAGTATGAGGCAAGAACAAACCTGTGGATCAGCTGATGCCTTTCACTTTAGATTCCAAGATTAATGTGTGAGAAGCAATTGTGAAGATGAATGAGTAGTGAAACCACTGAAGATACAAATATATATATATATAAAGATAAAGATAAAATCAAATGAAAGAAGCAAAAAACATGGTAGATTTGTCTCACAGGTCAACAAGCCTTTTGCATGTATCTGATGTGATTCTGAGACCAGCAATCATCAGTAAGGCTCACATCATACACAATCCTGAATTGTTGCCAATTGCACTTTTCAGGAATCAGGCTGCAATGGCCTGCCAATTCAAAAGCTTACATGAATTGGATTAGACTTCATGAATTGGTTAAAAGTATCAGTCATGGAACTGAAACACTTCAAAGAAGCATACTTCACATAACTACATATACAGACATATCCAATACAGCATGACTGCATCCCTAATGCAAGAGAACAAAAAAGAAATCTCATTTGCAGAAAAAGAAGGAGAACGTGAGTCAGAAATCGATGCCCATAATAAAGAATACAAGATTCTAACATAGTGAATGAGAACAGAGGCCATTAATGCGGATGCTAAGGATCCATGAAGAACAATGGAAAATTTCAAGTGAAGAATATGATAACTCTCAGTTCCAATTACTGGAGAACAATGCATGAACATAGACATGGAGCATAGAAAATATGGAAGGCCGGTACCTGATTCCAAGATATGTCTTATCACCAGTTAGGATAAGGATTCCTTCCATTCCAGGACTGTAACACCTCATGGAGCATAGAAAATATGGAAGAGTAAGCAGCCTAGCATGAAGGATAAGAGCCACTTAGATTAGCCAAGGAGACTGCCTATAAACCACACAAAAGGTTTTGGATGCAGCACTGAAGACCATGGAGAGATCATAGGCAAGTCATCCTTGGCTACCCAAGTCAGGATCTTATCTTCATGTAAGGCCACTCTTCCACCTACTGCTTCAGGGATTGGCATACCTCTCAATGGTTGTGCACCTATTTATAATGCAGGAGGGAGAGAGAAGAGATTGGATGCAGCCGCCAACATAAAATTTGTCAGTGCCTGATCCTCGAGTCATTATCTCTGAGACCTACTGATGGCCTACTCTCAGAATTTATCCATGCAGAATATATTCTCCTGATTTCTTGGGACCAATATAGATGGATGTTAAATCTAGTATAGTTCATACACTCTTAGTGGTTCTCCTCCTCGTTGCATCAATGCAAAATCTTAACCTCTGAGCAACTCTAGTTGTCACATCCTTTGTTTGACCCTCTTGCATCGAACAGTAGGTGTCATGATCTTGCATAAAGTGGAATAATATATTCCGAGGCTTTTAGCAGCCTACTTGTTTTCTGATTGTTGAAGCACCAGTGGGGGAAAGAATTTGATGAACTTTAATTCCTTTTCATGCTTTCAGTATATTGTTCCCACACAAATAAAGTCAATGCTATCCACCACTCTTTAGAGAATTATGTTCTCTCCCAGTTGGTTGACCCTTAGGATCCAGTAAGGTCAAGGCTTTCTGGTGATGGCAATTCAAACTTGCCCATATATGCCAAGCTTCTTCCACAAAAAAGTCCTCTAGGCACACACATACATATATATCCTCTGCATTGACAGCCTTACTTATGCAAGTCATTCGAACCTGCAGCTTGTGGCTTAGGTTCCATAAACCTGTGGTCAAGGCACACGCACAAGAAGATGGGGAATGGCATTCATGTCTGTGTCTGGCTGCTAAATGAATCTGATGCACTCTTGGATCCTATCAGTGTCCTTTCATGTATCTATCAAAACCTTGCATCTGTCTCAGTACATTGCTGGTGGATGCTGGTCGTGGAGCTTATCAAAGCTTTGCAGCATTGGATAAACTCGACTTTTAATATATGTATATATAAATAAATAATTCTCTAGCATACTAGATGTTGAAAACTTGCACTGTTTTGAAGGAAATGGAGGGCAGAGCTCAGAGACTATTAACTTATCTCTAAAGAATCATGGACCACTGGCAGAATATTTTTGGGTACCACAAGTTTGATCTGCTTGTGAAGGAGTTCCATCTCATATCAACAATTAAATTTCCAAGTAAAGAAAGATACTTTGAATCAAGTGCAGGTTTTTAGTATACGATCTAACAAGAAAAAAAATAGAAAAGAGCTCTCTGCACTATATGACATCTAATTTGTCTGTGGCCATTTTCTGTCATTATAATAGTCCCTTCCTTATATCTCATATATGATGCATAAAGTAACAGTAATTGGAATTCATGAAAGCATGATGTACTCGGCAACTAAATTATCGAGATAAAGAGAAGGTATTGTCCATTAAGCTGGCCAGCTTAAATTACCCACACAAGTGTTTCAGTAAACATAAGAGGATAGATAATATGCTCTATCGAACCCCAAGAAGAGTTGCAGACTGTAAGATAATATGTTCTCTCTCTCTCTCTCTCTCTCTCTCTCTTTTAGGAGGAATAATGACAGCGGAATCCAACCTTTTCAACAGCTTAACGAGCACAGAAGCTTCATTTCATGTTTCTGCAATCAATGAACCAAGTGAAATGCAAGCAGAACAAGATTGCAGAGATGTTGATGATGATGTTTGTGTTGGAATTATTTCCCAACTGTTGTTGTGTATAAAGAAAGATCCTCCCAGAAAATAAAGGAAAAGTAGAACTCTTCCATAGATGTGGGAAGAAAATGGTTGAAAAAATTATCAAATCTGCTTATTTTACTGCTATTCCGATTGTTCAAGACTTGGATAAAATAGTTACTTCTCGTGATGATGATGATGATGATTTCTAGATGTATAGATTGTTGGGATCAAATATATGCATCCAAACAAAGAGAGAGTCAAACTGAAGAAAGTCAATGGAACTTTAATGAGTTCTGCATCACTATGCTTCACCTTATTAAAAACCTCTACCAAGATTTTAATTACCAGTTCGATACATATCACATGCGTCTGTTACTAATCTATGCCTATCTTTACAATCTAATATTATTCATACATATAAAGAACATTTAGTTATTTTTATTATATGATCAAGAACATTAGAACGATTGGACCGGTTCGAGCGAACCCGACCGGCAGAAACCGGCCCACTGGCGCCAATCTCTCTCCCGTCTTCGCGGCATTCGAAGTACTACTACTATTTGTTGTAATTTATTCTTCAAATTGCCACTTGGTTGCTGCTCCTCCGCCATCGCCATGTGAGCCCCTCTCGAAAACCGCGAAGGATCTCCATGTCGAACCCCCGAGACCGAGAGAGATCTCCTCCTCCCCCCGCTCTCATCACCCGGAAGCTTCTTCCTCTCCTTTCTCTCGTCAGCATCTCCTTGCCCCCCTTCTTTCATGTTTGCACCGTGGATTTTGATCGGTTAGCTTGGGGTTTTGGTGGTTACTCCTATGACCGCCAGGAACCTGAAAAATCTCATCTTTTGATGAACCTCTGGTGTTTCCCCTGCTTTTCCACGCTTGCGAGGCTTCCTTTAACGCTGCTACTTCACTTTTCGAATCTCATGTTTTGAGTCGTTTCTTGTGTTTTAGCGTTTTCTTGTTAAAACTATGTCTTTCTTGTTCCGTCCCTCTGCTTCAAATTTATATTTTTTATTTATTTATTATGGTATAACCCTTAGACAGAGCGCCTACAACTTCAAAGATTGAATCTTTTCCGTTATTCTATATGCAATGCCTGTTATAATCTTCGTCTTTCTTTCAGCAACTACAAGAATCGCGGATTTCTAGATTTTAGTGTTGCGTCCCATCCTTTTATGTTCACTTATTCTGAAAGATGGTTTCTAGATACAATTCCAAGTCGTTCTTAATCCATGGTCAATTCAATTTCTCACGATTAGCTTCAAAATTCTTGACATTTCTGTATTTTCCACTCGATTCCGTTTTCATTGAGCTTATTGGTTCTGGTGTTTCTTGATGGTATGCCTATGCCAGGATGTTTGGGATAAGATACTGTCCAACGTTCGAGAAGAATGGGTTGCACTTCGTCTATTCCGAAAAGGTATCCTATGGGAAAGAGGAAGAAAAAGCACATCAGCATCCATGAGGTTGCGGTATTTGTCCCAGCGGTCCGGGTTCCTGTGGCTGTGGATCTCATTCACCCGCTTACAGGACTGGTACCTCGAGATCTTATTGACAAGCTGTCTGCGCTTCGGGGTCGAATAGTGTCGCTGGCTGAAGAGAATTGTACACAATCTTAAGCTTATCTTCTCAACAACTTTGTATCCGGATTTTAGATCCATGCGTTCTAACTTAAACTATTATTAGATCTTTCATCAATACCTACCGTTTCGGAACTCGTGCGAGCTCTCGAAGAATACCTACCGGTCCTTGTTGGTATGTTGAAACCAGGTACGAACCTCTTATTGATTCATTATTTTCTTCTTTTTTAACCCAATAGATGGTTTGACTATATAAATGATTACCTTGTAGAACACCGGCTTGAGGCATCAGTAGAATTTAAGTGGAAAAGCCTTGGAGATGATGGTCATGTATGATTCTATTCTGATGAATTTATTGATCTGGTATGTTTCATCTAATTTCTTCAAGTAAAAAAGTTGAAAATTTTTCTTAGGAAACCTGTTTTGCAAGTGCTTGGTATGAAGTGCTGTCGGTCGTTCATATGATGGCAATTCTTTCATTACTGAAGGCAAACCTAATGCTCGTGCCTAAGGATAGTCCAGATTCATGTGAAAGGAAAGTATCAGAAGGTTTGTCTTTTGTTTTATAATATTGGAGGATAACATCAAAACACAATCTTGATTCCTGCATAGAATTTGTTGGTAGCTAATTATAAATATGAAACCTGGGCTCTGGAAGATATTGATTCCTGATCATCATTTGCTCAACAGATTCAAAGAGTGTTGCTATTGATTTGTTACTCAAGGCTTCAGGATGCTTGGAGTACTGTGTTCACCAGATACTGGTGCATTTACCGATGCAGATAAGGTAACAGCCAAAGTTTGCATGACATTTTTCCTGTGCCATCAAATGATAGCAAATTACCAAATCAAAGTATCATGGAACCTGAAATTTTGGTTTAACATGATTTGTTACTTGAGGCACTTGGACCCCTTAGACTATAAACTATGGCATCATTTATATGGGTTGAGTGGGTGTAGGTGCACCTAAGATTTTGTTTATATTTTGAGCTATAGGTTCCCAGATGTTGGTTTTTTCATGTTTCATTTGCTACTATTTCATGATGTAGCCACACTCTTTTGGTTGTTACCTCCCTCTGACGACAGCATGTTATTCTAGGAAATGTCTGCCAAACGACTTGCAAGATGGAATATTGGAGTCTATCTCTTCTCAAGCATTGGCCCAGGTAGCTTAATTTCACTAACCATTCAATATGAGGATCAAATGTTTTATTGGTAGATAATTTATGATTTTGCATGGTAAACATATTATTATACTTTTCTATTTGGACATTTTTTACTTCATATTGTGTTAATTCAAGATATTTATTTAGATAACCCAAAAGATTGCTTAGATCAAGGATTGTCATGTTGGCCAGCATGGGTAGCATGTGCTTTGCCAGAATGGTGATGGCACATGGTGTGATCACGCTGAGATGCATGACTAATACAATTTCTGTCTCATGCTTGCTAGCATAGAGACATGATGCACATTCATGTTGTACCAAAAAGGTATCGACATGCCCTCAAGCCATGAAATAATCCATGCTGAATATGATAAGAAGTTGATTCTTGGAGGTGTATGGTCCTTGGGCTTTTTGTATCATTGAAGATTATAGATGAGTAATTAATTATCCATTTACCTTTTCTCCTATTTGATTTACTATTTGAATATAATCTGCAATTAGAACAACAAAGGCTTTTGCCATCATGGTTAGACGATCTGTCTAAGTCTCTCTCAAAACAAAATATTTTTTGTCTTGATAAGATTCCTTCAATCATAACTTACTTAAATTTTGAACAAGAACGAGTTATGTCCTAAAGGACCTAAAACTTATGAGATAAAGTCAACAATTTGAAAAAACTTTTGTTTAATTGGATTCCAGAGTGGTATCAAACTACATAAGAATCATCATAAAATATGCCAGATTATCTTGAATTTCAATTAGAATTCCTTCTAATGTGTGTTTCATTTTTCACTGACATGTCTAACCTCTTTTTTCATCTCAAAAAGTGCTGGAAAAGAATTTCTGATATTGCTGTCTAAGTAGTCTAGAAAGGTAAGAAACATTTTTGAGACTAACAGTTAACAAGGTAAGTCTTTTTTAAACAAAAAGGCTAATAACTTGGTGCATTTAAATGTGAAATACCTTTCTTTCTGTTTTGTAAGGCTTTCTAATACTTATTCAAGTGTATAGATCATGTTATATTCTGTATTATTGTCAAATGCAGGGTGTTGAAATGCAGCTGGGGTTGGCAATCGAGTCTGAAAATGCTACTTTGTCTGTAAAGAGGAGGTTGGCCTGTGAAGAGGTCAGCTATTTTTCCGAGGTCAGTGACATGGAGCAAAATCAGTGCTAAGCATTGCCAGTATTGAAACAGAAATTTGCTTCACTATATCATGATATCTTTTAACAGCAACTAAGGGCATCAAATGTATTTTTGAACAAGGTTTATATCATTATATTTTATACCTATGGTGTTATTTTTTATTCGAAAGGTTTTTGTAGTTTGTGCGCTCGATATATACTTCCTATCTTCTTTGATAATTTTCTTCATTTCTCATTTTTAGAAGAAGTTACACCACTTGAACTTGAACATTGGAGTATATGCAACTTCAATTTCCGATTGACTCCCTAATCTTTCTTCTCCTGTTGTTTCCTCTCTTTTCTCCTCCTTCACTAGTGATGATTTGATTGGTCTGGCTGAGCCGGATGCCTATCTTTTATGAATACCCATGTTGCAGGTGCATATGCTGAGCGAATCATAATGACACAGGTTTATTATTGATTATTTAAGGTCTAAATTCTGTCTTATACTGGTTTTGATCCTGTCAGACAGGTAACCTATTGTTATATTGGATGCTATACCGACGTGTACTGCTCAATATCACTAAATAAAAAATAATAATAATAATAATAATAAATACAGACTACCATTGTGCCATATGATTAGTATATAACAGTCAGGCTGGTATTTGAACATTGGTCCATTCAACCTTGGCCCATGGTTTGGCATCCTCTCGTCTAGTTATCATCGACATATTTTGTTAGTGTCCAAAAATTAATTTGGTAAAGGTGTTTATAGTTTATACACACTGTTCAGAGGTAATTGGCATTCTTCATGCCTACACCATTTATAGGTTAAATCTAAATCGAATTTTGGCATCCAACAGTATTTCCTAATTTTTCTTGATTGATTTGTGTATGAGATACTACATCTTACTTATATCTGTGGGCCATACATGAGATGCATGGATACATTCTTTACAGGATATATATGAAGGTTTTGCCTTATATATATGGCAATGACCTCCTCGAGTCTCATGGTCAGAGCAAATTGGGTATTTGCTTCCTGGCTCTCTTTTCTTCACTCTACGATCTTTTCACCTGGTATTTCATCCATGTATGGACTTCTGTTCAAAATTGCTTAACCCTTTGGCTTGGACCATTGATTCTTCATCTGACTTGTGTAATTCTAGAGCTTGTCTATATGTATGTGCTTTTCTCCGCTGCTTAAATTGTTTTGAATCAAAGTTTCATCCGTTCTTTTCTATTTACTACTTTTCCTTTTGTTGATCAGGCTCACAACTGTTTGTCAGGGTGTGACACCAGTGATGCATATGGGAAGAAACTTCTCCTGTACATGAAGTGGAAATACCTGGAGGCTAAGGTGCTGGAAACTTAGTTCTTCTTGTACCAGAGTTGTCATGTTTATCACTAAACAAGCTTGCATGTGTCAACCTTGCATTGTTTAATCAGGCAACAGCATATTATTACCATGGTCTCATCGTCGACAAGGGCAGTGAACCGAGCAATCATGTCAGTGCAGTTTGCTGCCTGTTTGCAGCCGATGAACTCCTCATTGCTAGCAAGAGAGCCAGCTTAAGCTTTTGCCTGGCAGCCCCTGTTACCAGGTGTTTTTCTTTTTTTCTTGTGTGTTTATCTTAATTTATGCATAATTCATTTGCTTTAGTAAGATGTGAGATTCTTTGCCGTTATTTTTTTTCTCTTTGCAGGGTTCCTCCTCCATGGGGTGTCATGAAACACTTACACAAGAAAATTCCTGAAGTGGTGTCCAAGAAATCACAGATGTACGGATATCTTTTTGAGCAAGATAAGAACGAGTATGAAACTTCTGATCAACCTTGAATTATAGATATAGTTCATTTTCACCCTTTTGCTCTTCAAAGCTGCAATTTGTTATTTCTTTCGAAAATTCAGTATTTATATATACACACACACATACATACATGATTTATCTTTCCTGATTGAAAAGACTGCATATTGGTAAAACCTATTTGCTTCTAGTATCATATACACATTTGAACCTATTCCACTTTTCTTCATGCTTTTCATTGAACAAAATTAGGTATCACCTATTTTTATTGTTTTGATTACTAAACCATGGTATCATCATAAACTGGAAACTGCTCTTAGGGGTAGGTAGTGTGAATCACATACCATCTCAAGTTATATCACTATTCATTGTTAATATCACCTAAAGGATTCTGTGAAGTGATATTTTGGAGACTTTAGGACCAAAACCTTGTTGCTTCCTTCCATGATGCTTTGCCTTTTCACTGTTCAGAGGTCTATTGGGTTTTGCCATAGTTATACCTTTAACATTGTCCACAAATGATATGAACCACATGAAAATTAATTGCGTAAGAGTTATTATCTCCGTCGATGCCTTTCCGACGTCCAAATAGTTTTTAAGAAGAGAGAGCGAAGAGAATGACAACAAAAAAGAGGATTAACGTGTCAAACCTCGACACAAGCACCTTTCTGAGACAACATAGTGTTCCATGTCTGAAAACAATGACCTATAACTTGTTCTCCCTACTATGGTTTCTTTTTCCTTCCTTTTACAATCACAGTTACTTTTTATTTGTTGTTCTTGGGACAGGGCTTTTCAAGCTTTGCCCGATCTTCCAGAGTTTCCCCTGTCCTTGAGGCCTGAGGACTATGATTTGCCAGAGATCGGCGTAGCATGGAACAGTCAGAATTGCCAACTTAAGATTCAAACTCTCAAGGCTCATCTCGAAGACGATGAGGGTTCACATTGAACTGTAGCTTTCGTGTCCGTCGAGACTTTTGGCAAATTGCATTTTGATTGATGACCTTTATCTTGTATTTATTTATCGTTAGCACAGTACAGATATCAGCTAGACTGTGACGATATCATTGATGAATTCGCAGCTGACCGACAATGTTTGCATTCTAACTTTGTACAGTTTATCATTCGATGGTAGAAGCTGCTTTGAAGTCATTCTGCATATCTATCAGATATCAACAGTTCATCCCACTTGATTTTGCATATCTATCAGATATATAAAGACATATATTTATCAGATATAAAGTAAATTTGCACTTGATTAAAGCTAAAGATTTTGCATTTCTATCAGATAATATATCAATGAAGAAAAATGAGACTTGGAGATCAGAGTTTCAGGGTGCAATCATGTTTTTGCAGATAATAGTTTCACAATTTTCTGCTTAGAACACATAGTAAAGATGTTTTTGAACTCACAGAAGGAATAATGAATGATCCACCAAGTTAATTTTACATGCCATATATTTTATAAAGCCAAAAACTATTGGTTCCCAGACTTCCAGTAATAAATACATCACAAAATAGTTCCACTAACTATAGAAATCATCACGGAACAGACCTGCCACTAAACACGATTTTGAAGACAAACAAGCTGCCTAACAGAAGAATGAAGTGCTTGCTATCTGTATTTGAATGTGAGTACAAGTCAAGAAGCCCGACGTGGATCTTCAACCATATCTTTGATACGTTGCAGGAATAATACAGCTTCTCTGCCATCAATTAGTCGATGATCATAAGTCAAGAGTTATGTACATCACTGGTCTGGGGACAATGTTACCATCAACCACCATTGGACGACGGGACACACTATGGAGTGCATGCCTAAGATGCCAGACTGCAAAAAAAAAAATGTAGACATATTAGGTTAAATTATAGAACGTACACAACTATTCACGCAAATTAGGCTAATTACTTGTGGGGGGTTCATATAAACTCCACCATTAGAAATTGTAAATGTGCCTCCAGCCATTTCATCTATTGATATGGTCCATTGTTTGTCTTCCTTGCAAGGTTATCGATCTGATTTTTCTATTTCCGCAAAATTTAACCTACCGGCACTCCAGATAACTGGACCCACAAGTCCCTGCGAAAAATTAAAATTTTGAATAACCAATACATGCCAAAAACAAGGTGAAAGCCACAAATTTGGCACATAGATATATATATCAACAGCATCAACAAACCTTCTGTGTGCCAACAACTATACTAATGTTAATGTAGTCTCTATATACTATATCATCCCTGTTGATGATTGAATTGATTGGTTCTGAAGTCCAGAGACAATGACCTGCCAACATAAAGAGATGATAAAAAATAAAGAATCAAGTCATCAATGAAAAGGTATCTATTTTATTGCTCGTCACATGACAGACCTTAACGAAACCTGACATGAGATCCAACTTCACGCCATGCTTTTCTGCAAAAGCATCTTTATATTCAGACCAAAGCTTCATCATATTTGTCCCACAATATAGACTGCACAACATGATTGCCACAAAGCGGAAAGAAATATGTGAAAAATACTATGATAAACTTCAGCATAAATGGCAACCTAGTGTATAAGACCATGGCCAATACAGGTACATCACACTCAACCAATTCAACAATAAAACTGAACCATAATTTGGACTTTTTTTTTTTCAAATTAGTTGGTTTGATTTTTTATTTTTTTTTTGATTTAAAATATACTAAATGTAAACAAATATATAGGCCATATATGCATGTCATATTTGTCCAGAATATTTGACAGATAAACATAGTATATAATGAGAAGATTATATATAATATGTTCAGTTCCATCTACAAATTACCTGAGAAAAATGCACAACCCCAAATCAAGTTTCCACAGGTTTACTCCAACAAAGCAAACAAATTGTTTCAACAATCTGATCTCATCATGTTCAGATCACATTAACCTGATAAACATGTGCGTGCATAAGGGGCTGCTACAACGAATTAGTCTGCAACACTTACATGTCAACTTCATTGAGTGTTGTCAACATTGCAATGTGTTCTGAGAATCCTTCAAACGTGTGGTCACCCTTTTTCTAACTAAGCCTTGGCATTGGAACCTGCAAGGAAATGAAATTGAATAGGCTGAAGCAGTAGTTGGCAAACAATTCAGGAAACTATTCATTGTCTTAACCACACATAAATCTGTCATCAAGATCTAAATATGATGAGCAAAACAAAGAGAGAGCCTTGCTCGTCTTTCCCTTTCCCTGGGGAGTTAGTTGAGGTTCTGTAGGTGAGGATTTGGGGGAGTACAGCAGAGGATACTTTAAGCACTTGTTTGTCAATCTTATCTGCTGGACGACCTGGTTGTGGAGGATCTGCAGGAGGAGATGGTTGTCGAGCATCTTTGACCACCTTATCATCTAATGGGACAACATGTGTGGCCAGGGGAAGACTTAGATATCACAGCAACCTTGGTTCCTGCTGTCACAATATCACCTTACTTGGCTATGAATTGTAAATGGAAAAAATCACCATATTTGTATCACTTATGAACCAAGAATCAACTATATAAGAGAAATTTATTTGAAGCCAAAGTAAGATGAACTCTAACCGTTTGGATAATCCCAGCTTCAGGGCTATTTACATACAAATATCCAAAGGTGGTGAGAACTGTTCCAAGTGACCTAACACTATAAAATCATGGACTAGTATCTTATGTCTCAATCTGAACGATTGGTTCATCAACTTCGACCCTATCACTGGGTTCTGAACGTAAAAAAGAAAAGCACATTCACACACATTTGTGAGAAATAGCCCCTAAAAGCTTCAGGTAGGAGCAATCAGATATCACAAAACAAACATATATGCTTTTTACTTTTTAAGAAGGTTGCTGAAGTCCCATCGTTGATAGATTCACCCATGAACGGAACAACAGCATCAACCAAGTCGCCTGAAGAGAAAATTTTCACATAAAAAAGTTCTCATTGCCAAATAAATCACAGCAGCAGATATTTTTATCTAAAATAGATCAGGCAAAGGCAATAATTAACTTCAAATGCATACCATTCTGAGAAGCAAATGACCTACTCCACATTTGATAAGGAGAGGCACTGGGGAGTAACCTTACAAATTTCACACATACGAGCAATCAAACACAGGATAAGCACTTCAGATTTCAAGATTTTCTTATCCATAACAACCACATACGAATTGAAATGACACGATGTGAGAGATCGATGCGACTTCTTTAACAAAGTGTAATTATGATATATGGGAATCACATGGAAGCGTATGATGGATGGCTAAGGTGGTGGACATGTCCACAGCTTCTTGCAACGAGTAGAGCCTGCAAGGCCGTACAAACTACCAAATTTAACAGCAATTTTATGATGATTAATCGAAACGGCAGATAATGTACGAAAATGATGAAGAAGAAGGTCACTCGCAGCCCGAACTCAGAAGCTTTGCATGTACGAGCAAATTGAATCAGGAAAACCCAAAAAGACACTCAAACAATATCGTCGTCTCTCGTCCCCAACCTATCGTCCTCTCTCTCATTACGGCGGGCACGGATTAAAATAAATTCATTTACATTAAACATAACAATAAAAAAGACAAAATATATATATATATATATATATATTTCGTCTTTGCGCATGATAAACGTCCAATTGCATCAATATTTGTCGAAAACCACAAAAATCACATTGCTCGCTTGCAGCAACGAGATAGAAATAGATGGCAAGCAGAGGCAAAACGAGAGACGGAAGAACTCATCGGGTGAGGAGCTTACGGCGGCGGCTGGCGTATCAGACCGGAAGCCATTCCCGCCACCAAGCAACGACAAGAATATGGGAAGAAAACAAAAAGAATCAACTGGCTTCGAGAAAGAGACGGAGGATTAGGGAGAAGACCAACTCGGCGGCATCCTTTTTTTTTTTTTAATCTCTACCTCCCTCCCTCATTCGGCGGGCTTTTGCACGTGCTATTCACGTGATATAGTGGATCGACCTCTCTGAGAACTGGACCTGCGCAACAAGCGGGCACTCAGTAAGGTACCCATTATTGAGGAACTCAGTGAGGTCCCACCGGTGGTCCAGTAAAAGATCGAGTAAGAAATGCGCGTGAAACGGACGAGTATAAAGACTATTCTACAATTTGCCAAGAATCAATTTTTGCTTGGTCCACATTGCAGGGCCAATAAAACGTCGGGTAACCACTTGAGTAGGTGTAGGATGGATAGCAAAGATTGTTCCCAATTTGCCAAGAATCAGTTGCACTGGCCCACAAGCTTAAGCCAGTAAAACTTCGGGTAACAAATACCAGTAGCGTAGATGGTAGTATTTTTGTTCGTGCATTAATACCTTCTCATTAATACTTTGTGATATGATCATTTAATTAGACCAAATTTTTTATTGATTGAATCAATTAATTAAAATTTCATATTGTTTAAGCTTTTCTTTAACTTAGTTATTTCGTATTTATTTTTCTTGTACATTGTGGCGGCCATTATAAACACCAACGAGTTTATACTGCATTTCTAATTGCTGATAAGTATTTCTCTTTAGCAAATTATAGAACTTATTTTGATAGCAAAATTATGTTTTGCTGCAGTAACAAAAAGAAGTTCGGCATGTACCGTCTGTCTATAAGATAATTTTTTACTTTAGATTTTGATAGTTAGATTTAGATATTAAATCGGAGTCGATTGAAGTCATTTTGAATTCAATTTTAGACAAGATGTGGTATATCTTAATTTATTTATTTTTTTGACTATCAAAGATATTTTTGATAAAATATTCATCCGATACTTAAATTAGTTAGTTTGGGATTCAAAAGATTTAGAAGGGATTCACATAAAATTTCTTATGTAATAGAACTCACTTTGAGCACCTTTTTTATAGTGGACCCTAAAAATCATTATTCATCGGTATGAAAAAGTTTAATTACGATTGGGGGTATCGTAATACGTCGAATTGCTATGTAAAATAACCCTTGATTCGAGTTGATCGTGGTATCCAAGTTTTGATCACATGTCGTCTACGTGATATCAGAGTATCAATCACGTGCCATCCATATGATACTAATGTTATCTATCATATATCAGTTACATATCTGATGATAAAATGTCAGGTCATCGTTTCACAACTACATTTTTTTATTTTTATTTTTGGTGTGTGTGTCTTTAAATTATTCCCACCATGTTGTGTATAGTGTTTGTTTCTTACCTTTTGTTTCTTTCGGTCAGCTGGTGAAGAAGGTAAAGGAAAAGAAATAGGAAACACTTCTTTGTCTTATTTCTTGGATTATAATGGGAGGAGCACATCTTTCACAATTGCTTGTACGCATGCACTTGCATGGTGAAACCACCGTCGGCCAGAGGATGAACACATGCAGCGTGATGATGTCTGCCTTCCTTGTTCATCTCAAATTCCCCACCCCCACCGCCGGCCATCAGGTCAAAGAATCTGGAAGCTCTCAAACGAAGAAGACAGCAATGTCGGATGTTCTAATGGGTTGACTTCCGGCAGCATCCGACCCGTCAATGGCGATCATAGTGCTGCCGCCTTCTGATTCGGTCGGGTTCTTGCCTTACCGGATCGATCACCCAAGGCTAATAATAATTGATACAGGCAAGGAAAGGGACAGAGAGGATGAGAGGGGGGGGGGGGGGACAAGAGAGCTTTCGTCGTTGAATCGGGGGGACGGCAAAAAGAAACCCATGCTGTGTCGTGAACGAACTCACTCCCATAGGTTTACTTGGATGTTGATCCCAAAGCCATTCTCACAAGAAACCCCGGCCGGCTTCGTGGCAATCACGTAAGCCATTATATTATGCCACCTTACGGTAGTTTTTAGATCCCTTACATGTTTCTTATTTAGCTCACCTTTCTTCTTCTTCTTCTTCTTACTTTTTTTTTGTTAAAGTTGCCTCCTTGTTCTTATCTGCTATGTGAGCTTGACATACTGATATATGAACCTTCAAAAAGAAAAGGGGGTGATATAAGCTCGGAAGTCATCTACATATATAATAGATATGCCATGCTTGCTGTAGTCGCGGTTAGGGTATCATGTCAGTGTAGTTGCAGATCAGCTTTTATTCATGTTCTAACACATTAAGCTCATCTCTCCTGTGTTCTTGGTAGCAATTTAGGAGTGTAGCAGCAGTTTTCTTTTTTAGGAGTGTCTCACCTGCAAACTTGGAATTCAGATTGATCATGGGGTCTCATTCTGATGTGATCTCCACCTCAAAGCAAAGCCCTGAGCTAATATTATTGGCCAAGGAGGGACCCTCATGCCTTTTGACTGGCCTCCCAGCTCAGACCCTCTTTTTTTTTTTTTCTTTTCTCATCTCTTTGGATGCATTCATGCCCTCCTCTTTAAGAATTGCTCAGCTTTTTTGTTCCTGTCTTTTGGCTGGCAGCATTGGATCCTCTTTTTTGTGCATGTAAAAAGCATGGGTCTCTCGATGGCACAAAAGCAAGATGCAACCTGTCTCTTCGTTGTTCTAGCAAAGAGGACGGACGAACACACACATTGGAACTAGTCGAAGCATGTGATTTCATTAAGGTCCAACGTTCCTTGCACATTAACTACTGGTTCAGCTGCTCCATGGAGCTCTCTTCTTGCGTCTATGTTGTTGAGGATGAACGCTTACAAGAGATGAAGAAGAGTAGTAGGACTTCCCAGAGTTCAGCTCAATGGTTATTTGGACTTTGGCTTCCAGGAGAGCAAACAAAAAAGAAAAAAAAAAATAAAGGAGGCGGCGGTTCTAAGTTTTGGTACACTGATACAGAGGGTTTCTAGGCAGGCCGGCCTGTTCGCTACGGAAGTGATGTCCCCGAACTGGTTTCCTCTCCGCTGCTGCTTCCGTAGGTGACGCAGCTCGCCTCAGATACAGAGGTTGCAGAATGGCTCCCATCTCCATCTCGCTGCCCCATGAAGTCGATGAAACCAACTCCATGATTCGTGTCTCCGTCGTCGGTCTCCGCCTCCATCTTGGTAGCTCGTTTCTTCTTAAAGACGCGACAGAGCACCCAGTCTCCGCTTGGGACGGCCACACAACTCTGCATGATCACAAGCATTATGGAGTTCAGCACTGATGAAGCCAATTTGCGAAATAGGCCCGTGATCACATTCTCTGCAACTCACAATGAAGCGATCTCAAAGGCAGAAGAGCAAAACCGACAACAGTTTGGAGCTTACTTGAGATGAGTTCTTTCTATGGGGGAAGAAGCAGGCTGTGGTGTCAAGGTCGGTGAGGCGGTACTCATGCATGATCCAATCCGTCTTGGCGCCGGTCGGGGGCTTCCCCTGATAGAAGACCAAAACCTTCTTCATCCCCACCACCTGGCTGCACCGAGAAGACGTGATCTGCTTGTCCTTCCCTGTGGCCTTCCAGTACCCGGATCTCGCCGCCCGGTTCGATCGGCTCCCCTTCGTGTACTTTGCCTCCCGTAGATTGAAGAAGTATCTCTGCTCTTCGCACCCACCTGAGCATTGCCATCATCACCACTGTCACTTCATTGGCACTCCAAAGCATGATATGGTTGGGGTTTTCGGAAGTTACACACGGGAAGAAGTAGTAGTAGTAGTAGTAGTAGCAGCAGCAGTAACCTGGCAAATCCCATGGATCGAAGTTTGAGAGATTGATGTCAGGGATGATGGAGGCAGGCAATGGGCATGAGAAGACCTTCGTCCTGAGGTACTGCACCACCAGCTCCTCATCGGTGGGGTGGAACCTGAACCCAGGGGGGAGCCTCAGCACTCCATGCCTGGCGACAACACCACTTGGCTTCGTGTCCTCCATGTGAAACACGAACTTCGAAGCAGAGGAAAACCGCAGCGACGGCGACGACAAAGAGACTACAGCCGCGGGTCCAAAACGGGTGGATTAATCAAAAGGAGCTAACGATCCATGGCTTTCCTCTTCTGTACCGAGAAAGAGAGAGGAAATAGTGGGGCGGGGGAAAGAGAAGGGACGGGAGGGGGAGGGGCGTCAGGTGAGGGAGGAAGGTGGGGCGGTGGCCGGGCTTTATAGTAAAGGTTGCGGCCACAACGCGACGACTTGTGTAGCGTGAACCGGACTCAAACCTTTGACCCATTTTTACACCATTATACAACAGCACACGTCTGGTGACAGCGATTCACATATCTGAGGATTTACCAGCACACATATTTGATTGATTGATACATTAATTAATTTTATAAATGCTCCGATGATGGTGTCCGGCTTTTTCTTTTTAATTTAGAATAAATATTATTAATACGTTGATGATCGAACCCACTAATTGGACATTGAAAGTTCGATTTCTTATCCGATAAATTTATTGATACGTATTCAAATAAAAAAAAAAGTCATATGAAACAAACACTTCTCTTTAAAGGAATTAAAGTAACTAAATAATGCATAATGTGTAACGATTTTTTTATTAGATTTGCTGCTGTTTTCATTGTAAAAAAAAAAAGAAGATAATTCTGTACTCAAATTTTGGATCAGTGGTTGCATCGATTATATATTGTCGAGAGGAGACAACGATGTCCAGCTTCACTTGCCGTATGACGTGATTGATCGTGAGAGAGCCGTGCTAGATATGGAACCTGAGAAAGTTATATACAAACTTATCTCTCTACCTATTTATTATATTCCAGAAGGTCAATTTTTTTTAATAAAAAAAAATACTCATTGGGTACTTTTGGTAACTCCTTTTTTTTTCCAATAATATATCTAATTTTGAAAAATATTCAAACTATTCCTTAATTTGATCATTGTAGTAAAAATCATGATAAAATCTACTTAAAAACATAATAAATGAGTCAAATAGAATCAAACCATACTAGAAATTATTTTGATATATTATTATAATGTAATTCAATATATGTTTATAATAGTTTACACACAACATCGTTCAAATAAAAATAAAAAATTAGTTTTCTACAGTATTTTAGCTACCACAATAAAAATATAATACCTATTCAGAAACATTTTTGAGTGATCTAAATAAACTCTTAACATCAACAAAACTAACTGCAAACCTAAAAATATCCTATCGTAATTATCTACGAACAATAATAATAATAATTAAAAAGACATAACATAACATGATATCACTGACAGTGTTTTTCAATAGAATTTAAAATTGATTATAAATAAATAAAAAATAAGATGATTTTTTTTATTTGAATTATTATTTAAGAAAAAAAAATGAGTGTACTTACTACTGATTGAGAAATATCCCAACTATGATTTATTATTATTATTTATTGTATGATTTGCTAAAATGGTAAAGCCCGACATGTACTTTATTTATGGAAAAAGAAAGAAAAAATAATCCATAATAGATGAGAGCCTTCTTCCTTGGATCGAAGGCAATAATAATCCATAATCGATGCCTTTTGATAATTTAATTAAGAATAAAGGGGAAGGGAAATGTAGTTCTCCGCTCAAGGCAAGCAACTCAGTTGACTCGACGCGAGATCTCGGCCGGACATCTGTGAGTCAAAGTCGTCGCGTGCTTGCGTCACGCTGACGATATAACGGGTCGATAAACCTTTGGGATGGCCTGTTATTATGGAACTACAACCTCAGGTCTCGAGAGCCAATCATGCCCGTCCATCGTCCGAGATCAGACGTGATTTCGCATCACAAAGCAAAATTAGTTGGGAGAGAGGGCCTACTTGCCTCCAAAACCACCGGCAAAAGGAGAAGAAAATGACAAATTTGCCACCCAACGTGAAAGGGATGGTTTTTTATTTTATTCCGATCAACCAATTCTCTAAAGCCAATTAGTAGGATTTCTCAGCGAAAAGAAGGAAGTAATTTGCCTTCAAAGATCAACCAATTCTCTAAAGCCAATTAATTCCAAGCAAAAAAAAAAAAAGAAAGCTGTGGCGATGCAATGCAGCAGCGCATGCGTGTATGGAGGAAACTACGGCATTGACATTGCATGGCTTTGGCTGCTGCCGTAGGGCGAAGGTAAACCTTTTCATTTGCTACGAGAGAGAGGAGGCAGCGGAGACATGTCGTGTCCCACTCGCGATGTGGAAACATGGAAGAAAAAGGTGCTGCTGGAGAAGTGCTCTCCTCAGCCAAAATGCGGCTGGTTTTTTCCTTTTTTTTTTTTTTCCTTTTCCTTTGCCAATGATACGATACCATCTACTTCCCCCATCTCTTTCTCTCTTTCACATCTCCTTTTTCTGGCGTTGTTTTCTTCTCATCAGATGGTATCCGATCGATCCTCATGATCTGTTTCTGGTCAAGGGCGTTTGCGTGCGGGGATCGAAGAGGGCTCGAGGGAGGGAGGGAGGGAGGGAGCGAAAGAGAGGGCGTCAAAAAGGTACTACTTTTGTGGCTTGGAATATGCCCATCCTCCGTCCCTTTCTATGTTTTCTTTCTTCTTCCGCTTGGCCCTGGCCTTGCTTTGTTGTGTTTCCTATGCCACACTCATCGGTTGGAATTGAAGCGAGGGAGAGAAGCCAGCCGTGTGTGGTGGGATGTCTGTTAGCTACCCCCAAGCTCATCTATTGAGGGTGGAATTTGGTGGTGGTGGGTTGCCCATGGTGGGGCAAAGGACCACAAGAGGCTTTACAAGGTAAAATAGGGTTAGCAGCAGAACTCCAACAGCAGAACTCCAGTACCTAATGCTTCCTTTTTCTCAAATTGAAGCAAGCAAGTAAATTTAACTCTTGTGGGCATTTCTTGGTTTCCAAGGAGTCAAAATCTGGGCCTAGCATTTCCTTTTCCCAAAAACAAATTGTTGTCTAGCTTCTTCCCTACATATATGAACATATGATTAGGGTGGGGAAACTAAACCTGAGGTGGTGCATAAATTGCATGGTGTTTGCTGGGAAGAGCAAGCTATTTAAGGATCACAAGAGACCATGAAATATATTTACTGGTGCAACATATTTACTGATGGCTGCTTGCTTTGTATTCCTAAATAGTATCAGAGTCTCCAATTTCTCCCAAACCAGGGTGAACAAAAAATAAAAATAATAATAATAATAATAATAATGTTTTATCTTTTCATCACATGCTTCCATCTTGATTAAATCTTAAAATGGAATGTGGGGGAACTTAAAACTACTGGATTCCAAAAGCATGCTAATCTCATAGCTATGTGGTTTTCGTATGCCAATAAGTTAAGGTATCATGGACAATCATCTGTCGGCAAGCATGTAGTTGAATCGATTAGAATGATGTGGGCATTTGTTGTATCAGCCAAGCAATCTGAGATAGCAGATCTTCCATTGTCGGAAGAGGCTGATACTCCCTGTATCAACTAGAGACTGTTCTGCTGCCTTACGTCTTTATCGTTTCATGGTTCTGAGTCTCAACTTTAATGGCTCTCACTTTCTTGAATACTCCTTTGGGGAGGCATCTACGATGACTTGTGGGTATCAGATTGGGATTCTGATTTCCATGGAAACGTGACGTTGGATGTCGGGATTATCCTTTAGTTAGGAACATTAAGTTGGAATCCTTCTCTTCCACGATATGATATAAGACAGGAATAAAATTGGGAAGATAGAAAGAATTTATGATGTTGATTGGTGTTGCAAGTTACAGGACATGTCTCTCATGTCTGTCCTCCCCCAAAGCTTGACTAGTTTCATCTGCAAATCACATCACTCCCCTATGTTCTGCTGATAATATTTCTGAATTGCATGACTCTTTTAAGGATAAGTTTCATCGAACGAGATAGGCAATCATTTATTAAGCAGGCAAGCATCTACAGAAGAACCTGAAACTTGATTTATATTTTGATGTTGTGCTTTTAGATTTCTTCAGTGTTTCATGTTAAACAACACCCGTGTTAGGCCCCCTTGTGTCTTGACTTGTGAAGGAAAGGTACACTCAGAGAATCACAAAAGCGATCCTAAAAAAATCTGAGATGACTTCAACTGGAATCGAGGTGGGCGGACACGAAAGAGCTACTTAAAGATTGTGGATAAGTATATAGGATCATTTTTGGAAAGCTAGTAGTATTCTCAGACAATCATAGCATACATTTTTTTTTTTCTCTTAATTCATCAAAGGGTATCAAAATCTGTTTTCTTTTTCTTTCCAACTTTGGTCGCTTCCTTCAAAAAAATTTATGCATCGGTGGTGCCACCAATCCGAGTGACAAGTAACAGTAACATTCTTCCTGCAACAAAATATTAACAATACTTTGATCGCTTCTTGCAACAAATATTATGAATCGGCGGTGCCACCGATCCGAGTTTTGTTGACTAAATTGTCAACATATCGGCAGCCTCATACAGGAAAAGAATTTGGGAACATCCAGGCTAGATATTGGGACAATTCGTTATAATACAGTTAGCAGGTTCAATTTTCATTGTGGCTATTCTTTTCCATTTATTGTTCCATGTTAACATTTAATGAACATCTATTTATACTTGGCAGCTAATTTATTTGCTACTCTGCTTGAACTATGCTTCCTGTCACAAAATGAGGAAAAGGATTAGTTGGTGACTGAAAACATGATCAGCAATCTAGGTTATCAATTATCATGATGTTCATTCTACACAGACTCTGCAGGCTATCTTAATTCATTTCTAAAGTTTATTTCTATATGTTATATGGCCACTTGAGCATTTTTCTTTTGCCCAAGCTTGCAAATAATTTCTTTTTATAATATCATACGGTATCAACAGCCTCATTTTTTTTTTTTTTTTTGTCTTTTCATGGTTAAAAGGTTGACGACAAACAAATGGTGGATCCAACCCTGGATGGAACCTTTCAAAAGGCACAAGCTAAATAAAGACAGAGAAGTAAAAGCAGATATCATCTCAAGTCTTCCTACCAAGATCTTGGTGTTCAAAAGCTGCAAGTGCTTGCTTGTTTGACAAAACAAAGCAGCTATGTGGATGGGATTTGCCGGTGCTTCTGGATCTATTGCCACCATTCCCCCCCCCCCCCCACGATCTCCTGGGATACAAAGTTTAATTCGATTGCATATCTCTCATGTGAGGCCATCAACACAAATGTTAAGGTTGATTGATCTCATCATTCAATCCACATCTGTGTTGATGATATGAAAACAATACTTGTTTGGACACGAATGGACTCAACCATATATTTTTGGCAGGTTAAGTGTCCGATCATATTCTCTGCCAAGAATGTACATACGCTTCGATCAAAGCTAAAAAAAAACTATAAGATCCATCCTCCATCTGAATGCCGAATGTACATATACCACCACCACACTTGTTTCTCGAGAAGAGACCATTTTAAAAAAAAAAAAAGTCTTCATTTGTTGCTGTTTTGTTCGATGGTGATTAAAATTAACACTCGGCATTCGTCAATCACTCCCATCCCAAGGAAAACGAAGAAAGAGCGAGAGCCATATCAAATTAGTGTACAACGATTACCCCTGAAGGGGAACACCGGGAAGAAATCCTACATAATTTTGTAGACGAAGAAGACGACAGTGTCATTGTTGTTGTTGTACCAGTTGAGGTATGAGTCTCAACAGAAACGAAAGCTCATGCTGCGAAAACTTGGGCCTTGAAGCCTCCTTCACCTTCGCCTCGACTGCATCGCACAGGGCCTTGTTGTCCCCTTCTGCGTCCGGGCTGATGAACTCCGAAACAGCCTCAGTGATCTCTTGGACCAAGTCCACGATCACGCCGTTGACCCCCATGAGGTGCTGCATGTAGACTGCCTCCGGAACGTTGCTGCAAACGCAGAGACAGTCGTCGATCAAACACCAACAAAAAAAGAAGCAGAACAGCAGTTAGTGGTTGCTATGGGAACTTGAGTGCCGGTAATGGTTTAGTACTTCAGTTGTCCGTATGTTAGAAGGGCAAATTTGGATTCTTTGATTCTGGCTATAGCTGTTGGATTCCCAAAGATGGCTTTGACTTCGGACACTATTCCCTGCAAGCCGTTTGCCAAGCATAGCTTGATTCCCTCGTCCAAGGAGTTTCTCCTTACATCCCCGTAGATCTGCGTTCCTCCATTGGTGAGGAAGAACACCTGTGCCAACGACACCCAAGACATCAATCAGATTGGAGTCGAGTAAGTCTTCAACTCTCTTCTTTCGTTGGCTGAGATCAACAACCGCTTACAGGGTGGTCGTTTTGGAGTTTGCGAATTAGTCGTGCGGCGTCGGGCTGGAAGGACGAGAAGATGATTGGCCTCTCATTGGCGAACTCGTAGACAACCTGCAGATTGAAGGAAAGAGGAATTAGTTAGTAACGCCGATCACGAAATGCAACCAGGGACGTGTATCCCTCCCTCCCTTGAAACATGGGGGGCTGTGGTGCGTCGTACTCGCAAGGTCGCTCGAAGAGAACGAGTGAGCTCTTCGTCTTCGTAGACGACATCGTCGACGAATTTTAGCTCGATGTTGAAGCCGACACAGGGATCGACACCTTGGAATGCTTCTTGCAGCGTGCAAAACGAGTCATCTGCGTTGACGGCCCAGTTCAGGATCCGCCCGTCTTTCGCCTTCCTGAACAATGGTTTCCCCGCCTGTAATCCAGTCAACAGCAAAACAAAAATGAGCATTGATTCTAACTTTCGCCCGAACGAAATGACAAAAGTCTTGATAGTGATTACCTTTGTACGATCTCTTTGGGGGCCGTAGGAACGGAACTCCTCCAAGGAAAGATCGGTGACAAGCTTCTCCGAAATCTTTCCCTGTGATATAGGGACAACGAGAGACGAACATTACATTTAGCAATTTGATTGCACCGTAGAGAGTAGGTACAAATGGAGATTTAAGAGACTTACATCTTCCTCTTCAGCGAGTATGAGATCGTCATGGAAGATGATGGGGCAGCCATCTTTGGTGACCTACAAGAATTGATTGCATCGAGGGTAAAATCTTGTGAGATTTCTTGCTCAACCATTCATAAATGAGAAGCCGTCAAATCAAGAACCATTCGGTGGGGTCAACCATCAAGGGTGTCGAGCATGATGTTGACTTCGGGGGCTAAGGTTTCTTGCTCAGCGGAGGATGTAAAAAAAAAAAAAAAGACAATCCATCAACGCCGAAACAAGAGATAAGGGGAAATCAAACGGCTCGTAGGTTGCCGCGACACACGAAGAAGAAAACGATTCTTTTTCCGCACTCGCCAAAATCACGTGAAAACCATCAGCCCAAAACCGCGGCGCTTAATCGGGCAAGGAAACAAACGCGGCGTCCTCGGACGCCGCGTCCTCCCCCTGCCTCTCCGACGCGGATCGCCGCGGACGGAGACTGTGGACAGCCAGAAACCCAATGGCTGCTGATTTGTTGAGCAACGACCGGGAAGAGAGACGTGAAGTGGCCGGAAAAGGTAACATTAACGCGGCATTAGAGTCGGTGTACGAATTGAATATACCTGGACGTCGAACTCGACGAAGTCGATGGGGAAGCGTGCGGCCTCGTTGAAGGAGCGGAGCGAGTTCTCCTTAACCTCCCTCAGCCGTGGGTCCGGCGACGCCAGCGCGTTCATCCCCTTCCCCCGGTGCCCGATCACCACCAGCCTCTCAGCCTTGTTCTCCCATCCCTCCCCTGCTCCGGTAGGCCACCGATCAACATTCAAGGTTCCACTTCAAGCATAGAGGGAGGGAGGGAGGGAGGGAAGGTGGGAGAAGGAAGGGATATCCGATACCTTTGCAGAGACGGGAGGAGGTGGAGAGTGCGACGACGGGGGCCTCCGGCGGCTGGTCGAGCGAGGGAACGTCAGAGACGTGAACGGCCTTGAGCGCCATGGAGATCCGATGGGGATTTGGGAATTGAGGGCTTTGGGAGCGGAGATCGAGTGGAGACGAGGGTGCGGGAGGCGGAACGGGGATGGGATTTAAAGAACGTCGGGGGAGTTCGAGTCGGGGAGGGAATATTCGCGGAATTCCGTATTCACAGGATAATGCCTCGGAATATCCCACGACGGAATCTTTTGCTCAATTTTTATCTGATTACTACTATTTATTTCTTTAAGTGGGAGAGCATATACCGTCGCTTATGCCGTCACGGAGAAAACGGAGAACGCGTTCGGACCGTTGGGGGGTGGCATCGGAATATGCCGAGTAGATATTCCCATCCCGTTCTGACGCGCAACTCACGTGTCCTCCTCCAAATCCTAATCCCCTCTTAATTAGCGATAACTACGAAACATAACAAAGAAATCGTCAACCGACACGTAATGTTCTAAATAAAACAGACCAAATCCTCCGACCCCATATCCCCACCCTATTCGCGATTGGAGAGGCAAAATGGACATCGCCCCGTCGTACATTAAGACGTCTTATTCGTAGATCAGATCACGTAACGTGCGAGTTACTGATGCGATCGAGTAAGCAATTTGGGGGAGGAGATGCGTGCGAGTTATTTTTAACCTATTAGACTAAACGAATTATTTAGGTTTCGACAATGTCAACTCAACTATTTCGATCCCGAAACTTGACCTCCGACCATTAGTTTAATTTTCCAGCTGCACTTATTAAATATAGCGATAAGTACGCCACCTCGACAATTAATGTGTCATTGAAAGCCACAGACAGACATGGCCGAGGGAGGGGGGGGGTTCGACCCTTCTCTCTCCTTTTTCCTTATTCCAGAGGTGGTGGAGAAGCCTCGAGACGGGGTCACATGAGACCGCCGGTCAAATCAAGCCGCCGTGTTAGGGTGCATTCTGGCCGATGAGGGTTGGCGAGACCAAGTCGCTTCGAACGAAACTTTAGCTGCTGACACGCAGCATATGCCGAGAAGATGGAAGGGAATCCAGTGAAGCTGCCTTCGACTGCCATGGTAAAACTATGACAAATAAAGCAAAAGTTTTCTTGACGCAGATTTCGTGAATCGAATGTAAACTTGGGAATATGCTGACGGCAGTAGGAGAATCCCTCAAACGAATGTGAAAGGAAGCTACACTTGGCACTTTCTTCTTCATGTCTTGAGGACAAAGCACTTGGTTTCCTGCAAGAAGAAGCTTCTCTCATCGTCTGGCTGGTGAGACAGCGCAGCTGATGATTCCTGAGGATATTAAATCATTCAATCCAGACTTAGCATCCAAGTAACTGAGTAGGTGTTGGTTATCCAAGACAGCATAGAAAGGCCAAGTTACAAACATCATCTGCTTGAAGAGGTTAGATAACCAGCTAAAGTTGAGGATAAGATGGCACCAGGTAGGAGATTTTAGATCATCGCATGAACACCTCTAGTTTCCTGTTTGGAAGAAAGGGAAAGGTCGCTTGTCTGCTCCTTCATATCACAGGTTGTGGTGGAGGAGGAGGTTGGTGAGACATCCACCACCACAGTTTCTCCTGCACTGCACTGCACTGCCCTGACCAAACCGAAGGAAGTAGCTACTGGAGAGATCTGAAGTGACAAACACATCTCTGATCGATCTTTATGTGTCAGTTAATCCCAAAAAAAATTCTTTAACCAAGTCGAAGTTAATAATACCGCACTCATTAAATCCATGAGTTTTCATCCACTGAACTTAATTGTATTACGTGTGTGATGCACATAGAACAAGCACTGTTGCTCATCAACTATACATCTTAACAAGGACCTAATATTGTGCAGTCAGTATTCGATCGTACTACTGTGATTAGCATTAATCATACATGTCATCGGCAAAGGTAAGATCAAGCACAGATCAGAAAACATATGCAACAAGCTCAAAAGTAATCGTGTGTTCACTGAACAATGTTCTACTTTCATGCATGCCGCAAGAAGACATTTCATGGTCACAGCCATCTTGTCCAATACATTAATCCATATTTCAGCTTATAGCAAGTTTAATATTCTTGTAGGAATGAGTGTCTTGTTTGTATGAAAAGTTGTGCCACAGAAACAGATCATTCTGGCCAATAAGATGGGGTAAGTGGATTAGTTTTATTCTCTCTCCACCACCTGGTGCAGCAAGGACTGTGAGCCAAATCAAGATGGTCATAGCTCATTCAGAATGGTCTCTTTAAGATCCATGTTTCCGGCTAGCTTTCAGATTCAACAAACCAAAGCAGCAGAAGCAATGAAGCTGAGAGAGAGAGAGAGAGAGAGAGAGAAGAAGAAGAAGAAGAGAACAAAAAGAAACAAGTCTGTGTGTGTTCTTGTCTCCTTCTCACCTTTTGTAACGGCACAGAGCAACACTTGGAACGCAAGACAGCCGTCCGCCTTTGTGTGCTAACGCCATAAGCGAGCTGGTCACCAATGAACTCCCCCTGAAACAAGAGAACAAAAGCAGAAAAGGAGAAAAGCTTCTGCAAGTAAATAAAAAACACCAAAAACCGCACAAACAAAATATTAATCTTGAATATATGTGCAATCCTTACGATGGTGTGTACGACAGAAGAATTGTAGCTGGTTAACCGAAAAGGAAATCAACATTATTATTCAATCCAAAAGAGAGGAAAACTGGGGGAAGAAAAGATAGTGGAAGTCGGAAGTCACGGAGGAAAGTAGGGTTTTGTGGAGTGTTGCATACGAAGCAAATGAAGGGTTCTTATGCAACCACCCCAATCATGGCTTTTGCCCATTCATTGCAACGTAAATAGAAGCTTCAGCATGCCAACATGAGGCCCATCTGAGTTCATATCTATGCATCTTTTATGATCCAGATTACCATGCAAGAACTATTTTAACATGTAGAATAAGCCAATCAACACACCCCCCCTCTTTAAAATGGGACCTTCCTCGCTCCTCAGAGCCTCAAGCATCCAACCTCACACCTACTCCAGTCATCACCACTCTCGCATGACTTCGGAGGTCGGCGAGCCTCCTCGTGACCCTCGCTGAGCACTTGGAGGAGGAGGAGGAAGAGTCTACTTCCTTTTAAGTGCTCGACGCAAACAGTTCTCTGAGGAGGTAGGTGGGAGAGATGGCCGGGCGATCCTTGGACCACCCTTGGGCATTCACCATTGGCATCCTTGGTACATCAACACCTGACACCTCTCTTTCTCCTCCTGCATGAGTCTGCAATGAAGGGCAACGTTCATTGCTCTCCTCGTACCCTTCACCTGCAATGAGGTGGAGGACTTTGAAGGTCCAAGGCAGATGGTGCACTTTGTTGTCACCATCATATCCTTTCCTAAAACATCATTGTCCATGCACGATTTTACACTGCTCGAGTCTCTCACTAATTCTTCATTCTCTCCGATGAGATTTCTAACGCAGCTTCTCATCCTGATCCTGTCCCAACAGGTAACATCGTCTCGCTCATGGTGTTCCTTGCGCCACTGTAAGCATCCTCTCATTAGTTTTTCTTCCCTTCACAACTTCTTCGATCGTTCAAGCTTTCCGGTGACTGTGCTACTCTACTATCTGACGAACTCAAACGGCAGGCCAACATTCTATAGAGTGTACAGAAGGAAATCCACTGAAGGGTTCCAATCGGTGCCATATGTTGTTGCTCTGTTCAGCTGCATGTTATGGTTCTGCTACGCATTCCTCAAGACCGACGCATATCTTTTGATCACCATCAACTCGATCGGGTGCGCTATCGAGACAGTATACATAGTCACATACTTCACGTATGCACCCAAGGTGGCAAAGGTACACAGGGTGTATAGCTCACGTCCAAGTTTTCTTCACCATCGCTTGCGAGAGCATATAGACATCTATAGTCGTCTTCTCTTATCTCTCGATATGTTTGCTTTCGGATTGCAGATATTTACCGCAAAACTGGTTCTGCTTGTGAACGTGGGGATGTTTGGGTTGATTCTTCTTCTCACTCAGCTGCTATCAGAGGGCTCCGAAAGAGTCCGAGCTTTCGGATGGATCTGCGTGAGCTTCTCCGCGAGCGTCTTTGTGGCTCCCCTAAGTGTCATCGTGAGTACATCATAATCTCGATAGAAGCATCGCAGTGAAATCATCTTGTAGACCGTATACATGATTTGATTCCTTGCAGAGGCTTGTGATACGAACAAAGAGCGTCGAGTTCATGCCCGTCTCCCTGTCCTTCTTCCTCACGTTGAGCGCCGTCGTCTGGTTCGCGTACGGTTTATTGACCAAGGACATTTACGTTGGGGTAATCGATCACCTCCAACACTCACTTCTATGTATTACTACTTTGTCATCTCAGTGTTTCTGCGGAACGAAGTGACTCTGTTGCCATTTTCCCTATCTCGTTCCCGAACCAGCTGCCGAATGTTGTGGGATTCATCTTCGGGATCCTTCAGATGGTGCTCTACGTAGCTTACAGGAACAAGAACAGGGTCGCCATGGAGCACAAGCTGCCCGAGCACATCATATCGATCGCAAAGCTCAGTGCTGAGAAGGCCACCGAGATCTATGCCACACCGGCAGTCCATGATCGAGACAAGGTGGGAAATGAAGGCCAGAAGGATCAAGAACAGGACAGTGCAGAAGAGGCCAAGGAAGCTCCTCCTCCTCCTCAAATGGAGAATGATGGAAGGGAATGAATGGAGCTATTATGTACGAAGAGCCACGTAAAATGTTCGCTTGTTCTCTTCTATATATCATCTCTTTTGGCTACTTCGACTTTGATCTGTTGCGAATTAATGAGGTGTTGCAGTGGCTTCTCTGCCATCATGTTTTAGTTGCGAGACTTTTGTTTGGTTGCAGATTGTGAGTTGGATATGTAGGTTTATGACGTGCAACCATGAATCCGTAACATGATGAATTGGTCACTCATAAATAAAGCATGATTCTGTAATATGTGCGATATATGAATGGCCGCCAAAAAGTTTATATAAGGATGTGTGTATATTATATTTTGCACTCACCGAGTCCAAATTTGATGTATCATTCTGATAGATAGATAGAGACAAAGACAACACCGGCGACTAGAGTTGCCAATTGCATTAATTGATGTTTCATTCTTATTTTCTGGGATCTTTTTTATATCTTCCTCTTGATTTAGGATTCTTGAGGATTTTGAGATCTATCTCGTCATCTTGTTCGTTTATTTTTGTTGGATCCACTATGAGGGGTCGAAATCTATGATACACCGACTCCCAAATTTGAGGTATCCATCCCTCCCTCACCTATTGATATGACAAATGATGATCTGGTTGTCACATTCTTGCTCCCTCGGACAACTGGTCTGTCGATGTGGTCGATCCGACGCGGGAAGCTGGTCGGACGTATGTATGCGGGCGCCAGTGGTCATGCAGCCGACCTGGCATAGGTAAGGCCGAATCCCCAGCGGTCGTACGGTCGACCTGACACAGGTAAGGCCGGCACCCTTACCTGTGGACGCATGCCTCACCGCAAGGACGGCGGGTGTGGTGGAGGTGTACGACCAGCATGGTAAGTCACAAGGGCAGCCAGGTTGTCAGGTACAGATAATCTACAAACACCCATTATATAACTCCTGCACCTCTACGGGGCAAGGGGATCGAGAAACAAACCACAAAACTAACTTAATCGTCGGAGGGGTCACGTCGGGAACTTACCCGACCCGACCTCCTTGCAGAAGCCGACCTCCGACCCGACCCGAGGTGCCTCCTCCTGACTCGAGCTCCACCACTCCAGCAGCCAATCCCCGTGACAGGGTACGAGGGATCCATCCATCTAGCCGAGCACCGACCCCGTCCCGAGCCGACTGTGGGCGAACTCACGCACAAGGGCCTGAACCAGCAGTGCTCACTCAGCGGATACGGAGGCAGGCCAAATCCACTGGGCAGGCACCAAATTCTTCCCTAACATTTTTGGCGCTAGAAGGAGGGCCCATGTCGCCAGAACGCCCGTTTGCGGACTCGGGTACGAAGCACTGCCCGTAACCTGACCACCCTCGACCAACCGAGGAGGCTACGGTAGTCGTGCCGACTCTCAACCGCTTTTGGAGGATGATGACCGACCCAGGGTTCCCTTCACCCGCATCAAACCCCGCGTCATTCATGGTCACGGCAAAGGCTTTCCTCGACCTCACCAGCCAAGTCCAAGCATTAGCGGGAATGGTGCAGACCATAGTCCCATACCTGCCCAGCTCGTGCATTCGATGGCTCACCAATCGGCTCCCCCGACGGCACCCCCGCAAACGGAGTCACCAGCGGCCCCAAACCGGGGAATCCCGCCCAACGTAGAGCCGCCACAACCTCAGGTCGCCGAAGCCCGCGCACCTTCCCCGACCTCGACGCCAGCCCGATCATAAAGTCGCTCCTACAATCCGGTATTGATCGAGCCTTACTTCGACACCTTATCGACCGACACCGCTGATTCTCTAAGAGAGCAAGTTCGCCGAGTCCATCAACGGCTCGACGAAGTTCAAAAGGAAGTCCTCAAATCAAGAGAGGAGGTTGGGGAAAGCTCTAAAGGCAGTTCCTCATTCACTCCCGAGATACAGGCCAAGCCTCTCTCGGCCACCTTCAGGCTCCCCGCCCTCGAGCCCTATGATGGCAACGACGACCCGACAGAGCACATCGCCACATTCCGCGCCCAGATGGCCCTTTACGATACCTTGGAGGCGCTGATGTGTCGGGCCTTCCCGACCACCCTTAGAGGGTCGGCCAGAGCCTGGTATTCTCGTCTCAAACCCGCGTCTATACCTTCATTTGATTTGCTGGCAAGAGAGTTCGAGCTAAACTTTTTGGCGAGTGCACGCCCGAGACCACCCACGGCCTCCCTCCTGGGAATGGCCCAAGGGAGCGACGAGCCCCTCTCCCAATTCGTGGGATGGTTCACATCGCAGGTCCAGGGAATCCCCGACCTCCATCCATCCCTAGCCATCCAAGCATTCTTGACGGGGCTGAGACCGTCAAGGTTCTTCTGGTCATTGATCGAGCGACCACCGACGACTCTGCCCGAGATGCTGCAATGGGCACACCAGTACATGGCGGCCGAGACACTAATAGCTGACAAGCGGGATGAGACAAAGCGCCCTCGGGGGGGACAATCCCGTGGACATCCGGCGCCACCTCCGAAGAGGAGGGAAGATAGGTCGGGCTTGTTGCCAGCCAGACCCCCCCCCACCCCCCCCCCCCCCCCCCTCATTCCCCTCAATTCAACTCGAACATAGATCTTCTTCCAAATACAGGAAAATGGACTCTTGAAAGCCCCAAGTCCGATGAAATCGCACCCCGAGCGGCGCGACAAAAGAAGGTATTGTCGCTTTCACAGGGAATACGGACACGACACCGAGGAATGTCGTGACCTACAGTGCCAAATTGAAGACCTTATCCGACGCTGCCACCTACGGTGATATGTCCGCGAACTATCCTCTCTCCCTGATGGTCGGCCCCCTCGAGACTCGTCTCCCTGACCTCAGGGCCTGGTCGAGAAGCAAATTGACGTCATCTTCGGCGGCCCGGCCTCAGGCGGCAACAGCTCCTCGGCGTGAAAAGTTTACGCGTGATCCGAGGTTGGGAAAAGGTCGCTGCATCACGAAGACCTTAACGTCACATTTAGGTCGGGAGGCGAGGAGCACTCATCCCACGATGATGCGCTAGTGATCTCAATCCGCATGGCCAACGCCTACGTCAAGAGGGTCATGATCGACACGGGGAGTTCAGCCGACATTTTGTATTTTGATGCCTTTCAAAGATTGGGGTTAATCGATCGGAATCTCGCCCCTCTAACATCTACCTTGGCAGGATTCATCAGTGATTCCGTCTGTCCCTTGAGGACAACCACGTTCCCGGTCACGTTCGGGGGAGAACCAAAGTCGAAGACTCTGATGGTGTCATTTATGGTGGTCAAGCATACAAGGCGATCGTTTCCAACTACCACCGGATCCTAAAGTTCCCGACTCGAGCAGGGGTCGGCGAGGTGAGGAGTGACCCAAGAGAATCCAGGCAGTGCTATTAACGGCAACAGCGTTGTTCAAGAAGTCGAGGATCGAACCGATCAGTACTATGCCTCTAGACTCGGAGGATAGCGCCCCAGACCCCCACTCGACGGAAAAAGTTTTGGAACTGCCACTTGATCCGAGCCGCCCGGATAAGCTGGTGAAGGTCGGGTCGGGACTCACGGAAAGCCAGCAAGTTCAACTGATAGACTTCCTGCGGAAGAATGACGATGTCTTCGCATGGTCCCCAAATGAGATCACCCAGCATTACCTAAACATCTCCCCCGACGCCCGACCCATGAAGCAACGTCCGCGCAAATTTGCTCCAGACTGGCAGAAGGCTATAGAAGACGAGGTCGCTCATCTGTTGGACGCAAAACTTGTCGAGGAAGTAAAGTATCCGACCTGGTTATCCAACGTTATACTTGTCAAGAAAGCTAATGGGAAATGGCATATGTGCGTTGATTATACCGATCTCAATCGGGCTTGCCCGAAGGATTGCTACCCACTTTCTCGCATCGACCAACTAGTGGATGCCACATCGGGGTATCAGCTGCTCTCCTTCATGGATGCTTTCTCGGGGTACAACTAAATCCAGATGGCCCCGAGAGATAAAAAAAAACACAGCCTTCATCACTCATAACGGCACCTACTGTTACAAGGTGATGTCGTTCGGGTTGAAAAATGCTGGCGCAACTTACCAGCGGCTGGTAAATCGCATGTTCAAGGACCAAGTCGGAAAGAACATGGAGATTTACGTAGACGATATGATAGTCAAAAGCCGGCAAACCGAGACCCACCTCTCCGACCTAGCGGAAGCGTTCCGCACGCTAAGAAGATATAAGATGTGTCTCAACCCGGCAAAATGTACCTTCGGTATCACATCCAAGAAGTTCCTCGGCTTCATAGAGCATCAGCGGGGCATAGACGCCAATCCTGACAAGATAAAAGTGATACAGGAAATGCATCCCCCCAGGACTATAAAAGAGGTCCAACAACTTACAGGAAGATTAGCAGCCCTGAGCCGCTTTATCTCCCGAGCCGGGGACAAGAGCTCTACCTTCTTCCGAGCGCTAAAGCCGGCAAAAGACTTCAGATGGACCCCCGAATGCGAATAATAATTCCGCCAGCTCAAGAGCCACATCGAAAACCTATCGCAGCTCGCGTCGGTAAAGGACGAGAGGCCTCTCGGCTTGTACCTCGCTGCAACCGACCGGGCGGTTAGCTCGGTCTTGGTGACACTCGATAAAGCGGGTGAAAAGCTGATCTACTACACCAGTCATGTCCTGGCGGGACCTGAGCTCCGTTACCCCCCCATAGAGAGAATAGCCTTGGCTCTGATCATGGCATATAGGAAGCTGAGGCCGTACTTCCAGACGCATCCTATCAAGGTGATAACCGACCAACCCTTGCGCCAGATCCTCTCAAAGTTTGATGTTGCAGGTCGGATGCTCAAGTGGTCGGTAGAGTTAGGAGAGTTCGATATCGAATACGAGCCAAGAAAGGTGATCAAAGGCCAAGTGCTCGCGGACTTCCTCTCGGAACTCACACCCCTAGAAATCCCGACGAACCCGAACCACGGATAGACACTACATATTGACGGCTCCGCCAACTTGGAAAGAGGAGGCGTCGGCTTGGTGCTCAAGGACCCTTCCGGCCACACCTACGAACATGCGCTGCGATTAGGATTCAAAACCATGAACAACAAAGCAGAATATGAAGCGCTACTGTTCGGTCTGAAGGTTGCAGCCGAGCTGGGCGCGGAGGACATTGAAATATTCACCGACTCCCAGCTCGACGTAAGCCAAGTCAATGGAGCGTTCGAGACCCGAGAAGCAGCAATGATCAAGTACCTAGCTGAGGCGCGATGGATGACGGGTCAGTTTCAAAGGTGTACCATCACCAAGGTACCTCATAACGAGAACGCGCAAGCGGACGCCTTGGCCAGGCTAGCCTCCTCCTGCGTAACCGACACGCCGTCCGGAATAATGGTGAGAACCATCGGGCCCTCTGTCAATTCGATCGTGCTGACTGTTGATGAGGAAGACAGAGGCTGGATCAACGAGATCCTTCGCTTCAAACAAGCAGAAATCCTCTCCGAGGACAAAGCGACTGCTCGAAGAGTCAGAAGGATGAAGTCGTGGTACTGTATCATCGATAGTCGCCTCGATCAGCGAGGCTTCAGCCGACCCCTGCTTCACTGTCTGAACCCGACGGAGGCCACACCACCCTAACCGAGGTCCATGAGGGAATATGTCGGGACCATGTCGGTGATCGCACTTTGGCACACAAGGTCCTCAGGCAAGGTTACTACTGGCCCACCCTACGTAAGGATGCCCAGACTTATGTCTGGAGCTGTGAGCCATGCCAAAAGTACGCCTGGTTCCAACATCAACCGATGGTACCGCTCACAACTACCGACTGCGCCTGGTCCTTCACCCAATGGGGAATGGACCTCCTCAGCCCCTTCCCCCGGCCTCGGGACCAAGAAGATTCTTAATAGTCGAAGTCGACTATTTCACCAAATGCCTCGAGGCCGAGCCATTGGCTTCCATCACCGAGAGACAAGTTGAAGGATTCGTGTGGAAGAACATCATAACCAGGTTCGACCTCCCTAGGGTCATTATCACAAACAACGACACGTAGTTCAACAACACAAAGTTCAAGATATTTTGTCAAAACTATCGCATCCAGTTGAAGTTTAGCTTGGTTGCCCACCCCCAAGCCAATGGGCTAGCCGAGGTAATGAATCGAGACATCCTTATAGGGCTGAAGAAAAGGGTTTCCAGCACCACGACCTCTTGGGTAGAGGAACTCCCGAGTATTCTCTGGGCATCACGAACGACTCCGAAAACCCCGACGGGGGAGTCCCCGTATAGCCTAGCTTTTAGGACCGAAGCCGTGCTGCCTCCCGAGGTGGTTTTCCCGACCCTCCGAGTCCAGACCCAGCGTGAGGAGTCCAACCAACAGCTCCGTGAGAACCTCGACCTACTAGAGGAAAAGCGAGCCGACGCCCATCTCCGAGCATTAGCCTATAGAAGGGTCATCACCAAGCTGTACAACCGTCGGGTACGCCCCCGGCATGTTGAGACGAGCGACCTGGTGCTACGAAAGACTGAGGTCAGCGACTTGACCCAGTCCCGCGGTAAGCTGGCCCCGAACTTGGAGGGCCCTTAACGGGTCATCGATGCTATCCGAGACGAGACTTATACGTTAGCAATAATGGAGGGGCGAGTAATGCCGAGAACTTGGCACATCACAAACTATCGAAAGTTTTACGCATAATATATCAATAAAACAACCCGACTTGTATTGACTAAAAGCAAGTACAAAAGATGTCGGCAACAAAAATGAGGCTTTTCCCGACCCGGATTACAATTTGAAAAAGAAAATTACAAGTCAGGGCTCGGGTGGGACCGAGTCGTCAAAGTCCTACTGCCTTTCCATCGGCACCAGATCATCATCGGGATGGATGGTGAACGAATCTTCTTCAACGTCGGCGTCTAGATGTCGGGCGCGGAAGCAGGCTAACGCCATCCGATACCCATACTCGTACGTTACCCGACCCATCCTTATCAGGCCTTCTTTGAAGCCGAGAGACTCCTTGTACTGGACGACCGATTGCCTAGGCAGCTCGGCTCAGGCGCTCTCCAGGTCCTTCACGGCCTGCAGCAGCTCGTCGTTCATCTTCCGAGCCCTGATTCGTGCCTCCCTCAGCAACCGTTGGGCGTCGCCGAGGTGGCTCCGAACCTCGTGTAGTTCCTTCTCCGAGGCCTCGCGCTTGAGGAGCTCCTCGCCTCTCTCCCTCTTGGTCTTCTCGAGCTCCTCTCGCAGCTTGGACGCGCGCTCCTCGGCCTCGGCGACCGCCTCCGGACCCCCTTTGGATTTCAGAGCGTCAAGCTCTTCTTGTAGCTGCTTGACCCGGTAGTCCATGAACGTGATCAACCGACCCGCGTCATGGACTCGGTCAAAAAGTGCCATTTGGAAGTGTTGGCTATGCACGAAAAAGCAGCTGTTAGAAGCTCGGCAGAGGGAAAAGTTGGGCTACCAAAGCATGGGTCGGGAAGCCTACCAGGACCATCTCCTTAGCAGCTCGGGCCATCAAGACTTCCGAGGGAAGCGTGTAGAGCTCCCGCACCAGTTGGGGATGGAGAAGTCCCCTATCGAACTCCTCCGCTGCCGACGAGTTATTCCAAACTTTGGTCGAGTTCTTCAGCCCTTTCCATCTGGCCTTCATCTCCTTCTCGGGGTCTTGATGCCCTAGGTCGGACATTAGCAAGGCGTAATAGCCCGCGTCGCCCTTATGAACCTTTGTTTTAAAAATATCCTTCATCGACCTCGGACGCTCGTGGGCTGGTGAAGCGCCCCCCTCCTCGGACTCGACGGGCGCCTCGGGCTCCTCCGACGGCGCCGCTGGCTCCTTACCTTTAGATCGGGAGCGAGACTTGTGCCTCCTCGTCAACACTTTTACCTTCTTGTGGTGCCTCACCGCATCCTCGGCCTGCTAAGGCGGTGAGACAACCGGCCTCTTCAACGAAGCCTTTGGGGCTTTCCTCGCAGGAGACGCACCGACCTCTCGGGCGGTAGGTCGGGTCGAAGGGACATTGCCGCTTGCCACCTTGGGCATCCCGCGAAGCTCCTCGAGATCCATATGATTTGCATCCCGATCGATAGGTTAGTAAGCAGTTAGAAAGGCTAAAGTAGAGTAAAATAATAGTACCCCTAGAGGCCGGGCTTAGACCCGCATCGACAAGCCAAAGTTCGGCCATCTCCTTTATCGCACGTGAAGAGGAAAGAATCCCTTCAGTCTGCTGACCAGGACGGTTTCCTCCTCGGATAGGTACGGGGAGGCGTTATCGATCGGGTGTGCCGACCAGTCAAGCCTAAACCCTCAAACCGGACCACTAACATAAAGGTAGCGGGACTTCCAACCTTTGTTATTGGAAGGTGCCCCGCTGACTCAAAAACTGACCCGGGCGGTGAGGTAGTAACCACCCCGACTCTTGCAAAAATGAAGGTACGCCATGAGCAAGTCCTGAGTCAGGATAATCCCGGCCCCTCGGCACTCGTATAAGAAGACGACAAGGTAGCGCAAGGAGTTGGGCGCTACCTGGCTGGGAGAGACCCTCCACCACCTCAAGCATTCCTCGATGAGTGGGTGCAGAGGAAACCGGAGACCGGCCTCCAGAGCATCCACCGAGATGCATATGCCGGGAGCATCCAAACTATAGGGGCGCTGCCCGGGCTGCGGAACATGCAGCCCGTATTCGACTGGGATGCTATACCGCTCCTTGATCACGGCAAGTGACCCTTCGGTCACCGCCGTGTCTAGGTCATGATCTGACTCAAAAGCCTAAGTTCAAGTTCCCGAGCCCTTGCTCGGTCGGATCAGCTCCCACGCCATTCCTATTCCCGAGCTCATGCTCGATCGGATCAGCTCTTGTGTCATTCAAATTCCCGAGCCCTTGCTTGGTCGGATCAGCTCCCGTGCCATTCCAATTCCCGAGCTCATGCTTGGTCAGATCAGCTCTTGCGCCATTCCAATTCCTGAGCTCCTGCTCGGTCGGATCAGCACTTGCGACATTCAAATTCCCGAGCCCTTGCTCGGTCGGATTAGCTCCCGCGCCATTCAAATTCGCGAGCCCTTGCTTGGTCGGATCAGCTCTCACGCTATTCCAATTCCCGAGCTCATGCTCGGTCGGATCAGCTCTTGTGCCATTCAAATTCCCAAGCCCTTGCTCGGTCGGATCAGCTCCCGCGCCATTCCAATTCCTGAGCTCATGCTCAGTCGGATAAGCTCTTGCGCCATTCCAAATTCCGAGCTCCTGCTCGGTCGAATCAGCTCTTGCGACATTCAAATTCCTGAGCCCTTGCTCGGTCGGATTAGCTCCCGCGCCATTCAAATTCCCGAGCCCTTGCTTGGCCGGATCAGCTCTCACGTCATTCCAATTCCAGAGCTCATGCTCGATCGGATCAGCTCTTGCGCCATTCAAATTCCCGAGCTCTTGCTTGGTCGGATCAGCCCCCACACCATTCAAGTCCCTGAGCTCCCGCTCGGTCTGATCGGTCCCTGAGCTCCCACTTGGGACTAGTTCAGAGCCACCTCGAATCAGCAGCTTAGCACAAGACCTCATCTTCAGCACCCACATCGGGCACCTCGAGAAGGTCTTCTCGGGGGGGGAAGAATGATATGACAAATGATGACCTGACCGCCACATCCTCGCTCCCTTGGACAACTGGCCGGCCCGACGTGGCCGACCCGACACGGGAAGCTGGTCGGACGTAGGTATGGGGGCGCCAGTGGTCGTGCGACCGACTTGGCACAGGTAAGGTCGAATCTCCAGCGGTCGTACGGCCGACCTGACACAGGTAAGGTTGACACCCTTACCTATGGACGCATGCCTCACCGCAAGGACGGCGAGCGTGGTGGAGGTGTACGACGGCATGGTAAACCACAAGGGCAGTCAGGTTGCTAGGTACGAATAATCTATAAACACCCACTATATAAGCTCATGCACCTCTACGGGGCAAGGGGACCGAGAAACAAACCACAAAACTAACTTGATCGTCGGAGGGGTCACGTCGGGAACTTACTCGACCCGACCTCCTTGCAGGAGCCGACCTCCGACCCGACCCGAGGTGCCTCCTCCTGACCCGAGCTCCACCACTCCAGCAGCTAATCCCCGTGACGGGGTACGAGGGATCCATCCATCTAGCCGAGCAACGACCCCGTCCCGAGCTGACCGCGGACGAACTCGCGCACAAGGGCTTGAACCAGCAATGCTCACTCAGCGGATTCGGAGACAGGCTGAATCCACTGGGCATGCACCAAATTATTCCCTAACACCTGTGATGATGCTCTTATTCTTCCTCCTCTACATTTCTATGTAAGCCATCTTTTCTAATCTTTTTTATTTTCAATCTTTCTTTTATGTTCTTGTATAGGTTTCACATAGTATTGTTGCCCTATAGATGGTTTATGTTATCAGTAAAATTAAGGGTAAATTTTTTCTCTCTCATCTTTCCTTGATGTTTTTGATTAGTTTAATATATTAATGACCCATGGATTTATTTGTAAATAGTTAAGGATAATAATACTAGTTTCGTGTTTAGATTTACACTATGTGAATCTAGTTTATTCTTTTAGTCTTTGATAGTGTATCTCTTAGCTTTATTCTATTCAGTTCTATTTGCATTTATTTATTTCAGGAGCATCATTCATTTATATATTTATAAACATTAAAAATTATTTCAAATCATGAACGTAAACTGTTATGAAAATTTTTCATTCATCATAATCATTCCAGTGGGATATTATGGCTCATTTTTCTCATAAATTAGTTTTAATTATTTCTTTTATGATCTGTTATAATATTAGTAGAGTTTTATTAAGTGACCATTAAGACCAATACAAAGAATCATACAAGTTTTGAACAGCAAACGGACATACATTATGAAGTTAAATATCTTAAGGTATTTACATGATGTTAATAATAACAAAATAATAGGAATGTTAGGCAGATGGTCCAGATTCAGCCCATAATGGGTTTTAGTGAAGTCGATAGTCGAAAACCTCACTTATATTAACTTAAAACCTATATTATGTGGCTAGGGTTGAGATTAAGAGAGCAACGGCGGCTGAAAACGTGGGTGAGAGAAAGAAGACTGCAGATCGACAGTAGAGACCAGAAAACAAGAGATCCAGGAAAGGAAAAAAGACAAGGGTATGAAAAGATTATTCTCAATCATTCAAATCTTAGGTTATATTAGTTTGTAGTCGATTTATACTGTGATTTCTTGGGAAGATTTTGTATATTGTGCTTAGGATTATAGTCATTGTATCCCTGTGATTCTCTTGTGGCTATTGCTTTGGGCTTGGGCAAGAAGCCTTGAGATCTATATATTCATTATTTTGATAGTGGATTTTCTCTGGCTTGTCCCGTGATTTTTACCCTTCGAGTTGAATGGGTTTTTCACGTAAATCTTGGTATTCATCTGATTGTGATTTCTGTTTGATTCCGCTGTGTGTGATGGTCTGCTAGTATTTGTTTCTATATAAAGTTTATTCATATTTGATTCTCATCAACTGATATCATAGCAGGGTTTTGGTGGTATTTAATCTTTTGTATCTGAACATGGAGGCCGGTAATATTTCTCGCATGATTAGTTTAAACAGGAAAACTATGTAGTGTATTGTGATAGCCAGAGTGTCATCCATTTATACAATAACAAAATATTTCATTCCAAGTCAAAGCATATAGATGTCAAATATCACTGGATCAGAAATGTGCTTGAAGAGAAGCAGTTACAACTTCAAAAAATTCACACATGATAAAGGGACTGACATGTTGACAAAGGCTTTACCGAAAGATAGACAGGAGATGTGCCGATAGCTGGTCGGCATGACTTCATATTGAGGAGTCATGAGACAGCCTCCCTTATGAGCTGAAGGGGGAGATTGTTGGGCAGATGGCCCAGATTCAGCCCACAATGGGCTTTAGTGAAGCTCATAGCTAAAAACCTCACTTATATTAACTCAAAACCTAGATTAGGTGGCTAGAGTTGAGATTAAGAGAGCAGCGACGGCTGAAAACGTGGGTGAGAGAAAGAAAACCATAGATCGACAGTAGAGACCAAAAAATAAGAGATCCAGGAAAGGAAAGAAGACAACGGTATGAAAAGACTATTCTCAATCATTCAAATCTTAGGTTAGATCAGTTTGTAGTGGATTCTTACTGTGATTTCTTGGGAAGATATTGGATATTGTGCTTAGGATTATAGTCCTTTTATCCCTGTGATTCTTTTGTGGCTATTGCTTTGGGTTTGGGCAAGAAGCCTTGAGATCTGTATATTCATTATTTTGATAGTGGATTTTCTTTGGCTTGTCCCGTGATTTTTATCCTTCGAGTTGAATGGGTTTTCCACGTAAATCTTGGTGTTCATCTGATTGTGATTTCTGTTTTATTCCGCTGTGTGTGATGGTCTGCTAGTATTTATTCGTATACAAAGTTTATTCCTGTTATTCTCATCAACTGATATCATAGCAGGATTTTGGTGGTATTTAATCTTTTGTATCAGAACATGGAGGCCGGTAATATTTCTCGCATGATTAGTTTAAACAAGAAAACTATGTGGTGTATTGTGATAGCCAGAGTGTCATCCATTTATGCAAGAACCCAACATTTCATTCCAAGTCAAAACATATAGATGTTAGATATCACTGGATCAGAAATGTGCTTGAAGAGAATCAGTTACAGCTTCAAAAAATTTACACAGATGATAATGAGACAAACATGTTGATAAAGGCTTTACCGAAAGAGAGATAGGAGATGTGCCGATAGCTGGTCGGCATGGCTTCACATTGAGGAGTCATGAGACGACCTCCCTTATGGGCTGAAGGGGGAGATTGTTGGGCAGATAGCCCAGATTCAGCCCACAATGGGCTTTAGTGAAGCCCATAGCCTAAAACCTTACTTATATTAACTCAAAACCAAGATTAGGTGGCTAAGGTTGAGAATAAGAGAGCAGCGGTGGCTGAAAACGTGGGTGAGAGAAAGAAGACTGCAGATCGACAGTAGAGGCCATAAAACAAGAGATCCAAGAAAGGAAAGAAGACAAGGGTATGAAAAGACTATTCTCAATCATTCAAATCTCAGATTAGATCAGTTTGTAGTGGATTATTACTGTGATTTCTTGGGAAGATTTTGGATATTGTGCTTAGGATTATAGTCCTTGTATCCTTGTGATTCTCTTATGGCTATTGCTTTGGGCTTGGGCAAGAAGCCTTAAGATCTGTATATTCATTATTTTGATAGTAGATTTTCTCTAGCTTGTCCCGTGGTTTTTACCCTTCGAGTTGAATGAGTTTTCCACGTAAATCTTGGTGTTCATCTGATTGTGATTTCTGTTTGATTTCACTGTGTGTGATGGTCTGCTAGTATTTATTTGTATACAAAGTTTATTTCTGTTTTATTCTCATCAACTGGTATCGTAGCAGGGTTTTGGTGGTATTTAATCTTTTGTATCTGAATATAGAGGCCGATAATATTTCTCGCATGATTAGTTTAAACAGGAAAACTATGTGGTGTATTGTGATAGCCAAAGTGTCATCCATTTAAGCAAGAACCCAACATTTCATTCCAAGTCAAAGCATATAGATGTTAGATATCACTGGATCAGAAATGTGCTTGAAGAGAATCAGTTACAGCTTCAGAAAATTCACACAGATGATAATGAGACAGACATGTTGATAAAAGCTTTACTGAAAGAGAGACATGAGATGTGACGACAGCTGGTCGGCATGGCTTCACATTGAGAAGTCATGAGACAGCCTCCCTTATGGGCTGAAGGGGGAGGTTGTTGGGCAGATGGCCCAGATTCAGCCTATAGCCCAAAACCTCACTTATATTAACTTAAAACCTAGATTAGGTGGCTAGGGTTGAGATTAAGATAGCAGCGGCGGCTGAAAACGTGGGTGAGAGAAAGAAGACTGCAGATTGACAGTAGAGGCCAGAAAACAAGAGATCCAGGAAAGGAAAGAAGACAAGGGTAGGAAAAGACTATTCTCAATCATTCAAATCTTAGGTTAGATCAGTTTGTAGTGGATTCCTACTTTGATCTCTTGGGAAGGATTTGTATATTATGCTTAGGATTATAATTTTTGTATCTCTGTGATTCTCTTATGACTATTGCTTTGGGCTTGGGTAACAAGCCTTAAGATCTGTATATTCATTATTTTGATAGTAGATTTTCTCTGGCTTGTCCCGTGATTTTTACCCTTCGAGTTGAAAGAGTTTTCCACATAAATCTTGGTATTCATCTGTTTGTGATTTCTGTTTGATTCCGCTGTGTATGATGGTCTGTCAGTATTTATTCGTATACAGTATACAATATACAAAATCTAGACAAAAAGAACAAATTTGCTTACACGTATTGCATGACTTGGATTTTAAAACTGAGGGTAAACAAATATGTAGTAAAATCTTGTGACAATTAAATAAAAATACAAACTGTTACTAATGCAGCAAAGAAAAAAAGAAAAAAAAAAGTCTACATATGGCAAACAAAGTTCCTCCTAACGCAGCTCTTACAATCACAAACAAGCCTCACATGTTTTAGTATTAGAAGAAATTACATATATAAAGCACTAATTCAAATAAAAGTGTCGTTTAGCAGCACCAATGACATCGTAAGATGATTAATTTTGGACAAAATACCATATCCATAAATGCCACTCAGAATGTTCTCTTAGAGACCCATAGCATCAACACTATCATACATACCTCAAAATAAAAATAAAAATGAACTTTAGCCTATAATAACACATGTGGTAATAACAACATAAAATTATCGACAAGAATATATCGATAATAAACTTTAGTATATAATAAGATTTAGTAAAGTCCACAATTTAGAACTTCATTTATATTAATCTAAATCTTAGATTAGATAATTAGGATTGAGATTAAGAGGACATCGACATCTGAAAACGTGGGAAAAAAAATAGAAGATTGTAGATTGACAGTAAAGGTCAGAAAATAAGAGATCCAGAAAAGAGAAAAAGATAATGATAAGAAAAGACTATTCTCAATCATTCATATCTCAAGTTAGATCAGTTTACAGTGAATTTTTACTGTCATCTCTTAGGAAAATTTTGGATATTGTGCCTAGTAATATAGTCATTATATCCAAGTGATTCTCTTGTGGCTGTTGCTTTGGCTTGGGTAAGAAGCCTTAAGATCTGTATATTCATTATTTTGATAATAAATTTTCTCTAGCTTGTCCCGTGATTTTTAACCTTCGAGTTGAGGGGTTTTCCACGTAAATTTTAGTGTTCATTTGATTGTAATTTCTATTTGATTCTGTTGTGTGTGTGTGTTTTATAATTTGATAGAATAAAATAATATAAAAAAAATTCAATTCATCTATTGGTGGACTAAAGAGCCAAATTGAAGTATTGATCACAGGATCGGGCCCAAGTTGGGTTGGTCTCAGAGCAACTTAGCCTCATCCATTCATCTCTTTGGTTTAGACCGATGTTTCCACTTCCTATACATGGTGAGAACATTAGCATCTAAGCAGCTTAACCTGTTTAGTTTGCTTAAATTACTATTCCTTATGATACATGACTCTTTAATTTTTTTTATTATCGCATAGTCATGATTTAAAGTATCGGTCCGAATTAGTTAATACTTACTTGATACAGTGAATATTTTCTAGTAATCAAGAGACTCGATGATGCATAGAGCTCAGTAAGCCAAAATATTCTTGATTCATAATATATTTCCATTGTCACTCTATGGATAGGAGGCTTGTGTGGCTTTAAATCATATTAATAAAGATTAGACTAATAATAAGAGAGTCTAAAGTTTATAGTGTGTTGTAAGGGGCATATAATTCCAATAACATGGAAAAATCGATCACATTGATCAACGATAAATTCTGATACTAACAATATCAATCAATCAGGATATAACCATAAGTTCAACACACAAATTATTGTTTTTTTGTTCATCGATAAAAGCAACATCAGAATAAAACTGAGACACCAATTCCATGGCACTTATATATATATATATATATATATATATAAGACTTTCTTGAAGAAAGCAGCATCAGAATAAAGGCACTAGGAAGGGTGGTGGGCACAAGAAACAGACATATCAAAAGGCTACCAGAAAAAACCATGGCATAAATAAAAAAAGTCCTCATATTATAATAGATTGTTGACTCAACATAAAGGACATTGGCATGCAATTGTTCTTTGTCCATGGTCCATGGTCAAAGCTTAGGTTGCTTTCCTACTCCAAAGGCATCTTAACCAGGCAAAAAAAGCCTTCCCGGTAGAAGCCAAAAGACACACTTGGATATCAAATAGGTCTCCACTGGTGTTGCAGCACTTGTATCAACTTTTTGGTGATACATCTCCAACGCCAGGTGCCAAATAAAGGTCAATGTACTAACTACTACCTCAATTGTATCAACTTTGGTGAGGATTTATACGAAGTTGTACCACAATTACGCACTTGTTTTTTTTTTTTTCGTATAGGTATATCTGATTTCATGTATTTGTAGTTTCCATATAATAAACAATGTTGAGGAATTTATACAAAAGGGAATGTTGTGTGAATGAATAATTTTGGAGGAACAATAATTGGAGAGCATAACTACAGAGAGAGGCAAAGGAGGGAGGGGAGCCCAGAGATTGAACGTTTGGGCCACCATACGCAATCTTGTGGAGATTCGCGCCATGGGATCACGCGTGCGCCCGGGCGGCCGAGCTGGCGGCATCGGGTGTCGTGGAGGCACGCCATTGGCCTAACACTCCGACAAGGATGTCCCAAAAGAACCGCTTCGTACGGCCGAGGAAGTTGGCGGGCGTTGTCTGTCCCCCTCCCCTCCCCCAACTCTCTCTCTCTCGCCCTCTCTCTGCACCTGCGATGGACCGAAGGTTATGACCGTCCATGACTGAACTCGAAGGACTCTGCGTCCATGTGAATGCAAATGCCGCCCACCTCTGCGACCGACCCATTTGAATCTTCTCTTCTTCTTTCTTTATTACTTGTTTGTCGTCGGTGTGTGGTAGTTTGGAGAAGTTAAAGAGGTGGAGTATCCTTCTGCCATTTCCAACCTTCAAAGTATCTGATATATATATATATATATATATATATATATATCTCTTAAATCAGTGAAGAACTCAAAATTATTTTCTCTGTCAACAGTACATAAATGTTGCAATGTTACACTTCAATCCATGCAGACTAGGAAGGAGGTATATACAACACCGAAAAAGAGAAAAGAAGATCAAACACAGATCTTGAGAGTAACAAGAAAAAGAAAAACAAACCAACTTTTTTTTTTTTTTTGATTTTTACTTGTTGAGATCTTTCTATACATACGATCGACATCATCATCGAACAAAGTTACACTCCTTTCTTCATCACTACCATGCATCTCAAACCCCACATAACACCCACCAACCCTGGGAAAACCCAAAGGAAGAAGAAGAAGAAGAAGAAGAAGAAGAAGAAAAAATAAAGGGGAGAACATTAGAAAAGAAGACATGCATCCCACAAATCCCATGCATATTGATCTTGCACCCAAAATGGAGGACCTGAAAAAAACCAACCTCCTCTCTCTCTCTCTCTCTCTCTCTCTCTCTCTCTCTCTCTCTCTTCACTCTCTTCTCTTTCACTCTCTTTGTTAAGTAACCATTAGATATAAAAACGCACATTGCTTATAAAAGTTGGTGTTCTGAAGCTGACATTATAACAGGAACGTCTCACTATTAATGTTGTTATACTCTTTTGAGGTTTCGGATGTAGCTGGTCTCAGAGCCAGAGGGCGCCGGCTTCCTTGAGGAGGGGGACGAGCGTGCCGTTGATGTGGGCGGCCATAACCCGGTCCATGGCCCCCACCAGCTTCCCGCCTATGAACACCACGGGGACGGCGGCTCCGCCAGCCGCCCCGCCGCCGAGGAGGCGGGCGAGGGCGCGCTCCATCTCCTTGCCGCGCGGGTCTTCGTCCAGCTCCACCACCGTCGGGCTCACCCCCATGCCGCAGAAGAGACGCTTCACGGCATGGCACATGCAGCACGTGCTGACGCTGAAGATCACCACCGCGCTCTCCGCCGCCAGCCGCTCCACCCGCTCTAGCGCGTCCATTGTCGCCCCCCTCGCTGCCGCCGCTGCCACGTACCCCCACGCCTCTGCCGCTGCCGCCGCCGCCTGGTAGTGCATCCTTGTTGTTCCACCCAGATTTAAGCCTCGGCTGAAGCTGAAGCTGAAGCTGAAGCTCTCTCCTACCGAGTGTTTGAGGAAGCAGAACAGCTCAAAGAAAGGAGCCGAAGAGGAGAGCTGCTGCTTGTGGAGAGTTCGGGAAGAGAAGGTGAGTATTTATAGGAAGAAAAGAGGGTCATTTTGAGAACAGAAGATATTAGTAACCAAGGGGTAGAACGGGAAAACTGTGAATAAGCTCATGCAAAAGGGAAAAGTTTAGGGTGGCTTCCATTTTTATTGCTGCTTCAACTTCCATAGCTTATGTCATTCCTGTTGTTAGTTCATTCCATTTGAGGTTACGTAGGCAAGTTAGTTGATTCTTTATTTGTTTCCGGCATGGTCAACCATGGTGTTAAGATGAAGCATTCCCCAGTATTATAATGCAATATCTCTCAGAAATCATTCTTTTGGAAGCCAAAATAGAAAATATATATATAAAGGAAAAGGAAGGGAGAGAAAATTAAAAAAAAAGAAAAAGAAGAAGAACATTACAGCGATATTTTTACTGGAATTAACATTGTGCCATAAAACTTTTGTGCTGCACAAGTGTGTTGAGTCCGAACTTTAGAGAACAAAACAGTACAAAAACATATATCAGAAAAGAAGAAAAAGAAGAAAAGAATAGAAAGACAGAAGAGGAGGGCAGGCTTTATCAGGAGGATATAGGCGTGTCGGGCAAATGCGGCTGTCATCGTCCTTGTTGTCGGGGTGGGGTCTGCGCCGTGACCCGACCCCACATCAACTAAATCAAAAGCACTTTGGATAGAACAGAGCTGCCCTAAGAGATGCCCGCATGATATATTTATATATATATATTAATATTAATATATTAATACAGATATATGTTCCTCACTTTTTCTACATCACTTCTTTTCTCATTGTATTTGATCTGCTTTGTTTTTTTTTTTTTTTTAGTTTCCTCCTCCATCCTTCTTTTTTCTACGTGCACTTTTCCCCTCTTGCTTTTGCACTCCGAAGTGCTTTATCCACCGGGCATTCTCTAGTGAGAGAAGGGACATGTTTTTATCCAATTTGGATCAGCTTTTGTTCCTCGCTGCTTTTATCCACAAAAACTTCCCCTAGTTAATTAACCCCATGCAAACTCTGCCTTTAGGTGGGCTACATAACGGCCGTTATTTCGGACACCGCACCGCGGTTCTCATCCCTCGAGGGAGGTCAACCGTCAAAGTGGCCCACCACCTGAACCCGGAAGGGCGGGCCCCGGGGTGAAATAAATAATAATAATAATAATAATAATAAGGTGGTGTAGTAGTGCGTCAGCACGTGGGAGCCCCAGCACGTGGGAGGCAGGGAGAGTGATGGTGTCGGCAGGAAAACGGCACGTGGGAGCAGTGGCGGGGCAGCCCGCCGCGAATATTAAAGCCCAAAGGCCGACGTGTAGAGTTTGATGACGGAGGGGGCGCGACTCGGAACACGAAGCCAACAGATGGATAAAGAGCCGACGGGGGAACAAAACAAAAAGCCATCATCCTTTGCGTGCGCACGTTTACCGCGGCCAACACCCATACTCTTCTTCCTCATCTCTCTCTCTTCCCACCACCTCCTCCTCCTCAGTAGTTTGATATGGAGGGAGAGTAAGAGAGAGAGAGAGGGGCGGTGATTGTGATCCCTAAGAAACCGTTCCCGGTGGATGTTGTTGCATTGTGTGGTTGGGGATGAGGGGTTCAGAAAAGTAGCAGCAGCAGCAGCAGCAGAAGAAGAAGAGCTGACTTGGGTATGCGTACACAGAGACCAAGAAAGGAGGAACAAAAGAGCAGCCTACGCACGAGAATAAAGCAAAGAGGTGGAAACATATGTACCTTCCACAGTGGGCTTTTCCGAAGCATTCCACCGGATGGATAGAGGCAGCAGACATGTCTTCCCCCATTAAAGTAAAGATGTACAACTTGGAACACATACTCTTAGATACAAAGCGAGAGAGGAAAAGGGTGCGCTTGAGAACCATAAAAATTCTAGCTATTATTTTTTCCTGCCACAGCAGCACGTATCTATCAAACAACTGCCATTTATCTACTGAACCGATGAATCTTATTGTCTCTCTTACAGCGGTTTGTGTCTGTAAACACACATAACCAGAAGTATCTAAACGAGTTGTTCAGATTATAAAGATAGAATCTTGGGATGAAGATGTAGACCAAGTAAACCAAGTCAAAAACCGGATCTACTGACTGACTGCATCAGTCTGTGAGAGTCGGTTGCTGGACACAGCTTTTGATGACCATTCGGGAGGTAGAAGACAAGTAAGGATATGGAGTATCACAAAAAATCCGAGTCAAAGTGTAAAACTTTTTACTGCAACTGGATGATACTGTATGGAGTAGAAATGGAGGAAGGAAAGAACAAAGTTGGTACTGTGTCAGAAGCCTTTGTCTGATGGTCTCCCTGTGTTAAGAAACGGCATGCACCAGCCTCCTCCTTTCTTCAGCCATCCACTATTATTATCATTATCATTATTAATTATTATTATCGTCACCCATTCCACTGAGCATTCTTTCGGGGTTTGCCTCGCCGTTAACAAACGCAGGAGGAGAGCGGCCATGACGGCATCTGCTTGAGGCTTACGTGATGCTGGTTGACTGCTGACCTGTCCTTCTCCTCTCTCTCTCTCGCTCCTCCTCTTTCTCGCCTTTCCTAAACCTGGCTGAGCCATTCCTAAAGAGAGATAGAGAGAGAGAGAGAGAGAGAGAGAGAGAGTGAGTGGTGTGGGCATGGCGAGGCAACACATCCAACCTTTTTTACTCATTTAACATGCTGGGACTCCTCGTCCAAGCTTTTTCGATATGAATCAAGGATGGTGGCACCACCTGCACACTGCATGAATACCTAGCTATGTGCGTGTGGGTGGGTGGGGGGAGGGGGGGATGCCATCAAAAGTGGTCATAGATTGTGGTCCGCTGCTTCAACCTTCTCAAACATCCAGCGGAGGCAAAAACTGTGCACCAGGTTGTGATCCTCGAGACTGTTGGGTTGTAAAGGTGAAGAAAGCCACACCATGTTGTTTGCCGGCATGTCTGCTCCCAAGAATCAACTCACCTAGTCTTGTCATGAATCATCATGATGCCACTCCATGTCAGGTTTTCGTGTGTGTATGACACATTTCTCATCATCCTTCTTCTTCTTCTTCTTCTTCTTCTTCTTCTTCTTCTTCTGCTTGGTTGCTTTACGTGTAAGTAGGTAGTAAGTAGTGTCAATGAGACGTCGCTCCCAAGTCATAATTATGGGAGTAGGAGACATGCTCATGCAGCCGAACAATGGAGCTTCATGCTGTAATCATGGGGCCATAATGAGGTCGGTGGTCAAATTAAGGCAAGGGTTGGAGAGGAGGATCCCACTCCATGATGCTGCCTCCTCTTGCTCTGCCCTCTGGTCCCATGCATGCAGTTGGACTATTAACGGGTGTGGTATTAATGAGCCATGACACCCAAGATTCATCACCACCATGGTCTCACCAACCATATGGCCTTTTTGGTAGATATCATCATGCGGCTGCAACACGAGGGGGGGGAGTAGAAAGAGGAAACAGCAGCTTCCAGCATCAGCTTCAACCATATGCTACCCCAAGTTTTGGGTACAGCAGCTTGATTTGGTCTCTCCCTTTCCATGACACAATCATTGAGATCTGTGCTCGTCTTGTTTAATTACCATCTTTTTACATTTCCATACCAACTCGATACTTCCCACTTGCCTCGATCATTTATTTAGGAGCTTTACCTCTTATCGGGCCTAATGGGCTGTAATGCCTTAGGGTTTGCTTCCTCAATTATCTTATCTAAGCCCGTCACAGCCCAAATCCATGCCGATCCATATCGTTCATATATATATGAATGATCTAATTGTTGAGGTCATTATTATATAACATAAAGTTTTGGAACTGAAAAAGATCTTAAGGAGGAGAGGAGATGCTGATTTAGGATACAGACCAAAGCTTATGACATGGACTTAGATAAATTGTATAACTTTTTTTTTTTTTTTTTTTTTTGCACAATGGCTCGTATATCTTTGAAGTATAAATTTATAATATGTATATCCAAAACCTGTACGTACCATTGTAAGTGATAATATTAGATATATTTTGAATGGGTGCAAATATGTTTATGTCGTTGTCTGGTAGCTCATATCATGATTGGTTTATGTCGATATAAAAAGTCAACCTAATCCGAGTTACAATGCGATAGAACTCCTCCCAATACGATTAAAAAAAGTGTAGATCTCTAAATGTAATTAAGCTGAGAGACACCCAACTTATAATAAGAGTTATGTCGGATGAGTTTACTGATAAGAATCAATCCATGACATTAGAGTTAAAAAAAGTTTTAATGTATACTTAGATAAAGGATTGAAAAAATTATTCAAAAAATGTATTTTGTTTTGATTCTTATGGATGTGAGAAACTCATTTTGTTATAATTTATTATTTTATATCCTATCACTTGTCAAACTCTAATCATATACGAATATTTCTCTATAAGAAAGAGATAAGATAAGACGTTTTTTTTGGATTTTATTGTCATATTCCAAAGGATCACATTAAAAAACCTATCAATTTTTGAATCCCATGATTACTATATGAGATTTGAACTCGGATATATATATGGACATAATACTGGACCGATCTATCTAATAAGACATTTGGTTTTGCCGTGGAGATAATTTCTAAACACTATTTCATAAGTTCAAGTTCCATAATTTGATTTCCCATTCCCAAATGCATAGTTTAATTATCCTATCATGGCCTTTTTTTACTTGCTAGTCTGTACAAAACGATCAAGTATAGACATTGCTTTATTTTCAATAAAAAAAAATCAAAGTAGTTCATTCTTTTGTTAATAATCGATATTTTATTTTTTATCTAAAAAAATATTTATTTATAAATGATTCATCCTAATGTTCTTTTTTTTTTTTCTCTCTCAATGGGATAGGATCTTAGTAGTTGTGGGCCCCAATGCATCGGTGAGAAAAAGAAAATACCGGAACGTTAGGATGAATCATTTATAAATTAATAAATAAATCATTTATAATTGGTAAATTTTATTAAAATTAGTTTTTTATTTTGATAATAAATATTACAAAAAAATAATTAGGGCGAGCCGTCAGTGGTGATTCAGCTCGTCGATGTGGACTCTCTCTCTCTTCTCATGCGATCAAACCTCCACGAAATCCTTCTGGCGGCGATGTGGCAGCCTTCGGGTCCCGCATTCTGGAATGGTCCAACAACTTCTGGAAGATTCTCAATCAAAAATATCTTCCCATCGTCTCTAGAAGGAACTGGAACATTTTTTCCATCCGCTATCGCGCCTCTAGAAGGAACTGGAATCACCCTCTCGCTTCTTCCAGAATCATCCCTTCCTTCCGCTCTCTCTCTATATATATATACACACACACTTCAGTCCGATCCCAATCCACCGCAAAAGCGCAACCGACGACGAACAGTTCCTCTCAAAGCTTTCAACCAACACCCACAGGGAGAGATGGAGAGCCCCTTCTTCTACTCGCTCGACCCATGGAGCGCCGCTGGACGCCGGCGCGGGCAGAGAGACGTCGAGAGCCCCTTCTACTATCCCGCCGGTGTGGGCCGCAACTACCCACACGGCCCTGCGACCGTGCCCACCTCGAATCCTCGCGTCGTCTCCATTCCCGTCCGTTTCGTTGGGCCCGAGGTGGCCCCCGCCGTCACGAAGCCTGCGAGTGCGCCGCCGTCTGAGGCGGTACGGTCGTCAGCGGCCGTCGCCATCCAGAGGTTCTTTAGGGGCCACATGGTGCGTAAGAACGTGAGCATCGTTTCTCAGGTCGCGATGGAGGTGGAAGAGATCGATCGGAGGGTTCGCACGGAGGTGGAGCGGCTGAGGGCGGACCCGAAGGAACGGCTGCGGATGGGCGAGATGTTAATGGCGCTGCTCCTCCGTCTGGACTCCGTCCGCGGGGTAAGGGAGTACCGGAAGAAGGCGATCCGGAGGGTGATCGCCGTCCAGGATTTCCTGGATTCGATCTCGTCCCAAGTCCTAGATTCGTCGAATTCTAATTTTTCTGAACCACTGATTCCGGCCGAGACGCATCAAGATGACCGCGATCCGGATGCCGACCTTGAAGAGGCAGAGGAGACTCCTAAAAGAGGCAATTTCGATGGAGAGGCAGCCCTCGACGCCAACGCCGAAGAAGCCTCGACTCAAGAATGCCGAGACCCGGATTTTACTGCTGCCTTTCAACAGAGCCAAGATCCAGTAGTGGTCGTCGTCCACGATGCCGAAGCACAAGATAGGGAACGGGCGTCTGATGCTTCTGATGAGGGGTTTGAAACCTTGGATTACATCGATGACCTCAAGAAAGAAGAACCGAAGGATGAAGGCTTCGAGGTGGTTCCGATGGAGGGAGCTGAAGCTACCGACACTTCTCCGACAAAGGCCAACTCGGAAGCAAAATGCCGATGCGACGACGGTGCTGCCACGGGCGAAGCTGGCGTTTCTGATTCAACAGAGCAAGAAAGCAGGGAGACGACCGGTGTCCCCTTGGAGGATATGGTTGACGCTTCAACCGGGGAGGCAGGATGGCACATGGCCGAGGACTCGATGCACGCAATGGCGGAACCCACAGGGGATTCAACAGACGCCTCGGGGATGGGGGAGGTGCTGAAGAAGGTGATGGCGGAGAGCGAGAGGCTGCAAGGGCTGGTGGCGGCGTTGTGCGAGCGGAGTGCGCAGCAGGTCAGTCTGATGGCTGGGCTGTTCGAGCGGGTCGAGCACTTGGAGCGGGCGGTGCAGAGGATGGAGAAGAATAAGAAGAGACGTGCAAACCGCCCTCTCGCTTCCCCGATCGATAAGAAAGGCAGCCAAACGAAGCAGTGATTCCGTCGTTTCTTGGTTTGCAAATCCCATCTCTGCCTTCCCTTGCTTTTGTTTTGTTTTGTTTCTTTGGTTCTGAAGCTTGTAAGAGAACCGATGAACAAAGAGAAATCAAGTCGAAGAAGTTGAGTTTGACTCCCATGTCTTTTTAATTAGCCAGCAGGGAATTTTAGATGACGTTCTCTCTTATTATTAACAGATTTGAGTCTTCAATGTGGGTGGTCATGGAATGAAGATGGAATTTTCACACGATAAAATGCGACTAAAACGTTCGATCGTCGGCGGGCATTAAATGAAAATTGCAAAATGTTTCTCTGACATGTCTTTGGCGAAAGGCAAAAAGAAATCCAACATTAGTCTTGTTGCCGGTTGTTGTGATGGTCTGGATTCCAGGTGATATGACAAATGTTGATATGGGTCGACACGGGCAATCGGTCGGATGCATGGGGGCGGTCAGTGATCGTACAGTCGACCTGACACAGGTAGGGTCGACACCCCCAATCTGCAAACGCACGCCTCACCGCAGGGACATCAAGCGTGGTGGAGGGGTACGACGGCATGGTAGGCCATAAAAGCAGTAAGGTTATCAGGTACGAATGATCTACAACACTCATTATAAAAGCTCCTGCACCTCTATGGGGCAGGGGGATCGAAAAAGGAACCACTAAATTAATTTGACCGTCGAAGGGGTCACGTCGGGAACCTACCCGACCCGGCCTTCATGCAGGAATCAACGGCTGACCCGAGCTGGGAAATTTCTTCCTGACCGGAGCTCCACCACCCCAGTAGCCGACCTCCCAAGCCGAGTTCTGGATCATCACCCATCCGGTCGAGCTCCAACTCCGTACCAAGAAGATCGCGGGCGAGCTAGCGCACACGGGCTTGAACCAACAGTGCTTGCTCCACGAGCCGCGGAGGCGGAACGTGTCTACTAGGCAAGCACCAAATACTCCCCTAACATTTTGGCGCTAGAAGGAGGGCCCATGTCGCCAGAACGCCCGTTCGGGGACTCAGGTACGGAGCACCGCACGGAACCTGACCACCCTCGATCGACGGAGGAGGCCACGACAGCTATGCCGACCCCCAACCGCTTTTGGAGGATGATGACCGACCGAGGGTTCCCTTCACCCGCATCAAACCCCGCGCCGCTCATGGTCACGACAGAGGCTTTCCTCGGCCTCACCAGCCAGGTCCAAGCACTAGCGGGGATGGTGCAGACCATAATCTCATACCTACCCCAGCTCGTGCATTCGATGGCTCACCAATCGGCTCCTCCAGTCGTGCCCCCGCGAACGGAGTCACCGATGGCCCTAGACCGGGGGATCCCGCCCGACGTTGAGCCGTCGCAGCCTCGGGTCGCCGAAGTTCGCCCAGCTTCGTCGACCCCGACGCCAGCCCGATCCCAAAGTCGCTCCTACAACCCAGCACCGACTGAGCTCGATCTCGACACCTTATCGACCGACTCCACTGACTCCTTAAGAGAGCAAGTTCGCCGAGTCCATCAACGACTCGACGAAGTCCAGAAGGAAGTTCTCAAATCAAGAGAGGAGATTGGGGAAAGTTCTAAAGGCGGTTCCCCATTCACCCTCGAGATACAGTCCAAGCCCCTCCCGGCCACCTTCAGGCTCCAAGTCCTCAAGCCCTACGATGGCAGTGGTGACCCAATGGAGCATATTGCCACATTCCACGCCCAAATGGCCCTTTACGACACTTCGGAGGCGCTGATGTGTCGGGCCTTCCCGACCACCCTCAGGGGGTCGGCCAGAACCTGGTATGCCCGTCTCAGACCCGCGTCCATACCTTCATTTGACGTGTTGGCAAGAGAGTTCGAGTTGAACTTTTTGGCAAGTGCACGCACGAGGCCGACCACGGGCTCACTCCTCGGGATGGCCCAAGGGAGCGACGAGCCCCTCTCCCAGTTCGTAGGAAGATTCACATCACAAGTCCAGGGAATCCCCGACCTCCATCCATCCCTGGCCATCAAAGCATTCCTGACGGGGTTGAGGTCGTCAAGGTTCTTCTGGTCGCTGATCGAGCGACCACCGACGACTCTGCCCGAGATGTTGCAACGGGCGCACCAGTATATGGCGACCGAGGCGCTGATAGCTGGCAAGCGGGACGAGACGAAGCGCTCCCAGGGGGAATAGCCCCGTGCGCATCTGGCGCCACCTCCGAAGAGGAGGGAAGACAGGTCGGGCTTGTTGCCAGCCAGACCCCCCTGATCCCACTCAACTCGACCCGAACAGAGATCTTCTTCCAAATACGAGAAAAGGGGCTCTTGAAGGCACCAAGCCCGATGAAGTCGCACCCGGAGCGGCGCGACAAAAGGAGATACTGTCGCTTCCACCGGGATTATGGTCACGACATCGAGGAATGTCGTGACCTCCAGTACCAAATTGAAGACCTTATCCGACGCGGCCACCTGCGACGATATTTTCGCGAACAACCCCCTCTCCCAGACGGTCGGCCCTCCCGAGACTTGTCTCCCCGACCTCAGGGCCCGGTCGAAAAGCAGATCGACGTTATCTTTGGCGGTCCGGCATCAGGCGGCAACAGCTCCTCGGTGCGAAAAGCTTACGCGCGATCCGAGACCGGAAAGAGGCCGCTACATCATGAAGACCTCGACGTCACATTCAGGGTTCACTGGGGATTTCGTCTCTCCCTTGGGAACAACCACGATCCCTGTCACGTTCGGGAGGGAGCCGAGGTCAAAGACTCTGCTGGTGTCATTTATGGTGGTCAAGCTCCCGTTTGCGTACAACGCCATCATCGGGCGCCCGACCCTCAATCGGCTCAGGGCGATCGTGTCAATGTACCACCGGATCTTGAAGTTCCCGACCCGAGTTGGGGTCGGCGAGGTCAGAAGTGACCCAAGAGAATCCAGGCAGTGCTACTTAACGGCAACAACGTTGTTCAAGAGGCCGAGAACTGACCATTCGATGCCATGCCCCCAAGCCCAGAAGAAAGCACCCGAGACACCCACTCTGCGGAAAGGGTCCTAGAGTTGTCACTGGACCCGAACCGCCCTGATAGGCTGGTGAAGGTCGGGTCGGAGCTTGCGGAGAACCAACAAGTCCAACTGATAGATTTCCTACGGAAGAACGACGATATCTTCGCATGGTCCCCAAACGATATGCCGGGGGTCGACCCGGAGATTGCCCAACATTACCTGAACATCTCCCCCGACGCCCGACCTGCGAAGCAGCGTCCGCGCAAATTCGCTACAGACCGACAGAAGGCTATAGAAGATGAGGTCACTCGCCTATTGGACGCGAAGCTTGTCGAAGAAGTGAAATACCCTACCTGGCTATCCAATGTTGTATTTGTCAAGAAAGCAAATGGAAATTGACAGATGTGCGTTGATTATACCGATCTCAATCGGGCTTGCCCGAAGGACTGCTACCCACTTCCCCGCATCGACCAACTTGTGGACGCCACGTCGGGGCATCAGCTGCTTTCCTTCATGGATGCCTTCTCGGGGTACAACCAAATCCAGATGGCCCCGACAGATAAAAGAAACACGGCCTTTATCACTCATAACGACACATATTACTACAAGGTGATGCCGTTCGGGTTGAAAAACACCGACGCAACCTACCAGCGGCTCGTGAATCGCATGTTCAAGAACCAGGTCGGAAGGAACATTGAGATTTATGTAGACGATATGATAGTCAAAAGCTGCCGAGCCGAGACCCACATCTCCGACCTAGCGAAAACATTTCGCACGCTAAGGAAATACAAGATGCGTCTCAACCCGGCAAAATATACTTTCGGCATCACATCTGCGAAGTTCCTCGGCTTCATAGTGCATCAACGGGGAATCGACGCCAATCCCGACAAGATAAGGGTAATATAGGAAATGCAGCCCCCCAAGACTATAAAAGAGGTCCAACGACTCACAGGAAGATTAGCAGCCCTGAGCCGCTTCATTTCCCGAGTCGGAGACAAAAGTTCTACCTTTTTCCGGGCACTGAAGTCGGCAAAAGACTTCAGATGGACCTTTTTCCGGGCACTGAATGCGAGGAAGCATTCCACCAACTCAAGAGCCACATCGAAAATCTACCGCAACTAGCCTTGGTAAAGGACGGGGAGCCTCTCATCTTATACCTCGCTGTGACCGACCTGGCAGTTAGCTCGGTCCTGGTGACACTCGATAAAGCAAGGGAAAAGCCGATCTACTACACTAGTCATGTCCTGGCAGGACCCGAGCTCCGTTATGCGCCCCTAGAAAAAATAGCCTTGGCGCTGATCCTGGCATCCAGGAAACTGAGGCCGTATTTCCAGACACATCCTATCAAAGTAATAACCGACCAACCCTTGCGCCAGATCCTCTCCAAATTTAATGTTGCAGGTCGGATGCTCAAGTGGTCGGTAGAGTTAGGGGAGTTCGACATCGAATACGAGCCAAGAAAGGTGATCAAAGGCCAAGTGCTCGCGGACTTCCTCTCGGAGCTCACACCCCCGGAAATCCCAGCGAACCCGAACCCTGGATGGACTCTGCATATCGACGGCTCCGCCAACTCGGAAAGAGGAGGCGTCGGCTTGGTGCTCAAGGACCTCTCCGGCCACACCTACGAACATGCCCTGCGGTTAGGATTGAAAGCTACAAACAATGAAGCAGAATATGAAGCGCCCTTGTTCGGTCTGAAGATCGCGGCCGAGCTGGGAGCAGAAGACATCGAGATATTCATCGACTCCCAGCTCGTCGCAGGCCAAGTCAACGGAACATTTGAGACCCGAGAGGCAGCAATGGTCAAGTACCTGGCTGGGGCACGACGGATGGCGGCTCAATTTCGAAGCTGTACCATCACCAAGGTACCTCACAGCGAGAACATGCAGGAAGACGCCCTGGCCAGGCTAGCATCCTCCTGCATGATCGATGCGCCTTCCGGAGCAATGGTGAGGACCATCGGGCCCTCCGTCAATTCAATTGTATTGATCGTTGACGAGAAAGACGGAGGCTGGATCGACGAGATCCTTCGCTTCAAACAAGCAGGAATCCTCCCCGAGGACAAGGTGGCTGCCCGAAGAATCAGGAGGACGGAATCATGGTACTGTATCATCGATGACTGCCTCTACCGGCGAGGCTTCAACCGACCCCTACTTCGCTGTCTGAACCAGACCGAGGCGCAAACCACCCTAGCCGAGATCCATGAGGGAATATGTGGGGACCATGTCGGTGCTCGCACCTTGGCACACAAGGTCCTCAGGCAAGGTTACTACTGGCCCACACTACGAAAGGATGCCCAAGCTTATGTTCGGAACTGTGAGCCATGCTAGAAGCATGCCCGATTCCAACATCAACCGATGGTACCGCTCAGGACTGCTGACTGCGCCTGACCCTTCGCCCAATGGGGAATGGACCTCCTCGGCCCCTTCCCCTCGGCCTCGGGACAAAGAAGGTTTCTGATAGTCGGAGTCGACTATTTCACCAAATGGCTTGAAGCCGAGCCACTAGCCTCCATCACCGAGAGACAAATCGAATGGTTCGTGTGGAAAAACATCATAACCAGGTTCGGCCTCCCGAGGGCCATCATTACAGACAACGGCACGTAATTCAACAACGCGAAGTTCAAAACGTTTTGCCAAAGCTATCGCATCCAGCTGAAGTTCAGCTCGGTTGCCCATCCCCAAGCCAACGGACTGGCCGAGGTAACAAACCGAGCTATTCTTGAAGGATTGACAAAAAGAGTCTCTAGCGCCACGACCTCTTGGGTAGAAGAGCTCCCTAGTGTTCTCTGGGCGTCACGAACAACTCCAAAAACCACGACAGGGGAGTCCCCATACAGCCTGGCTTTCGGGACCGAAGCCGTGCTACCTCCCGAGGTAGTCTTCCCGACCCTCCGAGTCCAAACCTAGCGTCAGGAGGAGTCCGACCAGCAACTCCGTAGGAACCTTGACCTATTGGAGGAAAAGCGTGTCGACACCCATCTCCGAGCATTGGCTTATCAAAGAGCCGTCGCCAAAATCTATAATCGTCGGGTACGTCCCCGACACGTCAAAACGGGCGACTTGGTGCTCCGAAAAACCGAGGTCAGCGACCCGACCTGGTCCCGCGGTAAGCTGGCCCCGAACTGGGAAGGCCCCTACCGGGTTATCAATGTTATTCTAGATGGGACTTATACGCTGGCAACAATGGAGGGTCGAGTGCTGCCAAGAACTTGGCACATCACAAACTTGTGAAAATTTTACGCATGATAATGTCAGCAAAACGACCTGACTTGTATTGCGACTTGTATCGATTAGAAGCACAGCAATATCAGTAAACAACCCGACTTATATTAATTTGAAGCAAGTACAAAATAGGTCGGGAACAAAATTGAGGACTTCCCGACCCAAGTTACAAGCTTAAAGAAAAAAAAAAGGGGTCAGGGCTCGGGAGGCGCCGAGTCGTCAAAATCTTACTGCCTTTCCATCGGTACAAGGTTGTCCTCAGGATGAATAGTAACGGGTCTTCTTCGACGTCAGCGTCAGGATATCGGGCACGAAAGCGAGCTAGCGCCACCCGATACCCGTATTCATATGTCACCCGACCCATCCGCTTCAGTCCCTCTTTGAAGCCGAGGGACCCCTTGTACCGGGCGACCGCTTGCCCTGACAGTTCGGCTCGGGCGCTCTTCAGGTCCTTCACGGCCTGCAGTAGCTCGTCGTCCATCCTCCGAGCCCTGGTCTGGGCCTCCTTCAGCAGCTGCTGGGCGTCGCCCAGATGGCCCTGAACCGCCAGCAGCTCCTTCTCCGAGGCCTCGCGCCTGAGGAGCTCTTCAGCTTTCTCCCCCTTTATCTTCTCGAGCTCCTCCCGCAACACAGACGCGCACTCCTCAGCCTCGGCGATCGCCTCCGGTCCTCTCTTAGACTTCAAAGCGTCAAGCTCTTCTTGCAGCTGCTTGACCCGGTAGTCCATGAATGTGATCAACCGACCCGCATCATGAACTCGGTCAACCAACACCATTTGGAAATGTTGGCTCTGCATGAAAGGATGACTGTTAAGATCCAGCAAAAGAGTAAAACTTACTTTACCAAGGCACGAGTCGGGAAGCTTACCAGGACCATCTCCTTGGCGGCTCGAGCCATCAGAACTTCAGAGGGGAGCGTGTACAGCTCCCGCGCCAGTTGGGGATAGAGAAGCCCCCTTCCAAACTCCTCGGCTGCCGACGAGTTGTTCTACACATTTGTCGAATTTTTCAACCCTGTCCATCTGGCCTTCAGCTCCTTCTCGGGGTCTTGATGCCCCAAGTCGGACATTAGCAGGGCATAGTAGCCCTGGTCGCCCTTGTGAACCTTTGTTTTGAAAAGGTCCTTCATTGACCTCGGGCGCTCGTGGACCGGTGAAGCGCCCCCCTCCTCGGACCCAGCGAGCGCCTCGGGCTCCTTTGACGATGCAACGGGCTCCTTACCCTTCAAGCGGGAACGAGACTCCCCCTCGCCGACACGGGACTTGTGTTTTCTCGTCAGCACTTTCGTCTTCTTCTGACGCCTCCCCGCATCTTCAACCTGCTCAGGCGGGGGGGGGGGGAGCTGGCGTCTTCGATGAAGCCCTTGGAGCCTCCCTCGCAGGAGACGCGCCGACCTCACAGGCGGTGGGGCGGGTCGGAGGAACCTTGTCACCAGTCACTCTGAGCATCCCGCGAAGCTCCCCGAGATCCATCCGGTCTGCATCCCGACCGATAGGTTAGTAGGAAACTAAGAAAGCTAAAACAAAATGTTAAGTACCCCTAGAAGCCGGGCTCAAACCCGCCTCGACGAGCCAAAGCTCGGCAATCTCCTTGATCGCACGAGAAGAGGAATGAATCCCCTTCAATCGGTCGACCAGGACGGTTTCCTCCTCGGACAGGTATGGGGGGGGCATTGCCGATCGGATGAGCCGACCAATCGAGCCTGAATCCCCAAACCGGACCACTAACATATAGATAGCGGGACTTCCAACCTTTGTTACTGGAAGGTGCCCTGCTGACCTTAAAACCGACCCGGGCAGTAAGATAGTAACTGCCCCGACTCTTGCAGAGGCGAAAACACGCCATGAACAAGTCCCGAGTCAGGATAATCCCAGCTCCTCGGCACTCGCCCAAGAAAACCACAAGGTAACGCCACGAGTTGGGCGCTACCTAGCTGGGAGAAATTCTCCACCATCTCAAGCACTCCTCAATGAGAGGGTGCAAAGGAAAGCGGAGACCGGCCTCCAAAGCATCTACCGAGATGCACATGCCGGGAACGTCCAAGCTATAGGGACGCTACCCCCGACTCCGGAACATGCAGCCCGTATTCAGCCGGGATGTTGTACCGCTCCCTAATCACGGCAAGTGACCCCTCGGTCACCGCCGTGTCGAGATCATGATCCGACATCATGACCTCTAAATCCCTCAGAACCCTCGCGTCGACAGGCGACGGGGGCCCAGAAGACGCTCCCGAGGAATCAACCACGGGATCACTCCGACTCGTCTCCCCCGACCCCGGGGGAGGAACGACCCTGACACTAGTCGATGAGTCCGAGGAGGTCATCGCGACCTGTTCAAAAGAAGCTACTGACTGAAGGGATGAAGAAGTGGCTAGGGAGATCCGAGATGGAAGCAAGGAGAGGGCCAAATGAACAAGTGAGGTCTCTGCCCAACCCCACAGCAAACTTATAGCGCCCAGGGGAGTCGTTTCAGCTTCCCGAGGTAAGAGGAAGCGCCGCCACCCCGAAAAGACACCCAGCGCATTAAATGCACCATAACTCTGACCGAAACCCTAGGCGGAGGATGAAATATATATATATATATATATATATATATATATATATTTGGCCAAATCTCCGGATTTGCGCCCGAGTTCACCCTCTCGGCCAAATCTCCGGATATGCGTCCGAGTTCACCTTCTCGGCCAAATCTACGGATTTGCGCCCGAGTTCACCCTCTCGGCCAAACTCCAGATATGCGCCCGAGTTCACCTTCTCGGCCAAATCTCCGGATTTGCGCCCTAGTTCACCCTCTCGGCCAAATCTCCGGATTTGCGCCCGAGTTCACCCTCTCGACCAAATCTTCGGATTTGTGCCCGAGTTCACCTTCTCGGCCAAATCTCTGGATTTGCGCCCGAGTTCACCCTCTCGGCCAAATCTCCGGATTTACGCCCGAGTTCACCCTCTCGGCCAAATCTCTGGATTTGCGCCCGAGTTCACCTTCTCGGCCAAATCTATGGATTTGCGACCGAGTTCACCTTCTCGGCCAAATCTCCGGATTTGCGCCCGAGTTCACCCTCTCGGCCAAATCTCCGGATTTGCGCCCGAGTTCACCTTCTCGGCCAAATCTCCGGATTTGCGCCCGAGTTCACCCTCTCGACCAAATCTCCATATTTGCGCCCGAGTTCACCCTCTCGGCAAAATCTTCGAATTTGCGCCCGAGTTCACCCTCTCGGCCAGATCTCCGGATTTGCGCTCGAAGTTCACCCTCTCGACCAAATCCTAGGATTTGCGCCTGGACTCACCCTCGGCAAAAGCTTAACATCACAATTCCCGAGCTCCTGCTCGGTCGGATCAACTCTTGCCACATCACAATTCTCAAGCTCCTGCTCGGTCGGATCAACTCTTGCTATATTGCAATTCCCGAGCTCCTGCTCGGTCGGATCAACTCTTGCTACATGGCAATTCCCGAGCTCCTGCTCGGTCGGATCAACTCTTGCCACATCGCAATTCCCGAGCTCCTGCTCGGTCGGATCAACTCTTGCCACATCGTAATTCCCGAGCTCCTGCTCGGTCGGATCAACTCTTGCCACATCGTAATTCCCGAGCTCCTGCTCAGTCGGATCAACTCTTGCTACATTGCAATTCCCGAGCTCCTGCTCGGTCGGATCAACTCTTGCGACATCACAATTCTCGAGCTCTTACTCGGGTGGATCAACCATCGCACCACTTGAAATCCCCAAGTACGCACTCGGAGCTAATTCAGGGCGACCTCGAACCAGCAGCTAAGCACAAGACCTCATCTTTGGCACCCTCATCAGGCGCCTCGAGAAGGTCTTCCCGGGGGGGGGGGGGGGGGGGGAATGATATGACAAATGCTGACCTGGCCGCCACATCATCATACCCTCGGACAGCTGGCCCGCCGAAGTGGCCGACCCGACACGGGCAACCGGCCGGATGCATGGGGGGCGCCAGTGGTCGTACAGCCGACCTGACACAGGTAGGGTCGACACCCCCTACCTGTAAACGCACGCCTCACCGCAGGGACAACAAGTATGGTGGAGGGGTACGACAGCATGGTAGGCCATAAAAGCAGTAAGGTTACCAGGTACGAATGATCTACAGCACTCACTATAAAAGCTCCTGCACCTCTACGGAGCAGGGGGGTCGAAAAAGGAACCACTAAATTAATTTGACCGTCGGAGGGGTCACGTCGGGAACCTACCCGACCCGGCCTTCATGCAGGAATCAGCGGCCGACCCGAGCTGAGAAATTTCTTCCTGACCGGAGCTCCACCACCCCAGTAGCCGACCTCCCAAGCCGAGTTCTGAATCATCACCCATCCGGTCGAGCTCCAACTCTGTACCAAGAAGACCGCGGGCGAGCTAGCGCACACGGGCCTGAACCAGCAGTGCTTACTCCACGAGCCACGGAGACGGAACGTGTCTATTAGGCAAGCACCAAATACTCCCATAACACCAGGAGAAGGTTGTAAATTCTTTATTCGAGAACCGGCCGAAGCAGTTTGGGATAGGAGGTGCTTTGCCGCCGAAGAGGGACCTTCACCTGTTCGTGAAATGGCCGAAGGTGGTCCGGATTCAGAGGCAAGGAGAAGAATCCTCAAGCAGCTGGCTGAAGCACCCGCCGGCACTGCACCAGTTTACCATAACTTTGGACAAGAATCTTGGTATGTACTATCTAGTAATCTTTTCTCAGCTGTTGCTTCTAGCTGTTTTTGATTCGACTAGTAGATTCACTAAAGAGAAACAATTTGAATTTTTTTTTTTTTTTTTTTTTGTGCTTGAATATTTTGAAAGTTTATGCAGACAGTGGCAAGTATCAGTTAGCTGAATTTTAGATGAATGGAGAATAAAAAGGTATTATTCTAACATGCTTAAGTAAAAGAAATGTGAGTCTCTTATACCCAATATAACATCATGCTCGAGAAACAAATATTATGGTTTCTTTAACCAAGATAGCTCTCATAAATGGGTCGACATTGTAACTTGTCTCACGAATCATGAAAAGCATTCTCAAACTTCAAAACTCTTGTGTTTGAGCTATTCATTTGCTAATTACAGTTATAAGTAACATAGGTTCTTATTTCCGTATGGACTGGATATCACAAATGATTCATTCCCCAGATTTGTCAGCTCCTTTAAGTAAAATATAAATGACTACCCATACCTTTGAAGTACAAGGTAACTTTGTTTCACCATTCCATATTCATGCTAAGGGATAACCTTCTTGAGGAAACGTTGTATGCCAAAGCCTGTTTGTTAAGCACCATAACCTGCATCATGACCTGGGTGTTCTATTCCTCATTTTAACAATCATGTCTTTTTTTTATGTACTCTCATCAAGTATATAATCCTTTACTCTGTTTCTAATGACTCATCCTCCTGTGTGGTTATGAGCTTTGCCGCTTTCCTCCATTATCTGTTTTCAATTATAGTGTTTCAATTTTTTTGGTGCAATACAATTTATATGCAATTACCTTATAAACTTACAGTGTGCTGATGTTTGTTCAAGACTGTTTTGGTAAATGTTTTACATAACCCATGAAGAATTTGGCATGTCGGAAGCCACTGTTGCATTATGTCTTCTTTTTTTAAGTTGGCGAGCTACAATGTCTTGGGAAGGACCAAAGTGGCAATCGGAGATAAGATCTACATCCATTTAACTTTTGACCTCAATCAAATAAGAAGAGTGCACACTGCTGCTGTGTTTAGGATTTTGAATATAATTATGAAAGAATATGTGGATTTCTTAGCTCAGTTTTCCTGCAAAGGTGTTTTTGATTTTGTTGTGTCAACTTTTACCGTCCATGGATCACCCTGGTATCCTCCTCTCTGCATGAGTGGTAACATTAGTTTAATCACAGGTTAGAGTTTGGCTTAGGTTTGTTACAATTTGGAAAGTTTAGTTTTTTTTTTTTAACCTTTTTCTTGTGCCTGTATATTTCAATGCACTGAAGAAAAGTCTGCTGTTTGATTCAGGACTTAGAATACTATAATGAAGCTGAGTTTTAGGTGTATCTGCAACCTACAAACCTGTTCAAGATGCTTCGAAAGTACCGACCTGAAGACAAAGCTGCAGTGTCGATCACGTCACTTATCTCATAGAAAAAGCCTGTTGTTGTTGAAGGTTTTAAATCATATATCAAATGTATGAATCTGGATTTTTGTTTTTTGTTTTTGCCAAATGCCTGAGAAGCATATATAGAAAAGCATCACACTATATTCTACTGCACAGTTGGTGGTGATTGTTCATAATGTGCATCACTCTTTGTACTGACACCACTGCTAGATTGATTAAGCATAAAATTGGGGCAGCTTATTCTACTATGCTGATTGTGTGATATTCCAATTTGAATTTAATCAGAAGGATTGTGATTCCAATTTCTTTTCAGATGGTGCACAAAGAAAGCAACATCAGTCCTATGCTTGATCGCTGTGAAAAATGAGGATAAATTGGAGTTCAGCAATAATAGTAGAAGCCATTAAGGTGAAGAAGAGACTAAAGCTACAGTCATGCATAAATTTGAGCTTTATGCTGTGAGCCTTAACCCTATTCCTTACTGACTCCACTTCTTCTTGCAGTCTAATTTCAATGATAAATTTGACTTCATTACGAACTATTAAAAGGATTTTGTACTTATTTTTAATTAATTGCATCTCGGATCAATCGATTGAAATCAATCCAATAATGAACTAAATTGGTGTACAAACAACAATCTTTGAATACAAAATCCGACATTTTAGCCCCAAAGATCCCCTGTTCGTTGGCTAATTCACCCATCAACCAAATCCCATCCCTAGATCCGTTAATCACAACCGTCCCTTTACCAACTATATCGCCGTCCATCCCCTCCCCTGTTGTCTCTCCTCCACTAGCAGACAAGCCATCCCCCACCCGCACGAGCCGTGAGACACCCAAAGTATGGCGGAACGCAACAACAATGCCAACAGTTCAACGGCGCGGCAGCACCAACAACAGCTCCTCTTCCTCATGCAGCAGCAGCAACTCCAGCTCCAACAACAACAACTGCAACGCCAACAGCAGCAGCAATTGCAGCCATCCGCCCACCATCAGTCGCCTTATAATCTATTGCAGCAGCAGCAGCAGCAGGCCACCTCCCGCTTTCCCTCCAACATCGACGCCCACCTCCGCGCCCCACACTTCCAGGCCCCCACGCTGCCGGCAGCGGCGCAGCCCTCCTCTTCACAATCATTGCCATCCTCCGTTCTCCACCATCCACCGCAGCCCCAGTCGGCGAGGCCCGCGGCGGTGGGCGTCGAAGTCGGGGGGCCCGGGAACGCCGTGGAGGTCGAGATGGCGCAGAAGGACGCCTTGATGGTCTGCAACCCCGACTTCAAGCGCCCCTTCGCCTCCGTGGAGGATGCCGTGCTCAGGTATGCCACTCTTCTAGGGCTTTTCTTTTTTTAGGGTCTTGTTGCCTCTTCCCTTTTTCTTCAAAAAAGAGAATTTTTTGGTGTTGGTAAAGTAAATAATTACGTTAGGGAAATTAGTGTCTGATCGATCGATAGGATAAAGGGGGGAGAGGACTGAGAATCTGAGGAGAATGAACTCACAATTTATCCCCAGGTTTGTCCTTAACTAGCAAGCAGTACTATTTGCATCTTGTTCTGCGATAGGTAGGCCGATCAGAAGGAACAATGAAAGCCCGACTGGAAGACAAAAATAGTGTAGATATCTTTCCAAATTCGATAAAGAAAAAAGGGTTTTTTTCTTCTTCTTGTGCTAACCAACATATTCTATATTTCAGTTTTGCTAGTTTCTTATTAGTTGCACGCACCTTCAGATCAGCAAACTTTGTTCTGTAACAGATATCATTCCTCTTCACATGTATTCTCTCAATAATTTCATCAAAATGCTCAACCGTTTCTAGTCTGCAACCTAGGTCTGTAATCAAGTTCCTGTGGGAAAAAGTGTCAAGAAAAACATAAAAATCTCCATGCTCATGGTTTGGACGGGAGTATAGTAAGGCTTTGATGATCAAATGCCCAAAAATATGCCTATGCATATGATGGTTAATAAGAATATATGTACTTAATAAGAGGGTACAGAATAATATAAAAAATGTTTGGTATTTCTATAGCTTAATATTTGACCAAATTCAACCTAAATTTCTTCTTTCATATTTCTTTTTCCAATCTTGTTGAGTAACTTCTTTCCGTTTTCACATATATGTTCAGGGCTTGACATCATCCACATAAACTATACTTTTTTCAGTACACTAGACTATAACAAGAAGTTCTTTTTTATTTATAGAAAATGATTATATACCAATGCTGTTTAATTGTCTAAGGTCAAGTAGCATATTTAATCCTGAAGTGCTCCGGGCATCATGCTACATGGCTCAGTGAATCGTTGACCACATTCCAAGGTTTTAGGCTAAGGTGCACATGGATCTAGGTTTGCCTCCTCGACAAAGTTGTTTTCCCTTAGATTCATGAGACCATACTGCATGATTGACAAATAGGAAAGTTTCTTATGTGATTGGGTGCAAATGGTAAAACATTTTTCTTTTTGCAAATATAACTTCACCTTCTGCTATATCTATTTGGAATAAAGGCTTGCTGATTAAGTTCAATGTATTTAATCTAATGGTCACACTTCAAGGAGACAACTAAAGGATTTCATCATGAATTATGGACTTAAGGACTTAATGGTAAGTTTGAAGTATAGAACCGAGAACTAGAGTGCATTTACACTTGTTCCACTTCAACTTTGACATGACAAAATTGCTTTGTGCTCCAGTCAGCACAAAAACTTCACAAGTGAAAGAGGCTTCAGGAGAAAGTAGGCAATTCTGCCTTGCTGCTTTGTGAAATTTGTCCATAAATTTTGAGCTCGATCTTGATTTTGATAGAAAGCACATTGGCATCATTCTAAACCGAGAGCCAATTTGGTTCTTTCATCACCAGGTAGTTGGTCAAAGAATTCAGGAAGATGATAGCAGAAAAAGATATGTTGTATCAATCATCTCGAGGCATTTCTAGTTTGTAAAGATCTGCTTGGTAACGGGTAAGGGACCTCATACCTTATGGACAATGTACCAATGAACCATCAGCAATGTGATTGGTTATATTGATCGACATGATATCTATACTATAGTCTCAACTAAGGTTTGCAATACTGTATCATACCGCTCGGTACAGTTCGGTACCTTAGTATATCATGCGTCGGTACATACCGTACTGATAGTTGATCATTACGTCGGTATGGTATGAGATTGCGAACCTTGGTCTTAATTGCTATATGGTACATAATGCTCCATCCTAGAAGTGTTCCATTATCATTATATAAAACTATAATCGTTAACTAGAAGGCGATCAAGCATTAGAAAAACTACATATTGGAAAGTATAAATGGCAAGACAAAAAGTTGATTAACTAATTGTATTATGAATTAATTTCTCATCATTGATGGCTGCATTACTATCTGCACAGGTTTACAGTGATTTTTTTGTTAATTGGAAGTCTAGAAGGATTGCTTTGTGTTCCATTATCTCGCATGTGACTTACATTCTTTCACTTTATTTTTTCAATCATACTTCTATTCAACTAATTTATTGTACCTTTTTTATGGAGTGATTTATGGCATTCTGTCTAGAAAACTGCATGACTGGATAAATTGGAACCTTGATATCATGGAAAGTTCTTTTTAATGGTCTTCGCCATGAGCATGTCTTTAGCAGATCAGATCACTGTCTTACCCTGAAATGTGCTGTTATGACTTATTTAAATTGCTTCAATACATAGTGAGGTTAAACTGACTTTAAATAATTAACTTTGCATAGCTGCAAGGAGTTTATTGTACCTGTGTGCTGCTTGTGTCCCTGTCACATCTTCCTGTAGCTTTACTGCTTAGCTTTTTTGTTGTTGTGGATCATTCCATGCAGCCGTGTATTGCTTATCATGTGGAAATCACAAAACTTCCGATTAATTGATTATGAAGACTATTAAAAGGGTTCATTTCATCATTTGCTTCTGACTTTTCAGACTGCTGCCTTACCATGTGGTTTCTGATTATGAAGCTGAAGAAGATGACAGAACCCTTGATGGTGATACCACTGGTCATATTATTTCACGACTCCTGCAATGGGACCACAACATTCTCACAAAGATTGCAGATTTCAGTACTACATTTGAGAAACAAGTCCTTGCTTTCAACATAATATCACGGAAGAGAGCACAAGGAGAATTCAGGTCAGAGGAGAGGCTTATGATAGAGCAGGCTTTAATGCAAGAAGAGAAGCAGGCTTTGCTGGAAATAAGAGCAGAAATGGAATCTAGAGAGAAGGCTGATAGGGAAGCAGCAGAGGCCAAAATGCGGATGGCAATCTCTCAGGCTGAATGTGCTCGAGCAGAGGCCCAGGTCGATGCAGAAATGTATGCTCGTGCCCCGACGAGGGCTAGGACTGCTACATCCCTTGGTGACAAGGGTTCTGGCCATGAGATGGTGCAGGAACGGGGAGGTAACATGGATGAAATACATGGGTGGGGAAGTGCTGAAAGAGAGGCTGAAGAACCATCAGAGGATTTTTTTGAATGCTGAGAACGAAACTGAGAACGTAGACACCAGAGCACAAGGCCAATGGCGAGAAGCTGGTGAGCTGGACGTGAACTCCAGGTGATATAAGGTCAAAGTTGGCTGCTCTTTCCAGCTTGCATTTAGTAGCCTATGCACAAAGTCGGTCACAAATTGTCGAATTTGACATGAGCAGATTTGTCATGTTGACAGAGATCTATTGCTGCATTTATTTAGAAAATAAAAAGTTCCTTTTCAAAAAAGACAATACAACTCTACTGCTAGATCTGATTCGGCGACTATCAAAATGCAGCTGTGGATCAGATAAGTTGGAAGCCTGTTCATCATGTTGAGCAGCATTTCATATCCTGGACATTGATTTTGGGCATACCTTTTAAGCATCTTTGTTCCTTAATAGAATGCTAATGCTTTTCTGGATATATTACTAGTAGGCAGGGGATACTTTGGATAATATCTGTGAAGAATTAAGCTGCTATTGTTGACTGATTGTTGATCACAAACACCATGGTTGAAACTATATTTCTGGTTTGGCATTGACCTGGAGATATCTTGCTTGGTACCATGCACTTCTGTATATCTTCGTTATGAAGCATTGGTTCTCTCGGAGACTAAGGTAAAATATCGAATTTTCGCCAAAAATCTTTGGATTCCTCTATACTAAAGAGGATGCATACAGTCTTTGTTGTTTCATATCCCAACTTTTGTTTCTCCTACTTCTTGCCTTACTGTCTTTCATCTAATGCAAGAAGCATCAGGGGAAAATAGGGTTTCAGAGGCAACACACCTGTGGACAATTTTTTTGAGCATCCCAGGAGTGTTGATGCTTGGTCACTTGTTTTGTGGATAAAGAGACTTCTGGCTTCCTTAAAGTAAGTCATCATCCCAATCTGAAGTCCTTGTAAGATATTGACATACCATATGGGTAACTCCTGCACACATTAAGAGTAATATCATACATGCATCAGTTACGTACAGCATCCATCCACTTTGGTATTCTTGTGTTCATTATTATACTGACTGATATTACAAGCAAATGGTTGGGTTGAATATGGCACCAGAATTTATTCTTCTGCTCGATATTTTTAGTATTCATAGTGACTCAACAAAAGTATACTATTCCCCTTCTTCCAGGGCTTGGGCAGCACCATACCCTGCACTCTTGTTCCTTTTTCTTTGCACAAGGAATCCTAAAGAAGAAATCTGCCCCCCCCCCCCCCCCAAAAAAAAATAAAAATGTTCTTAAACTATTGACATAAATATTATTATTAATAACTCAAAACTATGAAATGATTTATTTATTTGTCCCTTTTTTATGCAGAGGATAAGTGTCATCTGCCCTCCTCCATCAAAGCATCCTTGCTTGATGTGATAAGATTGGTTTCCAAGCAGCTAAGTAAACACTAGAATATGAAATGTCGACTACAAAGCACGCTACCCATCCCAGACAACTGTCATCTTTTGTGATGGCCATTAGGATACAAACTCATATACAACTCCTCTTTGCATTGAGAATATAATATATATATATATATATATATAATGAGAAAAAAAACGTGGAAAATTGGACTGTTGGCGATCTTGGCAGTGCTGAAGGGAAGAAGACCATGACAAGCAGTAGTACTCAGGAATGAAACCCTAATCCAAAGGATAACGAAAGTGGCGTTAGGATCCTTCAAACTCTGTGATTGGTATCAGGATCGTCATGCTCTTGAAGCAGATATAGATAGACACAGAAACTTGGATACAGATCGGACTGGTATGTTCATACTGCAGGTTGCTTAAGAGTTGGAGGGTAAGAGGAATTCACAGGGTTGATATTGGCAGCCGCTGTCTTCTTTTGCATCTTCGGCTACTGCCACGGCCGGAATCCCCATTGTGTCACCAGCAGTTGACTTGCAAGCTTGCAGGCGACATCCTGAAGGCCCTGTCCCATGCGTACCGGAACTTGACAGAGAGCGAGCTGGGGATGCCCTTCCCGTCGTTGACGAGGTAGCCGGCGCCCTCGCGCCGGAACAGCTTGGGGTCGACCGCGGCGGAGCTGGCGAAGCCTTCCGACCGCAGGAACACGTTGGTGATGGTACAGCGGCACAGGTTCTTCACCTCCACCTGGAACACCGGGTCGTAGCCGACCTTCCGCCCCGTGTTGGTCTGCTGCACCTGAACGCTCGACAGATCGCACCGCTGGCTCGCCACTGTCAAAGATCCCACCCAACACCTCGTGGTCACCACCACCAACCTATGGGTCCTCACAAAAGCAGCAGCACCTCGAGACGAGAAGAGGGGCACGTACCTGTCGCAAGGAGATGGAGGAGGAGTGCAGCGGAGAGGAGCTTGAGGAAAGCCGCCATCGGAATTGCTTCGTTACAATTGGGTGGGGAGCCGTCTACCGGTCAGTATATAGAAACCGGTCCTTTTCCTTCCACTGTTGACAGATTACTTGTGCTTTCCACTGAGCGCCGGTAAAATTCGGTATCTAATGACTCGGCGCAGTGGGAGGGAGAACGGTGGTGTGTTCTGCTTTGCTTTGCTTTAGTCGCCTTTACCATTCTGAGCCACAACTTTGTGGCATGTTAGGCTGTGGATTTGCTTTTACCCTCTCCTCCTGTGTTAGCCTTCCTTCTCTGATCCAAAACCTAAGCAGAAGACCAAGCCAACCAGAAGAGACGGAGAGAGCAGGAGTCCCCATGGTCGTCTCCTCTCTAACAATTCCATTTCTTCAGAAATGTATGTAGCCTTCCATGCTACGTAAGTCGCCTCATCTTTCCGCTGAATCTAAAACAGTAGACGGAGTTTGAAAGTTGAGCTTGGGTGGATCCCATCCCATGACAAGCCAATAGAGGGAGAGTTGAGGGAGGGTTCTAATGGCGTTGATTGGAGACGACTCCAAACCAAGGAAAAAAAGATGTTTGTGCAAACTATTTGTAGCTTTCAGTCAAAAAAAAAAAAAAAAAAAAAAATGGTGTAGAGAGATCGAGCTTGGGCAGGCTGATGTTGATGCCCACAAGTGGAAAGCAGAGAGATCAATCAGGGATGGGCCACTGCAAAACTTAAAAAAAGTCGGAAAAGCCACCGAAGAGGCCAATCCTTAGTGACGACCTAAAAAGTTTACGGATCCTATCAGATACTAAAAGCTGGGATTCAGATGAGCTGCTGCCAACTTTACGCACCCCCAGGAAGTCCATGAACATTTTTTATAATGCCAAGAACCGTGAGACCTTATCAAATCTACGAGCCATGTGTCGATCATACATAATTTGAAAAAAAATATCACCTAGAATAAATCGATCGATGCACGACGCCTTTCCACATTATTTTATTTATTTATTTATTTTACCTTATTGCAAGATAGAAAACACGGCAAATTTTTATCTCCTTGAGTTAGCTGTCGAGGAAGAAAAAGAACCAGTGGTGATTTGAGAGTTCAACAAGCCTGGAGGAAGAACAAGAATTATTTTGATCACCAAGAAAACATCAAGATTAGAGAATGAGGAAGAGTGACAACACACATTGCATCTCTTTTAAAAGTACACCTACTTTGAGTTAAAGCACAAGAGAATGAGGAAGAGTAGCCCGCCTACACCAGAATGAATTAAAAATGATGTGGGAAAGCAGACTTCTTTTTGCATGCTGAATCGTTCCTAACTTCGCATGACGTGGTGAAACTTTCTTAGCCTGTACTAAAGTAATGGCATTAAAAATGCAGAGAGTAACGTTCTCCATGGCGGCTTCGTGTGTCCAAGTAAATGTGGGTCGAATGGCATAAATCTTTAGTATTTATTTGTTTTTGAGATTTCTTCCTGCTACTTCGAGGCCACATGAATTGTGATATGATAAATACTGACCTGGTCGTCAAGTCATCACACCCTCGGACAGCTGGTCCGCCAACGTGGTCGACCCGACGCAGGTAACCGACCGGATATACGGGGGGCGCCAGTGGTCGTACAGCCGACCTGACACAGGTAAGGTCGGCACCCCCCACCTGCAAGCGTACGTCTCATTGTAAGGACAACAAGCATGATGGGAGGGTACGGTGGCATGGTAAGCCATAAATGCAGTAAGGTTATCAGGTACGAATGATCTACAGCACCCACTATAAAAGCTCCTGCACCTCTACGGGGCAGGGGGATCAGAAAAAAGAACAAATCCACGAACTAACTTGACCTTCGGAGGGGTCACGTCGGGAACCTACCCGACCCGATCTTCTTGAAGGAGTCAGCGGCCGACCCGAACTGGAGTACTCCCTCTTCACCCGGACTCCATCACTCCAGCATCCGACCTCCCAAGTTGAGCTCTGAATCACCACTCATCCGGACAAGCTCCCACTCCATACCGAGAAGACCACGGACGAGCTAGCACACACGGGCCTGAACCAGCAAGTGTTTTGCTCAACAAATTCGGAGGCGGAACGCATCGACTAGGCAAGCACCAAATACGCCCCTAACATTTTGGCGCTAGAAGGAGGGCCCATGTCGCCAGAACGCCCATTCACGAATTCGGGTACGGAACGCCAAACGGAACCTGACCACCCTCGACCGATGGAGGAAGTCGCGGCTGCCGTGCCAACCCCCAACCGCTTTTGGAGGATGATGACCGACCCGGGGTTCCCCTCACCCGCATCAAACCCCGCGCCATTCATGGTCACGGCAGAGGCTTTCCTCGGCCTCACTAGCCAGGTCCAAGCGCTAGCGGGGATGGTGCAGACCATAATCCCATACCTACCCCAGCTTGTGCATCCAATGGCTCACCAACCGGCCCCCCCCCCCCCGGCGGCACCCCCGTAAACGGAGTCACCAATGGCCCCAAACCGGGGGATCCCGCCCGACGTTGAGGCGCCATCACCTCGGGTCTTCGAAGTCCTCCCAGCTTCGCTGACCCCGACGCCAGCCCGATCTCAAAGTCGCTCCTACAATCCAGCACCGACTGAGCTCGATCTCGACACTTTATCGACCGACTCCTTGAGATAGCAAGTTCGCCAAGTCCATCAGCGACTTGACAAAGTCCAGAAAGAAGTCCTCAGATCAAGAGAGGAGACAGGGGAAAGCTCTAAAGGCGGCTCCCCGTTTACCCCCGAGATACAGTCCAAGCCCCTCCCGGCCACCTTCAGGCTCCCGGCCCTCGAGCCCTACGATGGCAGCGGCGACCCGATGGAGTATATCGTCACATTCCGCTCCCAAATGGCCCTTTACGACACTTCAGAGGCGCTGATGTGTCGGGCCTTCCCGACCACCCTTAGGGGATCGGCCAGAACCTGGTATGCTCGTCTCAAACCCGCGTCTATACCCTCATTTGACGTGTTGGTAAGAGAGTTCGAGTTGAACTTTTTGGCAAGCGCACGCCCGAGGCCAACCACAGCCTCACTCCTCGGAATGACACAAGGGAGCGACGAGCCCCTCTCCCAGTTTGTAGGAAGGTTCACATCACAAGTACAAGGCATCCCCGACCTCCATCCGTCCCTGGCCATCCAAGCATTCCTGACGGGGCTAAGGCCATCAAAGTTCTTTTGGTCGCTGATCGAGCAACCACCGACAACTCTGCCCGAGATGTTACAACGGGTGCACCAATATATGGCGACCGAGACGCTGATAGCTGGCAAGCGCGACGAGACGAAACGCTCCCGGAGGGAACAGTCTCGTGGGCATCTGGCCCCACCTCCGAAGAGAAGGGAGGACAGGTCGGGCTTGCTGCCAGCCAGACCCCCCCCGATCCCCCTCAACTCGACCCGAATGGAGATCTTCTTCCAAATAAGAGAAAAGGGCTCTTGAAGGCACCAAGCCCGATAAAGTCGCATCCCGAGCGGTGCGACAAGAGGAGGTACTGTCGCTTCCACCGGGAATATGGTCACGACACCGAGGAATGCCGTGACCTCTAGTACCAAATTGAAGACCTTATCCGGCGCAGGCACCTGCGACGATATGTCCGCGAACAACCCCCTCTCCCAGACGGTCGGCCCTCCCGAGACTTGTCTCCCCGACCGCAGGGCCCGATCGAAAAACAGATCGACGTCAACTTTGGCGGTCCAGCATCAGGCGACAACAGCTCCTCGACGCGAAAAGCATACGCGCGATCCGAGGCCGGAAAGAGGCCGCTACATCATGAAGACCTCGACGTCACATTCAGGTCGGAAGACGAGGAGCACCCGTCTCACGATGACGCGCTAGTAATCTCAATCCGCATGGCCAACGCCTACGTCAAGAGGGTCATGATCGACACGGGGAGTTCGGCCGACATCTTGTATTTCGATGCCTTTCAACGGTTGGGATTGACCGACCTAGACCTCACCCCTCTAACATCTACCTTGACAGGGTTCACTCGGGATTCCATCTCTCCCATGGGAACAACCACGATCCTTGTCACGTTCGGGGGGGAGCCGAGGTCAAAGACTCTGCTGGTATCATTCATGGTGGTCAAGCTCTCATCTGCGTACAACACCATCATTGGGCGCCCGACCCTCAATCGGCTCAGGGCGGTCGTGTCAACGTACCACCGGGTCTTGAAGTTCCCGACCCGAGTTGGGGTCGGCGAGGTCAAAAGTGACCCAAGAGAATCCATGCAATGCTACTTAACGGCGACAACGTTGTTCAAGAGGCCGAGAACTGAACCGTTCAGTGCCATGCCCCCAGGTCCGGAAGAAAACGCCCGAGACACCCACTCCGCGGAAAGAGTCCTAGAGCTGTTACTGGACCCGAACCGCCCTGATAAGCTGGTAAAGGTCGGGTCGGAGCTTGAGAATCAACAAATTCAAATGATGGATTTCCTGCGGAAGAATGATGATGTCTTTGCATGGACCCCAAACGACATGCCGGGGGTCGACCCAGAGATCGCCCAACATTACTTGAACATCTCCCTCGACGCCCGACCTGTGAAGCAGCGTCCGCGCAAATTCGCTCCGGACCGACAGAAGGCTATAGAAGATGAGGTCACTCGCCTATTGGACGCGCAGCTTATCGAAGAAGTAAAATACCCAACCTGGTTGTCCAATGTTGTACTTGTCAAAAAAGCAAATGAAAATTGGCGGATGTGCGTTGATTATACCGACCTCAATCGGGCTTGCTCGAAGGATTGCTACCCACTTCCCCGCATCGACCAACTTGTGGATGCCACGTCGGGGCATCAGCTACTCTCCTTCATGGATGTCTTCTCAGGGTATAACCAAATCCAAATGGCCCCAAGAAACAAAAGAAACACGACCTTTATCACTCATAACGGCACATATTGCTACAAGGTGATGCCGTTCGGATTGAAAAACGCCGGCGCAACCTACCAGCGGCTCGTGAATCGCATGTTCAAGGACCAGGTCGGAAGGAACATGGAAATTTATGTAGACGATATGATAGTCAAAAGCCGACAAGCCGAGACTCACCTCTCCGACCTGGCAGAGACATTTCGCACGCTAAGAAAGTACAAGATGCGTCTCAACCCGGCAAAATATACTTTCGGCATCACATCCGGGAAGTTCCTCGGTTTTATAGTACATCAACGGGGAATTGACGCCAATCCCGACAAGATAAAGGCAATACAGGAAATGCAGCCCCCCAAGACTATAAAAGAGGTCCAACGACTTATGGAAAGATTGGCAGCCCTGAGCCGCTTCATTTCCCGAGCTGGAGACAAAAGTTCTATCTTTTTCCGTGCACTAAAGTCGGCCAAAGACTTCAAATGGACCCCTGAATGCGATGAAGCATTCCGCCAACTCAAGAGTCACATTGAAAACCTACCGCAACTAGCCTCGGTAAAGGATGGGGAGCCTCTCGGCTTATTCCTCGCTGCGACCGACCTGGCAGTTAGCTCGGTCCTGGTAACACTCGATAAAGCCGGGGAAAAGCCGATCTACTACATACACTAGCCATGTCCTGGCGGGACCTGAGCTCCGTTATGCCCCCATAGAAAGGATAGCTTTGGCGTTGATCCTGGCTTCTAGAAAACTGATGCCGTATTTCGAAACACATCCCATCAAAGTAATAACCGACCAACCTTTACACCAGATCCTCTCCAACTTTGATGTTGCAGGTCGGATGCTCAAGTGGTCGGTAGAGTTAGGGGAATTCGACATCGAATACGAGCCAAGAAAGGCGATCAAAGGCCAAGTGCTCGCGGACTTCCTCTCGGAGCTCGCACCCTCGGAAGTCCCGACGAACCCGAACCCTAGATGGACTCTGCATATCGACGGCTCCGCCAACTCGGAAAGAGGAGGTGTCGGCTTGGTGCTCAAGGACCCTTCCGGCCACACCTACGAACATGCCCTACGGTTAGGATTCAAAGCTACAAACAATGAAGCAGAATACGAAGCGCTCTTGTTCGGTCTGAAGGTCACGACCGAGCTGGGAGCAGGAGACATCGAGATATTCATCGACTCCCAACTCGTCGCGGGCCAGGTCCACGGAACGTTTGAGACCCGAGAAGCAGCAATGATCAAATACCTGGCCGAGGCACGACGGATGATGACTCAGTTGTGAGAACGAGAACGCGCAAGCAGACGCCTTGGCCAGGCTAGCTTCCTCCTGCGTGACCGATACACCGACCGGAGCAATTGTGAGAACCATCGGGCCCTCCGTTAATTCGACTGTATTGGCTGTTGACGAAGGAGACGGAGGCTGGACCGACAAGATCCTTCGTTTCAAACAAGCAGGAATCCTCCCCGAGGACAAGGCGGCTGCCCGAAGAATCAGAAGGACAGAATCATGGTATTGCATCATTGATAACTGCCTCTACCGGCGAGGCTTCAGCCGACCCCTACTTCGCTGTCTGAACCCGACCGAGGCGCAAACCACCTTAGCCGAGATCCATGAGGGAATATGTGGAGACCATGTCGGTGCTCGCACCTTGGCACACAAGGTCCTCAGGCAAGGTTACTACTGGCCCACACTACGAAAAGATGTCAAAGCTTATGTTTGAAACTGTGAGCCATGCCAAAAGCACGCCTGATTCCAACATCAACCGATGGTACCACTCACGACTGCCGACTACGCCTGGCCTTTCGCCCAATGGAGAATGGACCTCCTTGGCCCCTTCCCTCCGGCCTCGGGACAGAGAAGGTTTCTGATAGTCGGAGTCGACTATTTCACCAAATGGCTCGAAGCCGAGCCATTGGCCTCCATCACCGAGAGACAAGTTGAAGGGTTCGTGTGGAAGAACATCATAACCAGGTTCGGCCTCCCCAGGACCATCATTACAGACAATGACACGTAGTTCAATAATGTGAAGTTCAAAACGTTTTGCCAAAGCTATCGCATCCAGCTGAAGTTCAGCTCGGTTGCCCACCCCCAAGCCAACGGACTGGTCGAGGTAATAAACCGAGCTATTCTTGAAGGGCTGAAAAAAAGGGTCTCCAGCGCCACGACCTCATGGGTAGAAGAGCTCCCTAGTATTATATGGGCATCGCGAACGACGCCGAAAACCCCCGACGGGAGAGTCCCCATATAGCCTGGCTTTCGGGACCGAAGCTGTGCTACCTCCCGAGGTGGTTTTCCCGACCCTCCGAGTCCAAACCCAACGTCAGGAGGAGTCCGACCAACAGCTCCGCGGAAACCTTGACCTATTGGAGGAAAAGTGTGTCGACGCCCATCTTCCAGCATTGGCTTATAGAAGAGCTGTCGCCAAAATCTACAACCGTCGGGTATGCCCCCGACACGTCAAGATGGGCGACTTGGTGCTCCGAAAGATTGAGGTCAGCGACCCGACCCGGTCCCGTGGCAAGCTAGCCCCGAACTGGGAAGGCCCCTACCGAGTTATCGATGTTATCTGAGACGGGACTTATACGCTGGCAACGATGGAAGGACGGGTGCTGCCAAGAACCTGGCACATCACAAACTTGCAAAAATTTTACGCATGACAATGTCAGCAAAATAACCCGGCTTGTATTGCGACTCGTACTGAGTAGAAACACAGCGATATTGGCAAAACAGCTTGACTTGTATTGATTCAGATCAAGTACAAAAGAGGTCAGGAGCAAAGATGAGGGCTTCCCGACCCGAGTTACAAGCTTAAAAAAAAATAAAAATTAGGGCTCGAGAGGCACCGAGTCGTCAAAATCTTGTTGTCTCTCCATCGGCACTGAGTCGTCCTCGGGGTAAATGGTAAACGGGTCTTCTTCGATGTCGGCTTCGGGGTATCGGGCGCGAAAGCGAGCCGGTGCCACCCGATACCCGTATTCATAGGTAACCCGACCCATCCGCTTCAGACCCTCTTTGAAGCCGAGGGACCCCTTGTACTGGGCGACCGCCTGCCCTGGCAGTTCAGCTCAGGCATGCTCCTGGTCCTTCACGGCCTGCAGCAGCTCGTCGTCCATCCTCCGAGCCCTGGTTCGGGCCTCCTTCAGCAGCTGCTGGGCGTCACCCAGATGGCCCCGTACCGCCTCTAGCTCCTTCTCCGAGGCCTCGCGCCTGAGGAGCTCCTCGGCCTTTTCCCCCTTTATTTTCTCGAGCTCCTCCCTCAGCCTGGACGCACGTTCCTCGGCCTCGACAACCGCCTCGGGTCCTCCCCTAGACTTCAGAGCGTCAAGCTCTTCTTGCAGCTGCTTGACCCGGTAGTCCATGAAGGTGATCAGCCGACCCGCATCATTGACTAAGTCAACCAGCGCCATTTGGAAGTGTTGGCCCTGCATGAAAGGACGACCATTAGTATCTGGCAAAGAAGAAAAACTTACGTTACTAAGGCACAACTCGGGAGGCTTAACAGGACCATCTCCTTGGTGGCTCGGGCCATCAGAACCTCAGAGGGGAGTGTGTACAGCTCCCATGCCAATTGGGGATGAAGAAGCCCCCTTCCATACTCCTCGGCTGTCGACGAGTTGTTCCATACTTTCGTCGAGTTTTTCAGCCCCGCCCACCTGGCCTTTAGCTCCTTCTCGGGGTCTTGATGCCCCAGGTCGGACATTAGCAGGGCATAATAGCCCTGGTCGCCCTTGTGAACCTTTGTTTTGAAAAGGTCTTTTATTAACCTCGGGCGCTCGTGGACCGGTGAAGCGGCCCCCTCCTCGGACCCAGCAGGCGCCTCGGGCGTCTTCGGCGATGCGGCGGGCTCCTTACCCTTGGAGCGGGAGCGGGACCCCCCCTCGCCAACATGGGACTTGTGCTTTCTCGTCAGCACTTTCGTCTTCTTCTGTTGCTTCCCCGCAACTTCTGCCTGCTCAGTCGGGGGGGGGGGGGAGCCGACCTTTTCAACGAACCCCTCGGAGCCTCCCTCGCGGGAGACGCGCCGACCTCACGGGCGGTGGGACAGGTCGAAGGAACCTTGCTGCCAGTCATTCTCGGCATCCCGCGAAGCTCCCCGAGATCCATCCGGGTTGCATCCCAACTTACAGGTCAGTAAGAAGCTAGGAAAGCTAAAGGAAAGCGAAATGCTAGTACCCCTAGAGGTCGGACTCAAACCCACCTCGACGAGCCAAAGCTCGGTCATCTCCTTGATCGCACGAGAAGAAGAAAGAATCCCCTTCAGTCGGTCGACCAGGACGGTCTCCTCCTCGGACAGGTAAGGGGGGGCATTGCCGATCGGGTGAGCCGACCAATCGAGCCCGAACCCCCAAGCCGGACCACTAACATAAAGATAGCGGGACTTCCAACCTTTATTACTGGAAGGTGCCCCGCTGACCCTAAAACTGACCCGGGCAGTGAGATAGTAATCGCCCGACTCTTGCAGAGGCAAAAACATGCCATGAATAAGTCCCGAGTCGGGATAATCCCGACTCCTCAGCACTTGCCCAGGAAAACCACGAGGTAACGCCACGAGTTGGGCGCTACCTGGCTGGGAGAAATTCTCCACCATCTCAGGCACTCCTCAATGAGAGGGTGCAAAGGAAACCGGAGACCGGCCTCCAAAGCATCTACTGAGATGCACATGCCGGGAACGTCCAAGCTATAGGGACGCTGCCCCGGCTCCGGAACATGCAGCCCGTATTCAGCCGGGATGCTGTACCGCTCCCTAATCACGGCAAGTGACCCCTCGGTCACCGCCGTGTCGAGATCGTGATCCGATATCATGCCCTCTAAATCCCTCTGAACCCTTGCATCGACAGGCGACGGGGGCCCGGAAGACGCTCCCGAGGAATCAACCTCGGGATCACTCCGACTTGTCTCCCCCGACCCCGAGGGAGACACGACCCTGACACTAGTCGAGGAGTCCGAGGAGGTCATCGCGACCTGTTCAAAAGAAGCTACCGAACTGAAGGGATGAAGAATGGCTAGGGTGGTCCGAGATGGAAGCAGGAAGAAGGCAAAATGAACAAGTGAGGTCTCTGCCCAACCCCACAGCTAACTTATAGCGCCCAGGGGAATCGTTTCAACTTCCCAAGGTAAGTGGAAGCGCCGCCACCCTAAAAAGACACTGCGCATTAAATGCACCATAACTCTGACTGAAACCCTAGGCAGAGGATGAAATATATATGTACATATATAAATATATAATATTGCCTCATATGTATGATGATATGAACATGGTTATCAAGACCGAGTTCACCTTCTCGGCCAAATCTCTGGATTTGTGCCCGAGTTCATCTTCTCGGCCAAATCTCCGGATTTGTGCCCGAGTTCACCTTCTCGGCCAAACCTCCGGATTTGCGCCCGAGTTCATCTTCTCGGCCAAATCTCTAGGATTCGCGCCCGAGTTTACTCTCTCGGCCAAACCTCCGGATTTGTGCCCGAGTTCACCTTCTCGGCCAAATCTCCGGATTTGTGCCCGAGTTCACCTTCTCAGCCAAACCTCCGGATTTGCGCCCGAGTTCATCTTCTCGGCCAAATCTCCGGATTTGTGCCCGAGTTCAACTTCTCGGCCAAATCTTCGGATTTGTGCCCGAGTTCACCTTCTCGGCCAAATCTCCGGATTTGCGCCCGAGTTCATCTTCTCGGCCAAATCTCCAGGATTCGCGCCCGAGTTTACCCTCTCGGCCAAACCTCCATATTTGTGCCCGAGTTCACCTTCTCGGCCAAATCTCCGGATTTGTGCCCGAGTTCATCTTCTCGGCCAAATCTCCGGATTTGTGCCCCGAGTTCACCTTCTCGGCCAAACCTCCGGATTTGCGCCCGAGTTCATCTTCTCGGCCAAATCTCCGGATTTGTGCTCGAGTTCACCTTCTCAGCCAAATCTCCGGATTTGTGCCCGAGTTCACCTTCTCGGCCAAACCTCCGGATTTGCGCCCGAGTTCATCTTCTCGGCCAAATCTCCAGGATTCGCGCCCGAGTTTACCCTCTCGGCCAAACCTCCAGATTTGTGCCCGAGTTCACCTTCTCGGCCAAATCTTCGGATTTGTGCCCGAGTTCACCTTCTCGGCCAAACCTCCGGATTTGCGCCCGAGTTCATCTTCTCGGCCAAATCTCTAGGATTCGCGCCCGAGTTTACCCTCTCGGCCAAACCTCCAGATTTGTGCCCGAGTTCACCTCCTCGGCCAAATCTCCGGATTTGTGCCCGAGTTCGTCTTCTCGGCCAAATCTCCAGATTTGTGCCCGAGTTCACCTTCTCGGTCGAATCTTCGGATTTGCTCCCGAGTTCACCCTCTCGCCTAACTCTCCGGATTTGCGCCCGAGTTCATTCCCTCGGCCAAATCCCAGGATTCGCGCCCGGATCCATCCTCGGCAAAAGCCTAGCGTTGCAATTCCCGAGCTCCCGCTCGGTCGGATCGACTCTTGCTTCATTACAGTTCTCGAGCTCTTGCTCTGTCGGATCAACTCTTGCCAAGACCGCAATTCCCGAGCTCCCGCTCGGTCGGATCGACTCTTGCTTCATTACAATTTCCGAGCTCTCGCTCGATCGGATCGACTCTTGCTACATCGCAATTCCCGAGCTCTTGCTCGGTCGGATCAACTCTTGCCAAGACCGCAATTCCCGAGCTCCCGCTCGGTCGGATCGACTCTTGCTTCATTACAATTCCCGAGCTCCCGCTCGGTCGGATCGACTCTTGCTACATCGCAATTCCCGAGCTCTTGCTCGGTCGGATCAACTCTTGCCAAGACCGCTCGGTCGGATCGACTCTTGCTTCATTACAATTCCCGAGCTCCCGCTCAGTCGGATCGACTCTTGCTTCATTACAATTCCCGAGCCCCCGCTCAGTCGGATCAACTCTTGCTAAGATCGCCATTCCCGAGCTCCTTCTCGGTCGGATTGACTCTTGCTATATCGCAATCCCCGGGCTCCTGCTCGATCGAACTAACTCGGACGGATCAACCCCCGCACCACTTCAAATCCCCAATTCCCCACTCGGAACTAATTCAGGACAATCTCGAACCAGCAACTAAGCAAAAGACCTCATCTTCGGCACCCTCATTAGCCGCCTCGAGAAGGTCTTTCCGGGGGGGGGGGGGGGGAGAATGATATGACAAATGCTGACCTGGCCGCCAAGTCATCACACCCTCGGACAGCTGGCCCGCCAACGTGGCCGACCCGATGCAGGTAACCGACCGGATATACGGGGGGCGCCAGTGGTCGTACAGCCGACCTGACACAGGTAAGGTCGGCACCCCCCACATGCAAACGTACGCCTCATTGCAAGGACAGCAAGCATGGTGGGAGGGAACGACGGCATGGTAAGCCATAAATGCAGTAAGGTTATCAGGTACGAATGATCTACAGCACCCACTATAAAAGCTCCTGCACCTCGACGGGGCAGGGGGATCAGAAAAAAGAACAAATCCACGAACTAACTTGACCTTCGGAGGGGTCACGTCGGGAACCTACTCGACCCGACCTTCTTGCAGGAGTCAGCGGTCGACCCGAACTGGAGTACTCCCTCTTCACCCGGACTCCACCACTCCAGCATCCGACCACCCAAGTTGAGCTCTGAATCACTACTCATCCGGACGAGCTCCCACTCCGTACCGAGAAGACCACGGACGAGCTAGCGCACACGGGCCTGAATCAGCAAATGCTTGCTCAGCAAATTCAGAGGCGAAACGTATCGACTAGGCAAGCACCAAATTCGCCCCTAACAAATTGTAATATCAATGGACATGTTCTTTACAGCCCCAAATAGTGTCCATTTTTATCTACAGATGTGTAATTACAGGTTCGTTCATCTTTATCAGCTTCTTTAGTGTTTTGAGAGTGAATTGGAGTCGAGACGGGTGTTGTGTATACTGACCGTCGTTAGATCTTTCTCTGAACCAAGCGATCAGGAGTTGGACCTGACCAACCTAACCTGAAGCTCTGCAAGGAAGCTTTGAAGAGATGGCCGAAGAGGAAGCTGGTGGCACCGGCAACCTCGGGAGGGAGAAAAGGACTCTGCTTCACCCTCACCACCATCTCCCCTAGCTGCCGACGTACCGACTCGATCGTCTTGGCTTCCACGGGTTTGCCCGACACCTCCGAGAGGTAGAACGTATCCGATGCTTTCCCTCCCTGCGTCGAAATCTCTGCTCTTCTAATCGTCAAGCCGTTCTCTCGGAAAACCCTCGTCACGTCCGAAAGCAAACCACGTCTGTCTTCTGTCCTCAGCACCAGCTCCAACCCCTGAGGTTCCACCCAACAATGATTCTTGAAACAGCGAGACAAAGATTATTTATGAGCAGTTCGTAGCGGCTGGGATCGAGCGATGGATACCTCTGTGGCTCGTCTCTCGATGGCTGCCTCGAGGCACTTGATCACGCGCTGTCGCTCCGCCTCAGAGTTTATGGGGTACCCATCAACATGTCTGATGTAGTATTCCTGAGATCACAAGGCTGCCGGTGCTTAGCCGTGCATCAGATGACAGGGAGAAAGCTCTGCAATGGGTGCCATCCTATCCTACCTGATAAGCTTCGTCGTCTCTCGTGTCGACCGTGCCGTGAAACACGACGTACTGCATGTCCGTAAGCGTGCACACGGCGTCGAACAGAAGCTTGGGCCGGTCTCTTGACCTCAGAATGACCACAGAGTAGTCCTTCTCGGCGCAGTCCATCACGGCAACCTGAGGCCTGGGCTTACCGTCGCCGGCTCCCACGACCGTGCTCTTGTAGTCCCGGTCGCCGAACATCATCTGATGCAACCTCCTCTCGGTGTGGGTGCGATCCTTGGAGACCGTCATCCTACCCATCCTCCAGTCGTTATCGCCTCGAAGAACATTGCAGAGGAGCTCCTTGATGGCGGACAGCCGCTCAGGGTCCTCGACCGCTCCGCCGGTGGACTCCTCGGTAACGTGTACCACCGCTGCAACTCTGGTGTTGTGCGTCCATAGCTCAGCTTTGCCCACGCTACAGTTTCGGTTCGCTAGCACGGCACATATTTCCGATAGCAAGCCGGGCCTGTCGGTGCCGGTCATCTCGATGAAGGTGTGCTCCTTCGAGGGCACCGTATCCACTGAATTCTCAATTCTAGGGGAGAAGCAAGCCTCTGATCCGAGTGACTGTAGACATAATTGTTGTGTCGCAAAAAAAAACTCATATTAAGCACAACCAACAAAAGAAGATGAAAATGCCGTGTTAATTAATAGCTGGAATAATAACAGTAAAAGCTTACATTTTGTATGCAGGAGATGATCTCTTTGTCTCGTACTTTATTCCCATTTCTATCAGTCACATTAAATACTGAAACCACACAACCAAAGATCAAACTCAGCATAGTCTCTTCTCGAAAGAGGATTAGTTTTCTGTGAGAGCTTACCATCCATAAACCAACTTCCATCTGAAGAAATGTAAGCCTTTGTGATGATAAGGTTCAGATCAGTGAGGACTTGAATTACCTCTAGTAGAATCCCATGCTTTTTTATGCTATCCACCTTAAAGAAGAGAAATATATATATATATAAGCGAAAAGCTTTTGCAGATGTAACATGCGCAACAGGATAATGGATTTGATGCATGAAGAGAGCTGGATACTTACTCTGATGACAGTAGCGTTCTCACAAGCATCGTTATCTATCACGACCCTGCACCCAGAACCATTAGATCAGATGTGACTTTGAGGAGGAGGAGGAGGAGGAGTTCATCAGCACATCTAGTTTTTGAAGGGAAAAGACTGAGAAGAGACAAATGGGAAAAGAAGGAACATGATGAATCTATTTAGTATTATTAAAGCACCAGAAACAATTGGAATCCCTCTTTATCATGAATCAGTAGATCGAATAGAACATCCTGGAAAAGAGAAAACCCAAATAGAGATCTATAAATATCCTGATTTCAAACAACCAAGATCCAACAAGTGATCTATAAATCATAACATGGATAGGAAAAAGAAGAAGAGGAAGACCAGAGTGACAAATCTGCTAGATGATCGTCAGATGCAAAAACTCTCATTCGATTACTACAATCTCAAAACACTCCTGCAAGTATTTTTCAACAAAACAAAGCATGCAAGCCAAAAGCCAGAACATGGAAGATCTTTAAGCTGCAGATCTTAGCTGAAGACGAGCACTTCAGAAGCGAAAACACAGTCAGAAGCCAATCCATGCAACACAGCAAATCCAGGAAGGAAGAATCAGAAGAGATCCGTCGAACAGAATACGAAACAACAGGAAAACACTGAATTCTGCTTGTCTCAGTTAAAATTTTGAGCTCCAACGAACAGATCCAACCACACTAGAAGACGAAGAGGAAGAGAAAGAATCGATGCTGCAAGCTACCTTGGGGGGTTCATCCTCCTGATGAGCTTGGCATACTCATCATCGTCCACCGCCACCACCGGACAGCTCCCCATCCTCGCGGTTGCACCCCCTCTCTGTAGCAACGCCAATAAGTAAACCAAGTCCAAGGAAACAGATAGATTCCGCCCCCGTCTACACCAAAGTAGAAAGTAGAGGCGAAGAAGAAAACAGAGGAGGAAACAGGGGATGATGAAGGAATAAGGAGCGGACAAGAATGAGACCACCTTATAGCTGTTGACTTAACTGCCTTTTTACCGACGTTTCAGCTAGTTATTGGTTGTTCTAGCTGTTTGGTGTAAAATAAGGATCTCCGTCTATTCTGATATTTACACCCCCTTTATGTGAGGAGAAAGTGGTGATGGAGAGGTGGAGGGGAGAGAATGGGATGGGATAAGGGGAAGATTGGGAGTTAGGGTATCAACTCGGACGTCAATTGCTGGAGTGGGCGTTCCAACGTGGGTGGCCCGACCGGACCGGATCGGACCGGCTGCCGGTTTACCCCACCCAATGTTAGATTCGACCTGCTTTGTCGTATTGGCTTCCAAGCACATATATATATATATTAATATTAATATATATATATATATAATAGAGAGGATAATGTTGGAAATTAAGGAGACAAAACTAAATCAGAAAATAATAATGATAAAAAAAGAAATGACAGCTTGCTTCAACCAGTCTTTTAAGAAGGCTTAACACAATGCTAATAAAATGGAGCACTTGATCTGATAACAGGAAATTTTAAGATATTATAAAAATTGGATATCATTGGACTGATCTGATAATAAAATGGACATCAGACCCTTAATTGGAACACTTGATCTTAAAATTATTGAACTATCTTCGTTTCTTTATATATTATAAAAGATATTTAAGTTTTTTTATTTTATTAAATCTATGATCTTATTCATTGATCTAATGGTCGACTGTTAATAATTATGCTTTTGAGTGTTATTAGCATAAAATTATATTAAAAAATTAGAAGAAAAAAATTATATTTTATTGTCAACTACTTCGATTGGACTATATAACTTAATTGCCAATAACTAATCACATTCAAAATGCACTTCTCAATCTAATTTTGAAATACTTTAAACAATAATGATCATAACGTACATAAACAATTTTTTATATAATATGATATTTTATCAAAATTTATTATCATGCTTTCATATTATCATTTTTATCGTCATCATTGTTGTAGTCATTATTATTATCTAATCTCAATTTTATTTTGAAGTAACAAAAATCATCTCAATGGTTTAGATCATTACCATCATTATCTCATCATCTGACATCTAGCACACAAAAATATCAGGTGCCTATGGGCCCCAAAACATAAGAAAAATTGTATAAATCCATCTCTTTTGAGCAAAAACTAGAAAAATTGTAATTTTTTGTTTGGACAAAATGATGGGGGATCTCATGTCCAAGGAATATAGGTCTGTCATTTAATGCACATACATGAAAAAGTCAAGTCAAGTGGCTCAATTTTGTGGCTTCTTAGTGCAGTTTTTTATGGGTAAGGAAGCAACAAAATAAAAGCTAAGAAGGAGAGAGATAAATTTGTTAGTATTTGATCCATCTAAAACATTAGTAATTATTGTTTTACTTTTGATGATGATTATTATTATTATTTAATATTGATGATAATAAGAGAAGAATTTGAATAATATCTTTTAGAGTAAATATTAACATTAGATGCGATAAAAGAATGAATAATTTGAACAATCATGTACAAGCCTAAGGATTTGACAATTATAACAATATTTAAGAAAAAAAAGATAAGAAGTGCTAATGTGAGATCGATCCATCCATCGACGAGCCCTCCCCCAACAAAAATAATAATAATAATAACTCTCGATAAACAAAAGGAGAAAATATTTTGATTTTTTGAGTTTTCTATATATACACTTTAATTCTTTTTCACTTCTTTTTCCTATTTCATATCCACTGATGCATTTAGGTAGACCAATTAATAAATAAATATATGAGCTTAAAGCCTCATGTCAATTTCAACAACATAAATCAATGAATAGAGAGAGTGAAGAACAAAAAAAATTGGCTCCAACATGTGAGTAGGTCAACTGAGACCACCGATTTCTAATATAAGCGACACCGATTTCTAATATAAACAAAGATAGGGAGCCTAATGACTCAGAGTCAAAGTTGAACCTTCACAGTAAGCTACTTAAATCAGCCAAATATTTGAATGTCACATTCCTAAATTTATGAAAAATCATCATAATTTATAGTATACATTTTTTTTCTTTATTTCTTTCTTGAATTCAAATCCTTCTCATTAAAATAATAAATATTTTTTAAAAAAATATATTTCTAATAAGCTCAAAAGTCAATTTCACACTAGGTTTACACGTACGACAAAGTAGTCGATTCATCTAGTAAAAATCTTAAAAATCATAAAATTAATCATAAAATATATAAAAATATCAATAATATATCAAATCCTCATAAAACTTACTCATAAGAAGAGTAATAATAATTTATTATATAATAATAAAATTATGCATCAGCCACATGCATGCAACACATATATAAAAATCAAATAACAAAGGCGTACGTCAAACTTTATGGTGCACTCTCTAAACCACGGATGAAGAGGCATACTCTATGAGATTGATTTCTTTCAACTACGAATGGAGATAATCCATATACAGTCACACATACATATAAATCAGATATCAAAGCATATGTCACACCCGATGGTGCACTCTCCTAGTCGTAGATAGAAAGGCATACTCCATGAGGTAGATTTCTCCGAATTACATATAGAGATAATCCATATTGCACTCCCAATTACGGATGAAGTAATATCTCTTACTCGTCCAAGTGGGGACACATTCCCCCCGACTATGAATGGAGGAACCGTTTAGTCATCACGTCCGACAACCCGTTAATCCTCAAAGGAAATCGCTATACCTACCCTCGACAGTCATACGTAAACATCCATGATTACTCATTCACATATATTCATTTACGCATGTATCAATAGTATGATCTAATATTATAAAAGTTCATGTTTAACATATGTTATACTCTATTCATTAATGGCTCACTACTGTAATGGGTTTGTAGCTCCTTTCATATATTACACTTCCAACATGGACTACTAGCATAGTCACATACAGTAACAATTATATCAATATCATAAACTCAAATAAAGTAGAATCGATAATTATTTTCAAATAATATTTTTAGATCAAATCATAAATGTATAAAATATTAATATCTCAATAATCTTCAATTAACCAAATCCTTAATTAGAATATCTCAATTTATTTAAATCAAACTCAACTCGATTTCGACCTAACGATAACTAATCTCAAATTCTTATAGAACCTGTTTGAAATCACCCTAGATTGTTCTAATTTAGATTTGATTGATCTCGATTAGATCAAGCAGGTTTAACTAAGTCAAGTTCGATTGGAATCACCCTAAATCAACTTGAAACGATCAACCTATTTGATTCAGTCAATTAACGAGCTCAAACTAATAAAGGGAGAGGAAATCAAACTATGTTAAATAGTACTAGCCCAAACCAAATTAATCCATGTGAGTTTTAGACAGGTCATGTGTGTTGCATATGTTTATCCCAAGTAATAGGTTGGGATGAGGTACAACAGGTTAGATAGATGAGTGATAACGTGTCTAATGCTAACCCAATAGCTGGGCATATTTAACTTCATAGACTACGCTAAGCTTTACCCACAGGGCAGGCTGAGTCTCACCACTGAATTAGGTCATGCTTTACTTACGGGTTTGATCATGCTTAGACACATGAGTTGAGATTATATCTAACTACACAGACTAAGTCACATCATGTCACATGAGCTAAACGATGCCTAATCACATTGGTTGCGTCATACTTTGTTGGTTGCCATCTTGCCACATAGGTTGTATTGTACTTAGCTACATGAGTTAGGTTGTATCTTGTCATGTGGATCGGGTCGTATATGACCACATGGGTTTGATTATACTTAGTCGCATGGCTAGGTCATGTCTGACCACATGGGCTGAACTATACCTAACCATATAGGCTTAGTCATACATGCCCACAAGGGCTGAGTTGACTCGGCTTCACAAATAAACCCAACTCAAGTCAACCACTCCTTTTATATATATATATATAAAGAATAACTCAAATCCATCAATTAAAGAATTTAAGTTCATGATATTAAATTTAAAACAAATTAAATTATAGAAATTCATGCATAATTCTTGAAATAAAAATTAAATATACATACCAATTTAATAATTAAATCAATGATTCTAACATCATCAATCAATTATCATCATAAAATTCTGAAATTATTATGTATTACAAAATTTTAACAATCTCAATATCAAAATTTTAAAATATGAAATCATAAATTTTTTAATAATCTCAATATGATGATTTCAAATATAAATCAAAATTAATAGAAAATAATAATGGATCTACCTCTCCTTAGCTATCATTTTCTCCGGATCATCTCATCAGTAAAACTTCTCGATTTTCTCATTATCAGATTATTTTGTAAGAAATGAAAGAGGAGAAACCCCTTTACATAGGAGAAGATGAGATGTGATAATTTATCTTAAGGAAGTTAATTATGGATGGTTACAAGTTTGAGTTATGTTCATTTGTTTTCTCGGGGTCAGGTTTGTATTCTTGCAGAACCAATTGCCCTTTCGTTGGGTTAAGCAGCCAAATCATAGAAGACAGTGTTCTCTTCAACGGTTGTCGCCTGCTTCCTCTCCTCTGAATGTTTGTAGAGAATAAAAAATGGAGTTGGGGCTAAACCTAGAAGATGAAGATTGATTAGGAGCAAGAGAGGACAGACACTGGTCACAGCCTGCCTAACTTAGAAGAAAAAAAAAGTTTTTGGGTTAGTTTAAGCCAAAATTGGGTTGATGGTGATGTACAAATTTTTCTTTTTGCTGGAATTAATTTATCTTTGAATCCTTTGGGTGGTGATCTTTATTTAGGCAAATGGAAGTTTTCATCTTTTGACATGGAAGGAGGCCAATTGGTCAGCATTATCCAATCCCAAATTTTAGGAAGAAGTCAAAAGGTGTTGAGGCCAAACAATTCCACAATCCTATTGTATGACCTAGCCAGTGGTGTCATGATCATGATCATCTACCAAGAAAGGTAATTGACTTGGCAATGCAAAGAAGACCTTTGACTCATGAGACAATGTGAATGATATTGTTAATATAATGTCTAAAAAAATATGGCATAAAAGATTTTAATATCAAAATATAAAATTAAATAATAATAAATCTAAAAGATTATTATGATATCTACCTTTTAATGCTGCTATTCATAAATAAAAAAAAAATCTTTATTTGATTTGTATAATATATATTTAGTTAATAAAAAAAATCTTTAGTTAATAAAAAAATCTTATTCTTTTACAAGACCACTATGATCGATGGATTTCAGGAATACAAGAACATGAGAGAGGAACTATAATATATATTCACGTGACAAAGAGAGATGGAGAGAACATCTATAATCTCTTAACTATATTGTATTATCATAATTATTCATCTTGTATCAATAAGGTATAGAGTTCCTTCCATCAAGGACGTCTCCTAAAGAATTCTATCTTAATTGGACTTTTTTTTTTATTAGCCAATAACCATAATTAAAATCTAATTATATTCATAATATATCTTGTTTAATTAAATAGGATCACATAATCTAATATATATTTATATTTATTAGATTATGCGACTTGATCTAACCGGTTATTACATGATCATGAGCTACATTTATGCACAAAACGTGCTTACGATTTCCAATAAAATCGATTATCATCTGGTATGATTTAGTTTTTTTTTTCCCCTTTATAACCAATAAACCATTATTTGTAAACTTCTCTTTGGATGTTGTTGGGCCCCAATAATGGACCACATTAGTGGGCTGGCTTATTTGGGCTTCATTTGCCGAGTCTCTCTCTCTCTAAGTTGGTTCTGATGTCAGTGTTGACGGAAAGCTTTGGCCGCCTGACAGTGAGGTATCTGCAGGATGAAGCCGAATCTATCGGGATGATCTCAGACTACAGGAAGTCACAAGCAATCAGAGATTTAGTTAGGAGTGAATTCGGTGGAATCGAGCCAAAATCTCGAGGATCTGATCCAGATTTCATCCAAGTATCTGTCAGCCGACTCGGTCTCACCCCTTCCCATCGTCCGACGAATCCAATGGGAGGGTGGGTGTGGAAGCTTCTCCCCCCCCCCCCTTACCTATGATTGAATCGGTCCCCGACCACCATTATGATTCCAAGTGACACCAGCATCCGTGGCAGCTGGTTGTGGGCTCACCAAATCTTAGTGTCGGCCGACCCGATCTCCGTACCCCCGCCGGGGTTGCGGAGCCCAATAAATTCCCTCACCCATCCTATTGTCCTCGTAACGGTTGCAACAGTTATAGCGGTTAACACCCACCTGGTCATAATTACTTATGTGCTCATTTATAATTACTTATGTGCCACCGCGCCCGAGCGGCTGTTGGGGAAATCAATGCTGGCGTTCGTACTACTTGTGTCTATGGCAGCATCTCGTAGCCCGTCCTATAATTTCACAACATAGAAATCATACATATATACATACATATATACATAGATAGATAGATTCCCTCGTCCGTGGGACCCATACACCAAATATGTCATGTCCGTACAGTCGTGTATATAGAAAAAGCTCGAGCTACTACTATTTAGAGTTGGAACATTCGTGATTACTTGAGAATAACTATGGTTGGAACATTCGTGTATATAGAAAAAGCTCGAGCTCTAAATAACTACTGTTATTTAGAGAATAACAGTCTGATCTTTAAATGTATAGTTGATCCCAAAAAATTTCAAGAAGAAGACATAGAGAAATAGAATCATTGTTATAATTTTTTTTTCAAAAAAAAATTTCTTTTTTCTTACCTAACATTTATTTTTCTTTTCTTGTCTTCATAATATTTTTTTATTTATAAAAGATAAAATTATTTTTAACCTCTATATAGACTATTATTTTTATTCTTATTTTTGTCCCATCGTAATCTTACCTTACACTATTCTCTCGTCTCTCCTTTATTATTGTTTTCACTAATTTTACTATCATCTTCATTTTAATTCAATTGAAAAAATTATATCTAAATTTTATTATTATTCTATCTTTTATCTGTTCTAGTGCTAAGCACTTTGACAATAAATGTAAAGGGTTGTTAACATCTACCACCAACTATGGAAATCAATCAACTCTCGTGTCGTTAGTGCGTACGAGTCTGTCCTGCACTTCTAACTATAAACCTTTTTTTACTATAATCGATCGTTTATGTTTGTAAAAGAAAAAGTATGGTAGATTGAGTTCAGAACTAAACTAAGGTGATAGGAGATGATTACCAATAATCTCATATCTTAAGAAAATAAGGATCGATCCGAGAGAATAAAATAAACACCAGCAAAGTTGAAAAAAAAAAGAGAGTAAAATTTAAGATTTTTTTTTTTTATTAGAGAGGGAGGGAGCAGCGGATCCAAGAAGTGGCCGACAAGATCCCGGTGCAGCGGGGACACGCGGACACGCAACTGTATCGGTCGCACCGTCCGCTGACCGACCGGTCCCTTTCGGTGTCAGCTGTCCCCCACGCGTCCCTGCCCGGGTCCTCTCCTCTGGTATTTACACGTGTCGAATTCTGGTCGGCCCATTTCACTGTTCCCAAGTCCGCTGCCCTCCACGGTTCGCACGCAACAGGATCCGCTCCGTAGCGCGTGCCGGATTACGGGGACCACCGTTTTAAACTCCCTGGGCCGCCGCCCCCGTTTTATGGACGCCGTCGTTGACTTTTCAAAGACCCGCTTCTTCATTCCCATAAAAAATAGCGACTACCACATAACGGGACTCGTTCTCGGTGCAAATAGTAAGTAATTATTAACACCTTAAAGCTAATTAGTTACTTTCCCAGGTTTAACTAATTAGATATACTTTTTTTCAACTTACTTTTTACTATCTTCTCATAAGATTTCGATCCTACAGCCATGCATCTGATTCGAAGACAAAGATTTGCAACACATTTTTCCAGCAGGAGGAGACACAAACTCCTCAGGACTGCAAATCTTCAACAGAGGTTTACGCCACACTCGAGTTGCTTTCGGTAAAGCTGAGACAGACAATGCTTTTGAGGTTGAGACTTTGTGTCACACTTGTTAGATTGTTTGATTAGCAACCAATTCACTATCGTATGGACTAGAGAATTATATTGTTTTTAAGTTAAGGTTGTTAATGATTTCTCTAATTTTTTTCTTAGTTTTCTTCTATTTATTTATTTCTAAGAAGTGAATCCCAAGTTTGGCCAAGAAGATGATAGAGGCATCGACGCGAGGATGGTGTATCACTATGTAGTAGAGTAGGGTTGTCTGCTTCTGCTCCAAACAGGAAGAGGACCACCCTCCAAGGGCAAGTTGGGGGGGGGAGAGAGAGAGAGAGATGAGAAGGAATGGATTGAAATGAAGTGAGGGACAAGAGTTGGATCTGATGTGGTGGAGGTGTTCGACGAGACATGGCTGGCTATCTCCGCATCATTATCAGCGACCTGACCTCCATCATCCCTTCCTTGAATCCGTCACCTATTTCTAGATTCACAGTACGCCAGAAAACCACTCGAGGAAGAACATTAATGCAGTGTCGTAATAACGAAACGAGTCGTAGTAGTATATCCGCAGATGTCAACTGGAGCGCGGTTAGAAGAGTAGTAGTATCAGCAAGCAGCAAAACTATGAATGAAACAAATACTGCTGTTATACTCTTCTTGTACGTTCGTCTGGTCCACCGATCAAAGAAACCATAGAAAGATGTGTCCACGACAGTAATCCCATGACCTCGAACTTGCAAAGATTCTTATCGAGCCAAATAATCATCACTTGTTCCCATGAGTTCTCGACCTCATTGTATGTTTTTTTTTTTTTTTTTTGTCCTCCTGTGTGTTGGAATGATTAGGTTTACAGCAGCCTCTTTGCAGAAATCTGAAGCCGAAGACTAATCTGGGTTGTGCCAAATGGTGCTAAATGACAACACTTCACAAATAGGGGGAAAAAAAAGAAGAAAAGAAGGTTATCCTTCCTTTGGGGGTGGGGGGAGATTACCCAAATCTATCTATCAGCACGTGCCGATGCCGCCAAACATGGAGCCATGAGGGAATATACTTGTGCAGATTCTGTCAACTGCATGTGGTCAACAGTCACCGAGCATGGATTCCAACGATCCAGTGAGACCATATGCTTTGTTTACACCTTGTCGGAATCCAAACCTGTTCATCTCTTTTACAGCTTCACCTTTTTTCACAAACTTCACCTGTACTGGGTTAAGTTAAGCAGTCACCTCCTGGCTGATGCCACGGATGCAGGTCTACTGCATCGGCACATGTGTAAGTGGTTGGACAGTGTGTTCACTGTCAATCCATGGCAGAGATCAAAGCTAAAGAAATATGTGTCTGAAGATTCCAGCTATTCTTTTGATTCTTATATATAGTATGCCAGCAATCTTTGACCCACCTACTTCTTCCATATCCCTTCCCAATCCGTGTCCATCCATTTCAAGTTCACTGTCGATTTGGTTAGTGGAACATTGATTGAAGCATACACTAACTCAGCACAAACATTTCCAGATACAATAGCTACAGAAACTGGACCTGCTTCGGAGGATTGAAGAGGAGAGAAAGTGGAAGAAGATAAAACTTTGCCGATGGATTAGATTCCATTTACAGCAGGACAACAGCTTCCCATACATGTTATCTTCCACAGGGCCAGTGCCAGTAGCACCCACTCAAGGCCAAAGTCATGGTGGGTGTGCATGGAGTTAGATGATAGATTGTGAGACAAGTAGATGCTACATCTACCGAGATTAGTTAAATAAAAGAGTCTCATGAGCTTGATCTGATCAACCCTAAGTTGTGTAGTATCTTCTCTGATCTGGACCTGAAGAGGCTACCAAATGAGAATTTCCCAGTGTTTTCTGTTGAAGAATTTGGATTCGCCTCATCCTTCACCTGCAGAATCGTCTGCCCGATTTCGTTCCTCACCGCCTCAATCATTTGGGTGCAAACAGGATTTCCTGATGAATCTGTGACATAGAACACATTGACAGCTTGAGATCCCCTTGTAGTGACCTCAGCTCGGCTGACCGAGAGCCCGTTCTCCCTAAATATGCGAGTGACATCGGATAGAAGGCCAACCCTATCTTCGCAGCATAGTTCAAGTTTTACACCCTGGCCATAGATATGGAAGCATACTGACATTAGACCATTAATTTAGAACAAAAAAGGAACAAATTTTTTTTTTTTTGATTCAGGATTCTGTCAGACCTCTGTATTTCCTCTTCGGATTGCAGCCTCCAAGCACATAATTAGTCTTTGCCTTTCTCCTTCCGAACTGATGGGGCTTCCATCGACGTGCCGAATGTAATACTCCTAATGGCAAACAATTTAAGATAATTAACAAACATTTCGATCACTCATGCATGTATATAATCTTGTTCATCATGATGCTGGATGGTACTAAATAAATGATCATAATGAGTCGGCGGAAACCTGATATGCTTCAGGCCCTTCAGCAATGACAGTTGCATGAAACACCACATACTGCATATCTGTGAGAGTACAGACTGTGTCAAAGAGTAGCTTCGGTCGATCTTTACATCTCAAGTTCACCATTGAATACCCTTTCTCGGTACAATTCTCTACAGTCACGACTGGCTTGCTCCTATCACTTGCGGCGTCTTCACCATCTGTGTCATCCTTGTCATAATCCCTATCAGCATACAACATCTGATGCAATCTCCTCTGAGTATGAGTGACACCCACGGATATCGCAGTCTTTGCACTCTTGTCTCTGTCGCCTTTGAGTATGTAGCGCAGAAGGCGTTTGACCTTAGCAAGCCTATCGCTGTCATCAATTGGTCCTCCATTCACTTCATCTGTGATGTAAACAACCGATGCCATGCGTGAATTGTGTGTCCAGACTTCGGCTGCCACAACATTGCACTTGAGGTCCACAAGAACTGCAAATATCTCAGATAACAGCCCTGGCCGATCTCTGCCTATTAGTTCGATCGAAGTGTGCTCTGAAGAGGCTTGTATGCCTACAGATCTTCTCAACGCCCGGGAGCTTAGTGCCCTTGTTGATAGTGACTGCAAGGTGGACAGTTAATCACCAGAACAAGAATTCTAAAGCAAGGAAATGATGACTAAAATTTTCTCTGGTTAATGTAACATTAAGAGGCAGCTGCTCTCAAACAATTAAGACTCCATACACACTACCAAATGAAACCAGTTAGTATCAAAAGTTTCCACTAATATGGGAAGATCATGACTTCAACTTGGTGTGATTACTAAAGATGAGTATTACTGAAAAAATAACAAGTTTTACATCTTTGACCCAACTGAAAGCAACAACTTTGGCATCTTTTCTTTTCTCTCTTCTCTGTTCTCTGTAAGCTTCAAAAATCTTATAGCAAAAGAGTCAGTATTACAACCTAACCTACTGGAGAACATGTCCAACACACAGAATATGCTACTTAGGCCAAATAAATTGAATGGAACCAACTTCTGTTCTGCAAACTAGGCCCTTTTTTTTTTTTGTGTGGCAAAGGCAGACTAGTGATTATTTCGAATGACAAATAATTTTAATATACATACATACCTGTTGAATACGGTCAATGACTTCATTATCATAGATTTTATTCCCACACTGGTCGACAACATGGAACACTGCAAACATCAAAGGAGGAAAACAAATGATGTAGATCAAGGAGAAAGATGGTTGAGGAAGACCATATAACACAAGGAGGGAAAGGAGAAGCTACCATCCATAAACCACTCTCCATCGGAAGAGATGTAAGCCCTGCTGATACTTAGGTTGAGATCAGTCAAGACCTGCACCACATCTAACAAGCTCCCGTGCCTATTAGCACTGGCCACCTGCATTGAAGCACACAATTCAACCCTCAGAACACACAAAGCCATCAACAGAAAGCCCGGTCACCCAAAGGGAAAAGCCACAGCCAAGCAGCTGACCTGCACCAAGGTGGCCTTCCTGCTCGAGGTATTGTCCACAGTGACCCTGAAAGATTGGGAGCTTCACAAACTTGCAGAAACCACTTCAATTCAAATGAAATGTGAACGGACAAGGGAGAAGAGTTCTTACCTTGGAGGGTTCAGCTGAATCACCAACTTTTCATACTCATCATCAATGTCAGCCAAAGAACCACTGTCCATCATAGCTAGAACAGTTATTGTACTTGTTACCAGTAGCTGGAGAGGACTAGACTAGCAGGAGAACAAGAGAAGAAGCTAATGGAACAAAACAGGCTCTCCTTGTTCTTTCTCAACAGTAGTACTGTTCCTTTTCTAGTCATCTATGCTATCTCACTCACTCCCTCTGAAAGGCTATGCCTTTTTTTATATTGCTGTGCTTGTGTGTTCCCAGTGGCTGTTGGTGGCCCTTGGCTTGGGCAAAGGGTGGGAGGGGGGAGGCAGAGGGAGAAGAAAAGGCTGAGAGGAGGGATAAAGAAAGTTTTGTTTTGTTTGGCTTGTGTTCCAAACAAAGGTGGCTCACCATACCACAACATATCATGTGTGGATAGGTTTGTGGGGAGAGAAGGATGGGAGAGGGTCCCTTCACCATCCTTCCAAAAGTGGAATTAGGGTTATGGCCGAATGCTTCAGGTGGGCAACAGTTCCATCACCATAGTGGCTCTTATTACCTTGTCCTTCATCCCCATCTTAACCATAATCTAATGCATCAGACACAGATCTTGATTGTGTGGAGTAGCTCTTCTTTGTTTGTATGGATTCCATTCCCTTTCTCTATCCTTTTCTCTGGGTGAAGAGATTCTCCATCCTGTTGAACCTTTACATCAATTGAAGCAGTGTCTACTGATGCTTGCTTGAACTACAGAAAGAAACTATATCCTTCTCGAGAGGATTAGAAGTGACAAATACAATAATCCATTTACATTGTGGAATATATGATGCAAAATTTGTTGGATTAGGCCCAGCACCAAGGTTTCTTACTTTACCAAAAATTGAAGAATGTGACATCTGAGACATTTAAGACAAATAATACCAACACAGAATCTGACAGATCACAGAACACTTTTGTTTTAGATACTAAGAAAACTATATCTCTACTATATCTAAAAAACAAACTATTCCTTGCCTTTTACCCAAGAATAAATCAAAAGAAACAAAGATAGGCACTGTCTTTCCTAATCCAATTCTTAAAGGGGTTGTACAATATTTAAAAGATTTTTATGGGATTTGGCAATCTTTGTTAACAATGATTGAGGAATGATTGTTAAGCCCATCAGTACAACTCAAATGACATATACTTAAAATCTGTAATTGTTTTGAAAGAGCAAGTGATCCAAGCTGCCTTCCTGTTGAGCTATATCCTACTCAACTTGGAGCTCCCATGTCCCTGAGGTCAAGATGGAAAGTGGATGTATATTCCAATTTAATGATTTTAATCAAAAATAATGAAAAAAAAAAAATGGAAATATACAACCAACCAGCAACTTTGGTAGTATAACAAGCATGCAGGGCAAGTACTGCAACTATCATTAGGAGGAGCCTTCTGCTGCTGTAACTATCATTTGCCACATTCTAAACCCACAAGCAGGCAGACAATTATTTTGCCATTTCACCTTTGCAATACTTCACAACTGCTTTGCTTTGATGGAATAAATCCACACCGAAAACTTATTATCTAAAACATTTAACGTTGTTTTAGATGAGTTGTAATTCTTGTAGCACTAGATGTAATTTGGCATTGTTAAAGTTCTTCTCAGATTTGGAACTCATCCTTGAGCAGATAAGTCAGATATCAGCTTTGATTATTGTATGAAATCTTCAACTTTGCTGTCAAAGAAGGTTCCTGTTCTGTGCAGAGGAAGAACAAAACAAGGTGGAGGCACATGATGAACAATTTACCAGTGATGAAATAGTCATCAGTAAAAATCATCTTCTTTGACTTGCTTTAGCATCAAAAGAAAAATAATGCAGGATTTCCCTTGGTGATGCATAACAAGAAGCTAAAGACAGCAGGTATTTTGATCAAGAAAGGATTCACTGTTTGGCATAAGAAGAGGGGGCTGAGCATCTGTTGGTGCAGCAAGAATAAACAAGAAACATCTGGGATACTATCCTTGATGCCTGTGAGCCGCCAGCTTCATAAAGATGCTTGGATCTTGTTTGGTTCATTGGGTGAGAGACCTCTTCTTTCCTGTTGTTCCTTGGGTAACATTTGTGCATTCTTTTCTTTCATTCAGTGATGGGATAGTAATACAATTTCACATCACAACTAGGTAATTATTTACTGGAAATCAATGTGAAACTTCCCCATTTCATGTTTCCAACCTTGCAGTATGTCGCATAAGGGTAACCAGTTTAAGATTTCTTCGTCGTAAAAATGGCCACATCACTGGCTCAACTATAAATTTAATTAGATCTAACAGGTAGGTCTTCCCAAAACCTTGAATAAGATTAGAACAAAAGAATGATAATGCGCTTGATTATACTGATCCAGGAGAAAATGAGATCCTTGGTAAAAAGCTTGAAAAGATGTATGGCAGTGAAGTGTGATCATGTATCAAGTGTTGTAGTATCAAGACAAAGATATGATTGACAATTGATATACACTGTAACAACTGATATATTATTCAATATTCCTCAAGGATCCTAATCCTTCTTCCTTTACCTAAATTACATGAAATATTTAATACAGTGAGACTCTTGATGAAAGCGAAACTTGTTAGTACTTCAAAACTGAGGAAATAAGAAGAAGAAAGCCAGAGACTGCACATCTTAGTCAATACCACTTTGAGCAGAAAGCTTACTTGCTGTTAGGTTAGAAACTGAGAGAGATCACATATCACTTCTTAATGGTTCATAAAGAGATTTCAAAACCCCTCTCAGAACAGTCATCTTGTCCTGCTTCTGGTCATCAAACATCCATTGGAACCTTCTCATGTTTATACTGCTTATTCATCATTCCCCAAGCCTCCTTTACTAAAAAACATATTACACTTGGAAGTTGATCTACCATGCTTCCATATATTAAATTATTAGCTTTGATACCATCCGGTGCAGTGCAAGGAATCCACATTCAAGAAAAATAATACATCTTTTGTGTTTTTAAGTATATCTGATGTAGACAAGTACGGGACGCCAACAATAAATTTGTTGGTTCTTACATTAAGTTCAATGGATTCTTTTTTTCATCTTGTTTCACACTAAAATTCAATGTTCTTGGCATCTGTTTAGTTCGTAATTATAGATTTTGGCTGATCCTAAACCTTCCCTGGGTGGTCTGCTATAGTGTTCAACTTGATTTCTTATTATTATCTTCTTCTTTTACTCCTGTATTTGATGAATACACTTTATAGCACTTCCAAATAAATAGCGAAAGCTAGCTCCTATACTGCAAAGTGCAAACAAACATGCTCAAGAACACATTTAAGTGCTAAGGGTTTATTGCATGGCTTTGGATCTAACATAAACATAAATTTCAGTTTGATGGATTCTTTTTTTCATCTTATTTCACACTAAAATTCAATGTTCTTGGCATCTGTTCAGTTCATTATTATAGATTTTGACTGCTCTTAAACCTTCCCTGAATAGTCTGCTATATTGTTCAACTTGATTTCTTATCATTATCTTCTTCTTTTACTCCTGTATTTGATGAATGTACTTTATAACACTAACAAATAAATAGCTAGCTCCTATGCTGCAAAGTGCAAAAAAACATGCTCAAGAACACATCTAAGTGCCAAGGGTTTATTGCATGGTTTTGGATCTATCATAAACATAAATTTCAGTTTGACCTGCTTCTTCCCTAATCAAATTTAATTTAAGAAATAAAATGGGGGTGGAAGAGAGAACAGACATGGCCTCTCTCAAGACATGTGAGCACTAAGCAGTAGCAAAAAAAAAAAAATAAAAAAAAATCATAAAAAAGAACCTCAACTAAAGTGATGATATCAGAAGCAATTCTTATTCTTGCGGCAACAAAAAGTCAATTTTACCACTCCATCTAACCAAACAACAAAAATTCCAAATGATGCTTCGAACTATATATACAAACCTCAAGATAAAATCTTTAACTCCCTTCCAAGCATTTCAGCTGCATGCATCTGCAATCAAAACTGACATCTAAGCATCCAAATTATTCTCAACTAATGAAAAGGTTTCAGCAACTAAAGAATCAAGAGAGGACATTACCATTGCTTAGGGGCCCTCTTGTGATCTCTTGCATACAAAGAGGAGGCAGAACAAACACTTTGGTTAAAACCAAGTGGAGGAGATAACATCAATCACCATCATCATCTCTCTCTCCATTAACTTTGAACAAAAAAGAGAACCATCCAACCAAAAGAACAAGAATAACAAAGGAATTCTATTATCTCCTGACAAATCTTGTACATCTCTCACCCAATTCTCCTGCAAACCCCCCTCCTATTCTGACCTTCCTTACTCTGCAGACACCTCTGATTTTTCGTTAGGAGTAGGAGATTTTTGTTGCTGTTCTTGTTGCACCTGCTGATGATGATGCAAATGGCCACTGCCCTGCCCTATATGCTGATAGAATTGACTCAGTGCCTGAGGATTCAAAATCCCAACTTGCCCATGTTGTGATAATCCGAGCTCCAATCCGGGCATCGGCGGCCTCTGGCCGCCCAGCAATGACGTGAAGCTCATTTGATTGGTATTAGGTTCAGGCAATTCCAAAGCAGGAAATCCAATTCTCGGCAAATTCGATGCCACAGGCATCGCCGCTGCCGCTGATTGGAAGAAACTCGCGTCGAATCCGTCGACCGGCGGCAGCCACAGTTCTGGGTGCGGCCGCCCGAAGGTGGCCCAGTTAACTCTGTTCTGTCCTGATTCTTGAAACTTGTTGTGGTGCAGGCCGGCGGAGGCCGTGGCAGAATCGGCCAGATTGGTGCCGGCGGCTGAGGACGACGAGGTGAGGACAGAGGCCGGGATGGTTCCAGACCCGGTAGCGGCGATGATGGAGGATTCAGCCTGCTGGAGGAGCCACTGGATGGTCTCGCCGTCGGATTTGTGGCCGAGCTCGCGGGTGAGCTGGAAGATTCGCGCGGCGCAGAGGGCGGGCATGCGGACCCGGCGGCCGCGGCCATCCACCTTGGTGTGGCGGTCCTTCTTGGAGCTCCGCTTCGGAACAAGGTGGCGCCTTTGTTCACCTTTCTCTGCCGTCACCGCTAGGTGGGCGTTTCTGTTGGGCTGGGAGGCCATATCACTGTCTGCAGCACTCTGCCTTCTTCGTAGAGTCCTCTTTTAACAGATCGTAGCAGGCCCAGTGCCTAATGGAAGCTGCGAATTAGCAGAGGCCTAATGATTCATCGGAGACGGAAACAACTGTCGGGATGTATATGAAATATAAAGCAAAGTGAGATGTGGAATTTGGGTTGTCAGGGACGGAGATGAAGAAAAAAAAGCTCTCCTTTTTGCATAGAAGGTGAAGTTTGGAGTGACAGAGATGGCGATAAGGAGGGGAAAACAAGAATTACTTTGTGCAAAGATTGCAGTTTGGGTCTGAGAAAGGACTCCCGAGGAGCAGAGAGGTCCAGGTGCTAGGATTTCATGGGCATATCGCCTGGGAATGTCAATGCAGTCGGGGGAAGAGGAGGAAGAAAGATGCTTAATTAAGGGAAACCAGATGCCAAAGTCTCGATCTACTGCTTTGTTTTTGGCTCTCACTTGGTGGCTCTTCTTTGTCTTCTTCCTCTACTGTTTGACCTGATTGGTGGCCTGTCATGCCCAGCTCAACAGACAACAATGTCACGGATCAAATTCCCGTTCTTTTCTCGAGTCCTCCCTCCCTCTCTCTGCTCTCCGTTACAAGCTGGACACCATGACTGCACCATCTTTTCATCATTGATTTCCTCTCTGCAGGATTAGTGCATCTTCAGCCCCGGAGGGTTCTTCTGTTCAATACTAGATATTTTTAGACCCATTGTTGCCAATCTATAAAGCTGACATTTTCCCAGAAAATGACGAAGCTGACGACAGAGAAGAATGGATTCTTTTTGACAATTCAATGCAGGGAGACCTCCTCTCCATCATACACATTTGTCTGTCATTAAGCCGTATCTTGACAGTTTAAGAGATCCCATCTTGTGGGTTCTTTGACATCCAATTCGAACTTGGTAAAAACCAGAAATCGGAAAGATTTGAGAGAATGGTATCAAGAATCCAAGACCATACATTCTTTCATAATCTGGATACCAGTTTCATTGTGCATGTGGAATCATTCATCCTGTGTTCTTCTTGCCTCTTTCTTACCGGAAGAGAAGCATAGGAACCAAGGGACGATGGTCAGCATCAAAGACCATGTACCATTCTGCAACTCCACTTGGCAGGATATCTTTGAGGATAAAGATGATAAAGACATGGAAAACAACAGACAATAAAAACCTTCTTTTCAATACAGCTTTTACTTGCTGTCTCTATTTTCATGTTAATTATTTTGCTAAGAAGAAGAAGAGACATTTCTGACGTGATGTTTCAACTAGCTTGAACAGAAAATTAGAACCCAGATAGATAATAAAAGATCATCTTTGTGAAATGTTTCTCCCTAAAAAGTTATATCCATTCTTTGTATTTGCTTTAAATGCTGAAAAAAAAAAAACTTCTCATTGATGTTTTAACTTCCGAGACAGAAGTAAAAAATTATGAGCAAGTGCTGGAAAACATGACGTTTATGAACACTGTGGTGTATGTACTGGCACCACTAGAGAGACTTCGCTTTCAAGTCACTGCAAACTTTTCGATCATGAATTAGTTCTTTCTGCGGGTGACATCAAAGTCAAATGAATAGCCTTCAATCTTTACTCCACTCTCTATCATGACACTCGCGATATCATCAACTTGTTCTTCCCCACAAGTATAGCATCTATAAAGAGGAAAAACTCAAAATGATCACAACAAAAAAGAATATATATAAAAAAAGGGTTTGTCATCACTGACAGCTTCCCCCGGGCTCATCCTTTCTCTTCTTCTTTGCATTATAAGATAACCTTTAGAACCTAACTGGATATTACAGTAACGTGCAGAATGATGCTGACAACTTCTTCTTCTTCTTCTTCCTCTCTCTCTCTCTCGTGCAAAGACGTGCAATCTGTTCCTTCATGTGTGGAAGTTTTTATTTACCTGTGTTTCCCACGCCGAGAACTCAAGAAACCATGGAAGGAGTAGGTTTGACATGCCACTCGAGATCCCATGACATCAAGGAATAAATATGATGGATCTAATGACTTTGCGAGGTGGAAGAACATTCTGGGTTGGATAAGCTTCACACTCCATCTGTAAGGTTGCAATGTGGAACAAAGCTTCGGTAAGCTCGGTTTCGTCAAAAAAAAAAAAAAAAAAAGGACTGTTCTGCAAGATACTCCAAAACCTTTGCTTACTTACAAACCATCCATTCTGCCTCGAGATTCCCGCACTCGTTGATCCCTGGCAAACCGCTTCCTGATACCGACGGCCGGGATGACGTTTGATATGTCGCGCCACATTGCCGCGCGCGTAGTGTGTGCACGACTGTGCCCAAACCGTGGAATCACCGTCCATGCCCTCCGGATTCGCAATTGCACGAATCGCAAAGCAGAGTTGATGCTCCACCCATATAAGCCACCCAAAGGGGAGGGAGGGAAACCCCAACACGCTCAAAAATAATTCCGCAGGAGAATAATTCCAGAAAAGAAAAAAAAAGAGGGAAACAACATGCGGCGAAGGCATCTCCGACTGCCGAGCTCCTCCGACGAAGACGGCGACCTACGACCCGAAACCCTCAACGATCCTAACCCCAATCCTCCGCTCGATATCTCCGACGATGACTTCGTCGACGTGCCGGACGACCTCCCCCCGCCCTCCCCACGCTCCGCTGAAGCCGCGCCCGAGGACCAAGGATCCGCCGCCGCCACTGTAGAAATGGTGGAGGAGAGGGCTGGTTCCATCGGCCCGATCGATGAGTTCCTCCGGAAGCTCGGGCTCCGTCTCCGGCCGGACTGGCTGGGGTCGTGCGCCGACAGGTTGATGGCCACTGGATCAGGATTTGAGGCCCTGGATGTCGCCGGGAAGGCCAAGAGGTGCTTCGAGCAGTTCCTTCTCTCCGATATGAATGTCTCCGGTGCCGGCGTCCTTCCTGAGAATGTGCACCTAATGCACAAGACCGAGCTTGAGGGGCCTTTTGTTGTTCAGGTAAGTGCTTCCTCCTCTAGGGTTTGCATTGTAGGAACTAGATCCTATGAATGTAAATGCTCGTGTTTCCTTTTATATTGATCTTACATTCAATGATGTGGGAAGAATTGGGCGAAAATATCCTTTTTGGTTACTTGGGGTCTCAATCACTGAACAGACTAAAATCAAATTAGTAATGTGGCCTTTTGGACCACTGGAGACTGAGATGAGTTTATTTTCTTTTCTTGCTTTCTACTTCTTCCTCTGGGTTGTATAGGTTTTGGGGCTGTTTTCATACCAAAGCAGGCACTAGTGGCTTGTACCCGTGGATACCATGGACTAATGGACCTCGCTGAGTAATAGGGCTGCGGTTTAGTTAGAGATTTCGTGGAGACATTTTTTTCTTCTCTGGGTTCCCCTTTGTTCTCTTTTGTTCTTGGGTTACCGGGTGAGGTGGCTCTGGTTGGCAGATTACACGCTGTGTGTGTGCTATATTTTACTCATGTGATCCCGCATAGTCTGTTAGTGGGGTTCATACTTTTATATTGTTGTTTGTATTTTGCAACTGGTTTGTGCCTCGGGATAATAGCCAGAAATATTAAAGGAAGCTTTAAAATCTACACTGAATATATTCATTTATTTGAATATGATCTAAAGACTCTAAAATTAGAATTGGATTGAGATATGATCTAGGAATACATTGCAGGTCTCCTTGGTACTTGAGTTCTTGCTGGTTAAATATTTTGGGCTAGCTTGTATCAATATCAATCTTTGGTAACTTTGCTAATTGCACGAGCTGGTTGTTCTCTGTTCATTTTTCTGGGAGTTAGTGTCTTTCAAGTTTCAATTTTAGGATGTTACATGTGTTTCTAATCAATCAATGTTGTATCCCTGGCCTCTGAGTTATCTTTAAGTCTGCAATTTTTTTTGTTTTCGCAAATTGCGTAATATAAATCTATAGTTTGTCAAACTTTCTCGGAGTCTAAAGCCTTTCCATCACCCTCTCAAGCTTTTTAAGCAATTTACTATCCACTTTGTCATCCTCTCCATCTGAAGTTGATGCCACATACTTCATGTTCAATGTAGAATTTTTAGTATGATGCCATTGTTTTGATGTAACTCATACTCCGGAGGCTTCATGAGTAATGTGGGTCAGCTCATTCTAAGACCAGTTAGGGACTAGTTGATAGATATCGGTAGGTTCAACTGACAGCAAAGGAATTAGGAAGATTTATAGCAGTCATATCTCATATGATATTACTTTCTTGTCATGGTACAGTAGTATGGGCATGTGTTCCATTCACCTAACGTCAGGCTTCTCTTTTTCCAGGTTGATGAAATAGTTAACATTTCTGCTCCACTTCGGGAAAGATACCACGACATGCCTGCTGGATGCAAGAGATGCCTGAAATTGTCAATAACAGATGGTGTTCAACGTGTATTTGGCATGGAATATAGACCCATTAAAGAACTTGAGGTTCTCGCTGCTTCTGGTCTTAAGGTCTGCTATGAGGTTCTATAGTGTCATCTCTTTCCAAGATTGCTTTATATCTTGTCCAATCTCATTGGTCTATGATATACCTTTTACATAAGATCTGGCTATGAAATCTTTGAATTCTCCACTAATGTTTTTTGTCCGTATGGTTTTTAAAAAAATGCTATTTGTTGTTGCTTGAGTTCAGAAATTGTCATATACAGCTTTCTTTGCCCACTATTAATCATTTTTATTGGCATGAATTGTTGCATCTATCTTGACCATATCATACTTGGTTAGAAACTCTGCATCAGTCAAGGGAGATTATGTTAGTTTAATGGATGATATTCAGAAGTTCAAAAATCTTGTGATGCAACATGTAAAAGTAGTTGACTTTTGAATAATTTACATTTGTCATTCAAGTTTGCTGCTCTATCCTATTCTCATTGTTTACATCATTAAATTTAAATTTAGTTTATGGAATTTGCCCTATCCATCTAAAAGGTTGATTTTACATCTGGATATTTGGTTAGAATATTTTTCAACTCATTCTCACCTATGGACAGTCCTCTATGAATCAGTGAATAGTTTCAGAAACAGCAACTTGCACACACATATGCATTCATTGATATCATGGTCATATTATCGTCATGAGTTTAGGAAGGAGGATGGTTTTATCAAGATGGTCTTTTTCCATTAAACATATAAGAGATTCAATTTAACATGGTTTGCTGAATTCTGTTCATTTTGTGCAAGTGTTCCCTGTTGGTACGAATGATGCACAACTATTTTCTTGCATCCAGTAACAAATCTGAATGATCACTTAAAGTTGCACAAATTGGTTTTTTAGCTTTGCTCTTGAGTTTTTGACCTGTAGGCATGAGATGATTATCATCTCTGGTTTTACTGCCTATCTTTGACAATACTGTTATGACAATTTTATACAGTCTAGCTATAATTTTAATGTATGATAGGTTTTTATCATTCAACATTGACTTTTTTGGTGGATCGTTTCCCATGCCTTCTCAATATCTCGATGGTAAATTGTTATTGATGAATTGCATTGTTGAGGATTAAGACAGGATTTGGCAACTGTAGGTTGTTGTTTGTAATGTACACATACGAAGAGGACTTTTGCTGCTAGTCCCAGAAGCTTTTGCAATTCTTGGAGGGATGGCTGATGATTTAGATGCAGCACGGAAGAGGCTTGTTGCCGAAATAAATAAGCCACCAAGAGGGATAAGGTACTCTAACATCTTTGAAGAATTTTATTGACCTTGTTTTGTGTTCCTAACAGTGACTTCAAATGCCATACACATCCATTTTTTCATTGTATACTGTATGTTATCTCTGTCCTGTAACTTCACTTATAATAACTTGTGCAGGAAGCATGGTAATATATCTTCATTGACTACAAGAGCTTCTCTTGCAGCTTGGCCATCTGATACAATTAGTTTGGGTCTAGAGACAACTTCGACATTGCAAAATTCAAATGAACCTCAAATATTGAATCAAGGTACTCTGTCTTGTGAAATGATTACTCTTTTTATGAATTTCATTTTGTTTCTTAAACAAAGTTCCCATTATCATAGAACAGAACGTGGTAAAATTAAGAAAGAAATTAGTTTCCAAATTTCTAAACACTGATTCTTGGTCACTGCTAGAGTAGGAGTTTTCTGGCATCAATTGATTTGTTAATCTCCACAACCTTCCTTCTTCCTTTGTGATTTCTTCTGCATGTTCTAGTTTTTTTGATCTCTGTGCTTGCACCTGTCCTTTAGCACGTTAAATTTCTCATGAAGGTATGCTTGGAAAAATATAGTCATCACTAGCGAAAGAGTTCTTTACATGAGCTTGTCTGGAAAGTTGAAGGCAAGAGAAAAAGTTGTCTGTAAGGGGACAACTTGACATGATCTAGCACAGCATGTATTGCCAGCATGTCATGACATTGTATGCCTAAAATGATTCTTGCGAGCTGTATTATGTTGCAAAAAGTTTCCCAGTATAAATAATTATGAAAACTGCTGCAATTTTTTACAATGACTTTAAGACTTGATCTGCTAGCATAAATAGGTGGGCAATACTGTCTTTTTCAGAATCTGTTAAAACACCACAACCTATGGCACCGTGTGAGGTAAACCTCGATGAGTTGATGTGGCGAGGTTGCTTCATTGGAATGTGTATTATTGGTCATAGCTGTAGAATCACGTTTTGTGCTTGCAGCATTAAGGGCGAGTTTGTAGGGCCCTAGAAAGAGGGTGGAGCTAATACTTTTGGCTTCTTCCCTCTAACGTAATATGTAGGTAATAAAAAGGAATTCAAATAGTTTAAATGAAAAAAAATTAGGTGCTCTGCTAAATCAAACTATGATAATTAATAAAATTTAAATATTTTACCTTATTTGTAGTTACCTAGAACTGTTTGTTCAATGGTATTCTTCATGGCTTTGATAATGATGAGCTATCCCTGATGCTATTATGCCTGAAGAAAATTTTTTCTAGATGTTGAAACTTGAAGGTACATCTACCTTAACCGAAATCTAATTTCTAGGTGCTGTTTCCGAGATCTTGTACTTGTCTGTTTCAACTTAAAATTTGCAGTCTTATTCTTAATTATGCTTCATATAGAAGTATGAAGAATTATCTAGATCACTTTTTTATCTCAAGGGTGAGAAAATCAGTTTTCTGATACCAGATTAAATATTTTACTGTACATAATTTAAGATCATTTTGTAGTTCCAGAATTGGCTATCTCTGGGACTGGCATTGGAAGAACGAGAACCGAAGGATTTGTTGATCCTAACATTGGGAGAAACAACACCGAAGAATTTCCTACCCAGGATGTCAGAGTTGTTGCTGCTGAAGAATCTATTGCTTACACTGAGCAGAACATTTTGGGAGAGGCAGCTTATGACAACAATCAGCCAGATACAGAACCTATTTTAGCCCATAATTCTGCTTCAGATATGGAAATTGCCTGTGCTTCAGATGAAGAGGATGCAACTGGTGAAGTAGAACATCCCCTCATTCTAAGTGGTGACAATGAAATCCCTTTCACATATTTGGCTTCTTTATTTGCTAAATGGGCCACACAGCAGGACAACAAACCATGTGTTCAAGGGAGAATCAAGGTTCTTTCTTTTGCTCTTTGAGACTAGTTCAAATTTTGTGTGACCATGTATTTTGTTGAAATCTCTTTGTAAAGGAAATGCTTGAACAGATCATGTAGGCTTTAGATTTGTACTAAGCATCATGATCCGACTGATGACTCTTAACTTAAGAAGTGAACAGTGAAAATTTCTTTTTGTTTTGAAATCACAAACACATTTGATGAAATTTTATGCTACTATGAATGGAATAATGATATGCTAATCTTCATGAGCAAATCTAATCCTGGATTTGTAAATATAAGAAACCACACTGCTATCTTCATTCCACTTGTGGAAGTGCAATAGCAGGATGAAAAACTATATATCTAGCTGCAATTTTATTTGGGTTTGTCTGTAATGGATAATCACTTATTGGTTAAACATAATATTGACATGCAGTGCTTTCTGACTGGTGTAAAAGGATTTCATTTCAAACAGCGGAGTACCTATGAACTTCATGTTTATGTTGATGATGGAAGTCTCATATCTGAGGTCCTCATTGATCACAGAGTAATTTTCTTTTCTTGTCTGATTCTTTTATTTTGTTTTTGTACTTTCTGTTGATTTATTTTTAGTAGAAACATCCTTTGTTCTTTCCAGGTTGTACAGAAGAGTATCGGCCATTCTCCAGAAGAGGTGACTAGTGCACTTTCTTCCACTGAAAAGAAAACTATATCAGATATGAAGGACACTTTGAAAACCTTCCAGCTTTTCTTGGCTAAATTTGAGGTAGTTTGGTTTTGTTGCTTGTATTTTCTCCAGGCCCATTTTTATTTTACACTCGAGGTTATGCAAAGTTTGTGAGCACTGCCATCAGCATCTATGTGATGCTTCTTGCTTTGGCAACATTTGACTAGTATTCTTTTGAGCTGATGCTGTGGTCTCATGAGGTCTATTTATCACCATGAACAATTAAGTAGGAGCCTTCCAGTCTGGAATAGTCATCCATGATGTATGTTTGCATAATCTGGTGTTGAGTGTCATTGTTCGATACATTGATAACAGGCGAAAACCTGTCATGCTTTGGGAGATTAATGTTTAATGATTTGTTTTGTCACAAATCATATCATGTTTGGCAAATTTATACCTTCTAAATATGAATCTCGAGTTGTTTTCTTTGTTAGTAGCAGTCATAATCAGATCTTATAGAGATTTTCTTTTTCTTTTTTTGGTGTTAGATTAGACTGAGTGCACGACTTTATGATTAAATAATATGTTCTGCTACTAGTATCTAATTTAATATGTTTTGCATAGATTATAGTAACTTGCTAGTCTCTAGCAATCTGAAATATATGATTGTATACAACAGATATTTCATTAAGATGGTTTTGGCAATTTTATGTGGTCATAGCTCACAATTAAAATCACCATGTCTTAAGGCTAGTCAATTATCATTGACCTTCTACGGAGGAGGTTCCATGTGTCAAATTAGGATATACAAATCTTTGCTCCCTTGTAATGGATTCGTTAGCTTTTTCACGGCTGAGAATTTTGCTTAAACTTTGTTACATGAGCTATTAATGAAGCTTGTTAGCTGGTGGTAAGATTTGTATTATATTGGATTGTTCGTTTTAGGTATGGAAAGCATTTATTTCATTTTTTTGTCATATTTTTATTATTTTTTCACTTTATTGTTTATACATCAGATTGTGTTATTTAGCTGAAAACTAAAAACTGAAATCAATATGGTATTTCTAGCAAAATTCTCTATTGGTTTACTTGTTAGTTCCATGCAACTAGCATTACCGGTACCATGATTATTACATTGAGTTATCTTTAGAAATACTAGTGCAGAATCAAATTATACATTGGACACATATATAAGAATTAACACTATTACCACTCTTCATTTTAAATATTTTCAGATACTCTTATTAGAAAATGTTATGATTGAACTATAGGGCACAATGCTTCTGGAGATGAATAGAAACTCTTCACTTCCTGTGGCCCTTGCAATGAAGCAAGGGGTTTCTACATCAGCTCCATGGCTGCTTCTTAAAAGACTGGCAAAGACTGCTGCACAAAGCTCTCAACAGAACAATTTGAATCCCATTAATTTATCTCCTTGATGGATATGTTTAATTTATGGATTCAAGTGCTGTATGGCATTGGGAAAGTTGTTGTTGGAGGTTAATTCTTTAAGGTATTTCTCTAGTCCAGGGTTTTGAACTATAAATTTTAATGGATCCAGATCCTCTGATGAAATAACAAGGTTTCTTTGTCAGGGTCTCAAGCATTAAAGATATCATGTTGTCGTTGCATCAAGAGCTAAGTCCATTTCCCAGCTTTTGGTCTCAAGCATTAAGGATATCATGTTGTCGTTGCTATGTTTAAAGGTAAACATTTGTCTGGTTTGTTTTACTGTTATAAAGAAGTAATACTAAGCAGAATGTATCTGCTTTATTTTGTTGTTCAGTTGCTAGAACATAAGTTGCTGGGGCATTCACTGGCCAAACGATCTCCTAGATAATACAGATGCTGCTTCTATCCCAATTCCCAATAGTATTTTCATGCCAATTTGAATCTTTCTAAGATCTCCACTTCACAGTTTTAAATGGTATATATTCATAATTTTAATAATCTTTCTACAGAATGGGTTTGATCTTTTTAAACCTAGCTAGGGAAGTCACTGAATACTAATTGTTATTTTGCCGATATGTGATTGTTACTTAAGTAGAATTTATACAAACTGTACAGAGGCACTGCTCAAAGTTCTTCCATATGACTAGTTATCCAATGTATGGTATAGCAATATTGTTCAGTCAGCCTTTTTTTCCAAAATAAGAACTTAGATCAAGTGTTAATGCTGCTTTGCGATTGGGCTTCTGTCTATAGCAACAACGGGTTTAGTGGTGTGGCAATTGTTTTTTCTTTTTCCATTGTCAGGCTTGTTAGAAATCTTTGAAGAAAAAACAAATTAAAGTCAACAAGCTGTTTAGATAGTAGAGTAAATAAGCGTCTGTTGTAAATGCATATTTCCTTGGTAATTCTTTTAGGGTCTTTTGGCTCAGATTTAAGCTAGTCCTGATTGAGAAAAACACATTCCTATCTGTTGACCACTAAGATATGGAGAATCATGTGACAATTCAAAGATATTGATGCATTTTTCTAGTTAATTTGCTTGCATTTGATTGAAAAAGAACATTTAGGTCTTCCTGTAGAAAACATCCTGTACTAATTTATTATTATTATTTGTTTTAGTTTACCACGACTACATACAACGCTAACTACATGTGGCTATTTCTAGGGCTGCAATGTAATCTCTTTGGACAGCAGCATGGAAGTCCTGTGCCAGGCACAAGGTGACTCGGCAAACTTATTTTACAGCTTATTGGCTTTGAGTTATGGAGCGCTTATGGAGAATATATCTGTCAAATCCTGTTCGCATTAGCCACAGCAATTTCCTGGCTGATCTGCTTCAACTCATTTGCTTTGGTTATGTCCGCAATATATGCATCATTGCCATCCAGGAAACAGCCATGAGGACATGCTTTCTCCTTCACAGATGCTCCCCATGATATCGGTCAGCTACTTGCTGGTGAAAAAGGAGGCTTGCTAAAGCAATTAAAATTGCATATATTTGCCAGTAATGATTTTAATTGCACATATTGATCTCATATAATCTTTGCCTTCAGTCTTGGTTGTAAGAAAAGAAAGGAAGAAAACTTCTACCAAGGGGCAATTTGGTTAGTTTGATATGGGAGTCCACTGCATTTGGAAGGATGCTCTTTGGTTTAGTAGACAAGTTGGGTATTGATCATCACTATTCAGGCTTCTGACTGTTTGGTATTTCTATAAGTTATTGCCCCTCCAAGATTTTGCACTACAGATGTGAGTGATAATGTGTTACAAAGACTAGATTGGACCCCAAGATCTTGTGATGAAGTAACAAGAAATAGATGAGCTAGTTAGTATCTTCAGATAAAAAACTTTTGTTATACTAGCTCGACTTGCATGCATTTTGAAGTTCCAGCTTTGATAGTTTGTGTTTATTCTAATAAAGATGGGCATCAGAATCTTTCTTTTAGATGGTAAGATCACTTGAATTTTACTAACCTGTCCTACTTTTGTTCCTTACAAGTTGTGGCAAGTAAATACCAATTACAAGAAATGGATCACTATAGTGAACTTGAAAAATGTGACTGCTACAACAAAAACTTAGGACCTAACTGGGGACCCTGATAACACTAGTGATGGATGATCCAAGAAATCCACCACTGTGACATGTTCAAGTTTCCAACATGCCATCTTTTGTTTTCCAGCATTTAGATGTCCAAGTCACATGTGTTCATCAAGATCACCACATTGCTACTAACAACTGGATTTGCTTCTTTACATGACATAATGTGCTGAGTCTAGTTTGAGTACATGCCTACATGCAACATTATCCACACAAACTAAGAGGAGAGAGCTATCAGCTGTAAAGATTTCAGAATACAGTGGTCACACCAGATAAAGATCAACCTATCTCATACAGAATCGCACTGAAGACAAAATCTCGATGTCATTTGCAGAAGGATCTACAGTCTACCAGAAACATACTGCTTGCTTTTTGTGAGACTTCTCGCCTAATGTTATTTCGCTACTTTGGTTTTCTGGATTATTTATTGGGGTCTTCTGCCAAAATGACAGCAAAAACATCAAGTTATGTGGTCTCTGATGCACTGAGGTCCCCCCAGCGAACATTGTAATTTGCGGCAAGGTAGTGAGCTCCTACTGGTCCGCGACTCCCGTAAGGGTAGAGCTCAGGGGCTATCTTCTTCTCTTCCAACTCTCTGAGCAGTGGCGTGAACAGCTCCCAGGCAGCATCCAATTCATCAGAACGAATGAACAGCCTTCGTTCACCCTCGATGGCATCAAGCAGCAGCCTCTCGTATGCATCTGGTATTTCTTTTGAGTATCTACCAAAGCCAAAAAGTTTCAGACTAAGAAAGGAAACACATTAAATTACCAACTTGGTGCAAAAAACAAGTAGCATTATTTTTTATGAGTGTCACATGGCTCCTGCTGAAGAAACCCTTAATATTAAGGGCCATGATCTTGAACATTCTTCACAATAACTTACAAAATGTTGATCAATATGTGCCAGTGGTTTAAAAAAAAGTGAAGATTTTGACCAAGTCCCAGAAACAGATACTTGTTAAGAATAGCTGACACCATTGTGAGTTGTCATCAGAAGTTTGGCATTCTAGGAATTGGTATATGTTTCTTTAGAAAGAAAATTTATTACTTGTACCTTGATGCATAAAGAAGATTCAGGTTACTGCGGTCCAATCTCATCCCCAATCCAGGAATCTTGTTATTGATTTTCAAGTAAATAGCCTCATTGGGTTGCACCCTAATTACGAGTTCATTTGTAGCTCGATCGAGATCAGTTCCAAAACTACGCTTGTATAGATTGCCAGGGACATGGCGAAACTGTACTCTGATCTCTGTTCTGCAAATGGAAATTTCCAGTGCCAAGTTATCATATTAAAGCGGTTGAATTTCAAATGATACTAACCCAAACTACATAGGAAATGCATAACTATTCATTTACAACCTACCGACGAGTGTGCAATGCTTTTCCAGCTTTCATGAGGAACGGAACTCCATCCCACCTTGCATTATCTATAAAAAGGGCAGCAGCAGCAAATGTTGGGGTAAGGCTGCCTTTGGGTACAGTCTTATCATCTGTATATCCAGGATATGTGACTCCACCCTTAGTGTGGCTCTTATACTGTCCTATCACCACATCTTCCAATTGCAATGGCTTCATAGAACGGAGAACTTTCACCTAAAATTGACAAAGAAACTTAAGGAACTAAAACCAAAATATGTTCCACTACTGTGCCGATCTTCATCCAACCAAATGACAACTACACCACACTAGCCATGAATCGGAAGCCATCGGGTCACATCTAGAGCCAAAACTTAAAAGAAAAAGGGTCTTTGCCATATTTCATCGCACAAACCTTTTCATTCCTGATATCTTCTGCGTCCATGCTAACAGGAGTCTCCATTGCAAATAAGGCTAAAATTTGAAGCAGATGATTCTGCATAATATCTCTAATGATGCCATAGTTATCAAAGTACCTGCGTATTAGAAGACAAAAAGAAACTGGAAACCTCACTTACACTATAAAATTAACTTCAATGGACTATAATGTCATTCAAACCTTACCCTCCCCGTCCTTCTGTACCAAAATCTTCGGAGAAGATCAGCTGCACATTCCTGATATATTGCCTAGACCACAGTGGTTCAAAGACGAGATTCGAGAAACGAAGAATGGATAGATTTTCAACTAGTTCCTTCCCTAGATAGTGGTCTATTCTGTAGATTAAGACAGATAATCAACATAAAAAAGAATTATTTTTCAAGCATTGTCAAATATGAATATCTTTAAATAGGATGTCATGCTACCTAAATATTTGATCTTCCTCCAGGTATTGTTTCAGGCCTCTTGTCAAAGCAGCAGAAGATTGAGAGTCCCGGCCGAACGGTTTTTCAACTATCACCCTGGTCCAGCCATCCTTGGACGAACTTGACTGGCTTGCAGATTTTACAACATCTATAAATATGTTTGGTGGAATTGATAGATAAAATAGCCGGTTTGGTAGCCTCCCACCCTGCACAACCAATCAAAAATCCAAGACTTTTCACTAATTATGGATTTTTTTTTGGCAAGAAAAAAAAAAAGAAGGGTTAATAAAGATATATATTTGATGATCCAAACAAACTCAAGCTAAATGTCATCATCAAGACCTTCATCATTAGCAACAAAGTCACGCTATTATGTGGAGGTTCATGAAAAGTTATAGTCAATAAAAAGGAAAAGAGTCATTAAATCAGCCTAAGAGGAGTCTTTTCACATGAGATAAAAGCTTAATTCAAAAGTCCTGTATACTAATATGCAATTAAATGAATTCTTGCAGCAAAGAACTAAAAATAAGCGAATTAACAAGTGGAGGCAAGAAAGGATCTAAATTCAACCGAGTAAAAGAAGCCACTTGTCAAATGGAGGTTAAATACCTGGATCATACTCAAGTAAGAAGGGAAAGAAAACAAAGGGAAAAACACCATATGTTACAGATTCTAGAATCATTGGTCTCAATATGAATGTAAATTCAAAGAAAAATGTCCCAGTAGGAATGTCAATTTCCAATTGGCCTAGAGTAATGTGGCTCGTGATTACTGTCTTGAAAAGGAGGCTTGCATCTCCTAATTTTGAAGTCCTAAAGTTATGAGGAAGTCCTCATTTTATGAATATAAATATTACCTCATGTTCTTTCAGCTTCTTGTCGAGCTCTGCAAAGTTTTGCTCAGAGTCATATTGACCTGAATGATAGAAGCATCTATTTAAAAACTGCTCCATCTTCTCACTACAATTCTCTCTGCCAAAAACCAGCAAGAACATTTAGCATCACTAGAATTCTGAGGCTAAGAAGTACTGAAAATCAACTATCCTGATGAATCCAAAAGTAGAATGTCTAAAACGAAGTCTAACACACCCAATTCAGGAATTAACAGAAAAACCATTAATCACCTTTTGTCAATTCTGCATGTAAGTGTTTTGCTAACCATGGTTCTTAGTTCAGCATCAGTCATCTTACTTCGAGCATAACCAAATATAGTGAAATGCTGCATAGAGAACATAAAGTTACAGCCTAGCACCGTGAGAATGAGCAATAAAAATAATGCTAGTAGCACCGCAATAACAAAACCAGACCTTTGGAAGGCAATCTTCATAATAAAGTGCAAAAAGGGCAGGAAATATCTTCTTCTTAGCAAGGTCCCCAGAGGCTCCAACCACGGTGATACTAACTGTTGATTCCCTTTCACTTGCATCAAGACCAATGGCATTTCCGTATTCCTCTGAAGATAAACCAAACAAGCCACCATTTTCCACATTCTTCGAAGGAGCTTCTTCTGCACTGCTGGATGCAGGTACAGCGCCAGCTGCGGTGCAATCGCCAAGGAAAAGGTTGGCCATCTCGAAATTGTAGATATAACCAGAGCAAATCAGGGAAAGAAAAACCAATCGTAGTAAGAAGATCTATAAAAGTCACTAATACGATAAAACTTAATGCAGAGACCCGCAAAATGCCAAATTTCAACATTAATTCGCCAACCCAAGTAGAGGTTGGCCAAGACGGGTCGAACAAGATTAGGGGAAAGCGAAAGACGAACATCCGGACCTTCTTGCTTGCAGACAACGTTCAAGTTCCAATTTTTGAAAGACCGAGAAGGGACTCTTCGTGCAAGAGCGCTGCTGTTAGGAAAGGGCCGAAGGAGAGTCGACGATCTCAGAGAGGGGTGGCCGAGGGACAAGCGGGCGGCGGAGGAAGAAGGGCATTTGGCGGCGGAAAGGGCCATCTCTCCGCCTCAAGCGCCAAAGGTAAAGAGAACTGAGCCTGCGGGCGTTTCAGATGGCGAGAGAGCACGTGCGAGGCAATTCGACGGAAACCGGCAGCGGAAGCAGGGGAGGGCGTGTCGTCGTCGTCTTCCAAGTGGACAGATCCTCACCGTTTCCCTTTGCCGAACGCCTCCAGTTCCGATCGGACCCGTCCAGGTCCAAAGCCTATCATGACCCCACCGTTGATCGATCGGTCCCACGTCAGTGAACGGTCCTGATCCAGCTAACCAACCAACCATTACAGGACCAGCCGCAGAAGACGCTCATCGAAGGGCTCCTCGCTGAGACAGAGAGGAAGACGCACTTCGAGCATGGGCAAGGGGCGAAAAATAGCTCTTCGGGTGGCTGGATCGGTCGCTCCGGCTCTCTTCTTGGGTCAAATTAGGGTTCCAATCCAACTGATTTATTTCATATAGTTGATGTTTTAAGGGGGAATTCTTGGCCGGGAAGCTTATCACGTGATATACACGTGCCGACACGTGGTCATGGTCTATACTATATATATACCCTGTCGCATCCACCTCCCGAGGCAAATGTTTATAATGTATCATACATAATTCATTAATTAAAGGGTGTTGCAGTGCAATCCAATTACCGCACCTGTAGACTCTATCTACATGCCAAGCTTGTGAGGGGCCAAATCACCAACATAACTTTGTCGGACGAATCCTTTGGGTACATCAATCGATCTAATTTTGGCTTCACATTACACTAATCGTTGACCGTGATCGAGGCGTAAACAAGATTCCACATCCATATGTTGACCATGACCACGTGCGCGATTGTGATCCTTATTCTTCTCAGGGAAGCAGCCGCCACGGGCGACGCGCTGGTAAGTCTACCGGCGAGATTTAGTGAAGCATCTTGATCGTAATTATGGTAGATAAATGCACTTGTTTAACGATTTCGAACTATTAATTAAGCAAGCTATGGAAACTTGTAAGACAGTGCTCGATCCATCGTAGGATCGAAATCAGACGAACGTCGGAGCTCGAGTCGCATTTGTTAGTGTCTTCTTGCCTCGAATATAATATATATAGGAATAAATAAACATTTCAGAACTTATTAGGTTAAGGAAACGGTCACCTCAACTGCGGTGACGATACCCCTCCCGTCTACGGTTTTCAATCTCAGCCACTCGTCCGATCTCCTCGATATGAATACCTTCGCCTCAAACGTCCGGCAGCCTCTAGCTTGCTGCCTCGTTAGGGAACCAAGTATGGCCTCCTCGACGGCGGGGGCCGCGATCGCTCCCTCGAAGCCCTCCCTCCGGCCATTCTCCGCTGCATCCCGTCTCTTGGTCCCGTTCCCCAAGCCTATCCTGTCCCTCTCCCCGAGCCACCACAATGTTCGGCCCATCTCCGCGTCCGCGGACCGCCACCAGACCCCCTCCGCCGCCGCCTCCACGGCCGCTACCACCGCTGTCCCCCTCCTCCGTAACTTCGCCCCCGACGAACCCCGCAAGGGCTCCGACATCCTTGTCGAGGCCCTCGAGCGGGAGGGCGTCACCGATCTGTTCGCCTACCCCGGAGGCGCCTCCATGGAGATCCACCAGGCCCTCACCCGCTCCCCATCTATCACCAATCACCTCCTTCGCCACGAGCAGGGCGAGGTCTTCGCCGCCTCCGGCTACGCCCGCTCCACCGGCCGCCCGGGCGTGTGCATAGCCACCTCCGGCCCCGGCGCTACCAACCTCGTCTCCGGCTTCGCGGACGCACTCCTCGATTCCGTCCCCCTCGTCGCCATCACCGGCCAGGTTCCCCGCCGCATGATCGGCACGGACGCCTTCCAGGAGACCCCCATCGTCGAGGTCACCAGATCCATCACCAAACACAACTACCTGGTCCTTAACGTCGATGACATTCCCCGCATCATTAAAGAAGCCTTCTTTCTCGCCAGCACTGGCCGCCCTGGCCCGGTGCTGGTCGACATCCCCAAGGACATTCAACAGCAGCTTGCCATCCCTGTTTGGGACCCGCCGCTACGCCTTCCTGGATACATCTCCCGCCTCCCTAAGCCTCCTTCACGCCATCTGCTTGACCAAATCATCCGCCTCGTGTCCGAATCCCATCGCCCGGTTCTCTATGTTGGTGGCGGCTGCTTGAACTCCAGCGAGGAGCTTCGCCGTTTTGCGGACCTTACAGGCATCCCCATCGCGAGTACCCTGATGGGTCTCGGGGTCTATCCCACTGATGCGGAGCTATCGTTGAAGATGTTGGGAATGCACGGGACTGTCTATGCCAACTATTCGGTAGATAAAGCTGACCTCTTGCTCGCATTTGGCGTGAGGTTCGATGATCGTGTGACTGGAAAGCTTGAAGCTTTTGCTAGCAGGGCAAAGATTGTGCACATCGATATAGATCCGGCTGAGATCGGGAAGAACAAGCAGCCACACGTTTCATTATGTGCTGATGTGAAGTTGGCGCTGCAGGGGATGAATGCATTGATGGAGGAGAGTGGGATTCATCAAAAGTTCAATTTTTCCACCTGGAGGGAAGATCTGGACCAACAGAAGAAGACATACCCATTGCGCTATAAGACATTTGGGGATCTGATTCCTCCCCAGTATGCGATTCAGGTGCTTGATGAACTGACGAATGGGGAGGCAATCATTTCCACTGGTGTTGGGCAGCACCAGATGTGGGCTGCACAGTATTACTCATACAAGAGGGCACGCCAGTGGCTGACATCGGGCGGACTAGGTGCTATGGGGTTTGGTTTACCAGCAGCTGCCGGTGCAGCCGTTGGGAACCCAGGAGTTACTGTCATCGACATTGATGGGGATGGGAGTTTCCAGATGAATGCTCAGGAGTTGGCAATGATTCGGATAGAAAATCTCCCTGTCAAGATGATGGTGTTGAACAACCAGCATTTGGGCATGGTTGTGCAATGGGAGGATCGATTCTACCGTAGCAACAGGGGACATACTTATTTGGGGAACCCATCAAATGAGAGTGAGATATTTCCTGATTTCTTAAAAATCACAGAAGCGTATGGTATACCTGCTGCCCGTGTGACAAAGAAGAGCGAGGTCAGAGAAGCAATCAGTAAGATGCTGGAGACACCAGGACCTTACTTGTTGGATGTGATCGTGCCACATGAGGAACATGTGTTGCCTATGATTCCTAGTGGTGGTGCATTTAAGGATATGATCCTTGATGGAGATGGAAGAACGCCACACTAATACATTTTAATTTTGGTAATCAGTTCTGTTCTGTTATGGCTTCGAAAGTAATCACTTATGTTCTGTTGTGTCTTTGAACTGTGAAGTCAGGAAATATGTAGTGCTGGCTTTCATGTTGTTACAATGAGCTTTGGCTATAGTCACATCTGTGAACTTTGAGAATTAGTTGACCTATTTTTCCTGTCTTATTGTACATTTTGGTAATTAGCTATTGTTTGTTTCGTTTGCTATAACTTATTAGGTATTGTTGAGTACTCTTGTTGCCCGCTTTTAGAGATTTTGCTACAAGATCTTTGTAACAGTTTTCTGCTTGTTTAAGTTCCATCAGAATAGAACTTCACCGTTTTGCTTCCATTTCTTGTTTCTAGCTTAGTTAGGTTTTTACTCAATAAACATCTGAAGATTTATCTTTGCTGGCAGAAGTGGTGGTTATAATGCTTTATTCTAGAAATTACTTCATTTGATTCATGTAATATGCTCCTACATATGTGTGGCTTGAATATATTGGACCTCCTCTGCTATTTAGGTGGTTGTTTGGATTAATTTATGGATCATGTTTCGATCTTTGACACTGTACTTTGTCAAATTGAATGCCTTAGTACCTGTTGTCATCTATCTAGGCGGCAACTGCCTTGTTGAAGACCTCCATAATCATTTCATGGAGGTTGGGTTTGTTATATGCCAATTTAATCTCCATTAAGTGTGAGACGAGAATTGAGTTAATTTATTAGGTTAGATGGGTCTACTACTGTTAACTTGAGCATAAGTGTTTTGGTTAAGTAATTTATGTCTTTTTCACGGGGTAGATCCAATTGGATTAGGTCAAATTGTACCAATGTGAGCCTAATACTAGGGACAGTAAGACCAAAGTGGGAGATTGGGCTTTCATGACTATAAGCATGATTCTGGGCAATATTTGGCTTTTGTTGAAAATGTCAAGTCTTAACGACAGAGATTATAATTCCTTAGCTTAGTCTTATATCGGAAAATGGGACGAGGATTAAGTTGGCTTACAGAGTTAGATGAGTAGAATATTTCAAACATAATTCAGTCTACCAAGTAATGAATTAGTTATCTCATTGGGCTGAAATCATGATAGGATGAATTTGTAGTTCAAGTGTACTTGCACCAGTGAATCAATGTAAGCAAATGTGCAGGGAAAAGGTTTGCAGCTGCATGTGCTGCTTCATCCTTTCTCTTTGCATCTGCTGCTTCGTCCTTTCTCTTTTTCCAAACAAATTTGTTTTTACTTTGGGTATTTATTTCACATCCTTTCTTGAGTTAACCTGAATGAACCTATGCTAAAAAATGTTTTAGAATGGATCTGAGAACAAAGATCTGGTGCAGGAAGTGGACTATAAACAAGCAAATTATCAAATTCAGAGGCATGGTTTTCTTGCATTTTTACAGACAGAGTAAGATTGTGTGGATAAATAAAAGATACATAGTCTAGGAACTTTTTCTTAAGCTTTACATCAGTCTTATAGTAGTTGTTCTTGTTTAGTCCAATTCATGTTGAGAATTGGGTCCTTTGGATTCAAATGGAAATTGACCTTTTTATTATGTATATTTTTATGAACATATTGGGTTAGTGAAGGTTTTAAGTCAGAGTCGTTCAGGTTTGTATATATTTTCGAGTAGGATTCTAATGAAAACTCAAATGTTCTCTAACCTACTGTTTTTTTTCTATTGATGTAGTACATGCTCTTTCTGCTGTGGACTGAAATTTCCAGAATTGGTTTGGGAGCCTTTTCATCCAAAATTATTGTTTAGGACAAATCAAGTAGATCTTTACATAATGTAAATTTGACCTATCAATGTAGGTTAGATATATTCTAGTTCAAACTATTTTAGATTCAGATCAGTGTGGTTTTATTAATTCCTGATCCAAGATGGATTGAACACAAAACTGAACCTCCTCTAATATGATTCAATAATTTGGCCTGTGGAAAAGAACTCTGCAACTTGCACCACTGTGCCATCAATTCTGAGAACTTTGATGGCTACCTTCCTGGCTTTACACAGCTATGGCTCAGTTGGATGAGAAGGATGCAGCTAGAGTTCAGAGATCAAAATTGTGTGGTCTTGCTTGGTTTTAGCAGGATATGGATTTGGGTGGAAGTTCTGAGTTGTCTTGGCCTCTCAATTTATCTCCTCATCTGAAAGAAGCTGGGTCTTGGACCATCTGACTCTGATGTGCAAATTTTCCTCCTTCCCAGTCCTTGTATGAAATTTTTGTGGCTTCATGTCCCTCATGCATAGATATGTAGCACATGAAAGGAACAGTAGTTTCCTTCTTTTTCTCTTTCACCAGTTCATATTTCCTCTTACCATATGGCTTCAGCCTTCTTGTATTGTTTCAACATGTTGCCTGAGGTTGTTTCTTTCTGGCTTAACATTGATCCTACTTTTGAGATGGAAAACTTGGTGGTATGTATTCCTCAAGAGTTTAGATCTCTGATTTTGTAGTAACATGCAACATGACTCCATAATCTATATGATCAGGAAAACCAATCTCTCAGGTTCAGGTATGAATTCTTGTTCTTTCTTCATCCTGAACTTGGAGGAGGTCATGCAATGTGTAGTGATAAGATTCTTCTCCTACACAGATACACAATATTTAGGCAATCACCAAAACTGAAAACAGGATAATACTGTGTTTGGATGTTCTGATGGCTACTGCTAGAATATAACCATTTGACAGTCAACCATAAGTCTTTCATCTCCATTAGACTTGTCCTATTCCTTCATCATCAACCCAATCTTGGGAGTTATTTATGCATGGCACTAGAAAGCATGAGCCATCTTTTTTTGTTTTTGCTTTATTATTCGATTGGAAATTAAAGGACCAGCATAAACACTACTTTTTTGTGATGATCAAAGACAATGAGGATTCCAACTGAAACAGGAAATCTGATTTGTTTTCTTTTTTTGTTTCATGTTGTCATGATAAACAAGACTCAGTTGAGGACAAACCACTAGAAGTTTTTCTACTCCAACAAGAAAGATTAATGGGATGTTTTTGCTATTTGAATCCTGCATATTTGACTGTCCTAAACAGTGATCTGCATCATAATTCTCCTTCAACTTGTTGCAGTAACTCAAACCAGGAATTTTTTAGCAGGATAACAAATGTCTTCTTATTGATGAAACCAAGTTTGAGATTTATAGCCAAAATTTTCTCATCAGAATACCCATCAGCTAGACTTTGAGAACATCGCAGATAGAGAAGTGCATCTGTATCCAGTGATCCATCACTTAGTTCTACTTTGATGCCTGATCCATGTTTCTAACCGTGTTTCTCGTCGTCACCTTCTCAGACTCGTTAATGGTAGAGAAGAATCAATTCGAGCACCTTTTTCCACAGCTTTCCGCAGCTTCAGCTGACTGCTCTATTAAGCTGTCATACACTCGGATTGTTTCTTATGCACCAAATTACTGCATACGCATGCATTCTGACATGAGAATTAGCGACGGGAAACTGAAGAAAGATTCAACTTCACAACTTCTTTTGACTTCATATGAATTCCTGCAAGATTAATAAGAAGCAATCTGCTGCTTTTGGCAGATTGGATGACAATGCGAATGAGTCGAGGAGGGTGCCTTTTAGGTTGCATGACACTTACATGCTCCTGTGATCTGTGGCCTTTCCACTTAATTATGCTGATGAAGAAGATCTACTCTTGACGGGAGAGTGATGCTCTTGTTAGGGTCAAGATTCTTGCAGCTGCATCATATCTACTACGAAGAACTAGTGATGGCGGATCTAATGAGAACAAGAGAAATCAACCTGAGCTTTGGCTAAATCCAAAATGGATACTGGTCTTTTAGAATTATGGCTCTCCTTAAGAACCTTGGATTACTGTGCTGATCAAATCCTTAAGCTAAATCATGCAAGTGATATAGAGAGAACGACTATATATGAGCATGACATAAAATCTTAATCAACGTACATGGCAATGGAGCAACAAAAGCATGGAAGAGAAGCGACATGTGTGTGTGTTTCTTCCTCGCTAGGAACTGGGCGGCGCCGGGGGTGGTGGTGGAGGAGCGGCAGCATATCCTGACCCATCCAACCCCTGACCGGTGCCGTCCTCCGGCAGCCCCTGGTGCCACAATGGCTGCCAAGCCTGCTGCTGAACGTAGATCGCAGGATCTATTCCGGCCACCGCAGGCTGTCCCATAATCACTCCTGGCCCCGGCTGTCCCACCGGAGGGTAGTAGTACGGCACGCCGGCGGTCGCACCACCCTCGCCGCTTCCTCCTACCAGTCCCAGCGCCTCCTCCTTTATCTCCTCCCTCGGCACAATGTCGACGAGGAAATCAAATATGTCGGTCCTCGAGATGGCCGCGGCGATGTCGTTCTTCTGCAGGGTCCGGCGCTTGTTCTCCTCCGCGTGGAGCCACGAGCGGATCGTCAGCTCGAGGATAAAGAGCTCGCAGGCCTTGGCGAATAGTATCGGGGCCTCCGCTGATATCATGCGGACGTCCTCGTCGGCCTTCATGATCTTCTTGATGCGCGCCAGGGGGAGCTGGTGGTTCTTGAAGTCGGTGGCGTGCTCGATCTCCTGCCGCTGGTAGTTCCAGAACATCTGGAGCTGCTGGTGCTGCTGCTGAAGGAGGTGATGGAAGGGGGCTTGTGGATACGAGTGTGGCGGCTGGTTATCCATTCTACTCTCCTTCTCCGGACGTATAAGCTCGGAGGAGTCGTTTGTGTTCAAGCCTAGCTAGAGAATAAGCAATGGAGCTAACATGAGCTCTTCGCCAACTGTTGTGAGATGTCTTCAAGATACAATATCTTTCTTTTTATGGACACAGAATAATCTTTCTTGTATTAGAGTAGGCTACGGATGGGAGAGCAATTCTACCTTTATGAATCTTGAGCTTTATCTTCACAGCGAATCAGATTCTTGAAGAAAGCAGCAAATGGAATAAAAAAAGTACAGTCTTTTACTGCTGATCATCGATTCTTCCGACAGAAAAAAAAAAAACACAATTAATCTTCGTAAGATAAGAGATCGCAAGTGAAATCTGGCCTTGAACTGGATTGGTTTAGGGTTGGCAGGAGAGAATCTCTTTTACCTTGATATCAGGAACCAAAAGGGTTTCTTTGCTGCCTCTGGACTTGGATCTTTCTGCCTTTTCCTGCCCAATAGCCTCTCTCTCTTTTACAGTGGCAAATCTGTGGAGGAATGGGTCAGCTTCAACATGGCGTCAGTAATCCCGAAGGCCTCTGATCCTGCAGATGGAAGCAAGAACGAAGTGTGGGCTTAAAATGAGTGGACCTCAGACTTTAAATGAGGTCGAGAAGGTGGGGGATATAGTGATAGGGGAAAAGGATAAGATGTGGACTGCGAAGAAGTAAGAGCCTTATCCTCCACAGATTCTATGTGCAGAGGTAGACTAGAGATATTTTAGCTTTCTTCTTCGTTTGTCTCTGAGGCGATCAACTGACAAAAAAGAGAATATATATGAGTAGAATTGAGCCTAGTACTGCATGCTCCGCTGATATCATAGCCTACTGCTGCTACATCATCCTCATGTATGTGTTTAACAGCTCGACCTCCATCTCTGATATATTTCTCTTCTATGTTTAGTTGCCATCATCTAAACAGGAGCAAAGCATTACAGGGTCACTCGGATCTGCAGTCATCCAACACAAGAGACGTGACTGTGAACAGCTCCATCTGCAAATAAGAGTGGCTAAATTCCATTTTGGGGTGGAGAGGATACCACTGCCTGTCCAAGAATGAGAAGCTGCACATGAAGTCCAAATACAAATATGAGATGACTTCAAAACCACAGACCCATACTGCAGAAACAATGCTGGCCTACATTGATCTCTCTTTTGGGAGAAATCAACTCTTCTTGCGAGCAGAAACAAACCTGACAAAAATCAAACACCCAGAGTCAGAAGAGTTTGAGATTAATGATACTATGGTGTAGACACTGCAATTGCTTTAACCTACGTCTGTGCCAGGGAGGTGCATGCAGAACAATTTAACAGTTCCTGCATCAAAGGTGAAGGAAGAGCTTCCCCTGTGTGGGTGGGCGTCTCTTCTTCTTGGCCCTGATAGCTCTCTCCATCAACACCAGCTGCAGCAGCTTGGAATTGTTTCTCTTGCAAGCGAGCTATTCGCTTCTGCACTTTTCGGCTGTCGGAAGTAGGTCAACGTTCTCAACCTTTCCGAGACTTCTTCTGAAGGTTTCTACTCGCCCCTTCTTCTAGAGGTTGACGCACGAGGAACTCTTTGCACGAGATTTGACGTCCACATGGAGGCCCATCAGCAAAGGGAGGACAAGGCCAGACCTACGTGTTAGTGGGCCGTAAATAATATAAATGGGCCTCCAGCGTCGTGTATACGCGTTCTTAGATGAACTCAAATACGAGAGAGAGAGAGAGAGAGAGAGAGAGAGAGAGAGCGAGAGAGGCTTGCCGTCCCTGTTCTTTGATTGGCGGTCACGGCGGGGATGGATCCGGACGCGGTGGCGAAGGCGTTCGTGGAGCACTACTACCGGACGTTCGACAGCAGCCGGGCGGCGCTAGGGGGGCTTTACCAGGACGCCTCCATGCTCACCTTCGAGGGCGACAAGATCCAGGGCGCCGCCGCCATCGTCGCCAAACTGTCTTCCCTTCCCTTCCAGCAGTGCGCCCACGCTATATCCACCGTCGACTTCCAGCCCTCAGGACCCTCAGGCGGCATGCTTGTCTTCGTCAGCGGCTCCCTGCAGCTCGGCGGCGAGCAGCACCCCCTCAAGTTCAGCCAGGTTTCTCCCTCGCTCTCTACATTTTATCTTTCGTCATGATTCGTTCTCTTTCAGTGTTCTAATGCCCATGACGAATTTAGGGATTTTATTGGATTATATCTGGTGACATAGGCGAATGCTTCTAGTTTGTAAACATGCCCATGGTTCTAGGGTTTTATCGATGAAGATGATTTGCCAGGGTTCTTCCATGTCTGCGCAATTGCAGGCCAATGGTTGCCAAATTTAATCCCTTTTGCACCTTTTTCTGGTCTTTGCACCGAGAGAAAATTATTTAGTTGGTAGTATCGGATAATGAACCAAAGTTGAGTCTTTATGATCCGTCACCAATGCAACAATATATGGGATCGAGTTCCCGGAGGCTCTATAGATACTTCTGCTCATTTATGATTATTTGAGAAGCAAATATGTTTTCAATTACCTTGTAAGGCAGATTGACATCTTGTGCAACAGGAAATGGTTTGTGGGCTTTATTAAGATCAGATGCGTTCTGGATGCATTCCTTTGCATTAAGCAGAAGAATCTTGCTTATTTGTGTGAAGTTGTGAACACAAGAGCACACTTGCTAAGCCATTTCCTCTATGAAATGCCTGGAGTTTATATGCCATGATTTTTTTATTCTGAAGCACAAGGGTAATTTTTGCAACACATTTAAATCATCTTAGTGTTAACTTGTATGAGATATGAAATATATTCTCTGCAACGTAAATGTAAGATTGTCTTTATAGCCATTCATGTCACCGATTTTAGAAGTTCTATGTCCGAGCAAATGCATATCTTTGTGAGAGAGATTCTTTGAAGCACACCCTGACTTGATTTATTATAGACCATACCATGAACTTTGTGTGATATTTAATTTAAAACTATGTCAGTCATTAGACATCTTTGAGTAACTGGGATGTGTTCATCAGTAAGCTCGTGTTAAGAATGAAGAATGGCCATACCGAGGTTTGTTTTTGTGGGGCCAATGACAGGTGCTCAAAACAGCATTAATATGGGTATTTTGACATCATATAATTTCGCAAACTGCTTGAGGTGATCTATCTAAACGAACATTTATGTTCAATTCCAAAGAGGTAGACAATATGTAGTGACTAACTGATAACTGTATTGGATGATTTTTTGATGTCAGATTTTTTACATGTTTCACATGAAGGTGCTTGATTCTTGATAAAACCTACAAAAGCACCTGTTAATAATTCTCTTCAACAACATATTTGTTGCATGCCACCGTATTTGATTATTTTCTGTCTGTAGTTCAAACATATTCTTACCTCTTGCTCTCTTTTCCTGTTTTCCTTTTTCTGTTATGCTGCTTAGACTTGTTATTTGGAAGTGTTATGCATTTGAATATTCCACCGCATGGAATTCTATATATGTTTCTCTGCAAATATTAGAATTTCTGATTGGCTCTATGAACTTATTGAAGAATCCTTCATAATGTTGAGCCTGGTCTTAGAACCACCTCTCAAACTGATAGTGTTTAGATTATTGTTATTGTTTGTCATTGTTGCTTAACCAATGACCTGTTGCTGACTGTGGTATTGATTATAATCTGTAGATGTTTCATCTGATGCCGACGCCTCAGGGGAGCTTCTACGTGCTGAATGACATATTTCGCCTAAACTATGCCTGAGCAGATCTTTTGAATCTTCTGCAGTGCGGCATTTGGATGACAGGAGAAGAAGCTGCTTTGTGTCGTAGATCTCCAATTGAAAGAAACTGCTTTGTTGTTGTGAACATTTATGGTGGTTCTGAGAAAAGAATTGAAGAGCCTTTTCTGCGTAATCTTGCCTCTTCCCTGGGGATGTTGTGTGTTTGTGATGAAACCTATGGATTATGTTACTGTCAGGTTTTTTTTGAGTTAATTCTATGGCATTGGATGCCTTTTGGTTCACCACAGCCATGTTTTCTTATTGACTCAAATATTAGGATGTCGGTAACAAAAATAGAAAATTAATATTGCATTTATTAGGAAGTAAGAAAATTATTAATAGGATGAAAACTTAAAACAAGGAAAAAACAATGTTTATTAAAATCATCAATAAATCGACCATTCCTACTTTGACTAATGATATTATTATCTTAAAAAAAAAATGCTATCAAAAGAACAACCCAAAAAAGAATATATCTGCAGACTTCAATAAACAAAACAAAACAAAAAAATTAAAAAAAGGAATCCTGTTCATCTTTATTTTCTTCCCTTCTACCCATACAAATTATTTCGTTTTTCCTGCCTGCCTGCAACATCAAATGGATGCATAATTACAAACGAAAAAGGATGGATTGGACGAATGATTTCTAATCTTCCTTCAAAACAGGTGGGTGAGTTTGATCCTCGCTCTCTTGATCCCATGAATTGAGTCTAGAAATTGCAAGATGTACATCTACTCGTTAATGCACATTGCACTGTCCACGTTTTCTCAGTACCCCCTCACACAAAGAGATCAAAGGAACACTTTGTGCAGCTCGATCAGATTCAGTTCACTAAGCATACACATGCATCGATTTTTTTTTTTTTTTCGCCCGTTAATGGATTCCCGATGTTGCTACGAGACTAAAAAGAAAGAATTAATTTCATTACAGTAATGGCAGATTTGACGGATTGTTGAACCATCACTCTCTCTGATGGAATACCATGAGAGTTCCTCTCTCTTTCTTCATCTTTGGCCTAAAGAAAAAACTTATGTGAGTCCTGATTCGGGTGGGCATTTGGTTGCTATGGGAGTTCAACCCCATCAGTTCACCTTCGAAGTTCAAAGTCTGATCCCATCTTGCATGTCATGAGGCAAGAAATAGTAAGTTTTAAGTCACTTGGATTTTTGTTCACATGATTTAACGTACTCATCTCTTATTTCAGATTCGTTCTCCTTTCCATAAGGAAGAGATTAACAATTATAATGTCCTCTAAGAACTAATGCAGCCAAGGATGAGGAGGAAGAAGACAACCTCTAAGAACTTTGCGTTGACAATCTACTTTTTTTTTTTCGTGTTCTTTATGTTTCACAGTTGGAGGCGAAAGAAGACTCATGAAATTGTTGTTTCAGAGACAAACATTGGATGATGGTGATTGCTATAATCCAAACTATTCGCAGCCATTTGGAGAGAAGCGATTGAATCTACAAAAGCAAATTTGTAATCAGATACTGTGTTCAATCTTCCACAGGAACATCAAGATTTTTCCTCATCTTGAACAAATATATATGTAGAAAGTATGTAATCATTAATACTACAAGCTTTCATTCTTTGTGATTTGCGGTTTTTTCTTGTTAATAATCCTTACATATGGTCCGAAGTCATTCAAGGATCCATTTGATTGCCGCAAGAAACTAAAGACCTCAACAAAGAACACACTTGTGTTTGAGACTAGCAAGCCGGATGTTGTTTCTTCTTGTATATATAAAATTGTGAATGATGTGATTGAGAGTATATTAAGGATTATATTTGGACCTTTTTCTAATAATTAAAGTCATTGAGATTTATGATCACCAAATTATATCTTTCAGAAAGGACAATTTTTTTTCAAGAAAAGCAATATCTAGAACATATGACAAGCAATTAATGTCTCATTTAACCTTTTCTTTGGAAGATAATGCAGACCAATCGTTGGTCTATTGGCTTATAATATGCCTGCAGAATTCTATTAATTTATGTTTTTTGGACTGCCCAAAAAACTGTATTTTAAATTGATATGATCATTTTCAAGCAGAATAAATCATTGGTTTATTCTATTAATCAATGAGTTTGCCAAAATTTCACTGATTTGAGTTCCACCATATTACTATTTATTTTGTTGTTCTTTTCATCCCATCCACCCATCAACTCAATTTCTTTCTTTTTTTTTTTTTTTTTTTAACCCCATCAAAATGCATGCATGATTGGAACCAAAAAGATTTAGTGGATGAATGATTCCCAATTTTGTCTTCACAAATTGATTGTGCATAAAATTGTTACTATTGATTAGCTTTGGGCATCAGCAACACAAACATCCAATTCCATGTTTCTCACATAAATGAGAACTGCACTTCCATGACAATCATGCATTCCATTTGATTGTAAACTAGAAATTATTTCACCAATTTGATCACAATCATCAATGAAACTAGCAAGTACTTCAATTTTCTTCTCTAAATAAGGTTCTTCTAATGAAACTTACATAGAAACTCAAGATTCTTAAAATTCTGTATAGATATGCATGTAATCATATACAAGAAAAAAGTTGCCACAGTTTGGCTGTTTGCAATGACTGTTGATAACTTGACATCATATCATCACAACTCTAATCTGTAAAGCAACTGTCCTCACCACAAAGTACATGATAAAGCATATAATTTTCTGTATCGAGTTGCTTGAGAAAAACCTCTTCTGAGTAGACAACAAGAGCAAGATTGTTGATGCTTTCCCATCTTCAAACTTAAAAAGGCATGAAAGGAGAATGCAATTTGCATACCAAGGCAACAGGCAATCGACGATTATGTTAATATGAGTTCTGTCTGTACCATTACATTCGGTTCTAACCTATCACAACAAAGACAACTTGCTTGCACTGCAAGTACAAGATCAAAGGCGTGCACACGCGCGCGTGCACACACACACACACACAAATAAAACAAATAGTTGCATGCACTCTGAAAGATGCTCATGACCGTCTCTTCTCTTGACCGAGTTAGAAGACAATCCTGAGTAGATGCAGGCCACTCGTTGTATAGATTGGGAGCATGATACAGAAGAAACACTGATATGATTGAAATTTTTTCGGTCATGGGGATCTGGTTATACTAGTCAGAGATGACCTCATATTTACAATAGCTGAACCATCGGCTGCTAACCTCATGGCATGTTTTCCAGCTTCTAAAAATCTTGAAACAGCTCCGTTTACATATGCACTGGCCTCCCTGACCTTCATCTGCTTGCTTGTTTCACGGCTGAAGCTGCTCAAGAAATAGTCGCCATTAAGGACGGCCGCTAACTCAACCAACTCTCTCTGAAACTCAGTAAGCAAACTATCTTCTTTTGCATCGGTGTTTCTCAGAGGAAGAACATCAGGTAATACTTCTGCAAAAGGCAAAAAAAAAAAAAAAAAAAAGGTATGAAATCAAGTTCAACTTTTCACTGTTGACGTTAAGTTGAGCAGAAAGCATCCTTAAAAACTATTTACCTATCTGCCCAGAATAGTCCTAGTCATCAAATTGATACCTTGTTTTAACGAAGTCCTAGAATAGTTTGTATCATGTTAGAAATGATCTTTCGTGGCTACATGACAAATCTTTAATCCAATGCTTATGGGGCACAACAAGGAGCAAATTCAGATGCAAGAGAAGGAGAAGAAACAGAAAAGGAAACATATGCTGCTGTAGCGCAAATAGCAAGCAAGATTTCCCTTCACTAGAGTAAGGAAAAAGAAGAAAAAAAAAAGTTGTGACTCCCTTACGATCTCATCTTATCTTTTCTAAATGAAAAAGGCTTACTGGAGAACCTTATAATTAATAACATCTGATACCCTGCACTAGGTTGTAGTAATTTGACCAACATAACTTGTTGATTCTTCTAAATCTTCCCATTATTTTGTTTTTTATACCAGACTAACTAATTGCTTCTTTTTTTTGCAAAAGGTAAGTGGCTAGGGCGGAATTCCTTGTGATAAACTTATTACTTATTGCTACTATAATTTAGGGAAAGCAGCATATTTCATGTACACATCATCAATTCAATTGCTGCATTCTTTAATCATGTTCTGTCTATTTCATAGTGGTTGAAACAAATATATGGAGACAAGTCGATCAGCAACGATAACCTTCATCATGGTCTTCAGAATAATTAAATAGAGGCAGAGATAATAAAATCTAGCTTTCAGAGATGGATCGGACACCTCTAGTTAGATCACTGGAATTTTAGCCATATCAAAAAACTAGTTACTACTCTTAGCTTCTAAATTTTTATGTATCTTGTAAACAAATTCAGACTTATCCGAAATCTGAAAATTACTGTTATATGCAGTATCAGAGGACCAAAAGTTGAGGAAATAAAAGGAAATTTTAACAAGCATACCTGGACAATCTGTTCTAGGCGAGGTTAAGTGTCCCACAATGTCTTCAAAGGTGCCAGCCCATGCATCCCTTTTGGTCAAGAAATCTGATTCAAGTTTGAACAATTTCTTTATGGTCGCAGGAATCGATGAGTGCTCGAATTCTGAGGTTGAACTTGGTCCATGTGGTCTGCTCACCACTGCTCAAATTTAGACCCCCAAAATGTTAAGTAGTATTCCAATGGCAATAGAGGCAACCAATCACTAAATACCACTAATTCCATGAGCATAAGACATATCGGGACAATTTCACCAAAGTAAATATGACCTCCCATGTTCATTTCACTTGGGAAAACAGATGATGGCAAAACAATAAACTGGCTTACAGCAATCTTTTCGACAAACAAGAAAATTTACAGGTAGGTAACTAGTTTTTCTTCTACAAGAACTAGTTCGACTATAATAAAAGAGAAGAAAACACATGCTTTGCTCTTCAATTTTAGAATGTGGGATCCTAAATAGCCATAATAGATCTTATTCAAGACAGAAGAACATACCTGTTCCTTTCTTGATCCAAGGAGAAACCACAATTGTCGGAATTCGAACTCCCAATCTGTCAAACTTAAAGAAGAAAGGATCTGGTCCCATAATTCCATCTGGATTTGGAACACCCTCATAAGGCGTCGCAACATGATCATAAAACCCACCATGCTCATCATAAGTAATTATCAAAAGGCTCTCATTCCACTGCGGGCTTGACCTCAGTGCTTCATACACCTCCTTCACCAACTTCTGTCCATTGGCAACATCATGAGAAGGGTGATCGTCATCTGCTGGATGCTCCAACAAATCAAAGTACCTCGGCTCTATAACACTCAAGCTTGGCAGCTTCCCTCTCCTCGCGTGATCCTTGAATGTCGAGAAGAAATGGAACTTGGAAATGTACTTCAACCTCCTCAAATTCCTGTAGAACAGAGTAGTGGGTATGTTCTTGAAGTAGATACCGAAGTCCAGTCCATCTTCTTGGAGCGAATCGAAGATGGTCTTCTGGGGATAGCCCATAAGTAGGTTGAACTTGTCATGGCGTATCGCGCCGTGGGAGGTTGCGGAGTACACGAACAGCCTGTTGGGCTGCGTTGGCCCGGGAATCGACGAGAACCAACGATCGAACACCGCGAATTCTTGTACCAAAGCTGCGAAGACCGGGATGCTCTCGGGGTTGAACCCCTTCATGACAGTGCTCGACAAGTTCCGGGAGATGGTCAGCGCCTGCTGAACGAAACCGGACATGGAAGGAACGGCACCGGAGCCAAACACTTGTTGCACGACATCCTCGAAGGAGTGGCCTGGATCGGGGTCGACGAACTGCGCGTCGTCGGAGACACAGATGAGCTGAGACCCGGGGTCATCAGTGGAGTGAGGATTGCATTCTCTACCCGTGAGGCCGTCGATGGATGGGTTGATGGACTGCTTCATCCAGCCAAGCATGTGGTCGAAGGACCTGTTCTCTAAGACCAGCACCACAACGCTCTTAATTGGCTGCCTCGATGCACTGGAACAGCAGGGGTGGTGGAGGAGGGAGGTGACGATGAGAAAGAGAAGAACCCGGAGCCGGCGCTCGGATCCTTGCATGGTAACCTCTCTGCAGCTAGAGCAGATCTTTGAAAGCTTGCCTGAACTCCACGGATCTTCTAAATTCTTCTCTGGAGGAGAGCTTTTCTATGCACCAAAGACATCTTGAGAAGCGTCGTCAGTCCTGGCAGCTTAGCAAAAAAGTTCAAGATGATGGATTGGTGGCAGAGGCAGAAGAGATTGAGGGATGAGGAAGGTAAAGCAGGAAGAGAGCGGCACTGCGGCAGGGACACGGTTTGCTTCTGCACAAATCGAGAAAGCCTAATTATATCTTTCATGGCGTGTTATGAGCAGGTGATGCCGAGGAAGAGGCCAAATGGTCAAGCCCACGAGAACAGAGAGACCAACAGTGATCAGTATGCCATTGCGGCCATCTAACACTGGACATTGCTTTGACCATGCACCCACCTCAAGATCGATTCTTTAGACATTAGATTTTTTTTTTTTTTTTTTTTGAGCTTCGGGTGAGAAACCTCAGCTGCCCGCATGATCGATTTGTAGACCACGGATTGACGGTGCCAGTGAAGGATTCCAGTGTTTATGGAGTAAACTCCAAACTTGTGCCGCCCCACACCGGATGAGGCCAACTGTTGTCCCTTCTGAACCCCTTTTGCTTTCTAGCTGATACTAATCTGTATGTACCTCATCTTTTTTACTCCACACCCTGTGTCCAGGAAGAAAGTATTTAACTAATTATTTCTCTTTGCAAAGGAAAATAAATAAATATATTATATCACTTAGTAGACCCATTGGAATGGGGAGAGAGGATCCAAACCATTGTTTTAGCACTGAAACCAACATGGTTAGAGTTGGAGTGGCACTGACTCAGCTGGATTTTGTCCATGCCATCAGCTCAGCTGACAAGAAACAGCTGTTCTGAAGAATGAAATCTTGACTAGGGTTCTTCGGAATCAATAAAATAATCTGTCACAAGCCTGCATCATATATTGGACTGCACATACATCTCATGACTTGAATCATGCTCACACAAACAAACATTATTATGGTATTTGTATTGTCATGAACTTTATCCATTACGGCCTAAAACCAAGCCCAGGGTTTGGGTTGGGCCCGTTATGGCCTCAGGGAAGCTTTGATTCCTTGCTTGGCCCCAGTTTTGTCGTAATCCACTTTACGTCACCTTTTTATTTCTCTTCCCTAAGTAGTACGCTAAGATACAAAACAAAATAGTTTGTGTAGTTTTGAAGCTGTACGAGTATACCATCCTCACCATATGAGGCCTGTTAGGGTGAATTATGTGATGCATTTTTTCGTGAAACTTGGGTGATGTTGGATATTTATTGGTGGCGACAGGGAATATAATAATGTTCATCGATCATAGTTCTAGCTAATGGCAATGATTTGGTAGTAGTGTCTTTTTCCATGAGTAAGGTGGTGACTGCAAAAGGAGAATATGGATTTCTTCTGGTTGAAAAATGCATGCATGAAGTAGGATCGAGGCAACTTTTAACTCGCTGTTGCGGTGCTCCCACGAGAGGAGGAAGACAAAGCGAGCTACGCAATTGCGGGTGGTGGGTTGAGGCAACCATGGTGGAGAAGCAAAGGCAAGCAAGTGCAGGGAAGAACATGGGGTGGTGACCTTGGTGCAGGGGTTTTGGATCTCTCCCCCCAGCTTGCCTTGATTCCATTGCCATGAAGCTTTCCGCCACTTTCCTCACCCCTTACTCCCCTCATCGCCTCTCATATAGAGCATCAGGAGGAGGAGGAGGAGGAGGAGGAGAAGAAGAGATGGCAGACTGGGGGCCGGTGTTCGTGGCAGTGATACTGTTCGTTCTTCTCACGCCGGGCCTCGTGTTCCAGGTCCCCGGCAAGAGCCGCTTGATCGAGTTCGGCAACTTTCATACCAGCGGCATCTCCATTGTGGTCCACTCCGTCATCTACTTCGCTCTGGTTGCTACCTTCTTCCTCGCCGTTCATGTCCATATGTACATTGGACACTGATCCGGTGACGAGAGAGAGAGTCTGCAGCCGGTCCATTGTTGCTGCATCATATTTCTCTGCTCTCCATTCCATTTAATATCTTTTACTTCCTTCTTTGTTGTGATGACCGCAGTGCATGACCCTCCAATCCATGCTTCTGACTTCATCTTTGTTCGAGTTAATGGAAATCCCCACCACCAATGCTTGAAACATCTAATGAGTGACTGCAGCGTATCAAATTCTTGCTTCTCATGTCATGTTTGTTTGAGGGAATGGAATTCCTAACCATGAATTAATGCTCGAAGCAAATCGATCTAATGACCCTATTCCACAGATAAACCGACTGAAAGAAAACTTGAGATATCAGCTAAGAATTTAAACTACGTATAATTTAAGTTCCACATTGCTTGCCAAATGACAAGAGTTTGGCAGAAGAGAGAGAGAGGAAGGATTACATGATGTGAGACCAACCAGTAATAAATGAAATGGAGATGATGTCCATGATATGGAACACATGTAATGTGGACAAAAAAACCTATGAGGGTTAATATGATGTATCCGCCAAAATATTTCTTTCACTAAAGCGTTTTCCATTGTAATTAAAAAATTAATTCTGAAAAATAACCGCACTCCGATGAGTGATGCCAATTAAAAATAATGGCCATTTTTTAATCGGTGAGACGGAACTGTTACATCGGATGGCAGTATAAATCATTAAAAGGATCATTTATTTATTCGCAACCTTGTCCACCACCGCCACTACCGCGTCGAGATGAGATCGCGACCGTCCATATATGTTTCATCAACGTCCCTCCAAATCTTTGATATTGGTGGCCTGCCGCTTTATGGTGGGAGGCTACTTGCTCTCGGCTGTCAGCTATAAAATAGCAACCAAACTGGAATCGTATCTGCCGTTGCGGAATTCGGAGAAAGAATCGCCGGGTCGTCGCATCAATCCGACTGTCATCGACGAACCATGCGCATCCGATCTCCAAAAATCCAATCTTTGCCCGTTTTCTTCGAGTAGGAGAGGAGCTTCCCCCACTTGGATTGGATCAATGTAGTTGGGCAGATAAGTATCGGGGGAGGTATCGTTGATCATCTGAACCTCAATCGCCGGCCTTTCTGTTTCATTTGATCGCTTTTGTACCTTTCTAGTTGTTCCCTGATCGAATTTCCGTCGGCAAATGGATTTGGAAGCAAATGACTCATTTTTTTTTTCTTTTGATCTCTCTATAAAAATATTAGGGTTTACCAAGATTTTAGTTTGATAAGCGTGAATCTATTGGGGATCTTTTATGTATTCCTGTGTAGGGTTCTTTAATGTCGATTTTTAGGCGTCAAAATGAAAACTTTTATGTAATTTAGTTTACTTTTTGGCGAATCCAGAAAAGGGAGATATATCAGCGATCTTTTGATGATGGAAAGCTATACCGAAGTAGGTGATGACATGGATACTGGATGGTTCGAGGTGAAGAAGGTACTGCGTTTCTCCTTCTATTCATCATTTTATATTTTGTATTCGTGTATTGCGGGATTTGTTTGATCTTCTGTGGATTTTTTATTCTTTAAATTACGAGACTGTTTGAAATGGGAGTCTTAAGAATGATGCCTACGGAAAATATAACAATGGAACCCAAGTTATCGTTGTGTATCTCAGCTGGAGCTTTTTGTGAATGGCTACTGCAATGTTTGCAACAACATAAACCCAAAAGAAATCCACATATTCCCAAAACAAATTTCAGCATATGTTAGGTGTGGCTGACCTTGTTATGTCAGTTCAGATGAGTGCATTTAATGCTTTAGGATCCTTGAGAACATTTTGAATTGAGATGTGAAGATAGAGTCACTTGACTTCTCATCATTATGATCACTTTTACAGAAACATAGAACTAGCAGAAAGCTTAAGATCCAGAAAGCTACTGGAGGATCTTTAAGCCACACCTTCTCTCCTCACTATTATTCATCCACTGATGATGAGACTGGGAACTCTGACAGCAGACTACAATTCTTACCATCTAAATTGGCACTGGATTGTTCTTTAAAGGTTGTTGCTGCTGTTGATGTTACCCCTTCAGCAAAAACAGGCCATGATAAGGACTGTATTGATGAACTGGTTGTTGTCCAGGAGAGTGGAAGTCTTGAGGTTAGAGCGACAGATTTCGAAGTTGGGGTTACAACAGTTGAGAAAGTGTCCACACATGAAACATTCAACAATGTTGCAAAAATTAAGTGGGGTGATCTTGAAGATGTTGCTTTAAAGTTGCATGACTCTTCTGAATATAGAAGTGCTCCTGTGAAGGCTGCAGGTGGTGATTCTGCCTCTAGTAACTTGCAGGAACTTGGAAAGTCTGAAATGGTCAGTGAATCAATATTATATCTATCAACCCACGACCCTCTTCAAGAGGGAAGGGTTATGGAGTCCTCTGCACATGTAGAACAACTTCCTCCACAAATTTTAGCTTCAGATTTACACACAGAACCTATTGAATTGACTTGGAAAGACGTCAAAGAGTTTCCTTCTGAAGAGATAGAGGTGGGGATCGCCAATCAGACTGATGCTATTCATAGTTTGAACATAAACCTTGATGATGTTGTCAAACCAACGTGTAAAGCTGGAGGTGACTTCGTTTCGAGTGATATGATGATTGGAAACTCTCCTGCATCACCTGTTCAAGGAGTTGTCCAAATGACACATCAGGAACCTCACCTTCGGTCCAAAGATGGGGTCTTTGACACACCCAAACTGTCAGATACTAACATCAATACATCTGTGATACTTGATCTGGGAAATGGTGCTACACACCTGAAGAGTGGTGTTGAAGCTTCGTTGCATGTTCCAACTACAACTGTCATTGAAAGTCATAATGAGCTTAGTGATGGATTAATAGTCGGGACGGGTCTTGTTGATGGTGAACCTGGGGAGAGCAAAGAAAGGTTTAGGCAAAGGCTTTGGTGCTTTCTCTTTGAAAACCTGAATAGAGCAGTTGATGAACTTTACCTTCTCTGTGAATTGGAGTGTGATATGGAACAGATGGATGAAGCTATTCTTGTTCTTGAAGAAGCCACATCTGATTTTAGAGAACTGAAATGTAGGGTGGGGCATTTTGAGAACACTAAAGCCTCCTCACAATCATCGAAAGATGGAAATCCAATTATTGTAAAGGCTGATCATCGCCGGCCACATGCATTATCCTGGGAGGTAAACATGATTACTGCTCCATCTGACTGCTTAATTTTGCATATGATGAAAAACAATTTTCGAAATTTAGTCCTCAAGAACACTCTTTGCATGCACACTTCGTTTAGATTAGGGACTCATATAACAGTAGACATAATAGTTATCTTGATTATATAATGAATGTACTATATTTGACATGTAGATAGTAATTAGTGTTGCATAGTGCAATTATCTGTTCTGAACTTCTGATTAACAATATGAAAGCATAAGAATTCATGTTGATGCAAGCTTATTGTAGCAGGCAACATGAACAGAAGTTTCTTTTATTTGTTGTCAACAGTAAATTGAACTCTAACCACAGAATTAAATATTGGGTTCCTTTTTAGTCAAATGTGCAGTCTAAAAGTTGAAGGGTATATGATTCTTCTTATTGGATTCCAAGCTTAATTGTTTCTATTGTGTTTTTTTCATCATGTTTGCAAATCACTGAAGGTAGAAGCACTCTTTCACATTACCATTTTTAGAATACTGTGGCTGGTTTGCTATGCCCTTGAAATGCAATGTTTTTAATGCCATCTTTCTTTCGAGGGAATGCGATAGTTGATTGTTAGAATTAAGGGGGCCATTAAACAAAAAGTATTCTGGTGACCAAAATAGATTAAAGAATTTGGAATTTATGGATCTTATGAGAACTAGAAGTCTTGTGTGGTTCTTGGCTTATTATATAGTTTTAGTTTCACAACATCTGATATTATGATGTTTCTATGTCTAGTAAGTCAGTTGCACTTGTTAGGTATTTCTGTCCTTTATTTGTTATATAATTATTCTGGGTAGGTGAAAAGATTGCCACATTGCAACAATGGGGAATAGAAGAGGGAGGTTGGTAATTCAAAAGGTTTAATCATGTTCCTTCCTGCTACAGTTAACAATACAGAGCAACACAGACTGAACATGAAATTGGAAGATAAATAGGCTGCGGGTCTTTAATGAAGCCTAGAAGATGTGTGAATAAATGATTGGATAAATGCCTTAAGACTGGTCAAAGTCTACACTCATGATAAATTGAAATTTTCCTGCAGAATTAACGTGTGGAAAGTTGATACATGATAAATATTTGGCTATGAACTAAAGGGTTCTCCAACTAGATTCTACAATATTTTATAGTTATGAACTAGATAGAGGGAGGATATCATGTCACAATCCAAGTCAGCAGCCATGTAGACTTTGCCCCAGAAAGTGGCCAAGAATTTCTCTTAGTGATTGATGAGTCTGATGTCTGTGTACACTATGCTTTGCTTGAAAAAGGACTAGAGTTATATCTCACCCAATGTGAGACTGTTCTTGTACAGTATTATTATATTAAATCCATGGGTCTCTTATTTGTTGTTCGTCTTTCTAGACCAAGGATTTTGGGGAGAAAAAACAGGATAAATCATAAATATAGCATTTCCAAAGCAACAAATAGGTGTGAAACACTTAAAATGGAAGCACAAGTTATTAAATAAGCTTCGCTCACTGGCACCATTCAGAAGTTTCAGCTTAATTTGGCCTCCAATCAATCCTTGCAGATTTGAATTTTTGAAGTATCAACATTCCTTCGTTTGTTGATATATCATATATCTATTTCTGAGACTTGTGATTTCAAGCAGATGCTTTTTTGAGAAATGTAGTTTGGAAGTTTCATTCAGCATAATTTACACAAGTAGATGGCCTGCAAATGTATGGTTCAGGTTAGCAAGCATAAATTTATTGTCTTCTCTTGACTAAACCTTGAGCTTATATTATATATCATCAGGGACTATGCCTTTATCTGCTTAACCATAGGATGAAATAGTAAAACATGCAAGCGTCTGGAATTGTGCAGGTTCGCCGCATGACAACTTCACCTCACAGGGCAGAGATATTATCTTCTTCACTGGAAGCTTTTAAGAAGATTCAACTGGAAAGAGCTGCTAAAGATACAACTAAAGATGCAAAAAACTTCGGTGCTATCAGCTCAAGTCACGAAGTTGCTAGCAGCTTGTCAGGAGTAGATTTAGTATCCAATGCTAGATATCTGCATCTAAAAAAAGAAAAGCAGACCATTGTCTTAAATAATAATGGGATGAATATGGATTCAAATAAGCAGAATCCAGACACAGATAGGCCAGGCAAAAGACATTTTGTACAAAATGGGCGCTTGCCACATAGCTTACCTGCTTCTGCATCTGGCAAGTGTAAGAGAGAACCTTTGGGACCTGTTACTGAAATTCAAAAGCAGGCACTTAAGAAGGATAAAGAACTAGCTGAAAATAGGATGGAGAAACATTTAAAGGCTGTAGATATTGTTAAAAAACAGAGTTCTTATCTTGACAAAGAGAAAGACAAGCAGAAATTCAATACAGCTCATTGGAAGGTGATGGATGCTTGGAAAGAAAAGCGAAACTGGGAGGATATTCTCAAATCTCCAATTCACAGTTCTTCAAGAATCTCATATTCACCAAGTATCGGCAGAAAAGTTGTGGATCGTGCTCGAGTGTTGCATGATAAACTAATGTCTCCGGATAAAAAGAAAAAGAGTGCCATGGATTTAAGAAGAGAAGCAGAAGAAAAGCATGCAAGAGCAATGAGGATTAGGAATCAACTAGAAAGCGAACGAGTGCAGAAGCTGCAGCGCACTTCAGAGAAGTTAAACCGTGTCAGTGAGTGGCAAGCTGTTCGTAGCTCTAAAATGAGAGAAGTTATGTTTGCACGTCATCAGCGTAGTGAATATCTCCATGAGGCATATCTGGCTAAGGTTGTAAGGAAAGCTGGTGATGAAAGCAGCAAGGTTAATGAGGTTCGTTTTATTACTTCATTAAATGAGCAGAATAAAAAGCTGATGCTGCGCCAGAAGCTTCATGACTCAGAAGTGAGGAGAGCTGAAAAATTACAGGTAATCAGAACGAAACAAAAGGAGGACATAGCAAGAGAAGAAGCCGTATTGGAACGTCGGAAACTCCTTGAAGCTGAAAAGTTGCAGCGGCTTGCTGAGACACAGCGGAAGAAGGAAGAAGCTCAAGTTAGAAGAGAGGAGGAACGCAAGGCATCAAGTGCAGCAAGGGAGGCCAAGGCTGTGGAACAACTTCGGAGAAAGGAAATTAGAGCGAGAGCTCGACAAGAAGAGGCAGAACTCCTAGCTCAGAAGCTGGCTGAAAGACTCCGTGAAAGTGAACAGCGTCGAAAATATTACCTGGAGCAAATACGTGAGAAAGCTTCAATGGATTTTCGGGACCAGTCTTCCCCTCTACATCGTCGTTTTAACAAAGAAGGTCAAAGTAGATCGCTCGGAACCAGTACTGAAGACAATCCAGTGTCCGCCAATTCAGAATCTGCTGAAAAGCTAGTCAATGTCACTCACCAGCATTCTTTGAAGCGAAGAATTAAGAAAGTACGGCAGAGACTTATGGCACTTAAGCATGACTTTGTTGAGCCTCCTGTTGGCAGTGAAAATGGAGGAATAGGGAATAGAGCTTCCTTGGTTGCTGCCAGAGCGAAAATTGGAAAGTGGGTTCAGGACCTTCAAAGGCTTCGCCAGGCCAGAAAGGAAGGGGCTGCAAGCATAGGATTAGTTATCGTTGATATGATAAAGGTATGTTTCTGTATATGTATATGTATGTATATAATTCATCATCTGATTTCTCGAGTTCCATATGCATGTGTACTCGGACAACATATTGCATAGCCAACTGCACAATTTTCTCAGCTACTAAAAACATTCAGCTATATTGATGATCCAGGATAACATTTTCAGCTACTAAAAAAAATGCTTTTTATGTTGTATATATTTTTTCAGGCTCATGCTGTTTCTTTTTATTTTCCATGTCAAACAGTTTATCGAGGGAAAGGATGTGGAGCTACATGCATCCCGTCAGTCTGGTTTACTTGACTTCATATCCTCTGCCTTACCAGCTTCCCATACTTCGAAGCCAGAAGCATGTCAAGTGACAGTACACCTTTTACGACTACTGCGAGTATTACTATCACTTCCAGCAAATCGGAGTTATTTTCTTGCACAAAATCTTTTGCCTCCCATAATCCCTATGCTGTCTGCATCACTTGAGAATTATATCAAGGCTGCAGCATCTTCCAGTTCTGGAAGCACAAACCTTTCATCAAGCAAAACATCCAATGAAAATTTGGAATCAGTTGCCGAAATCATGGATGGATTCTTATGGACAATAACCATGATTGTGGGCCATATACATTTTGATGATCGCCAACTCCATATGCAGGATGGTTTGGTGGAGCTGATAGTAGCTTATCAAGTTATTCATCGTCTTCGTGATCTGTTTGCCCTCTATGATAGACCGCAGATAGAAGGATCTCCATTTCCATCATCAATTATCTTAAGTTTGACCCTTTTGTCAGTCATAACATCAAGACCTGGTACATTTTCTGCCATTGATTGGGAATCTTGTGTATCTAAAGCATCAGCAATTTGTGAAGTTCAAAGGTTAAAAGATTCTGAAAATGTGGCTACGGGAGAGTCCTCTAGTTCCATTAATAATTCTGGAGATAGCACGTTACATCCAACTTCGCACCAGTGCACTGAACTACATATGAGTAGATTTGTTCAGTTATCTGAGGAACAGAATATACTTTCAAGCGGAAAAACTCTAGCAGATGCACCAGAAGTTATAGACATGAAATCTGGAAGAGAGTCCTGTGATACTTCATGTCAGCCAGAAATTGTTCAATCTGTGTTGCAGATACAAGAGAAAGCTTCATCAGGTGAATCCCAAAACCCTGTAGTAGAAGAGCATCCAAAATCATTGCCAGTGAAGGACGAAAAGAACTCCATGAGTTGTTCTGTTGAGAGAAAAGGAACTGATGAGCACACCGCACGTGATAATTCTGGTAACAGGAAGTCGGTCAGCTTGAAGCAGCCCCTAGCATTTCTTATCTCTGCTATTTCTGATACTGGCCTTGTTAGTCTTCCATCACTCTTAACAGCTGTGCTACTTCAGGCGAACAACAAATTGTCATCTGAGCAGGTACTTTTTTACATAAACAAGAGAACATGCAAATCAGATTCCATTGCATTGCAACATTTTTTTCATATAAAGTTGGATTTTGTGACCCAGCCAAGAACATCTTTTTTATATAAATGCTATTAATTCTTGCTTACCATTCTTCTTTCTGAAGCAACAAGTAGCATGTCTGGGTGTATGATTGCGTTGTTTTTCAGATCCTTATTTGTTCATACAATCAGTTTCGATGCAGTGTTTTTATTCTCTGCTCTTGTTGTTGAAGGTGTCAGTTTAACTAGCAAAAATTTTGACTACTGATAGCAATTTCTGAAGCGCAAATCTCATCTTCACCTTAAATTACATACAAAAAAATAATTATCTAACTAAAAAGTAAAAGAAAAAGAAACACATAGGTTCTAGGAATGGCAAAATTGTCAAATTCCCAAGGTCCTTTAGAAAAAAGGACTGCATTGTGAACTTAGTCTTCATGTTTTGATAAACTTTAATTGCAGGGATCGTATGTCCTTCCGTCGAATTTTGAAGAAGTAGCTACTGGTGTATTGAAAGTTCTGAATAATTTGGCAAGCTTGGATATTGCTACTCTGCAAAGTATGCTGGTAATATTTTTTGTTTTAGTCAGTGCCAATTCTTGGTGTTTTACAATGCCCAATTCATGAGTTTTAGTTATCCTTTTCACATAAATGGCATGATGTGTTGCATGTTTTAGTGTCGTGTCCTCATATTTGCAATATGTTTCAGGCTAGATCAGATCTAAAAGTCGAATTTTTCCACTTGATGAGTTTTCTTCTGACCCATTGCACGAACAAGTGGAAAGCAGCTAATGATCAGGTTAGTGCATGGTTCTATTATATTACAAGACGGATGATGTGCCAAATGATTAATTAATTTGTTTTAGTGCAATTTTATATGAACTCTTTTAATCTTAGATGCAGATTACATGGTCCTATTATGCTTCATCGCCACAGTATCTGATATATAGGTGTACATGCAATTTTTACCAAATTACCAAGAAATGTATTGCCTCTTCTCTATGTTGCACCAAGATGTTATATAAAAAAGGCTAAGAATGCAAAATTTCCCAAACCAGTATGAAGCAACCTTTCTATGCTTTCAGCTATTTGACTTGCAAGTCAATTAATTACATTATCATACATGAGAAAAACTTACGATTCTTTTTCTGTCAATCAGTCATGAAATTTTAGTTCTAATTTACTGTTCCCTTTAAGGTAAAATATATCGACAAGTACCAAGCCTTGAATGATAATCCAAAGGGCTGGGGACAATGACCTGAATTTGGCATTTGTATGCCAGCCAAGTTGTATGTCAACAAGATCTAATTTTTTCTTGTCAGACTGCTTTTTAGTGCTGCATTTGGTCAAAGAGGGCAAGGCTACTTGTCAACTGTGAGTCAGTTAAGGTTGCAACTATTCTACCTGGAAATCATGTATTTGTCGCCATGGAGCAGCAGCAAGATTATGCTATTGTCATGAGAACCTAATCACAGAAATGTCCCCTAGTGATGTGGGTGCAAGACAAAAAGAAAAACAGAAGTGTCCGTGTGAAGGCTACAAGAATATGACCTTCCCAGATCTTGCAACAGTAGAAATAGCACATGTTTAGTTTGAGTGTCTTGTCCTATCTGCAGATGCTATGGTTGAGTTCAGTTTGCTTGAGACTAATGCTTGCCTTACTAGCCTGTACTGGTGTTCCAATCGACTATCTGTATGATACATATCAATCTGTATTGATGTACTGACGCAAGGTACGGTGGGGCATACCAACAGACTGGTATGTATCACCCATACCAGTCTCCTGTCAGACCGGTACATATCACCCGTACTAGACGTTTTGCAGTGGTCTGACGATATCTAGCTGTCTTTTGTTAACCACATCCGAACAAAGTATTTCAGATATCTAGCTGGTGTAACTTTGGTTGGGTGTGGCTTAGTGGTTGACTGTTACATCTTTCTTCTTTATTTGTTAGTGCATGAATTTTCAAGGACTAAAGTGAAACTTCTTTATAGATGCTTTTTGGTTCCTAAATGGCACCCAAATCATTCTCCTATAACATATTTTGCTGAATTATACATCTATTTAGGAAATATCCATAAAATTTCACTTTGCAGATCTTTTGACCAGATATATATCTATTTACATTTTTGTTGACAAACTTTTTGTATCTTCGAGCACCATCTCCTCATCCATTGGTACAAGTTCCCCATGCATACATTATAAAATTGGTAAAGTCCATTTCTTGTGCATGGAATGTTATAACTGCAGAGGCTGAACCTAAATGGTCCTTGCAAATTTGATGCCATAATTTCCGTTTATAATGCAGGTGTTCCCTAAGGATCATTGAATCTGATTCTATAGTGGATTGTTCTTCCCTCTGCAGGCATCACATTTTACTGATCATTGCATGCATTGTCTTTTTAATGTTCAGATAGTACAGGTATTGTACATAGCACATACTTTATGAAGGTCTATCATTATGATTTTTTGTGGTTTTCAGGTCGGTCTACTTCTTCTGGAGTCATTGTTGCTTCTTGGTTATTTTTCTTTATTTCATTCTGGGAATCAAGCAGTTCTCAGATGGGGAAAGAGTCCAACCATACTGCACAAGGTAAATATCCTTTTAGAATCAGTGGATTTTTAAATATTTTGTTGCCCTCAAGCAAATCTAATTTGCTTATGAAATCAAAATAGGTCTGCGATCTACCCTTCGTTTTCTTCAGTGACACAGATTTGACACCTATTTTGGCTGGCACCCTCGTGGCTGGTTGTTATGGATGTGAACAGAACATAGGTATTGTTCTGCAAGAACTTAGCACCGACATGTTGCTTTCCTTGCTCAAGTCCTGCAAGCAGGCATTGCTGTCAGTCCAACCTGATTCAGTGCAACCAAATATTTCCATGACGAGTGATGCAACTGATAGTAATCAGATGGTTTCAGATGCTAGAAAGCCCCAGGGTGAGATTCATGCAAGACCCATCCGTAAAAACACTCGAGCTTCATTGGGAAAAGGTCTTTCAAGCAGCACCACCAAAATTAACAAAACAAAAACCCAAAGGGATTGTAGAGGAACAAGGACTTTTGATGAGTGGGTATTCAAACACAACCTATCAAGCACAGAAGCTTCTTCATCTTTCATGTTGCATTGGAGATTTCCAATCTCTTTCCTGGATAAAGCCGAAGAATTCTTTTTAGCCGAGGCCCTAAGCCAGCAGGTGTAGCAAGGTCCTGCCATAGCAAGTTTGTAATTCGGATGCTACTTTAAGATTCAAGGAACACTTCAATGCTCACTTCTGCAACCGCCAAAAGTTCTTGTCAGGACTTCTCATTAGCTGCTGCATCTGCACAGGAGAGGACACAGCATCGGCTGCCAAACAAGGTGTATGGTATGGATCTATGTTGCCTGATGGCTCAGTGCTTATCGCGTCACCAAGGAATCAATTTTTTGCTAGTCTTTGGATGATGGTTACAGCAGGTTAGCATTAATGCTCTATATGACTCGACAGGAATCCAGATAGCAGATACTGAAACATTATTGCTGACTGTTGGATTTTTACCAGGTAGCTCTGATCGGTTATGTGGGAAAAGGAATTTATTTATTTTTTTCCTTAGAGAATGACCAAAAGATGTGCTTTACCAAAGATGCTCCTAAAGAATTTGTCATGAACCCAACCAGATGGGTGTTCAAGATGACTGTATAATAGCCAACCCAGAATAAGCCTCTTTTGATGTATGAATTGATACATCATGTTTATTACTGTGGCTCATGTTTCTTTCAGAATTGCCCTGTTGTTGCTTTTGGCTGATGCTTCTTTCAGAATTGCTGTGTCCATAATAAACAGCAGAGGTAAGCAGCATGGAGACAACATGCATGCTGATTGCTGCAGTATCTTTTTTCGGTTTTTTTTTTTACGGCATGGGCTCATTTGTTTAGATTCTCACAAAGATTATGAAGCATTATGAACATAAGAGGAATTAGCATTCAAAAGAGAAAAAAATGCATAAAATTTGGAGCATGAAAAAAATTCAACAGATAGTCAAAGAAACAATTGAAGTCACATTATACTGGGGAAGAACTGAGGTTGTCATATGGAATTTTTTTACAGTTGTTCTTCAGCTAATTCACCGTGGGAACTAGGAAATAGAAAACTGATTTGATTTGTTACACAGATGGAAAGAGTAAAGCACTGTAAAGTAGTCATTGATTTCAGTGAAACCTTTGCCCTACACACAATCAACCAACAAGGCATCAAGCAAATCCTGAGAACCTGTGATGAGCTTCCACCTTTCATTTTGATTTCTTTTCTTTATGCATTTTAGTGTTCAGAAGATTAACCCATTTCCTTGATATGTTAGTCATCATCCTGTAGTGCAAGAGAAAAGCTGTCTTCCCAGCATCAGCTAATGCATTCAGAGAACATATTGGATCCAAGTTGGCTAAGGATAACACTCGTGATTAAGAGTACATCCATACACAAATCACAAGCTACTAAAATTGCAAGCCAAATTTATCTTGAAGTCACAAGAACAAGCTACAAACATTATGCAGGTTAGTACACTTGTTCAAGTAGAATCTGGAGCAAGATACGTGTCTTTTGAGTATGAAAATGATGACATTGGAAATGAATTAGAATAAAGGATTATAAATCCCTTGGCGTGAAAGGAAGACATCATAACAAGAATCACTTCTGAAACCAACAAAACCTTCTCAAACCAAGCCATTTCTCTGAACATAAAGTTATACATAACAAATTTGCTTGAATCTTTAACGAAAAAAAAAATAATGTACTTATTTATGCACACCATTTAGTGTTTGAAAAAAAAAAAATACATGGGATCATGAGCATTCAATTTAGCTATCACCAAAAAAGAAAAGTCACCAAACTGATCATTTAGCCTGTAGATGCTGGCTTGCTATCTTGAAGAGATATCACAGTTTCAAAGGCGCCAACCAATGCCTTCACCTTGCTCCTCCTGCTCTCCACTAGTTTATTTGCTGTTTCTTCAATAACATTGTTGAACAGGCCTTGGATGTCTTTCTTCTCCTGCATATCTTGATGTTTCAGCACAACACCTTTAGATTCTGGACTAGGATCACTAACCGGTGCACCCATCTCACTCCTTTGAAAGTTCATCCTTTCGACTTGACCATCATTGGCACTCTTAGACATCAGTCTTCCTCTTCTGAATCTCAGCCTTCTTAGACCTTTGCATTCAGGTTGAAGTTCAATTATCTTACCTCTCCTAAACTTCAATTTGTGAGGTGTGGAAAGTTCATCTTCAGGGTGGCCAACTGCATCTATTCTTGCCCTTCTCTTCTGTTCATCTTTTGAAGGTTCATTCACTGACTCTGATTCAGTTGATTCAGAAGAAGCAGACTCTAATTCTTCAATATCTTCATCATCTGATCCTAACTGGGATGACTGGTCGTCATTGGGTTTCAGCTCAAGGGAACCAAGATCAATGTTCTCTGGTTTCAGCAGCTTCTGCTCAAGAAAATCCTTATTAGCATTCCCTTGTTCAAGCAAATTCTGAACGTTAAGAGAATCAAGATCAATGTCTTCTAGTTTCAGCAATTCCTGCTCTAGAGAATCCATGTCAGCACTCTTGGGTCCATGGAAGTCCTGGTCAGTGCGTTTCACCAAGGACTCAAAACCGTTTTCTTCTGGCTTCAGCATATTTTCCCCTAGAGAATTAATATCAGCATTTTCTGGTTTTAGCCGTTTCTGATCATCAGGTACCAATTCCAGAGAATCAAAATCAATGTTTTCTGGGCTCAGTGATCTCTGCTCTAGGAAGTCCATATCAGCATTCTTTACTTGGAACATTTTTTTATCATCAGGTCTCAATTCAAGAGAGCCAGCACTAATGTTTTCCGATTCCAGCAATTTGTGTCCTAGGATGCCTGTGTCTGAATTATCTGGCTTCAGTGATGTCTGCTGTAGGGAATCCGAATCAATATTTTCATATTTTGACAGTGGCTGTTCTGAGATATCATAAACAATGTTCTCCACTTTTGATGAGTTCTGCTCTGCAGAATCCATATCAACTTTCTCTGTTATCTTATCGATGGCATACAATGTTTTCTTTTCGTTGTTCTGAGTAACAAGCTCAGTATTCCCAACTTTTTGATTCTTCATGGAGACACTTTGTTTTCCATTCTTGTATCTACTTTGCTTTGAACTCGAGGTTTCATCACCAATATGCTTGAGAGATGGAGAAGCTGTGGATGGTTTCAGCATCTTCCTTTCTAATGTTCTTGTTATTTCCCTACTCTTATCAGATAATACCTTCTTGTTTCTTTGCTCAATTGGTCCATGTGAAGGAGTAAGTGAAGATCCTGATCCTTCCGCTGGACTTTTAATGGCTTTCTTAGATGTCACATGTTTAGCAGTAACTTGAGTAACCTCATTATGCACTAGTGGCTTTTGTCCAATTTTTTGAGGTCCATCATGTGTGATGTCGCTCTTCAAAGATGTTTGCCTAATCAATCTCGGTTTAGTAGAGGAAGTGGCTTCTTGGAGAGGTGAAGAAATATTCCTCTTGATGGTACCTGACTTCCGACTTCCATCAATTCCATTGCCAAGAGAAGTACCCTTCTGCTCACCAACTTTAAGCTTGGAAGAGAATGATTGAGACTTGTTTAAAATCTTCGATTTGATAACTTGTTTCATCTTCTGATCCATTATGTTCGTACTTTTCACCTGAGTTTCTTCATTCTGTGATGTTGGAGGACCTTCCGAATCACTAGATATACTGCTTTTCTGGATTGATGATGAAATTTGCAATTTCATGTCAACATGTTGCTCTGGCAATCTGGCCTCCTTGATCTTTGATGCAGCTTTCTGCTTACTGACTGCTGTATTATCAGGAGATTCAGCTCTTTGATGAGATGAGGACTTCGGCTTAGTTGTAAGCCTCTTAAGTCTCTCTTCTACATTTACACTGTTCACTTGTTGCGACTTTTCTTTAAGAGTCAACTTCTTTCCTGATTTGAGAAGAAATGGATGCTTAGCCTCAGCTTCGAAATCATGTTTCCATCCATATTTACAAAAATCATGGCAGGAGCTTGTAGAAGCCCTTAGATAATTAGGAAGAGGCTTTTCGCTGCTGGTTAAAGAGACTATCGTCCTATCTCCTTTTGTATCAGGGTTTAAGGAGATTGCACGCGAATCCATCACCTTTTTGGTCATTGGACCTTGAGATAGCTAGAAGCTTGTTTTTGTTAAGCAAATCTGCAACATAAAGAAAAAGAAGGGTAAAGGGAAATAAGAGTTAAAGAAGTTAACATTGATACAGAAAGAAAAGGCCAAATTTAAACAAGTTCAACTGTGTTCAGTTCTACTAGCTATCTTCCCATAAGAAATATCATTTCCATGCCTGTGCAGCATAGCTGACCTGATAAATGGCTGTCAAGAGTTCCAGTGATGTGCAATCTCTGAGTAACTCAAGAAAAGTGATGAACAATTAAGAAATAACTCTTCACACATAAACTAGCAAAGAACAGGTCAGGCTAAAAGAACAGAGTTGAGTGTGGATGTTGCCTATAGACCACATCACTAAGGGCAATGTGATTGGATTAGGACTGATCTAATCCTGCTTCTGGTTATCATCTGCTATTTGTTTGTTTTTCAGATTAACGAAAAAAAAAGAGACAAATAATGAGAAAAGAAATCAAGGAAAAGGGTGAGACAGGAAAAAGATATAAGTTTTTCAATTATTCATATGTTCATCTCTGCTAATATAAGATGTAATCAGGGATGTATTTGAACAATTTCAACTATCTGATATAAAGCAAACTAACATATAATACTAAGGAAAAACGATCTGATAACAATAAGCCATGGTCTCCAATTATTTAATCTCCATAGCGGGGATCCTTTTTACTACAAAGATTTGCTAAATGCAATATCATTAGTCAACTCGAGATCATCAGATCTCTTTTAATTGGTTGACACAGTTTTCTTTGTTCTTCCTAAAACTTCAGCCTCAGGAAAGTAAGAAACATGGTGGTTAATCTGCTTCAGGAGAAGAATTTATCTTCAGCAAGAAGAAACGTAGCAAATATGTAAATCAAGTTGCTATAACCTGGAACAAACAACTATATAGATAAATCTTGGCACAACCACAGAACTATAAATTGTTTCTGAGAAAAAAAGAAGCATCATCTGAAGAAAACACAGTATGACGAGCAAGAGACAAAAAGGCACCCAAGAAACTTGAAGCCTTCTATTAGATGTCTTCATCGGCTTCTAGTTTTCAAGAAACCCATCGAGGCATTACTCACAGCAACTTCCGTCATAAGAAAACCAATTTAGAAGGCATGCATGCTAATTGTCAAAGAATGAATTGTGGCTACGAACTCGCTTAAGCCAAAAAAGAGAATCCATATCAGACTTCATTCGGTAGTAGCACTACGCCTATCTAATTGGTGAAGAAACGCTAACCCCAAATCAAGTGAATAGAGACCGTCCGAGAGACAGAAGCCAAAGAATCCATCAAGATCGCGTTTTTTGATGGTTCTTAATACGAAAAAAGTTTCAATATAGTCTATGAACTGAATCAATAAACAAAAAGGAAGTACTCCCATCGTGTTTGGTCATTTCTTTGGAACAAATCTGAAGAGACCACCGATCAAGATCACATCTTTAAGCAAAGGAACAAGCAATCATCACGAAATCCACCAAAAGAGATCCATATTTCGACCCATCGAACAGTAAACCGGCAACCATACCATACGCGACCGGGAGAAAGGATGGAAAACAAATCATGACTCGTAACAGAAGTCGCACCTTTCGGTGAGTCCCGTCACCAGAAAGCGAAGAGGCAGGCGCTGATTTGAGGACAGCCACTCTCCCATCAAGGAAGGAAGACCTTTGGAGATCGTGCAAGCAAGCTAGCAAAGCAACGCTTATTACTTTAAAGATGGCGTGTGTGTTACCTGTAACGGAGCATCACCAAACCAGCTCCCGATTACCTCACGAGGGAAACGGTCGGATACGGCTGTTAGAAATACCTGCGATCGAGAGTGTCGAATAATTCTCCGTGCGCTCTCCAAGCCACTACACTATTCGACCGACTCCCCCTCCCCCACCCTGTTCCTTGGGAGAGAGGGAGAGAGGAAGAGAGAAAGAGAGAGAGAGAGAGAGAGAGGGGGGGGGGGAGGGAGGGAGGGAAGGGGAGAGGGAGTATAAATATTATATGGTTGGGGAAGGGAAGGAGGGATGAACGCAAGAAAAGGACCCGCAAAAGTGACCATATGGCTTCAAAGGAAGGTGGCAATTGAAGGATTTTGTTTAGCCATTAAGGAAAGCAATTAGGAAGATATGGATTCTACAGGGGGTGTTACTTAGTGACACAATCTTGCAGGTGAGGAATGACTTCGATCATTAAAGAAAAATAATAATTAATAAGCCACTTCCCTTAATTACTCATAGCCATGAGATAATGTTCGAGAACTCGATGTTGTGCAACCTCATCCGCGTCGATTTGGGAGACACTGCGAAGCTTTAAAGACATCGATTGAGTTTGCTTGGGAACCGGCCTCGGCCACATAACTCGGGAGTGCGTCTCGGTCTCCTCCTCCTCCTCGGAATTCTCTATCATCCTATACAAAGGCTTCATCGAGGTGAGGGCGTCCGATGTGACTCCTCCGACGATCAAATCAGTATCCCGCCTAAAATGGTTTTAAGGATTTAAAAGATAAAATGGGAGTTCGAGAGGATAATGAAGCAGAAGAGAAAGATGAGAGAGAGAGAGAGAGAGCCCCCATTCATATTCTCATGAAGAGTTTTTATACTTGTCAGATATCCAATCGATTGTACTCCCATCTTTACCTTTGTCGATATGCGGGGTAAGGCAGACATGCAATCTTCCCGAGTATCTATACTATCGTACGTCTAGTTGGCATGGAACACAAATTCAAATTAGATTATTGGATCAGACTTGATTAGATTGATCGAAGAATAAGATGAGATAGATGATACGGATTTCAAAAATCAATAAATCGAGATTAGTGAGGATCAAACCCAATTGTGGCTATTATCTTGCAAATATAACTAAAACATGTATAAATAATATATAGTGATATTTTAAATAAAATTTTTATTTGAAGTTGTTAGCACCTGAATTTAATGGGCTAATTATCCTATCAATTTTGAAACTAATCGGAGTGAGTGTTACAGTATGTCTAGTTCATTTATTTACTTAATTTTTACTATTAAGAGTAAAGATCTTTAATAATTAAACTAACTCACTTGGGGGGGGAAAAAAGAAAAGAAAAGGGTAAACAATTTAAGATGATAATTTTTCTTGTAAAAATAAATTTCATTGAAAGACATTATAAACTTATCCAAATAATTTATGTTTTCCTCACTTTAAACTCCAATTTATGGTATTTATTAATTATATAGTTAAAAGTTTAATGGTTGGAATGAGTGTGACAAGTGGAGTAAAACATCAATCATCATCTCAGTATCTTGATGTCTGAAGTGGGTAAAGGACTACATATGAGTCAAAGGGGGGGTAGTAAGATAAGACCACTCGTCTTCCATCTACTTTAGATCGTCTTTAGGTGGCACAAGATTGGATGCAACTTTGGAGTAGCAAGATAGTATCAATTTGCACTTTGCTTAAAAGATCCATTTTGATTATTTTTTAATTATTTTTACAATTGGTGCGATAAGTAGATCAAAACATCAATCATATCAATATCTTGATATCTCGAGTTTTAAAGGGCTAGATGGGAGTGATGGGTAGGTAGCAAGACAAATGTCGCTCTGCACTTTGTCCACCATCTGCCGACTTGTGGCTCGCTCATGCAGCTAAAACTTCTCATTTTAGATTGTTTTTTAGGTGGCACAACATTAGATTGGATGCGACTTCCAAATAGCAAGAACAGTTATATAAATATGTTTCTCGTGCCCATTTAAATAAATTTAGCTTCCTCTAAGTCTGACTTACTAACATTCAAACCAATAAAATACCAGTGCATCATATGGGTTGATACTTGATACAATCCTTCACAATTCTGTTGAGTACATATGAGCCCTTGCATTTGTTCATGGCAGGTGTCACATATTTGTGGGCCACCAATCTAGATTTTAGTGCTCCACCAAAATAGGTAGACTCATTAAAGGTTGGTAAAATCTAATCTTCACCTAAATAACTTAAAAAATGTGAATAAGACCGGGAGAAAAAGATTAAAAGAAGACAAGGTCTTGCTGCTACCCAGAACATTATGCACAAACCACAGTAGAGTACTAAAACCATCATCCACAAGCACAGTTCAGGAGCTTCCAGCTTACAGGAAACCAGACCCAGAAGTCCTCCTTGGTGTCCATGACAAAAAAAACTCTAATAGAAAGACCACTTCAACCAGATAGAATTGGAGAATCCCATGACATCTTTGGCATGCATGTTCATAGTGTAAATTAGCTTTGCATTTTCCTTGGGCAGTAACAGGATAAACTGAGCATCTACTCGAAATATGGAAGAGGAATCCGCTCAATAAAACAAAATAAACAAAAGCCATCGCTCTTCAGACAAATGAATGATTGCTCAGTTCAAATCTTACGCGCATCAATCGTAAATCAGCATCACAAGATGGAAACCACAATTTGCAGACGAGCTGACTAACATGTAAAGAAATTGAATACCAGATATGAACTTAAGCTCTGTGTACAATAATGAATAGCTTACCAAATTGAACATCCAAAACAAATGAGAACAGCATTAAAGGCATACAAATTGAAGAAAGACCAGGAAAAACCATAAAATGGAAAGATATAATATGATCATACGACTAAAACCAGAATGTTTTAAACTTTATAGACCTTGCCCATTCAAGAACACTACATTTTTTAGGTGGAACGTGATATTAAAACCTCCAGCAATCTCAGGATAATGCCTTCCCGACATATATTATTTGTGACTACCACCACCGTCCACGAGCATGATGGCTAAGTGCAGAAATTTGAGATTAAAAGAAGACTATTGTACACAAATTACAGTCGGTAATAGAATTTCAGAGAATTAATCGTCCATTCACTTGAAAAATGGTAGCCGTCAGTTCTGAGCTGCCTGAGCCAATAGAGAAATATCATGTGAGGATTTCCCTGACAAGCCAATCCAAGCTAGGGTATGCAAAATACAGAACCAAAACGGATGGCACAGCAAACAGGATTGTGATCAGGATATACAGCACCAAGATGGCAGCACTGGCAGGAATGGCATAAAGAACTATGAGGAGAAAGATTATCACAAGTGGTATCTTAGCAGTCTGTTCAATAATGAATACCAGAGACTTTCGAAATGTAGCATGTATCCTCTCCGTACTGAAATAAACGCCAACAAGGCGGCTTAGACCTGTTTGGCTTGAGTTTGATTGCTCTGCAAGCACATGGGAAGATACTTGGTTGTGATGATGGTAACCATGATTTTGTAAGGGTTGGCTGCCGCTTGAAGTCCACAGATTCTGGCAGATTGTGGACTGAGATCTCTGACTATCACCATTCATTCTCTCAACCATCCCAAGTAGGAAGTAGTTTTTGTGAGGAAATCTAACATTGCCCTTGTAAACCAGACGGAAGGATAAGATGTTGCACCATGGGCATGAGATGAGCATAGGTAGCCGTACGGGGACAGTTGGAAATTTAACTACTGCCGACTGAAGCCCCAGGACACAATTCTTGCATAGGGTGTGGCCACACCACAAGACGTAAGGCACATTCTCAACAATGTTAAAGGATTCCCAGCAAATCGGGCACTCCAAACCGTCTTCCTTGCTAGCGCATGAAGAAATCTCATCATCAGAGCAATCAGGATTTTGAGAGCTTGTTTTTTCGGTGCTTACGCATAATTTTCCGGTAATTGCTTTCGATGCAAATTTCCACATCATGTGATAATGTAAAACTTAACAATATGTGGAAGAGGTGTATGCGCTCACAACCACAAAGATTAAAGCAGAATTTATCACGATGACCACCAGATATTACTCTTCAATCAAGCTGGATTGTAAGTGGCCCCTAGAAGCAAACCTGAAATGAAAAGATTAAAGCAACACTAAGATCTGACTAAAAGACCCTTCACCATGAAGTTTGACTGACATATACATTATGTGCTTATTAGAAATTGCAAAAAAGATTATTTAGATTGGCAAGCAGCATATAGATGCAAGATTAGTTATGAATCATCAACTTCCATTCCCCTGCAATATAGCATGGTAAACGAAAACAACTGCAATCAAGCCAAAAACACTGACCATGAAGTGAATAATAATGTGACTAAGACGAATACAACACATTTTTCTCAAAAATAAGAAAAAAAAGGAAATATATACGACAAAGGTGATCAACCAAGAACAGTCAAAAAGCCAATAACAGACCCCACAGAAGTTACGACAAAATAAGAGAAAGTGTAACCAAACTATGCGCACAAATTGTTGAGAATGCAAAAATACAAACATCGGTTATGCAAATCGCCATAGAGACAACAGGCACATTTTTTCATCCACTAGATACGCAAACGTTTAATGATCCGTACAATCGGAATAAATCGTTTCCAGCAATATAAGTGATGCTCTCGCTCGATCTAATACACTAATTAGGATGATTTTTCCTTTCTTATAAGGAAACCATAAATAAATTAAGACAAAGAATTAGCTTCCGTGGAGACCCAAGCGAGAAAACCATATATCCATTAATTAGTATATTGTGCACGATCAGAGAAAACCTAAACTCCATATCAAAATCCGATAAGTTTGTGGAGAAATGGGGAAACGCATCACCCACAGTAATGCAACATAATTCAACAAAACTTCCTAAGAGAAGGACAAAACAACAACATACCGATTGCTCGATAATAACATTTAATTCATCGAGCACGAAAAGAGTCCACCGAAATCGACAAAAATCTTTGGTCAAAATAAATATCGCATTTTTAGCGACCATTAAGACAAACGAGAATTCCCACAAAACGATTTTTTTCCGCCATGTGAGAGAGAGATAGAACGAGAGATCGATTGAGGCAACGATCTTACCCGGTAAGAATCAACAAGCAGAAACGATCGGGCGAAGGACGGCAACAGAGGAACGAAGAGCCGCCCCATTCCCTCGGCCCTTTTCCTCTCGAGCCCCCCAGATCAGGAATGGAGATTCTGAGCTCCTATGGGCCCGCAACGACGGTTCCACGGTTACAAGATTGGGCATGTCCTTCGCAGAGGGATACCATGAGTTCATCCCCTGCATCCGTTTCGAATCTGACGGTGAACCGACGGCAATGTGATCATACCGTGGCTGCTGGCTTCCATTTGATCTACGTGGAATGCGATGTATCGCGCGAAACATGACATGGCGCATGTCATTGTCCACGCCTGCATACCACTGGAAATTATCTTTCCAGCGAAGACGCCCATATAAAGCTTCAACCCTCTCATGATTTAATTTGTATAAATTATTTATTATATAGATCCTAATATAAGTGATAGTGGTAATAATGGACTGTCCCGTGTTCGATCGATGTGGCCATGGCAGAGTCGATCGGGAACCAGGATGATTGACCTGGCGCGAGAATGGTCGACCTGACATGCACAAGCAATGCGCCACAATAGGGGCAGAAGCTCGACGCATAGCATCATCAAGTGTAGTCTCAATCAAATCTTAGCGATCAGGAGGGGTAGTACGACGACCAAGCAAAATTACGCAACATACTTGTTCATGGTACGAATAGCCACCAGCTGTTAGGGGGGATTTTGGTGCTTGCCTAGTAGATGAGTTCCGCCTCCGTGTCTGTTGAGCAAGCACTGCTGGTTCAGGCCCGTGTGCGCCAGCTCGCCCGCAGTCGACTCGGTGCGGAGTTGGAGCTCAGTCGGATGGGTGGTATCTCGGGGTTCGGCTCGGGAAGTCGGTTGCTGGAATGGTGGAGCTCGGGTCGGGCTGAAGTATGTCAGCTCGGGTCGATCGCAGTATTCCAGCTCGGGTCGGTCGCTGACTCCTGCAAGAAGGTCGGGTCGGCAGGTTCCCGACGTGACCCCTCCGACGGTCAAGTTAGTTCAGTGGTTGGTTTTTGCGATCCCCCTGCCCCGTAGAGGTGCAAGAGTTTATATAGTGGGTGTTGTAGATCATCTGTACCTGGCAACCCGGTTGCCCTTGTGGCTTACCCTGTCGTCGTACGCTTCCACCACGCCCGTCGTCCTTGCGGTGAGGGATGCGTTCACAGGTAGAGGTATCGGTCTTACCTGTGTCAGGTCGACCGTACGACCGCTGGGGTATTGACCTTACCGGTGTCAGGTCGACTGTACGACCGCTGGGAATTCGGCCTTACCTGTGCCAGGTCGGCCTCACGACCACTGGCGCCCCCATACCTGCGTCCGACCAGCTTCCCGCGTTGGGTCGATCACGTCGGTGGGCCAGTTATCCGAAGGAGCGATGATGTGGCGGCCAGGTCATTATGTGCCATATCACCAGCGGACACCCGTGACATTAAATATCTTAGCAGAGTACACTGCAAAGATTGATGACAAAGGTATAGTTGACCGTCGACGAGCAGGTATAAAAGCTACCCCTGGGGACAGTCCCAGGAGGAGGGAAAAAAGAGAGACTCTAGCTCCCACTCTTACATACAAAAGAGAGAGGTTCGACACTGGGGAGAGACGTCAAAGACACTCCCATTTGAAAGTGCTAACTTAGCCATCGGAGGAACCTCATTGGGAGGCTCCCCCCCCCCCCCCCGACGAAGGCCTTCTTTCTTGCAGGAACCCTAACCACAAGATGAGGAAGAAGAGCCCAACAACCCGAGCCGAGCAACCTTCTCTGATCTTCCCCGAGCTTTGCAACTCGATGTGTCGATCATGCGCGTGTAGGTCGAACCATGTCGTGTCGACCCCTCGAGCCTGACAAATAATCCAGCAATAATGAGGAAAAATCACATAGACGTGTTGATGTTGAGAGGACCAATCAAGTTTTGGAACTCAATATTGACTGAGAGTGGTCTGTTTTGATAAGAGCCATCCAAGAACGATTAAAAGTCAAGATCATTTGATTACTTCCTTATTCAAGTTAATTAAATTTTTTAATAAATAATAAATAATCTCCTCTTATATATGTAAATTAATTTTTTTTCATATGAGTTCATAATTATAAAATATAGATGATTTAATTATAAAAATAATCCCAATCGATTTGATCGAGAGTGACAATCGTGACATATTATGATGTTTCATAGGACCAAGTTCTATCGCGATGAAACATAAATAATAAAATAACGAAAAATAAAAAAAATTAAATATATCTTTAAAAAATAAAAAAAATAAAAAAACTTCATTTTGTGGATATCACCACTTTTAGTTAAATCCTAAATAAAAAAATATTTAAAAGCTATCATAAAGTGCACTGCATCACCAGATTTTACTTCTAACCTTGTTTAGAAAAACCTATACTTTACTTTAAACCATAAATTTTAAATCAACATCATTTTAAACCAATTAAGAATACTATTCCAATTGCACTATGATACTTTTCCATTACATTCCACTTTCAATTCAATTAACAAAATCATCAAAGTATTATATTATTGCCATTCCAAATTAGACTTTATTCTTAATTCCAATAAGAAAATTAATGCTAAATACAATTCTATTCCTAAATCATTAAAAAATCTTATTTTACTTTGATTTTTCCTAACCATGTTCTAACTTTGGTCCTAATTCAATTATAATAATTATCAGCTTTCTAATATTTTAATTACCGAAATAATTTTATTTTTTTCAAAAAACCGTCATTTTTTAATTATATATTATTTTTGTAATTCCTACGGAGCCCTTACCTTTTTATAAATATTCATAAAAAAAGCTACACTATTTTAGTAGTTATATCGTTATAGTATTTTTGAATAAAATTACAAAGTTTTAATTCAATAACTAAAAATTCTTAACTCACTCTTCTATTATTATCTTTCCTTATCATAAATGAATAATACAAATATTATTGTAAGCTGTACAACTTTTTCGAACCTTGTGAAGATCGTTGATCAGTTAAAAAAAAATCTTTCTTTCCAACCTTGTGAAGATAATATATTAGGTGTGTCATTTGATGATTATTTCTATTTTTAATATCATATTAGAGCCCTTAAGAATTGCTTATGCTGTCAAACAACAGCTTCACCTCCTTCGCAATCAACACTGGTTATCCATCAGGCAGCCGACCACCCTCTCTCTCTCGCTCGCCCACCGAGACCATCGAGAGCCATCTCACTCTTTCGACGCACTTCACGGTGATCTCACGTCCTTCTACTGAACGCTGCATCGACCGCCCGACGCCCTCCTCTCCAGCGCTGGTGGCACAGGTGTGGAGCAGTTGCTCCATCTGATCCTCATCCTTTGGCGCCTGCTTGACCAAAACAGGTCCAGCGTTCTGTGCGGCCCCAGTGGCACCACTCGCCTCTCCTTCTGCAATCGAGCCGAACCTTTCTTCTTCCCCTCCGTCAGCGCTGAAACCGACGAAGGTTGCTCCCTCATCTTGCCCTGCCGACGGTCCCCTCTCCAGAGCAGGGCTTCACTGCTGCGGCTAAGACTCTCGCTCTAAGAGAGACTCACTCCTCCTCCTTGCTGTCAAACGACAGCTTCCGCTAGCGCCACCAAATTGTACAGCGGGACGTCGGCGTCGCATTGGTTTCGCCTAGCCGGATCGACGTTCCGCCTCGTGATCTTCGTCTCTGCTCACCTCACCTCCACTGCAACCGCCGCTCTGAGAGCATTGGCAACGAAGCACCTAGAACTGTCAAAAGCCTTCAGCCTACGCCAGTGTAGCCGCAGCTCTCCGTTCTCGTCTCATCAGAGGTGTTCTCGTTTCCACCGCTCAAACCAGATCTGGACGTACTCTCTGATGACCAAGAAATAGCTGCTAAAACACTTGCAAGAAGCTCGCAGAAAGATTTGCAGAGAAGAGAAGCTATTCGTCGACGTGTTCCTCCTCGGTGTCAGCCTCGACACCAAGCTCGACCTCACCCTCGAAATCTGGACTCACCAGAAGACTCTCCAGTACCTCTAACAGCAACAGAAGACCACCACTGCCGCACCAGCTCCAACGAGCATCGACACCATCTCTATCTTTTCTGCAGCTCCAAAGAGCAGCACCATCCTCGGACAAAATGACTTTCCTTAGGTGTGTTGCCATTCGAGCCACGCCAACGGCACCACTGAGGGCAACTCCTCTTCCTCATCTGTCGCCTGCCACAGTGCTGTCTTCAGCAGCAACACTCATACCCTCAGGAGCAGCACTCCACGGTGTCGTCTTCTGCCTTGCTTGGCATTCTGCTGCACCCTTCTCTCTTTCTGCTTTGCGTTCTCTCTGCTGCGGCCAGAACGCCGCCTGTGCCACTTTCTCCTTCCGAACCCGTAGCTCCAGGAGCAGAATCTGCCGGCGTTTGCTGCCCTTGCTGCAGTGGCAACAAGAGGAGTACTGGTTCCTCGCTACACCAAGACGAGCCCTGGTTTGGTGCTCTCGGCTTCGACGCTCCCTTTGCTACCTTCCCTCTTCTGCTTTAGCCTGGAACAAACCAGAGAACTTGTGAGCTCTGCAGGTCAGTCTTCTGCTGTTACCTCCGCAGTAGCCTCCTATCAGGACTATCCGCTGCTTTCCTCCAAATTCAGTAGCAAGCGCTGCCTCTCCTACCCTATCCTCTTCTGACATCTCTTCCCTATTGATATGACAAATGCTGACCTGGCCGCCAAGTCATCATACCCTCGGACAGCTGGCCCGCCGACGTGGTCGACCCGACGCAGGTAACCGGCTGGATATACGGGGGGCGCCAGTGCTCGTACAGCCGACCTGACACAGGTAAGGTCGCCACCCCTCACCTGCAAACGCACGCCTCATTGCAAGGACAGCAAGCATGGCGGGAGGGTACGGCGGTATGGTAAGCCATAAAGACAGTAAGGTTATCAGGTATGAATGATCTACAACACCCACTATAAAAGCTCATGCACCTTCACGGGGCAGGGGGATCGCAAAACGAACCACTGAACTAACTTGACCGTCGGAGGGGTCACGTCGGGAACCTACCCGACCCGACCTCCTTGCAGGAGTTGGCGGCCGACCCAAATTGGATTACTCCCTCTTCACCCGGACTCCACCACTCCAACAGCCGACCTACCAAGCCGAGCTCTGAATCACCACTCATCCGGACGAGCTCCCACTCTGTACTGAGAAGACCGCGAGCGATCTAGCGCACACGGGCCTGAACCAGCAAGTGCTTGCTCAGCAAACTCGGAGGCGGAACGCATCTACTAGGCAAGCACCAGAATTGTCTTTATCATTTTGGCGCTAGAAGGAGGGCCCATGTCACCAGAACGCCCACTCACGGATTCGGGCACGGAGCGCCAGACGGAACCTGACCACCCTCGACTGGCGGAGGAAGTCGCGGCTGCCATGCCAACCCCAAACCGTTTTTGGAGGATGATGACCGACCCGGGGTTCCCCTCACCCGCATCAAACCCCGCGCCACTCATGGTCACGGCAGAAGCTTTCCTTGGCCTCACCAGCCAGGTCCAAGCATTAACGGGGATGGTACAGACCATAATCACATACCTACCCCAGCTGGTGCATTCGATGGCTCATCAACCAGCACTCCCGCAAACGGAGTCACCGACGGCCCCAAGCCGGGGAATCCCGCCAGTCGCCGAGGCGCCACCACCTCGGGTCCCAGCTTCGTCGACCCCGATGCCAACCCGATCCCAAAGTCGCTCTTATAATCCAGCACCGACTGAACTTGATCTCGACACCTTATCGACCGACTCCATCGACTCCTTGAGAGAGCAAGTCCGTCGAGTCCATCAGCGACTTGACGAGGTCCAAAAGGAAGTCCTCAAATCGAAAGAAGAGACTGGGGAAAGCTCTAAAGGAGGCTCCCCATTCACCCCCGAGATACAGTCCAAGCCCCTACCCGCCACCTTCAGGCTCCCAGCCCTCGAGCCCTACGATGGCAGCGGCGACCCGATGGAACATGTCGCCACATTCCACTCTCAAATGGCCCTTTACGACACTTCGGAGGCACTGATGTGTCGAGCCTTCCCGACCACCCTTAGGGGATCGGCAGAACCTGGTATGCTCGTCTCAAACCTGCGTCCATACCATCATTTGACGTATTAGCAAGAGAGTTCGAGTTGAACTTTTTGACAAGTGCACGCCCGAGGCCTACCACAGCCTCACTCCTCGGGATGGCCCAAGGGAGCGACGAGCCCCTCTCCCAGTTCGTAGGAAGATTCACATCACAAGTACAAGGTATCCCCGACCTCCATCCATCCCTGGCCATCCAAGCATTTCTGACGGGGCTAAAGCCATCAAGATTATTTTGGTCGCTGATCGAGCGACCACCAACAACTCTGCCCGAGATGTTGCAACGGGCGCACCAATATGTGACGGCCGAGACACTGATAGCTGGCAAGCGGGATGAGACGAAACGCTCTCAGGGGGAACCGTCTCGTGCGCATCTAGTCCCACCTCCGAAGAAAAGAGAGGACAGGTCGGGCTTGCTGCCAGCCAGCCCTCAATTCAACCCGAATGGAGATCTTCTTCCAAATACGGGAGAAGGGGCTCTTGAAGGCACCAAGCCCGATGAAGTCGAATCCTGAGCGGCGCGACAAGAGGAGGTACTGCCGCTTCCACCGAGAATATGGTCACGACACCGAGGAATGCCGTGACCTTCAGTACCAAATCGAAGACCTTATCCGGCGGGGCACCCGCGGCGATACGTCTGCGAACAACCCTCTCTCTCTGACGGTCGGCCGTCCCGAGACCTGTCTCCCCGACCGTAGGGCCCGATCGAAAAACAGATCGACATCATCTTCGGTGGTTCGGCATCAGGTGGCAATAGCTCCTCGGCGCGAAAAGCATACGCGCGATCCGAGGTCGGAAAGAGGCCGCTACATCATGAAGACCTCGACGTCACGTTCAGGTCGGAAGACGAGGAGCACTCATCTCACGACGACGCGCTAGTAATCTCAATCTGCATGGCCAACGCCTACGTCAAGAGAGTCATGATCGACACGGGAAGTTCGGCTGACATCCTATATTTCGATGTCTTTCAACGGTTGGGATTGACCGACCTAGACCTCACCCCCCTAACATCTACCTTGACAGGGTTCACTGGCGATTCCATCTCTCCCATGGGAACGACCACGATCCCTGTCACGTTCGGGGGGGAGCCGGGATCAAAGACTCTGCTGGTATCATTCATGGTGGTCAAGCTCCCATCTACGTACAACGCCATCGTCAGGCGCCCGACCCTCAATCGGCTCAGGGTGATCGTGTCAACGTACCACCGGGTCTTGAAGTTCCCGACTCGAGTCGGGGTCGACGAGGTCAGAAGTGACCCGAGGGAATCCAGGCAATGCTACTTAACGGCGACAACGCTGTGCAAGAGACCGAGAACCGAACCATTCGGCGCCACGCCCCCAGATCCAGAAGAAAACACCCGAGACACCCACTCAGCGGAAAGAGTCCTCTAATTGTCACTGGACCGGAACTGCATGGATAAGCTGGTAAAGGTCGGGTCGGAGCTCGCGGAGAATCAACAAGTTCAACTGATAGATTTCCTGCGGAAGAATGACGATGTCTTCGCGTGGACCCCAAGCGACATGCCGGGGGTCGACCCAGAGATCGCCCAACATTACTTAAACATCTCCCCCTACGCCCGACCTGTGAAGCAGCGTCCGCGCAAATTCGCTCCGGACCGACAGAAGGCTATAGAAGATGAGGTCATTCGCCTATTGGACGCCCAGCTTATCGAAGAAGTGAAATACCCGACCTGGTTGTCCAATGTTGTACTTATCAAAAAAGCGAATGGAAATTGGTGAATGTGCGTTGATTATTCTGACCTCAATCGGGCTTGCCCGAAGGACTGCTACCCACTTCCCCGCATCGATCAACTTGTGGATGCCACGTCGGGGCATCAGCTGCTTTCCTTCATGGATGCCTTCTCATGGTACAACCAAATCCAAATGGCCCCGAGAGACAAAAGAAACACGGCCTTTATCACACACAATGGAACATATTGCTACAAGGTGATGCCGTTCGGATTGAAGAATGCCGGCGCGACCTACTAGCGCCTCGTGAATCGTATATTTAAGGACCAGGTCGGAAGGAATATGGAGATTTATGTAGACGACATGATAGTCAAAAGCCGGCATGCCGAGACCCACCTCTCCGACCTGGAGGAGACATTTCGCATGCTGAGGAAATACAAGATGCGTCTCAACCCGGCGAAATGTACTTTCGGCATCACATCCGGGAAGTTCCTCGGCTTTATAGTACATCAACGAGGAATCGACGCCAATCCCGACAAGATAAAAGCAATACAGGAGATGCAGCCCCCCAGGACTATTTTAGAGGTCCAACAACTTACGGGAAGATTAGCAGCCCTAAGTCGCTTCATTTCCCGGGCCGGAGACAAGAGTTCAACCTTTTTTCGCGCATTGGAGTCGGCAAAAGACTTCAAATGGACCCCCGAATGCGAGGAAGCATTCCGCCAACTCAAGATTCACATCGAGAACCTGCCGCAACTAGCTTCGGTGAAGGATGGCGAGCCCCTCGGCTTATAACTCGCTGCGACCGACCTGGTGGTTAGCTCTGTCCTGGTAACACTCGATAAAGCCGGGGAAATGCCGATCTATTACACTAGCCATGTTCTGGCAGGGCCTTAGCTCCGCTATGCCCCCATAGAAAGGATAACTTTGGTGCTGATCCTGGCTTCCAGAAAACTGAGGCCGTATTTCCAGACACATCCCATCAAAGTAATAACCGACCAACCCTTGCGCCAGATCCTTTCCAAATTTGATGTTGCAGGTCGGATGCTCAAGTGGTCGGTAGAGTTAGGGGAATTCGATATCGGATACGAGCCGAGAAAGGCGATCAAATGCCAAGTGCTCGCGGATTTCCTCTCGGAGCTCACACCTCCACAAGTCCCGGAAAACCCGATCCCTGGGTGGACTCTACATATCGACGGCTCCGCCAACTTGGAAAGAGGAGGAGTTGGCGTGGTGCTCAAGGACCCCTCGGGCCACATCTACGAACATGCCTTGCGACTAGGATTCAGAGCTACAAACAATGAAGCCGAATACGAAGCGCTCTTGTTCGGTCTCAAGGTCGCGACCGAGCTGGGAGCGGAAGACATCGAGATATTCACCGACTCCCAACTCGTCGCTGGCCAAGTCAACGGCACGTTCGAGACCCGGGAAGCAGCAATGATCAGATACCTGGCCGAGGCGCGACTAATGACAACTCGGTTTCGAAGGTGTACCATCACCAAGGTACCTCACAGCGAGAACGCGCAAGCAGACGCCTTGGCTAGGTTAGCTTCCTCCCGCGTGACTGACACACCGACCGGAGCAATGGTGAGGACCATCGGGCCCTCCATCGGCCCGACTATGATGACTGTCGATCAGGAAGATGGAGGCTGGACCGACGAGATCCTCCGCTTCAAACAAGTAGGAGTCCTCCCCGAGGATAAGGCGGCTGCCCGAAGAATCAGACGGACGGAATCATGGTACTGCATCGTTGATGGCCGCCTCTACCGGCGAGGCTTCAGCCGACCCCTACTTCGCTGTCTGAACCCGACCGAGGCGCAAACCACCTTAGCTGAGATCCACGAGTGAATATGTGGAGACCATGTCGGCGCTCGCACCTTGGCACACATGGTCATCAGGCAAGGTTACTATTGGCCCACACTACGAAAGGATGCCCAAGCTTATGTTCGAAATTGTGAGCCATGCCAGAAGCACGCCCGACTCCAACATAGACCGATGGTACCACTCACGACTGCCGACTGCGCATGGCCCTTCGCCCAATGGGGAATAGACCTCCTCGGCCCTTCCCCCCAGCCTCGAGACAGAGAAGGTTTCTGATAGTCGGAGTCGACTATTTCACCAAATGGCTCGAAGCCGAGCCGCTGGCCTCCATCACCGAGAGACAAGTTGAAGGGTTCGTATGGAAGAACATCATAACCAGGTTTGACCTCCCTAGGGCGATCATCACAGACAACGGCACGCAGTTCAACAATACGAAGTTCAAAACATTTTGGCAGAGCTATCGCATCCGGCTGAAGTTCAGCTCGGTCACCCATCCCCAAGCCAACGGGCTAGCCGAGGTAACAAACCGAGCCATCCTTGAAGGGTTGAAGAAAAGGGTCTCCAACGCTACGACTTCTTGGGTGGAGGAGCTTCCGAGTGTCTTGTGGGCATTGAGAACAACTCCAAAAACCCCGACGGGGGAGTCACCGTACAGCCTGGCATTCGGGACTGAAGCCGTACTACCTCCCGAGGTGGTTTTCCCGACCCTTCGAGTCCAAACCCAACATCAGGAGGAGTCCGACCAGCAGCTCCGTAGGAGCCTCGACCTATTAAAGGAGAAGCGTGCCGATGCTCATCTATGAGCATTGGCCTACAAAAGAGCTGTCGGAAGAATTTACAACCGACAAGTGCGCCCACAACACGTCAGGACGGACGACTTGGTGCTACGGAAGACCGAGGTCAGCGACCCGACCCGGTCCCACGACAAGCTGGCCCCGAACTGGGAGGGTCCCTACCGAGTTATCGACGTCATCCGAGACGAGACTTATACGCTGGCATCGATGGAAGGATGGGTGCTGCCAAGAACCTGGCACATCACAAACTTACGAAAATTTTACGCATGACAATGTCAGCAAAATGACCTGGCTTGTATTACCACTTGTGCCGAGTTGAAATGCAACTATATCAGCAAAACAGCTTGACTTGTATTAATTTGGGACAAGTACAAAACAGGTCGGGAGCCAACATGAGGGCTACCCGACCCGAGTTATAAGCTTCAAAAAAAAAAAAACAAGTGGAGAACAAAATCAGGGCTCGGGAGGCGCCGAGTCGTCAAAATCCTGTTGCCGCTCCATCGGCACTGAGTCGTCCTCGGGGTAAATAGTGAACGGATCTTCTTCAATATCGGCATCAGGGTACCGGGCGCGAAAGCGAGCCAGCGCCACCCGATACCCGTATTCGTAAGTGACCCGACCCATCCGTTTCAGACCCTCTTTGAAGCCGAGGGACCCCTTGTACTCAGCAACCGCCCAACAGCTCGGCTCGGGCATGCTCCAAGTCCTTCACGGCCTGCAGCAGCTCATCATCCATCCTCTGAGCCCTGGCTCGGGCCTCGTTCAGTAGATGCTGGGCATCACCCAGATGGCCCCGTAGCTCTCTCTCCGAGGCTTCGCGTCTGAGGAGCTCCTCGGCCCTTTCAGCCTTTATCTTCTCGAGCTCCTCCCTCAGCCTGGACGCGCGTTCCTCCGCCTCGACAACCGCCTCAGGTCCTCCCTTGGACTTCAGGACGTCGAGCTCCTCTTGCAGCTGCTTGACCCGATGGTCCATGAAGGTGATCAGTCGACCCGCATCATGAACCCGGTCAACCAGCGCCATTTGGAAGTGCTGGCCCTGCACGAAAGGACAACCTCTAGAATGTAAAAAAAAAAGGAAAAAAATTACATTATGGAGGCACAAGTCGGGAGGCTTACCAGGACAATCTCCTTGGTGGCTCGGGCCATCAGAACCTCTGAGGGGAGCGTGTATAGCTCCCGCGCCAGTTGGGGATGAAGAATCCCCCTTTCATACTCCTCGGCAGTCGACGAGGTGTGCCACACCTTCGTCGAGTTTTTCAGCCCCACCCACCGAGCCTGTAGCTCCTTCTCGGGGTCTTGATGCCCCAGGTCAGACATCAGCAGGGCATAATAGCCCTGGTCGCCCTTGTAAACCTTTGTCTTGAAAAGGTCCTTCATGGACCTCGGGCGCTCGTGGACCGGTGAAGCGACCCCCTCCTCGGACTGCGGGTTCCTCCACCCTCTCTGGCGATGTGGCAGGCCCCTTACCCTTGGAGCGGGAGCGGGACCCCCTTCGCTGACCTGGAACTTGTGCTTTCTCGTCAGCACCTTCGTCTTTTTCTGCTGCTTCCCCACAGTTTCTGCCTGTTCAGTCGGGGGGGGAGCCGGTCTTTTCAGCGGAGCCCTCGGAGCCTCCCTAGCAGGAGACGCGTCGACCTCACGGGCACTGGGGCAGCTCGGAGGGGCCCTTCCGCCAGCCACCCTCGGCATCCCGCGAAGCTCCCCGAGATCCATCCGGTCCGCATCACAATTTACAGGTCAGTAAGAGATTAGTGAAGCTTGAGCAAAGCAAAATGCTAGTACCCTTGGAGGTCGGACTCAAACCCACCTCAGCGAGCCAAAGCTCGGTCATCTCCTTGATCGCACGAGAAGAGGAGAGAATCCCCTTCAGTCGGCCGACCAGGACGGTCTCCTCCTCGGACAGATAAGGGGGGGCGTTGCCGATCGGATGAGCTGACCAGCTGAACCCGAATCCCCAACCCAGACCACTAACGTAAAGATAGCGGGACTTCCAACCTTTGTTACTGGAAGGTGCCCCGCTGACCCTAAAACCAACTCGGGCGGTGAGGTAGTAACCGCCCCGACTCTTGCACAGGCGAAAACACGCCATGAATAAGTCTCGAGTCGGGATAATCCCAGCTCCTCGGCACTCACCCAAGAAAACCACAAGGTAACGCCACGAGTTGGGCGCTACCTGGCTAGGAGAAATTCTCCACCATTTCAGGCACTCCTCAATCAGAGGGTGCAAAGGAAACCGAAGATCGGCTTCCAAGGCATCTACCGAGATGCACATGCCGGGGACGTCCAAGCTATAAGGACGTTGCCCCGGCTCTGGAACATGCAACCCGTATTCAGTCGGGATGCTGTACCGTGCCCTAATCGCGGCAAGTGACCCCTCAGTCACCGCCGAGTCGAGGTCATGATATGACATCATGACCTCCAAATCCCTATGAACCCGCGCGTCGACAGGCGACGGGGGCTCGGAAGACGCTCCCGAGGAACTAACCTCGGGATCACCATGACTCGACTCCCCCGACCCCGAGGGAGAAATGACCCTGACACTAGTCGAGGAGTCTGACGAGATCATCGCGACCTGTTCAAAAGGAGCTGCCGAGCTGAAAGGGCGAAGGGTGGCTATAGTGGTCCGAGATGGAGACAGGAAGAAGGCAAAATGAGCAAAGTGAGGTCTCTGCCCAACCCCGCAGCCAACTTATAGCACCTAAGGGAGTCGTTTTAGCTTCCCGAGGTAAGAGGAAGCGCCGCCACCCCAAAAAAGCACTCAGCACATTAAATGCGCCATAACTATGACCGAAACCCTAGGCAGGGGACGGAAAATACATATATATATATATATGTATATATATGTATATATATATATATATATAATATTGTCGCAAAGGCGTATATCCGGTTTTCCGCCCGACTTAACCCCCTCGGCCAAATCTCCGGATTTGCGCCCGAGATCACCTTCTCGGCCAAATCTTCGGATTTGCGCCCGAGGTCACCCTCTCGGCCAAATCTCCGGATTTGCGCCCGAGGTAACCCTCTCGACCAAATCTCCATATTTGCACCCGACTTCACCCTTGGCGAAAGCCCTACATTGCAATTCCCCAGCTCATGCTCGGTCGGATCGACTCTTGCTACATCACAATTCCCAAGCTCCTGCTCGGTCGGATCGACTCTTGCTACACCGCAATTCCCGAGCTCATGCTCGGTCGGATCGACTCTTGCTACACCGCAATTCCCGAGCTCATGCTCGGTCGGATCGACTCTTGCTACAACGCAATTCTCGAGCTCATGCTCGGTCGGATCAACTCTTGATACATCACAATTCCCGAGTTCATGCTCGGTCGGATCGACTCTTGATATGTCGTGATTCCCGAGCTCATGCTCGGTCGGATCTACTCTTGCTGCATTACAATTCCCGAGCTCATGATCGGTCGGATCGACTCTCGATACATCATAATTCCCGAGCTCACGCTCGGTCGGATCTACTCTTGCTACATTACAATTCCCGAGCTTCTGCTCAGTCGGATCAACCACCACACCATTCGAAATCCCCAAAGTCTGCATTCGGGACTAGTTCAGGGCGATCTCGAACCAACGGTTAAATGTAAGACCTCATCTTCGACACCCTCGTCAGGCGCCTCGAGAAGGTCTTCCCGGGGGAGGGAAGAATGATATGACAAATGCTGACCTGGCCGCCAAGTCATCACACCCTCGGACAGCTGGCCCGCCGATGTGGCCGACCCGACGCAGGTAACCGGCCGGATATACGGGGGGCGCCAGTGCTCATACAGCCGACCTGACACAGGTAAGGTCGGCACCCCCCACCTGCAAACGCACGCCTCATTGCAAGGACAGCAAGCATGACGGGAGGGTACGACGGTATGGTAAGCCATAAAGGCAATAAGGTTATCAGGTACGAATGATCTACAACACCCACTATAAAAGCTCCTGCACCTCCACGGGGCAGGGGGATCGTAAAATGAACCACCGAACTAACTTGACTGTCGGAGGGGTCACATCGGGAACCTACCCGACCCGACCTCCTTGCAGGAGTTGGCGACCGACCCAAATTGGATTACTCCCTCTTCACCCGGACTCCACCACTCCAACAGCCGACCTTCCAAGCCGAGCTCTGAATCACCACTCATCAGGACGAGCTCCCACTCTGTACTGAGAAGACCACGAGCGATCTAGCGCACACGGGCCTGAACTAGCAAGTACTTGCTCAACAAATTCGGAGGCGGAACGCATCTACTAGGCAAGCACCAGAATTGTCTTTATCACCTATCATCTTCTCCTTCAGTTAACAATTACAAGGTTCTGTAAAATATATAGACATGAATATAGGATAAGTAAAAATTGATTAAAATATTTGTTATCATTTTTTGAAATATGTTAAAATTTTCATAATTTCTATCAAACCTATTAAAACTCATATAATTTTTTTTCTAAAATCTTGAAAGATATAATAAAAGCAAATAATTATGATGCAAACTAATTAAAACCCACTTGCTATATTAAGATTCATCAACACGAACGTTATAAATCCATTTAAAGAAATTATAACCGGCTAATTTCTCACCTTTGTTGTCATTCTTTTACCATAAAATAACTTAACATATAAGCCTAAATTTAAGATTATACGAGGAAAAAAAACTTTGTCATAATTTATTTTGAATGATATCGAAATATTCTTACAAATCTCAAAAATATATAGTCAGCGTGTTGATCTAATTAATATTTTATTATAGTAATTTTATAAATTTATAATGTCTTGATTTAATAAAAAAGCTCTAATTAGACGATGACGTCTCTATTTTTTTTAAATATTATTTGCATATCAAATGGATATGCATATTACAAATTTTTTCAAAATATGTATACTTAAATCTAAGGTCAAGTAGAAAAAAAATTGAGGAATTATCATTCTATACTGTGAAATACATCGAGATTATCCTTATTTTTATCCAAAATAATAAAAAACCTATATAAATTATTTTACTAAACTTTATGATATATATGATAAAATTAATTATCAAGATAGTGGGGATCTCTAAACATTAAATTTTTAAACTAATATTATTTCAAAACATTGTAACAATCATATCGGAAACGGTCCGATATCATAATTATTTCGAATGATATTGAAATATTCTTACTTTTCATCCAAAGATACTAAATTACCCCATGGAAATCATTTTATAAAATCTCAAAATCTATAATCAGGGTTTTGATCTAATTAATGTCTGATTATAGTTTTTGATAAATTTATAATGTTTTGATTTAATACCAAAAAAAACTATAACTTGATGACCATGTCTCTAATTTTTTAAAATATTATTTGCATATCAAATGGATATGCATTTTACAAAATTTTTCAAATATGTAAGGTCTAATTCGAATTTTTTTTTGAGGAATTATCATTATATACTGTGAAATATACTAGATAATCCTTATTTTTATCCAAAATAATCAAAAACTCATAAAATTATTTTACTAAATTTAAAATATATATGATTAAAATTAATTATCAAGATTGTAGAGATCTCTAAACATTAAATTTTAAACCTAATTTTATTTCAAAACATTATGACAAACATACCAAAAACGGTTCGATGTCATAATTTATTTCGAATGATATCGAAATATTCTTACTTTCCATCCAAAGACACTGAATTCCCCACAGAAGTCACTTTATAAAATCTCAAACTCTGTAGTCAGGGTTTTGGTGTAATTAATGCTTGATTATAGTGTTTTTTTTATAAATTTATAACATATTGGTTTAATGAAGTATAACTAGATGACGTCGTCTCTAATTTTTTAAAATATTATTTGCATATCAAATGGATATGCATTTTACAGAAGTTTTCAAAATATGTATACTTAAATCTACGATTAAGTAGAAAAAAAAAGAGGAATTATCATTCTATACTGTGAAATATTCCGAGATAATCCTTATGTTTATCCAGAATAATAATAACACCGGGATCTCTAAACATTAAATTTTGAACCTAATTTTAATTCAAAATTATAATTTATTTCGGATGATATTAAAATATTCTTACTTCTCACACTGAATTCCCCACATAAATCACTATATAAAAAATCTCAAAAATCTATGATAAGGGTTTTGATCTAATTAGTATTTGATGATAGTATTTTTTTAATAAATTTATAATATTTTGATTTAATAAAAAAAGTTATTACTAGACACGACGTCTCTCATTTTATTTTTAAAAATATTATTTTCATATCAAATGGATATACATATTACAAAATTTTAAGATATATATGATAAACTTAATTGTCAAGATTGTAAGGATCTTTAAACATAAAATTTTGGACCTAATAATATTTTTAAAAATATTATAGCAAACGATGTAATCGAACAGATTTGGATTTGAGAAAAACATATATATAACTTTTTGAGAGGCAGATATTTTAGGCATTTGAGAATGATAGGATTGGGTAATGAATGGCATTAGGAGCATTGAGACGGAAAAGCCGCATGTTTTTTCTTGGGAATGGCTCTCTCTCTCTCTCTCTCTCTTTTTTTCCTTTTTACTTGTTTGTTTTTATTATGACAAATATCGAATTCGAATTGACGATAACTTGGAGTGGAGATAAGCAAAAGGTAGTGTGATTGTAACTATAAATTTCTTCCCCTCTCGCGGAGTCGTCATCGCTCTCAGTTCTCGTCTCTGCCCGTTCCACAAACCCTAGCTCTTACCTTAATTCTCCCCTCGATCCTCACTCGAACGCTGACCTTGACCCGAGCACAAGAGCCCACGTCGTCTCCGATGGCGACCAAGAAGCCCCAGCGATCCCCGGCGGAGATCGAGGACATCATCCTCCGCAAGATCTTCCTCGTCTCTTTCGCTGAACCTGCCAAGAACGAGCCTAAACTCGTCTACTTGGAGCTTACGGCAGCCGAGATCCTTAGCGAGGGCAGACCCCTCGTTTTGTGTCGGGATACGATGGAGAGGGCCCTTATCGATCGGCTTTCCGGTGACTTCCCCTCTGTCGACCCCCCCTTCCCCTACCTGGTCGGGTGCTACCGCCGTGCATGCGAGGAATCCAAGAAGGTCGCCTCGATGAAGGACCCCTCTGTCCGATCGGAGATCGAGTCCGCCATCAAGCAAGCTCGGAGATTGATCGCCTCTTATTGTAGGATCCATGTGGGGAATCCCGAGATGTTTATGCCCACGGGACAGTCTGGTGCTTCGGCTACGTCGGAACTATTGTCGATGATCTTCTCGGAAGTTTCGACTCCGGTGGATGGGTTCGCAGGCAATAGCTTGGGTGGCGGATTAAGCTGCCCGCCTGGTTTTATCGAGGAGTTCTTTAGGGATGGTGATGAGGAGAGCTTGGAGCCTGTTCTGAATGATTTATTTGAGAAATTGAGGCAGAGTGTGGCCAAAGTATCCGCGTTAGGGAACTTTCAGCAACCACTGAGAGCGCTGCTGCTGCTGGTTAGCTTTCCTAAATGCGCAAAGGCTTTGGTGAATCACCCCAGGTGGATCCCGAAAGAGACTTACTTGTTGATCGGGGAGGGTAGGATGATTGAGATTGCAAGTATTTTGGGTGCTTTTCTTCATGTCAGTGCATTGCCAGATCATAAGGAGTTTAAGAGTATCCCTGATGTTGGGTTAGTTTCTGACTGTTTATACAAATGCATTTATTTTTGTAGTGTAAAGTTGAAGGACTTTGTGTGCAATGATTTGTATGTTTAATGACGTTTCATAAAATTAAGATTATTACTACTGTTAAAGATTAAATATTTTTAATTCTTCCACGTTTAAAGTTAAGGTCCTTATGTTTGAACTAATATGTAGCTGAATCTCCTTATCAACCATTGCTTGTTTGTGATTTTCCTCCTCACTCCTAATTCTGGTTTTACTAGACACAACAATTTGGACAACCTACTGGAAAGCCATTCGCAGGCCCACATCTAAGCTCTCTAGCAAAGGAAATGCGATCTTATTTTGATTTGTTTAGTAATTTTAATTCTTCCATTGCATGGATATTTATGCTGATCAGTACTTTTACATAGTAGTCATGCATTTATTCTTTGCAAACTGATGATGGAAGCATGCTGATTCATCCGTTGAATTCCATTTACATTTTGCTTCACAAAGATTTTTGGTAACTTTTACACCATGATGTTAATTTTTTTTATAAAGGTATATCTTTTACCTTGGTGGTGCTTGTGAATGTTTCATGGTTTTTTCTGTAAGAACTCCACTGTGTAATAATAATTTGTCCTAGATTCCTTGGAACTGAATAATTTTATAAAAGTGGGATTCAATGCTCCCTTGTCATGACGTAACTGAAGTGTGCATAATCTTTGTAAAATGAAGTGTCCAAATGGGTGAAATACCTAAAATTGTACTTATATGTACCATTTTGTTTGGCATATTCCTTTATATTTGTTTTCTTCATCCTGTTTGCACTATCTCTGGTGCTTAGTTCGTTTTTGTTCACTTTGCAGCTTTCATAAAAAAATTATTTCTTTAAATCACAAACAGATATTATGTTTGCTTTCGATAGCATCCATAACAAATGTATAATTATATATCTTAGAGATAGAGGTTGAGTTTTAAAGAAATATTTTGGTATGGTTTCTATATCTCAATATCGCATTTTTGGCTCGTGTGTTTTGTTTATTTATATACATTTACATATATAGACACTACTGTTCTCTTTTCATATATTTTTTTTTCATGATATCACAGACAGCAATGCTTTTCAGAATCATCAAATCGTCGCCCCGCTGATCTGTTGTCTTCTTTTACAACAATCAAAACAGTAATGAACATTTTGTATGATGGTATGGGAGAGGTTTCCCTTACCTTACTTAAAAACGTGGATACACGAGAAAGGGTTCTAGAGTATCTTGCCGAGGTGATCAAGAGAAACTCATCAAGATCTGGCATGCAGGTAACTTATGCACGTCCATCATATTTTCTTTTTATAAATATATTTTATTGCTTAATCTATGGTTTTTTCTTGATCTTGTAGTAACCGACTTGCCGTGTTGTAGGTTGATCCATTTTCTTGTGCAAGCTCTGGCATGTTTGTGAACCTTAGTTCAGTAATGCTTCGCCTTTGTGAACCTTTTTTGGATGGAACAGCAACAAAGAGAGAGAAAATTGATCCAAAATATTTGTTTTATAATAGTCGATTGGACTTCAGGTGAATCTACTGAAGACATTTTCATCTTCATCATTGATTAAGCAATGTTTTGCTTCTAATTAGTTTCAGTTGGTTGTACTAGACAATTGACGTCTATGCATGCATCATCTGAAGAAGTCACAGCATGGATAGAGAATGAAAATCATGGGAAGACTGACAAAGTTTCGGACTCTCAGGAAGCCACAAGCTCTGGTTCTAATAGTGGGACTTCCATCCTTCAGGTTAAACCATTAAAGAGTTGTACAAAAAAGGAGAAGTATTCATTTATTTGTGAGTGCTTCTTCATGACTGCACGGGTACTTAACCTTGGGCTCATGAAAGCAATATCAGACTTCAAACATCTTGCTCAGGTATGTCATAGAAGACATTGCATCTTTGTTTTTAAATGTGTTTTGTACTTTAGTTTCCTAACTTTCTGATACATCTAATTGTTGGTGCCTATTTCTGTTATCATCAAATTGTTGATAGCTTCCTACATTGGGAAGCACTAATGCTGTTGGCTATGCTTTAATTTTAGAAGCAGAAATTAGACAATAAGAAATACCTGTACCACTTTCTTGTAAAAACTGGTTTTGTTTTGTATAGGTTTGTGCCTTAAATAACTAATCGTAGTGACTAATAACCTGTAGCCGCTTATCTGACAGACCTATGTGGATTTAAGTTCAGTTGCCACTGTGTTCAGACTTGTGCCAAAGCACATTTGTCACTAAAGCATCCACACTGATTAATTTATAGAAGTTTTCTACTTAATTTAGAAAGAGTTTCCACTTAGATCTAGCATCCACATCAAAGCATCTACTGGGTTCATCCTTTTTATTTCATTGCCAACCTTATAAATCTGTAAGTGTATCTATTGGACATCATGAGTTTTATGTGATCATTGGATAACAATAATGCTTTATGGACTGTTTTGAGTATTGTTAAGAAATAAACTAAACAAAAATTTGTGCTGCTGAAGTGAGGATGCTGAAATGGATGGATAAAGCTGCTATGAGAGATGGGAAAGGCAATATTTTCGTTCGTGAACAACTAGGTGTAACTTCCGTAGTGAACAAAATGAGGAAAAATTATTTTATATTTAAGATGGTATAGACATGTGCTATAGATATTGTAGATGGAGATTTAAGAAGACCTTCGTAGAAACAATAAATAAAGATTTAATTACTGTTAATTTAATCAAGGATATGACTTTCTATTTATCTATGTAGTTGACCCAAAATAGTTGGATTTTACGACTTGTAGATTTTGTTGATATATCTGACTTGGTACTGAAATTAAGCACATCAGAAATTCATATTTTGAACTAGAGCATCAGGTCATTGCATTTTGAGGTTATTGTGTTATTTGTCTGAATTTGTTAATACAGCTTGTTAAGAACATCAATATGATCTTGGGGTAAGGTTTTGAACAATATTTGGATGATTAGAACTTGTCAATTTTTTGTTGTCCTAGCATTTTTTTGTCTTGAATCTTGAAGCCGATAATTGAATTATGAATCATAGAATGAATAGTGGTTTTTAATAATGATAAAATACAGCATAAATATGATTAACCTAGCCATATGAATGTGTCCTAGGAGTGTAATCTTAGGAAGGAAAAAATAAACATCACTAGGTACCTTAAAGTGACTTTTGAAACATGGTCTTCTAAACAATTTTTGTTAACCACTTATTGTGCTAGGCAATTAGGCGAGTTTCAGGATAATACATATGCTTAGATACTGTGGAATGTGACCTTTGGAGAGGTTCAGTGATTCTTAAAACACTTTGTGGCTGATCTGTTCTGCAGGATTCAAGAATAACTTGTGAAGCTTTATGAAGCAAGGAGCAAAATCTCTTATGGGGTTTAAGGCTTTAAGCAACCAACTTTTATGAGCATCCTTTTAGAAGGATGAGTTTTTGGGCATCACTTTATATTTAACTCAGGGGTATAAGTTTTATAAATGGTTTTAAGCATTTAATGTCACTGTTTAATCACTGCTAAATCTGCAAGGGACCGAGTGGTGATTACCTAAACTTTACTCAGGCATAAAACAGGATGTGGTTCTACTAGTATGGACTTTCGAGTTTTCTTAGTTGTTTTTAGAGGCGTCCTTTCTCTAGTACAGTTAAAAGGGCACAAAAGATATTACACCACATCTACATCTACAGCTGCACAAAAGATATTAACCACATCGACATATACAGGCACATGATAGTAAGCTACAGATGCACTGTCATGTACCTATTGTTACTTATGTCCTTCTCTAGGAGTTGCACTATGTTGTGGTTTCTCACTAATATTATATTTTATTTAAGTTTAGGAATTCATAATGCAATTCAGAAATATAGCAAATTTGGTAGTGCTTACTAATTCAGTTTATGTTCTTGATCTTCAAGGAGTTGTTAGGTAAACTTTCTCACATTTTATATTTTACAGGAGTTGGCAAGATGTGAAGAAGATTTGTCTTCATTTAAAGCCATGAGGGAACAAGGAGCTTCTCCACAACTTGAGGCTGATATAAAACGTCTAGAGAAAGTAATTGAGATATTATCACAGGACAGGCTTTGCTATGAAGCTCAGATTCTACGAGTATGTTTGAGATGGATCATGAACATTTTCTTTAATCTTTGTTGGCATTCATATGTTATTCTCATTATATTCTTCTGTTATAGCAACTATTGCTTTATTCACTATTTTTTTAAGAGTGGAAGCTTTTCTACTTAGCTATTAATTTCTTACACTGACCCATGTTCTAGTCAGTATTTTCACCAAGTGCTCACCATTTTCCCGAGTTAGCTGATAAATTATTTAAAATGTACACCTCTTGGCAGAAATTGATGGAGTGCCTTATTGTTGTATGTCTCATTGTCCATCTTACCTTGTCACTGACTTCATTGAAAGGCTTGTATGTTTGATTGTCACTGGTACGAAATGACTTCCAATGTTAGTTAACTTAAGATGGACTTGTTACTAATCTTGGGTTCAACATGCAGAATTCTAGAGAATAGGATCCGATGATTTTTTAACTAAATAGCTACCTGTTTCTTGCTTCCGACACTGACTATGGACTATAGGACAAGGATCAGTTGGACTAGGTTGGAAATTTTGTGGATTAGTTAAAAATTTTGGAATATATTTTTAAAAATAAAATAGTTATAAGAAAAAGGATCATTAACAAGATATGGTCTTTTATTTCATTTCTGGGTGATGAAACATAAACAGATGTGATATATGCATGATTAAAAATATTGTGAAACTTTAATCATTTAATGCTAATTAGCCATATATGGGATTCAGCTTTGGTCTTTGAAGTTTAATTTAATTAACTGAAACGGTTTAGGGTTTGATTCTACCCAATTTATGATCTATCATCACTTTTAATTTCTCGTTTATCACTACTACAAGAGTCAAATTTATGACTAACAGGTAGGGGTTTACACTTGTAATATGAATTTTTTTTAGTATAGACATATTGTTTCCTTTTTGGCAATACACTGAAACTTTTAGAAGTTGCATCTTATGTTAATAAGTTTACCTGTTCAGACCGTTGTTTCTTATTTTTTATTTTTGCTCAAGGATGGTGCACTACTTCAACGTGCATTATCTTTCTACAGACTAGTTATTATCTGGTTGGTGGATCTTGTTGGGGGATTTAAAATGCCTTTGCCATCGACTTGCCCTATGGAATTTGCATGCATTCCAGAGCATTTTGTGGATGATGCCATGGACTTACTTATTTTAACTTCTCGAATCCCAAAGGCTTTGGAAGGGTTTGTGTTGGTAAGTCGCAATTTTGCACTTAATTTCAATAAAATTTTCTTTGTTTGCTATTGACTTTTTATCAAAAAATTCACATTATGCTAATTCCTTGTCAGGATGATTTCTTGAACTTTATTATAATGTTCATGGCGAGTCCTTCTTACATCAAAAACCCTTATTTGAGAGCAAAAATGGTTGAAGTTCTGAATTGTTGGATGCAACAAAGAAGGTTGATCAATGTTCAATTGATTAGATGTTAACATTTCAGTTTGACTCAGTTTAGATTCTTGCTATTGACTGTTCCAGTAACTTTTCTATTTTTCCAGTTCTTCCAGTGGATTTTCAGCTAGTGCTTCTCTGTTTGAGGGTCACCAATTATCTCTTGACTATCTAGTCAGAAATCTTCTGAAACTTTATGTGGATATTGAATTCACTGGTTCACATACGCAGGTAATTATTCTGGTAGAACAATACGATTTATTACTTTGGACATAGAGTTCTTTGTGCTTTTCCATTTGTCCGATTCCCAGTGACCCTTGTGTGTTGCTCAATGTCATTCTTGTGCAGTTTTTTGATAAATTCACAATTCGCCACAATATTGCTGAACTTCTAGAGTATCTCTGGGATGTTCCTAGCCATCGCAATGCATGGAGACAGGTACAGTGACCCTTGTCATTGTGCTACTATCATTTTTATTCCAATTATATATATGTTTTATCATAAACATAATGTTTTACTAATTGCATATAACAGCATATTAACATATGAAAACTTAATGTGCAGATTGCTAGGGAAGAGGAGAAGGGAGTGTATTTGAACTTTTTGAATTTCCTTATTAATGATAGCATCTATCTTCTTGATGAGAGTTTAAATAAAATTCTTGAACTCAAAGAAATAGAAGCAGAAATGGCGAATTCTGCAGAGTGGGAGCGGAGATCAGCACAGGAGAGGGAAGAGAGGATGCGGCTATTTCATTCACGAGAAAATGTGAGCTCTCTTCGATTCTATGTAGAACTTTCAAATATGGACTTTTTACGACTACCAGGACTTTCATTCAACTCCATGAGCTTCACATGGGCTTTATTGCAAGTTAGATGTTTCCTTTCTCATAACCAATTTGTTATTTCAGATTGTTCGTTTTGATATGAGGTTGGCAAATGAAGATGTCGGGATGCTTGCGTTCACATCTGAACAAATACCTGCACCATTCCTGCTTCCAGAAATGGTGAGACGTTCATTCTGGACATTTCAATATCAATTGGATGACTTGAAAGATGCAATCGACGAACCCTCAAATCTATATTTCTCTTGCTTGACATAACAACTACATATGCTCTATAGAAGCAAATAGGGAACTATAACTTAAGTTCGAGTCTCTGCACCTCATACAGATCAGGCATACCTTATAGTTTGTTGTTTGAAAAAGTAACTGTCAACATAGAGTTTTTGTGTTGCACTGAGGTTGACTAGAGTATGTTGTCTTTCACTTTTAAAATTTGTTGGCTTGCAAAGAGTTTTAAACTGTTTTTCATCTTGAGAAGGTCTTGATATTGCTACATCTCTACCTTTATGTGGTCAATTTCAATCAACTGTTCTCTGTTTGATCAATGTTGTTCAAAGTTTTTAATCCTATTTTTCAGGTTGAAAGGGTGGCTAGCATGCTAAATTACTTTCTCTTGCAACTTGCTGGCCCTCAACGGAGATCTCTTAGCGTAAAAGATCCAGAAAAATATGAATTTAGACCGAAACAATTGCTAAAGCAAGTTAGTGCCATGGATACTTTAATTTGCTTTTGACTGTTATCTTTTTCATTAAGTTTAAGATTGCTTTGTGAATGACTTTTGTAAAGATCGCCGAGATTTATGTTCATATTGCAAGAGGTGACAAAGACAATATATTCCCTGATGCAATCTCAAAGGATGGACGATCATATAATGAGAAGGTATATTTCCTTCGAATGAACTGTCTTGCATGGTGTGGATGCCTTTGGACATACTTTCTTTCCGTCAGTACAATGTATCCTGAAGCTCCAAAATTGAAACAGCTGTTTGCTTCTGCGGCTGATATTTTGTGGAAAATTGGTGAAGATGGAAGGGTAATTGAGGAATTCATTCAGCTTGGTCTTAAAGCCAAAGCAGCAGCTTCTGAAGCAATGGATGCAGAGATGACTCTTGGGGAAATACCAGAGGAATTTATGGACCCTATTCAGGTACAGTTTCTTCTATTTCTAAGAAGCAAAGGTTCAAGTAAACAAACCAAAACAAATTACACCTCAGAGGATGTGAAATCCATGGGTTGCCAGGTTATGATCCTTCTAACATGCATGGTTGCACCTGAATTTTGAAAAAAGTACTTGTCAAAAAAATCAAGATGTTAGGGTGCTTGGATTTAGTGTAGGTGCATGCAGTGTGCATGTAAGCAAATATAGAATACTTTCGAAGTCTGCAAAGAAGATAAATCCTGCACTGATGGACGATAATGCTGGAAGTTTAGATACCAAGTTAAAACTTATCAAGACTGAAGAATCCAAACAAGAATATAGAGAAAAGATGAGCTACAATCCAGCATTAGATACTGAGTTAAACCTATCAAGACCAACCAATGAATCCAAACAAGAAAATAGAGAAAAGAGGAGCTAAATTGTAGACTAAAATAACAAATGATATTATATCTTCTTTCTCCTTTCTCATACACTTTCTGGTCCTCTAAAACAAACGTTTTATGGAGGGGCCAAAATAGGTTAGTTTTTTGTGCTTCTTTCTCCATTTTATTCCATTTTGCCTGGCATCTCTTCTTCTCGTCTTCTTTTCTTTCTCCGTTAGTTTCTTTGCACAAAACTTGGTTAGGTTGGTTGATTCCCAATATGGGGCACACGTCTTTACACTAACTTATTTGAGTAGGCACTTGTTGCTTCATTTTCCTTTTGTAGAAAATCTAGCTGATCAACTTGTTAACTAACTCCCTTCCTCTATCCTCTTTGTTCATAATCCCTTGAAGAAGAAGTTAAATGATGGATAGATTTTGCTTCTTCAGTGGTAGTTGGTAAAGCTTAAAGCTTAGATGACAAATGTACCGTTTAAAATGACCGTCAACTAAAAAGAGGATCATGATAACTAACCTTTTTTCTGTTGGAATTGATCTTCAAGCTTATCCGCATATTTGCTAAGTGAGAACTGCTGGAATTGCTTATTTGCTAATTGCTCTCCTTCTCTGAGATGCTGACTAAGATCTGTGTCTGATAGTACGAATTGATGAAAGATCCAGTGATTCTACCTTCATCAAGAGTAACAGTGGATCGAGTTGTTATCCAAAGACACCTACTAAGTGACAATGTAAGGTCATTCTGTTGCAGTTGCTTTAGTATTTGATTGGCTAAATTTCTTCCGTGGCTAATGCTGAGAATCGCATGCAGACGGACCCATTCAATCGTTCACATCTCACTCAAGACATGTTGATTCCCGACACAGAGCTGAAACAAAGAATTGATGAGTTCATCAGATCCCGTCGTCGCGGAGGGCATGTTGCTGTCAAGCCATCTAATGATGCTACTGAAATGGTTGAGTAACCCCAGTAATTTTTGAATTGGCCGACTGTGAAGGCATGGATTTTATTAAAGCCAGGGTTTTGCAGACCGATATAATCTGTGTAGTACAGACTCGAAGCTCATATTGTTGGACACATATATAGTCTTAAAGGCGGAGCCATTCATTTCAGGGAGATGGGAGAGTGGAAATCTCTTGGAGGATTTGTTCTTGTAACCATATACTTTCATATCCAAATTTAGCTTTGGTTATTTGATCATTGTCCATCACACATATTCCTGTAAATAAAATCCATTACTTCATTCAGCATCAGCTATGTACGACCAGCCAATTCCTAACCTCCCCTCCCTCCCTCTTTGTGTTTGCCAGCACTGGCATTGCATGTCATGGTTCGACGGTCAAATTGATTCAGTCACCCGAGTCATACCAGTTTTACATCTCACCACAGGAGATATCCCAACAGGCAGCCTGTTTGGCTGATAACAGAGGAATCTGCATCATGCAAAGATGATAACAATCAATCATGCAAGAGATGATATGGATAACCTAAATAAATCTTAAGACAATTTTTCAATTTTCTTCAAATTGGATGATGGCATGCAGCGTTTAATTTCAAGGTTTACTTCATTCGTATCTTTGTTCTTCCTTCATTTCCAGGAATAATCAAACACATTATGCACTACATATAGAAAAAATAAAAAATAAAAAATAAAAAATAAAAAATGGGGTGTGCTCTTCCCATCTACTACAAATTCCAGAATTCCACATATCATGATAGCACATGATTGATTGTTAACCATATGTGTATATAACAAACACTATATATATATATAACCCAGTTTTTGCTATATGTGTATATACATGTGTAACAAAGCCACCATTCCACTGCAAGTACACGTCTGACACGAGGACCTGATCGAGAGCTGCTGTCTGCGATCGCCTCAAATCATTAATTATTTCAATCCTTCCTACTGTTCATTTAGTGAGTGATGAAGTTTACATAACTATTATTAGTGTGGCATAATTTTATTTATTTTGAAGACTATCTTCAGATATTTCTCTACTATTAAATCCAGAGGACATCATAAACACAATCCGATGTCAATGGAGTTGAACTACAAAAGAAATGCTTGCGACCCCCTTGAACTTGTCTTGCGTCCGATACCTTGAGAACCGTCGTTTGCGAACTTGCAACCGTTCCTACAACCCTCCAAAGTCCTATTTCGCTCTCTCTCTCTTTTCTCAGTTGCACTCAATGTGTTCGAAAAATTGCTTGTATAGCTTTCCGCTTTGCAAGACGTCGGAACGTGTCCGTCGCTTGCTTCTAAACTAATCAACTTCTTCTTTGCAGGTCCTACAGGACCTTAAGAGGTTGTAAGAGGACTGACCCTGTGCAGACAAATAACGCTTTGGGCGTTTCATGACTTAGACAATCCCAGCTAAGTCCAGAACAGTGGGCAAGGTTGCTTCATGACTTAGACAATCCCAGCTAAGTCTTCGGGAGGGCCGCAAGGGTATCGCACGGCTTAGGCAAATTCAACTAAGCCTGTGACAATGTGGTATCAGATTGTGTTTCAACTCCATTGTAATATTTCATACCAAAAAAACATAATATAAGAACTTATATGCAGACAAAAAAAAAAACTAAAAAGACAAAGAAATGATGATGGAAATGAATCTATCTAAGAAAAACAACAGCCACTAGTTTCAGCAAACTGATATCCCATAAATGAGAACCAGAACCTAATCAACACAAATAATAAGTACAATTTGAAACATTTCACAATAAATTAGTTCTATATGAGCTTATGTGCAAAAAAACTTGAGTAATAAAAAAAACAAAATGGATATGAATCTTTCATTAAAACACCATAATAGTTATTTGCAGCAGACTGATCCACCTGAAATGAGAACCTCATCAACACAATACAATCACAAATCTAAAGCTAAATTGGAAAACTATATATGAAACTAATCACATGACAATGTCACTAGAAGCACAAAACCAATCATATATATCACAACCCCGATGCATCTAAAGAACACATAAATGTATTGAAAAAACTCACTAATGCATGTCAAACTATATTAGAGTAATTCATTTCAAAAAGTAAGCGAGTACATCAGTTACACTATTAGTTGAGCTGCAGCTAAAACTGATCTGTCAATCAAGCAGCAAAATATCAATTGACAACCAACTTTGGTAAAAGAAAACTTCTTTTACCATTAATGCGACTTAAGAATGACCATAACTTGTGAAAGTTGTGAATATCCAAACAGGACCTGTGAAGCTAAATTTTCATATCAGTGATAGCATCTTTATTTGCTTCTAAACTGCATTTTACATTTTTTTTTTCCCCAAAAACTAACTACTACAAGAATATGTACAACGTAAGGAATGGAAAACTAGACTGACATAAACACTACATTTGCAGTTAAGGTGAAGAAGGTTGATCTGGAGAAGACCGAGAACCTCCTCTGTGAAACACACTATAACTTTGATCATATGGGCCACCTTCTGTGATTCTGTCACCCGTCCTAAGTGCTCCATTGCCACTAGACAGATGCACAGGCCTCAGAGAGCCAAACTCGAGTGGTTCGGCTGGTAAACCATAACCAGCTCCTTGGTCATATGGGCACATCAACACAACAGGGGGAACTGTTGGGTCAGAAGGACTAACAGCATCTGAACTAAAAGCAGTTTGTGGATACATGCCTAAGTTATGTGATGAATTTGTAGATGAGAAAGAATCACCATGACCATGGTACAAGGCAAGAGGCTCATGCATGTTTGATTCCCATTTTTTCACTTCTTGGTTTTTCGGTGCGGCCAGGCGGTCAGGCCGCATACTTGGTCTCTCAGCTTGGTTGCGCCCCTGGCTGCGATCAAAATCTCTTGGTTTTGAGCTGACCCAATTTGCTTCTCTATCCACAAGATCATTACGGTCATAGTTACGGTTTCCTCGCTGGATTCTTGAACTTGACTGTCGATCTCTAAAAGGAACCTTCTGTATAAAGGAAAATATTAAGTTACTATTATCAATGACTTCATGATGACAAATACTGTAATATAGCTTCAGAGCTTTAATCATAAAAGGATTTTCTTGAAAATAACTTCTCATAAATTTGTGGAAATCACATGAGTTAGTTCCATTTTGCAGAAGCCACAACCGGAGACTGCTGAAGATCAATGAAAAGCATCTAACTAAACAGATTAATGTTCCAAGGAGAATTTGCATGAACAAGTTGAAACCACATTTACTTGCAACAGCATTGGATGCAGTAACTGGTCCATGGTACAATTGACTGTTCCAAAGTTAACTTGGAAAGTAAATAAAATTTATCTTACCACTACTAACACACTATGGTATGCAATTTTACACATCCAGTAGACACAGGATATCCAAGAATATGAAAAAGCTACATTTAAGACTGGACAAGAATTGTTTATGTGCTCAAGTATCATTAGCACCAAGCTTCAGCAAAATTCTTACATTTTTTGGATGATCTCTGCTGTTAAGAGCAAACTAAAGCTCCCATCAATGAGGTATCAGAACTGGAACATCAAGCTTTGTACCAGCTTTTAAGCAGGCATTAGTTTACAGTAGGAACATCAAAACATAACGAAATTTTTTTTCTACTTGTCCAGTAATATATAAGAGTGGAAGAGAAACTACAAGTTAATATTTTTTCCATATAAATGATTATTAGCAAGCATTGTGTTTTATGGGAGGGGTTCACAAGCGGTGCTCACAAGTAATTAGCAAAGACCACATAAAAAATTAAAACACTTGAAATCACTTTTGAGTGCGCCTTCATAGATATTTATAGTTCTCATGCTTTGCAAGATCTAATAATAATGTTGATAAGATACATGGTATTAACAATTCCTCACTACCTGACAATATGTGGATTGCACATTAGACAAGTTTCCTCTAGACTAATTAGAGAATAAAAGATGCTTAATTAACATTCAGGTTTTCTTCTAATATGTTAAACAAAATGTGAAAATCTTACAGGATTGGGCAGGTAGGTTCCGGTACCACCACGATATCTTGGTGCTTCATTTGCATGATGCTGGAAGACACCAGAGGCCTGATCAGAACCAGGTTGGAGAGGAATCACAGGCACAAGTTGAGGACCATGCCCCATGATCTGTGTATAGTTCAGATTAGATGCAAGGGGTCTGCCAGAACCATCCCACGGAAAATGACTGATAGGATAAATTGGTGGCCCTACAACAGGGGAAGAATACACAAAAGGTTCATGATAGGAATTTTGGCAGATTCGTCCATATACCAGATTTTGCCAATGGCCGTTTAGATCACTGTTCAGAATGTCAGAACTAGTCTCTGCAGAGGATTCAGGTCCGGAATCTCTTGAAACAGTTGGGCTCGTCAGAGCCTCGGACTGGTTGAGACTCTCCATTGAATCAATATTCTGACAAGAAGAGCTTGATGGAAATTGATCTGATTCTTCCTCTTTATCAAATTGCCTTGCATATCCATCAAGATTTCCTGTATTAGATGTAAAATTACCAAAAGGAAACACTAAGTATGGCACTGGAGGACCTGTAGCAACAAATGCCATAGGAATCATCTTAGAATAATCCGCACCCCTTTGCTGGGAAGTGCCGACAAGCACTGGTGCAAATGGAATAAATGGATCTGATTGAAATTGTGCTGATTCATAGCCCGGTAGATGCTCACTTCTCGCATGTGAGGAAGCCAACGATGCAGATTCTACAATTTTTTCAGATGTATCATTTCCCATGGCCGACAAAGATATCCATCCTGAACTGTTATCATCTAATTTTAAAGAAACATTGTCAGATGAACCCTCAAATTGCAACCCACTGTTTTCTTTTCCATGATAAGAAGCTGAAACTGAAGGAGAGGCTGGTTTTCTCCCCCACTTGTCCCTTGCTGGCTTTGAAATGTTTGCAGCTGATCTATCCCTCGGATTTTCTGGTGCCAGTTTGCTTCTGGAAGAACTTGCCTGTGACAGAGAGAACCTTGAGTTTGAACTCCTGAAATTAGAGTGGATATCACCTCCTCTACTTGTTTTAGCTTGAAACAAACCATTATAATCTTCCCTTGTCATACTCCTGCTTTCTCTACCCAACTTATTCTGTCCTCGTGGTAAAGAACCAGACCTAGTGCTTCTTGCTCCATGACTTGAGGTTAAACCACGTTGTAACTTTTGTTGCTTGTCATCAAGATGAAGAATCTGAGCACCACTATCACTAGGACTAAGACCTCTGGAAGATACATCATCATCTTCATGTAAGTTGCCATGATCATTATCCTCTGTGTTGAGTTGCATCAAAGAAAAACCATCATTAAAAGACTCATTAACATCTTTAAAGTTTGAATGGGAAAGAGGAAAAGAAACAAGACTTTGAGCAAACTGCATATTGGGTCCCCAGGGAGGCCCAATAAAGGATATATTAGATGGTACAGCTCCAGCCAAATTTCTCTTGAAATAACCCGTTGGAGTTGGAAATGTTAGAGGCAGATGAAGAGGAGCTAGATGCATGGGAAATTGCACCAGTCCATTGAGACCATGAATGTTGGAAGATCCCATCATATTCACCAAATCCTGTTCTTCCTGCCGCATCTCCAATGTCTCTGAAACAGAAGCAAGTTCCTCAAGGCTAGTGAAACCAATATCACCCTGATGGCTATTTGAAACACTGTTTGCATCAGAAGCAACGTCAAGGTTCTTTTGAGAAGAAGTCTGCCTCGTTGATTTATAATCATCAAGAGAAGACTTTGAACTGTGACTGCCCATAACTTCAGAACCCAAGTTCCATCGTCTGATACCAGAATCAAACTTTGCAGGATTTTGGAACTTTTCTGTTTCTATTGCTCTTCCATGACTTCCTTGAGACAAATCAAAGGATGTCTCTGTCAGCTCAGGACTAGATCTTGTCCTTGAAAACTGAAATCTACCTTGTTCTTTCCAGTCATATGCAGAGTAATTAGGTTTAAGCATTTTCTGGTTTTTGTTACTTTGATCAGATCCACCAGAGCTATGACTTCTCTCCAGCTGATCAGTGAATCTCAAGTTGATCTGCTTTTTGTTATTTATCTGGTTCTCAACATGAGAAAGTGCAGATACTTTGTTTGACCTATATACATTCTGGTCATTGCGTACCGTTTCAGAGGTAGAATTATGAAAACCGTGACCAGTTTCAGCCAGGTGCTCCTTGATAACCTGCAATACACCATTTTCAAACTTCTTTTGAACACTTGTAGTGCATTTTGAGTTGTTTGATTCTTCAACTGGAACAGTTTTCAGAGGTGGCAAGTGCCGTAAATCTAAGCTAAGAACATCAGGACGATCGCCACTCCCATGTCTTTTCCATGTGTTCAAAAAGAATTGATTTACTTCAGCAATTATGTCATCTCTTGGACATTCAATCAGCCTGGCCAATCTTTTGGCCCCAAACGCGAAAGCACTACGTATCCTGAAAAAATTGCCTAACAAAGAGAGAGTTTGTTTCAATTAGAGAGCATCAATAACACCAATACCTCCCTCACCTCCGTAATACACACACGCACACACACACTCAAAACTAAGGCAAATAAAGAATTCTATGTCTTGATCCTATGCATAATGATATAAAAAATTTATATGACCAAAGCTGTATTTCATGCACCCACATGATAGACCGAGGAAAGACAGGTTATTGACATTTCCAAACATCTAAAGCAAAACACAACAGATGTGCATATATTACAAAATTACAAACACTAGGTTGAATGATGGAATATTGATGGTTAAACCAAGAAATAAGGAGAAAATATGTAAGTATATATGTGTATCTAAGTTCATTTTGGGGAGTCTAAAGTGCAACAGCAATGTTCATATAAAACATAGAATTCCATTAAATCAAGGACAACTGAATGTGTACAGACTCATATATGCAGGAATGCTGAATCCTGTCTCCAATGACATGCATTATGGTTAACCAACAAGAAGTAACAAAGACTTGAGCTTTCTTGCTTAAACCTTCACCGGACATAAACGCATGGATATGTTTTGATGCCATGTTACATAAATGCATGTCAGCTTCTGTATAACCAGATACCTAATGACATGTCAAGATACCATGTGGTCACATCCGATTTCAGATGGTATATAATGAGTTGCAACAATACAATAATTTTGATAAAACTGATTGAAACAAAAATAGGAATCAGTCAGAATCCATCAGGTTTCAACTGAGATAGGTCAAGAAACTGAAGAAGCCCAAGAAAAGCCTCTCAAAACCATATCACTACCTTTCCAACAACCATTTGTCCTGTTCTTCTGTTCAACCTTCCTCACACAACCACAACAACAAAATCAGGTCAGCCATGGGTTTCACTAGATAATCTAAAAGAAACAAAGATTCAAATGGATAACTATTAACCTATAGATGTCAAAAAAAATATTAACCCACAGAAATTTTGTTAGAAAAAGTTTTAGAAAAATTCAATCATGACATTATTAAAAAAAATATCCAAATACAATAAATTGAAAACTAAAAATGAGACTCAACTTAACACCAGAACAACCTATTGAACATCACAAACCACTTTTGGCAATTTGTTCCACACCAAAAAAAGAAATCCTGAATAGAGAGTAGCAATAAGGAATATGAGAACATAACCAACCAAACTTTTAAAAGTGTTATATTAAGACTAATCAAATTTAATTAACTAATCAAGAATACTCAACATGAAGACAAGATCAGTGAGAACAAGTTAGCAAATAAAATAGCTAGTCCCAATTGGAATACTAATGTTCAAGAGTTAAACCTTTGCTCACACTGCGTCCAAGATTGTTGTTTGTGCGTAAAGGATCCACAACATTGAAATGCTTTGAAACAAAAGGTTGGTTGTTGTTTTCTTGAACACCTGGTGTGACGGAATACAATGCAGTACGGTTGTCAAGAAATCCCTTACTAAACAACAACTTGCCATTATCCTTTCGAGGAGGTTCCGCTGCATGATATTTAGATTTATGACGATATAGTATCAGACACTTTAGCTTCAACATAGTATAGAAAAATAATCATATGCTTACCAGTCATATCTGGAAGTGAACTAATAGGAACCGGTCCCCATAGACTAATACAATAGTTATCCCAATCAAAGTTGCTAAAAAATTCTAGAAAACGATATAACACCTGCATAGGCAAAAATTAGAAATAATTATATAAAATTAATTAGACACGTATAGTCCAAAGCCTACTGCAACAAAATTTAAGTCACCTCAAGTGGCCCAGCAAAAGAATTATTGAAGATATGAAATATGTAAAGAACCAAAGTCTCCAAGGCATATGTAGATATAAGTCCATGATGAGCACCCAGTATACGACTTTCATAGTAACACCAAGCTTTAATTAGTATAATACTTCGCTTGAAAAGATGATTTTGATTTATCACTTTGTCCATCTGTGAAAAAGAAGAAGGTTATGTGAAGCATAATTATACATGAGGTTAAATGATTCCAAGAGTGGTATCAAAAAGAAGTCCTCAAGCACCGCATGCTAACCTCTTCAAGGAAGCAAAGGGTGCATAGTCCACCAACTTGATTGAAAGAGATGTCCACAACAATATTTTCAACAAGACACTTTATGAGTTTTACCTGTACAGGTTGGAAATAATATCTAAAAGAGTGTACTGGAATAAGAAAGACATCGAAATCATCTTTGAACTCTATGCACAGATAAGTCTAGCCACATGCAAAATCAAAATCTGTATCAGAATAAACAGGAGGAACAACGCACATAATTGACCAGCTGGTTGGCCAAAAACACTGAAAACCCTGTAAATTAAAGTTCATCATGAAAGCATATTGGTTGAATTGCATAAATACATGTTGGGAGTTCTGCAATCAAATTAACAGCAACATTATCTGAAAAACAGATTCCCATCTGAAAAATCCTAACCCAGATAAGACGGCAAAGCATAGAAATAATAATAGCATAAAAAAATATGATTAGGAAACGAGACAGGCATCCTAAACAGAATCATAAGAATAAAACAGGATAAATTCCGACACACCTCTGCTTGGATGTATTTGACTTCTTTGACACGAAACTCGGCATTCTCACTCTTCTCTTCACTCTCTAATACACCACAAACTGTGGTGGCCCATGTATCCTTCAAATTTTCATTATCACTGAATGCAGTCAGGTCAATGTCTCCATCTGGTAAGTAGGTCTTAAGAGGTACCGACCCAAATGTGAAAACCTGAAACCCATTGTTTTACAAAAACTGACAAAATATAAAAGAGCAGAACTTGATTTTCTTGAGCAACTATGATCTGAGCACAGGAAGCAAATAGCATGTGAGGAAAACACTAACCCGGCAGGAGAGGCACTTTGTGATGAGCCGTTGGACATAGTTGGCTACAGAATTTCTGCGCTCCTCGGATGATTGATTGGGCTGAATCCGGGCAATCAGCTCTGCAGTTTGCTCCTCTGCCTTAAACCATCTGTCGGCATCAAGCACTTGGGTCACCTTGGCTGTTTCCTCAGGCAAAAGGCCATTGGGCGGCAGGCCACTGGGCTGTTCCCAGCTTCCATGATCGCCCATGTGAAGCTTTTGTACAGTCGGTGCTCAATGCCGTCTTAAGTACTTCCTCACTCCCCTCTTCCAATGGAGAAAACTAAAAAAACTGTTCTGTGAACAAGTACAACCAAATGGAATGCAAGAAGTAGCCACTAGAAATGAACCAAATTAGCAAAAAAGGATGAGCCTTCTCTCAGATATTCAACCACGATGGAGACAGAAACAACAAAAACCAAGTCCTTTTGCCACAACACCAAGAAATCAGCATCCAAAGGCGAAATTAACCAACCATCGTCTGCCACCGAGGTCTGATGAGCCTCTCCTACTGGAAAGATTCAACCTTTAACTGTTTCACTCGGTAATCCAAGAAAGGTAACTCTATCACCTACAGAATTGAAAGAAGAAAAAAAAAAAGGAACACGTTCCTTCCAAATTTACTCCGAATACCAGGAGAGCGAAAAGAACAGGACGTCAGATCAAACTAAATCCGTCGCAAAACAGATGAATTCGACTCCTCCCCAATGCCCGATCGAGCCACACCCTAAACTCGAGTGACCTACCGACCGCCAGCAGGGAGCGGTCTGCAGCGAGATTCTCCCAATGCCGAGGAACTCGGGCGGCCGACCAAGGGGCAAGACCGTCCAGCTCCCATCAACCGCACAAACCCTAGAAGCAGAGGGGAAAGGCCGGAGAAGTCCCCAGCAAGATCGGGGAGAGAAATATCCGAGCTTTGGGGCGCGAAAGGAATCTGGAGGCCAAGGTTCGAGCGACGGCCCCAAGGATTTTGCAGGGATTTGGGGGGAGGATCGAGGAAGCGAAGTGAGAGAAAGAAATCGGAGAGAAAAGGCGAGGAAATGGGTGGAAGAGAGCGATCGGTGTTAGGGCACAAGCCTTTTCAAAACGGGGTTTTCATCTCGTTTACATATTTATAGAGAGAAAACAGTAATTGGTTTGGTCGTGTGAGCCTTTCGATCACCGTGTTGGGTTGTTGTACGAAAGACGAATACTTTTAGTCAATTCGACATCGAATTAATGATTGAAACGTATATGCAAGACTTGCCGAAGACACCAGAAGTGGACACCCCACCCGCATCGAGCGGTGTTTGGGACGCAATGTGATGTGTGAATCGAGTGACTGATGCCATAAAGTTGTGATTGAACGTCGTCGGTGGGGACCCAACATTTGCTCCACCATTATACGTTGTTATTTAAGAAGGCCCGTAAGGTTTTAATCTTCGCTGGTTAAGTTATGATGAGGATTCTACGTAAGCATTCCCCATTATAAGATTTCATGCATCATAAATATGGGTGAAAGATGGGCTATACATAATATTCGAACGACTTTTAGCTACGAGTAACGAGAGCTAATTTTAATTAGATAATTAATGACTAAAAAAATGAGGTTAAAAATATTAATATGATTTATAGTCCCGACCAATAGCCGGATGGACGATGAAGATAAACTACATGCGTATATAAGTAAAAAATTTCGAGGTTACATATGTTGGAAGTACAAACTAAGAGGGATGAATAAAATGTACCTGATTTTATAGGAACACATTCATGCAAATTTGCATTATAATAAAAATAGAATTTTATTTATTCGGAAAGGAAGACACTTTTTAGGATGTTCAGATGCAGGGATGAGAGGGCTTCAGGTGCAGATGCATGCAGTTTCAATGATCTAGCATTCAAATCAACCTGCTTATTGCTCAGAAGATGAAACTAAATGCACAGACTTCAACATAAATTATGCATCCAACATATGAACTCCAAAAGTATTTACAAACACCTACTCAATTCAAAAGGCTTAATGGTTACATCAGAAAGTGACCACGGCATAAGCATAAGCACACTTTTACATATCAAAACATATAATTTTCCCTGACTATTTCTTATTTGGCAGGAAGAAATCGAATGTGACATCAACAGTGCCAGAAGTTTCTCCAGTGTCTTTGTACTCGATGTTTGATATTTTTCCACTGTAATCCTCTTCAGAATCTTGGTACCCAGGCCGCACACGTCGGACTGGAACAGTTACAGAGTAGATGGTACCAAGGTCTGTGTCAGTGGAGATATTAAGTTGAACTTTGTCCTGTGAGTCAATCTCCACAAATTCGGAGAGGGCTTCGATAACATTGCCTACAATCTTTTGCTTTGCTTCATCGCTGATATCACACCTATCAGAGAACAGTATCATCTTAAGCCTCTGCTTAGCGATGCTTGCATTAGAATTATTTCTTTCTTTTGCCGTGGGAAATAATATTCTCCATGCCAAACTAAGGCGGTCGAAGAAGTTCATGTTAACAACATTTAGAAGAAAGCCTTCGGCGTCTTGGTTTACTGTTGGTGACAGTTTGTTACCTCCCATCCCATGGCACACTTGGCTGTGTTTTACTGTGCTACCGGCTGGTGATTCTGCCTGTAGCCATTTCTGCACAATTCTGAGGTCACTAGCTCCTTTAAGGACACGACCAAAACGTATCTGCATTGTGACGAAACAGACAATACTCGTCAATTATAAAGCACTAACAACAGAGAAGGATCCAAGATATGGAGGACGCAGCAGCTATAGCTCCATATAACTCAAAATTCTTCGTGCAATAATAACTTCACTATGATAGGAAAGGAATAAATCAATGATCCCATTTACTTGAATGGTAGATTATTTTTAAATTTGAATTTATTACAATTCATAATACCATCAATGTTGGTCTCGATGGAAGGCTACGTTAGACCACTAACAAACAACATCAAATAGTGTTACGCATAAGCGTAAATCTTAACTACTTGAGCTCAATGGTGGGTGAAATTTAACAAGCCAACCTTAAATATTTGGGATTTTATGGCTTGTCATTCTTGTTGTTTATTTATGATCATGCACAGGCGGACTGACAGCCGATAAAACTTGTCCAAAGTTGTATCAGTTGTAGGAAAGAAATCAAATACTATTTAAGTGTAGTTACAAGTGCTATTCAATGAAGATTTGCATGCCAATTTTCAGCAATTTTAATCAATGAGGATGTACATGCCAATTATGTCATATTAAGCCTACAAACTTGTGCGTCTGATAATATTTTTAATCCTTAAGCAGTTAGACATACATACGATGCATGGCTAGGTAAATATTGCAATGGCCTAACAAACTCCAAAAACTGCTGACATGGAAGAATATTTATCAAGAGCAGGAAATTGGTAAGATGAGTTGCCTAGTGGATAACTGCGCCACGATGGCAATAAAATACTTTAGTGGCATCAGGTGACCATTTATTTCCATTTACTTTATAGTATTCATCAAGATTACAGAATTAACAAATGCTACCAAGGTAGGCAGAAAAACAAAGATACATGTTTAGAACTTGATGCTTAGAGAAGTGTGCTACAATTGAGAATATGCATATCAAGCATTTTAAGCAATAGGCCAGGTAAGCAACAAAGAGACTTTGGGCATACATCTTGTTAAGGGAATGATGATTGCAGTATCAATAACAAACAGCCTGGCCCGGCAGTCCAGATTGGAATAGTTGAAGTCTGACTTAAAAATACTTGATTTTGGGGAATCTAGCTGACCTCTGCCTATCCAGGTTAACTAAGTACCAGCACCACTAGGCAAACTCTAACTAGTTCCAGTTGGAACTAGTAATTCCAGATGACTTTCAGCTGATTCTGAAAATTTCCAACAGAACCCATCATATATCTAGTTCTTTTTCCGAAAACCACAAACTGAATCAACCAAACCAGACCGAGTTAAATCCTAAAATATGTCCAAGACAGATCTTAACCCTATCTTGTGGAACTTGAGACAACAAAGATGATGCCTGTTCAAATATATAGATTTCATGGGGTATGTGAGTTTATCAGGTCCATGAGGTAAACTCATGCCAACCAAACCAATAGAGATAGTCCTCAGTCCTCACACATGCTATTTATTATGAGTTGATTTGAAGGAGTTGGGATCAAGAGTTTCCACCTCTAGATAACAAAAATAATGAGTTCTGGATGAGGATGTCTGAGTGTTGTCAAAAGAAACGATAGAAGAATATTTTTATTAGGAAATATAGAACTCAAAGATACAAACAATGCACTAGTGATAAGTTCAAGGTAGCAACAGTAAAGGATAAGGAAATGTCAAGTTAGGTGCTCCAAAGGATCAGAGGGACAAAGAGAACTATGCAGTTGGTAAGTAATTCATATTAGGAAAAAAGTACCATAAGAGGAGAGGTGAACCAAAGAAGACCAGGAAGAAATAAGTGAGGAAAGGAATCACAAAGATGGCAATTATATGGCATGATTTCTAAGTGTTATGATGCATCCAAATCAAATTCAATGGATTAGAGTCCCGCAAATATGGTCCCAAAATCTACATGTTTGATGCCATGCTTGCGAATATAAAAATGTATGAACCGACTACACACTTGTTTTTAGCAATATAAAGTCAAGATTACCATAACCCATAACTTTCAATCTGAAGGAACAAAAGAACTCTATATTGGCACAGCATGCAAATGTAGTGTGCAAACAAGCTGCCAAATGACTATGCCAGTAGGTAAGCTCTGCTCAGGGAAATTATTTATGCGGATGTCAATACACTTGTCTTTAGATTGGAATTAAGTACATTATGCCACAAGTGGGATGCGGAAGTCAGTTGTGGTCAGCTCAGTAGGATACACAATTACTGGCTAATATTGTAGTTCATTTACCAGTACAAAAATAATTCTTAAAAAACCTAGACTTAAATTTAGCTTGTGTCAAGATGGTAACTATATTCGATTCACTTGATCGAACTAACATAGGTCCTCAGGTTGAATTGTCTAAGGAACCTATCTATGGACCAGTTATGGCAATCTCTAAGATCATGGAACATGACTTCTGCAGTTCAGCTCTCACCAAGCAGAAGTCAAAGTATGACAGCCAGTTGGATCCATAAAGTGGAAAAAGAGATTAGTTGAATTCATAATTGTATGCTTTCAAGTTTCGTGAATGACTTTATCCAAAACAATTGGTCTGCAGATCACCACCCTACCCCTCAAATAACCCACATGAGATGAAAGGTGGGCATCATGATGAGTAACAACTTGAGGATGGTGTATCAAGAAGTAATATAGAGTCTACAGTACAACCTTAAGGTTGATAATCTATATTAAGAAACTAATGATAACTAGAAGACCTGGTAAAACAAGATTACTTATGTAGCACCCTAATTACTTCCACATCGGAAGCGGGCTAAGACTAAGACTGACTTATAAGGGTACGATAGGTGTACTACCACTAGGCTATGCACTATGCTAAAGTTTGATGGGAGATTATAACATCCCGATTAGTCTCAAATCGGAAGTAAGCTAAGACTAATATTGACCTAGGCTCAACGAAAGGAGATGTCACAGGCCCAACTAGAATCTCTAGTCATCCAACATTATTACAAATCTACAATGGCATCAATAGTTCGTCCATGAAATTTCTGACACTTGCAAATTCCTTGAATATAAACCACTAGAAGTTCCACTTAAAACACAATAGCAATTAGTTAAAATGTTATATTTATCAGAATAACAGCCGGCTGCTTGCAGAAGATGTTGGCGGAAACGTCTAGGAAATTTAACACTAATCATTAACACTTCTACACAGTTCCCTTCTGAATCATCAAAGAGACAGAAAGACGGTCTAATCTTCACAACTTGTGGAGGTGACGCACATCACCATTCGAGGTCGGCATCAGCTCCTTTTTCTAAAATCCACTCACGCATTTTCGAATTCAACGAATAATTCAGGAAATTTTAAATAAAAAAAATGCAATAGCAATCATTCTCACATATTTTTCCAGTAACAGAATCCAATCAGCAATTCGACGAGAGAAACTAAACCTAATCTCAAGCAAGAGGTACTCACAACAGCACCACTATGAAAAGTCACAGATGATATTAATTCGTAAAGCAAAAAATATATCAAATCCTAGGCACTTCAATCAGCAGAAGAAGAAAAGGAAAGGAAAACCCGACCTTGGAAACAGGGACGGGGGGTTTAGGAGGGCGGTGAGAAGCGAAGGTCCCTACGAACACCTTGAGATCTCCGGAGATCGCCATGTGCGACTGCCTCGCTCTGGAACCTCTCCGGGGAAGACAAATATAAAACTAACGTTAGCCGCAACTTGGAATCGGAGATGCGTCAGTGGTCATCTCGTTATAGGGTTCGCCGCCCGCTCAGACCATTGGTTAGGTCAGACCGAGACTCCAATTAAGGATGCCCCTTCGCCGTAACCAAAACGACGAACGGCCAAAAATTAAAGTATTTTGTTTTAGTTCCACGTTATTTTATTGACCTAATAATAAATATGTACTTTTACGTGAAACTCGTCTATTTGTAAAAGAAAAAAAATAATTAGTGCTCATCGATTGAGTTTGGGGTATAACAATATACTAATAATAATAGCACTTCTACGGATGTGGGATATGAGGAGGAACAATGTACATGATTTTATCTCTAATATCAATCACTAATGAAAATTTGAGAAAGGGATTCCTTTCAAACGATCATTTCAAAAAATCTAACATGAGTTTTCCAACTTTAAACACATTGGCCCCCATGAGATTTTATGGTACAATCAGATTTAAACGAACTCGAAGTAGAGTATCCGCATGCAACATCATATATCTAGATACAATTATCGAAATATGATAAACTTACAAGCAAAGATACATTTTACTTTGATGAATTTTTTTTCTCCACAGATAAAAAAGCATGGATGGTTCGTTGAGACGAGATGCTTTGTACAAAACCACAGTACCGGAGAAAACATTCTTAGATTAGATTATGTATCATATATGTTGTGTACTTTAACGCTAATAGGGTTGATAATGCGCGAGTCCGGCCACTTGGCGACACCTCACTCTCGGAGCCACGTTAGACCGCCATGACTAAGGCAAGTTATATGTTGGTCGTCGACCTGACCTAGTGGCGGTCGACCGACCATGCATAGAAATAGTTGGGCAATCTAACGCATAAGGCCTAGGACTAGCGGTTTCGCAATGTAACAAGCGACACGCGATACTACCTGACATCGACCCCTCAAAAAGGATCTGAGAATCCCGTGGAGCTGTATACTAGGAAAGCAAGGAATAGTAGCAGTAATAAAGGATCCGGTAAGACCACCTCCCTTGGCCACAGGTACAAAAGCCACCTGAGGGAGCCACTCAGGATGACTTCTTTTGGCTCTCGCCCTTTCTTTTTGGTACAAAGATATACCACCCGCATACCACTCAACCAAATACTGATTTGATCGTCGGAGGGACCAGGCTGAGCATCCTAGCACGATAAGGTCTTATTGCAGGCACCTTGAGGCTTCGAGGAAAGCGGAACCGATCATCTCCCGATGGACATGAACGAACCTGCGCACACAAAGGAACCAGATCGTGCTGATCTCTTAACCAGATGCTAATATCTACAACATTTTGACGCTAGAAGGAGGGTCTGATGTTGTAGGAACGTCCACTGAATAGTATTCATGAGCGTCCGAGCGAGGATATCTCTGCGGCCCCTCCGACCTTCAACGTCGGAGGCTTGACCTCTAAGGCCCTACCTGGTGATGCGAGTTTGCCTACGCTCACTCCGAACCAATACTAGCGACTATTCAATATCTCGGGGCTCCCCCCCCCCCCCCCCCCAGATTGCCAATCCCCTACCCTCAACTGTCTCGGTCGAAGCTTTTCTCGGCCTTACTCACTAGGTCCAAGCATTGACAGGAATGATGCAAGCAATCATCTCTCACATCCCTAAATTGATGCAACTGATGGCGCCCTTTCAACCAGACCCTTAGCAACAACAATCGAACCACGTCGGCCCTCGTGAGGATTCGATCCCTCCCTGAACCAATCACGTGACAGAGTCTCATCCACATGAGGATAGGCTAGATGCCCCGACCACAACTCCTGGGGGGTTGGCCAATCACCCCTGAGGGACCACACATACCCGTCAAGACCTGGACACCTTATCCTTAGATTCGACCGACTCGCTAAGGGCGCAGCTCCACCAGATGAATTGACGATTACATGAGGTTCAGAAGGAATTCATCAAGTCCAAGAACAAGCTCAGGGAAAGTTCCAAGCAAGGTTCACCATTTGTGCCTGAAATACACTATAAGCCTGTTCCAGCCAGTTTTAGGCTTCCTACCCTCAAATCCTATAATGGTGGCTTGGACCCTACTAAACATATTGCCCGACGCGCACCCCTCTTTGCCCATTCAAGACTATTTAATAGGGCTTCAACCCTCTAGATTCTTATGGTCGTTGATTGAGCGCCCGCCAACTACAATTCCTGAAATGATGTAGCAGGGAAACCATTACATAGCTGTTGAGACCCTAGTGATCGAGAAGCGGGAGGACTAAAAGTGCCCCGAGCAGAATAATCTCGAGGACATCCCTCGGGACCCTCAAGGAGAAGAATCGACCCCCCATCGATCCCCCTTAACTCTACCCGAACAGAGATCTTCCTCCAAATACGAGAAAAAAGGACTCTCATGCCTCCTTATCCTATCAAGACACGGGCCGAACAGCGTGATAGGGGGAAATATTATCGCTTCCATAAGGAATATGGACATAACACTGAGGAATGTCATGGCCTCAAAAACTATATTTAAGATATTATTTGGCAGAGACACATTGGACGTCATGTCTGAGATCAAAACTCGACTCCCGAAGGCCAACATGCTAGAGATCCCTCGCTCCGCCCAAAGGGACCTGTAGAAAAACAGATCGATGTCATCATGGGTGAACCTATCGCCTGAGGAGATAGCTCCACAACATGCAAAGCGTGTGTCGAGCCACGGTTGAAAAAAGACCAAGGCACTACCGTGACCCTGAGATCACTTTTTAATATAAAGGCAAAGAGTATCCAGACCATGACGATGCTCTGGTTGTCTCAGTGTGCATAGCGAATGCTCGGGTCAAGCAGATTATGCTCCCCAAAAAACCTAGAGTCCCGATGACAACCATAGATCCCAGGGACCCGAACAAGCTTTCCCTAAATCCTGAGCCTGTAGAAGAAGTGGTGGAGGTTCCGATCGACCCCGAACACCTGATCAAAGCCCTGAAGATTGGCTCGACACTCCTAGAAAAATGATGAATCCAGTTAGTCGAATTCCTTAAGAAGAACGTCGATATCTTTGCTTGGTCTCCGAAAGACATGCCTAGCATCAGCCCCGAAGTGGCCCCACACCGCCTTAATATATCACTCGATGCTCGACCAGTCAGGCAGAAGCCGACAAGGTTCACCCACGACTGACAAAAAGCCATCGAGGATGAAGTTGCCCGATTGTTAGACATCGGCTTTATCACAGAGGTCATATATTTGACCTAGTTATCCAATGTTGTACTCGTCAAGAAGGCTAATAGAAATTGGTGGATGTACATGGATTATACCGATCTTAATCAAGCTTGCTCGAAAGATTATTATCCACTCCTGAGGATCGACCAACTGGTCGATGTCACATCGGGACATGAACTGCTCTTATTCATGAATGTGTTTTCAGGATATAACCAAATCCAAATGGTACCAAAAGAGCGAGAAAATATGACCTTCATTACTCATCACGACACTTATTGCTTCAAAGTCATGCAGTTTGGGTTAAAGAATGCAGGTGCACCTATCAACGGATGGTGAATCGGTTGTTCAATGACCAAGTCAGATAAAATATGGAAGTATACATCGACGACATGATAATTAAAAGCTGATACTCATCTTTTGGACTTGGCTGAAATGTTCCAGACTATAAGGAAATTTGGGATGCGCCTCAACCTGAACAAGTGTGCTTTCGGCATCACCTCTTGGGTTAGTCATTGACCACTGAGGGATTGATGTAAACCCAGAGAAGGTGGAGGCTATTCTACAAATGCAATTACCCCAAACGGTCAAAGAGGTACAACAATTCACTAGGAGGTTGGCGACACTAAGCCGGTGCTAGTTACATGTGCCCTACAAGTCAATCACGTGAGTGATGACACGTGTGACATGATGCACGATCTTTTTGTTTAAGATTATTTGCTAATATATTTTTATATTATATTATATATTGCATATATATATATTGTGATGTCCTTGGTTCTATGCAATGGGAATCAGATCGTGATGAGATCATGATAATGAGATCGATTCACCTTTAAACATAGGTCCTAAATAATCTCAATCATAGGTTACTCAAGAGGGATATCAAAATAACTAGATAGACCAATGTACTATATACCCGTCCATATGATAGAGGCGGCTGGTCTCAAAGCCACTTGTGTGGAGACACTAAGGATATAGTACAGGTGCTCATTAGAGAATGAGTTTACTAATTGATTAGCTTATGAAATGCTATAATTAATAATACATAATATCAGACAATGATTCTATAGTCTCAATTATGTATCTAGTTCTTTGACTTAAGACACCAAGGATGTATTGTATGAGTACTTACAGGTTTAGAAAGTTTCAGATCTAGTACAGTTGGTTATCAGATCTAGTACAATTATGTATCCACTCTCAGTTCATGAGAGAAATATCTTATATGTATTTGTTCAGATAAATCTCTGACCAGGGTCATCGGATTGAGAGAGAAATAGTTCTTCGGTAAAATCCGATTAGAGCAAGACAATTGATTTCGTATGTGACATAACAGTTTCATATCCAATATACGGTCTCTTCGATATTAGTTGGATGATGGATTATAGATACATGGTAACTGTGGACAGATATGTCTGATGGATTTGATCCCTCTGTATCATTTGGGGACTATGGTGTAGTGACCTAGTACGTCCATAGTCGATAAATCGAGTGAATTATTATAGGGATAATAATTCACTATATTAGACAGAGTTCTGATGAGAGTGACTCACGACCAACTCGGTATCGGGCCTAGAGGGTCACACACATATAGTGGATGCTTTAGCGAATATAGGATTGGATGAAGATCTAATTAACCCCTATTCTCATTAGATGAGATCCTATGCTGATGGGCTCCCTGATTGAGGCTAAATTAGAGGCCTAAGGAGATTATTGGATAGAGATTCAATAATATAAGATTAGTGGGTAATTGGATGAAGATCCAATACCTACTAAGGTAGGAGCCCTAGGGTATTAGTGGCTCTCTATAAATAGGAGGGGAGACTCATGGATGATAGGTAGCAGCAGCCTTGGCCTCCCCTCCTATTCTCTTCCCTCCCTCTGCAAGAATTGCAAGATCATATTGGAGAAAATTTGTTGCAGAGATCCATCATGTGTATACTGCTAGAGAAGAATACATTTGACTTCCTTCATCCTCTCCATCCGGATCTAGAACACAAGGATATACGATCTCCCTAGGTAAAACAATCTCTCACATTATGCGACTTTTCAGTTTTTACGGCTTTCTCGTGACCCCAATCTTTTGCATGATGATTTGAACTATGGGAAACCGATTTTTTATTTTGATTTCCGCTGTGCATGTGATGCTCCCGCTAAGGTTTTCCAATAGCCGGTTCATCTCCTGAGTAGGAGATAAGAGCTAGCCCTTCTTCTGAGCCTTGAAAAGGCAAAGGATTTCAACTGGACTCTGTAGTGTGAGGAAGCATTTCAACAATGGAAGACACATCTCTCCTGCCTACCGCAACTCACGTCGATCACCCCGGGAGAGCCCCTCGACTTGTACCTTGCGACGTCAGATTCATCTGTCAACTCCGTGTTGATCAAACTGGATAGACAGGGAGAGAGACTAGTGTATTACTCCAGCCACATCCTGAATGACCTCGAGAAGCGCTACCCTCCGATTGAGAGGTTGACCTTGGCTTTAGTGATGGCAGCAAGAAAATTAAGGTTGTACTTCTATATGCACCCCATTAAGGTAATCACTGATCAACCACTGCGCTAGATCCTCTTGAAATTCAACATTGTAGGTCAGATGCTCAAGTGGTCTGTGAAGCTAGGGGAGTTTGACTTGGAATACATTTCTAGAACCGCGATAAAAGCTCAAGCGATGACTGACTTCATTGCAGAACTTACAGTCCCGGACAATCGACAATGCGTGAGCTCTGCTTAGAAGTTATTTGTTGACGGATCGATAAACACCAAATGAGGAGGCACCAGCCTCGACCTGAAAGGCCCATCAGACCAAGTGTACGAGCAAGCCCTCCGCCTTGAATTCAAAGCTACTAATGATGAAGCAGAGTACGAAGCATTGTTGTTCAGGCTAAAGTTAGCCACCAAGCTTTAAGTGGAGGAGATTAAAGTTCACATCGACTCCTAACTTATGACTGGACAGGTCCAGGGCGAATTTGAAGCCCAAGAAGAAACGATGATTAAATACGTAGTTGAGGCACGACATCTGATCAATGCTTTCTGTTGCTTCACCATCCCTAAAATACCCCGATTCGAGAACTCACACATAGGTGCATTGGCCAAATCAACTTCGGACCGGGGGGCTAACGAGCAGTTCCCATGGTTGACAAGGATTCCCTGACCATCCATTAACCTACTCGAGGTGATCACGGTCAAGGCTGAACAAACCTGGGTCGATGAGCTCCTCCGCTGCAAAAGAGAAGGAGTTCTTCCTGAAGATAGGGTTGTCGCATGCCGAATCAAAAGGATGAGGGCATGATATTGCATTGTCAATGGGCATATGTATTGGAGATGATTCAACTGACCACTGCTCCGTTGCCTACACCCTGTCGAGACACAAACAACTCTAGCCGAGGTGTACGAAGGAATCTGTAGAGAACACATCGGCACTTGGACGTTGGCCCGTAAAATTCTAAAACAAGGGTATTATTGGCCGACCATGTGTAGAGATGCCTAAACCTACATATTAAAGTGCGAGCAATGTGAGTGGCACACCCATATCCAATGCCAGCTAGCAATGCCCCTGTCGATCTCCGACGACGCATGGTCATTTGCTCAATGGGGAATGGATCTTCTCGGTCAACATAGGTTTCTCATAATCGGGGTCGACTATTTCACCAAGTGGGTCAAGGCCGAACCACTAGCGTTTATCATAGAGAGGCAAGTTGAAGGTTTCATCTGGAAGAACATCATCACTAGGTTCAATATCCCGAGAGTCATTATCACCGACAACATAATGCAGTTTAATAACCCCAAATTCAAAGCGTTATGTCAAAGTTATAAGGTCCAGTTGAACTTTAGCTCGGTCCCTCACTCTCAAGTCAACGGACTCATCGAGGTCACTAACTGGACTATCCTTGAATGGTTAAAGAGAAGAGTCACTAGAGCGTAAGGATCCTAGGTCGATGAGCTCCCCAGCATATTGTGGGCGTCAAAGACGACCCCAAAGACCCTGATCGGATAATCGCCCTTTAGCCTCACTTTTGGCATAGATGCAATCCTACCCTCCGAATTGGTCTTCTTGATCCTCCAAGTCGAGTTATACGAAGATGAAGTCTCAGAGAGCCAATTGCAGGAGAACCTTGATCTATTAAAAAAATGAGTCGAGGCCCACCTTCGAGCATTAACATACTAAAAGGCTATTGTCGGGCTCCACGATCATAGAGTATGACCTCGACAAGTCGGCTTGGGAGACCTTGTCCTATGAAGAGCCGAGATCAGTGACCCGACTCGGACTCGAGGCAAGTTGGCACCCAATTGGGAGGGCCCCTATCGGGTCATCAAGATCATCTGAGAGGGGACTTACATTCTCGCAACTATGGATGGAAAACAGTGCCTGAGAACATGGCACATATGTAACATCAAAAAATATTACATGTGACTTGTATAGTCGAAACTAAAGAAAACAAGTGTACTATTGATCAAAACATTTGTTTACAAAATAGACGGTTGCAAAATAGGGTAGAGTCCGACCAAGATACCAAAACTGGTCGGTTGACCAAGTCACAAGACGCAATCCGACTTACAAAATGTGAAACAAAAAAATCAAGTCAGGACTCAAGCGTAACCGTGTCGTCGAAGGGTTGTTGAGACTCCATCAGCACCAAATCATCCTCGGGCTGTATTGTGAAGGGGTCGTCGTCAACTTCCAAGTCTAGGTATCGAACCTGAAATTGGGCTAACACAACCTGATACCCATATTCATATGAGACTTGGCCCATTCGTCGCATACCCCATCTAAACCCGACCGGCACCTTGTAACCTTCGATTGATTTCGTAGGCAGTTCGGTTTTTAGAACTTCAATCTCCTTTACAGCCTTCAAGAGGTTGTCATGTGCCTTCTGATGACCAGCCCGTTGTTCCCTCAGTTGTCAATGCGCATTAGACAGATCAGCCCATACATCGTTCAATTCCTTGTTGGAAAGTTCCAACCTATGAGTCACCTCGACTAGTTGGGCCATCAGCTTCTCGTTGTCAGCTTGAAGATCGACAACATGCTGCTCGGCGACAACAGCTTGCTAATTGGTTGTAGCCCCCTGCTTTGGACCGCTTCTAGATTTCAGTTTTTCTATTTCCTAATAGAAGTTGGTAGCTCAATGATCTATGATGATCACGAGCCGACCTACGTCATGGACCCTATCTAATAGGGCTATCTAGTAATGGTGCCCCTGCAAGCAAAGAAATGTCGAGGTAGTTAGACCAAGGGCTCGGGAAGAGAAACCAGGATCAAGGAGCCGAAATAATACTTACCAACATAATTTGCTTCGCGGCTTTCGCCATAAGCACCTCGGACAATAGTGCGTACAACTCTTTCACTAGTTGGGGATGCAAGATTCCCCTCCCGAACTCTGACGTCGCCTGAGGGTCATCCCAGACCTGTGGCAAACTCTTTAAGTTTGGCCATTGGGCTCGTATTCCAGAGTGTAGATTTCTTGGGGGCAGGTCGATCATATACAAGGCATAATGCGCCTCATCGTCTTTACAGACCATTGTCCCACAAAGTTCCTTCATGGACTTCGATTGGCGGTAAGTGAGGGGCATGGGCTCTTCCCTCGATGCGAACGACCCCTTATCTTTGGACGGTGCCTAAGAACTCCCATTGCCGCGACGGGACTTGTGCTTCCCTACAGTTCTGCACTTGGGCGGAGTCTTCCTGTTGCAACGCTGACTTCTCGGCTGGTCTCTTTGTGGTCGGAGTTGGAGACGTCCTCGGTGCAATCTCCATATGAACCTCTTCGACTTCAGGCGGAGAAGAGGTTGCCCGAGTTACTGGGGTAGACTTCCCAGTATACACCTTTGGCATACCATGAAGAGATGCCAAATCCATCGCTCTTGCACCCTGACCAACATGTTAGAACGTTAACAACGTCATGGTCAAGACAACAAACCTCGTCAAAAGTAAACTATACCTCGAGGAGCGGGACTGAAACCCGCCTCGACCAATCATAACTCAGTCATATCCCGAATCGCTTGGGAAAAGGAAAGAGTCCCCTTCAGTCTAGTGACCAGGGTGGACTCTTCCTCGGATATGTAAGGGGGGACATTGTTGATCAGATGAACCAACCAGTCGACCCTAAACTCCCAACTCGGGCCACTAATGAAGAAGTACTGGGTCTCCCAACACTTATTATTGGTAGGGGCCCCATTGACTTTAAACCTAGCTCGGGCAGTCAAATAGTAGCCCCTTGGACTTTTATAGAGACAAAAACATGCCATGAACAAGTTACAGGATATGATAATGTCCACCCTTCGACATTCCCCAAGGAACGTGATTAAGTAACACCACGAGTTGGGCGCTACCTGACTCATAGATATCCTCCACCACTTGAGGCACTCCTCGATGATGGGGTGGAGAGGGAAGTGAAAACTGGCTTATAGGGCATCGATCGAGATGATTGGCTCAGAGGAACCTAGGTTGTAAGGCCGCTACTCGGGTAGCGGAGCACGCAATGCGTACTCTCCCGGAATGCATTTTTCGGATCGTAACAAGTGACCCTTCGGTACGATCGAGTCAAAGTCATGATATGCTTTTATGACTTCGAGATCCCTTTGGGACTTGGCATCTATCGGGGATGGAGCCCTCGACGATGACCCCGAGGTACTAGCCTTGGGGCTTCCTAGACTCGTTCCTCCCGACCTAATGAAAGGAACAAACCTAATGTCACTAGACGAGTCTAAAGAAGCCATCTCGACCTGATCAACTAGTAAACGACTGAAGAGACTAGGAGATCGAGGAAGGGGAGATCCAAGGAGGTTGAAGAAATGAAGTTGGGGAATGAAAGCAGGTGAAGTGAGACCCCTCCACAGTCGAAGAAGGGAACTATAAGGCCTTTAGGTGACAGTTAGCCTCCCTAAGGCACCGCAATGATTTCGCTTGGGGAACTCGTGAACCGTGTTAAATACATAAACGCCACGGCTACCCTAAGTGACGTGGAACAACTCAACGATCCACATGGGTGAACCATAGGCTCCAACTCAGTAGTCACGTTGATTAGAAAATAAAATTCCAAATTCAACAATCAACGTGGACTGATCACATAATCGTGCCTCTTCCACGTGTAGCAATCGACGGGCAAGGGCATTAATCGTACCTAAGCCCGAATTGACCCTCTTGAACAGGTGGGTCACCTGTGCCCAAGTTGACTCTCTCGGCCAGGTTAGTGCACCTGAGCCCGAGTTGACCCACTCGATCAGTTGGGCGCACCTGTACCCGAGTTGACTCTCTTGGCTAGGTTAGTGCACCTGAGCCCGTGTTGACCCTCTCAGCCAGGTGGGCACACCTGTGCCCGAGTTGACCCTCTTGGCTAGGTTAATGTACCTATGATCAAGTTGATCCTTTCGGCCAAGTTAGTGTACCTATACCCGAGTTGACCCTCTTGGCTAGGTTAATGTACATGTGCCCGAGTTGACCCTCTCGACTAGGTTAATGTACCTATGCCCGAGTTGACTCTCTCAGTCAGGTTAGTGTACCTATGCCCGAGTTGACTCTCTTGGTCAGGTTAGTGTACCTGTGCATGAGTTGACCCTCTCGGCCAGATGGGCGCACCTGTGCCTAAGTTGACTCTCTCGGCCAGATTAATGTACCTATGCCCGAGTTAATGTACTTGTGCCCGAGTTGACTCTCTTGGCTAGGTTAGTGAACCTGTGCTTGAGTTGACTCTCTCGGCCAGGTTAGTGTACTTGTGCCCAAGTTGACCCTCTCGGCCAAGTAGGCACACTTGTGCCCGAGTTGACCCTCTTTGCCAGGTTAGTGACCTGAGCCTGCGTTGACTCTCTCGACTAGGTTACTGTACCTGAGCCCGAGTTGACCTTCTCGACCAAGTTAATGTACCCATGCCTGGGTTGTCCCTATCGGCCAAGTGGGCACACCAGAGCAAGAGCTGGCCTACTCGACCAATCAAACAATCTTGCCGAGGTCAGTGGTTCGCCCAACCCTGCTAAGGTTAGTAGCTCGGACAGTTGGACAATCTTGCCAGGGCCAATTGCTCAGTCGAACCTATTGAGGTTAGTAGCTCGATCAATCAAATAGTCTTGCCGAGGCTAGTTCTTCGGCCAACCCTACGAGGTCGGTAGCTCGGCCAGTCAGACAGTCTTGTCGAGGCTAGTTGCTTAGCCAACCCTACCAAGGTCAGTAGCTCGGTAAGTCAGATAGTCTTACCGAGGCCAGTTGCTCAGCCAACCCTATTGAAGTCGGTAGCTCGGTCAGTCAGATAGTCTTGCTGAGGCCAGTTGCTTGGCCAATCCTACCAAGGTCAGTAGCTCAGTCAATCAGACAATCTTGTCGAGGCCAGTCGCTCGGCTAACCCTACCAAGGTCAGCAGACTGCCAACCCTACCGAAGTCAGTAGCTCAGTCAGTCAGACAATCCTGTCGTGCTCAATGGCTCGGTCGGTTAGACGGACTCGCCAAGGTCAGTAGTTCGACCGATAAGACAATTTTGTCAATGACTAGACTTCGACAAGCCTGGCAATCCACTCGAATGTCAATAATCGCTTGGGGCTAGTAGCTCGATCGGACTAAAGGGTTGCCCCTGACGACCAATGATTTGGCCAAACCAGCAAATGCCCAATAGATAAACAGAACCTTTCTGGCATTCCTCTCCAAGAAATCCATGGAAAGGATTTTCGTGGGGAGGAAAGAATGATAGGGCTGATAATAGGTCGGCCCGACCACTCAGTGACACGTCACTCCCAGAGCCACGTTAGCCTGCCATGATTGGGGCAAGTTACACGTCGGTCACTGACCTGGCATACTAGCGACAGATCGATCATGCACAGAAACAATCAAGCAACCTGACGCATAAGGCCTAGGACCAGTGATGACTCGGTGTAACAAGTGACGCACGACACTACCTAACGTCGACCCCTCAAAAAGGATTCGGGAATCTCGCAGAGCTGTACACCAGGAAAGCAGGAAATGGTAGTGGCAATAAAGGATCCAATACAATCACCTCCCTTGGACACAAGTACAAAAGCTGCCCGAGGGAGCCACTCAGGGTGACTTCTAGTGGCTCTCGCCCTCTCTTTTTGGACAAAGACATACCACCCGCATACCACTCAACCAAATACTGACTTGATCGTCGGAGGGATCAGGCCGAGCATCCCAGCTCGATAGGGTCTTATTGTAGGCACCCCAAGGCCCTAAGGAAAGCAGAACCGATCGTCCCTCGATGGAATGGACGAACCTGCACACACGGAGGAACCATGTCGTGTTGATCTCTCAGCCACAATGCTAATCTCTACAACAATAACATGGTTGAGTCATCATTACGACTTGGTTCGATCCGATGCGTAAGATCATCAATGTGGCTTCCCGATTTAAGAGGGCCGACTTTAGGTAGGGCCAATACATTGTCCGCTAGTTCCATTCGAGGTAGAGCTAGGAGTTGTTCCTTTCCTCCAAGCACCAGACTCCTATACACAAGTCGAAGTTGAGAGAAGGATTTCTCGACTCGACCCCTCCGATGTTCAAGTCAGTATATGATAGAGTTGTGGGAGTTTTAAGTGTTCAAAATCCGAACTTTGAGCGGTCGAAGGTTGAGGGTCGAGAGTTGTGGCTTTTATACCTATGGTCGAGGGTCAGTTGTACGCAATCTATTAATAGTCATTGGTACTTAGAGTGATCAGGCAATGCACTTTACATAACGTGGGCCAACTAGCATTGTCTCATACCGCGCAACATCACTCCGCACGTTCTCGGGCGACTTTTCGAATGACGCAGGCACTATTTACTGTCTTGTACGAGTCTGATATGTTATGTCATCGTACGTATACTATATAGGCTCCATGACTCCACTTTGATGTTAACTATTACCATATGGGTGATGTCATAATATACTATATCAAAACAAAGAATCAGTGGATTCATTTATTTTATTCGCCACAATATACTCTATCAATACAAGGAGTCAGTGAATTTATTTATTTTTTATTTCTTACTACGACGGTAGGAAGACTGTGTTTTTTGTTTTATTGTTAAATTGTTGGAAGTAACGAAGTGAAATTTTACCATATTTTAAAAAGACACAATCTAAAATGACAGTAACATATAAAGCATCTGACAAATCAGTCAACGAGTTTATATCGCACGTTGAACGAGGCAAATGGTTGCAGTCCTGCAACAGTGACATCATGCAACACGTCTGGCTTTCATGAACAAGACCGCTGTCATTGAATGATACTATTCAATGCATTCAAACCCATCACGTTTCTTCTCTTCTCACATGAAAAGCTGTTCTTTTACTGCCATTTGTCTCTTCTAAACTGAGAAGCCAAAGCATGGTCCGTTACGTGATGCTCGAGATCAATTAATTGTTTGAAGGTACACCATCTAAAGTGATCGTATGAATCGACCCAAATTTAAATTTTTCGACAAATATTTACAGTATCAAATGGTGGTAGAGATGATGGAAGAGAAAAAAAAAGGAACCATGAAATTTGAGCAAAGTACTTGAGAATTGGATATTAGCAACTCCATGTCCGATCAGATGAGTCAACCGCGACCGCTAAATAAACATGATTTAAACGGCATCAACTCTGAGGTCCAACCATAAATCTATGCTAATCCTCCTCGATGATCTCATGAAATTATTAGATAGATGTTCTCAAACGTCAGGATCAGATACATGCATTTGGAGTTCTCGATTCTTTCTGTTCTCATCCTTTCCCCCACCATTGGTATCGATTAATAATGGTGATGTGCACCGGTCGCTACTTTTTCTGAAACTGAAGTAAGAAGAACTCCGTCGAAGATTAATGGCGATCTCTTCTGATGATGAGAGAGGAGGTACTGAAGGCATTCCAAGAAGCTCCACGGACATCTTCCTATTTGGGTAAGCACACGTGCGAGCTTTTGGACCAGGAGGCCGTCGGAGCATGGAATCCACAGCTTGCTTGCGTCCTCCATGACCGAACACACGGGAAGAAGAGGGAGACAAGCCCTCGGCCGACTTATAGTATTCCTTTGACCAAATCAGGATGCTGAAAAGTCCACGGAACATAGTCCGTTGTCGGGTCTTGGAGGAGTGGGTTTCTGTGGAGCCGACCACGGCGAGATTTCTGTGAACTTTAAAGCTCGAGGAGCCGACCGAAACGTGTGTGCGTGTGTTGGATAATGACCCACGGGAGTTCGACTTGGGACTTCGGCATGTTTCCATTAGGAATAGTCCACTCTCGGAGTTCCTTCACCAACAATTCATCGGAGATCGTTTTAAACGTCGGAGAGATGTTGCTGTTCATGCCCTGTCCATTCACGGGGAGCATGTATTTTTGTGTTGTAACTTGTGGATTCGGTTCATCTTCTTCCTTTGTTCATGTTATCTCTCTCTAAGGAAGTGGTGTCAGCAACACACCAAACTTTTTCAACAGCAAGCGATGTTTACGCACGTCATCTACCAGATAAAAGTGCAGACCCCCTGCAGCGACCGTGGTCGAAGTAGGCTGTCACGGAGGGCATCATCACAAAGGAATCCTATAAAGAACTGTCGAGCTAATCCAACAAAGTCCACTTTGTTCCATAACCCATGCGTGCCAAACATTTCATGCTGCTTTCAAACGCTGTCGGTCGCGTTCAAAAAAGGCATGCTTACGACTCTTTATCTATCGCTTTAATTAATCTCTAGTTCTAGATGCTTACAAGGCATCATGGATTGGGCATGCCTAACACACCCACGTTTCATTCTCCAAGTGTCTCTCTCCTGGCTCATGCAAAGGCTAAGCTGACGGGTAGTCAGCAATGGCGGCGCTCTGCTGCGGTAAAAGCTTGGAGAGTCAAATGGGACTACCAATCTGGTGGTACAGGTCACAAAACAAATCAAGCTAAACAAGCAAAACGTGGTTGTGACTCGTTGGAGATCCATGCTGGTTTTGTTATAGCTCTCGAGAGGCTGAAACTTCCGAAAAGGAAGATATAATACAGCGGTAAGAGAGGAAGAAGGTGCGGGATTATTCATACCTGCAGGCTGATGCCAATATTTTATGCACGGTCACCTGCCTGACTCCGAGGATCGTTGTAATTGGCACGAAGAGGGAGGTGGAAATCTAAGAAGAAGAGGTTTCTGTGGAGAGAGAGCTGATTTGTTAATTTTTAGTGTGAATTTTTTTCTTCTTCTTCTTCTCTTCCTTCGATGAAAGTAACCAGGACATGTCGGAGGAGGAGGTGAGCTTCTGCTGTCGTATCATCCTGATACTGTCCTCGGTTCTTGTCGCGGGTAATGGCCCTCTCCTTTCTCGCTTATTCTTTTTCCAGCTTTGCTTGTTCTGTGTTTTCTTGTCGAGAGTGTTCATCTCAAATTGTTTGTTTCTCTTACAGTTCAGGCGACCTCCGGCGCCACGGACAAGGAGGTCTTGCTCGAGCTCAAAGGCCATCTCGAAGCCAAGAATCCGATACGCCAAGGCCCCTATGCTCGGTGGAACCAATCCGACCCTACGCCCTGTGATTGGCTTGGCATCACCTGCGACGGTGCCAACCGCGTTGTCGGCGTCAATCTCGCAGGATCAAACATATCCGGCGAACTCTTCCCCCGCTTCTACCTCCTCACCGAGCTCGCCCACCTCGACCTCTCCTCCAACACCATCGGCGGCTCCATTCCTGCCGACCTTAACCGGTGCAGTGGCCTCAAGTACCTCAACCTCTCCCACAACCTCCTCGACGGACAGCTGAATTTGACTGGGCTAATCAACCTCGAGACGCTCGACCTCACGCTCAACCGATTCAATGGCAGTATCCGCTCCAGCTTCCCTGCAATATGTGTTAATCTTGTCAGCCTCAACCTTTCGGAGAACAGCTTCTCCGGCGACGTCACGGGTTGCTTCGACGAGTGCCCGAAACTCCAGTACCTCGACCTGAGTTCCAACCACTTCACCGGACCGATATGGCGAGGCTTTCCAAAGCTCAGGGAGTTCTCAGTCTCGGAGAATAACCTCACAGGAGACTTTCCGTCGAGCACCTTCGCGGCCGGCTGCGACCTCGAGATCTTGGACCTCTCGGCAAACAAGCTCTCCGGGACGTTTCCAAGCTCGATCGCCAATTGCTCAAATCTGACATCTTTGAACCTGTGGGGGAACGCATTCACCGGCGCAGTTCCCTCCGGCATCGGTTCGCTCTCGGAGCTCAACGCGCTCAACCTGGGGAAGAACTCGTTCGACCCGATCATCCCCGAGGAGTTGTTGAATTGCTCCAAGCTGGTGTTTCTCGATTTCAGCAAGAGCAACTTCAGCGGCGATGTCCAGGAAATCTTCGGCCGGTTCACGACTCTCGAGTATCTAATCCTTCAAGGGAATCATTACACCGGAGGCATCGAGTCGTCGGGAATTCTCAAGCTTCCCAACCTCGTGAGATTAGACCTGAGCAAAAATCGTTTTTCCGGCGACATCCCGGTCGAGATCACGAGAATGCGGAAGCTCAAGATCTTAATTCTCGCCTACAACGACTTATCCGGCGTCATCCCGCGGGAATTCGGCAGCATGACCAGAGTTCAGTTACTGGATCTTTCGTACAACAAGCTCACCGGATCGATCCCTGCGGAAATCGGGAATTTGACGTCCCTCCTCTGGCTCATGCTCGCGGACAACAACCTAACGGGCGAGATCCCGCCGGAGATGGGCAACTGCAGGAGCTTGATGTGGCTGAACCTTGCCAACAACCGGCTCTCCGGCAGGATCCCGCCAGAGATAGCGGCGATCGGGATCGATCCGTTCCCGACGTTCGAGGCCAACCGCCGCGAGATCCTGGGAGGCATCGTCGGTTCCGGCGAGTGTATGGCCATGCAGCGTTGGATCCCGGAGAACTATCCGCCGTTCAACTTCATCTACACGCTGATGACGAGGAAGACCTGCCGGGTTACTTGGGACCGCCTCCTGAAGGGTTACGGGATCTTCCCCATCTGCTCCAACTCCTCGTCCCGGGTCCGAACCCTAGCCATCTCCGGATATCTCCAGCTCTCCGGCAACCAGCTATCGGGACGTATCCCTTCGGATATCGGGCGGATGAGGAACCTCAGCCTGATCACCATCGACAACAACAGGCTCTCCGGCCACCTTCCGCCGGATATCGGCGGGCTAACGCTCGCGGTCCTTAACGTCTCTGACAACTGGCTATCCGGCGCGATCCCGGAGGAAATCGGCTCCCTGCAGTGTCTCTGGAGCCTGGATCTCTCCCAGAACAACCTCTCCGGTGAGCTTCCGGCGGGCCTGAACAGCCTCTACGAGCTGAACAAATTCAACGCCTCTTACAACCCCCTCCTCTCCGGCGTGGTACCAATGAGTGGCCAGATCGCCACCTTCGATCGCAATAGTTTCCTCGGGGACCCACTCATCAGCTTCGCCTCCTCGTCGGTTGGCGGGGCCTCGCCGCCCGCCGGGAACGGCCGCTCCACGCGGTGGCGCTGGCGTTGGAAGGCGGTGGCATTCTGGGTTTTCCTGGCTCTCTGCTCGGTCTTTGTCGCGTGCGGTGCCCTCTCCTTCACGCTCATCAGGCTCGGGGGCGTCCGCGCGGCAGTGAATCCGTACGCGGATCAGGAACCCGACCCGGAGGGGCTCCTTCTCGGTGGCGTGAAGCGGCGGAGTGACGCTGTCGGGTCATCGACGACGACCACGACCACGACCACGTCGTTGGCAGAGGCGGCGTCGGTTGACGGGGCGGGTGTGAGGGTGTTCCGGCTGGACAGGGGAGTAGCAAGGACGGCGTTTACGTACGGGGACATTGTGGTGGCGACGGGAAACTTCGACGAGGGTATGGTGGTGGGGCGGGGCGGCCACGGGGTTGTGTACCGTGGAGTGCTGCCGGACGGGAGGCTGGTGGCTGTGAAGAAGCTGCAGCGGAGGGGGAGGGAAAGTGGGGAGGAGGAGGACGAGGGGGAGAGAGAGTTTCGGGCAGAAATGGAGGTGATGGCCGGACGGGGCCACCCGAACCTGGTGGCGCTGCATGGGTGGTGCCTGGCGGGGTCGGCGCGGCTGCTGGTGTACGAGTACATGGAGGGGGGCAGTCTGGAGGAGGTGATCGAGGACTGGGGGCGGTTCGGCTGGGAACGGCGTCTGGCGGCGGCGACGGGGGTGGCGCGGGCGCTGGTGTTCCTGCACCACGAATGCACGCCCGCGGTGGTGCACCGGGACGTGAAGGCCAGCAACGTGATGCTGGACACTCGGGGCCGGGCGCGGGTCACGGACTTCGGCCTCGCCCGAACGGTGGGGCCCGGAAAGACCCACGTCAGCACGGTGGTGGCGGGGACTGTCGGTTACGTGGCGCCTGAGTACGGTCGCACGTGGAGAGCCACCACACGAGGGGACGTGTACAGCTACGGGGTGCTGGCCATGGAGCTGGCCACGGGCCGCAGGGCGGTGGACGACGGGGAGGAGTGCCTGGTGGAGCGCGTGAGGCGGGTGGCGACGGGGCAAGGGGGGCAGAGGTTGGCAGAGGCCGCGGGGGAGGAGGAGGGTGCGGCGGAGATGCTAGGGTTGCTGATGGTGGGGCTGCGGTGCACTGCGGAGGCACCGCAGGCGAGGCCGGACATGAGGGAGGCGCTGGCTATGCTGCTGAAGATAGCCGACAGAAGCGGTGGTGGCGCAAGAGAGACCGGAAGTGAAGGAAGCCAAAGCAGCACTTCTCCTCTTCATTGGTCGCTGCAGAGCCACAACACTTCATCATCTTCTTCTTCCTCCGTGCAGAGTTATTGGGAAGGATTCTTTCGACAGCATACAGAACGAGACGTTTAATGTACATAGACAGACGTGTTCATTGACACAACATCATTGCTTGATGTATATATATATATATATATATATATATATATATATATATATATATATATATATATATTCTTCTTCCATTCCCGGCAGAAAAATAATCTTATCATCGTTGGTTTTGGAATGTTATATATAGAGCTTCGAGGTTTTTAAATTTATAGAAAATAATGTCTTAAATGGAAGAAAAATGACTGTCACTTATTTTAGAATGATATATAATTTAAAAATCTATTAATCGCAAGTTTACGCGTGGAGGCTCAATGCTTTTAAATGTCGTTGCTTATACAAAATTACTAGTCGCTGTTAAAACGCCGTGTCGTTAATGTGCGTCCCGTGGTTTAATCGGATCCTGACATCAATCATCAAACGGATCCACCAGTTGACCAATAGTTCGATAACGCCAAGTTTGTGACGTTTCGGCGCACGTTATATATCACGCAACGCATCGACGTCATGCACTTTTCACGTGAGCCGGGAACAAGAGGGAATGTCCCAAAAAGGACAAACGTACAGGTGCACATCACCATACGTTACTCGTAATTCCTAGCACAGTTGAGGGATGTTTACGGAAGACGAAAACACCTTCGTTCATTATTACGGAGCTGCCACCAAAAGACCTCAGGATTTTTTTTTGTTGCCTAATATGTTCTTATAGGCTTCGCCAAATAAACATAAAAAATCTGATGTGGTCGTCCAACCACGAGCTGGCCGAGTGGTGACTAAGGTCGAGGTCGAGTGATGTGGCAACTCAACAACCATGTGCTGACCATTTCTTTGAAGCTGCGTTGTATATATATAATTGCCGGTGCCCAACGGTGCTAACTTGAACGACTCGTTCAACCGTTAAGATAAGGAGCGATCAAGTCATGCTACTTTGCCATGGCTGATGCTGCGGTGTTTCGGATCATACAACTTTTAGAGGAGGAACAACACATCATACAAGTAAAAATAGTGGCGGTTTCTGCTGCTACAATTATGGGCATTGCATGTTCTGCAAGGAAGGAAAATAAATTGTAATTTGTATAACAAAGAAAAATAAGAAGAAATTGTGAGGAGGTAAGGAATAGCATTGTTTTGTGCAGGAGTCGAATGTTGATGATGTGCTGCATGATTGGTGGTATGATCATGTACAGCTTATATCAGTAGCAGTAGCAGTAGCAGTTGGTGAACTAAGGTCAAGAAAAAGAGTTTGATAGTCTCTTTTGATTCACATACAATAAATACCCTGCAGTGATCAAACAATGATACTCCACAAATCTGGATCTCATTTGTCCCACAATCTTGAATCTCTCTCTTACCTTCTCCAAGGATAATAATGGTGGTGCGGGCGGGGTGGGAGATGGAGCCCCTCTTCACCTGCAACAGCGCAAAGGTTGGCAGAGACAACCCTTAAATGATCTATGAGACCTTCCTTCATGTACCAATGGAATGACAGGTTGAGAGCTTTTCAAGCTGCCTCTTGCTCAGTGATTTTTCCTTTTTTTTTTTTTTTACTCCCTCTCTCTCTGAGAGAGAGAGAGAGAGAGAGAGAGAGGGGATGTTGTAGTTATAACATCATTAAAGTCCAGCCATGATTTCCCCCAACTCCACAATGGCTTGAAGGTAGTCAGTCATACACTCTGCATGACCCTAAGTGAGATAATTATGAATCATTTGTAAAGATGTTTTGGAATATGGTCTGTGATATCCAAAAGTTAACCCACCATGGAAAGAGCTTTAACCAATCTAAATCACAATACTTAAGAATCTGAGTTGATAAAATTTTGTTTTTGGCTTTTGGGATAAAAAAAGAAATGGTCAGTCCACTTCACCCTTTGTTTAACTCTTAATCAAGCAAGCAAACTTCCCATTCCAACCACAGCCAAACCCCATACCAATCTGGACTTGTTATTGAGAGTAAAACCTCAGCCCCACACAAACAAGCACAGTCATCATCATAGTTCTAATCTGAGACCACTTCAAATCTTTCTCATCAATCACAAGGTTACATCTCCTTTTTTTTTTTTTTTTTTTTTTTTTGGGGGTGTAAGAATGGCACATGGTTCATCTCATTCCCAGTCTGGTAATAATCCCCAAGTGGAGTGGCATTGCCAGTTTGCAACCAACTTTTGTTGAATCCCTGGGTGGCCCCACACCAGCCTACAATTCTAATTTGTCAATATCCACATACCGCTGGGAGTCATAAAATAGTACAATAAAATGGGCAGTGATGAGAAAAGATGGGTGGGTTTGTAGATTTGAGGTCTGCTATTGTCCTTTGTTGCAGCACAAGAAATAACATCATTCCTTTTAGCTCTCCAGTTTTTTCTCAGCAAGCACCAGGAAACAAGGATGGTGGGGGAGAGAAGGAGAATCCCAAACTCCAAATCTATTTATTACGAAGATATTATTGTGAAGGAATTTTGAGGGGAAGGGGGGGGTGGAAGAAGAAAAAAAAAAAAAAAGAAGAGGAGAGAGAATATTAAGACCAGAGGTTGACAAGTTTTCTGTCACTGTTGTTGGAAGGTCGTTCGTTCTTGTGGAGATTTTCTTATCTGGGATCTCCCTCTCCTCCCGACTTCCAACCTTTTTCTTCTCTGTCTGAGTGCGTGCGCTTTGTGCCTTCCAATCTGATGGAGATCTGTAGCCTTTTTCTTCCTCCAATGGTCTTCCGTTACGGCTTCTAAATATTCTTTGCTGCCCTGTACCTCCTCTAGTCTCTCTCTTTCTTTTCCGGAATCACGACGCCTTTGTAATTACGGAGGTAAATTTACCTCGCCTCTCGCCGTATCTTCTTGTTCATGTGGATTTCGGGTTTTGCTTGCTTGTTGGGTCGTTTCCTATCCAATTATCGCGTCAAGGCGAGATTTTTTGGCTTGGGGATCGTTGTCTTCTGCTCGTCTGTTCTATCTCGAGCAGTTCGTTCTTTTGGCGTTTTCAGCGATCGGTGTTTCTTTTTGGTATCGCTTGATGGTTCTGTGGATTGAGGATTTGCATTTTGTGATGCTTGTTTTGGCCTTAGATGGCGATCTCCCTTTTTCTTTGTCTAGGATTTTGCTTGAATCTATGTTCTCAATCTAGAAAATGTTGTGCTTAGATTACGATTCTAATCACAATGTGCAGTACATTTTCCGTTATATTTTACACCCTGGCTTAAATTATGCTATTTAGGGGTTGACTTTGAGTTGTAAAATCACGCGTTAAGTCTGGACTCTTGTTCCTTGTTTCTGTAGACAATATTCATGAGAAGCATGTTTCTTCTGACCTGTTACTTAACATTCGTCACTTTCGTCGATGAATGGAGATTTCTATTTGACGCCAACACTGGAGGCCTCACATTCCCCAGCACTAATAGCGTAGGGAAATTCCAAAAATTGTTAATGCAGTATTAGGATGTTGGTCCTTCAAGTTGACATTGTTCAAGCCTTCATTACTTTGATGTATAATGTGAACCAACCTAAATTAATGACTTGATGGGTAAATCTTGCTAACAATTTCTCTCTATCTTTGCCATATCACAGATGGTATATTCTATTGTTAGCCATATAATTCTGTAAAGTTTTGGAAAACTACCTAGATATATCTTATACATTATTGAGATTCAAAATTGAACGATGAACAGAGTCTCTGAATTGCTTTTTACATGTTATCTCATTCTCCTCAATCGTCATACCTTGTAGTTTGTACTAATGTGCACTTGCACAGTCATAGTTTAAGCTATCTGTCAAACTCCAAGGCTGATCCTTTCTTTATATGTATCAAAGGTCATGTCTGAATAACTCATGCATGAAGCCATGAACTACATTTAATTGGCCATCATAGACTTTTCCTTCATTAAAATTTCCAAGGTTGTCTGTTAGATAACTTATTACAACTATGGTTAGGAAGATGATCTTCACCTTGCACCTGGGTAACTTTGCTACGGTTATGTTTCAAATAGTTGTATTGTTGTAATTGTGAGTGCTGACAACAGGACCAAACATATGGAGTTTCCTTGTTAAAATCCTGCATCACTTTTGCTTTTCCAGTCCCTAATCTGTCTACTGGTTTCTAGCAATGCTACTATATTCAGTTCTGAATATTGTAAAACTAATGCATAAACAAACTGTTATTGATAGCCTCATTAACAGATCCAGCATGAAAATATTGCTGAAGACAATTTTCAGAAGATGTGTCTACTAATACGTTCTTTAAATTTTATACCAATTTAAACTGATTGAAATCAGTTGATATTTTTTAATTGTGTACGCTTCTGATTTCTACATAGTTTGCAATCCTTTCACTTATTCATCTTTCTATATTCAATTATATGTTCACGGTTGTGCATTTCTTGCATATAATTATCTTATGATAGTTCTTTTGTAGGTAAATAACAAATTAATCAGGTTTTATTGTTGTCCCAGGCGTAAAATATATGAAACTTCTGAGCTCACAATGTAAACAGCAATATATTGTGTGCTAATTCTCTAGCAGCCGAGCCAATTGGCAGATTGTTCTGCTGGATACTTTCTATTGCAAGTCTTCTTTAACTGGTAATTTGATTTGTTCTAAGAAAGTTTATTGCTTATCTTTCACGTTTGTACCAACTTAATCCAGTATGTGGCTGATGGTTTGTTTACTTGCGCTCAAATCTTCAATATTTTGTGTTTTTTTAATATACTTATTTGAAACTTAGTTTATGGTGATGTGGTAGGTGTGAGATGCCATTAGTCTGAAGACCCTCTGCATTATATAGGTTAAGATGATAATGGTAGTGGTAGCAGTAATAACAAAAGTAGTAATAAACTAAATTAAGTTTGTCCATTAATATCACTTTGCGGCAGTACTCAATAGTCATATTTGTTGTGAAAATAGTGGTTGATCCTCTTGAAAAGCATCGCTATGCCAAAATATCTGTTTAAAAACGTCCTCAAGATATTGTTTCAGCCTGTAAAAGAGCAGGCAAAATGAGTCCATCACAAACCAGTTGTCGATAATCTGAATTCAAGGCTATTAGTGAAACTCAACTACATTTACTATGTCTGTTAGCTTTGTTTTTCCTTGTCTATAATTTAATTAGTGCATAACCTACATAAATGTTAAGATCATGCTTTCCTATAGTAAACATATTGTCATTTATCTGAAAAATTATGCAAGGGACATGTAGGTAGATAATATCAACAGATGCAAAAAGAAACGCAGTAGGTCAACTGAAGACTAACTTCTAGGGCTCTATAATACTTTCACTAAAGCTCAGGTTCTTCATTCAACATTTCACTTAGATGAATGAAGAAGATTTGGTGCCCATAATTTAGTAGAGTTCCGAATGAACATTTGACAGCTTGTAAGATTGTCCAATAACTGAATCAAGTAGATTTCTGTTTATCATACTCTAAACTAAGAAGAGGAAGTGAGTCACCAATCAGATTTTTTTTAATGCTTACTTGCTATTTTACAAAGTACTTTCCTTTGCTGAAAACAACATTGAAAATCATGAAGAACACAAGTCATTAATCTCATCACAATTTTTCTTCAGTATCCAGGTTGTTTGTCCTAAAAATGACTTCATTCTCTCTGCAAGTTAAAGAATGCTAAGAAGTATGGGACTCCCATAAGCTTATCTAATATTTTTTTTATACTAGTATCAGTCATTTTTGTGTTTGCTAAGAAGCATTGTGCTCATGAATCTCACTGCTGCAATAGAAGTAACTTGTAATTTGGAGATCCACAATCAATAGAACTTAAGAAACTGTTGCATCTCTCGAGATTTTGTTATAATTACTTCTTTTGACCTGGAATTTTCTTAGGAATGGGAACAAAAGTGCAATGTAAAAGCTACTTCCCAGGATATCATCCAGCAAGGAATCCAATCAAGGACAGAAACTTTAGTTGGAATCCTTTTTGCGAGGATAAAGCCTTGAGTGATCAACTATGCAATAATTTCAAGTCAAGGGGAGTCAGTAGCTGGTCAGACTATGACAAAGAAACATTGAAGCAAACTATGATTGAACATGAAGCTATATTCCAGAAACAGGTTTGTTTTCACATCAATGTAAACTTTTGATTACTACATAATACTGAATCCTTGATGCTATCTTTCTAGATGTTATACACACACTGTGAGCAAATCACATGTAATAGAGACTACCATACGGCTTCTCATTGTATCTCCATGTCTCAAGTTATTCTCCATTAGAAACCCTTCGAACAAAAGGACCTTGTTAAAAGCTTCTGGTAGTTTGAAGAATATGACGCCTTCTGTTCTCTTTCTGTTGAAGTTATTGCATTGGTCCTTCAGGATAGGAGGATGTATTTTTCTAAGATACTGGTTGGTCCTTTTCAGGGCAGGAAAATGAACATTTATTATTTGCTTATTTTTCAGCACAAACTGGTTTCTAACAGTCAAGTTGCACTCTTTGATCCAGGTTTATGAACTTCATCGACTTTATAGAATACAAAAGGAGTTAATGCATCAGCTTAGGAACAAACAACTGAACAGATCTTCTGGACCAGCGGAGACATCTAAGTCAAGTATGTTTCTGTCTCAAATACCTCCTGAATTTGTTGAAAAGATATGGCATCTACCCCATCCTTCTCTAGCAAATAACAGCGACACTAAAGCAAATGTCAGAGACAATGATGATGACAGAGTCTCAAACTTTCTGAAGGAAGGTGTTACACAATGCAGTTCAACTTCAACTAAAAATGGAGGAAATTTTAAGGATGATGGACCACATACTAAGTTTAAGATGATTCCTAAAAGAATGTTTGATCTTGATCTTCCTGCTGATGCTTACATTGAAAATGAAGATATAGAAAGAACAGAAGGGGAAAATGTCTCTGAGCCATGCATCATGACTGCTGAAACTCTTAAGAAGATTCATGGAATTAAGGCTGATAACAATGTCAAGTTGACTCTTGGCAATGTTGAAATTCCTGACTCCAGTCAAGGTATTTCAAAATCAGATTTGCATCCTAGAAATGGTCTATCCGTTCACAGGTTGGCTGATCTGAATGAGCCTTTTAAAGATTCATGTGAGGAAGGTGCTATAAGTTTAGGTTCTTACAAATCCAGTGGCTTGAATTCGGATGTTGAAGAACTTCAACAGCCATGGAACCTGACAAGATCAAAAAGTAATTCTCCACAAAGGAACCTTTCCATGGATAAACACATAAATGAAGTTAGCTTGAACTACTTCGACACAGACAAAGTTGAAAGGGGACGTCAATGGCTGTTATCACATAGTGATTCTGGTAAGTTAAACGGCTCATATATATAGTGATATGGTAACTTGTCTATATCGATGCAATTCCTCAACTATAGAAACCTTCTAAATCTCAGACCTCAAGATTATTCATGATTTTAGCTTGTTGGGACATATTGTTTGCTGTTCTTGTTGATGACATTTGTTTTGCACATTTGACTTATTTTTGTTACTATAACCATAGGTCCTCTACCAAGTGATGTCATATGCACAAAAATTTTTAATTACTCACTTCCTGCTGCATCTCTAACTCTTTTTGTATCTTTTATTAGGTTTTAATGCTCCAGATGTTTTGTATATAATTCAAAATTTCAAAATATCTATTTTGTTATTCCCAGGTCAAAGCAAAATTGTTGTCAATTCCATCGATTCTGGCCTCTTTAGTGAGAAGTATCCAATGTCGTCCGAGTCAATAAAGCTGAAACTTGATAAAGCTCGAGAAATTCAGTTGCCTGATCAGACTCAAATAGAGATGTGGTTTGGAGATAAAACTACCCACTCCACTGAAATCTTTGGAGGTCAAGATTATGTTACCTCGAACTATCCAGGATGCACATCTTCTCAAGTCATCTCTGCATTGCCAGTTGTATCCCCTTTCCCCTGTGCAACTTCGACATCTGCATTGACTCCTTGGAGAATGCCATCCAAGAGTGTAAACCAGATTCCGATTGCAGTTCAAGCAGTTCCATGCTTCAGTGGATCATCAACGTTGAATGGACAGGGCAAGAACTCCAATGCAGCAAAGCAAAGCAACAGGCCTGTTTGTGAGGAAATAGAATTCAATGGTGATCTGCAGCCACATAAGAGACTTGTTTATAAATCCTCCTCCCCTGTGAATGATCATCATCATGGTATCCAAATGTGTTCTACTTCTTCAACAGGAATACACCGTTCACCATGTAACCTAGAGAAGCCAAACCTTGATGCTAGTTGCAATGCTTCACCATACAAGAACTCCAAAATTCATGAATCACAGAAGTTCTCAAGGGACTTGCAGTTTATAGATATAAACTCTGCAAAGGATTTCAATCTGAACCAGGGAATCCTTGGTGGTATTCAAGATGGCTTCACCAACAGACAAAATTTTGCTAGAAAGCATGATGAATCATCAAACGATGTAATTTGGCTTAGAGAAAAGCCTTCTTGCAAAGGTTCTGCTGAATGCCACATATTTGTCAAGGATTGTACCTATCCTTCTAAATTTCTATCAGAAAAGGTCAAGGATAAAGGTTCTTCTGTTTGTGCCTCGAGGCATTCTTTGTCATCCATTGACATCAAGGAATGCAGAACTTATAGAGCCATAACAACTGACATTTTGAATGTCGAAGGAAATTTTAGTCCACCAGATAACTCCTGTAGGATTTTTGACTACTCAAATTCTGTTACATGTGATGGGCAATTGTTAGTTAATGATCTGAAGAGGCATGGGAAAGGAAAGGCAATTAGAAACCCAGACTTAAGAAATGACATCAATCTGAACTCTGATCTCATGCCTGCTGATGGTGTTAAATTGTTTGGGATGTCAGCGGAAGATGAGAGACAGACTCCATCATCACTTTCTCTGGCAAGGGTTGCTGACAAGCTAACTAGCAAAATTGATTTGGAAGCACCAGCTGATGAAATGGAAGAAGCAAATAATTTTTCATGGGTTGAGATTGTAGATATGAATCGCCCAGTGACACAAATTGAAATGAAACAAGAGAAGACATCCTTGGGGAATACTTGTGTAAAACTGGCAGCAGATACTATTGTTTCCATGTCAGTGGATGTTCGTGATCATGTGCAGCCCCTTTGCTCCTTTGCTCCTTCATCATTTGACTCCTTGTATCTGTTGGCAGAGGTGGTCAAGTCCAATGCAGAAATTGAGGCTTCAGTTGATGATGATGGATTAGATACTTTTGAGTCATTGACGTTGAAGCTGGAAGAACTCAAGCCAGATGAGTACTATTGCAAACCACGTCAACAGGAGAAGCCAAAGGATGATGAGAAGTCCATGGCCTCGCTGCTTCTTCCCAGGCCTCGCAGGGGCCAGGCAAGAAAAAGAAGGCAGAGGAGAGACTTCCAGAGAGATATCCTACCAGCACTTGTGTCATTGTCAAGGCATGAAGTGACTGAGGATCTTCAGGCTCTCGGTGGAATGATAAGAGCAGGTAAGTCCCGACAAACCGGGTCCACTAGGAGGAGCACAAGCCAAAACATGCCAAGTTCCCAATCTAGGAGGAGGGGACGGCCAAGGAGTTTGGCCATCACCATTGCGGAGGTTTGTGATGACAGCCCCCCTCAGTTACAGCCTACTCATACCGATTTAGAAAATGATGGGAAAAACATTATGGCATGGGGAAGGACGACAAGGAGGTGCCATAGACAGCGAATACAATCGAGTCATGCATCCGCTCCTCAGGAGTAGTTCTTAAAGAAGTATACTTGTCAGGGTTGACGGAGTTACAGTTTTCTCAGTTAATCGCTAGAGTTAGACACCAGATGCATTGTACATGTTGGCTGTCGGTTGAGCACAGTATGATGTGCTTTTACGTGTTTGTAGATTTCATGCAATAATTGATGAACTATTTGTCCGAAAATAGAACTGTAAGAACCATCCGATTTAACAAACTCTTTGACTTCTTTAATGTGTGATTGACATTTATCTTTATAAATGAAATATACTGTCTGCCAGGGAAGAAGATGATCAATTCAAGATAAAGTTCTTGTTTAAAATAGCTGACTTGGCCTCATGTTTTCCTCTCTTTCACATTTTTATGCCCCACGTTTTAAATAGTTGACTTAACTCCATGTTTTTTTCTCTTTCACTTAGCCTCCTGGTTTTCTCTCTTTCACATTTTCATTGCAAGTATATCTTTTTGTATAGAGTTTCAAATTCTGAATAGCATTTCTTATGAACCGTCTCAATTAATCCCTAAGATGAAAATTGACTTATAAGGGATCTGACGAGTATATTATTATAAAAATTTCAGTTTAATTATTTTTGTTAGTGATTTAGATTAAAAAAATTGATAAGTCAATATTTGAGTATTTGCTAGAGTAGGAAAAAGCAATTTGACATCTAGGCCTTGCATGTATGAAACCGTGTTTCATGAGTTGACTTGTAAAAATCAATATGCTTAAGTACTACTCTATTATCTTATTTTCATGAGTTATTGTTTAGGAAAATTTATTTATATTTTTTTGCCCTCTTTTAATATCACTTTTCTCGCATATTAAGCTTCAATTGATATTTTTTTGTTTTTTATTTTTAAATTTTCTCCTCTTGAATCGAACCAAAACGGCGACAATTGGATTAATCGCTATTCACGAGCAAAATTATATGTGGAAACTGCTTCAAAGCTGCCCCATCCAAACCAGAGTACAGGATTTCGGATCTGTTGAGGTCTTTTTTGTTTATGCGGGTCCCAATTACATCTTGTAGAGGTGTCGCGCAGGTGGCAAGTTCTTTCTGTATGTTATTTGGATACGACAGCTGATCTGATTTCAGCGCATTGCGGAAAAATAAATAGTCGCGTGAGACGGGTCGCTCCCCGAGGCTGTAAGCTCCGTGTTTATTCCGTCCCGTCGAAGGAATCGAACTCATGGCAGCGACGGTGAAAACCCGTGAGTTCGACGTAGTCATCCTCGGCGCCTCAGGATTCACCGGCAAGTACGTCGTCCGCGAGGCCCTCAAGTTCCTCTCCTCCGCCTCGGGCCCCCTCAGGTCCCTCGCCCTCGCCGGCCGCTACCCCTCCAAGCTGGCCGCAGCCCTTCAATGGGCCGCCGCCGCTTCCCCCCCTCCGCCCCTCTCCCTCATCGCCGCCGACGTTTTGGACCCTACCTCCCTTCTCGCTCTATGTCGCAGCACCAGGATCATCCTCAACTGCGTCGGCCCTTTCCACTTGTACGGCGATCCCGTCGTCGCCGCCTGCATCGAGGCCGGAACCGACTACCTCGATATCACCGGTGAGCCCGGGTTCATCGAGAGGATGGAGACCAGGTACCACGAGCGGGCCGAAAAGGCGGGATCTTTGGTGGTTTCGGCTTGCGGGTTCGACTCGGTTCTGGCGGAGCTGGGGCTCATGTTCAATTCCCGTCAGTGGGTGCCTCCGGCGGTGCCAAACCGGGTGGAAGCGTATTTGAGCATGGAGTCGGAAAGGAGCATCGTGTTGAACATCGGAACGTACGAGTCGGCGGTTGTCGGCATGGCAGACGTGGGTCAGTTGCTGGATCTCAGGAGGTCGAGGCCGAAGAGTGCTCTGCCTGTGGTAAGCAACCTTCCTCGTTATAGATGTGATATCTGACCTATAAATATTAGCTGAGAAAGGGGTTGTTTTCTTCTGAGCATGTCGTGATTTGGTTTTTAACCCGTGCGATCTCAAATTCTTCTTCTCTGATTTGCATTTGTCGAACTGTCCAAATGTTTAGCTTCAATTCCACTGCACTAGATGAATTATGAACCCTTTTGGAGATCCTTGTCGCACCTGAAAACAGATTCTATGAACTTTGTAAACTATTTTCTGGTCATTACAAAACACTTATCTTTGTGCTTCCACTTCCAAGTTGGTTCTAGTAATCTAGCAACATTCAATCTGTTCTCGGAACCCTGAAGCTGGAGTCTTTTTGTACAATGTTCTAAAGAAATTTGAATTTATCCTCTTTATATTTGTAACCATGTTATTTCTCAATGTTCTGTTCAGATTGCAATGTTTGTCTCTCTATTTCATTCCCTCATGACAATCCTATTAAATATAGTTGCATACATTCAGAATTGATACCACAATCTCATAAGCATCTAGACATGGTTCAGCACTATATAATCATGGTCAGAAATCTTTTTCTTTTTCATTAATATATATACTAATTGATCTTAGAATATGTTTAAATGACCACTGATTCCTTAAATCTCTTTGCGGAAAACCTACATACAGAATATGATGTAGTTTTTATGTGTAACAACTGGTTTCAAAATATTTTTGTGGCACCATTGTCGCCTTACTAGGAAGAATGACAGTTGTTACACTGCCTCCAAACATTTCTTCTTAGGTCACACTCCAACTAAAGGCATTCTTTTTTAAAAAGAAGGATCATAAGATATAATAAGAGCAGATGGTTTAATATGGCAAAGGGTTTTTTTACACCATGATATGAAATTGTTAATGTGATAAAGAGATCTTCTGATACACAAAGGTTCTTTGTGCTTTAGGATTTAGATGATGGCACTAGTTTGTTTCATTTCTTTGGTTCATCTGTCTGATTAGTAACTTTAGATTAGACATTTGCAGCAATTGTATTTGTGAAGAACATTCTGTCCACCTTTGGCAACAATTTGTTGATTGAATAGTCATGGTTATGTGAATTAAAACCAAATTTTCTGCCCAAATGTTTGCTTTGTTCATTATTTTGATTAAACATGCAACAGACTTTGTGTAAAAATAACAGGCAGCAAAAACCTTATAGATTTGAGCAGTATGGTTTTGGTTTTGCCTTTGGTGGCACTCTAAGATCCCACATTGCAGATTGCAGGGCCCCCACCTGCCAAAGGACCATTGATCGAACATAATAAGACACTCGGGCTCTGGGCAATAAAGCTACCTTCTGTCGATGCTGCAGTTGTTCGAAGAACACATGCAATACTAGCAGAGCGTCCTCATGGCCTTGCAGGTGTCAACGAAAGTGATGAGTGTGCAGAGAAGAGGAAGTTGTACTGGTCAACAGTGAAGCCTGCCCATTTTGGTGTGAAGATTTGTGCGAAATCTATACTGGGCATTTTGCGGCTCATAGTAACTGGCTTGTTCCTTGGGCTCTTTGGAATGTTTGCACTTGGGAGATCAATTCTGTTGAAATATCCTTCAGTTTTTTCTCTTGGGTGGTTTAGAAAGACTGGACCTACAGAGGAAGAGGTCAGAAGTGCCTCTTTCATCATGTGGTTCATCGGGCACGGCTACAGCCATGGCAACCTGTCTTCACAAAGAGGTCGGAAACCAGACGCAGAAGTAATTACCAGGGTATCTGGCCCGGAGTTGGGGTATGTGACTACTCCAATCATCCTACTTCAATGTGCTCTTGTTGTACTGAGCGAGCGCGACAACTTACCAAAAGGTGGTGTTCTTCCACCCGGAATAGTCTTCAGCCACGTGGATCTTCAACGACGCCTCGAAGAAAATGGAATTTTTTTCGATGTCGTCTCGATGAAGGCTTCCTCACTGCATTGATTTCTCCATTCCAGTTCTTGCAAAGAAATGGAAGTAGTTTTGCTTTCTTACTAGCCTGAGAACTGTATTCTTCCACCCTTTATAAAGATACTGCTCTGCATCCAAACTTAGTTTTTTAAGATCCATCCTCTTTTGTAGTACGACTTTGTGGAAAAATAATGAGAATCTACGTTATTCTCAACAAGTATTGTGTTATTGTGAAATTAGTAGGGACATTTGTAATTTGTTATATTGCTCTAGTACGAATTTGCAACACAAGTAGAATAGGAGTATGAATTCATAGTTGTTTGTTGCTACAGCAAAGAGATAAATGCATGAAAGGAAAAAAAACTGATATGGAATATTTTTACATCTAATCCATGTCCTCCAATTGGATACCACAAACGAGTCAATGTGGAAGGAAAAGGCTGACTCACCCTCCACGGTGTCATGGTCAAAATGTAAATAAGATGTTTGATGAAATGCTCATGTTTGTCCGTGTCCTTCGGTTTGTGTACATACATTGTACAGCAAGTAGCGGACTTGCAGTAGGCTTAGCAGCCCGAGTTTGGTTTGCTTTATAGCCAATTTTGGCTTGTAAATACAAGTATGTCTTGTAAGCACTTGTGGGGGACTTCGGTCTGTAATGGATCATTATCCTTTGTGTGCAACCTCTCTGAGTTTGTAATATCTATGGATGTAATTTGCATATGACTTTATGAAGTGTTTGCTTGGGCAGTTGCTTGTGGATCCCGTGGGAATTGCTTCTTCTGGCCCGTTTTATCTTTTGTGAATCTAGGGGACTCTATGAGATCTCGGGGAAGGCTGACCTTTGCGGACGGAAACGCAGGGGTGCCGCACGGCTTAGGCAAAATCAGCTAAGCCCGTGACAGTGTGGTATCAGAGCGGGACAAGCACATGCAGAGACACTTGCCATACAAACGTGGGGGACCTAGTTGGGCTGTGTCGAGGACAGCCAGCACGCGCAACCGTTTGGGGGAAAACGAACATTGAGATGTAGGGAAAGGAGTCGCTAAGAGGAGTGGGCATCCAAGTTTGACATTTAGAGGAATGGCCAACCCTTTGCGCGAGAGGCACCACGAGGACAAGCAAGCGAAGAAGAATGCGTAGCACACAAAGATTGAGATGGTGGAGTTCGAGCTATGACTTGACGTTGGCAACCAAACTTGACGGTGCTCAAGGCAAAGCGGGGCGTTTGGTGATAGACGAGACCGTGCAAAGTGGGAGGTGTTGCGTAACGACCGAAAAAGTTGTGCAAAGCTCACAGAGGTGAGGGGAATTGCTAACTCGAAGGATTCGGAACTCATGCAAGGGCTTGTACACGGACGATGGAGTGTTCATGGCCATCCTAAGGTGCGATCAGAACTCAGTGCCATGGAGCATCAGAACTTTTTCTTTGACATAAAAGGATATGTCCGTAAGCAGCTGAAATGTGCAACAAGTTCAGCACGTTGCTAGACCCTGAAGGGTGCAGTGGAGACTGTATTAGCGAAGGGCCATAATCTAGCAAGTACATTTGCGGGGCCAGAACAAGTTGTTCAGCAAGACGGAATAGTCCAAAGGGGATGGTGGTCTCCAAAACTTCCAGTGGGAAGAATGTAAAGAGGAAAGTTGCTCCAATAGGACAGATATCCAGGAGGGATAAGTCCTAGTTCTCCAGAGGGAGAATCATGTGCAACAGATTGCACATATTGAGGAAGAGTTTCTCAAGGTAATATCTCCAAAACGCTCAACGGACCGAGCGAGCGATGAAGAGTCGTCACATGATCTCGAATGAGGTAATGCATTGGTGGATGCATTTCGAGATCAAGTGGGGGAGTAATCCAAGGCAACATCATATGAATGCACACTTTGAGTCGATGTGGAAATCGAACTCAACGTAGGGCTGACCCGTAGAATGGTGGACGCGAGGGCCACTATCAACTCAATGCAAATCGAGGAGCGGAACGACTTGGATGGAACTTGGTGAAGTATCCAAGTCGCATGAAGGGAGTCGACATAGAAGATGGAATATGGAGCGGAGGCACAGAGCTTTCCTTGGACGGAGGTCAACGACATGAACTCTTGTAGAGGCAAGAGTGGGATCATGTCGTTCCATGAGTTCTTCATTCTGATGGGGCAGACTTATCTTCCATGGTGCCAAATATGAAGAGAGCTTCGAGGCACATGCAAGCTACCTCAGAGATGCATTTGACGGAGTAACTAAGGTGATTCAACTTGCGGAGGCAAAGTTGGGATCATGATACCTTAGCACAGGGCAAGAGGACGCAGAGGCGGGTACTCTTGAAGAATATGCCATAGTGTTATCATTTGAGTTGTCAGGAACAAGAGGTGCATAGCAGAGATTGTGTTGGTTGGGGATAGAGGTCCAGGATCTAGACAATGGTGCACCAATTCTAGTGAAGTCAGGGGGACTTCATAAGCTACTAGGCGACGGACTGTCCTAGAGCTATGCTTCGTCCAGGTGTGACCCAAGAGTGGGGGACGAAGGTGAATTGCCAAGGGAACGAACTAAAAATCGGAGATGGTAGAGGCCCTACGATGTGTTGGCAGAGACCACACGTGCAGAAGTCGTAGTCCGAGTTCATCACACAATAATCTGTATGTAATGGAGATGTCACCAAAAGGCGACATGGTGCAGTGTATCGTGGTGGAATAGTTCGTGGCAATGCAACACAGGCGATCGTGTCCCGTGAGGGACAAGATCATACGGAGGTATGATCAGGAGCTACTGGGAGCTCCACTTTGGTGTGCGACACAACAAGAAGAAGGGCTACGGATTCAAGGAGTGAATGCCCTGGTACCACAGAGGCGGGTCTTCGTGTGTGCATTGGAGCTTGCATTGGATGAAAGCCTTAGTCATCAGCATATGGGGGCTATGTACCACCGAGGAAGAAGTCCAAGTGCATGTACCAGTGAGTCCCATGGAGGGGGATGTGATCATGTGAATGATCAGGAACTACTGGGAGCTCCACTTCGGTGAACAATGCAACGACAAGAAGGGTTGTGGATTCAAGGAGTGAATGCCACAGTACCGCAGAGGCGGGTCTTCCGTGTGTGTGCATCGAAGCTTGCATCAGATGAAAGCCTTGGTCGTCAGCATATAATGGTTGTGTACCACCGAGGGAGTAGTCAGATTGCAAGTACCAGTGAGTCTCATGGAGGGGACTTGATTATACTAAGGTATGATCGGAGCAGCCGAAGAGTTGGACTGCTTCAGTGCTCACATTCGCTTAAAAGAGCTCGACAAGTCAGAGGATAAAGTCGAGTAAGCGAACGTTGCTACCAAGGAAGCTAAGAAGAACAGAATCGGCGTGAGCCCTGCAACAAGATGGCGGAGGCCATGCATGAGAGTTGTAGTCTATCTTTCCATCAACCGAAGAGAACTGCTAGAAGGACACAATAGTGTCGAAGCAGGTGGTCGGAAGGAGCGAGGAAGCGACGACGAGTCCAGTGGGGCTCAGCTACCCAAAAGTAAAGCGTCGGTTAGAAAGGAGATGGACTCGGAGGAGCACCACAGTGCCGCAGAGGCGGATCTACCGATCACGAAGAAAGGGATACAGATGCAAGTCAACGGATAGTAGGGCTATGGGCTTGGCAGCACCATGGTACCGCAGAGGCGGGACTTCCGTGGAGTCATCGATCCCTTGCTCTCATGTAGGGAGAGCATTGGTCGTAAAAGAGGCCGAGGAAGTGGAGAATGCAAAGGCAAACTCTAAGTACCAAGATAGGGCAGAAGGGCAGAGGCCAAGAAACTTCATAAGACCGATGTCGAAGGGCTTCTCATCAAGATAGCCGAAAGCGAGGGACTTCGGGTTGACACAGGAGTGCTCGACCAAGGAACGAAGTAGACAGTACACGGTACTGTACCTTTCTACTCAGAGGAGTAGGCGGCAAAGGTGATAGAGAAGACGGTACAATCCCAAAGGCGACCAAATCTATCAAAGACTTACTCCAAGTTGGGGGACTCCAAGTTGGGGTAAACTTTTTGTGGCAATGCAACACAGGCGATCGTGTCCCGTGAGGGACAAGATCATGCGGAGGTATGATCATGAGCTACTGGGAGCTCTACTTTGGTGTGCGACACAACAAGAAGAAGGGCTACGGATTCAAGGAGTGAATGCCCTAGTACCGCAGAGGCGGGTCTTCGTGTGTGCATCAGAGCTTGCATTGGATGAAAGTCTTAGTCATCAGCATATGAGGGTTGTGTACCACCGAGGAAGAAGTCCAAGTGCAAGTACCAGTGAGTCCTATAGAGGGGGATGTGATCATGTGAATGATCAGGAACTATTGGGAGCTCCACTTCGGTGAACAATGCAACGTCAAGAAGGGTTGTGGATTCAAGGAGTGAATGCCACAGTACCGCAGAGGCGGGTCTTCCGTGTGTGTGCATCGAAGCTTGCATTAGATGAAAGCCTTGGTCGTCAGCATATGGGGGTTGTGTACCACCGAGGGATTAGTCAGATTGCAAGTACTAGTGAGTCTCATGGAGGGGACTTGATTATACTAAGGTATGATCGGAACAGCCGGAGAGTTGGACTGCTTCAGTGCTCACATTCGCTTAAGGGAGCCCGACAAGTCAGAGGACAAAGTCGAGTAAGCGAACGTTGCTACCAAGGAAGTTAAGGAGAACAGTTGGCGTGAGCCCTGCAACAAGATGGCGGAGGCCATGCATGAGAGTTGCAGCCTATCTTTCCATCGACCGAAGAGAACTGCTAGAAGGACACAATGGTGTCGAAGTAGGTGGTCGGAAGGAGCGAGGAAGCGACGACGAGTCCAGTGGGGCTCAGCTACCCAAAAGTAAAGCGTCGGTTAGAAAGGAGATGGACTCAGAGGAGCACCACAGTGTCGTAGAGGCGGATCTACTGATCACGAAGAAAGGGATGCAGATGCAAGTCAACGGATAGTAGGACTATGGGCTTGGCAGCACCATGGTATTGTAGAGGCGGGACTTCCGTGGAGTCATCGATCCCTTGCTCTCATGGAGGAAGAGCATTGGTCGTAAAAGGGGCCGAGGAAGTGGAGAATGCAAAGGCAAACTCCAAGTACCAAAATAGGGCAGAAGGGCAGAGGCCAAGAAACTTTATAAGACCGATGTCAAAGGGCTTCTCATCAAGATAGCCGAAAGCGAGGGACTTCAGGTTGACATAGGAGTGGTCGACTAAGGAACGAAGTAGATAGTACACGGTACTGTACCTTTCTACTCAGAGGAGTAGGCGGCAAAGGTGATGGAGAAGACGGTACAATCCCAGAGGCGACCAAATCTATCAAAGACTTACTCCAAGTTGGGGTAAACTTTTTGTGGCAATGCAACACAGGCGATCGTGTCCCGTGAGGGACAAGATCATGCGGATGTATGATCAGGAGCTACTGGGAGCTCCACTTTGGTGTGCGACACAACAAGAAGAAGGGCTACGAATTCAAGGAGTGAATGCCCTAGTACCGCAGAGGCGGGTCTTCGTGTGTGCATCGGAGCTTGCATTGGATGAAAGCCTTAGTCATCAACATATGGGGGATGTATACCACCGATGAAGAAGTCCAAGTGCAAGTACCTGTGAGTCCCATAGAGGGGGATGTGATCATGTGAATGATCATGAACTACTGAGAGCTCTACTTCGGTGAACAATGCAACGACAATAAGGGTTGTGGATTCAAGGAGTGAATGCCACAGTACGCAGAGGCGCGTCTTCCATGTGTGTGCATCGAAGCTTGCATCAGATGAAAGCCTTGGTCGTCAGCATATGGGGGCTGTGTACCACCGAGGGAGTAGTCAGATTGCAAGTACCAGTGAGTCTCATGGAGGAGACTTGATTATACTAAGGTATGATCAGAGCAGCTGGAGATTGGACTGCTTCAGTGCTCACATTCGCTTAAGGGAGCCCGGCAAGTCAGAGGACAAAGCCGAGTAAGCGAACGTTGCTACCAAGGAAGCTAAGGAGAACAGAATCGGCGTGAGCCCTGCAACAAGATGGCGGAGGCCATGTATGAGAGTTGCAGTCTGTCTTTTCATCGACCAAAGAGAACTGCTAGAAGTACACAATGGTGTCGAAGCAGGTGGTCGGAAGGAGTGAGGAAGCGACGACGAGTCCAGTGGGGCTCAGCTACCCAAAAGTAAAGCGTCGGTTAGAAAGGAGATGGACTCGGAGGAGCACCACAGTGCCGCAGAGGCGGATCTACCGATTGCGAAGAAAGGGATGCAGATGCAAGTCAACGGATAGTAGGGCTATGGGCTTGGCAGCACCATTGTACCGTAGAGGCGGGACTTCCGTGGAGTCATCGATCCCTTGCTCTCATGGAGGGAGAGCATTGGTCATAAAAGGGGCCGAGGAGGTGGAGAATGCAAAGACAAACACCAAGTACCAAGATAAGGCAGAAGGGCAGAGGCCAAGAAACTTCATAAGACCGATGTCGAAGGGCTTCTCATCAAGATAGCCAAAAGCGAGGGACTTCGGGGTTGACACAGGAGTGCTCGACCAAGGAACGAAGTAGACAGTACACGGTACTGTACCTTTCTACTTAGAAGAGTAGGCGACAAAGGTGATGGAGAAGACGGTACAATCCCAGAGGCGACCAAATCTATCAAAGACTTACTCCAAGTTGGGGGACTCCAAGTTGGGGTAAACTTTTTGTGGCAATGCAACACAGGCGATCGTGTCCCGTGAGGGACAAGATCATGCGAAGGTATGATCAGGAACTACTGGGAGCTCCACTTTGGTGTGCGACACAATAAGAAGAAGGGCTACGGATTCAAGGAGTGAATGCCCTGGTACCGCAGAGGCGGGTCTTCGTGTGTGCATCGGAGCTTGCATTGGATGAAAGCCTTAGTCATCAGCATATGGGGGCTGTGTACCACCGAGGAAGAAGTCCAAGTGCAAGTACCAGTGAGTGATGTGATCATGTGAATGATCTAGAACTACTGAGAGCTCTACTTCGGTGAACAATGCAACGACAAGAAGGGTTGTTGATTCAAGGAGTGAATGCCACAGTACCGCAAAGGCGGGTCTTCCGTGTGTGTGTATTGAAGCTTGCATCAGATGAAAGCCTTGGTCGTCAGCATATGCGGGCTGTGTATCACCGAGGGAGTAGTCAGATTGCAAGCATCAAAGGCGAAGGCGAATCTCCATTCCCGACTGACGTTAACAAAGAAGTCTCATTTCCTCCAACCTTTATTGTTGAAAAGGGCACCATGTACCTTGAAGCCTCCTCGGGTGGCCAAGTAGTAGCCACTCCATCCTTTGCATAACTAAAATAAGGAGGTGAAGAGGGTGTGGGTCTAGATGACACTGGCGCCTCGACCCTCCCCTATGAATGCTATAAGATAATGCTACGAATTGGGAAGGCAAAATCCTCCACCATTGGAGAAATGACACAATTGAGAACTCTTCATGGGCTCTAGGTCCTAAAGAGCTCTTAGGGTTTTAAAGATGCATCCTCCGAAGAGGACGACTCCACTTGCTCGACCCTAAGATTGCTTGAAGATGTAGTGCGAGCCTCAATTGACTGATGCCTAAAAGACTCCGAAGAACTAGTGTGAGAAAGGAGAGACATCCTAACCGTGGTATAGGAGAGTAGGATTGATGCTAAGGAGAAGAGAACAAAGACTAATTTGCCCTTCTACGATAACACAGGGAACACTCATTCAGAGATCCTAAGGAAGCAAGATTGGGAGCTCCTGAGATCTTGAAGGATTTGGATGCTAGAGGCTTACATGGGGAACGAGCCTTGCTCTTAAGCGAGAGATATCATCTCTCTCCTCCAATGATCCAGACAAGTGTCTCCTCTTGGATGAAGCATAAAGAGTCTCGATGACGGAAAACCTAAAGCCCACTATGTTGGAAGAGGCCTTAAAGTCTACAATGAGGAAATAATGCTATGAGATCCGTCATTATGGAATAAGCCTCAAAATTCATTAGAGATTATGAGCCTTGAAATCTATCATGATATATTGAGGCTTCAAAGTCTACCATGATGAAGGGAATATGAAGGCCCGTCATGATGGAGGCCCAAGATCTACTACGACAAAGAAGGGAAGAAGCCCACTATAGCGGAGAGAAGATTTGAAGGCCCACTATGATGGAAGTATGATATATGCTATATTTGAGAAGAAAATAAGTCCGCTACAATGAAGAGAAGATTTGAAAGTTTGCCATGACAAAAGCTTGAGATCAGCTACGATGGAAGAGGGAAGAAGTCCAATGGGGATGAGATTCGCTATAGTGGAGAGAAGATGAAGACCCACCATGATGGAAGCTTGAGATCCGCTATGGTGAAAAAGGGAAGAAGTTTGCTAAAAATGAGAGAATATTTGAAGGCCCACCATGGCGGAAGCTTGAGATCTGCTACGATGGAGAAGGGAAAAAGTCCACTATAGCGAAGAGAAGATTTGAAGCCTCACCACGTTGAAAGCCCGAGATCCTACTATGGTGGAGAAGGGGAGGAGAACCACCACGATGGAGATATAGGGCCAAATGTGCCTAAGGCACATGAGACGAGAAAATTTGACCCACACCAAGATGAATTCGCTATGGTGGAGACTTCGGGCCAAGTGTGACCGAGGTGTATAAGTAAAAAAAAAATTGACAAATGCCAAGATGAATATGCCACAACAGAGACTTAACGCCAAATGTTCTCGAGGTATGTGAATGAGAAAAATTTGACCTACACTAAGATAAATCCACTATGATGGAGTCTCTAAGCCAAATATGCCCGAGACATGAGAATCGAGAAAATTCGATTTGTGTTAAGACGAATTTGCTACAGCAGAGATCCTGGGACAAATACGCCTAAGGTGTGCGAGTCGGGAAGACCCGATATGCGCCACGAATATGCTACGATAAAGACCTAGAGCCAAATGCGTCTGAGGTATGTGAGTAAAAAAAATCTAACATATGCCAAGATGAATCCACTATATCGATAACCCTAGGTCGAATGTGCCCGAGGCATGTGAGTCTAAAAACTCAACCCGTGCTAAGACGAATCCGCTATGATGGAAGCCACGGGCCAAGCTACCTCGGATACCTCGGTGTTCTATCAACTATCTTGTAGGGCAGCAACGAAGGTTCTTCCGATGACCCCACACTTTTGGAATAAGACCGAGTCATACCGATATCGATACTCATCCAAAAAACAAAAAAAAAATTAATTTTCAACTGGTATATACTGTTCATATATGCAGCAAAGAAATAATAGCTGAGTTTGAACTCAGCTTTGTTATTTATGTTCATGCGAAGTTATTCTTCACATTATTTGGACCTATGAAACTAATTCTTACAATTATGATCTCAGGACTTTACTCGAAGGTTTGGGGAAGCCCAATCTATTTGATTAATGAAACGTCATCTGTATGCCGTGGCTACGTAAAAGAACGAGATATTTTTTGGCATCACAGCAAAACTTGAGGCCATCATTCCTCGCATCTTCGACTCCAATATGTTCAAACGCATAAATATGGCAGGCTTAAATCCAGCCGTTTATAAAAGCTCATCCGCATCTGACGGCTGGATCTGCTCCGGACGCGACGCGAGGATAGGGGCGAATTTAATCGAAACCCTAGGCTGCTGCTGGAATCCGGGCGCTCGTCCCTCTCGAGGCGTGCCGCTATTTAAGCCCTTCCGTTGTCCCTCGCCGCCACCTCCGCCACCACCGCTTCCCGGACTTCTTCCTTGACGATCGGTACGGGTAGCAAACTCTAGTCGCTTCGATCTCTTTTTTCGTCTTCTTGATCGCCCGATCTAAGTTTTTATTTCTTTTGGATATCTGGATCGGTCTAATTCTCGTTTCGTTTCTCCCTGTACGGTTATCGGAGTCAGGCAGCATGTCGGACGAGGAACATCATTTCGAGTCTAAGGCCGACGCTGGGGCTTCCAAGACTTATCCGCAGCAGGCCGGAACTATCCGTAAGAATGGGTACATCGTCATAAAGGGGAGGCCGTGCAAGGTTGATCTCGATCCGATCTGACCTAATCTGTTTTATGTTCATTGGTTCCTGTTGCTTTGGTGAAAATTTTGACTGTTAGATGCATTTCATCCTACGCTAATTGGTCAGGAGACGAGTTTTGTTGGGCGTTCCCCATTTTTATGTCATTTTGATTGATTTCCGAGTTTATACATTTCTGAGTAATTGTCGCAACTATTGATGTTTTTTATTTGCGTGGTTTATTTATAGATCTATTGAATCTTAGGTTATTGTATCTATTAGATAGATGCGGATCTTTATGTTTGTTGATGATAGGACTTCTGGGGATCCTTCTCAGAGGAGTTGAGGTCTCACTAGGGCTAATGGTTTCATGCAAGTTACACTGTCTACAAGGAAGCCTTGTTTTGAGAGTCAACGCATACTATACAATTCCAAAGCTTTGCATTTGGATCCCGTCCTGTAAATGAAGATCACTGAATGACAAACGTTGATTGCTTCAGCTACTTGTGCAGTAAGCAGTAGCATAATATGTTCTATTGTAATATTTCTTAGAAATATTTCTTGAACACATCTTCAAGCAGCCATCTTTTTTTCTTGAATTTCTTCTAATATTGTTGATCATGTTCTTTAGTGTGAAAGTAATAGAATAGCAGAAATGTTCTAGAACGTCTTTTAGTGGGGTTATCACCCTGGCTTGGTGGTGCAAAAACAGCCCATCTGTGTGTCTTCTGTAAGTTTAGGCCGTCTACTTCTTGATCACAAAAGAGTTCTTAATTGTTGTTGCATGTGGGAACTTCTATTTATATTCTTTTTGTAAGAAAGTGTTTTAATTATGTAATATTAGGTCATCATTGCAACGAAAGGATGAAATATTCTCGTTTGCATATTTGTGATATTTTGATTATAAAGTTAGAATAATCATTTTTATTCTAGAATCTTTAAATCACCTCTACAAATTTTTCCATGATAATACATTTTATCTCTCATTGATTTATTTAATATCTCAATTCTATAGACACTTCATGATAGGAAAAAAGCCTATCAATTGCTTTTTTTCATTTTTAATTAGTTTATATAATGAATATTATCAGATTAACTTGATCTTCGTAGTTGTATCTCGAGTAGAATCCACTAATAGTTATCTCCCACTGGATATTCATTTCTTGCATCACCTGTATTTAGGTGATCTTATACATGGTGTTTAAGTAGACCATTAAAGTGGCTAAATGTATGTGCATAGTCTACTTCTTTAAAACTTTGCCTATCAAAACTAAATGAAAGAAAAAGGATCAATCTAATCTGCCAAAAATTGTTATTGTTTCTCAGTAAGTTTAATAAGTGATTGCATGATATGAAATCCCAGGCGTCATGTTTATTTAATTTAAGCATGTGGACCTTATTTTATTTATGTGCCATTGTTTGATACAAATTCTGTAATTGCTCTACTAGGTTGTAGAAGTTTCAACCTCCAAAACTGGAAAGCATGGCCATGCAAAATGTCACTTTGTCGCCATTGATATATTTAATGGCAAGAAGCTTGAAGATATTGTTCCGTCATCACACAACTGTGATGTAAGTTATTTTTTATTTTCCATGGGTGAATATATGTCTGTCTAGTTTCTCAACACTGTTTTTTCATTGGTTTTGCAGGTTCCCCATGTCACACGTACCGACTATCAACTTATTGACATCTCAGAGGATGGTTTTGTATGATCTATAGATATGATGTTATTGTAATTTTTGGTTAGTTTATTGAACTCACGTGTTTGACTCTGCCGCATGTGTCAGGTTAGTCTGTTGACTGAAAATGGTAACACAAAGGATGATCTGAAACTTCCCACTGATGAAGCACTTCTTACTCAGGTTATTGCTCTAGATGTATTTGCTTCTACTTATTGTGTGCTTGCAAATGTATTATCTTTTCAATTCTTCTATGTTGTTACTAACTTTGTTTAGATTTCTCCTAGATTCTTAGAATTGACTACTGTGTAACTCTCAGTCTCCTGCATCTTTTTTCCATCCTTGTCGATTTATAGTCGAACCATATGTCCTATACAAACATGTAACTGTCTTAAAATTTGCAACTGTACTTTAGGTGGCAATTAACATGGTTTCAGAACAAATTTTGTTACATTTTGTGTATTTTTTCTGGTCATCTTTGATTAATTGTCTATATGATTTGAGACATACAAATAAAGACGATTTAAAATAAAAATATATTAGATAAGGATATAAAACATCAACCAATGAACTTGTTATTTAATTGACCTTACTTCTGTTTTATCAGGACGACTACCTTAGGCATATGATATGATTTTGTTGTACTTAGTGGAAACATGTGGCCTTAGTATTTGCAATGTATTTTTGGTGATTGTTTGCTCTGGAAAAATAAAAAATGAGGAACCCACTTTTAGCAATTTATATAAAAAGGTCTCGGACAACTGGGCTTTGTTATTCTTAGGACAGTTTTTTTGTGATTCGGTTACTTCATAGTGATGTCCGAGGTATGTGGCATAATAGCACAATAAGAAATAATTCTTGATTTTCTTAAACTTTTTTTTCTCAGTCATGGTTCTGCAGTGGTCTTTTGCTTCAGATTCTTTTTATATATTTTTTAAAAATGTATAGGTTAATGACAAATGTGAGCCACATTGCTAACTTTCTGAATAGTATATATACAATTATAGTTATGGCAATAAACTTCTGGTGGGATTATATGTGTGACATGTGTCCCCTTGAACTGGATGAGCAATCAGAAACAGTAGGATTTGTATTTATCTAGAACAGAGATCAGTTGGTGCACCCACTATGATTGAGCTTGAAAATTGCTGCAAGTAGCGATTTAAGCAAAATGAGTGGCCTTTTTCAAGGTCAAGAATATTCTCAGTGCAACCAGATTTATTTCTATGTATCATGTGTGCAACTTATGTGTCTATTTAGGTTTATTTCTGATCAGCACTAGTATGCAGGTCTTTTGTGGAATCGGCTAAACTTAGTTCACAGTTGAGAATTATGTCTCTACATTTTGCTTGATCACTAGAACTATGGTTTCCATTGTGGGTGTATACCAATGGTCTCTCTAGAGTTCTCGGGGAGCGTTGATGTCGATATCTAGTCAGTAGTCAAAGTGATCATTCCCTTACTATTAAGTCTGCAGCACTTCCAAAGTTTCAATATTGGAAAGCCTTGTTTATATTAATTCTCCTTTATTACGTGCTCCTGCAAGCTACTCACACCTATTGCTTCACTACTTTGTAAATCATTTCCACTCTGTTCCTTCTTTTCTTGGACACATTAAGTGTGGTTTTTTTTTTCTTTCAAAATTTAGATGTGCTAATATGAGTATCTCAATGGTTGGTGCAGCTTAAAGATGGTTTCGCCGAAGGGAAGGACCTGGTGGTGACTGTTATGTCTGCAATGGGTGAAGAGCAGATTTGCGCATTGAAGGACATTGGTCCTAAGTAATCTGCTGGCTTTGGTTTTCCGGGCAGTGGATCTGTTAGGGCATGGTGGAGCCGTGTGTGAATTCAAGAAGATATAAATGCGCTATCTATCATAAGACTTTAATCCGTTCGATCGGGCTGTTGCCCCCATAAACAAAAGTGCAACGTACGATAACTTGATTTCGTGTTCCGCTATATTTGACTCGAGGACATGCTTTCTCCAACCGTATGCTGTCAAAATCTGTACACATGTTTACAGTGTTGGTATTTATGCTCAATATGTCTCATTATTCTTTGCCTTTTAATTGTTTATGTTTTAGGTTTGTTTCAACGTTGTTTGAATCTGCCATTCTAACAGGCTCAGATGATATATATCCAAACATTGTTTTTTTCATCACATCAAAATGCTCTTCTGATTCATAGATGTATCAACGAAAGGTGGTATTGGCTCGTGAGATCAATTCCGCCTTTATGGTTTGCCTTGCTCACTAGTTTTTGTTAATACACCGCGTAAGTCCAGCAGCAGGCAGAATCTGGCTAAGATTTGGAGCTAAAATAACGTTTATCGCTCAGTAAGGTAGGCGATTGATTGGAGAGAAAATTACGTAGATCCAGTATTGGTCCCCTGGGCTAAGATTTGGCTAAAATTACTCTTTGGATGTAGATTGCAATTTGTATATTTTGATTAAAGCCCAAATAATTGTTATTCTGGCATTATATTGCCACGATCCCAACTAAAAAAAATCGTAGGAGGCAAACTCCTGCGAGTATTTCAACTCGTATATCGATCAAGTTTACAACCGATGGCCAATGTAAAATTAATCGGATAAAAATATTACTCGAAATAGATGTGACCAAATTATGGGCTCAGTCAATTTTGGGTCCCGGTTGAACCTGAATCTTCTCAGGATGGAAAAGCCTAAACCCAAACCATCATAAAGCAAGAGTACTAGATTCGTGGGAGCGTTCGAGAGCGCCGTTGGGGGCGGAGGGATGGGCACTCCGTCGCCTCCTCGGCCTCGTCGCGAAAGCGATGAGGATGGGGGCAAGGAGAGGGATCGGCCGAGGTTCTTCGACGCCAAGGCCAAGGCTCTGTGCTGGCAGAAGGCGGAGGTGGTACCGGGCCGCCACCCCGAGCGGTGGCGCAAGGACCCCGCCGGCAACGTCGTTTGCAAGCGCTTCTGGAATTGCCTCGGATGCATCTGCTACGAGTACGACCACATCATCCCGTTCTCCAAAGGTGATCCTGATGCGTCGTCGGCAGTCTTCGAGGAAATTTCATTTTTTGAGACAGGGCTTGGTGAAAGGAGAGTTTGCCTTCTTCGCCAGTGTTTCTCTGGTGTTGCCATCAAAATCGTGTTTTGAGGCTTGTCGTTTCTTGAACCTACTCTTCTTATAATTTATTACCTTGATGCAGGTGGGGATACAACTGCGGAGAATTGCCAAATTCTGCAGACGAGAGTGAACAGGCTGAAGTCGGATAAGCAGTTGGTGGACAAAGCAGACCTGGAAGGTTTCTCATGTGACGTCAAGTTCACCGGTGCTGTTCTCTTCCATCTACAGACAATTGTTTTGTTATCATGCTACAAGAAGTTCCTTCAAAACCTATGTTTTTGTTGTGGATGATTTTTATGGTAACGAAAAATTCAAACTCGTTGAATATTAATGATAAAAAAACCTGTTGTTTTGATGATAACATAGTCGAACTCTTTAATTAACAATGATAATAGAAGTTTCAGATATTATCAGAAGAATAACTGGGTTTTTAAACAAAATATCCCAAAGGTTACATGGATGGTGTGGAAGCATCTACCTTTAAGCATCTACTATACTGAAAAAGTTACAGCCAGATACAGTTTTCATCTTCTTTTTATTTAGTTTGGAACATGCTTGAGACTTCTGTATCTCCAACGTATATCATTTTTTATTAGTTCTTGATAGATGTTAAAGGCTATCCCATTCAATTTATCCTTTATTTATCATAGATCTCTTCATCACTAATTTTTGTTAATTTTTCAATCCTTTCCACATTACTTTTGTAAGAGCAAGTTTGAAACACAGAAATGCATATCTTTCAGATCACAATTCTTTATTAAAAACTATTATATATATTATATTGGTTGTTATTAGAAGGCTTCTTATATGATATTAGATCTGGCTGGTGCATAGAATCAAACTTGGATCAAGGACATCTTGCTGTTGGATGTATCGATTCATATATGTTTTGTTGATCTATATTGTATGTTGATTCACATGCCCATTCTCTCTGGTTGGTTAGCCTTTTTGATTTGCACTTATTATTTTGTATAGATAGTTGGTCCTATCTGGACCCAATTTGTAAGTATATTTACCTTCCTCTTTGTTGGTTGTTTGGACCATGCTTGTAAGTCCTTGAAACTTGCAAACTTGTTAGCAAGTATGCCACCTGTTCTCTTGTTGTTTCTCTCTCTCTCTCTCTCTCTCTCATTATACATGTTATAAATAATATTAATATTGAAATATTTTGTGCATTAATCAGTCTTTCTTCTACTGCATACTATGCATTTCATATGAGATTTATTTTTCCATGAGGTTCTACTCATCTGCAATCAAACATTGTTCTCAAAGAACTTCGATTCGAAGAGAGTCATATTGAGTGTCCTAGTGTTGGAATCCAATCCTTCTTCTTTCTTCTCTAAGATCGAATATAGTATAAGGTGACAGTGACATGATTTATTGTGATTCCAATCCGATATTAGCATGTTCTTTCTTATTAAGTTTTCCAGTTGAAAGTTAGAACATTTGGCTAATGTTTGTATAGTTTGCACCGCGTTCATGTCTTTTAAGTCATAGATGATGTTGGAATCCACTAATTTCATGTGCTATTCAAACTCAAAAAGATGAGCTTCTGTAACGAGAATTTATTGAAGTACATCATTGTGGATTTATCATTCTATGACTTTTGTTAAGATGAGTGTAAGATGATAACACATCAAAGTCATTTTTGTGTAAGATGAGTGTAATAAGATAGCACATCAAAGTCATTGCTTATATCAATCTGAAGTCAGGCAAAAACATTTGTATTATATATATACCTAAGTTGTCCATTTTCGAGAATAACTTTATGCTTAATTTTAATAAACCAATCTCATTTAATATGCTTTCCCCACTAGCATAAATTTCTCATGCTACAAGATTACATGTATTCTATGTTTCATGGAAGTAATATTCTATGTCAAATGAAGCTATCTTAGGGCCTTTTTCTTGTTATTTTCTAATAGTTAACTTTTACCAAAAAAAATAAATGTTTTGGGTCCTAGACTGCTCCCATGGACAAATCTCATTTCTTTTTTGAACATTGAGAACTGCAAGCAGTGACAAACCCGTTTATGTATTACTCATAGAGAAAACCATCTCAGAAATTTTTTGTTGAAAAGATTATGGATGTCTTGGTTTATGCACAATACAAATTTGGATATTCTTTATGAAGCTCACAGTTATAGGTGTAAACATTGAACCTTGCTTTCCTTTGTGAGTCTGGATATTTATTGGTCAAATTATGGCTTAGCATAGATTAAAATGAATTCGATGTAGAAATTTTCTAACCATGTCACCCAAGGATCGGAAGGGTGATCATTACCTTTGTGGACGCCATTGATGTATCCACAAGTAACCTTCACATTCTCATAATGTGTTGAGCATGAAAGGTAACTTGAAGAGATCAAAGATGGAACATGGCCAAAGGCTGGAAGGGGAAATATAGGTGTTTGTGCTTGTTGAACTTTTATGAGGCTTTGAATCATAATGTCAAAATTTTGGATTTTCATGACTTATGTTGCATGTACTCCCAATAAAGGCAATTGATACTCAAAAGCTGAACTGATGGTATTGCCTTGGAGGAGATGTCATCATGAAAGAGGAACGTTGGGCTAGGAGGCTGACATTGTTGATAGTGACTGATTCTTGAGTTTTTAGAGTTTAATATCAAGAAAAGATAATAAGGGTGAATTTTTGTGCTAAAGTAAAGTTGCTTCAAACACTACCTTGGTGTCAAAGACTCCAAGTCATCTGAAGAGCTTGCATTTCTTCACTGAACATGGCCATCATAAGGTCCAAGAATACAAATATGCATGTGTTTTAAGTTTAATAATATGATAACTAGGAAAGGTGCCAGTTAGCTTAGTAGATAAAGATTTGATAGTTTATCGTAAGGTCCTGGGCTCGAAACCTTAGTAGACAAAGATTTGATAGTTTTTCGTCACTTACCCTTTGCAAAAACATGATGAGTAGGACCATATTGTATGTACATTAAATATATCAACAGTACATACATTTTTCTAATTGACTGCAAGGATCCCAAATGAACTCTTAGCCTGTGGCATAAAAAGCTTAGAGCAGTTCAGCATGAACAGCTTAGGATATCTCATTATTGGTTTATCAGGAGCTATTTTTAGGAGCTATCTCTGCCAGGTCTGATAGTTTAGCTTATCAGTGCCTAAAAGGCTGGGCATGTACAACCACTACTTTCGTTTTTATATGTGGGTTTCACATTATTCTTTTGGTAAGAAACTTAATTTTAGACTCAAGGAGAGAATTAGATTTTCTTTTTGGCTTGGTAACAAGATCAGGTCTTCCTAGATAATAAATGGAATGAGAGGATGGGAAGTAGAGGAATTGCACATGACACAGATACATGTAAGTTAAGTGGATAGGTCTACAACCATTGGAGATGAGGATTAGGGAGACTTTCACTAAATAGAAGTTATGATTCAACGGGGTGGCTTTCACCCCAAATCAACAGTCTTTTGTCTCCGATTACCTCTTTTAGATCTCATATACAGATGAGATGGAGTTAGGCTTCTGTATCTGATGTGTGAATGTGTTACACCATGTACTATTATTGTACACGTACTAGAATTATGGTTCTGAAACTTCTGTGATTTCCTTCAGTACCCTAGTATTTTAATTTAACTTACGAAAGACATTAGAACAGTAGGAATGTTGATGACATCGGAAATATTCATCCATGCTGTAGTGATTTCTATTTCTTGTTGCAAATAAAATGAATATTGCATTTTATTATTCCTGTTACAAATATTATGAGGCCAAAAATAAGAATCGGCATTCCATCGTGACATTTCCAATTTATATATTTTTCAGGAAATAAAATATCTACCAAATTGAAGCAACATAGGAAACAGTAGGGTTTCTCCCTCAACAACATTTTCTACTGCATTAGTATTTAATATATTCTTTTGTATGAATAATAGTAACCTGAGAACCAACATGGCTCACAATTGATGAGAGTTGATGCCATCATGCCTAAGGCGACTTATAGAGTTTATTGTCATCATTGTTGCTACAGCTCATCATTGTAGCAATTATTCATCTTAGCAGTCAGTTCCACATGGTGGATGATATCGAACAATTTGTTGCATTCAGCCATTGAATCCTGATACGCTCTTATGTTGGTGGTTTTAACTTGGCACATGAAATTTATGTCGCAGACAAGGAGCTCGATATCATCGAGATGGCTACCTATGGGGATGTTATTCGACCAGGCAATCAATGTCGTTGCAGAACTGTAGCAGAAATGCTGGGGAAAGTGAAGTTGAAGAACCCGTTGGCTGCTTGTGAACTGCCATACAAGAAAAACCAATGAACTGCCATCATGAATGCCTTATCCATCCGGTACTCCCTTATTTCTCTGCAGTACAATGAAACATTTGTGTCATGAACTGCCATTCTGAACCTTAAAAAAAAAAAAAAAAAAAAAAAAAAAAGAATACTATGGTCTAATATTTGGCTACTTGAATGACAAAAACTAATTGCTTGGAACAATCTGATCATTGAGCTTCATCAATCACGTATCGCATTTGAAACAAGTAACATGCTCATGTGAACCATTTGCTCTTGGCTGTACTGATTTTGAGATTTTGCTTCCAAAATGCAGGTTAAAATCTTCATTTTTTACTGGGATATGCATGATCTCTGTGACCCTCTCCGCTCCTTATCCCTTTCGGAGCTTGTGTGGTGTTCAAGCAAGGTACTTGTCTGTAGCCAAGGCGAGTCATTAGGACTTCTAAGTATGAAACATGTCATCATTCCATTTGGGCTTTCACCCCGGTATTAAACCTCAAACGTATTGATACTTATTTGCTTCGATCCTCCTCTCTTTTCTCCCTCACAAGCACTCAAGCATAATGTGGCACTTGTTGTTTGACCCAGTACACGAGGCTCCGGTCAACGTGAAATTTGTGGGGGGGTCAATGTATTTATTGCTGGGCCACTAAATTTAATTGATCTTAGGCATGATATAATTTTTACATTTAAAATGAACAATTGACACCTACGGTTGTGACCACAGAAGAAGGCCTGATCCCCAAGCTATGAGCACGACCGTGGTAAAGACACATCTGGATGCAGCCGCAGTCCTCACCAAATAAAAAAGAAAGCCTATCTCACTTGAAGGTGGTGGCGTTGTGCATTTATTTAGGTATGTGAGCAGGTGAAGTGTATCTACCTCAGTTGACAAAGCGAGGACAGGAAGCACCCAATTTAAAGCGGTCGGTCGGGAAGAAAGCAGACGATGAGCGAAATGTGAAGACTCTCATCGCTGCAAGTCATCGGATGCTATTCCGGGTTAGGTGAGTTAGTAGCGTACTCCGTCCGCATTGGTTGGATGAGCTGCAATACTAACTCCGCCCCCATACATGGCAAAGTCTCACAGTTGACCCAACTTGCCCTAATTGCACCGAAAACAACCACACCCCAAGGCACGAGATTACATGATGAAATCACGTGTGTATGGGTCGATTCGAGTACTTAGGAGAGTAGTTCTTGTCGATTTGGGTCCCAGATGGTACAATTTGGTGAAGCTTGACCCACTTAATTATTGGACGGGGTCGACTTGGGTCGCATCTCCAACCCTAAAGTTGCTGGACGTGGTCCATTATGAATCCACACGATGTGGGCTGGACTGGGAATGTAGGGGAGAGGAGGGGGCAATTTAGTCATTAGATGCGTTATATCTCTTGGCAACCGCCCATCGAACCATCCGAAAAGTCAACGTTCCTTTTTTTCTTCAAATTTGGAGGGAGTTTATATCCTTCATTATGTGTCGCGTGTTTTCTTGTCAAAATGTAAGAAAAAGAAGCCAAAATAAAGAGAGAAAAATCGCAAGTAAAAGGAGGAGAAGAAGAATTCAAGGAATTAGATTTTTCTGCGGGGAATCGAACGCCGTAGGAGGACGAGAGAGGTTGGTTTCGGCAGGCGGATGGCGGAGAGCGGCGCGGGCGGAGGGGCAGGTGGAGGAGACGGGACGGCTGCTGCGGCTGGAGCAGGGAAGCCGCCGCGGCCCACCATAACGCTGCCACCCCGCTCTGCACTGGAGAGTCTCTTCCATGATGGCGGCGGCGGCAGCATCATCTCGGAGGTCAGCCCCGGCCCGTTGACGCTGGTGTCGAGCTTCTTCGCGGACGATCCCGAGTCGGAGTGCCACTCCTTCACTCAGCTTCTCGTCGGAGCTATGAATTCTCCGGCATCGGCGGCGAGGATCACCGAAGAGAAGGAGAAGGTGATGGGGAGTGGCTCGGTAGACGGCGGGACGGAGAGAGGAAGGGCAGGTAGTGACGACGGCGGTGGAAGTGGATTGGTTCGGTTGGGGCAGAACCGGCCGGCGAGCCTGGCAGTGAGCCAGATGCAGGCGTTCGCGATTCCTCCAGGATTAAGCCCCGCGAGCTTGCTGGTTTCTCCTGGGTTCTTCTCATCCGGCCTGGTATGGGTTCATAAATTTCGATCTTAATTTCTGATTTCGTAGCAATTTTAACTTGATTTTTGTTCTCTCTGCTCCTTCAATAATAGCAATAATTATCCTGGGAAGGAGGAATAAATTTTTGGCTGATGGAAATGATATTTTTCTTTGATTTGGCATTTGAATTAACAAGTTTGATGCGTTGATGTTGTGTTTCTTGTTGTAAAATTACACCTTTTCGCATCTATTGAGACAAGGGATCTTGTTACCAAATAAGAAATATTTCATTTTTTGCAGCAGACCAAATGGATTAGATTTTATTTACTTTGACAGAGAATCTGTAATGAAACACAAATAGCAAGTCACTAGGTCCTGTTTCCTAGCAAGTTAAATTATTGTCAATATCAGACTATTTCAAGTTGGTCTTAGAACTGCTCTGCATACCGAACATGCCGATTAAGGGTTGAAAATAGTATTGAGGATTTGTGAGTAAAGATACTTTAATGTAGTTTGGCGGAATGGAAGTCAACCCTGATTCCTGTGCTGGGTATTGGCATGATTGAGCATGATGTAGTAGGGGTGATAACCAGTAGCAAGAAACATGATTGACCTTGACCATATTGGGACTAATATTTCATCCTTTGAAAATTTGCATCAGTGAAGTTTGACTTATTGAGAAGTTCTAGTTTAAGCTAAAAATCTTTATGGCTTCAATTTTAACTCGTTTTAAACCTCCATTAGTAAATTTTCTTATGTATTTCATTATTAATTATAACTGATTTTTGTTGTATCCTATGTGAGGATCCGATCCAATGAGATAACTGACATGTTAACTTGATAGACCTACATCACTGATCTAAACTACGCCGTCCCAGATTGATATCAGTGGATGCACGTGTGGTCTAACCCAACTTCACGACATGATATGCCTCTAGTCCTATCCAAAATACATAGACCTAGATTAATATCAGTGGATGCATGTGTGGTCTAATCCAATTTCACGACATGATATGCCTCTAGTCCTATCCACGGATAATACTTCTCTAGACACTATCAAATTTTAGGTCAGTATTAATATCATTTGTCGTCACTAATCTGATGTGATAGTTGCCCCATTTACTTGATGGATTGAACCAATGGTTCCAAGTTACTATGATAGATTTATCTTATCCTTATAAACTAATTCAATTCTACTTCCATATTTGATATGGGAAACACTGGCGTGTCACACCCTAACCAAAGACAATTTTGTTATTACATTGTGGAGTTAGTTTATATAGGTTAGAGAACTTTCTCTCTCTCTTGCTGTCTTTTCAGTCATGCACCTACCAGCCCACAAATTAGTGTACTCCCCAATAAACTGTCTTGCTTTAGAGAATAAAGAGATTACTCTTTGTACTAAACTATTTACATATTGTCTTTCCATCCTAGTCAAGTGCAAGTCACCTCAGAGTTGTTCCTAGAAATGAGGCCTTAGTCGAATTCATGTTCTTTTGTTTGTTTTTTTTTTTCTGTGAGGAGGTGGGGGGGGGGCGGGGCACGGGGTGGGGAGAGGGGGATGCAGCATTCAAATTGGGATTAACATGAGAATTTTGTTATTGAGTCAAATATCATGGCGCATTTGTTCCTGTCAGAGTTTGGTTATATAGAACTCCATGGTCCGTAACAACTCCTATTATTGGTTTCATCACATCCAAATTGGATATTGACAGGGTACCTTTGGAGTGTCTAATCAAGAGGCTCTAGCTCAAGCCACAGACCAGGCATCCGATTCTAAGTACTGCATGCTGAGTCAGGTGGAATACCCATCCACATTTGTGGCAACTTCGTCATCACAACAACCAGCCCAGGAGATTTCTACTCTAAAGCCAAACAGTACTGCATATGAATCTGCTGGAGTCCTTCATTCTGATCAAATATCTCAGCCTATGGCCATAACAGTTGATAAACCTGCAGATGATGGCTATAATTGGCGAAAATATGGCCAGAAAATGGTAAAAGGCAGTGAATATCCTCGGAGCTACTACAAATGCAGTCATTCAAATTGTCCAGTTAAGAAAAAGGTAGAACATTCTTTAGATGGTCAAATAACTGAGATAATTTATAAGGGCCAGCATAATCATAAACGTCCTGTACTAAATAAGCGATCCAAGGAAGGTGGTATTTTTCACAGTGGGTCAAATGAGACTACTGAAAGTGTCAACAATCCTACTACATCTGAATCAGTTTTTCATGGTCATCTTGGGAATCTCAGGAGATCAAGTGGCATGACTGCTGCTACTTCATCTTCCAAAAGAGAGAGAGAATCTGACCACAGTGCACCTCAACAATTATCTGGTTCATGTGATAGGGAAGAAGCATCTGAAATTCAGAAAGATGGAAGGGATGGTCACGATGCTGATGCCAAAAGAATGTAAGTAGTAAGAATATATTAAAGTTATCATTCTTTTACCTTTCTTTATTTCATGAGAAAAATTCTGCTGTTTGATAGGAATGTGTCAGTTTCTTCACAAACAACATCAACAGAACCTAAGGTTGTTGTGCAGACAACAAGCGAGGTCGATCTTTTGGATGATGGTTATAGGTGGCGCAAGTATGGGCAGAAAGTTGTGAAAGGAAATCCCAATCCAAGGTAGGACCTAGTCTAACAATTTTCTACTATTTTTCTTTGACAAAGATGCAGTTGCTTGTATGGTATATTCTGATTGAAGGCTTCTTTCTCGTCATTTTGTGATTTTATCCTCATATTCAAAATTCATGAAAATGTGCACTGCATATTGTTATTAGTGCTGAATCGCAAATTCATGGCACCTTGTGGCATGCCATGGGAAACATTGCATCATGGTACAGTTGCATCATGCTGGTCAATACACTCTTGTGCTATCAGGCACAAAAGCGGATAGTTGGCCTAGCTATATATCAGTGGAATGTTTCAACACATGCCAATTGGCTCGACAATCCTTCGTATAGTGATTTATGCACATGAGGTATTTATTAAAGAGAGAAAAAGCACTAGATTATTAAGTTTAACAATCTCACAATTCCACCATACTGCTGTCATTCATCAATGTAGCAATAAGACAATGTACTATATCCATTGCATCAGGATTCTATTTGTATAAGATAGACCTGGATGCATAGGCTACACAATTATCATGTCATCAGAGCCGATTCTTTTGACATTATTCTGATACTATTCTTTCACAGTCTAGCCTATGTCCTCAAGTATTTTGCCTTTAGTGGATTGCTTCATTTACTCTATAAAACATGGTGCATACTGGTCGTAGAACCAAGGGTTCACATCCGATCATTATCTTGTTCACACACTCCATTGCCATGCCATGCCAGATACTTATTGGACTTCAATTTTACCATTCCAATATCAAATGATATTACAATACAGATGTACATCTTTTTATGATTTCGAGGTTTCTTTAGAGCTTCTACATTCTCTTTTCAAATTGTTCTTTCCCTATATGTCATTTTTATCTCCATTTTGCCTTCTCAATGAATTAGGCACCTCAATATGCTTTTCTTCATATACAGGTCTATGCAATGTTGATTTTCTCCTTAAGTGCCTAGGTGGCCATTTAGGATGGTAATGACATAAATCATAAAGATGACAATAGATACTTGGTATGAGACTAAAGAATTGACGAGTCACAATTTACTGTGCTGCTATTGTCGTTCTTGATCAACCAAGATACAATATCATGAACCTGCTATTGTATATGTTGATAATCTATAATTATAGCTTCACAGATACTGCAACAAATAGTATCTGTGAAGCTATAATTTGTCATTGTTGATAATCTATTCTGAGTAGATGTTGTGTAAACTTGCCATATTTTGCTTTTGAGCTAAATTGAACTAAGTATATAGTGCTCTGGTTGTAATCCAGACTATTAAGCCCATTTTCAGACTATTCTGGGTCAGTGACAGAGGGTAATTTGCCTATAGTTAAAATTATTTCAATCCAAAGCGGCTTATTCTTTTGACTTTTTTTTACTTTTTTTGACCATGTGACTTGTCTTTATGACATAATACTCTTTTTTAAATTTTTTGGTGAAAAATAATACAGCACTTTGGCACCAACTTGAAGATTTCCTCTCATCTAGAATTTTATTTGGCTACAGAATTTTGAATGTTCAATAAGTTAAATGGTGTTGATCTTCCTTCTAAGAAACACATTGCATCTTAAAACCCAATAAACATACACTAAATCTTAAATGATGGTCGATTGAAGAATCAGCATGAACCCGACGGAAGTGCCAAAGTCAATATTTACTTTTTTAGCTGATAAAAATGAGTTAATAATGGCACTTCGATAAATATGCAGATAGAATTTTCCTAGTGAGAAACTGGCAAACTAAGACCTAACACAAGTGAGTTTGATTGAATTGAAAATTCTGGCCTCGTATTTGAGAAACTACATTATCATGATAAAAAAATTGTATAGGCTGGACCATAGATCAGTTCGAATCAAGACTGAACCGACCTTATGGTCCGTCGGTTCTAAATCGAACTGGAATTGCCTTGGGTGGTTCGGTTCCGGATCCTAGGTTTGGAAAACTGGAACTATCGGTTTTGGTTTCGGTTCAAACCACAGTTTTCATAGTTTTAAATTACTTATTATTATTTTTTTAAAAATAATAAAAATTTGATGGTTTGAACTAGAACCACAATTGGAACCACTGGTTCTGATTCCAAAATCGACGCTTGTCGATTCGATTTTGGTTCCTGGTTTTAGGGAATCAAAATCACCGGTTCTAAAATTGTGATCTCCTAACTAAACTTATATACATGAGTGTTTTGTCCTTGTCCAAGCGTTGTCATCATGATATGATGTTCATTTTCATCATAAGTTCTTAATGTTGTGACATTTGTCTAAAGTTGTTCATTTTTTTATCTTACATCTTTAGTTAATTGTCTTTTATAACATATGCCATGCAGAACTTGATATATCTCATGTTAATGTGCAGGAGCTATTACAAATGCACTTATCACGGATGCACTGTCAGGAAGCATATTGAAAGAGCTGCAACAGACCCCAAAGCAGTCATAACAACATACGAGGGGAAACATAATCATGATGTGCCCTTTGCTAGGAACAGCAGTCATAACATGGCAGGAGCTGGTGCCGCTTCCAGCACGGTGCCATTTAATAACCAAGGCTTCTTTAGGACAACCAACTTCAGAAATAACGATCAGCGACCAGTTTCAGTTTTGCAGCTTAAAGAAGAACATGAGATCACTTAGTTTATTGGAATTTGCTTCAAGATCTGAACCGAAGCTCATGAGACAGACAGTATGCTGTGTTAAGTGGATTTACTGATGGATAATACACCAACAAGTGGATTTGCATTAATCTCAGACTTATCAGATGTGGAAGGGTCTTCATTTGGCTGGGCTGTTATTAGAAGGTCATCCTCCTGCATTACTGTTCTGGTAATGTCCTTGGTGATATTATTCAATCTCTGTATTCATTTTAGCTCCCAAAAAGGTTCTTAATAAAATTTGTTTGCATATACATCACCATGAACAACAAAGTGTGTGTATTGTTCTCTTCTGTGTGAAATACAAGAGTACAGGATTCAATAATGGCTTCCACACTCTGTAGCAATCGTTTTGGCTAATCAAGCAGAACAACTAGACCTGTTTTAATCATATTCTTTTCATTGTAACAATGAGACTAATGCTGTTTAGATTTTGATGACCTCTCGATGCATTATTATTATTCTCTTGGTGAGACCAAATAAGCATGGGCAAAATTGTTCAACATAAATGGAGAAACCATTGCTTTCTCTCACATGGTGTGCTAACACAAGCTTTTTTTCCTTCCCTTTTCTTCCATCAATTGAGGGTTCTCCTTTTGCTGGATGAGATGATTCAATGGTTAGCAGGTTCATCATTCACCTTCACCCACCAGTTGTCTTTTTGAGTTAGTTTGGTAATGTCCATACAACAACTAGCATACCACTGAGGTAGCTGACATGATTGGGTGGTGGGATCTTTGCATCCTCCTTTTTCCTGGTCATCCATCTTTGCATCTTTGTTTCTCCATGAGCTTGCCACCAGTTGTTGGGACATCTGCAGCATTGATAAGGATGAGATTTGGATAAGGAACAATCATCTACTACAATTTGTCGAGCAATTGGTGATTTGGTTGTCATGACACAGATATCAAAAGACAAAAACAATCAAATATGCTGTTCCAGAAAACCATTTGAAATAACAAGATCTCCAAGACAGATAGCATTAAACTCACATAAAAAAAATTTCATGCAACAATATAATAGCAATAGCTGTATAACAAAATAACAAAAGATCGGAAGATGGGTCTTTTAATAGTTTGGAATTTTTTACACTGTTCACGTGAAAAGTAGTAGGGATCGGACTCGAGAAACCATACGACCTGTTCTACCTTGCATTACATGGCTTGAGCTCCACCAGACAGCCACTACTGCCCAGCTTCAGCTGCCATTTCTTCTTCGAAACAATAAAAGGAGAACACTACTAAGTATGTTGTTGCTGTTGGCCGGTAAGATCTTAAAACCTATGCAGAAGACTGATGAGAAATGCTATATCTGAAGTGTTAAAGAGGGTTTCTTCCTCTCTTTCTATCTCCTGAATATAAAACTTTCAACCTCTAGAAAATATTTACAGAAAGCAAAAGGTGCGGCACATCTAAATTTTCTGTGACCGAAGTGTTTAATAAACACAAAAAAGATACTAATATCATGAAATGAAGAGGGAAAACAAATACTGGTGGTTTCAGTAAAGTTGGAGTGAACAAAGGAAATGAAGGTAATCTCCATTAGGCAATGGCATACTTCTATGCTCTTTTTTTCTTTTCTTTCTTTTTTTACTTACACGAAAGTGGAGGCCTCAAATAAAAATAAAAATAAAAAAACAAAGAATTATGTGGAGTGCCTGACATAGAATGTGATGCATAAGTGCAGCAATTATGATTTTGGATCTGGTCAACCTGCAGCCAGGTCTGTCCTCTGGGTGCACAAATGTTGACCATCAGTGTTGGCCCTCTCCAATCATAGTACCTACCATTCTGTCTTGTTTGAGTGGTTCATACGTGAGAGCTTCTCCTCCAGTATTAGGATGATGAATGAGATAAGATACATCATCATCTAGTTCTCACCATAACCATATTCTTCCCCACCAAGGAAAATAAATCCTCAGTTGCAGCTTTGCCTTGGTCATTGCAGAAGTTCTTGAGATGTGTCTGTCTAGTTTTTTCTTCATATATTTACTACACACATGAAGAGACCAGCGAGAAATGGTTGTGGGGTGGATCACCAAATGCCATTAATGTGGGGAAGTCAGCTTTGTCAGATAGCAGTAGAAGACAGAGGGAATTGAGACACAGGTATGCTTGCTTTTGTAGTGCTCAACTCATCAGATGCGTTTTAAGTACCGATAAGAACAGTCCCGTCCAAGAGTCACAGCTCACCGACGAGGCCTAAACAGCCAAGAATGGAATAAGAAGACTCACCCTTATCTTCTTTTCTCCTCCAAGACAAGGCCATAACCCTTCTCTCTCTACTCTTCCCAGCAACACATTCTCAAAGAATGCATCTCTGCTAATCTCAGAACTCAGATACCAAAGAGCTTACAGGATTCAACTTGCAGCATGGCTGGGTGCATGTAGAGCCTCCTCACATGCAGAAACAAATCTAAATCCCTGACATTTTCCACTATTTTAAGGGAGAGGGGACATGGATGGCAGAGGAGTCATGTCTATGAATAGGCACTTGCAGTGGCAGGGATACAAAGTCACCCCTGTGTATTTGTTCTCAAATGATTGAAGAATAACCCAATACTAACTCCAATATGCCATTTGGAACCAGGACAAACACAAGGGGACCATCACCAGCAGCAGCAGCAGCAAGTCTTCCACAATTACAGGCTTTTTTTTGGTGCTATCTACATGGAAAAGGTGGGTGTGGCTGAAGCTTGGTCTCACATCAGCTTCTTTTAGGTGCTTAAACCTTTTCCAGAGGTTTGCTAATGGTGGATTTGGCTTCTTTGCTCAGCCAAAAGCATGGTGGTGACATGCTAACATGTAGGGACTAGTGCACCTCAAGCTATCAGTATTCAGTTCATATTTATTTATGAATCTTTCCTGGAGGCACTCTATACAAAATGAGAAGACAGCTCTGTCCATCTTCTTTGACCATAGCAGCACAGCTGCCAAAGAACTGGTGGGTGGGTGTGTGTGTGTGTTAGAGAGAGAGAGAGAGAGAGAGAGAGAGAGAGAGAGAGCTTAGGTCGACAGGGAACCCACACAACAGTATCTTCCCACCATCTGTTCTCACCCCCACTCCCCACCTCTTGCCTGAGGAGAAGGGCATGTGTTCCAGGTAAATTATACGGTCATGCAAGGGTAAAAGAAGCACAATCCAAGCTAGCGATCATCTGAGTCTTGACGCTATTTTACCTTAAGCACACCAACCAGATCTTTGGTCCATTGGGAAGAAAGGTTCACGAGACAAGAGAAACCCAACAGAGCATTGCTTTTCCCCAGACGTCCGAGCCTCACTGGATTTATGATTCTTGAAGCGACACTCCTCCTTCCCTCTTCCCTCCTCCACCTCCTCCCAACAGCCGCAGCTGTTGCCACATCCATTTGCTTTTCAGAGAGAAAAGAGATTTAGTGGGAAAGAACACATCTTGCCCATTTTTCTTGCGTCGATTCTGGTTTCTCCAAGCCAAATTCTTCAACAATCGCAGCTCGGCACCACGCCCTACAACCAGGAGCTGGGAAATGAGGAAGCATGGGTGGCAACTTCCTTATCACCCTCTTCAGGCATGTTCTTTTTGCTGTCCTTTTTCTCCTTCTCTGTCCTTTGCCTCGACGGAATCCGTTGCGGTTGACGTGCTTTGGTGATTGTAGGTGGTGGCGATAGCTGTGTTTCTGGCGCTGGGGTTTGCTTTCTATGTGTTCTTTGTCCCATTTGTTCCGACAAAGCCGTTTCAGTATGTGGTGATGGGGCTTTACACTCCCCTGGTATGCCATTCTAATCTTCTTTTGTTTGAATGCTACAATTCTGTACCTATCTCTGTGCGAATTTTAGTCCTTTTTCTCCACCAAGAAATTGGATTGTTCCATTGATTTTTAGCACAATGTTCGTCTACTTCTCATTGGGGATTTGTTGAACATCCTCTATGTTCATTGAAGTGCATCAGTTTCTTGGTCTCTGCAATATACATTCATGTTGCATAGGTTGAATGATCCGTGACCGGAAAGAATGTGGGCATTTCTGAAAATTGTTCTCTAATGTACGATTCTTCTTCCTTTACTTCTTGTAATTCTCATTAATTTGCTCTAGCATTCTCAACCATATAGGGGTGAACTGCAATACAAAACCTATGTAACTAGCCCCTCACAGATAGATTTTATAATAGTGAAAAAAAAAAAAAAAAACAATAGCCTATTGTCTTAGTCCAAAATGCACTTTGTGTAAGAGTTATTCTTGATGCATGGGCTGAAATGTTAAAAAGCTTTGAGAACCAGTAAATAGATAGACGTAAATGCTCTAGCTAATTAAATCTCCTAAACCTGCAAGTATATCTAATTTGAACAGTACAGGAATCTTGATCGATTCTGGAACCATTAATTTGAGCTTAAGAATGGGGTCATTAGTGAAAGCATGGGTGATTCTTTGGCCAGCATTGTACCTTTCTGCAGCTTGTTCTTTTAAAATAGGAGGAAATCAAGTAAGAGGGTTGCGTAAGGTAGATATTGATATCTAGAAGGTTGCTAGCTTCATCAACTTTCTCATTCTTGCTTTGCTCTGAAACTTATTTTATTTGACATTTGGTCATTTGGAACTTAATCTAGCATCTTGTAAAGTGCATTAACGTTAGCCACCAGTAGGACTTGGTAACAAGGTACCATATCTAATATCTCTGGAGGAGTCTAAAGGATGCACACAGTAATGGCAAAAGGCATCACGATCGTAAACAGAGTAAATTTGAAGAGATGACTGGTCATCATGGCACCTACAGTTTGCATACTTAACAGGGCTGCTTGATTCTGTGTTATTAACAAGATTGAGCATTGCATGTTTGATTTTGTTTCTTTAACCACTTTGGAATATATTCAATGATGTAAAATTTGTGCACTTTTTTTTAGAAAGCCATACATTTCTTGGCTAAATACTGTTCCAGAGCCTACTATATATTACTTGCATAACATGAAAATGCATGGTTGTATAATGCTCTTTAACAAAACATTTATAGTTAATTATTTAATGTTTTTATATGAAATTAATAAGTGTAGTCTCTTATAAGTTTTGATCTGGTAGATAACCATGCTATTCGAAAATTTTTATGATTCCATGCGTGGCTCGAGATGTATTTAACTTCATATGATTTATTTTTTCAAGATCAAATTGCAGAGAGAGATAGAGACTTGATCACATAGAGATACTGATGTTTTTGGTGTTTCTTGACAGGTTACATGTGTCTTCTGCTTATATGTCTGGTGTGCAGCAACAGATCCTGGTGACCCTGGTATTTTCAGATGTAACAAGAATCTTAAAGTCGAGGGCTGCAGAGAACAGATTCTTTCCAAGGAGTCTAAGCAAGAAGGTTCAACAAAGCAACTAAATGTTGAAACAACAGCCCAAAAGCAATTTGAAGGGAGCAAAGATTCTGATTATACCAGGGGTGAATTACATTCCAAACATGAAAGTGAGATATTGCCTTGCTACAGTGTACCTTGCTTGGCTGTTCTTTTGAGCTGGTGTGGTATGTCTTGTATGTGTAACTGGTGTCAATCACATGAGCAATCTTCTGAACAGCAAATGGGAGAGGAAGGGATGTTCTACTGCAGTCTATGTGAAGTTGAGGTATGTCAAAATTTCAAGCTTCCTTGAACATTCTCCTGAAATAAGTTTACTAGTCATATTGTTAAAGTTGTTAAGATCAATTTCATTTGGCTTGTTGTTTATCTCTTGTGCATTGAAATGCTAAATAAAGTTGAAAATCATTGAATAAACGACACTTTAATTCTCTATGTTCTGATCCCATGATTCTTTAAGCATTCAAGTCTTGTCACCAAACTTAAATCTGCCTTTGCCTTTTACTTCAATCTATAGTTGTTGGCATCAAACAGGTATTTATTTTCCCCAGTGCTTGTGTTTATCAGAGTTGGTGATAGGAAGTTATGCATGCTGTGTTGCAGAGAACTAATACTGATCCATCATCTCATTCCTGGTTTACACATGAAAGCATTTAGTAAACTCTGACTTATGTTTGAATTCTTAATTGTTGCATGTGTACTGACATTTAGTGTCCAGTCTATGTATCAATGTTTTTCTTAGCTTTCATCTACATCCTTTGCAAATTTAGGGATTCCCAGCTGGTGGTAAACTCTGCCCTCACAAATAATTCAAGTTGAAGTTCCAATGGTGGATTTTCTGGAGAACTTAATACTTGATATTCTGTTAAGACAAAACCGGCCATTTTCTCTTGTGCCTGAGATATTCATGATCAAAATTCTCACCTCTATGGTTATCACTTTTTCTTATCTCTTCTGCTTAATTATATTATCTTTCTCCACTTTTTCCCCCCCTTGCATTGTTAAGATTGTGCATCAATTAAGAAATTATGTAATTGTTGATGATTAGTTGCGCACGCTGTTGTTAGCAATATTTAATTAAACAATTTACGAAGCAAAGTTGAAGATAAGATCGAGAATGATTCTTCTCATATATTTTATTAAGAAGGTATATCATAATAACCTCATGAAAATTAGGTTTATTGAAGATGATTCTGTAACCAACCATGGTTGATGAAACGGAATGTTAGTTATCTAGAAAGCAACAGATACAAAGCTGACATCAGGACCTTGAGATGGATGAACGATTACTTCATCATGAGAAGTCACACATCCCTTTCACGAAAATGATAATCTAAAGTATTTCCCAGTAATTTGACTCCTTCATTTGATTTTGTGTCATACATTCCGCAGGTGTTAAAGAATAGTAAGCACTGTAGAGTTTGTGACAAATGTGTCGATGGCTTTGATCATCATTGCAGGGTGAGACTTTTCATACCTTCAAACTCTTTCTTCTCTTCTTACAGTGATATGTAATGTTTAATATATTGTCATGATCTTGTAGTGGATCAATAACTGTGTAGGAAGACAAAACTATAGAAGGTTCTTCATCCTCATGGCATCTGCTCTTCTCTTGGTAAGCACAAGTCCTTTTAGAGTAATCAGTATTGGTGTTCGTAAGGAGCTTTACCATTTGTCTGAACATTAGATGCTCTTGTCAGTGTGTCTGGTGTCACCCTAGAAAACACTACAAACTGCACCATGGACCTGATATGTAGCATGCATTTTATGTTGGGTCCTGTTCATTCTGATTGACTATTGACAGGTCTCCATGCTTTGTCCACCTTGGGCCAGCTTTTTCTGCAGTGGTTGATTGGGATCCTAGTCCTGATTTTCTGCTTCCTTGAACGAAAGCATTTCTCTGCTGAAATCATCTCAAAGTTGGGAAGCAGCTTCTCTTTAGTACCCTTTGTTGTTGTGGTGGTGAGTCTATAAGTGTTTTTTTTTTCTGGACCATACCATTCATTGCTCTAGTTAATAGTTTTTTGGAGTATCAATTGGTAAACATGGCTAACAATGTGACTCTCCTAGACTTCGCCTTGTCTAATAGTGTGATTCTAAATTTGCAGGCATCCTGTACTTGCTTAGCTATGGTTGCCACTCTACCACTTGCACAACTTTTGTTTTTCCACATTCTTCTAATAAAAAAGGTAAATGATTGCTTAATTCTCTTTCTTCTATTGGACCAGATTTTGCAATATGGTTCCACAAGCTTCCATATGGACAAAGCACTATACTTTTTTTTTCCCTTGCTTCTAATTATATGCTTATATATGACCTCTACTTTTTTTTGTAATTAGCTGAAGGGTGCTTTTTGTACTATGTTTTCAAAATACAGATGGAGCTATTTGGATATTATAGCTATTGACCATGCAATGAATAAATGCACTGTGATTTGACACAAGATCAGCTAGTTCACAAATATCTGTTTAATATCCTTTTGGTGGTAGGAAAGATCTGATATCAATCTTATATGCACCTGCTAAAGTGATTAAGTTATCAGAAATGTTTTTTGCACTTGTTATGAGAACAAAGTAATAACCTTAAGTTGCTAAATTTCTATGCAGTTAGAATCTTGAAATTTTGTCCATTATCTGTATGATTTCCTTATGATCAACTTGAACAAAAACTTTGATGTTGTCATAGTTTACATTTCAATATCTCATTTTTCATGTTTCACTTTTTATAGTGAATCATTTTCTAAGTTATCAATAATGCTTGCTTCAGCAACCGACCTTGTAACAACTTGTAATTAGAACATAATAACTCTGCCATAGAGGAACAAAATAGGAATAACAATTAACTGGATGATATTGTGTCAATGATTTGACTTATGAGCCATGACTTGGAAATATCATCAATTTGAACCACATAATGATGGCTAACATTTCCAAATGATGTGGGCACAGGGAATCAGTACTTATGATTACATCATAGCTCTGAGAGAGCAGGAGCAGGAGCAGGAGCAGCAGCTGGAGCAACATGCTGTTGGTGAACCGCAAAGTCCACAGATGTCCCAAGTGAGTTCTTTCACTGGACTAAGCAGTGCCAGTTCTTTCAATGCATTCCACCGAGGTGCATGGTGTACTCCACCAAGATTATTCCTGGAGGATCAGGTACTATATGAAATTTCTTATAAAAAAAATTCTTATTCTGAAAAGGTGACAAAAATGAAGAAAGAAAGACACAAAAATGTATTTAAAACCTTTTGGCAAACAATTTTAGTAGATTTATCTATTTAACCTGGTTTTTCTCTTTCACTTTTCTGGCCAATCAGAGATGTATTTCAAATCTTGTTTACCATGCTATTTTCTTCCAATATAATGTGGATTCCATGCAATTGCATATTATGAAATTTCATACGAAAAAATTTATTACGTTAATGTAAGTTTAGCTTAATTAACTTAAACCCTAGTCTCTTGATAATTGAAATATTATCTTATCCTATTTGAACTGTCAAGTCTGGATGCATTTAAATAATTATTTCCCTAATTGATAATTGTTACAAGATGAGATTTGCTACAAGAAGCAATGCCAATCCCGAAGGCATATATCTACAATTCAGCTAATTTAAGAAGCAACACAATCTATGCCCACATTTTCAAGAATTTATCTACTTCAGGGGATCTAATGGCTCTTGCAGTAAGGAAACAATATTGTATAAATACACATTATTAGTATGTGCAACATAGCTTCTGTGGCTGTTAGAATAGCTTATCTTTAGTTTACATGCTACCTTTAAGAATGGAAATGAGAAGGCAAATGATGCTTGGTTTGATAAACATCATAATCTCCCAACTAAAGAATTTCTCAACAATAATTTAGCCTAGAATTCAAACATGGCTTTTTAAAACTCAACAAGTTCTTCAAGTGGTAGAAAGGAGCTTATTCTGTTCCTTTTTATTTTGTGCTACTTTTTTATCATTATCTTTTCCCAGTTTGATGTTGTACCCCCAGAGACCGGCACATCCATGAATCACATAAGCAAGAAGATGATGGCAGAGGAACCGGTCAGGAAGAGAAATGCTGGAAAAGTGAAAATTAGCCCATGGACCCTTGCACGTCTTAATGCTGAAGAAGTATCAAAAGCTGCTGCACAGGCAAAGAAGAAGTCTAAAATCCTGCAGCCAATTGTTAGACGAGAAATTCTTCTTGGGCATGACACAGATGGTAGTATTGGCAGTAGCAGTGGCAGAATGGTCTTGTGGCCTGACAAGCATAGGCAGATGAACAAAATAGGAAGGATTCCAGTGGACCTTCCTCTTGAACCTCTAGCACAAATTTCTGATAGTGCAACTGATAGTTATGTTGGTGACCTGGTTCCCGAGACATCCACCAGTTTAGCACCTCTACAGCTTGAAGCCAGGAGTGCTTTTAGGCCTAACATGCCAATGTCATCAGCTAGAGTTGTTGCTTCTTCTCCTGATAGCAGTTTGGGCTCACCTGATCTACATCCATTTCGCATCTCTTTGTCAGGAGCTGAGGAAGTACAGGGTCTCAGTTCTCATTCTGTGCTGGGCACTGTTGCACCGAAGGGGATTCAATTATCAAGATCAACCAGTGACGGGTATGAAGCATCTGGGGGCGAAGACAGTGACCGGATTCCATCCAGGATTGTGCACCGGTCTTCCAATTGGGCTAGCATTGTCCTTGGCGCTGAACATGGTCAGATGGCACATGATTTGAAGTTCACATCATCTGCTAGCTTGCAATCATACATGAGATCACAATAATGCAGCATGCGGCCTGAACTTTATGTTTTAACCTCCTTCAGTTGGATATAAAAGATCTAAAAAAGGGCAATTGGAAACTGCTGAACAATTGCTCTTCTTACGACATATTGACTGGAACTCATGGAGACGGTGGTGGCTGGAGACTACAAATCTGGAAAGAAGCATTTTGGTATTGGAACTTGCGACTACTGCATAGAATGTGCATCACCTGGTCACATGATGTCAGATTTGCTGAACACTCTGGTTACACTTGCATTGTTATACACATTCATTTGCCCAAGTGTGGCTTGTTGCGGATGCTTTGTGTTGGCATTAAATTCAACTGAAGTAGTTTTCATACTGACATTGTTGATAACCTCTAAACTTTGATTATTAACATTAGTTTCTAAAAGTTCTATCGTCACTGGCAAAATATATCCAGCTTTTTAAAAAATTACTGTAAATTAAGTCATGATCCTTGTTATACAAGACTAGATATCAAAGATGAGTTTGTGCTGAGATGAAGTGACTTCTCGGCCAATGTTGGAAGTTCTGCTGATGATCTTTCGGTGGAGGCAAATGAACAAAGGAGAACACATTAATTTTTCGACCACATTCAACGTGATTACTGATGTGGAGCAATCTAATCTGCAGATAGCCAGGTATATGGTTGATATGGACCAACTCTAATAAAAAAAATTAAAGAGAGTATTCAAGGAGGGTCCTTTTATTAATAACCAGTCGCAAAAAATTGGCATCTCTTTTGAAGCTTTTGACAGTATTGACTGCTGTGGTCGTCAAGCGGCAAACACATTACCATCGCTGTTTTGCCTGCAGTGTCATAATAAACAAACAATATGCAAGAAGCAAACATCTGTCACTTTGATTCAAGTATTCATTTAGTTTGTCACGTTTGTAGCTTTTCCGATAGTTACAGTGACATTGCAAGTTCCAAGTTAAGTAATTACAAAAATAAAAATAAAACTAATTACCATAGACAGTTTTGAATGATTCTGACATATCACTTCGATTCTGGATCTGGAGTCAATGACCACCTCAATGCTTATGAGAACTGTGCCAAGCTGAAGAAAGATGGAGAGAACTGAATCACCATTTCAGGAGAGAGTGCGTGAACTGGTCAGGTTGATAACCAATTCCACCATGCATGCCACCGTTGACGAAGGACTCATTATGGTCTTGCAATTATAAGATTGGAAGTACCTTTTATGGTGGGAAGTGGCTCATAAAATCTTAGCAAGCCACTTGACTCCAGTGAATGGTCCAGGAACACCTGAAATGAATCATTAAATTAGGGTTCTAAGTTGAGGACAAAATAGTTATTGGATTCAATAGATCAAAATTGTCGAATACATCAAGCAATCTCAAAACATATCATCTACTTTTGTAAGTACCAAGAGCAAACTCAGAAGAGATGTATTTTCTCCAGGTATGGTAGTTGCCTCAAAATAGCAAATTTAACTACTACAAATCATGTAAATGCTTCAAGCAATAGATGAACTCAAGGAGAATATGGATGTTCAGGGTCCAGCAAGGTCTTTTGTCCTTGGCTCCAATAGTTAATTGTCTAGTTTGATAGATCAGAGATGACGGGAAATCAAATTTGAAGAATTGATGCCACTTGTGTGGTTGGTTGATTAGTAATTAACATGCTCCAAAACTTGTTGCAGAACCAACCACCTATCTAGTGAAGTATATACACTGGCCAAAACCAAGGCTTCTTCTGCATCTTGATCTAGCGGAAGACGAGACGTAGGAAGTGGTACACCCACTATACTGCAGAATGGAAGACCTCGGTCCACTTCTACATGGCATTTCATGGTAGACCAGTAAGGCAATTAGTAAATGATCAACTTTTTTATGTCTGGCATCTTTCTATGCATTTGAACATTTAGGTTCCATATGTTTGTACCTGAATCTACTAAATAGGTACAAATAATGTAAGAGTCTCTAAACTACTAGAGACCAAAATCAAAAGTTCTGGAGACTCCCTGCCCACCATCGTATTAGGAGATTGATGTTGGTGACTTGTAACTAATGTGTTCAAGCCTAAATCTGGTCATAGGCATTTGTCTACATCATCTATATGTGACATATGATTCCTACAGAGAGCAGGTACTATGATCATGACAAGGCTAGATGTGGTTTAGGTTCATGTAGCAAGTGTTCTATCACCAAACCTGTACAAAATTACCTCCTCTTTGTTCATGCTTCAACTGCTATCAAGCCAAACATGAGCAAACAATGTTTAGGCTATGTTTGAATTACTTACGGATAAGGGAATTCATTCTAAGTTGAATACTAAGCAGAACACTAGCAGCAATCTATCATCTTATTAGCTGACAGGTTTACATTCCTAAGACTTGCTTCAAAGAAAAAGGACTCACTTCAAGCTGTTTTCTAAACCATGGTTGAAGCTACAAAGTCTGTTCAACCAGAAGATTACCTTCTTAACAAATAATTCGATGTCAACGGAGTTACATCAGTAAATCCTTTTTCTCTTGTTGATACTTTTTGCTTAATGAAATGTTATCTAAAAGTTTCAGAGTTGCCTCCTCATCCGGTTGTGCTATTTATGCAGTTTGGACTTGATATTCTATTCTCTTCTATGTAAACCATACACATTCTTCCTTATCTTACAAATTTGAAACTGGAATTATGAATCTTTTAAAAGCATTAAACTCTTTTTGCTTCCTATTTATAATTAATGATAAAGAAGAGACTATAACAAAAGATTAGCATGTTAAACATGATCACCACTCAATTAGTAATTCTAAAATGAACTGTTTCTGTGCTACAATATAAAGTATTAACTTGTCCAGTCACCATTATCCAAAAACTAGTATTTTTAACATTTTTTATACTTCTCAAAAATTTTACCTGCTGATTGCCACAACTCCCATATGAAATCTATCTCATTCTCTTGGATTCCTTTTAAACACCCACAAGTTGACATAAAAATTTTTATGCCACCTAAGATATTAGAGTCATCTTACACAAACTGCATGTATGTAAAATATTTCATTTGCACAATCCTTAACTCCATAGCAAAAACATGTTGTATCTGGGTGAACTCACTCTTACATTATCCAATCTGTATCATGATTGCAATGACGACTAATCTACTAACAAGAATGACATCCACTATGGTCTTATCAAGAAAGTATGTGGGATTTTAAACATTGGAAACTTTGATGAAATTAGTGGAACTGTTTTCAGCATAAGATACCATACAGAAAACAGAAGTTGACTTATCTTTAATTAATTTAATAGATGTATTTGTATCATTAAAAAAACTTGACCTCTTATGTATACATATACATAAGATATATGTATATGTAACTTTAATTAATTTAATAGATGTATATGTATATGATACACTATGATTAGTGTTAGATATTTCTCCAATACAAAGCACAACAGGAAAAAGAACTATGGCAATGTCTAGTAGCATGATAAAATAGTATCAAAGCTGATACCTTCTGGCAAAGCAACAGTCACAAAAAAGCAGAGCAAGTTCATTTCGATTGTCAAACAAGAACCTGAAACACATGAGGCATCTTCAAGTTGGCATGAGATAATGAATAGTTTAACTAACTAAAGAAAGCATCACATATCTTAATTTGTACAAAAATAAGCATTCGTAGGTGTATCAAGTTACATACCTCTCATTCTTGATCATCTTGACAGCAGACAGACTATGGTTGGGGATTGTGTAACTCAAGACATGGACTGTAACCAAATCGTTTCCATGATGATCCAATAATTCTGAAGTTTCTGTAATGTGTAAGCAAATCATCATATGTTAGCCTGGAGCAAGATACCTATCTAGTCAGATTGCATTTTCCACATCTAGAAGCACACAAAAAACCTTTAGTTTTGCCCTTGATCACAGAAAATTGCTTATCAACAACATGCAAAAACTCATTTTGATAACGTCGCATCAGCGAAGTAATATATATGAGAAAAGCTCTAACAAGAAATTGCATAAGTAACAGATGACACCTCTTCAAGACAAAGTAATCTATGTTTACAACTGTGACTGATGTACTTGAGATTTACATGCCACATAAAGGAGTTGAATTGAGACTCTCTTGAGGATTTTGGAGGCACAGTATCCCATGTCAAAAGGTTGCAGTTTCAGGTCAACTTAACCTTTCTAACAAATTCCATGATTTGGCAGATTTAATGATGAATACTTTGCTGGTTCTTCTCTGACAAAAACGAAGACTCCTTACTGCTTATTATTTGAATCAAAGTGATTGTTTGAGAAGCTTTCTTTTCACAATTCTGCTCACTTGATATCGGTAGCTTCGGTAGAAACATTCTCCCTTTCTTCGAGCTCATGGGCATCCTCATCCGTTTCTTCAATGATAGAGGATCTACAGGTAAAATAGAAGACTGCGCTCATCATTGAATCTACTAGTACAACAAACGAATACATGAAGACGAGAAGTGGCCCCTCCCACAGCCGCGATGAACCATCTCCGTAGCTCACCGTCTTCACTCTATGCTCGAACAGCCCCTGCACGAAACCCATGCCAATCGTCGAACCAAGAAACATCGACAGCCCCACCTGTCTCTTCCCCCTGATCAGTCTGACCGACCTGAGGAAAGCGCGCAGGCCAGAGATGTCTTCTAAGACGGATACCACGCTCGCCAGGTTGCAGACGATGATGGTGTGAGCGTAAACAATTGAGAAGACGAGCACGACAAGTAGCGCCGGGTAGACGATGATTTCGGGCGGGTAGCCCAATATAGCGCACATATTGCAGACGAGCAGGAGAAAGGCGAGGAACAGAACAAGGCTGGCAGAGATGGCGGCGCAGATCCAGAGGTAGGTGAAGAGAATGCAACGCCAGATCGGGCGCACGGCGGCGAAGAACTCGACGCGGCGGACCTTCCTGCCGGCGTAGGAGCAGGCGACGGAGTAGGCAATGGAGGAGCGGGCAAGGAGGAGGGCGGTGAAGAGGAGGGGGAAGCAGGCGGCGGCAGACAGGAGGATGGCAACGAAGTGGCGGCAGAGGTGGAAGAGGGGACGGGCGGGGGGGAGGCCGCTAGCTACGGCGAGGAGGGCGAGGCGATGGGAGAGGAGGGCGGCAGTGGCGGGAGGGACGAGGGCGCCGGAGAGGAGAGCGGCGGAGACGGGGCAGATGAGGGCGAGCGCGGTCATGAAGGGGGCAGGATCAGCTCGAAGGATCCGCACGGTCTCACGCAGGATCTCCAGCGCTCTCGTCGGCGGCGCCCCGCCTCCGACCCAGCCGCCGATGGCGTCCATTTGGATCTCTTTTCTCCTCCTCCCTCCTCCTTGAAGACCAAGATGCGTCGTCGCGGGGTGAGAGATTTCAACAAGTCGTCACATTTATCCCAAACCCCGACGGCGAGGAGGAGGAGACGAAGATAGAGAAAAGACTTGCTTTTGGGCGGAGTAGTATTCCTCGCCCGACAACGTTGCCGAGGGAGGCCAGGGGGAAGCGCGACTACCAGCGAGAGGAGCGCTTGATGTCCGGTTATGATGTGATGCTGATGACGACGCGAATTTTAAAGTCACCACGTATTTGATGGAAGTCCAGCGGGCTGTGGTGGGTTTTAAATTTGGAAGGCTTCGCGTGTAGATACGCTTGTTCGATGCATCGTGCGTGGTTGGGTTGGTTCCTCGCGGGCCTCATATCTTTACATTGAACCTGCACGAAGCTTTTTGTCTTCTTTATGAAATTGAATTACCAAATATTTTATGATACAAAGAAGAACAAAAACAACCAACGTAGATGAGTGAGTGAGTGATTTCAGCAACAGCTGGTGCTCATACGTAGTACAACGAAAACCCTCAGTCCTCGTTGTCGGTGGTGACTTCGCCCACGCACCGACGACGACACCTGCGTTGTGCACGGTGAGTTGGGAGGACGAAGCCAATCTGCTGGTTGTGGGGAAAGATTGGATTTAGGAGCTATCTATGTATGTCGGTGACGGTAAATTGGTGATTGAAGCCACTGGAGATTGCTGGTTCTCTCTCTGTCAATCTGCTGTGAGTTGATTCTGAATCGAACAATGAAAGTAATCGTCACCATTGAAATGGGCTTCCCATCTGACCCTACTTGCTCATCCCCGCGCGGTTTTGGCCAATGCATGCTCTGCCAGAGTTTTCTGAATCGTACTCAAATGGAAGCTTAACCTGATTTAGTTCGGAAATAACATGGAATTTAACTGCTAAAATACAGCCAGAGAATAATCCTACAAGAATTAGTCAGGAATCTAGTGAATAAAAACACTTCACCATTAATTTAAAGGAGAAATCCATTTCTGATGACATTTATTTCTGCATCATGGATCTGAAACTCTCACTTGTATCCAAAAAATTGCCAACCAACATCATTAACTGGTTTTACAAAGCAGAAAAATGAAAAAGAAAGTGCTACTCATCACACACAAATTTTGTTGATAGGAGTAATAGAGGAAAAGTTAAAATATCTGTGTAAGATAAATTTGGTATGGTCCACTACTCCATAGTCATCGTTACCAAATCCCAGAGGCCGCAGAAATGTCACTTACCCAAAGGGGTACGTCTTCACGCATTTTAGATGCTTGTTGAATCTATAAATGTGGCCACAAGTGAGAGTGACAGTGGTTACATGTCCCTCGTAATGCAATCTTGTGATAGAATTTTTGTTCCTAGTCCAAAACCAGGTTTCATGGAGCTTCCCTTCTTTCCAGCGGATGTTAACAGTCGTACCACCTCGTGCTTTCAATCCTCTTACACAACCTGTAGTCCACTTGTCCCGTGGGAGTGCAGGGAGTAAATACAGGTCGCGATCGGTGCTTTGTACGAGCATTTCTGCAATTGCTGCTGGAAAACTGAAAATAAAATAAATTCAAGTATGGTATTAATAAAAACCAGAAAGTTCTTTTGCGAAAATAAATCACCACTTGCCATAATTAGGAATCGTAACACACTATACATCTAACAGTATAAACATTTATACCCAAAATTTGCATCAATCTGGAAGGGAGGATGAGCTGTGAACAAGTTGCTGTACAATCCTCCTTCGTAATCTGCCTCATGATCAGGATCAACCAAGATAATCAACTGCTTGATCATCGTGTATGCATGTTCGCTGTCCCGAAGACGAGCCCATAAAGCCATCTTCCATGTAGTTGACCATCCTGGACCAGCATCCCCTGAAACAATTAACCAAAGCTTAGTCCAAGGAAACTGAGGTTGACAGGTCATATCCTCTAATGATCATCATAAATACATTTTTTTTTGTCAATGTTCAAAAAATATTCTTTCTAATCTTATGCTTTTGAATGGTCAAATTGTATCTGATGCAATATGACCATGAAGCATGTTACCATGCTGTGAATATCAGTTATAGATGGTCAATTTTTTGCATACAAGATATGTTGATTTCCTTAATCTAGGTAATATATTATGAAAAGTTGGAAACCGTAACTTTCCTAATGTTGTTTCAAGTAGCATATACGGACCTTTAGTGACAATGATATAAATTTCAGTTTTGTTAATTAGCTATATGCAAGTTAAGAAATAATTCATTGTGTCTGGCAGGCAAAATTTGAACAGAATAATCTGTTGTGGTGTTCTATTTGTGTTCACCTCTCTTGTAAAGGCTGTTAGCAGCAGCTTTACATAAATCAGGCGTTTTTCCAATTGTTATTGTATGGCCAGGGAAAAGACCAAACAAGTGTGAGACATGTCGATGGTGGACATCTGGATCTTCAAAATCTTGTGCCTGCAAATGCCCAAAAACATGTAGAACCTCAAAACCCGCATGAAACTTTGAACACGAATAGATCATTGCAAGAAAAACAGTGCAGATGAAAGCAATGAAACTAGACTTCAACTTGCCCATTCGATGATTGATCCATCTCTAGAAATTCTAGTTGGAGGTAGCCGTGAAAGTGCCTTCTTGATCTGCTTGACAAATTCGCTATCAGAACTCCCCAGTACCTGTGATTGTGGTGGGAAAAAATCAGTCTTTGTTTAAAGGACAATAGAAAAAAGATATACACATAGTAGACCAAAAGTGGCATCAACAGATCATAAATGTCTTGGTGACGTAGAGGTTTCAAATCATAATTACCTTATCGGAAGAGATAACTGCAGAAAACACTTCTTTTATGATGGCTATATCCATTGTTGTTGAATAACTAACACTGGCAGTCTTACCATCTGGAGCTATAAAAGAATGCTCTGGAGATGTTGAAGGATTAGTTTCCAAATAACCTCCACGGCCTTCAATCAGCCAGTCTAACAGAAAGGAAGCACATCCTTTCAGAAGAGGGTATGCTGTATTTTGTAAAAAGTCCTAAAAATACATGCGAATAATCAGTGAACAGAAGAGCAGTGAATAATCAAAGTCAAACAAATAAATACTACTGTTTCCTTGTTGGCTATATTGACTAATATGCTGTAAGATCTTGGCACTCTTTTCAATAATTCAAATGAGTAAAAAAATATCATGGAATTTCTTTTTCTTCAATTTATGATGACTACCAGAGATAGCTACTGCATGTATATCAACTCAAACAAATTGAGGATTCAATGTTGATCAACTAAAAATTTCACGCATTCATGAAATATAAAGAGGGATATTATAACCCAAAAAATGAAGGACACAAGTAGTCAAACTTTAGTTTAGGTTGGCAAAGGAAACTCAGAAAACAATTAGATGTCCCATAACGTAGCATGGAAACAGAATAGTAGTATAACAAAATTAAAATCTTTATAAATTTACTTTATCCATTGTGTAGCTGTAATGCTCCCACAGATGTGTACAAAGCCAAGCCCCACCCATCGGCCAGAGAGCCCACAGTGGATCACCACGATCTGGTGATGTTTTTGCCCATAAGTCGGTGACTTGATGAGCCACCCAACCACTAGCTTCATAATTGACCTGTTTGGACAGATTGAGAATTGACAAGTAATTACATTAAAACCAAATTTTTGTTCAAGAAAGCAGATGATTTGGCAGGAGTAAAAGGGCCAAAATATTAAGTGATGCTTGCAAACTTACAAACTAAGCGATTTCCAAATACCATGTGTAGTAATGCAAACTATTTACATCATAAAGATCTAAGAGTAAGTTTTGCAAACTATTAAACTTTAAATTTACAGCAACTACTTTAAGGCCCAACCTGAATAATAGTACAGACCAATGTAAAATGACACGTTCAATAATTTCAAACATTTTTGCTGGACTCAGAATTCTTATAAAAAATCTAGACATTCATTAATGCAATTGTTAGCATGTAATCTCAATAATGTCTGTTACACAAAAAGCCATATTATCACATATAGCACCACTCCCTGCTAAGCTTATCCTTGCTCAGTATCTTTGATGGAATTCCACCTTCTCTTGATTAAGCTTACAACTGAGGGAACACAATGTTACTAGAAGTAGGAGCCAGGTTCTAAGCATGTTTAGAAAAAACTAACTTCACTAATGCTCTTCCGATTTTCATTCAAACATGTTCTTTTCCAGCAAAAAAGAATTCTCCAGATTATGTTTCTATATGAGACTAAAGATCCTTGGATACCCCGAGAATAGTTCTTGTAATCAAATCAAATATTTGATTAAGAATTAATTATATACTTCCTTACTTGCCATCGTAATTTAGGGAATATTAATTTGTATTTCCTTGTTTACCATTGCAAATTAGGAAATGACTATTAAGCATTCTAAATAGAATTAGGTTATATTTTTTAACATATTAAATCAAAATTAATATTAAATAATTACGAAAATTTAAAGAAAAAATTCCTTTAATGAAAGGCTCACCTACTTCTATTTAAGGGGAGGGATTCCTCTCCTTCATTCCTCACCTAGCCGAGCCCAGCAGTGGAAGGAACGAGGAGTTGTATCCTGCGGAGGAGATGTAGGTTCCCTATCTTTCTTAAAGAAAAATAATAATAAAAAATTTTATTTTATTAAATACTGAAAGTTTTATAGTTCAAAAATATTTGTTCTTAGATTTAAATATAGCATATATAGTTTTAAAATATTCTGCAATCATCTTATTTAAAGTTTTTATTTATGAAGTAAACATACTAGCATTTTATATGTTTTATGTTTTAATGCATGATATTTCTAGTCTTATTTGAATAAAACTTTTATGTTGATTAAAATAGTATCTAAAAAAAATTTGACATTCTTTATATGAAATTTAAAATGTGTTATAAAAATTTTAAATCTTGTTTGAGATTAGATATGAATTGAAAGCATGATCTTTAATTCTTATTGAGGTTATGAAGTTATTTTTTTTATTAAACTTTATCTCATATATTGTTTTCAGTACTCTTCGATATATAAAATTATTAGCAAAAATATATTGTTTGAAAAGAAATTGGGTTGAAACAACCCGCAGGCCAGGCCCAACCCATGAGTCAGGCCATAGCCCATTAACTAGGCCCAATCAGCAAACCAGGCCCAACCCATAGGCTAGGCCTAGCCCACGGGTCAAGCCCTAGCCGTTGGCTAACCCAGCCCAGCCCAACATAGGCAGTCATATGTGATTATATGATTAGTCTATGGGCCAGAGGCCGACCTAGCCTGATGTGGTGCCTGCATAATCATGTGCAAATGCAAAAGATCATTATATTGTACATTTGTTATATTTGAGCCCAAATATTGATTAAACTAAACCAGATTTGATCAGCTAGATCAATTCAAGGTAATTCCGAATTGGTTGGCTTATTCAAATCTGTTTAACTTAGATTGCATCTAATCTAGTCCAAATTATACGAGTCTAGGGTGATTCCAGACCAGTAAATGAGGATTAGAGATCGGTTCAACTAGGCTCTAGTTAAATCGAGTTCAATTGGACAGATTGAACTAGAGTTCAAATCAATTAAGGGATAATTAGTAGTATTTAGTATAAAAGATATTGAAAAAGATATTTTGATATATTATTACATCACGATAGGACTAGTATAAGATGATGTTACTTTCTTGCCGAGGGCAAGTAGGACGATTCCCTTCGGGGTTAGCAGGCCGTCAGACATGGCTAGAAGATTCCTCCATCCACAGTTGGGAGGAACATGTCCCCACTTTGGCTGGTGAGGGATACCACTCTATCTATGATTGGGAGTGCGATATGAATTTGTCTCTATCCGCAGTTGGGAGAACGCAAACTCATCCCGTAGGATAAAACCTCACCATCTGCAGTTGGGAGAGTGCTCCTTCGAGTATTTGATATACGCCAATGGGATGATTTATTTTGATTATGTATTTATTTTGAGTTGACTTTTGGGGTTCCTACTCAGCGTTGCTGAATTTTATTTATTTTTTATTTTCAAAGCAACCTCCCCACTAGGTAGAGCCACTTGGACATTCCTTTAAGTTAGCATTATCATGTTCTTCAATAAATATTTTTCACTTTTAATCAGATGAATAAAAAAATTATAATAAATGTTTACATATTATGAATAAAGTAATATTATTTTTGGTTTTGAATGTGTGGAAGATGTGATCCTACAAAAAAAAAGGGTCTAGGATGTGACAGTTCTTGTGCTTGATCACAAGAACTCTAACCATTTGTAGTTACCTAAGAAATATCCCTTGATTTAGTTGTATATTCCAAAGTTATTTTTACAAGAATGAGGAACATGCTAAAAGGCATTTTCAGGAGACTGATACTTGCAAATTTTGGTCTCATGCTTAGTTACCAGCTAAGTGATTTCCAAATACCACGAGTAGTAATGCAAACTACTTACATCATAAAGATCCTCCTCTTTAATAGTGAGTTCAGCGAACTATTCAACTTTTAATGTACAGCAATTACTTTAAGGCCTAACCTGATCAATAGTACAGACCAATGTTAAATGACACGTTCAATAATTTCAGACATTTGCTGGACTCAAAATTCTTATAAAAATTTAGACATTCATTAATTCTATTGTTAGCATGTATTCTCAATAATGTCTGTTACACAAATAGCCATATCATCATATATAAAACCACTCTAAGCCTCAAAAAGAGGAACAAGCTAATAGGCATGATCAGGAGACTGATGCATTCAGAGGGGAAACACAAGGATCAGATAGGCTTGGATTTTAAACTGAGGCTCAAAAGGAGAACCATGCTTTACTGTTCTACAATTTAAAATCAAACTTACTGATGGGAGGTGTTGGGAAAAGGCAGCACAGGTAACAAAACTCTTTTGTTAGTGTAGCTATAAAGGAAAAAACTAGAAACTCTGATATCACTAAGTAATGTAATCAACATTCATGATTTTTCCGGTTGCATTTTGACAAGTCATGTTAAGTTGGGCAAGGAAATTAATACAATGTCTTAATTGGCAAATCAGAAAAGTTATGAAAATTGATCTTGTTTTAAATCTCTCCGATCCAAGAAATTAGGAAGTTCAGAAATTGCAGTAATTGCACTTAAGACATTAGCAATTAGCAAGTTCAGAAATACACACACACATATATATAGACATTAGCAAGTAAAGAAATTGCAGTTAAAAAGCTAAGCAAAACATTGTTATCAATTCTGTTCATATCAATCAAATGTAAACTTGCAACAGACATTCCAAGTGCAAGGAAGTGTCAAATATAACACTGAAAGTTTATCCAGAAAAACATTTCATTGTTCAACCTAATGCTGCTTTTCAACATACCAAACCATACAGATTCATATCAGGTAGAAAATATGATCAAGAATGACAAGAAATCTTACTTTTGCTGTTTTACTCCCATTACGTGCAAGAGAAGCCATAAAATCAAACAGTGGTTCTTGGCATTCACTAAGATTGCAAGGAAGAGATGGCCAGTAATTCATTTGCAAATTGATGTTCATGTGAGGAGCTCCACTGAAGGAAATAAAAAAAAGAAAAAGTCAACAGTAAGCTTTTTCATCATTAATGGAGCAAAGTTGGTGAACAGTAAATCAGTACAGCATCTCTAGTTGACATAAGCCAATGTCAATATATTAGACATCAATATTCAGTATATTTCTTTGTTACACAAACTACAAATTGTTCCGTAGTTCATTGATACCAACATTATGACCAAATAGTTATTTAAAGACAGATGCTACATACAATTACCAAGAAGAAAAACAGCAGAATCGGGTTAAGATAAAACCATGAGTGCAACTCTAAACAATTTGTTTTTCTTAATCCGTTTTCATGTACTCCGGAAGTCGTGAAAGAAATTGGTCTGATGAATTAAATAAAATTTTATATTCTGTATAATTTAACATTAATTAAGTCTAGTAGCAGCAAACAATCAGAAATGCAGCATTTTATGATGTGCAAATTAGAGCACATATTATCAATGAGCAATCTAGCAAATCAGCTGCAAAGTATAGTTTTTTTTTTCTTTGCCTTTTAACTTTAACTCTAATATCAAGTTCATCTAGTCAGCTCTGGTGAAAGTTGATTCCGATGGCAAAAGAGGATGTTAGCAGGGTCAAAAGTGAGCAAACAGCTTATGACATACAACTCTATTTTTGTGCAAGCATATCTAGGTAGTTGTGAGAATGAACTTCATATGGTACCTTAAACATCATAAGTTCAGATGATAGGTAAAACATAGCACAAATAAGCACAAAGACAATGGTAAGACATACTCCCATGCTGGCTCAGTATCCTTGTTCCATATTCCTTGTAAGTTTGCAATCTGAGTTCCAGGCCTTGAACAAGAGATAAGCAAATAACGACCATAATGAAACAAAAGATCTACCATGGAAGGATCTTCATCATTTTTAAAAGATTTCACTCTTTCTGCTGTAGAAATGGTTAAAGAAGCAGATCTTGATGAATTTTCTTTTTCTACACTGGGCACATCTGAATCTGTTATATGACCTTTCTGAACAGGAACAAAATCTTCCTCTTCAAGTGCATTATTAGATTCTTTTGACAGTTGCAAAGTAACACGATTAAAAAGCCTTTGATAATCATCCAAATGATAGGAATATAGCTGAGCGTAAGACATGTTCCTAATAGAATTTATAGTATTCAATGCAGCCGATGTAGGATCCTTCTTTGAATCTGAAGGCTTTGTGAATGGCCCTTCAAATGAGGAAGAAGCTGCAAGAAGCAAAATAACCCAATCTGCACCTTCAACTTTCAATTTCCTATCATCTAGGACCTGTACTTTACTACCATCACCGCCAAACTGCAGATCGAGAATTACTGAGAACTTAATTCCACTTGATTTCTCAGGTTTAATTTCCCCATTTGAGATTATTTGTCCAGGGCAACTACCTTCCATGACTATCTGACTTGTCCCGTTTACACTAGAGTGATGATGTAATTTGCTGTCTAAATATACTATGAAGGAAAGCGACCCTGCTTTATCTGCAGAAAACTTGGTGACAAGTACTTGGTGAGGATTTGAAGAGAAGTGTTCCCTCGTAAACTCAACATCTTCAATGGTATACTTGACATTTACTGTCGCAGTTTTCAAGTCAATATCTCGATAGTAAGCACTATATCTAGTATCTGAATCTCCAAACTCTAGATTGATGTCGCCGAGAGGCTGGTAGACCTGCAATTGAAAAGAACAATTTTGAGCTAGGATTATTAACAAAAAAAAGTAATATTTCTTTTTGTTTCTCATCTAGCACACATGACACCCAGGCAGCAAAACTTAATTCTGGCCACTGCAGCAATGTTTAACAGAACAACACTAGAAATTAATCCTCAGATCCGATAACACATTCTGCTGCTTTATCTTGTACGTCTGATTAGCCATAGATATCTCAGTTTAGAATTAAGATGATTTTAACAGGAGAAAAGTTGTCCACTTTTGTTCATCAACAGTACAACATACAAGCAGGGGAAGATGTAAACAACACCAATAAACAGAATGCATTCTCAATGATTATGCAAAGGTAGAACGAGTAACGTACAGCAGACTGGAGACCAGATAAGCCCAAGGCAGCGAGTGAAGCTGCTGCATACTCTCCACTGTCCACCAGGCTTCTAACTTTGGCGAGCACGGCAGGCGCATCTGGATTCGTATAATTGCCGGGCACACCAGTCCATAGCGTATCATCTGCACAAAAGATCCGCGTTTCCCTGGCTTCAGCTCTATGATCAACCAAATATAAACAAAGAAACTCTCTTTTTTAATCTGTAGGAAGTTTTCAACCGTAGATTATTCTGAGAACCGCAGAAACCAAAAGAACATAAAGTTCGCCACGTTCTTTGCTGTTCGATTAATTAGCTTCGTTAACCAGCGGTAAAAGAAAAAAGATAAAGGCATTAGAGAGGCAGCTTACGGTTAAGTTGGATGGTCTCGGAGGCGACGCCGCCCCACACCATGGCGCCGAGGCGGCCGTTGCCGAGTGGAGCCGCGTCGGTCCAGTGCGGCGCGGGGGAGGTGAACACCACCTTGAGCGGTCGCTCCTCCTCGTCCAGGAGCCCGGCGGCTGCGGCGGCCCGCCACGCTGCCGCGTCAGCCCCCCCGGGCCGCCCCACCCACACCCATTCCTCCTCCGCTCTATCCATCGCGACAGACGGAGAGAGAGAGAGGGGGGGATGGAACTGAACTGAGAGGGACAGAGGCGGATGGCAGAATTGATGATTTTGTTGCGATCGGCACGTGAAGCTGTGCAGCGATGAGAGAGAGAGAGAGGCCGAGGCTAACAATCAAACTCGTCCTACACCTCGCTGTTCGAGTTCGGTCTGACGCCCGGCTCAGCATCATTTGGCACTACGCAGTTATTAGACTCGGTGCCAATCCAGTTCATCGTCCTTTTCCTGTTTCTCGTGAAGTCTAAGCGACCACCCTACTTTTCTGCTAAGACTACGAGACTGGCGATCTACTTATGCAACGAGGGATTCAAAACAGGGCGTCATCTAAAAGCCCGTGTCGCGGGAGCCCGCCGTCTGCACGGTGACATCGAGAAACCGCGGCCGGATGCGGAGCGGAGAGTTGCAGTGTTTGGTGGGGAGAAGCAGGAGGTGGGCCTCGTGCGGCGTGCGCCCTCCAGAGTTGCTTTTGGCCCGTTGGTCGACGGCGAGAACACGAAGCGGGGTAGCTTTGTTTTGTCTTTTCTTTTTAGTTTGAGGGTTACGTGCAAGCTGATCCATACGCCGGTAGAAGCGTGGTGTGTGTTCGGTGCCTGACGCATGATCTTTCTCCTGCGGTACTGCTGGATTCTGATGTGATCCCGTTCGAGTAGAAGTTTCCCTTTCAACCCCCATCGATGCCTTATCGGGATGACAGAGAGGTCGGTTCGTAATCACCGGTAATTGTCTTTCTTAATATAAATTACTTACTATAAATTAATATATTATTTATTCGAATTATTAACTTCTTTATTTATATAATATATTAAGAAAATAATTAAAAATAAAAAATCATATGATTAAACTAGTAATTTTACCAACCAATTAAATTATTAATTAATTTATTTACTAATGAATAATGTGATTTTTAGAAAGTAAATAATTTATATTATATTTTATGTGAATCATAAAAAATGAATATTATATTTTTTATTTTTATGAGTAAAAATAAAATAAAAATAAATTAAAAAATTAAATTATTATTATTTTTAAATTATTGACTTTTGCTATCTATACAGTATGATTAATGAAATGATTAGAATTGATTTCTTTCCTTAATCACGTGAACATATTAGTAACTTTATCAATCAATTAAATTATTAATTGATTTATTTCCTAAACGAGTGATGTTATTTTTAGGAAGTAAATCCTTCATATTTTATTTTATGTATAAATCATAAGAAATGAATATTATATTACTATTTTTATGTGTGAAAGTAAAATAAAATTAAATTAAAAATTAAAAAAATTAAATTATTAGTTGATGATTTAAATAATAATAATATTTTTTATGATGTTAGAATGATTATTTGACTTAATATCATAATATTTTAATATTATGATATAATTATGAATGTCAATAGGAGTCTTAACGTTGCATTAAGACATTTATGTTTGCAAATAAAGAAAAAGAAAATAAAAAGGATTTAGAAATTTTTAGGGGTCAAAAATGGATATGGGTAAAAAATTTCTGCAGATCATAGACAAAATCAGAAAAATGTGTAATCAACGTGCAATGTGTTTCGTTCAGCATAATATCTCACAAAAAAAAAAAGGTTTTCTTTTCTTAAGAAATCAACGTGTATTATGTTTCGTATTTGATTTTCAGAAAAAAAATATCAAAAAGAAATTTCAGTATCAAGTTAAATATTAGATATTTTTCTTTCTGAGATAAAAAAACAATAAACTTCTTCAAGTTATTTTTGATGGATTTAAGTATATTAGGATAAACAAAAAAAAACTAATCTTTTTGTGTTTCATTTCGATACTTTCATTATAATCAAATAACGAATGTTACCTTTAGACTTATGTACGATAATACACTAATCGGATATCTCAAAAGAGGTATTATTATTATTATTATTATTATTATTATTATTATTATTATTATTATTATTATTATTATTATTATTATTATCATTAATAGTATCGTTTAGTTTGTTTCACTAGTTTAATACAAGAGGTAGAGGGTCAAGATTTAAAAATAAAATTATATGATTATTATTATCATGTCATGTTCATTCTACTGTATAGATTAGGGCAAAATGGATAATATAATATGTTGTTTTATGGGTTCTAAATATGATTTCTCAAATTTATTAAAAATAAATAATGAAATCATATTATCGTCATGATTGTTTAAGTTTGAGGCAAAGCTCATATTGAACGTCATTAGAATCATTTAAAACAACGACATTGAAAACTTGATATATCTACATAAATTATTACACATTTGTTTATAGACTCACTTAGCATCTTAAATTAATCCACTCGTAGAGGAACTCGCCCCTCTAACAATCTTTTCCTATTTAATAACTTCGTATGCTTATTCATTTTCTCTTTATAAAAATGGTCATAAACTACGAGGGTGAAGAGGTTATGATTGAAACTGATAAGTGTGATACGGAATAATAAACTAATACTTGAATGTCATATAATCTATATCTTAGCATCACAGAATCTACTCGTTGAAGTCATGTGATTGAATCAATACCTTATTATCACATAATCTATACGATAGAATCCTTGACACTAGGTGCCTTACATCTTGATGCAACTTGATAAACATCCATCGTCATGTGATTGATGATGAAAATAAAACAGAAATAAATTTTATATATAAACAAATACTAACAGATCGTCATACATAACAGAATCAAACAAAAATCACAATCAAATGAACACCAAGATTTACGTGAAAAACCCCTTCAACTTGAAGGGTAAAAACCACGAGACAAACCAGAGAAAATTTACTATCAAAATAATGAATATATAGATCTCAAGGTTTTTTGTCCAAGCCCAAAGCAACCGCCACAAGAGAATCATAAGGATATAAGGACTATAATACCAAACACAATATCCAAAATATTCTCAAGAGATCATAGTTAGAATCCATTGTAAACTGATCTAACCTGAGATATGAATGATTGAGAATAATCTTTTCCTTTCCTTGTCTTCTTCCCTTTCCTGGATCTCTTATTTTCTTGCCTCTATTGTCAATCTGCAGTCTTCTTTATCTCTTCAATATTTTCAACCATCGCTGCTCTCTTAATCTTAACTCTAGCCACCTAATCTAGGGTTTAGGTGAATATAAGTGAGGTTCGAGTTTCACTAAAGCCCATTATGGGCTGAATCTGGGTCATCTGCCCAACAACCTCCCCCTTCGGCCCATAAGGGAGGTTGTCTCATGACTCCTCAATGTGAAGCCATGCCGACCAGCTGTCGGCACATCTCCTGTCTCTCTTTCGGTAAAGCTTTTGTCAACAAGTCTGTCTCATTATCATTTGTATGAATTTTCTGAAGCTGTAACTACTTTTCTTCAAGCACATTTCTGATCTAGTGATATCTGACATTTATATGCTTTGACTTGTAATGAAATGTTGGGTTCTTGCACAAATGGATAGCACTCTAGCTGTCACAATACACCATATAGTTTTCATGTTTCATCCTTAATTCTTATAAGAATCCTTTCATCCATAACATTTCTTTGCAAACCTCTGTAGTAGCAATATATTATGCCTCTATGGTGGAGAGAGCAATACACCTTTGTAATCTGGACTGCCATGATACAGCTCCCCCTACAAAAGTAAGTACAAAACCTGATGTGGATTTCATTATGTCAATATCTTTTGTCATATCTATATCTGTGTAACCTATCAACACAAGCGGGCTACCTCCAAAGCTTAAACAAACTTTAGAACTTACTCTAAGATACCTAAAAATCCACTTAATTGCTGCCCAATGCTCTTTACCTGAATTTGTAAGAAATCTGCTAGCAACACCCACTGCATATGCGATATCTGGCCTCGTACATACCATCGTGTATATTAAACTTCCAATTGCTGAAGCATAAGGAACCTTTTGCATTTTCTCCTTTTCCTCATCACTTGACCGACTCTGATCTGAGCACAACTTAAAGGGACCCGCAAGAGGAGAACCAACTGGCTTTGCATTACTCATACTGAATCTGTCTAATACATTCTCAATGTATTTCTCTTGTGACAACCAAATCTTTCTCTTTCTTTTGTCACGAGAAATCTGTATGCCTAGTATTTACTTTGCTGGTCCCATGTCCTTTATTACAAAAGACACTCAGTTTTTTTTTCAACATGTCAATCATAGACATATCTTTCCCAAGGAAACTAAGAGAATAATAAAATTCTCACCAAACCGTTTGATGTACACACAATGATCTGAAGTTGTTCTTTTATATTTATTTTCAATCATAAATTAATCAAACTTTTTATACCACTATCTTCGAGCTTGCTTCAACCCATACAAGCTCTCCTTCAACTTGCAGATAAGATTTTCTTTACCTTTGACTTTGAATCCTTCTGGTTGCTCCATATAAATTTTCTCTTCCAAATCACCATAAAGGAAAGCTGTTTTCACATCTAACTGCTCAATCTCTAAGTCTAAATTAGCAGCAATACCAAGAGCAACACGAATAGAAGATATTTTAACAACAAGAGAAAAAATCTCTTCAAAGTCAATACCTTTATTTTGACCAAAGTCTTTCACAACCAATCTAGCTTTATACTTTGGTTGAAAATAATATTCTTGAGTCTTCAACATGAAAACTCACTTGTTCTTCAAGGCTTTACTTTCCTCTAGTAGTTGCACCAAATCATATGTGTGGTTCTTCTATAGAGAATTCATCTCTTCATACATAACAATAAACCATTCTTTTTCTGCTCACTTTCAACTGATTCTTGGTAACTCTCTAGTTCACCTGCATCAATAAGTATCACATACTCATCTGTAGAGTATCTCTTGGAAGGTTGACATGGTCTATAAGATCTTCTTAAATGAGGTTATGTGGAACTTGTTCTCTTTCTTCTTCCTGCTCAACATATCTTGTAGGTAGATCAAAATCTGGCTCTACACCATCTTTCTGCATATCTCCTCCATCACCCTAATATATACTGGAGGAATAACTGGGTCACAGTCTACAAATCCCTCTGTAGAAGTCTTAGCTGGTGTCTCCTTCTTCAAATCCTCAATGGTTTGATCCTTAAAGAAGACAACATCTCTGCTTCTGAACACCTTATGCTTTTCTAGATCCTAAAACCTGTAACCAAACTGATCATGTGAGTAACCAAGAAAAATATACTCTTTTGTCTTACCATCCAGCTTGGACCTCTCATTGTATAGAACATGTGTAAATGCACGACAGCCAAACACTCTTAAATGCCTATAAGAGACATATTTCTCTGACCATACATGTTCTGCAACATCACCATCTAGAGATATACATTGTGATAAGTTGATTACATCAACTACAGTTCTCAAAGCCTCATCCCAAAACCTTTTGGGTAGCTTGGCCTGTGAAAGCATACATTTGATCTTTTCCATGATGGTGCGGTTTATCCTCTCTGTAATTACATTATGCTGAGGCGTACCAGGGACTATCAACTCATGTTGGATATCATTTGACCTACAATAATCATTAAAGTATACTCATCACCATTATATGATCTTATGCATTTTAATGATCTTTCTGTCTCCTTTTTAACTCTGGCATAAAACTCCTTGAAGATATTAATAACATGGTCTTTAATCTTCAAAACATAGGCCCAAACTTTTCTGAAAAAATCATCTATAAAAGTAACAAAATAAAATGCACCACTGATACTAGGAACATTATCAGACCCACCATGAGTTTTTGTCCTCAAAGTACCACACACATCTGTATAGACATGGTCCAAGACATGCATTTTTCTAGATAAGGCAGCACTAACAAAGAAAACTCTATATTGTTTACCAGCCAAATAATCAATACAAGGGTTCAAACGTGTACCTATGAGGTATGACAATACCTCTTTCTTAGAAAGTTCTTGTAGCCCTTTCTCACTCATGTGTCCCAATCACCTATGCCATAACTCCATGCTGAAGTCTTTCTCTGTAGCATTCAACTGCTCACCACAAGCTTTAACATGCAATCTATACAATATATAACATTTCTTCTCATTAGCTACAATAAGAGAACCCTTACTGAGCTTTCATTGCCCTTTGTGAAATCTGACATCAAAGTCATCATCATCCAGCCTTTCAACTGAAATTAAATTCAGTCTTAATTCAACCATATGCCTCACATACTTAAGCACCAACTTGCAGCCAAGGTTAGTCTTTATATGGATATCTCTCATGCCAATGATGTCTACTGTGCCATAGTTGTCCATCTTGACAACACCAAAATTTTCAGACCTGTAAGTAGCAAAGAACTCCCTCTGTGGTGTAGCATGATAAGAAGCACATATGTCAATTATCCACTCGAGATCCTGGCACATATAAGAAAAAATATCATCAGAAGTAGATAAAATCAAATAATCACTACCTTACACCGTAGCTGTGATATTCTCTTTTGACTCTTTATGCTCCACTTCTTTTCCATTTTTCTAGTTCTCCTTAGGTTGCTTGCACTGATTCTTGTAATGTCTTTTCTCACCATAATTATAGCAAACAATATATTTCCTTGATCTTGACTTGCTTCTACCTATACGTGAATTATTTCTATCCTTTGACTTTGACCTTCCTCTATTCTCTGAGACAAGTGCTTGTTGATCAATCTGAGAAGTTGTTGAATTCTTTCTCCTCAACTCATCATTCAACAAACTACTTGTTACTTGACTCATTGTGATAATACCATCTAGTGCAGAATTACTAAGGGAAACCACCAGTGTCTCCCAACTTTCTAGCAAAGAACTGAGAAGTAACAATGCCTGTAATTCATCATCAAGAGACATTTTTATAGAGGATAACTGGTTAGTAATACTCTGCATTTCATTCAAATGCTCAGGAATAAAAGTACTCTCTTTATATTTAAAGTTCATAAGTTTTCTAATCAAGAAAACTTTGTTGCCAGCTGTTTTTATTTCATAAAGACCTTCTAACTTTTTCCAAAAAGAGTAAGCAGAACATTCAGTAGAAACATGGTGAAAGACACTATCATCTAGCCATTGTCGAATAAAGCCAACTATTTTTCGATCTAATCTCTTTCACTCATCATTTATCATAGTTGCGGGCTTTACAATATCCCTTTGCAAAGGTCCATATAAATCTTTGCAATACAAGAGATCTTCCATTCTTGGTGTTCATATCATCTAATTGTTTCCGTTTAAACTAATCATGCGAGAAACATTACCGGCCTCCATGTTCAGATACAAAAGATTAAATACCACCAAAACTCTGCTCTGATACCGGTTGATGAGAATAAAACATGAATAAACTTTGTATATTAACAAATACTAGCAAGCCGTCATACACAGCAGAATCAAATAAAAATCACAATCAGATGAATACCAAGATTTACGTGAAAAACCCCTTCAACTCGAAGGGTAAAAATCACGGGATAAGCCAGAGAAAATCCACTATCAATATAATAAATATACAGATCTCAAGGCTTTTTGTCCAAGCCCAAAGCAACAGCCACAAGAGAATCACAGGGATACAAGGATTATAATACCAAACATAATATCTAAAACTTTCTCAAGAGATCACAGTAAGAATCCACTACAAACTGATCTAACCTGAGATATGAATGATTGAGAATAGTCTTTTCCTGTCCTTGTCTTCTTTCATTTCCTAGATCTCTTATTTTCTGGTCTCTATTGTCAATCTATAGTCTTCTTTCTCTCTCCTACATTTTCAGCCGTCGCTGCTCTCTTAATCTCAATCCTAGCCACCTAATCTAGTATTTAGGTGAATATAAGTGAGGTTCTGGGTTGTAGGCTTTACTAAAGCCCATTTGGACTGAATCTGGGCCATCTGCCCAATAATTGACACCTTAGTGCATATGATCGACACCTCGATATAACTTAGCTAATACCTAGTGTTATATTGGTATCGTATTGTCATGGATTTAGTTGGTTTTGCCTATGTCGTGCGATACTCTTGCGTATCTATCCACAAAGGATCAGTCTCCCAAAAATCTCTTATAGTTCCTTAAGAACTTACAAAAGAGAAGATAAATTAGAGGAAATATTTAACTCGACTTCTTACAAGTAAGTATTTTAGCAATTACTTGATAATCAATGTAAATTACAAACATAAACCTTGCAAGCTTTGAACAATCGTGTAACTGCCACAACCAAAAGTCCTCGCAACTGCATGCATAAAACTATTACAAAATAAGATAATAAACTAGTCTTAGATATTATCCCAAAGGCCCAACCAATCATGTGCCACAAAGTAGCTCTTGGGACTGCGCTATCTGATACTCCGTACTACTATACGGAACTAAAAAATCTTCAAAATGTTTGCTTGGATGGGCTATTTCTGGGTAGTTTTGTCTCTATAAGATGACTATACATAACATGCATCTACAAATATGAAACAATTATAAAAGCTAACCAAAATGAGACTATCAAACCTACTATAAGCCCTCTGCATGTTGTGCAAAGCATGAACAAAATAAAAAAAATGGATATATATGAGCATTACATCGAACATCTTATTTATAGCTTTGTTCGTGACATTCTGCCCCACTTATTCCTTTGACATCCTCGTCGAAGCTTTTATAGATATTACATCTCCCTTCTGTTACTGAATCTTTAATCATCTGCTCCAGTTGTAATGCACTTCTTGGCTTCCAACTGTTCTCCATTGTTGTTTGTGAGTAATCGAACTTTGATATGTTATGCTGTCTCAATTCACGAATGACTAGAACTCTGGTGTAGGATTGATCGAGTTGTGTTGAACTTTATTGATTCTTATGAATCCTTTAAATAAAAGAAAATACTTTTTTTGTTATATACTAGTTTGTCAAATGTCTTACATCATTTGAATTGGGTGGATGTCTGTTAGAGCTTTAACGAGCATCATTTTGCATACTTTAAAGTTTTTGAAGTCTTTTCTTCACAAAATTTACTCATCGATTCCTCTTTCACTTAGTTGTCACTTCTAAGTAGATATATATTACTTCCACTTTTGATTGATATTTTGTTAGAAAATAAAGCAAGCAATCTACTTTTGGTATAACTGATCACCATTAGTGAGAATTTAACAACTGTTACCTTTCGCTTTCTTCGAATGGTCTTTGAACATATGCAGAGCTCCTTTGTTGGATAAATAAGAGAGATGTGGTACTTCATTTCGTCTGTTCTCTTAGAGGTAGAGAAGACAAAGTTTACTTGGATAAATAAGAGAGATGTGGTACTTCAAGCATCAAAATATTTGCTTACTCTTTGTTCAGACTTTCAAAGCATTCAAAATGTTTGTACTCATTACATTGAGTTAACTACTGTGATTCACCTTCCTATTGCAACCTTCTAGAATACAAAAAGTTTTGCCTAAAAAGAATAAAATTTTGCTCGGATATGGAGCAAGTCTCTAATAGCTTTTATAATATCTGGGATTGTAGTATCTTCCTCATCATTTCTATAGCCTACTTTAAGTAGAAAAGGTATAACACTGCCTATTTCATTATTTAGTCAAGCACTTATGTGTCCGCCCAATTCCCACACTTTCAGCTACTTTGATGAGAAGTTCGTTGATACCGATCTTACGAAGTTTCATATCCTCTACCCTTAAATCTTATTTGGATACTTAGAGTTTGCCTCTACATTCTCCACTCTCTCAGCTCCTTTCCATGACCATATGCTCTCCTATCATGAGAGCAAGGGATTGATGACTTCATGAAAGTCTTGCTTCTATGGTACCATGGTATTGCCATGCCCAAGACCTTATTATCTGTTGCTTTGTATCTGTGTCTTTTTTTTATGATTGATAGATTTGCCTTTATGGTACTATGACACTCCTCATAGTCCATCACCATTTTAACTAATGTTTGGTTTTGAGTAGCTAGGTTCCTTTGGAACCATCATCACTTCCTTGCTCCTTTTGATCATCTGCTTTAGCACCTTTGTATTCTCCGAGCAGTTTTTCTTAATTGAGAGAAAGATAGACTGCGAGTCTTATGCATAGCCTCTGCCATCATGTTATAGGGTTCAAGCCGATTTTGTTCTCATTTGTTTCCTTGAAAATAACTTTTACTTACTTGGCCTTGTCCTCTGACTTGTCGAACTCTCCTAAATGGCTATGGAGCAATCTAACTCTTCATTCGCTCTAATCATACATTTATATGATTAGGTCCCCCCATGAGATTCATTATACTTATACTCAAAATTCTCCTTCTGTGGTCCACAGCCCTTATATGCTAATAACCAAGGCTTTCATTTAATGCAAAATTTGATGCATACATGGAAGACCTATGATATCATGACATTCGCTCCTTGAATATATAGTTTTTCTTGTCATCGTATTGTTCACCAAAGTAAAGATCCCAGTAACTCTTTCATTCATACTTTCGTTCGTATAATCAAATCCCTCGCACAACATATTCTATGTGTGTTGCCTTGTCTCAAATTATTCCTCCATGATCTACTGCACTATGTTACCTCCTGATGATATCTTCATCATATTTTGATCTTTATTGGATGAAATCAAACTATGATATCTCCATGTGTGACATCTGCCAGCACATTGCAAGGCCTTCGCAACCTCCGATTGTAGTTGCTCCTTTGACAATCGACATTCATCCACCCACTCTCATGTCGTACTCAAACAAATCATAGCTCTAGGATAATTTATCGCCTAGCAACTCCTAAAGTCCACTGACTTTGTAAAAATTGGTTCATCATTATCTAGACCTCATAATCTTTGTTATGTATTGCTTCCTTCGTGGCAATTCGGATGGTGGCACTATGATATATTCTTCAAGAATACTCATATTTATGTCCTATTGTCCTGTGCTAAGGTCTTCTAGCCCCAACTTTACCTTTGCAAGTTGAGTTGTCTTAGTTTCTCCATCAAATGTTTTGTCGAGATAAAGTACATGTACCTTGAAGCTCCTTTCAACTTTGGTATCATGTAGGATAAGTTTGTTTTATCATAACAAGAGACCTAAGGAATGACATGATCTCACTCTTACAATTGCAACAATTCATGTCATTGACTTTTGTCCAAGAAACATTTCATGCCTCTATTATATGTTATGTCTTCTATATTGAATCCCTTTATAAGGCTTGGGCACTTTAACAAATTCCACCCAAGTTGCTCCACTCTTTGATCTGCATTGAGTTGATAGTGGCCCTCGCGCCCACTACTTTACGTGTCAGTCTTTCATTGAGTCTGATCTCTACAATGACTCTAATTGTGCTTCATTTAATGTTGTCTTAAGTTACTTCATTTCTTGATCTCACAATACGTCTGCCAATGTAGTACCCCATGCAAGATCATGCGATAACTCATTGTCGCTCGCTCAGTTTGTTAAGCTTTATGGAGTCGTTGACTTTTCAACATGTGCGATTTGTTACATATGATTCTTCGTTTGAAGAATTGGGACTTATCCTTTCTGGATACATGTCTTGTTAGATCAACTGAACACAAATAATTGATTTATGTTATAATATATTAATCCTTAATTCATTGTTATCATAAATGTGCCCTTACTTGGGCGGGTGAAGGATACCACTCCATGAACTATTGGGAGTGTGATATGGGTTATCTCTATTCGTTGTCAAGATGAATTCATTCCGTAAAGTACGTCTCTCCATTTGTTATTGGGAGAATATATCATAGAGTATGATATATATCTTTATTATCGAATATATATATATATATATATATATATATATATATATATATATATATGTTACATATGATCAATGTAAGATTTTATTTATTACATAAAAGTTATATTTTTAATAAATCTAAGATGTGAAATACATAATCCATAGTTAATTCTCTTGTCTTGACAATTGATAGATAATATTTTGATACCGCCGTCGTTGTGATAGTGGACGACCACCTTGAAGTCGACATGACATCTCGGAATCGACGTAACGCATGTCACAACAGGCTCGAATAACCGCGCCACCCGAGTGTGTTAGCAAGCATCACTACTAACACGAACTAAAAAGCAACCAATGGACGTTGAAGAGCCCAAATACTTCTCTCAGCTTTACCTTTCGATGTTCGAGCTTGGTTTATCTGATTAAAATTCTTAACCAAATGAACAAAACATGACTTCAAATCCAAGAAACAATGATCATTTCTAGATATGATATGGAATCGTTATTATTGTCATCATTTCCTTTAGATATGATGGAAACAAGTGAAGATGATAAGAAATTTATCAATATATAGGAATTAGATTGTTCATATAAAGCTGATCGCATCACCCGGGAATATAAGAAGTTGTGGTGCCACAAATTTATGCGAGGAAAAAGACTGCTTTTTTTCAATAAGACCCAGTTCGTCGTCAAATAACGTACTAATTAAACGTGAAGGTTAGGTCATGTCATGTGAGAAGGAGGACGACGTCCCCTTGTTGAATGGCGACCACCCGCCATTGCTCGGGGACGGGTGTGTTCCATCACGCACGCAGGTTTGAGAACACCTCCGTCTTTGCCGCTTGCGTGCGTCAGTGGGGTGGGCAAGGGCATGTGAAGGCAGTCTTCGAGTGAGCGAGATCCATCATTCATGTCCGCCACGAGGAGAGAGAGTGCACATACTTCACCCATAATGACATCTTTCTGAGAACTGAAATGTTTCAAGATCAAAAACTTGTCAGTATGGCTGCCACACAAGACTTGATTGTGCACTGTTGATTCACTTGTACTGTGAACTTTCGTTGGTTGGTACCAGAAGCAATGCAGCAGGGAAAGCGAGGGCAAAGGGATGGGGCTGGTTTCTCTTCTACTGCTAAGTGCCACTTTCTTCTCCTGTCTTGAGCATCCATGGTTGGCCTCTCTCTTGTCTCTGAATTAAACAAGGATCACTCTCCTTCTTGTCTGTCAATCCGCTGTAAGTTGTTTCTGAATCGAACAAGGAAAGTAATCGCGGAAATAACATGGAATTTAGCTGGCTAAAATACAATCAGAATTAGTCAGAAAGAAATCCATTTCTGATATCACCTTTATTTCTGCATCAAGGATCTGAAAGTCTCAGTTGTTTGTATCCAAAAATTGCCAACCGACACCATTAAATGGTTTTACAAAGCAGAAAAATGAAAAAGAAAGTGCTACGCAAGTTTCTTGATAGGAGTAACGGAGGGGGGGAAAAAATAAAATAAAATCTGTGGTCCACTGTGGACTCACTCCATAGTAATCGTTACCAAATCCCTTACACAAAGGGGTACGTCTTCAAGCGTTTTAGATGATTGTTGAATCTATAAATGTTGCCACAAGCGAGAGTGACAGTGGTTACATATCCCCCGTAATGCAATCTTGTGATAGAATTTTTGTTCCTAGTCCATAACCAGGTTTCGTGGAGCTTCCCTTCTTTCCAGCTGACGTTAACAGTCGTACCACCTCGTGCTTTCAATCCTCTTACAGAACCTGCAGGCCATTTGTCCCGTGGGAGTGCAGGGAGTAAATACACGTCGTGATCGGTGCTTTGAACAAGCATTTCTGCAATTGCTGCTGTAAAGCTGAAGATAAAATAAATTCAAGTATGGTATTAATAAAAAGAAGAAACTTTTTTTTCTTTTTTTTGTTTCTGTGAAAATAAAATCACTACTTGCCAGAATTAGGAATCATCACACACTATACATATAGCAGTATAAACATTTATACCCGAAATTTGCATCAATCTGGAAGGGAGGATGTGCTGTGAACAAGTTGGTGTACAATCCTCCTTCGAACTCTGTCACCTTATTAGGATCAACCAAGATGATCAACTGCTTGATCATCGTGTATGCATGATCGCTGTTCCGAAGACGAGCCCATAAAGCCATCTTCCATGTAGTTGACCAACCTGGACCATCATCCCCTGAAACAATTAACCAACCAAAGCTTAGTCCAAGGAAACTGAGGTTGACAGGTCATGGTGTTTTTATCTGTGTTCACCTCTCTTGTAAAGGCTGTTAGCAGCAGCTTTACATAAATCAGGTGTTGTTCGAAATGTTATTGTATGGCCAGGGAAAAGACCAAATAAGTGTGAGACGTGTCGATGGTGGACTACTGGATCTTGAAAGTCTTGTGCCTGCAAAATATGTAGAACCTCAAAACCTGCATGAAACTTGCAGCACAAGAATAGATCATTGCAAGATAAACTAGACTTCAAACTTGCCCATTCGATGATTGATCCATCTCTAGAAACTCTAGTTGGAGGTAGCCGTGAAAGTGCCTTAATGATCTTCTGGACAAATTCACTATCAGAACTCCCCAGTAGCTGTGATTGTGGTGGAAAAGTAATCAGCCTTCGTCGAAAGGATAATATATACATAGTAGACCAAAAGTGGCATCAACAGATCATAAATGTCTCGGTGATGTAGAGATTTCAAGTCATAATTACCTTATCGGAAGAGATAACCGCAGAAAACACTTCTTTTATGATCGCAATATCCATTGTTGTTGAATAGCTAACACTGGCGGTCTTACCATCTGGAGCTATAAAATAATGCTCTGGAGATGTTGAGGGATTAGTTTCCAAAGAACCTCCATGGCCTTCAATCAGCCAGTCCAACAGAAAGGAAGCACATCCTTTCAGAAGAGGGTATGCTGTATTTTTTAAAAAGTTCTAAAAATACATGCAAATTGTCAGTGAACAGAAGAGCAGTGAACGATCAAAGTCAAACAACAAAATACTACTGTTTCCTTGTTGGCTATATTGACTAATGTGCTGTAAGATCTTGGCACTCTTTTCAATAATTCAAATGAGTAAAAAAATATCATGGAATTTCTTTTTCTTCAATTTATGATGACTACCAGAGATAGCTACTGCATGTATATCAACTCAAACAAATTGAAGATTCAATGTTGATCAACTAAAAATTTCACGCATTCATGAAATATAAAGAGGGATATTATAACCCGAAAAATGAAGGACACAAGTTGCCATACTTTTAGTTTAGGTTGGCAAAGAAAACTCAGAAAACAGTTAGATGTCCAATAACCGAGCATGGAAACAGAATATAGTATAACAAAATTAAAATCTTTATAAATTTACTTTATCCATTGTGTAGCTGTAATGCTCCCACAGATGTGTACAAAGCCAAGCCCCACCCATCGGCCAGAAAGCCGACACTGGATCACCAACATCTGGTGATGATTTTGCCCATATGTCGGAGACGTGATGAGCCACCCAACCACTAGCTTCATAATTGACCTGTTTGTACAGATTGAGAATTGACAAGTAATTACATCAAAACTAATTTTTTGTTCAAGAAAGCAGATGGTTTGGCAGGAGTAAAAAGGGCCAAAATATTAAGTGATGCTTGCAAATTTTACCAGCTAAGTGATCTTCTCAAGAGTAGTAATGCAAAGAATTTACATCATAAAGATCTTCTCAAGAGTAAGTTTTGCGAACTGTTCAACTTTAAATTTACAGCAACTACTTTAAGGCACAACCTGATTAATAGTACAGACCAATGTAAAATGACATGTTTAATAATGTCAGACATTTGCTGGACTCAGAATTCTTATAAAAATCTAGACATTCATCAATGCAATTGTTAGCATGTAATCTCAATAATGTCTGTTACACAAAAAGCCATATTAATCACATATAGCACCACTCCCTGCTAAGCTTATCCTGACTCTGTATCTTTGATGAAATTCCACCTTCTTTTGATTAAGCTTACAACTGATGGAACACAATATTCCTAGAAGTAGGAGCCATGTTCTTTTTCAGCCAAAAAGGATTCTCCAAATTATATTTTTATATGAGACTAAAGATGCTTGGGTTCCCCGAGAACAGTTCTTGTGCTTGATCACAAGAACTCTAACAATTTGTAGTTACATAAGAAATGTCCCTTGATTTAGTTGTATATTCCAAAGTCATTTTTACAAGAATGAGGAACATGCTAAAAGGCATTTTCAGGAGACTGATACTTGCAAATTTTGATCTCATGCTTAGTTACCAGCTAAGTGATTTCCAAATACCACGAGTAGCAATGCGAACTATTTACATTATAAAGATCCTGTTTAAGAGTAAGTTCAGGGAACTATTCAACTTTTAATGTGCAGCAATTACTTTAAGGCCTAACCTGATCAATAGTACAGACCAATGTTAAATGATATGTTCAATCATTTCAGACATTTGCTGGATTCAAAATTCTGATAAAAATCTAGACATTCATTCATTAATGCAATTGTTAGCATGTATTCTCAATAATGTCTGTTACACAAATAGCCATACCATCATCATCATATATAGCACCACTCCGAGCCTCAAAAAGAGGAACATGCTAATAGGCGTGATCAGGAGACTGATGCTTTCAGAGGGGAAACACAAGGATCAGATAGTCTTGGATTTTAAACTGAGCCTCAATAGGAGAACCATGTTTTACTGTTCTACAATTTAAAATCAAACTTACTGATGGGAGGTGTCAGCAAAAGGCAGCACAGGTAACAAAACTCTTTTGTTACTGTAGCTATAAAGGAAAAAACTAGAAACTCTGATATCACTAAGTAATGTAATCAACATTCATGATTTTTCCTGTTGCATTTTGGTAAATCATGTTAAGTTGGGAAGGGAAATTAATACAATGTCTTCATTGGCAAATCAGAAAAGTTGTGACATTTTTTTGCAAATATCTCCGATCCAAGAAGTTAGCAAGTTCAGAAATTACAGTAAATGCAGTTAAGACATTAGCAAATAGCAAGTTCAGATATACACACACATATATATATAGACATTAGCAAGTAAAGAAATTGCAGTTCAAAAGCTAAGCAAAACATTGTTATCAATTCTGTTCATATCAATCAAATGTAAACATGCAATGTAAGTGAGATATATTACAGACATTCCAAGTGTAAGGTAGTGTCAAATATAGCACTGAAAGTTTATCCAGAAAAACATTTCATTGTTCAACCTAATGCTGCTTTTCAAAATACCAAACCATACAGATTCATATCAGGTACAAAATATGATCAAGAATGACAAGAAATCTTACTTTTGCTGTTTTACTCCCATTACGTGCAAGAGAAGCCATAAAATCAAACAGTGGTTCTTGGCACTCACTAAGATTGCAAGAAAGAGATGGCCAGTAATTCATTTCCAAATTGATGTTCAAGTGAGGAGCTCCCCTGAAGGGAAAGAAAAAGAAAAAGTCAACATTAGCTTTTTAATCATTCATGGAGCAAAGTTGGTGAACAGCAAATCAGTACAGCATCTCTAGTTGACTTACACTTGCATAAGCCGATGTCAATATATTATAAATTGTTCTAGAGTCAACATACCAACATTATGACCAAATAGTTATGTAAATACAGATGCTACATACAATTATAACCATGAGTGCAACTCTTAAACAATTTGTTTTTCTTAATCTGTTTTCATGTACTCGGGAAGTTGTGAAAGAAAAAGGTCTGATGGATTAAATAATTTTTTATATTCTCTATAATTTAACATTAGTTAAGTCTAGTGGCAGCAAACAATCAGAAATGCAGCATTTTATGATGTGAAAATTAGAGCACATATTATTAATGAGCAATCTAGCAAGTTAGCTGCAACGTATAGTTCTTTTTCTTCGCCTTTGAACTTTAACTCTACTCTGGTACAAAAAAACAAAAATTCTTTGCCGTTGTCTATCAAGTTCATCTAGTCAGCTCTGGTGAAAGTTGATTCCAATGGCAAAAGAGGATGTTAACAGCTTATGACATACAACTCTCTATTTTTTTGTGCAAGCATATCTTAGTCGTTGTAAGAATGAACTTCATATGATACCCCAAACATCATGACTTCAGATGATAGGTAAAACATAGCACAAATAAGCACGAAGACAACGGTAAGACATACTCCCATATTGGGTGAGTATCCTTGTTCCATATTCCTTGTAAGTTTGCAATCTGAGATCCAGGCCTCGAACAAGAGATAAGCAAATAACGACCATAATGAAATAAAAGATCTACCATGGAAGGATCTTCATCATTTTTAAAAGATTTCACTCTGTCCGCTGTAGAAATGGTTAAAGAAGCAGATATTGATGAATTTTCTTTTTCTACACTGGGCACATCTGAATCGGTTATATGACCTTTCTGATCAACAACAAAATTTTCTTCTTCAAGTGCATTATTAGATTCTTTTGACAGTTGCAAAGTAACACGATTAAAAAGTCCTTGATAATTATCCAAATGAGAGGAATATAGCTGAGCATAAGACATGTTCCTAATAGAATTTATAGTATTCAATGCAGCCGATGTAGGATCCTTCTTTGAATCTGAAGGCATTGTGAATGGCCCTTCAAATGAGGAAGAAGCTGCAAGAAGCAAAATAACCCAATCCGCATGTTCAACTTTCAATTTACTACCATCTATGACTTGTGCTTTACTACCATCACCGCCAAACTGCAGATCAAGAATTGCCGAGAACTTAATTCCACTTGATTTCTCATCTTTAATTTCCCCATTTGAGTTTATTTGTCCAGGGCAACTACCTTCCATGACTATCTGACTTGTCCCGTTTACGCTAGTCTGATGAAGTAATTGGCTGTTTAAATATACTGTGAAGGAAAGCGACCCTGCTTTTTCTGCAGAAAACTTGGTGACAAGTACTTGGTGAGGATTTGAACAGAAGTGTTCCCTCGTATATTCAACATCTTCGATGGTATACTTGACATTTACTGTCGCAGTTTTCAAGTCGATATCTCGATAATAAGCACTATATATAGTGTGTGAATCTCCAAACTCTAGATGGATGTCGCCGAGAGGCTGGTAGTACTGCAATTGAAAAGAACACTTTTGAGCTAGAATTATTGGCAAAAAAAGTAATATTTCTTTTTGTTTCTCATCTAGCACACATGACACCCAGGCAGCAAAACTTAATTCTGGCCACTGCAACCATGTTTAACAGAACAACACCAGAAATTAATCCTCAGATCCGATAATACATTCTGCTGCTTTATCTTGTACGTCTGATTAGCTATAGATATCTCAGTTTAGAATTAAGATGATTTTAACCGGAGAAAAGTTGTCCAATTTTGTTCATCAACAGTACAACATACAAGCAGGGGAAGATGTAAACAACACCAATAAAACAGAATGCATTCCCAATGATTATACAAAGGTAGAACGAGGAACGTACAGCAGTGTGGACATCAGTTAAGCCCTTGGCAGCGACTGAAGCTGCTGCATAATCTCCACTGTCCACCAGGCTTCTAACTTTAGCGAGCACGGCAGGCGCATCTGGATTCGTATAATCGCCGGGCACACCAGTCCATAGCGTATCATCTGCACAAAAGATCCGCATCTCCCTGGTTTCAGCTCTATGATCAACCAAATATAAACAAAGACACTTATTTTTTAATCTGTAGGAAGATTTCAACCATAGATTATTCTGAGAACCGCAGAAACCAAAAGAACATAAAGTTCATCACGTTCTTTGCTTTTTGATTAATTAGCTTCGTTAACCAGCGGAAAAAGAAAAAAGATAAAGGCTAGATAGAGGCAGCTTACGATTAAGTTGGATGGTCTCGGAGGCGACGCCGCCCCACACCATGGCGCCGAGGTGGCCGTTGCCGAGTGGAGCCGCGTCGGTCCAGCTCGGCGCGGGGGAGGTGAACACGACCTTAAGCGGTCGCTCCTCCTCGTCCAGGAGCCCGGCGGCTGCGGCTGCCCGCCACGCCGCCGCGTCAGTCCCTCCCGGCCGCCCCACCCACACCCATTCCCCTTCCTCCTCTCTATTCATCGCGACCCTCGGTGGGGGGGGGAGAGAGAGAGAGACGATGGAACTGAATTGAGAGGGACAGAGGCGGATGGCAGAATTGATGATTTTGTTGCGATAGTCACGCAAAGCTATGCAGCGATGAAAGAGAGAGAGGGGGAGAGAGGCTAATAATCAAACTCGTCCTACACCTCGCCGTTCGAGTTCGGCCTGACGCCCGGCTCAGCATCATTTGGCATTGCGCAGTTATTAGACTCGGTGCCAATCCAGTTCATCGTCCGTTTCCTGTTGCTCGTAAAGTCTAAGCGATCATCCAACTTTTCTGCAAATACTACGAGATTCCGAGACTGGCAATCTACTAATGCAACGAGGGATCAGAACAGGGCGTCATCTAAAAGCCAGTGTCGGGGAAGCACGTCGTCTGCATGGTGACATCGTGAAACCGCGGCTGGATGCGGAGCGGAGGCTTGCAGTGTTTGGGGGCGAGATGCAGGGCGTAGACCTCGTGCGGCGTGCGCCCTACAGAGTTGCTTTTGGCCCGTTCGTCGACGGCGAGAACACGAAGCGAGGTAGCTTTCTTTTATCTTTTTTTTTTAGTTTACGTGCAATCTGATTTATTATACGCCGGTAGAAGCGTGGTGTGTGTTCGGTATCTGAGGTAAGTTCCTCTCCTGCGGTCCTGCTGGATTCCGATGTGATCCCGTTCGAGTAAAAGTTGCCCTTTCAACCCCCGTTTGATGCCGTATGTTTTTATGGGATGAGGGGATGTCGTTCCGTAATCACCATTAATTTTTTTTCTTAACATAAATTAATTACTATAAATAATATACTATCTTATTTAAATTATTAACTTATTTTCTTATATAATATGATTAAGGAAATAATTAAAATTGATTTCTTTTGTTAATCATGTGAACAAATTAGTAACTTTATCAATCAATAAAATTATTAATTAATTTATTTACTAATGAGTAATGTAATTTTAGGAAGTAAATAATTTATTTTGTAATATATAAATAATAAGAAATAAATATTATATTTCATTTATATATAATAAATTAAATAATAATAATTGATTTGTGATGTTAGAATAATTATTTGAGTTGTAATGGTTTCCTAAGCTTAAGTAAAATCTTAGATTGATTTAATTATTAATTTTTTAATATTTTAATTTATTAAATTAGATATATCTGAATTATATGTGAATTTATATAATTTAATTAGTTTTAAATCTAATTCATAGATTTAAGTTATGTTTTAATATTTTAAATTATTAAAATCGAATTTGATAAGAGAAGTCTAATTAGGGGTCTAACTTGGAGTAATGTAATCTAACCCTTATACCTATGTACAACTCATCCATGTGCTCAAGTACGATCCAACCTCATGTAGTCATGTAAGATCTAGCCCATGTAACAAGGTATGACCTAATTCTGTGACCAGGAATGACCCATCCTATGTGGTTATGTACAACTCAGGTTATGTGATAAGGTATGACTCAATCTATGTAATCAAGTATGGTCTAACTCATGTGATCAAGTATGACCAATTTTATATAGTCAGAAACGACTCCAACTCATATGTCTAAGCATGACCTAATTTGCGAGCCAGACATAGTTTAGATCAATTGTAAGGCTTAGCCAAACTTGTGAATGAGGTTCAATCTATTCTTAAAGTTAGGCTCGCTCAACTATGCGATTGGTGCTAGACACATTATCGTATCCGTTGTACCTTAGCCTAACATATTACTTGGAACAAGTAAGTGCAATGCACGTGACCTATCTAAGATTTAGGTGGGTTAGTTCGGTTTGAGATGGGTTAGTTAGGTTTGAGATAATACTATATGACATAGTCCAATTTCCTCTCTCTTTATTGGTTTAATCTTATTAACTGATTGAATCACACATGTTTGATCAGTTTAGGCCGATATAGGGTTATTTATTCCAAACCAACTTGACTAGTTCAAACTTACTTGACTTAATCAAAATTAATCAAATCTAAGTAGACCGGACTAGAAGATTCTAGACTTATTATATAAGGATTTAAGTTTGATTTTATTAGGTCTTAATTAAATTAAGTTTAGTTTAAATTAATTATGCTATTTCAATTAGGTTCTGCTTGATTGAGGACTATTAAAAGATTAATATCTTATGTCTTTGTAATTTATGAACTTAAAAAGATTTATCTTTAGGTTCAAGTCAATTAGGCTATTCCAATTAGGGTTCTAGTTGATTGAGGACTATTGAGAGATTGATGCCTCGTGCCTTTATGATTTGATGAACTTTAAAAATTATATTTTAATATTTTATTTAAAAATAATTATTGATTTTATATTTTTTAAAGTTTATGAAATTGATATGATTTTTAACATGTAGGTATATTGGAATGCTAATGGTCCATATTAGAAGTGTAACTTATGAAAATATTAGAAGCTATAAGCCTATCACAATACAAAGACACCAATCAGTCTCACAGAACATACGTCAAGTATGATCCCTAAAAAGATTTTAACACAGTATTTCTTAGATCCATACATGAATAAATAAATAAATATAAATAAATAACCATTGTTATTTATGTATCCATACCAAGGGTATGTAGGATGATTCCATTCAAAGATTAATGGGTCGTCATACATGACGTTTATATGTTTCTTCATCTGTTGTTGTTGGAAAAAACATATACTCGCACTTGAGCAGATGAGAGATATCATTTACTTGCACTTGGGCAGATGAGAGATATCATTTCATCCACTGTTGAGAGTGTGATATGAATGTTGGTTACAAGTGTCATACAAGTTAATCACGTGAGTGATAGTACGTGTGACACGCTGTGTAATCTTTTTGCTTATGATTATTATTGACGTATTCTCATATTATATTATCTATTACATATATATATTGTGATATTCTTAGTTCTCTGCAATGAGAATTGGATCGTGATGAGATCATGATAATGAGATCAATTTACATTTAAACATAAATCCTAAATAATTCAATCATAAGTTACTCGAGAGGGACATCGAGATAACCAGACATACCGATGTATTATATACTCGTCCATATGATGAAGGCGATTGGTCTCATAACCACTTGTGTGGAGACACTAAGGATATAATACATGTGCTCATTTGAGAATGACTTTACTGATTAATTCGCTTTTAAAATTTTATATAGTTAATGATACATAATGTCATAAATTGATTCCATAGTCCTAGTTGTGCATCTGGTCCTTAGACTTAAGACAATAAAGATGCTTTATTTGAGTACTCCTTTCTTTGAGACCAGACTTACAGGTTTAGAAAGTTTCAATCCGGTATAACCAATTATCGGGATTCGTAGCCAACCTTACGAAGACAATTAAGTGTCAATAAAGGATCATCCACTCTTTGTATCGTGAGAAGAATATCACATATATGCTTGTTTAGGCAAATCCCTAGCTAGGGTCATTTGGATTAAGAGATAAGAAGTTTTCCGGGAGAATCCAATTAGAGAGAGTCTCAAATGGATTTCGTGTGTAGCTTGACAGTACCATATTTAATATACGATCGCTGAGATATTAGTTGGATGAGATATTATAGATACACGATAACTTTGGACAAACATGTCCGATGGATTTGATCCTCCTGTACCGTTTGGGGACTATGGCGTAGTTACCTAGCATATCCATAGTCGATAAGTCAAGTGAATTATTATGGAGATAATAATTCACTATATTAGAAGAAGTTCTGATAGGAATGACTCATGACCAGTTCGATATCGAGCCTAGAGGGTCACACATATATGATAGATGATTCATTGAATAGAGGATTGAATAAAAATCCAGTTAGCCCCTATTCTCATTAGATAAGACCCTGCACTGATAGACTCCTTACATGAAGCCCAATTAGAGAGTAAAAGAGATTATTGAATAAAGATCCAATAATACAAGGTTAGGGTAATTAGATGGAGATTCAATACCCACTAAGCTAGGACTCTTAGGGGTTTTGGTGGCTCTCTATAAATAGGAGGGAAGACTCATGGTTGATAGGCTACAGTTTTAGCCACATCGTCTTATTATCCAACCTCTCTCTACGCAAGAGTTGCGAGACCTGAGATTGCAATTGGAGGAGTAACACTGTAGTGATCCATCATATAGATAATAATAGAGAGGAGGACGCTTAACCTCTTTCATCATCTTCATCCGGATTTGAAAAACAGAGATATACGATCGCCCTAGGTAAAATAATATTTCACACGATACAGTTTTTCAATTTTTATGGTTTTATCGCGACCCAATCTTTTGTACGTTGATTTGATATACGTGGGAAACCTGTTTTATTTTTATTTTTCACTACGCATGTGATACTCTCGCTTGATTTCCCAACAGTGGTATAAGAGCTAAGGTTATTCATATGAAAGATTAATTTTAAACCGCGTGTGATGAGATTACATCGCGTAGAACTGTTCTACACGTTCTTGCTATATTTTCGCAGCGAAGGTAGCGAGAAAAAGGGTCAGTCTATTGGGAAACCAAGCAGGAGCATGCGTATAGAAGATCAAAATAAAATAGGTTTCCTATGCAGATCAAATCATCATGCAAAAGATTAGGTCGCAAGAAAGCCACAAAATTAAAAAATTGTATCATGTGAGAGATTATTTTACTAGGGAGATCGTATATCCCTATTTTCTAAATTCGGATGGAGAGGATGAAGGAGGTTAAACATCATCTCTCTAGCATTATCCACACGATGGTCACTATAATAATACTCTTTCATTCGCAATCTTAGGTCTCGCAACTCTTGTGCAGAGAGAGGGAGGATAATAGAAGGGGGTGGCAAAAGCTGCAGCCTATCAACCATGACCCTCCCTTCCGATTTATAGAGAGCCACCAAAAACCCTATGGGTCTTGCATAAGTGGGTATTGGATGTCTATCCAATAATCTTCTTTGGCCTCTAATTGGGCCTCATACAGTGAGCGCATTAGTGCAGTGTCTTATCTAATGAGAATAAGGGCAAATCAAATCTCCATTTAATCCACTATTCACTGAAGCATCTACCATATGTGTGTGACCCTCTAGGTCTAATATCGAGCTAGTCGTGAGTCACTCACATCAGAACTCTTTCTAATATATTGAATTATTATTTTCATAATAATTCATTTGACTCATCGACTATGGACGTACTAAGCTACCATAACCCTCAGACGGTATAAGAGGATCAAATCCATCGGACATGTCTGTCCATAGTTACTGTGTATCTATAATCCCTCATGTAACTAATATGTTAGAGACCGTATATTAGACATGGTATTGTCAGGTCACATACAGAATCCTTTGAGTCTCGCTCTAATTGAATTCTCCAGGAGAACTCTTTCTCTCTCAATCCGAATAACCCTAACCAGGGATTTGTCTGAGTAAGCACATATGAGATATTCCTCTCATGATATCGAGAGTGAATGATCATGTATTGACACTCAATTATATTTGTATGGTTGTGATAGAACCTCAGAAGAAGCTCTATAAGATTTAATCTTTGAGGGGGATCAACCTTTCAAACATTATAGGGGTTCCTCCTTCCTAGGGTTGGCTAACAAGGCTAAAAATAAAAGATGTCTTGCTTGATTGAAAAGAGGAGGAGACTACAAGGCTCAAAACCCTAACCCTATAGGCATGCTACCTAAGTAAAATTATCCTCTTGCCCCTCCTATAGTCGCCCTGTCTTAATAAGGATGAGCGACGGCTAAGATGGCTTCATAGCTGTCTATACCTGCTAAAAACCCTAGCCGACCAGCCCAGTAAAGAGGACGATGATCAGTAAGCCCTAAGGCCCCAAAATAAATCCTAACAATACTTCTTTATAAGATAGATGTGATTATATGATATTTTATTATAAATCTCACAGAGTTTTTATTGAATACTTCTAGGGTGATTAGGACCCAACCCTGCTAGGGTCTTATCAAGCCCACGCTCTTTGAATTAGCCATGTCCTCAAGACTAAAGGTCCATGAACTCTGGGAACTGGGTCTTCAACTCCTCATAAGACTCTCATGTGACATCTTCAGGTGGTAAGTTGTTTCAATACACTAATACTTCAGTTGAAGGACGTCGACAGCGCATAACAATTCTCCGATCAAGTATGGCTTGTGGTTGGGCTTTAATTGCTCCATCATCTATGGTGCTCAGCAATTAGGTCTGGACCGACTCATGTTCTCTCAGTTTGGGCTTCAAGCAAGACATGAAAGTCGAGATGAATCTTGGCGTCTTCTGGTAGTTTCAATCTATATGCCACAGCTCCAATACGCTCCGTGATTTGATATGGTTCACATAATTGAGGAAATAGCTTCATCGAGGCTCTTATGTTGATGGACAGCTGCTAGTATAGTTGTAGGCGAAGGTAGACCCAATCTCCTACTGAAAATTTCTGCTCGCTTTGATCAGTGTTGGCTTGTTGCTTCATGCGGGCTTGAGTAACAGATAAATTATCCTTTAGCAACTGTAGGAGCTTGTCCCTGTTAATTAAACTTCGGTCAACCTAGTCTAATTTGGTTATACCAATTACATACTTAGGTATTATAAGGGATGATCGACCATACAATACCTCATAGGGGGTGCATTTGGTGGATGAATGATAGGTTGTGTTATACCACCATTCGGCACAAGGAAGCCACTTTGTCTACTATTTTGACTGATCACTGGTGAAGCATCGTAGATAAGTCTTTAGGCATCTATTCCCCACCTCTATCTGGTCGTTCATCTGTGGATGATAGGCTGTGCTCATCTTGAGTTGGGTGCTTGTAAATACCCTATCATGGTCGCTCATAATTGACCTTGGCATCCTATACAGTTTAACAATATTTTTAATGAAGAGTTGAGCAATACTGGCAGCGGTATAAGGGTATCTCACAGCATAGAAATGAGAATATTTCGTTAAACGATCTACCACCACAAAGATTGTACTTTTACCTTGAGATGGTGGTAGCCCTTCGATGAAGTCTATGAAGATGTCAGTTCATGCCGAGTCTGGTATAGGTAGTCGTTGTAGCTTTCCCGAATTTGCCACTATTTTATCCTTTTGCTGCTGTCACATATCACATTTAGCTACATAATCATAAATAGATTTCTTCATGCCTCTCTATTAGAAGTTTTGGTTCACCCTCTTGTATGTTCTCAAAAATTCAGAGTGCCCTGCTGAAGGTGAAGAGTGCATTTCTTGCATAATAATTTTGATGCAAGGAGAAGAGGGAACAAGCCCAATTCGACCCTTGTAGCGTAGGTCCCTTGAATCCCAAGTATAGTGGCCAATGATACCCAAATCCTTCTATAATTTCTCTATGATGTTTCGGGTCTATGAGTCCTTCAGTTCCTCCCTAATGTCCTCAAGGAAGTTGGTGGAAGGAAGGGAGATGGCTGAAATTTCGGCTTGCTCCGGTAATCGTGATGGTGCATCTACAACAACATTTTCTTTCCCCTTTCGATAAATAATTTCATAATCGAAACTAGAAAGTTTAGTTACACATCTTTGCTGCTCTATGGATGATATTTTCTGCTCCAAGAAATATTTAAGGCTCTGGTGATCAGTTTTGATTTGGAAGCGTCGGTCGATTAGGTAGGGTCTCCATTTCATGACGACGTGCATAATCGCAACCATCTCCTTGTCGTACACGAATATTTTATGATGAGAGGGAGACAAGGCCTTGCTAGTATAGGTAAGAGTCAGCCATCTTACATTAGTACAACTCCAATTCTAACTCTTGATGTGTTAGCCTCAATCACAAAGGGTTGGCTGAAATCAAGCAGTGCTAGGATCGGTGTCATCGTCATGGCTGTCTTTAGTTGCTCAAAGGTAGTGGAGGCTTTGTCCGACCACTGGAAAGAGTCATTTTTCAGTAAGAAAGTGAGTGGGGCACTGATCTTATCATAATCTTTTACAAACTTTCGGTAGTAGCCCGTAAGTCTAAGGAAGTCACGTAGTGATTTTACATTCGTAGGTCTCGGCCATCCATGCATTGCTTCGATCTTTGTTGGGTCTACTGCCACTCCATCTTCTGATATAATGTGCCCAAGGTACTCCACTTTATACTGTAAAAAGCTGCACTTTGATTGTTTAACATAGAGGGTATTTTTCCGAAGAACTGTTAGAATAATTCGTAAGTGCTGAAAATGTATGTCAAGTGTAGGGCTGTAAATGAGAATGTCATCAAAGAATACAAGCATAAATTTGCATAGAAACCTCTGAAAAATATTATTTATTAAGCTTTGGAAGGTAGAAGGAGCATTCGTATGTCCGAAGGGTATTACCAAAAATTCATAGTGGCCATTATGTGTACGGAATGCCATTTTTAGAACATCTTCAGAGCATACCCGAATCTGATGGTACCCGAAATGGAGATCAAATTTGGTAAAAACTCGGGCTCCCTTTAGTTCATCCAAGAGCTCATCTACTACTGGTATGGGGTATTTATCTTTGACGGTGATGACGTTTAAAGCCTAGTAGTTAACGCACATTCGTCATGTATCATCCTTCTTGCACACTCTTAACTTCAAGTAATCAGAACGAGCGAGGAGAGAGGGATTCGAACCCTCGGTACGAATAACTCATACAACGGCTTAGCAATCTGCTGCTTTAGTCCACTCAGCCATCTCTCCCAATTTAAATAAAATTAAAATTTCAATACAATTTCAAATGAAATTGAAATTAACTATTTCAATGAAAATTGAAATCAAATAAAAAAGAAAAATTTGTAATTTTGAAGATATTAATTATTAAGTTTAAGAAAGACATTAATATAATACTTTTTTTGAAGTTTTTTTATTACATAAATAATCTCATTATATTCATTTAAATATTATAATAATAATAATAATTAAATATTTTATTAATAATAATAATTTATATTAATAATAAATTAATAATTTTACTAATAAATTAATAATAAATAATAAAATTAAAAATTAATAAATAATAAAATAAAAATTAATAATAAAATATTAATAATAGAGTAATTATATAATTCTATCTATATTAAGTTAATTTACGTAATTTAATTTAAGTTTCATTTAAGTTAAGTTAAGAGTAAGTCAAGAACGAATTTGATCAATAATTAATTCCATTTAGATAAGATTAGAAACAGGTATCTCCAATAGAAAGAAAAAATAGAAAGAAAACCTTACTTCTTTAATTTTGTATGAAAGGCTTATTCCCCCGGCCAGTACCTCTTTTTTGTCCGGCTTCAATGACCCCTTTAGACAGACCGAGAATGCCAGCAATCCAGCAAAGAAAAAGTATAACTTTATACTGTTTTTTAAATTTATATATGTTATTTAGAAAGGCTTTGTGCTCTTCGCCTTTTAAGCCCCCGGCTGGCAGGACTAAATATATGTCAACGCTATAATTTTAATGCTATTTTGATTGCGTCTCAGGTATAGTTTAGTGGTAAAAATATGATTCGTTCCATTAACAACTTATAAAAAGTTAAGGGGTCTCTTAGTTTTTTTTCATACTCTGATCAAAAACTTTATTTCTTAAAAGGGTTTAATCCTTTACCTCTCAATAGCATATTTGAGGAAGAACATACATTCTCACGATTTGGATCCAAAGTCCAATTATAAATTTTATTTTCTAAATTGAATAATAAAATTGGATTATGTATATGGAGTCAGTGAAACATAATTTAGAGTATGAATAAAGGATCTATGGATGAAGATACAAAAGTGTATTTTCAATCGTACTTAGATCTTCAATTTTGGTGTTGTAAAAGGGAAATTGAAGCCAAACAAGCTAGAAAAGGGTGGTTTTGGTGTACTAGAACCATCAGCATATTGTTTCAGCTCGGCGGAAATCCAATTCTTTTCCTCATGATCCTACGAGCGAAAATAGGGAACTAAGTAACTAGGCTAGACGGATTTGGTATAATCGCTCTCCTCTAGTAAGCAAGTAGTTTTGGATACATTCAGACAGAAAGACTCACGTAGATGTTATGGATCTAATTTTTTCTCTAGGAGTACATCAGTCTTCCATAAAGGAGCCGAATGAAATCAAAATTTCACGTTTGGTTTTGAATTAGAGACGTTAAAAGTGATCAAGCAATATCGACTATAACCCCTAGCCTTCCAAGCGAACGATGCGGGTTCGATTCCTGCTACCCGCTCTATATTTCTTAATACATGCACCATCAATTTTGATATGCATCCTTTTTTTATTCTTTTTGACTAGTCGATAAATCCACTGCATAAAAATTTGCATTCATGTAATGAATTAATCGATCTTTTTCTTTTTTTTATATGAATATAATTTCATTGATTCTTTATTTTGAATAGTACATCATTGATTGACTCTATTTCATCATTTTTTCGGTACTAATCGAGACTATTTGCTCGAGATAAATTATATTGATAATGACCCTTTAACCAGTTTTTTCATTTATTCATTTCAGACTTATTAATTTTCTTATGCCTTGATTTTGAATCAAATATTCCTGGTGTCATACAATAATACTTTATCTTATCTTTAATAAAAGGATAGGTCCCGTGACCGTGATATTGAAGTATAGATCTCAGGTGATGATTGTTAAATAATTGGGTTTGTGATAATTTGTAAAATACATATGCTTGGGACAAGGAAGATAAGTCATGATAAGTGTTTAAATCATTTCTAATATTAGGATTAGAAAAAGACTTTTTTATAGTCGAAATAAAGTTCATTGTATCTTGATGTGTTTCATCAATTCCTTCTTGATTTCTTTCATCGTTGTAAATGGATTCGTTGATAATTATTATTTTTTAAAAGTTGTGCATTAACCTTAGAAATGGTAACCATACATTAGCAAGATATCCATGTATATTTTTTCAATGAAAGATTTTATAAAATAATATGATTTGCATATTAATCGGATATTTTTTCTTTGAAGTATCTGTGAAATATGTTTTTTGTTATTCCGGTCTTTTATCATGATAGGCTAGAACTATTTTCTTCTTGTCTTTTGTGATTCCTTCTATTTGATTCCTTATTGTGATTGTCTTATCAGCAAGATCTTTCATTTTTTTCTTCTTCTATGAGTAAATAATTTATCCAATTCATAGATCGAATTTGAATGGTCTATTCGTAAATAATCTGACTTTTTTTTTTTTTTTTGAATCTTTTGCATTTTCATTTGGTTCATGTACTTTTCCCTTCCTCAATTCAAATAAAGAAATTTGGTTCACTTTTTCAAGTTTATTCATTATTAGTTTTAGAACTAGAACTATTCGTTTTAGAACTAGAGCTATTAGTTTTAGAACTATAACTATTTTGATGACCCATCTTGTTTTTTCTTTTGAAACTTTTAGGGCTAGAAAATAGTTCTTTTTAACTTTTCTCATATTTTTTTTGAGTTCCTTATATATGGGTTAAAAAAAAGAAGGTTGGTTTCAGGGAGAACCAAAAGGGAGTTCCGATTCCATTCTCCAAACTATTAAAAAAAAAATTTTTCATTGGATCTCCATGATGAGATCATATTTTAGATCTTTGCCAAGGTTTTAAACGAAAAGAAAATAGAATCTTTATCTGAATATTGGAACACCATATTTTTTAACCAATCTTGGGGAAATTATGTTTTTGATAATGGAACACCATTATAGGTGCATTTAACATGTATTTCTCTATTCCATTCCTTCCAATCCTCCTACCACTTGGGGAATTGGAATAATAACATACGTCTAATATTTTTAGCTATTATCAATGAAGGCAATACAATTTTTTTTCTAAAAAAAGATTGGGTTATCAGCAACAAACCTCTTATTGCTTGAGTAAATGTAACGCTATCCCAAATTTCTGATATTGTTATCCGTTCATCTTCCTCTCTTTTGTTTTCTCCTCATCTTTTTTTCCCCAGTGTTTGTCTCTTCCTCTTTCTCCTCAAACTCAGAAGTTTGGGATTCTGGGTTTCCCCCCATGGAATTCCTAAAAATAAGATTAATTATTTGATATCTATATCTATCAAAAAAAGAAAAAAAATACTTTGTCTATTCGATCCAAAAAAAGCGGGGAATGAATATTTGTTTGAAATATTTCTCAAATAACTATTTTATGTCTTTGAGCACGCATGGATCCTTGGATTATACCCCGATTAAAATCTGGTTGTTGCGAATAACGTATCAAAGCCACCTCTTATGGTTCTACTTGATCAACATTATTAGTATCGGTATCCGGGTTGTTATCAGTATAGATCACCACCCGTTTCGCTTTTCTTGAACTAATTTCATTGTTATAATCTTCATTCTGTTCTTCTCCACCTTCTCGATCCAGTCCTTCTAATTCATCGGTCAATTTGTATGACCGTCGAGGAACCTTTTTACTGATTTCTTCTATTCCAATGGATTTTTTTCAGTTGTTGTTTGATCATTTGGATTGGTTGTAATTATGTCGAATAAAAATCTCAAGGATTTTGCATTACTTTCTAAATTAATTCTTCTTTCTTTTTCCAATAATATAATTAAATGATGATTTCTCATCAAGTGGATTCTTTTCATGTTCAAATTCTCGAGAATTTTTAGAAATAGGAAAGAGCCCATGAATCTTATTTATCCAAAACATTTCTATAGAATCTTCATCTTCTTCTTATGTAGAATTAATTAAATTATTCATGATTTTATGTGAATAGAATTTTTTTATTGTTCCACGATACGATCAGTTCAAAAAAGAATCATATGCTTTTGGCAAGTATTCTTGCTTATCCTCATTGTTGCATAATCTGATCCTTTTTTCAAGTATATCTAGAGCAAGAGATATCCTTTATTCTTCTTTTTCTAGAGTTTTTATTCGACTTATCAATTCATTGCTCAATTTGTATTTTTTTTGCTCATCGGTAGAAACCCAATAATCATATAGGTCTTCATGGGAAAATTTTTATGTCATGTACAAGCGGAGAGAGAGGGATTCGAACCCTCTCCTAAACGAGGAGTAGGGGCTGCAACTTGGTCGAATTACTCCAATGTCAAGCATCTCCTAAACGATGTTCATAATCTCATCCTTCTGCAAGTGAGGATAGTGGTACGACCTTAAGTTTGCTGAAGGTTTGCCCGTAAGTATAGAGATGTAGTGATCATGTTGTTGGGTAAAGGGAAGTCCACGTGGCTCGGCGAAAACATCAATGAATTTGTCCAGCAATTGGGCAAGCTTAGGATCTACAATTTGCACGTTCTTCTCCTCTAATGATTGCTACATATGCATAAAAAAACTGCCATATGTCTTGTGCAAAATTTTCTCCATCCGCTACGTCAAAACGGTGGAGATATGGCTCCTACGCTTGTCTCATAAAATGACTTATCTACCCTTACAATAAAACTTCATAATCAACTTAGAGAAATTCCAGGATATGTCATCTATATTGTAAGCCATTCAATTTCGAGCATGGATTCATAGTCGATGGGTAGGAGGAAGAAGTATGCTACAATCTCGTGGTCTTATAGAAGCAATTTTACCTGTGAGCACCGTTGGTCGCACTTAAGAATCCGACCGTCAGTGACCTTTACGTCGAACTTATTGCAAACTTCAATTTAAAGTGTCATACAAGCAGCAACCTTGTTGTTGAGGAAGATATTTGTGCTGCCCGTATCTACGAGAATAGTAATGGGTTGTTGCTTGAGGAGTCCTCCTACTTTCATCATCTACGGGTTGGAGTAGTCGGCTAGTGGGTGCACTGTAAAATCAGTTGATTGAGGCTCTTCCTCCGTGGCTTCATCTTTGGGATTGAGGCTTTCTTCTGATGGTTCAATGTCATTATCCTCTACTGGTTCTATCACAAGAAGCCGCCCCTTTTGCAATGATGTTCGTGGCTCCATAGTTCGTCACAGTGCCAACACAACCCCTTGGCAGGTCACTCCCGAAGCTCGTCTCTTATCAATTTGTTAGGTACAAGGGCTCGGATGACAACATAGGGGGTGGAGGCTTCGACATTGCTGGTCAAGGAGCAACCCTAGTCCTTCAGGCTTCGTGGTTCAGTCGTTTTTCTTATAGCCGCGCAAAGAAAATAGTCGCCATAAGGGTGTAGGGTTGTTGCGCCTTCACTTCTCCTCGTATCTCCGATTTTAAGCTCTCAATGAAAGTTTTTAAAAGTTTCTTTTCAGAGCAATCACAATTTTGGTTAAATAATCACTCAAACTTTATTTGGTACTCTTGTATAGTAGTGGTTTATCGAATATTTGCCAATTGCCCATTGATGTTCTCGAATTCAGTCGGTCCAAAGCGGTTCAATAATCCCTCCTTGAATTACTGTCAAGTAGGACCTCCATAAGTATGCTTGAACCAATTAAACCACTTCTAGATGGATGGCCGCAATCTCCACCGTGAAACATCGGTGGTGCTGTTTCACTGATAGAAACAAGCGAAGATGATAAGAAATTAGCAGTATATAGGAATTAGATTGTTCCTGTACCACTGATCGCATCACCCTGGAAAAGATATAAGCTGCGGTGCCACAAATTTATGTGATGAAAAGAATGCCCTTTCGAGTAGTAACGTCATCGAGGAGGAGAATTAAGTGGGAGTCATCCGTCATTAGCCAAGTTTGAGGGCAGCGAGGAATCAGGGAGACGGACGTAAGTTTTGCTCTTGGTGGCCGTGGGATTAAAATAGTGTACTAATTAAAACGGATTAAAATAGTTTCTGTTTTTATATATCATTAAATATGCAAGATCAAGAAATTTGGGAGTTGCACCCATTGCTGTCTAAACTCGATGGTTGTTACAATATTGTCATTAAGTGCGAGAAATTTTATCCGGAACTAAGTGGGCCGAGCTCGAGCTCGAGCTCGAGCTCTCACGGACCAAGGATCAAGCATCTGGTCTGCTGCCCCTCCCACGGCGCTTCTCCTTCCCCAGGCAGCCGTAGGAGGAAGCCATGACATCTCCCGCTGTGAGCATTACTGTCGCAGATGCGGTCTGGGAGCAGATCAAATCCTCACGATCAGGTCTTAATTTCTTTTCACCTCTTGTCTCCCTATTCGCCAAGCCGTCTCCACGCATTGCTCTCATCCTCCTAGGGTTGTTTCCGTGAACACAGCCTCGGACGATCACCTGTCTATGTGAGTGCGCCGCGCCCTTTTCCCCTCTTACATCACTCTCTCACGCATTTATTCCATTGACTAAAGGATTGTTTGTTCTTCTCTACCGCGTTCCAGTTTGCATTTCCTCTTTGGCAGGAACTTGGAGCGCGCCACACGGATCGTCGATCAGGGCGGCGTGCGTAAGGTCTCCGCCGCGCCCAGCGGCCGCTCCTTCTTCCTGGTTCTGCCCCCCACCCCTTCACTCTCTCTCGCTTGTTTTCTTAGTAAGATGAAATCCTTCGGCTGTTGTTAAGAGAGAGGGAGGGGATTTCAGGTTGTCGGGGAGTCAAAGAGGAAGGAAGAGTATATCTGCTTCCCGGAGCACCACTGCACTTGCTATTCCTTCTTCTACGACGTCGTCAATCGTGGAGAGCATCTCTGCGTGGGCTTTCTTCGAGATTCTGGGTTTCAATTTGATGGCTTGGTTGTGTTAAATGGCTGGGTTTCAATTTTTGTCGTTCTTGTTTTAGTGCAAGCATCAAATAGCGGCTCGGCTGGCAGAAGCCGTAGGCGAGGTTGTGGAAGTGGAGGTGTCCGATGAGCAGCTAGCAACGATGCTCTCAAAGCTGTGACAAACAAAGTGCCCACTAGAGTGGATAAGACTGATGGATGCTACTGGTAATGTATATATCCTTGTCATTTTGAGGCTTCTGTTTTATCAGTTGTTTCGAAGGAAGATTCTGAAAATGTGATTTTCATTTGTTGCAATTGTTCTATTACAAATTACTTCCAAGTATATCTATCGCTGGAATATCTCTATTGACTAGCTTTGTACCTTTTGTTGTGAACCTTAATAAGGTGATTGTTACGTTAGATCAGGGTTTGCAATACCGCTATGGTATGTACCGGTCTGATAGAGGACCGGTATGCTCGGTACAGCTCGATACCTTAGTGCACCATATGTTGGTACGCTAAGTATAGCCCGGTACATATCGTGCTGACAATTGATCGATACATTGGTATGGTACGGTATTCAGAATCTTGCTTAGGATTACAGACGTCTGACACATCAGAAGTTTGGATCGAACCCAAGTTCTGAGTCTAGGCTTGTCACAAGTCAGGTGTCGTGAAGTCGGGATTCGGCCGTTGAGCTTACAAAAACTGCATCAGGATGTATCCAACAAAAAACTTAATCTATATACGAAGGATTTGAGAGTGGAAGTGTATAATTTCCTCGGATGGGTTAGTAGATGCACCTGGGGGACTAGGTAACTGCCGAAATTGACTTGAGTTGTTAATTCACAAGATGGTTATGCGAAATCTTCGATCATCATTCAGCTGTGAAGACGCATGTTGAACTTTAGATGTAACAATTATAACATGATTGCTCAGGCTAACATCAAGGAGTCTCGGTTGACGTGATAAGAATAATAAACATCCTCATTGGCGATCATTAGACCCATAAGGTGACATGTCAACGGCTTGCCCATTCACCCTTGTAAGTGGTGATCAATTACTTTATTACCTTCTCATAGGAAATATTTTTCTAGTTATTTGACATTATTGTACCATATCATAATATCATTAGGATCAATGTCATCTTTGTCCTTAGTACCTGATGCGGCAGTATCTGCTATAAGCTTTTAAGTTATGAAAGTAAAACATATGACAGGAAGAAAATATGTTATGGAAAGTTAGCATGAAAGTGGAAATACAAATGGTGCATGTTCCGGTAGGATCAATCTTGTATTGTCTGTCCTCCAAACACATAGGAAAATCTTATCGGTGAACATGTGGTCATGGTTCGATGCATGAAAGAGGGAGGGAGGAAAGGTAGATGCAGCCAGCCTACTGTGATAAGCTTTGTTGTTTGGATCTTCATCAATACAGTAAAATAGTAAGTATATATTCATACCAATGCACTATACATGTTCCCATCTTTCTTGATTGTCAGTCAGATAAGAGTTGATACATCAACAAATATGTAGGCAAGTAAAAATGATTATATTCTTTTACAGAGTCTACATTTTTGAGAAACCGACAAGAGCAGCTATTCAATGGATCAATAGAGCTTCAAATGCATGTCTGTTTGCGTGTTATACTTTCTACCTAATTTGCGGACCTTTTTCTTTCATAATATTTGGTATCCTTTTAACTAAGTGTCTCCTGGGACCTGCTTTTGTTCTCTGTTCTGGAATTCATCTTTGATGTTGGTAATTATGTCCACTTATCGTTACATTATACCATCCAGAATATGATTTATATTTTTTATTGAAGAATGTTGCAGAAATATGCATGACAGTAATTTGTAATTTGAACTAGTCTAGCTGATATATATAGTTGAAATAAAATAGTACAGTTGGATGGTTTCAACTGAATTAAAAGCTTGTTAGTATGGCTGCCACACAAGACTTGATGGGTGTCCATTCTGAATTTGCTTGTGCACTGTTGGTTCACTTTTATTGTTAACTTCGGGCAGTTGGTACCAGAAACAATGCAGCAGGGAAAGCGAGGGCAAAGGGCTGGGTTTCTCTTCTACTGCTAATGCCACTTTCTTTTCCTATCTTTCACATCCATGGTTGGCAGATATAAGTACCTGTGTTCTCAAAAACGGTTGGTTGGCTGAATATTAATTTAATTTCAATCTAAGGCTCTTGTTTGAGACTTGGACTTTCTTCACCAATCAATTTCTTTTGGCAATTGCCACCTTCTGGGCTCAAACAGCAAGGTAAATGGGCTTAGGACTGGTGAAAAGGAAAGCTCTCAGAATTATTCCTGATAATAAATAAGACAATTTCATTTACTGTGTAATATTAATCTCTGTTGTGAGATTCTACCTGGTAGACGATGTTTCACATTGTTGGTTTTTAAAGGTCATATTGGAGCTCTCATTGAGGATGTGTTTGCTATCTGCATGAGCAAGGTTAAAAGGCCTAGGTATAGATGTGGGAGTCTCAAACCAAGTTATAAATATTTTATTTTCACTCATGGGCTGAGAGTGGTTACATTACATTTTAAAGTCGATCTAATTATATTGTTTCAAAGGAGGGATCAGGAAGGTGACACATTCAGGAGACAATCAAGTATTTTTCAGATTCTAACCTTCGATAATCATTGTACTCTTGTTGACATTTCTATTTACATTGACACCAATCTAAATATTTGTCCACAAATATTCAGATCAACATAGGCTGAACTGCGAGCTCGAGCTCATGTGTACACGGAAAAGGACGCTTAGGGGTGCTTACTATTTGCCGGTGCATGGGTAGGCTGCTCTAGAAGAAGTGTTTTATGTTGAAAGAAGCTCTAGTTTTACTAGCTCTAGATCTATAGATTGATGTTTTGATTCTACAGGATTAAAAGAGTATCACAATGCTGCTATGAAAATGTTAAACTCTTTATCTGAGAACAGAAATATTTTCATGTGCTGCCTATTGTATGATTAAGAAAGTCTGAAGCTAAATAATCCTTATGTTCCCAATTTTTCAGAATATGCTCATCTGCATCTTTCTAACAGTTGCTTAGTCTCTTCTACTTCTTCCTGAAACATAGTATTCTTAATATTTGTGTGAAAGAAGATATAATCATTTGTTACTTGTATTTATTTGATATTGTCTGATGATGTTGGGATATAGTTGTTCTTGGGTAGGGTTGATTGACCAATGTATCTTAATCTTAGTGGATTCCCAACTCCTCATGTCTTTCTCAGAACAGATTAGCAGGAAAGCTTTTAGTTTGGCACTTTGCAACTTTCCAGAGGTGCCATCGAGTACAGTACAGGAGCGATTTCATTCCAAAACTTGCACAGGAAACTCTGTATCCCCCATGCGAGCTTTAGATGTCTTGTCCTTATATCCCAGGTGCCGGAGAAAAGGCCAAGCGATCTAATGTTCATTTGGACGACAGAGGTGAACCCTCACTCACCATCACCTTTGCAGAAGCACCAATGAGTTGAATTTGTCAGCAGGGATTCAACGGTGGTGGTTGCTGCCACGAGCAGATTTGCATGGCAACAGTTCCATCTCGAAACTGGTTGTGTGCTTGTTTTCTTTCACTCGACATTGCAGGTGGTGGGGAAGAACAAAATCATCAAATGATCCACTTTGAGATTCTTTTGATCTGTACTTATCTCTGACTGGGGGGGTGGGGTCCTGCACCACATTCATTACCCTCCATATTATTGTGGTTTTGTTGGATTCAGCAGCCCTTGAATAACCCTAGCCAGCAGGAAAGAACCAAAGTTTGCATCAAAGATTGAGTACTGTAGACTACAAAGTAATAGGAAGAGTTACAGTGGAAGTCCATGTACAGAATGTTTCACCTTCCTGTCAATCTTGGAGTTAGAAAATCCATCATCTTGGTTTTTGTTCATGAGCAGCACTTCCAACTCATCATAAAGGCCTTCTTGGTGAAACATAAAAGAGTTGGGCAGGAAGGAAAGCTGAAGCCTGAAAGAAATGGTTCTGATGTGTTCTCTGGTCACTTGCTGAGTATTCTTCCGTGTGAGGAGGAGGACCACCACCACATCAAAACACTTGGGAAGGAATGCAACCAAAAGGACTCCTCAATTCAACTTCACCTGAAAGATAATGGAATGGGGGCATAACACTTCCTTTCCCTGTAGCTTGGTGATGATGGCAGAAACCACCAATGGCATTGCCACTTTTTTTTTTTTCTTTTAGCTGGTGGCCTCATCCTTTGCCCCTCCCCCCCTCACACATCCATTTGGACGCTGGAGCTCAGAAATCTGTCTTGTGAACCACTCACTTCCTTTCTTTCACCTGAAACCACTTGCAAAAAAATTATAATGTGGTCCCATCTCGACGGAGATTTATATTGTAATGTGCAAAAGTTTTGCAAACAAAAAGAGAAGATAGAAGAGATAGCACAATAATGACAATCAATAAATATCATAAGCATTTTTATATATATATTCATCACAGAAGAGCATTTATACGAAATGACATTCAAAATTTACCAGGTAAAACCTCTTAATAAAATCAAATATTGCGGTGTGTAAAAGATCTGTGGTCAATTTTATCAAATATCGACGCCAATGTATTTTCTTTTTCCAATGACAGCAAAATATCAGAGACCAATCATCCAATTGTGTGCACCAGAAAGCCTGTGACCTTAGATTGATTTCTTGGTATCATAGTCATAGATTATCACCTTGCTGGGCATTATAGGAACTACTGAATGGATGTGATTGTGTGTGGTCCATGACTAATATGGCACCTAAATAAAACCCTGTCATATAGCATGGCCATTGTCCATATCTCCTGCATGCATGTGGCACAAAAAAAAAAAAAAAAAAAAAAATTGTGAAGCAGAAGCTCTTTCTTTAATCTGTATGGATCAGACTCTCTGACTCATCAACCAACACCAAAACTATTCTACCACAACAAAATTGCATCGTCAAGGCTTGCATCATCACATAGCAGAAAGGAACAGATATGCTTGACCTTTCAGGGGAATTGAGTCCCCCCCCCCATTGTCCTCTTTAAGTCACTGATATGCCATTGAAACAACACAACTTGCAGTGAGCAAGTGGTCCCTAAGGTACTCCTTGAACATCCTCCACTCCTACAAGTGCAAGAAACTTCCATTGGAACTCCTCCATCCAAATGTTCCACTAAGAAATAACAAATTAACATAAATGCAGCACTCACCTCTGACTAAGCTTTATTGCAATTATTGGTGGACCTTAAGATGCAAAATAAACAATGATAGCAATGTATTGGCATCTCCACTCAGCTCAATGCTTTCATGAAAACCTGTCATGTAGCCATGGAATGAAATAACCATTTCTGAAAGGCCCACATCCACAGCTACAACTAGAAAAAGAGAAATTTTAGATGAGATATAGGGTAGCTTTCACATAAGAATTTATTCACAATTTGAAGTATGTTGTGTGTGCTATTGAGCCTGTTCTCATGCGTGACAGAATTCACTAAAATGTCATTCCAAGCTCAGCATCATTTTCATGGTATAAGACCATAGCCTCAGATGAACAACCCAGCACAAATTAGTAACTTTGCAGGGATTAATTGATGATAAAGAGATTTCAAATTGTAATTTTCTGGCCATGGTTCATTCAATAAGTGGATGTATACTATGCATGTTATTGATAAGCTTTACTAGAGGATGTGGGAGGATCAAAAGATACACATTAGGAATAAATCTTTTTTGTCTTCCACCAACCGAAGGGAACCCGTACTTTAATGTAACACTCTTCCAAACAACTTCTCATAAAGATAATGGATTACAAGTGATTCAAAATATTTTCAGCATAGAAAAATGGAGAATCAAATTAGGATATGTCAATGGATAAAGTTGCCGTTGGACTGACAACTGAGTATTATACTTTCACAGGAGAGACTCACATAAAGTGGACATGAACTGGTAAGGAAGAAGATGGAGTCTGAAAAATTGACCTTGATAACAGTAAACAAAAACAAACTTTACCACTTTTAAAACACCAAACGTGGGTCACTCCGGTGCCACTTCTGTTCCTACTGATAAGCATTCCCCCTTACAATTATTCCCACTTCTTACCACATTCTGTTTCTTTAAAGGAAAACCAACACAATCCCGACAAGGGATGTACGACTTTCCATCCCTTTGCTTCTGTAACCTCTCATAACTTTTTCCTCTTCAAAACTAATTGATGTACTTCCAGATTGGAAAAGGGAGAAATGGAAGAGGAGGAAGCAAGCAATCAGAAGCCAAGGCAACAAACAAGCGCTTCTGATGGCAAAGCAATTTTAATTGAAGATTGTCAAGCATGGCTGAATCTGACGCTTGGTGGGAGAACCTCATCAACTGATGAAAGCTCTTCTAGTTTGCAGTCAACTCCAAGCCGCCAGATGTTCTCATGCAACTTCTGCAAGAGAAAATTCTTCAGCTCACAGGCCCTGGGGGGTCATCAGAATGCACACAAGAGGGAGAGAGGTGCCACTAGGAGGTCTCACCGGTCACAAAATATGGGATTTTCCCGCTATGCACCTTCTCTCAAATCTCTTATGGTTCGTTCTCATTCAATTGTTCATGAGCAGCATCCAGAGAGAGGTATGTCTGCAGTGGCAAGATGTTATCACAATATCTCTGACATCCAAGAGACAAGGTTACCCTTCGCACTTGACGAAGTTAGAAATACAAAGTGGCCAGGAAACTTTCAAAGGGATTCTCAACCTACAAATCAACCACTGGAACAACAAAAGCTTGACTTGAGTCTCAGGCTTTAGTAAGTTAAACCATGACATGCCATCTCCAGAACAGGTAATTGTACTTTCGTTCAGCTCAGATTTCCTCATGAATCAATTATGAAAAGCTGAGTTGTTTGGGTATCATTTGTACTTGATTTCCAAGTCAAACGTTAGATATCATCATGCAAAAGAAAGTGTTAGGTGTTGTCCTTTTGCTGAATACAGTGCTTATTGGTTGCTACCACGTGTTGTATTTCAAACCCACCAATGGCATCAGAGAATGTAGCCTTCATTATTAAACTCATTTTGATCAGTAAAAAACAATTTCATATCCTCCTCAAGTTCTCTCTAAGTTCAACTCTGATGTTATATACTAGGAATTGAGTCTTGCAATACTGGTATAAATCAAGGTTATTTAATGCAAGAGTCACACAAAAGAACTCTGAAATTAGCAGCACATAGGGAAAGGAATGTATAATATTCATAAATCTTATTGTTTATAGTAATGGTTTGCAGTTCAAGAACAAGAATATTCTGTTGTTGTTCAACAATCAAAACAATTAATATCATTTTTACACATTTTAGTCAACTTCTGGTTTTCAGCCAAAAAATTTGCATAATTTAGTAAATGCAAGAGGTGAGATTGTTTACAGATAAGTCTGAAATCCTACTGATTTGTGCCTGATAGCAGCACCGGAAAGCATACTTCTAGTTGTGTTCATTCTACTAGCAGCCTCAAGTATTTCTTTCAATTACTAGGTAGAAACAAAGGCACAATTATATCATTAATACGCTTGCCAAATGCTTCCTCTGTCCATGTCTTAATGAGAAAAAACACATTTCTCTACTTACATTTTTGACTCGAGCAAGAACGTGTGCATATTATCCAATTTCACATGTATACTTGCAACGAATAGAGAAAATGTGAAAGAGCACTAACTTTCGGAATCTGGAATTCAATCTACCTTGTAGGTTCCTACCAAATTAATACCAAATGCAACACAAAGACCTGTGTCAAAGCCAGCATACAAACATTAAATATGACTAATAACGGCAGACAGTCAGACAAGACTTCTGCTTCTATAATTATCAGGTCAGGGGTGGATCAAACATATGCAGTTTTATCACTGTATACAGTGATTTAAGACCATTACAGCAAGATCCTTATATTGCATGGCAAGTCTCAGCTAAAGGCTAGCAAGTTTGTGCCATTAGCACAACACGATAAGCTATTATGCCGACACAAGGGTACCGGAGGAAGCTAAGAAAAAAGGGAAGAGAGAAATGGAACGAGAAGTGAAAAAAGAAAAGAAAGGAAAAAAAAAAAGAGAAAGAAAAGGAAAGAGGCTTTAACTAAGGTTTTAAATCTCAACTATACCAGTTGATACAGACCAGTATTTATTGATTCAACCATGTGTCGAAACATATGGTTTAATACCAGTAGAAAAGTATTCATTTTTTATTTTCTATTCAATGATATCAGTGATAGAGATCGATATACCACTCAGTATACTGGTACCGTATTGAAATAAGAGGTTATCTGAATTGATATTATTTTGAGATTTAAATCCTTATGGTTAACTCACCTAAACTTCTTCTCCATTCGAGTCACCCTCTCTACCATCTCCATTCCCTCACTCCCTTGATGGTTAGCTTCTCCTTTCATCCATCACGCTCGCAGCATGGTAAGGTGTTCGAAATTTTTTTAAGCTTTTTGAAGGAAACCACCATGTTTCTGTTCTGCTTCTGAGCTGCACCCAAATCCACCCTCTAATTTTCATCTTTGAGGCATGTATGTTAGAGCTTCTTCTTATACACAGTGTTGAAAGGACAGAGGCAAAATAAATATGGATGAGGGTCCAGATGTTCTACTTGGCAAGGAGAAGAGAAAAGATATATGGAAACAAACAGACGAAGAAAAAAAATCATAATACTTTTGTTGCAATTTTGTGAAAATATCAAATACTGGAGTGCAACAGGAGCCTAAGTCACTGAACAATATTCCAAAATGTGGTCTATCTAGCAGTAGACCCGACTCCATATACCTTTGTGGTTATATGAAAGCCTCACATATGGCTATGTGGCATTATTGTTATAATGTGAAACCTATCATGAATGTGAGGCTGGTATAAGCATGAAAATGAAGTCACATATGCGGTTTACATTTCCACCTAATAAGTATCATTTTGGTTAATTCTATAATTTTTGGCTAATATTATAACCGATCCATAATTAGACAATATTCATCATTTAGACTTTTACTCATTTCCTATAATTCATCGTTTTAATCGATTCTTAAGTGAATGTCAATGTCATAGCATAATATTTTCTAATTTGGCCTTATCATATGTTTACCTATTAATACTTTAGACTTGATTGTATAATTCTTTATATATACTTAATTAAAGATCATCTTAAATTTTTTTAGTTGAACACATATGCAGCCACATATGTCATGAGCACTAAGATAGACCTTGATCTTTCACATAACTACGGCTGCTTTTTTGAACATTAAGCCTTACAAACATAAAAAGAACCACTTGTTATAGTTCTAAAGCCTTTAGATATTGTAATGGTAAAATTAAAGAGTTCTATAAGCCTTTGAAACATTGTCAAGCTAATATGTATCTGACATGATTTGTGTGTCTGAATGTTAGAGTCCATGTAACACTAATACAATTCAAAATCTAATGGCCCAAAAAATGAGCTCATGCCCATGAAAGAAAACGTATATGATAACACGAATTTCATGAAGGAAAAAATAAGTAAGGCAATGCACTTTGCACATAATATGTTAACTAAAGATTAAAACATGGTGATATTAATCATAGCCTTTAGTCCCTAAAGAAAATAAATTATTTGTTGTTCCATGCATCACACTTAAGAACTAAAATAAGAATCATACTGTATATTGGATCTCCTTAAGATTTTTGGTGCTGGCAAAAATTGTATTCTACAGTTCTCGCACAAAAACTTGAGATCCCTAGCAGCAGCATCCAGTCATTTCCTGTAAAGAGTTTTAGGTCCTCAGATCATCTTAGAGATCATATTTGCTTCTCCACTACCTTAACCATTTAATAACTTTAAACAAGCCCCTCTTTTATTTCTCTTTATTTTCTATTAAAGAATGTGATACGAAAAGGTCACATTTTGCAGTAGGACAAAAAGTTTCCTTCTCATTTATATTATTTCATCTGTTATGCTTCACTAATCTCACATATCGATAAAAAAAATCATCAGTTTAATATAGAAATATGCTTCTTGCAAACCAAATAATTTTAAAATTTTTTACTGCATCATAAATTAAGCATTAGAAACATAAATGTTCTAAATCAACCCACATCTTATTGTGGACTGTGGAGTATGGAGTATGGATGATGTTTGAGGTGACAGGTGATGGCATTTCACATTCAAACACAAACAAAATGAGTCTAAAACCTCAACCTCCTGGAATTGCACAAGAGTGATTAGTGACTGGCTGGTGCTATTGTCCAATTGGAGTTGAATATTCAGAGGTTTGTAAGGATCAATGTCTTAACAAGTAAGAAAGGCATATCACAGTGTGGCATATTTCACAAGTGATAATCATAAATCATGGAAAGAGCAAAAGAAAACTAAATAGGAGATTATAATAGAAGTTTTGGTGTCAGCCACTAATGCTAAGAATTTCGACATTACAAAACCAGAAACCGACGATGCCTTGAGCTATCCAGCTTAATTATACGCAAATTTCATCAAGACGAGAATAACAGAAGATCTCCACGATGATTACATGCTGATTAGATCTAATAACTTGTAATTTTCATTTTGGTGGGAGTTATTTTCTTTACATTTAATGCGAACCCTTCCCGGGCAAAAGAATGCCATCGATGAGATGGTGAGGTAAATGGTGTCAGCGGAGAAGTTGATTCTACCACCCCACCTCCCCGATAACCGAGTGGTCTGTTTCCCTTGGGTTCCACCAAAAAATCGGAAATAAACAGAGATTGAAAACTTCTAACGAAAACTCAAAACCTGAAATGCATAGACGTCGTGTCCATGAAAAGCTGGAATCTTTGACATTGGAATGGAAGTTAAAGTTGGAGGGGACTTCGAAACGAGGCGCCTTTCGCGATTCCTTCTCCGACTGGGTATTGGATCCTTGCTGTTCTGGAACTGAAGTGAAGAAGTGCTTCCAAACTGAGACGGGAAGCGGCAGTAGCGGAGAGGCGTGAGACCATAGCCAAGCCCTTGTCATTCGACTTCCGGCTCTCGTACAGGGAGACCGCCGCCGAGCTTGCATGGGGGTGTTTCTCATTTTCCCTTCCGTGGTGGGTGGGGCTTCAGATCGGGCCGGTCTCTTCCCCATCCCAAACCAGCCCAAGTCGAACTCAGGCTTCGAATCCCTACGATGATCGCGCGGCCACGTAATAAGAATTCGATTATTTCAGTTCCACATCCCCTGCAGCGCATCCTTAGCCGTAGGATTAAGCCAGTTCATGGTAGTCTGCAATGGTCAGTGCAAGAGCAGCATACAAATAGGATCGGCATCTTAAAATGCGGGTGAGGCCCATCCTACACCGTGTGTTCTCGGCAGAATGACCAAATTAACCCCGCAGCTCATCCCTTGTTTCCAATCCCACCGTGCTTTTCTTTTATTATTATTTATTTATTTTTTCTCGTTTATGTTCCCTTCGTTCTCCTCCTTCCCACCATAAGTACTGCAGTTGTAGCGGTCGCTATTTCCTTCTCTCTCGTCTCTCCCTCCCGCCTTCCCTTTCGTCCGCTTAGATCTCTATTCTTCTCTGCAAATCCCTGGAGAAGTTGTACGACATTCCAGCCCCTCAAATTCTTCGACGAACAACGGCCTCTCGGTTGTAGTTGCGCCTACAAATCGCGCTTTTAAGTTCATTCTGCAGACCAAGCTTCGCAAGTAAGTCCATGGAGAAGGAGCAGGGTTTCTTCTCGACTCTGAAGGAGGAAGTGGTACGGGGGTTGTCTCCGGCACGGTTGCGGGAGAGGAGCTCGGGGAGGGGCCAGTCACCGGTGGCGGAGGCCGCAGCGATGCTCCTGCCGCGGCGGAGTAAGGCTCATGGTCGCCACTCGTCGCTGACGCTGCCCCCGGAGGACGCCGCGCTGGTCGCGAGGTCCGTGAGCTTCCGGGAGACCCTTTCCCCCCTCATGGAGGGCCCGGACGATGGAAGCGACGGAGACGTCGGCGGCCTGAGGAAGGAAGGGTGGGGCCACTGGGTGCGGGGCCAGCTGTCACGGGCCCCCTCCGTCACGTCTTTGTCTTCCGCCACCGCTAGCGCGTCCACCTCGTTCCGCCGCTCCGACCTCCGCCTCCTTCTCGGAGTCATGGGTGCGCCGCTCGCCCCCGTTCATGTCAGCTCTCCCGACCTTCTGCCTCACCTCACCATCAAGGATGCTCCCATTGTAAGCTTCGCCTTCTTTTTCTTCCTCCTTTCCTCTGTTCACATCACTCTTTCGGCTCCATTCTTCCATTCCTCGGCAAAAGCCACTTCTTTTTGGTACGCGCTATATCAGAACATTAATGGTGTTTTCAATTTGGTGCTCTCTGATTCCTTGATTTCTTTCCTCGTTCGTTGATACCAAATTCAACATTTTTGGAAGAAAAGCTACAAATGTATTGCCTACCCGCATGTGTCTGTGACCTCTGTAGTTCCGAAATGGCATGTTTATGCATTTCATTCGACATCGATGCATCTGTTCCTTTTGGACTCAGTTTATTGTCGCCTATACTTCTTTTCAGGAAGTCTCGTCGGCTCAGTACATACTGCAGCAGTACACGGCGGCGTCGGGGGGTCTGAAGCTCCAGAGATCCATCCACAACGCCTACGCCATGGGGAAGTTGAGAATGGCAGCGTCCGAGTTCGAGACAGCGACCAAAATCGTGAAGAACCGTGGCAGCTCATCGCGCTCCCCCGAGTCTGGTGGCTTCGTCCTCTGGCAGATGGCCCCAGGAATGTGGTACGTGGAGCTCGCCGTCGGGGGCAGCAAGGTCCACGCCGGCTCCAATGGCAAAGTCGTATGGCGTCACACCCCCTGGCTCGGCGCCCATGCTGCCAAAGGCCCCGTTCGGCCCCTCCGCCGTGCCCTCCAGGTAGAGGAACACTTCAATTTATAACATTGGATGCACTTACATCCCACATCGTCTAGTAATTCTGGAATTGCTTGAGAAAGACGCTATCTTTTCGATTAATTCAGAGCCAATTTTGCAAGTAGGGTCTTGATCCATTGACCACGGCAAGCATGTTTGCCAATGCACGTTGTATTGGGGAAAAGAAGGTCAATGGGGAGGATTGTTTCATTCTGAAGCTCTGTGCCGACCCACAAACGCTGAAAGCTCGGAGTGAAGGCCCTGCAGAGATCATTCGGCACGTCTTGTACGGCTGCTTCAGTCAGCGGACCGGGCTCCTCGTCCACATGGAAGATTCACACTTGACTAGAATCCAAGCCAATGCCGGCGGTAATGCAGTGTACTGGGAGACCACCATTAACTCCTTCCTCAGCGACTACCGCCCCGTTGAAGGTATAATGGTTGCCCATATGGGTCGTTCCGATGTCACTCTCTTCAGGTTCGATGAGATGGCAATGAGCCACACTAAAACTAGGATGGAGGAGGAGTGGAAGATCGAGGAAGTGGTCTTCAATGTCCCCGGCCTCTCCATGGACTGCTTCATTCCTCCTGCTGACATAAGCTGCGGTGAAACTTGTGAGCTTCCTCGTGGGGATAGAGGGAAGACCGGTATTGCACACCAGAGAAAGGTTGCAGCTGTTGGGAAGCCACAATATGTGAGTGATAAGATCATTTGGAGGGTCAAAGTTTAGTAGTGTTAGGGCCATGAACAAGGAGCTGATGTTATTGTTCATATCACCACATTTCTTGCGCTCACAGCAAAGTATTAAGTTATTTGATGGAAATTTAGGTAGCACTGAGAGGCTTGGTAATAGGGGATATCCTATGTTTATAAGAGCATAATTGTTCACAGGTCTTGGTTCTCATAGGCCTGGCTGAATACTTAATACTCTGATTGCAGTAAGTGTTGTAGGATTGGTTAGATTGAATTGGGGAGAGACGCTTTCTTCCTATATTCTCAGGTTCAACTACATTGTCCCTATTATGCCTTTCTGCTTTTTGATTCTGATACTGACTTGGATTTTGGAATTCCAGTGCCCATATCTGTTTTCAAAGTTAAGATGTTTTCTGTCTTAAATCTCTTCAATCTTCAGGATGATCATGCAAGGACTGGCACCTTCAAATTATAGTTTAGTTATCGGTTGAGTAATTCAAATCTATAGATGTTATGTAGTTCTCCGCAGACACTAGAACTCCTTGTCAACTGTATTCAGAGATCTTCTAGGGTTGTGTACTTATGCTAGGTCTACTGGGAGAAGTTTTAATTAGCTCATGATTCAACTTCAATTACATGTAAGTCTCTTTTACCTTTGTGTGTAATTTATGTTGGTCTCTAATTTCCAGGCCTTGTGTCTCATGCTTTGAACATCCTCATCTCTGATGGTCTTCTCTTTCTCTTGTTGTGGGACAGCACCTGAGAGTGTTTGATGACTGGAAAAGAGGTTCCACAGGTCATGTCCAGATGGTGCCTTGGGAATGGTGGCATTTACCAGTCTTTATTCACCTTTGTTGACCAAGACCAAGACCGAGAACCTTGTGCTTTGCCTTGGGCCAGGGTAATGTAAAAAGCATCATTGCATCAAGGACATGGGGATCTCAAGGCCATGATGTATCCCATCTCATTCATTGCCTTGTTATTTTTCACTCTGAGAGATCTTTGGGTGAATCTGATATGTTCACTACCTCTGCAGATGCTGTCCATCTCCTCCCTAATCTGACCAATATGAGATGCCTCATATTTGTTCCACTGGGGGGGATCTTGCAATTCTTGATGCCTCTCTTCAACTCAATACTGTTGCCTTTTGCATATATTTTTTCTACTCTGAGATCTTGGAATGAATCTAATATGTTCAGTACCTTGGCAGACATTTTCCATGGCCTCCCTGATTTGACCAGCCAAGGTGAAGCTTCTCCCAGAAATAATATCATTGATGACCAGAAAGAGGATTTTAATTAAGAAAAATAACATATTGCATCAAAGATGTGAACTTGATGACAAAGATGCACAAAATATCAATGTAGAGGACATTAATACAACAATAGTAATATGGATCTTAATACATGAACTGTCTCATTTTTGACATTACCTCTGTGAAATTTAGCTGTTATATCTAATTAGGTATTTATTATGGTACAGCTTATTCTTTTATCTCCTAATCAGTGGGTCTACACAAAATTCTGTAATATTCAGGTCTGAAATGTGTTCAATACTGTCTGAATCAAGCATCACAGATTGATGTGGGAGTTACTGTTTGACTTGTTTATTAGATAGATGAGACCCAGACACACTTATGAAGGATGTTTTCTGCTTGAATCCAATTGAAAGGAATCATTTGATTCAGATTTAGAAAGAAGAAATTTGATAAGACTCACCTAAACTAATGAGCATTTTATTTCCCAATTACTATATAAATCGATTACTTTTGTTTTAGGTTCCTTTTACATCTTAAAGTAACAGCCTTGGTATGTGTAGACAATAACTATTACGATCAAACAATGCTTGTCATTTTTGCTGCATTAACCATGTATTTATGCCTCCCATATTGTATTAACCTCCAGCCTTCACATGATTATTCCTCTCAAGTTTAATTTATTTCTTTTTTATTGTTGAATTTGCAGGAACTATATTTTGATCCTTTGGAGCTCATGCCAGTCCCATGATCATACTGACTGACACAAGTGAGTACCCATCTTTTAGTCTTCCAAGGAGTCAAAGTTACAATCACCAAGTATGTACTGGAAAACCCAAAAGAGAAAAAACTACAGAAGAAGAAGAAGAAGAATAAAAAACAATGGTTATATTTCAAGTGCCCTAAGTACCAGTTAAAAAGCATATAATTGGTAGTATGGTATCAGCCTATTAGCATTTTGTAGCTACTGCACATATCACACTGCCTTCTGAAGAACCACTGACTAAGTCCTGCTGAACTTTCAACCATCTTTCACAGGCATTAATTTCGTCCTCCCACAGTTGCAAAAAATGAAAGACACAAGAAAATAATGTAGGCAGATAAAGTTTACCCTCCATCAAACAAAGTTTACAGTATTGAGGTCCTCAAAACTATCTGTGCAGATCACCGCAACCAAAAAGATTTGTTCGTTTGACAGTGCTGAAGAAATTGACACTGATGATGGTATGTTGACACCTTCTCCTCTCAAATCCCAAGTGAAATGCTGATGGTAATGTTTGTCTTTATCCTGGGACATACAGTTGCAAACTAATGAGGCGGAATCAACAGTACTGTCCGACCAACTCCCTTTGAGATCTGACCATGTTGTTCTTGATTGCACTTTGATGATGACAGGGAACTGCTAAAGATACTAAGCTGCAAGTCCTTCACCCAACACTGATGTTTTCATGAAGATCAATGAGGCAGGTCAGCTTATAGGATTTGGGTGTTCATCAGACAACAACTGAATCTTTTGAGTTGACCGGGGGTTGGAAGGTAGGAGACACGAGTTCGAGGAAGATTGCGAGTCTCCCTGAGCTAGAAAAGATCCTTGATGTGCTGTGCTGAGAATGAGCTTCATCCGGTCAAGGGTCTATACATTTCAGCCATTTCAACGCCATACACACTTCTGTTGATCCCGAGATTATGGACCAGAAATGCAAGGTGGAAGATAAGGTAGAAGATACCGACAAGACTCTGAAGTTTTGGTGTCCATTACTTCTGCCGATCGAAATTCTAGTACTAACAGTGACTGATAACTTTTAAGCTGAGACATCCTCTGCTTCTGCAGCCCATCTCAAGCTAATGTAAGTCGATGTGCAAGCCTCTATTCTCAGAAGATTAGTGCCATCTACCTTATACTACTGAATAATTTGTCAACACATCCATCATCATCTGTCAAGGTTGTGTTCAGGAAAGAAAGCTCAAGTCCTTGCTAGTTTCAGAAGTAAATACAATGCACTAATTCTGATGAAATGGACAGCATGATTGCAAGGGAATTGAAGTTTTTATCCGTCAATCTTTGAGCAAACTTGGAATTGAAAGTGTGTTTTGCTAATGATGCCCAAGTGCATTAACATGGATGAGAGAGTTCTGCTTACCTTGGAGAATAAAGAGAAGAAATGTAGCTTAATTCTTAGGGTTGGGGTTGGGGTTGTCCTCCTCCTCACCACATTTATAAGCAAGAGAAAAAAAATGTACAACTATCTGTTTTTTACATGAATATTCCTTTCTCTTGTTAATGTTTCTTTCTTATTTTTTTTTTTTAATCCTTTTGAAAGAAGAAAATAAGTAAGAAATATTAACCGTACAAAGAAATGCTCATATAAATCCAAGATCAAGACTTACTCATCTTTTTATTGCCTCTTGTTAGGCAAGATCCTAGCCCTTGAAAACCATAATGTGGTAAGACAATCTCATTAAGAGAGAGAGATAGAGAGAGAGAGCCGTTCCACCTTTTTTTATCTAGAACCGCTGGGGCTTCTTCGTGGACGATCACAACCACAAGGCGGCGACGGTGCTCGATGCTCGCCGGTGGCCACCATGTTGTTGTCCTCCAAATCGAGCGATGCCGAGGACCAATACCGCAGCAGCAGGGGACGTCATAGACGCGGCAGCAGAAGGAGTAAGTTATTGTGATATCGTTTGATAACGAAAAGAGAGAAAAAAAAATCTCTGTATTATAGCTCTAATACCATGTTTGAGTATACCATGTTTGAGTAGAGGTAAAGAACAAAATAGATAATTCATTTATTATTACAATACTTATTTATACAGGATTAAGGGAGGATTTTACTCAACTAATGAACGAGATCTTCTCGTTCAGTGACAAAAGAATGTTCAACTAACACATTGTACATGGAGATTCTAAGATAAAAAAATATATTTCAATTTGAGTCATATTTTAATGATATGTCAAAGTTGGTCCTATAATATGGGGATTGTCATATCGGAAATCAATTAATGGACAAAGACACATACATCATAAAGGATGAATATGAAGAATGAATTAAATTTGATCAAGATGAACAAATGGAAGTATTTAACGATAAATTTACATAAGAATATGCACAAGGGTATGCAAATCGTAGCTTCAATACATCTAAGATCAGATCCTCTTATAAAAAATTAAGGATTCCAATTAATAGGTCATTTATATCATAGGATAAATCATGATTAAAAGGAACAATCTTTAATAATGATAATTTTACAACATGACAAAGCAAAAAAAGTTATGATAACATTAATCAAGGGTTGGTACCAAAGTTATCAAAAGTGGATCGAATCAGATGATTGGACCAAAAAATAAAAATAAAAAATCTAGCAATTAATCGATCTAATTTAATTATTTAATTAGTAGTCTTAAAAGACGATGATAGATTTTTGTGTAACCAGTATGAATCGATCGGGTTAAATAAAACTAATTCGATTTTGTAATATAACTAGAATACTTAAATAGTGTGAGCTTATTTTTTTGTCTGTTATTTATTTTTAGATTATTTAAGTTGATATTAAATTATGATTTAAGTGTCAAATAAAATGGCCTTTCTCATCCCATAGATTGTCTTCTTTTGTCGTCGTTTGTTCCTCCAAACATCTCTTCGCGCTTGCCTTCTCATCTCCCTATTGACTGTCACTATCTCTCCACATTCTCTGTGTTTTTTCTTCATCTCCTCATCTTCAATTCATATCTCTTTCTTTCTTTGGTAATCCTTCTACCATTAACAAAATCTCTTTGTTGATCATTGATGCCAACAAAATTTGTATCCATCCCTTTTACGTTAAAAATTAAAAGGCATTCATCCACGTGGCAATTTCATGATGGGTGATTGAGATGAAAAGAACAAAAATAGATAGATGAATATAATAATACTTCACTTATTGAAGCAAGTGTGTATGGGTCTTGCAATAATGAGATGGGCGGGTAGAAAGATATTGCAGTACTTAAATTGTGAGGACAACATGTGGAATGAGATGGTGAGGGTTTAAGCTTGGGGATATAGATATGTCGTTACTTAAAATTATTCTGTTAAAAACAATTGATGTTGATGATAAGGTTTGTGTTATGTTTGTCTTGGAAGAAACACATTTGGCGACTAGTTTTTCATCTCATCTCAACTTTTAAAAAAAAAAAAAAAAAAAAAAAGCCTTCTTAGAGATAAGCTTGACTAATATGAGCTGAAGGATCCATAAACACAACTCTTACAACATCATCATCACTTTTGCTGATGCTAAGATCTTAGCATAGGATGCAGAATTATGGTCGAACTATATTTTTTTTGTGAAATGGATAGGAAATATGAAACCCAATTTACATGCTCACGAGATTGGTGATGTCACACTAGCATTATACAAGTTGGTCATTGGCTTTATCATCATTCATCAACCTGTGGTTAGAGAAGAAGAATGCAAACTTTGCATTGAAATGGGGAATAAAATGGATCACATGAAATGATAGATACTTGTTGCAACTTTGGATCAAGTTCGAATGAAATGATTGAACTTGTTGTGAGTTATAATTTGATCGAGGTTGATTTACAATATATCACAAAGCACTAACACTTTGCAATATCCAAATTGCATATTTGCTCAAATCGAATCGACTAAATCTTGATAGTCATATGACATGCTTGCTTTGAACAATCATCATCATGTTTATCTTGGAAGACCAATCTTCTTCTGAGCCTTCTTTCTTTCCTCCAACTACAAAACATGGAAGACTATTAGCATAAGATCATAATAAAGCTAATGGAAATCGTAGAAGGGAATTTTACTTACATTACCACCCTTTCAAACATTTCCGAGGGGACATTATATTAGTTAATCTCTTTTCGCTTGAAAAGAGAAAGATGCTGGAAGAAGAACAAAATTTAGTGCAAAATATTAATAGACAATATATATATATATATATATTCATACATAATAATATCTATAAATATGTTTAGGAGAAAGATTAAATTCACATTAGCTTTTAAATGTACCCCTTATTGTCTTCATGATAGGCGAGATGGGATCGGACTCTAAACCTCAAAAAATGAAATGGTAGGTTTGAAATCTCTCAACATTTGGTTAGGACTCATCGTTATAATTACTCCTCTATCCTAGAATTAGGATGGAGATGAAGATATATTGAGGTTCTTTAAAAACATAGATGATTTATAGCCAATACTATTCTTTGATTCATTGAATATGGTTAGTAAATCAAATCTAGAAGTAGATCTCTATTTGTCAGTAATTGAGGATCAATATATATATATATATATATATATATATATATATATATATATATATTAATGAAACATGCATCATGTTATTAGGTAGAACAAAGGCTTAGCGTTCAACTTAATCAACCCGAACATGACAAATTATTATATCTATGATTTATAATTCAAATCCGACTAAATATTTGGATTACAAAAATGGACGCTCCATCATCCATCCACTAATAAGATCTTTTAGTTTCTAAAAAGATTAAAGTTCTCAACTGATGTTTTCGAAATATCCAGAGTTATCCAGTTGTATTTGTCAATATATCATCATCCATATATGTTTTTTCTAGATCTCTATTATTTTATTTCATTATACCATAAAAAAAATTTATAATATTATGTATACTTTTTTTATATTTTTTAAAAATATTAGATTTTACTACGTCGACATAACAAAAGTTTCGAATATATGAAAGCTACTTACATCGTTTCGACGATGGTATTTGCTAACTATTAATCTGATATCCTTTTAAGAAACTGAGATTATTTTAAAAAAAATTAAAAAATATTTTGATTATATTAAATATCTATCACTTGTGTAATAAATAATACACTGATCAATTAGAATATCTCAATAAAGATAAAAGATGAATACTGAGATTCTACTTCATCACAAAATAACATAAAAAAAATATTGAGCAATTCAATCCATTATTTACACCATTTAAACTCTAAATATAGTAAAATACCATCACCTCTTTGTTCATTATTAAAGATATTGAGCAATTAAAGGTCGGTAAATTTATCTGTTGTAAAGATGAAAGAGAAGAGAACTTATTATATTCTTTACACCTTTATCCTATCAATATGTTTGCTCTGTCACCATCCTTCTCTTCCACTAGGATAGAAACATTTTTATAATATTACATAATGTATTTTATATTTTCAACATAACATACAATTATATTTTACTTATTTGAAAAAATATTAACTTAGAGAGGTTATCGTTTTAAAAGTTATTTAGGACAAGAATATTTAGATTAAAAAAAATCATGTTAGATACTGAAATCCAATCTACAAGGATCATTAACATCATTCGACACTTGTGCTTTAAGAATTGATTTAAAACAATGCTCCTCTCACTTGATCTCTTGCATGCATAAAGTAATTTCATGCATTGTTGTACCATATGTTAGTATATCATCGCACAATTGATAGATCTTAAGTTCTAACTTCAATTTTTTCTCCCAATGTCTATCTCTACAAATTACACATGTTGAATGGATCAGAGGACAAAGTTCTCCACAAACAATTCACGCTGAGTTTGATCACTGCTCGTATGCAATTACACATCAAAATTTGAATGTTTATATAGAGTTATACTCGTTAAGGGAGAAAAAAGAAAAAAGTTTGCATTATATAAAGTGATAGGGTATGTTTTGACTCGTCCAACAATGACTACCACGTCGCCCCCACAAGACCAAATCGATACGTCTAACTCAACTCATACCATTGCCTTAGGAAGAGACACCGTCCCGACCGATTGCTCGATGATCATGGAGAGACAAGGGGTTTACCGGTCAGCATTAGCAGATAGGTCGCTGGTCCACCCCGCATTTGTGGAGCACGACAACATACAACTTTGTACCAGTGCTCACACGCATTAAACAACCTTGTACGAACTCCTTTCTCAATAGGTAGTATAAAAGACCCTAGGTGAACTGTAGCAGGGGTCACCCACTGGATACACAAAACATACACCAAAGATCCACACCGTACTAACTTGATCATCGGAGGGGTCAAGTCGATGCACTAACGATCGCCCAACTAAAGCTTTGGTGCAAGACGCGAGAGTCGAGTCAAGGAACAGATAGATCGACGGACCTTGGACAAGCAAGAAGGCTATCCTCGAAATTGATGCTTGATCTGAGTTCGAACATCGAACCCACGTAGATGCTCATACACACAGGTCGAACCAAAACGAGGCAACACTTTAGCCTTAACAAAAAGAACACTAACTGATAGGGCAAATATTGGGCCCATTGGCTCGACCCGACCACGTGGGTGACCATCTCGGCAACATGATTGCCTGGATATACTAGAACGAAGATCGCGTTGGTTACTTGGAGCGTCGTACTTGTGGTCGTCGGCCTCGCTGAACCCATTAAACATCGACCATGACCATGGAAACCGATGAAGGGATCGCTCGACACAGGGTCGTACCCACGGTTCGACCAAAGGCTCCTAATCCATTAAACACCACGGTACGCTCCTCATCTGCCTTGTAGTTATAAACACTCCCCACTGTAGCTTAAGAGGGATCTTTCTCCTGGACCCCAGACCTCTTCTCTTTAAATCGCTTGGGACCTTCAAAGCCCCGACGGAAAGTTCGACCCCAAATGCTAACCTAGCCATCGGAGGGGCTACGTCGGACACACACACCCCCGACGAAAGCCTTTTTGCAAGTCCTAGTCTTCTCTCCAAACCGACTTGACCGACCTCCCGACTCAAGGAGCCGTAACTTTACGAAGCTAAACCGTCCCACCAAGCTTTCCAGAATCTTCGGATCCTGTCATATCGGCCTTACACACACGGACTGAATTGTGCCGTACTAACTCATCGTCCACAACACCAAAATCCAACAACACCAACAATAAGCAAACACTTAGTGTTCAAGTAATTAAGACTCAACTTGCCACATTACATTAATTAGAGAAGTCGAACATCTCAATTGATCGGGAGAGGATAAAACATCCACGATATCAATCAATCATTCTCTCCTCTTCTTCGCTACAAAGAGTACCGACGATACCTTTGTGAGGCAATCGAGCAAAGCTTGCACAGGTTGATGTTACAGTCGTTCCAGAAGATTTATATATATCTAAATCCAATTAAACTGGCTTTGTTAGCCACACAAACTTCCCATCTTTCTGCCAACATTTTATTTTATTGGAACGTCGCCTTCAAAGTCCCATTTCGCCATCGATTCTGCCTTCTGTCAAACATGATAGATCTGCTGCTTTCCATTGCAACAATGGTGCAACTTTTAGAACAAGACGGAGATCCTCGTGCTTGGGATCAACTACTCATCCTTTTTTCCTCTCTTTTTTTTTCTTTCTTTTTTTGTTGTTGAAGTCAACAACAATTATCCTATACAGTATTCTTAAAAGCCACCTCCTCATTATTATTTATTTCCAATGCTTTGTAGAAATAAATATTATTAATGCTAAACTATAAAAAGAAGGGATGTTATTTTGCCAAGTGTTCATGGAAACATGAATGCGAGGGGTAAATAAAACTGGTCAGCATCACTGATATTTAATAGAGGACCCAAACATAATAAGCATACTTAACGGGTTTCCTACTTCCATGAATCTTTGATTTAATTAATTGGATTCGGGTCGAACCCTTACTTAACCTTCCCCCACAAAAAAAAGAATAAATAAATCGAATTATATGGCCAAATAGCAATAACTCCACCACGCGCCCAAACAATCCAACCAAACTCCAGATTGAGTTCGATCGGACCGACCGCTATAACCACCACGAGAACAATCCTCATCTCCCTCGGAATTAATTATATATCTGTAAAGTAGCTGCTGCACCTCCTCAAGCTATCACACAACCATGGGAGGAAACCCCCGAGTGTTCGACCTCTCCCATGTCGCCCTCCACACCACCAGGAACGATTGTTGGCTTGTCATCAATGGACGGGTGCTTTCTCTCTCTCTCTCTCTCTCTCTCTCTCTCTCTCACACACACACGCGCGCGCGCACACACTCACACACACACAACGAAGTGCTTGTTGTTTCGATGACATGTTCTCGAGATCCTGTGTGTATAGGTGATAGATGTGACAAAGTTCCTGGAAGAGCACCCGGGGGGGGAGGAGGTGCTGCTCGAGGCGGCCGGGAAGGACGCGACCAAAGAGTTCGAGGCCATCGGGCACAGCAAGGCAGCATACGGCCTTCTGCTCAAGTACCAGGTGGGAGTCACGCCGGGCTTCAAGCACACCAACGCTGCCCGGGCCGAGGATGACGCCGGAGAAGACACCAAGGCGCGAGCATACGTGATGACCGGTTCCGCCATCAAGGATGACAAAAAGATCAGATGCCTTGGGGCGATCGAGTTCGTATTGCCTCTCGTGGTTGCTTCCTTCGCTTTCTGGTATCGTTACTCTGCTGGCCTGACAGGGATGATGATGACCGAGTGAAGTTAAGCCCCCTTTGTCGAATAAGTGATGTGCTCTCTCTTTGCCCACCGGCAGAACATCTTGGGATCGTTGTCGTATCGGTGATGCTTGGTTTGGTCATCATCTACTTGTGTTTCAATGGATTTAGATTGAAGTTTAATCGAAAGCTTTCAATATCCTCCACCAATCTCTGTATATATATTTCAACCTGGAACGGGCAAAGAACATCAAATATAAATAAATATATCTACTCATGAGATTTAGTCTCAGGAACAGCACCGGACCGACGGACAGCTTCACATACAGTAATTGAAGTCGCGTTACCGATACGAAGCACAGCAAACTGTTTGATTTGGATATATCAGGCGGACACCCTGACTCGTATAAAGATCACGATTCCATGATAAAGAACAATCCCACTGTTCTCCTTCTTTCAACTTATCGCTGCATTGAAAGAGAAGAAAAGAGAAGAGAGGAGGAAAAAGAAAAGGCTTGACATAACAAGAATCTCTGTTTTGAAGACTTCTCTTGATGCCACCATAAGGATTTCAGAACCAAATACTGTCTAAAAGGAAGACTTGGGAGATGAACCACATCGTTGAACGTCCATGAGTGCAGCTGTCAATCCAAAGTATTTTATGCAATTAACAAGCTCTCTCAGTGTCCAATTGGACTTGTAATTTGCCATTTCTTCATGAATTGATGGCGGTCTCACTGCCATGAGAAGCAACAAGCTTGCTCCTAAACTAGAATCATCATCCTCAAGAAAATTACAACCAGAAAACTGCACGCCAACAACCATCAAGGAAAAACAAAGATCCTGAAACAGGTTGGTATCGATCTAAATCATGAAAACAAGCTGATTGGTGATAATGTTACGAGTACAAGCACTTTGTAGCATTACAATCGATCCACGAAACCTAAAATTGTTTTACAGTGAAGAGTACAAAGATGCCACTGAAACGAAAAGCAGGAGACCGTGTGATTCATTGTACGCATGAAGAATTGGATTCCGTTCCTAAACTGCAATGTCATACCGAATGTGCCTGAGTAGAACTGGGATGACAATGTCTGGAGAACTAAGCTGGGGCAGATGGCCCTCGGAGGACATAACCTCGACGATTGACTCGCCCCCAAGGTTCCTGTGCAGGTACTCGGACACCACAACGGGGACTGCGAGATCCTTGCTGCTCTGCAGGATATGGCACGGTACCATAACAAGCCCAAGTATCTCCCTCAGGTCACTCTGGAAGATTGTCTGAGCCACACACAATGCAATGTCAGGGCGAATGTTGAAAAGCGTTCTGCTAAACTCTTGAACTGCCACGGAATCCATATCTCCGCCGACAGCTAGTGGTGCAAATCCAGAGACCCAAGCCTTGTAGTTTGATCTCATGGCATCAAAAAGTTGGTCCAACTCTTCCTGTTCAAAACCCCCAAAGTAGTCCACATCGTTCAAATACCTGCAAATTCAAAAATAGTAGACTGTTCAAGATATAATAACCGACCTAAATAATGAATTAGAAGAGTCTGACTAGCCATAAGCTGAAACAATCACATGCACTTAAGAATTGAATGCTGTGTCATGATGTTTTGAGCACAGAATATTTAGCAACACAAACTCTTCAAAATAAAAAATTATTCTTGAGTACTTAGGCTGCAAATCAGAAGGATCGTGCATGTAGATGCTATTCTTTTGTTCATCATGGGGAGCTTTAGTAACTCACAATTCAACTTTAAAAAGCCATAGTAATGTCGGCATCATAAAGTTCAATTTTTCTATAAAGCATGTAACCATCATGCAAATGCTATGTGCTTACAAAATCTTGGACTATGCTCACGACCACAAAGCGCTTGGACTATTGGTTATCCGGTTCAGTATGAATTTGATAGACCACAAACCATAATAGTAATTTTAGTAAAAAATTGGACTAGGTCATTTGTTGGCTCTTTGTCTAATCATCTCAATCCTCCAACGGCAAGAGAACCCAAAATCTTCATTAACTTTTATAACAGTGGAGGTCTGAATCGTCTAAGGTACTCCCCCGATTCAGATCACAAAGTTAGGTCTAACATGTCCATTCAAATCACTGGATCATTCCATCAAATTGTAAATTTTTCAAGTTCTCTCTGAGGTCTTCACTCTTTGAGTGTTTATATATATATATATATATATGTGTGTGTGTGTGTGTGTGTGTGTTTGTAACTCAAAAAAAGTTAGTCAATTAGTTGTTTCAGAGTTCTCAATCATTGTTTCAGCCCCTTCTGCTAAACTAAAGATCAAACTTCTCAAAGTACTACCTAAATTATGGAAATATCCAAGCAAGATATGGAATCCTCATGCTGAAGAATCCCAATATTCAGTACTGATATAGCAAATATTGGCTTGGCTGCCACGTCCTCATGCCCTTGGCCAACTAGGCCTCCAGCGTGGTCGATTTGACGGAGTACGACCGACCCGGCACAGTGAGGTCGACCTGACACAGGTATGGCGAACCCAATAAATGTACGACCAACCTGACATAAGTAAGGCCAACCCGTCACACCTGCGACAAGGACCACAGATGGTATGAAGGCATACAGCGGCATGGTAAGCAACAAAGCCATTAATTGTCTCAGGTACGACCGACCTTTAACGAGCAGTATAAAAGCTCCTGCACCTCTACGGAGCGGGGGGATCGCAAACCCGAAACCAAACTCCTTACTTAATCATCGGAGGGGTCACATCGGGAACCCCACCCGACTCAACCTTCTTGTAGGAATCGGCGACCGACCCGAGCCTCAGGCGCAACTTCCCGACCCGAGTTGCCAGCCAAGGCGACCCGAACCTAGACGCGAATTCCTGACCTGAGCTCCCAGGTGTCAACCGCTGAGCTCCCAAGTTAAAGCCTAAGGTTCCTTCCACCCAACTGTGCTCCACCTCCTCTCCACCAAGGTGACCACGGGCGAGCTAGCGCACAAGGGCCAGAACCAGCCTTGCCCACCCAACAGACACGGAGGCACAGACCGCGCCCACTGGGTAGGCACGGAAGATTTTTCACAAACTAGTACCTTAGTTTAAGATCTTCTGAAAGAATTGGAATGACAAGAAACAAATCCTAATGAATCTTTGATTTATTGTAAAAATTTGATTTTGTTCCACAATTCCACAAAGAAAAATAGTAAAGTAGGACATCCAGAAGCCTCTGCTTCTTGATTCAATCGTCCTTTCGGGGAAAAATTAAAACTTCAGATTGTCTTTCCCTCAAGAACACCTGCTTGGTACGGAGATATCCAAGCTAGCAGTGGAACTTCCATCATGAATAGTCCCAATTTGCAAATGATATGTAAATTTCATTCACAAGATTGCACAAACAAACGGATCACCGTTAGAATTAGAGCCACAAGATGGAGGTATACCAGCACAATAGTCGCGGATTAATTAGAAAGTATGCGGCGGCCGCCGCCGCCGCCATCATACAGTCCTCCCAAACTTTTCGTGGTGGTATCAATTAGGGATGATGTATAGTTGCGTCGGAAAAGAGACCCAACAAGAATAAAGAAGGTGAAAATACGACAAGGGGCGCAGGCACACCTGGGGGAGGCGCTAAGCATGACGAGCTTGGAGAAGAGGTCGGGGCGGGAGATGGAGGCGATGGCGCCGATGGCGGCCGAGACGGAGTGGCCGACGAAGATGCAGGGGCCGAGGCGGAGCTCCTCGAGGATGGCAAGGAGGTCGAGGGCGTAGCCCTCGAGGGTGGCGTAGCGGTCGAAGTCGAAGTAGTCGGGGTTGGTGGTGCCGGCGCCCATGTTGTCGAAGAGCACCACCCGGTAGTCCTCCACCAGGTGCGGCACTAGGTGCTTCCACACCGACTGGTCCGTCCCGAACCCATGCGCCAGCACGATGGTCCCCCGCTCCCCATCCGCTCGCCCGATCACCCTCAAGTTGTGCGCCTCCTCCACAATCCCCATCTGCTCTCCCCCTCTCCTGTTCCCCTCTTCCCTTCCGTCACCACTATGGAGCCTTGTTTAAATCTTTCAGCTACCAAACTACCTTCTTTTCGAATACCAAATAGACCAAAAACTGCAATTTGTCAATGATTCCTCGTTCGACCACACGCATCGCCATCGGGACACGAGTCCCACGAGCGAAGGGGGCGTCCGAGATGATAAGCGCACCGCACCGATCTGATGACGAAAGCCGCCAAGTGAGTGGCGGTAACACGTTGAACACCACGGGTCCCACCGAGGGATCAACATTGCTCCAGCCGCGAGGCCGGTAGATTCTGTCCAAAAACAGAAAAATCTCGTACCTGTGCACCGAAGAGGAGGAGACAACGTGCAGCCTTCGTTCTTACCCGCACCATTTCTGGAAAGCCCGACCGGGCCCCTCGCGTTTCGCGGCACGAGCGAACGGAGGAACCGTTCCCGATGTCCTGGGGATGTGGATCTCGTGACTTCGTCATTAGATCGCGTCGTGTTGGGTTCCCCGCACGTACCACGATGCTTGCCGGTCCGGCAAGTCGGTCGACCCAGCAACGACGAAACGCCGTCGCATGTGATCAGTGAGCACCGTCGCCGCACGTACGGTGACTTGAACCCCCCCTACTCCGTTGACTCCATCGAAGTCGTTGGTCGACATTGATGACACGGATTGGACCAGTCGAAGACTGGAGGACCCCACAGCCTTCTTACGATAAGATATTATGCTCATCCAGTGTTAGATACGAAATGGAAGATACAAAGGTCGGTCAAGAATTATGGGGGATTAAAGAAAAAATCATAGCACTTGTAAATTAAAGACGTACATTTTGGGCAATTATACCGAATAAGACAAGTCGAAGCAAGAAACGACGGGTCCTAATCCGTCGTCATCTACTCACGGGAGGGCCGCTGTGCCAGGCTGTAGCAGTTGGGCTGGCACGTCAACATTTAATTTGAGGCCCACTTGTGGAAATTATATATCTCCATTATTGATAGCAGTTCGAACAATAGATGAGCATTACAGGAAGCATCTTTCAGAACCACTAGCACTAGTTTTGTGTCTATGGCTATTAATTTTGCGACGTGTCGTGAGGGAGTCGAGACCTCAAAAACAAAAGAAAAGAGAGAGAATATTCCTGAATATATACAAATTTAAATATATATTTTCTAATGTCCCGAAAGAATCTGTGGTTTGATGATGTCCTGAAGCACTCCGTTAACAAATTTAGATTGATGGCAAGTTACATTTTTTTTTTCCTTTGTTCGTGAAGAATGATCACAATGTGCCGGTCGAGGGAGAGGTTTTTTTTTCCTATTTTATTCTTTTGAGAATAAGAAAAGACACGACCGACCGCAGAAAAAAAAGAATATGACAGGGGATACAGTAATATATAAAGAAACGACGAGGGAGAAGTATGAGATAAAAAGACTTCATACTTTATGGTCACTCTCAACCTTGTCATTTGGTGCGTCATCATTTGAATTCTTTCTAATAGATTATCGAATCATTTCTTTTAACTCGGTTTCTGATTTCTAATTTTCTAGTTGGTCAACATTTGGATTCTTTCCAAATACAACAACAAATCATTTTTTACTCGGTTTCTGATGAACCATCACCAGTATATTTTTTTTTTCTTGGAAAAATAGGAGTATTTTAATCATTGTCATTTGTTTGACTTGAAGGAAGAAGGGTTGGGAGAGACGTTTCCTCTTATTGAGAGTCACATCAAACATCTCAAACTATCCAGCTTTTATGTAGACATGCTAATTTAAAGGGCTCCTCACAACTAACTTAAACATTTCAGTACTCAAAATACTAAACAATCATTTTGAGGAAAAATTTCCCAGCAAATAAAGGCTCCTTCTTAGTATGCGTTTTGTAGTTAATCACCGTCATGTTAAGTCTTTAGCATTTCACTTGTAAAATCACATTCAACTTCATATGGCCATCACTCATATCATCTAATATATATATATATATATATATATATATATATATATATATATATATATATATATATATATCTTTTGACTTTTGTATTTTATATAATAAATAATGGGATAGCAATGGGGCTGGCTACCATAGTTTGGTTAGCTTTCGTAATCGTCATCGGCTTAGTAAATGAAAGTTGTATCATGTGGATACTTATAGAGAATTCAATTGTAATGGATCATGATCTTTTGTATGCATGAACGTTTTCTCTAACCTGATTTCTCTTTTGTAGGTCCTAAGGGATCATAGGAGGTTTTGAGGAGATTAACTTTTGTGAACGGACAAGCAATGATGCCGCATGACTTATACAAAATCAGCTAAGTTCGTGATAGTTGGTATCAAAGAGAGACAAGCATACGTAGAAACACTTGGTATGCAAATGTTGGGGACTTAGTTGGGCTACATGGAGGGTAGTCAGCACGCGCGATCATTTGAGGAAAATAGACATTGAGATGTAGGTAAAGGAGTCGCTCAAAGGAGCGGATATCCGAGATTGGCATTCAGAGGAATGGCCAACCTTTTGCGCGAGGGGCATCATGAGTACAAGCAAGCTAAGAAGAATGTGTAGCGCACAAAGATTGGGATGGTTGAGTTCAGTCTACGGTTTAATATTAGCAACCAAACTTGACATTGCTCAAGGCAAGTGAGACACTTGGTAAATGATGAGACTCATGTAAAGTGAGATATATTGCACAATGACCGAAAGAGTTATGCAAAACTCACAGAGATGAGGGAAATTGCTAACTCGAATAATTTGGTGCTCATGCAAGGGCTTGTATGCAGACGATGGAGTGTTAATGGTTATCCCAAGGTGATCAAAACTTGACACCATGGAGCATTAAAACTTTCTTTTTGACATAGAAAAGATGTCTGTAGAAGGCTAAAGTGTGCAATAAGTTTAGCATGTTGCTAGGCCTTAGAGAGTACAGCTGTGGCTATATTGGTGAAGAGTCACAATATAGCAAGTGCATTTCCATGGGCAGAGCAATGCACAGTTTGTTCAACAAAACAGAGTAGTCCAAGGGGATGATGATATGCGAAACTTCCAAAGGGAATAATGCAAAGAGAAAAGTTAATCCAATATGATAGATATCTAGGAGGGATGAGTCCTGATTTTTTAGAGGAAAAATCTTGTGCAGTAAATTGCACATGTTGAGGAGGAGTACCTCAAGTCAACAACTTCACAAAGCTCAACAGACCGAGCAAGTGACGAGGAGTCGTCGCATGATCTCGCATGAGGTAATGCAGCGATGGATGCATTACGAGATCAAGTGGGGGAGTGATCATGGAAACATCAAACAAATGCACATTTAGAGCTAATATGAAAATCGGACTCAACGAAGCATTGACCCGTGGAATGGTTGGTACATGGGCCACCATTGACTCAGTGCATATCGAGGGCGGAGCAACTTGGATAAACTTGATGAAGGGAGTCAACATAGAAGATAAAACATAGAGCGGAAACACGAAACTTTCCTTGGACAAAAGTCAAGGATATGCTCTTGCAAAGGCAAGATTGGGATCATGTCATTTCATCTTGAAAATCGAACTCAGCAGAGCATTGGCCCGTGGAATGGTGAGTGCATGAGCCACCATTGACTCAATGCATATCGAGGGTGGAGCAACTTGGGTGAACTTGATGAAGTGCCCAAGCCGCATGAAGGGAGTCAACGTAGAAGATAGAACATAGAGCGGAAGCACAAAACTTTTATTGGACAAAGGTCAAGTATATGAACTCTTGCAAAGACAAGAACGTGATCATGTCATTCCATGAATTCTTCATTCTGATGGAGCAGACACATCCTGCATGAGGCGAAGTTGGGATCATGTTGCCAAACACGAAGTGATCTTCGAGGCATATGCACATTATCTCAGGAAAGCATTTGACAAATGGACTAAAGCGACTCAACTTACAGAGGCGAAGTTGGGATCAGAAGGCCTTAGCACGGGGCAAGAGGACGTATAGGTAGGTACTCTTGAAGAATATGTCACAGTGCTGCCATTTGAGTTGTCATGAAGAAAACGGTGCGCAGCAAAAATTATGCTGGTGGAGGGATAGAGGCCCAAGATCCAGATAATAGTGCACTGATTTCAATGAAGTGAACTTCGAGAGTTGCTAGGCGATGGAATGTCTTAGACCGATGCTTCGTCCGATTGTGACCCGAGAATGAGTGGACGAAGGTCAATTGCTAAAGTAGCGGAGGTCGCAGAGGCCCTATGGTGTGCTAGCAAAAGCCACACATTGAGAGATCGTAATCCAAGTCTATCACACAAGAATCTGAATGCAATGGAGATATCACCATGAGGGGACATAGTGCAGTGGATCGTGGTGGAACAGTTCGAGGCAATACAACACACGGGAGAAGTTCCGTGAGGGACGTGATCATGCAGAAGTATAATCAATAGCTTTACTTCGGTGAACAACATAATAGCAAGTAGAGCTATGGATTCAAGAAGTGAATGTAATGGTACTGTAGAGGCGGGTCTTTCGTGCATGCGTCGAATTTTGCATTGGATGAAAGTCTTGATCATTAATATATGGGGGCTGCAAATCACCGAGGGAGAATTTCGAGTGGACATAGTGTACAAGAATCTGAATGCAATGGAGATGTCACCATGAGACGACATAGTGCAATGGATCATGGTGGAACAGTTCGAGGCAATACAACACACACGGGAGAAGTCCCGTAAGGGACGTAATCATGCGAAAGTATGATCATGAGCTATTGAGAGTTTTACTTCGGTGAACAACATAATAGCAAGTAGGGCTATGAATTCAAGAAATGAATGTAATGGTACCGTAGAGGCGGGTCTTTCGTGTGTGCGTCGAATTTTACATTGGATTAAAGTCTTGGTCATTAATATATGGGGGCTGTGTACCATCGAGGGAGAATTTCGAGTGTAAATACTAATGAGTCACATGTGAGGACTTGCTCATACAAAGATATTATTTGAACAACAAGAGAGTTGGAATGCTCTAGTGCTCAGATTCGCTTAAGGGAGCTCGATAAGTCAGAGAACAAGATCGAGTAAGCAAACATTACTACCAAAGAAGCTAAGAAGAACAGAATTGACACGAGCCCTGCAATATAATAACATAGGCCATGCATGGGAGTTGTAGTTTATCTTTCCATCGACCAAGGAGAATTGCTCGGAGAACGCAGAGGTGTTGAAGCAGGTGGTCGAAAGGGATGAATAAGCGACGACGAGTCCAGAGGGGCTCAACTACCCAAAAGCTAAGCATCAATCAGAATGAAGGTAGACTCGGAGGACTGTCATAGTGCCATAGAGGCGGATCTACCGATCACGAAGAAAGGAACGTAGATGCGAGACAACAGATAGTAGGGTCATGGGCTTAGCCACGCTATGATACTACACAGGCGGGACTTTCGTGGAGTCATCGATCCCTTGCTCTCATGAAGAGAGAGCGTTAGCCGTGAAAGGGGCCAAGGAGGTGGAGAATACAGAGGTAAACTCTAAGTATCAAGCCAAGGCTGAAGGGTAAAGGCCAAGGAACTTCATAAGACCGGTGTTAACGGGCTTCTCATCAAGATACCCAAAAGTTGGGGATTTCAGGTTGATGTAAGAGTGCTCGACCAAGGAACAAAGTATGCAGTACGTGGTGTTGTATCTTTTTTCTACTCGGAGGAGTAGATAACAAAGATGATAGAGAAGATGGTACAATCTCAAAGGTGACCAAAACTATCAAAGACTCGCTCTAAGTTGGGGTAAAATTTTGCTCTTTTCGGGCAAAACTTCTTGAATTTCCAAAGTTCGATAACAATGAGAAGACGAATCACAGTAGCTAACTCAACGTAATGAGTGCAAACACTTCAGGTGATTCGAAAGTGTGAGCAAATAGCAGTCGAAGACTAGTAACTAGTTCGATGCATGAAATACAACCTCGAGGAGGCCAGCGAAGTCAATTAACCTTTGTCATCTCAACTTTTAGGAGAATGGACGAAACTCAGTACCCCGATTCTCTTATTTATTCAGTAGAGGAGCTCTATGCAGGTTCAAAGACTCTTCAAAGAAACCTAATAGAAGACAATAGTTGTCAAATCCTCACCAATGATTGTCGATACTACTAAGAGTAGATTGTTCGTTTCATTTTTCAATAGAATGTCAATCGAAAGTGAAAGTGATACGAACCTACTTAGAAGCGACAACTAAGTTGAAGAAGAATCAATGAGCAAATTTTATGGAGGAAGGACCTCAAAAACTTCAATGTCTGCAAGATGATGCTTGTTAAACCTCCAAAAAACATCCACCTAGTTTAAGCGGCATGGGAATATTACGATATTGACACATAACAAGAAATATATTTTTCTTTATTAGAAGGATCCGTAGGAATCAACAAGGATCAGTACAACTCAACCGACCTCACACCTAGAGCAGAAGATTGAAGATTAAGTAAAAGGCGAGGAGATACAATATCTACAATAGCTTTGACGATGACGTCGAAGGAATAAATGGGGGAAGAATATCACGAACAAAAATATAAAGAGGATGATGCTCAATGTATTACTCACGTGTGTCCATGTCTTTCAATTTTTATACATGGTTTGTACAATAAGTGACTAGCTAACAGTAGACTTGATTGCCCTAGTTTCATTAGTTTTCATGACCCTTATCGGCTTGTAAATGAGAATTATATCATATGAACATTTGTGGAGACCTTGATTTATAATTGACCATGATCTTTTATGTGAGATTGTTCTAGAATTCATTATTATAATTTACATTAGCTAGATAAATTATTTACTAAAATAGTTATTTGTGGATCCTATGTGAAACACTTTCTCTTTTGTATGTCATATAAGACCATAGAATATTTTCGGGAAGTTGACCTTTGCGGACGAGCACGTAATGGTGCCATATGACTTGGATAAAATCAACTAAGTTTATCATAATAATAAAAGGAGTAGCATTTCATTGTAAAACCACATTCAACTTCATAAAACCATCACTTGTAGCATCTACTACTTGTAAACTCCTTCCTCGGCTAACTTCCCAAATTTACATTATTTTTCACATGTGTGGTGCCATCATCCCATGAATCCAACAATGCACAGGCCTAAAGTTTGCAAGCTTGGAATAAGACCTATTTGAATTTATTAAACCCACTAAGAAGCTTTTGATAGTATTCATCATCATGCACTCAAAGTCAACATGCAAAACCCAGCAAAATTGGCTGCAGAACATTAGAAAACTTTGTTTGGAATTTGAGTGTAAAATGCCTTCAGGAGACTTGGGTGTCTAAAAACCTATCCATGCTTCCGAGGAGTCCAGAAATGGTTCAACAAAGAAGCAACATACAAGCCAATGTCCGAGATCCAAATACCATTCTGCAATCACTAGCCAATATACCGGGCAAAAGTCACTGCACAAATGAGTTGAGCAATTGATGAAAAAGCAACAAACTAAAATCATTATCAACAACTGTAAAACAACAATAAACCGTTAATTATTTGGGATCTGCTAATTATCAACAAAAGAACAGAAGTGACTGCTTAATAGAAACAGACAAACCCCACGTTTGTATGATAATGTGGTATCAGAGCGGGACAAGCACACGCAGAGACACTAGCAATACAAACGTGGGGGACCTAGTTGGGCTGTGTGGAGGACAGCCAGCACGCGCAACCGTTTGGGGGAAAACGGACATTGAGATGTAGGGAAAGGAGTCGCTCAAAGGAGCGGGCATCCAGGTTTGGCATTCAGAGGAATGATCAACCCTTTGCGCGAGAGGCACCACGAGGACAAACATGCAAAGAAGAATGCGTAGCACACAAAGATTGGGATGGTGAAGTTCGAGCTATGGCTTGACGTTGGCAACCAAACTTGACGGCGCCTCGACCCCGAGCTGGAAGATGAGGCTTCCAGCGGGAGAATGAGGTGTCGCCTCGTCCTCGCGCGAGAAGACTAGGCGACGCCTCATCCCTGAGTTGGAAGACGAGGCATTGCCTCGTCCTCGCGCGGGAAGACGAGGCAGCGCCCTCGTCCCCGCACGGAAAGATGAGGCGACACCTCTCCCTCCCGCGCAGGAAGACGAGGCGCCGCCTCATCTCTCCCACAAGGAGAGGCAACGCCTCATTTTTTTTATTTTTTAATATTATATATTAAATCTGTACCACATGATACGGGGCGATCCACGTACCGGTACCTTGTCGGACTGGTACGTACCACCCATACCGGATGGTATAGGGCGGCACGACAAACCTTGATTTAAAACAAGCAAGGCTTCCATAAATCCTGGGAGTTGGAGCATATCTAATCAAGACATTTCTTTTATGACAATAGGAAATATCAAAGCACTGATTTTGTCTTAATGACACCTATAATAGGTAAATTTGCTGACTGGCATACATGTGTTATCAATAAATTATGTTGCTGATGATGTACTTTAATAAATGCAAAAGTATAAATGTTTTATGAAAATAAAAAATAATATGCATCCAAAACTATAAAGTAACGACAAGTCATAGTGCACAACTGTTTAGGATCGACAAATGTTAATCTATAGAGACTAAAATACAACTTTAATATGTTTGATGCTTTTTCCCCTTTTCTTGCTTTGATATGAGAATACAGATAACAAAAACCATAAAGTCCACTATAGAGGTCAACAATGATCTACAAGGTGATGTTTTCCACATATAATCATATAGATCATAAACTAGATTCTTAGAATTATTGAACTTGGTGAATTATATTTATTTTTCTTTCGTTCCATTTTTTTTCATAATAGTCCAATTACCTATTGAAAACTTAATGTATTCATAGTTTCTTAGATCAAAACAAGTGGCTAAATATTAAAAAATCCAATATAGGAAAAACCTAGTTGAAGCTTAAGATCATGAACTCATTTTAAGCAACAATCCAAGAGACAGACATGATTTTGATATGTATCACGTGACGTTAGGTTTTATCCTATCCTTCATTTTCTTATGCACTTCCCCCTCCCTTTGTTTATTACTCCATTGCATCATAATCATTGCATATTTCCATTATTCTTTGATAGTTTTTGGCATCATATCGTTACTGATTTCTATGTCATAAACTCAAATTTTCTTCCTTTATCCAGTTCAACTCAATGCAGTTTGCTAGAACAATTAGAAAAACTCCTTATTGTGATCAATCTAATTGATAACTACAAAAGAAAAGAAAATAAAACCTAAAAGAAATCAAAGAAACTCACCCATCAAGGCACCAGCAAGTGTTGCCCAAAGAATAATTTGGATAGGACGGCCATACTGAATTTGATACTGGGACCTTTGCAGTTGTCTGTGGAAAGCTCCAAGACACCCATAAAGCTGCTTATCATTAAAATCCTCTCTGAAGTATCCTAGGCAGCTCTTGCTTCTTCCGTAACATGCATTAATTTCCTAATAGCAACAACCAAATTAGAAGTTCCAAAGCAAACTGCACCTAATAATTAAAGCAATGGACAATGCGTAATTAAAGAAACACAACAGGATTTACTCACCTGACCTAATTGATCATTTTTCGAGGGGATGTATCCCACCAAACTATGTTGAAATCGACCTCTCCAATTCCAAAGTCCATTTCTAAGCCACCTCATCCTAGGTGTTGATTCCAAAGCGTCTGATAATGCAGCAGAACTAAGAACCCCTCGGGATACGGAATTGGGTCTATCATCGGGTAATCTCCCAGATGCTGTATCCTGACCCTCATCAGGGATCCCAATGGCCCATGATCCAACATCAGTTGTGGCACACGATGCATGACCACCATGCAACGTCTCATCCCTCGTCTCCCGTCTACAAGACTCACTTGATTGGCAAGAAAAATTCTTCATACGGTCAATGGACGCCTCTCCCTTCGTATCAACAGTGCTGTTCCCGACTTCAGCGCCACCAAACGAAGAAAACTTGGGCACATCAAATTTGGCTGGCAGTGGACCAGATAGAAAACGTGCAAGCTCATCCCTTTCTCCGTCGTCCAAACGGACCCAGGCCACAGCAGTCTCACCCAGCTCCAAATTCCACTGCCTGAAACAATCTTCCACCGTGGATATCTGACTCCCAATAGCCACAATGAATTTGTCATGCCGAACTCTCGTGTCTTCTCCCGCTGAGCATGCATCATCGTTCGATCTCACAGCCCGTTCCAATTCCTCGAGCTGCGTGACCAAGAAGGGGTGGATCAAAAATCTGATTTTGAACATATCCCGTTTCGCAGGAAACCCTAAGTAATGCAACCCAACATGGACCAGAAATCACCTGCCACTTTGCGGTCCCAAGAGCCGTGCGAAGCTCTCTCCGGAGCTCGCCGGATGCGAATTCGACTCCTGTGGTAGCCTTTGCTGCGTTATTCCGCTCCTGGATCCACAGTCGGTAAAGCGACTCCATCCTACAGATCGTGGAAGGAAAGAAACCGTAAAACTCCTTCAAATTCAAGGAAGAAGAAAACAAACCGACCGAAGATTCGGTACCTATCGGCGGATTCCTGCACCTCATCGGCGGCGGAGAAGAAAGGATCCTTCTCCCACTGAAGGAAGCTCGTCGCCATTTCAAATCCTCCCCGAAATCAAGAAATCCCAACCTCTCAAGGAAACAAAAAGACGCTACGAACCGACGGCCACCGCAATCCCCGAGGTTCAGCTTATATGGGGATTTGGATTTTGGGGAGTCCAAAAATCAAGTAATTCGATGACGCGGGAGGGGACGCGATCTTGACCAGCGGAAGAAGGAATTCGGATATCGACTGCCGTATCTTGATCGGACGGGTTTTAAACAGGTGCGTCGCGGGGACCTTCGACGAACGAACGCACGCATTCGGGATAGGGTGGGCTAGTTTGGTTTGACCAGAGAACAGGTGGCATTTACTTCTAGAACCAACGTGCATATTAGTTGGTCGCGGGACCCTGCCCACGTAATTGGATGGCCTAATGCTACGTGCCTCGTCAAACCTTCTCACTTGACGCAGACTAGCGAACAAGTTGGGCCCCAGTGCACCAAAGCGTACATGGGGCAGAAGTCGTGGGGGTGTCAACAGTTCACCTCGACCTTTGGAAAAGCCAAAAGATCAGGAGAAAATTTTGGCTACGAGAAAGGTCAAAGTTCGGCGCATGGTCGATTGATTGACCTTTGAACAACAGAAGGCAACCAAAAGATCGAATGCGCTCAAAACACACAAACATTCTGGAAATAAAGATGAGTACTATGCATTTCCATGCTTGAGTTGCATAATTAGTAAATAGCACTATGATGATGAGTGCCAATTAGATCGTGTTGTAAGCAGCACACGACATCGGAGTACTACAGGTTGCGGTATACATAACAGGTGCGCCAAATCAATATCATTATCGGGGTATTCTACAAATGCAATTAAATCTCGCCTGGACTTTTACTGGGTCCGCATTCTGCTATTCTCTGCAGCTCTCACTTGAAGAAAGTAGGGATGCGCCTGCACAAGAAAAACATACAAACATTAAGACACCTATGTATGCAGTGTCATGTAGAGTTTGGCAAGTAAACCACAATCTGGCATTTATAAATACATCAATCATATATCCACTCTGCTGATTCTCTTCAGGAGTTGATTCACTAAACAATTCAATACAATTTCAATTCACTCAATCATACTTCTAAGAATTGGTTCCTCCAAATTACTTGCACCCTTACGTCCATTCTTTAACTAGACTTATCACTGTTTTTTTTTTTTAATTCAGAATCTTCTACCGTCAAGTAATGATTTGGTGACTAATATTACTACTCAGTCCCTCCAAAAAAATTTGGTGACTAAAATTCTCGAAGCAGAAGGTAAAAGAATTAAATTAAGTAGCTTAATAGAAAACATGCTGCTGGTAGATGATGATAAGTTTATCAGAAAGTTGGGCATCAGAAAGAGGGTTCTCAATCAGAAGAACAGTTCAATAGAAACAAAAGTAATATCATCACAAGAATTATGGGTTTAGAAATACTACCATTGCTTCTCGTGCTGTGAGCCTGTCCTGGTGATCGTATCGAAGGAGTTTATCAAGAAAATCTATTGCCTGCATCCAATTTTCAGCCAGTGTCATGATGGAAGACTAATGGAATGATGGTATAATCACATTGAGGATAATAAAAGCCAAAGGTAATTTCGAAAAGATGATGTGTACAGCAAAGCAAAGCTTTAAAACGGGTGCAAAAAGAAACCTCTGGAGAAACAAGATGCTGATTGTCTGCATTGATAAATTTAGACCATGGTTTCCTGCTGTGTCTGCATAATATAGAACAAGCATAAGATACTTCGTGAAAAATGCAGAATTTTAACCTTTCCATTTTAAGTAAAGTAACTCCCATATAGCCAATGATACCACGTCTACATGAAAAAAAAAAAAAAAAACAACAACACAAACGTACCTCCCAACAAGAGCATCAAGCTGTGGATCAAGCTCTAAGCGGTACTTGTTTAGATATGCATTAAGTTCATCGGTACCAAGTACCTGGAAAAACAAAGAATCAACTCCAATCCAACCTATATCCATCCTAAACAAGAATACTACAATGTACAACAAATATTAATTATATTTCCACATATAACTATCCATTTCTCCCCATTATGAATTATTAAATCATGTACTCCATCCATCTTGAACACCAATTTCCCCCAAGTACTGATGGACCCAGATTTAATAAGGGTTTGGTCTACTGTGTTTTCCTTAAGTTCAACATCAGGTAAAGTTGAGTCTAACTTTGATTTATTTTCAACTTAACGTTTTTCATTTGTTGTGATAATGATGTAAAACAAGAAAAAGAGAGAAGAAGAGGATGAAAAAAAGAAGATATGAGAGAACAAAAAAGGACTCTCTCTTTTTCAAAGAGATAACTACGAGCTAGTAGCTTAATATACAAAAGTTTGATAAAGTTTCAAAAATAAGAATGCCCCATCAATCTTCCTTCTTTTCCCTTTTATGGATCCTTTGTATATTGAATCCTTCAACCATCTAGTTAATGAGTCACAATCTACTAAAAGTGAAGCACAAATTACAATACATATTATATTCATGATGCATTGTACCTTAGTAGTTTTGAAGTTTCATAATTATCTCAAGATATGAACCATTTTATTGAAATTTGATAGGGTTGAGCATGAAACTTATTGTCTTGGAACTTGGGAGCATGCCAATGCTCACTATGCACTGCATCATTATTTATGAATGCTACAGTTGTGCTCCTACCTAAAATGGTTGGTAAGTTTATCACAAAGTGAGATGGGCGTAGACCATGGAAAGCAGAAAGATATGGCCATATCAAGACCATATCAAGGTTGTGATATGGTTGAAATCAGATAAGAATAACACTGTTTTGAAATCAGATAAGAATAACACTATTTTGAAATAGGTTGTGATCCACAATGAACAAAATGACCATATCAAGACCTCCCAGTTGCATAATTTTAGTCAATCGGCTAAGTGTCGAGAAGGAAGTTATTGGATTCTCTTTTTCCAATTTAATACCTAGCTAACAGAACGCATGCCAACAGAAGAGATCTAAGACCGTTGCTGTATAGTTGAATTCCAATTATACCAACTAGAAAGATATTTCATGTAACCTAGTTGAGTGCAAATATATCCTGGTCAGAAATAAATGCTGGGTCAGATTGCTATATATTGGTGCAAAACCTGTTCTAAGTCCAAATTCCCAGTGAAATTCCTTACCGTAGATGCTCCAGGTAGAATTTCCCTTTAGAGATAAGATCAAGGCAGGATTTGATTGATGAGAGCAGGGGAAAAAAGAAGAAAAGGCTAGATCAGAGCAAAGATAGGTACAGTCCACCAGCAGAAAAGAACTTTGTCCAAATAATTTCTCATCAAGCCCCTCTTTGTCGACCACTGGGCACCCCTTCTCTTTAAACTAATCTAACATCAGATGCAATTCAAATTATCTGTTGGAAATAACAGGCACAAAGAAACTGGCAGATTAGATTTCAAATACGACCTAATAAAAACCAAGAGAAAAAACAAGTAAATCCAATAAAATTAGTCATACTGATAATCAACTCGAAGTTCCACAGAAAATATAAAATAAGGTTAGCATGTATGTGCACTATGAATAAATTTTTTGATCAAGCTTCATATAAGGGTAGGCCGACCAAACACTATCCCAATATCTAGCCCATGAGGTGTAATGTTGATCAAATAATGGATTGCACATGGTTATGTTACCTTTCAATCAATAATAGAATCATTTTTTAAAATACCAACTTCGCCAAGGACAATAGACAAGGCAAAAGAAGATAGATTAATTCTTGATGTCATACAATCTTAATACAATTCAACTGACGCGGATTGAAATAGGCCACAACAACTCGCAAATGCCTAAATTTCTACTGAGTATGTGTTTGAGGCCCCCTAATCAATCAGATTGAAGTAAAGGTTTGCTTGGATCAGCTAGGATAAACAAACCCTGTTGATCATAGCCAGTCCCACCAATTGTGGCAGATATTCACCAAATTGAGTCAGACCGTTATCAATCTTCCAAGACTACCTGATCCATCAAATCCTGTCTGATCAAAGTGATTTTGAAACTTATCTTGATCTACGAACCTTTTAAAATGTGAATAAAGACAACAAATGATACTTTAATGGCAAGCCCAAAGCATAGGAACACATGACAGATAAGTGGTCAACTATCTAAATGGCTTCGGAAGACAAAAGATGAATGATGAAAAAGAAGAGAAAAATAAGGAAAAAGGTCTTGCTGATAAATATCCTAATCAGATTAAAATGTCTAAACAAAGGAAAATTATGCCACAAGTAGATTCAGCTCCGGGAATCACCATGTAATGAAGCTCATGGACAAAGCCTCATGGTATACTAGCTAAAATGGATGGTAGGTTCACATGAGCCATTCGCTAAATGAGATGGCGCAAAAATTTTAAAAGATAATTCAATTACATCTTCAACAAATAAGTGCAACCCCTATTTGTGGTTTGACACCTTATAATTAGGTCAAGTATTTATCAACTACAATATCCAAAACTATAATAAGTTGTCATCTTGTACACTTTTCTGATCAGTATCAGATATTTATTTGTCTAAAAGTAGATTTTCGGAAAGAATCAACATACAAACATGACATTTTTTATTGAAGGCAATGTAAGTATACTGCAATGTGTAACTTCACATCTAAAATGAAAACAACAAAATATATTTGATTTTTACCTTAGCAATTTTGACAAGCTGATCATGATTGTCATGACCATAGAAGAATGGTTCCTTGCGAAATATCTGTAATTAACCAGCAGAGATATGTTTACCACATCCGATGTAATAGAAGATGGAATCATATAGTACAGAACAAGCTAATAGTAATTAAAAGAATACAGCATTTCATTAGATTGATTTTCCAACTTACCATTCCAGCAAACATGCAACCCAGACTCCACAAGTCCAAGGAGTAGTCATAATCTTGCAAGTCGACCAGGAGCTCCGGACCCTTGAAGTATCTGGATCCGAACCAATTCATTAAATTTCTTCTATTGAGATTAAACACGAAAATATTGCATATTCACCAAGATCCCTAATAGAAAACTCATTTTAAATTTCATCATTGTTTATACAAGATCATAGAATTTCACATTTACAAAGAAATGCCAAAATAGAGCTGGTGATCAAGCCAAATTACATTTGTAATGAGAGAGCAGCAGTTCCAGATATTTGGGACTATTTTAATGTACAAAACATGGTACAGTTGGGACTTCAGACTGTCTTGTTTAAAGATGTTATAGAAAATCTAAAAAGCATCAAAGGATGCCACCTTGGTAACTCAAATGTGAGACATCAGTCAGGAACCTCCAGCAAGTTATAAAAGAAGAATGACTAAGACAGAAGATGCACCTAATTATACTTAGATCTATGTATAATGAAGTAAACCAATCTTCCTTCTTATTTCTTAATAACATTTTCCTTTCTATTTAATGATAAGGTAATTACTCATTTTGATATCAAGATTGACCTTTTTGCTAAATATAAAATTACCAGAGCCCCTGACTCCAGAAAAAGACAATAAGCCATTTTTATGTCAGCAGGAGGAAAGGTTAGTTGTTTCTTAGGTATACATATGTGAGAGGATATACCCATGTAACGATTTCACCATACATCAGAATAAGGTTTGCCTCTGGTGGTTAAACATCATGGAGCCTGAAACAAGCTAAACATGGAAATGGCTGTCTAGCTGACAACACTAAACCAATTGTAGTTATTCACTAACCAATTGTTTTTTGAAAAGAACATCAAAATACACCATGGAAATGGCTGTCTTTAAATCATGAAGATTACTATATATTCTAGCTCATTCTTTTAGTAGAGGCCGTAGAGGACAAAAAGTAATGGATTTATCAATTTTGGTCAGCGTCTACAATATCAATTGATCTTTCCACAAAAGTGCTCTCATAATTCAAAAACAGGAACCTCTAGAGTCTAGATATAAATTGTGGTTCCCAAGTCATCGCATTTGTGAATAAACAAAAAGTTGCATGTAAATATCTTTTTTGGGTATTAGATGTGAATATTTTAGCATGACTTTTAACAGAAGCAACATATTTTTTCTAATCCCTGCTTTGTAATACATATCTTGTAGGATTTTGCCCATAACATGTTCTGATAATCAATGATAATTGCAATTGCCTTGTTGAAGAATATAGGCACCAAGCATGCTATGGAATGTACTGTTCATGCTGTTTAAGATAGTCAGGCACATGCAAATATCTGATGCCCTTATATGGGCAATATCAACATGCCTTGTGACAACACACAGTTGGCACAACATGCACTAACCCAAATAGGCAATTGGCAATAATTACTACTGCCTATGACCCATCCTATAGTTATAAATGCAAATAGATTAAACATAACAATTATCTTATGCATGAGATAATATTTTTTTATAGTCAATTGCAAGGATCATCTAAACTTTAGCATGTCAAACCTACCTTGAAGCTACACGAACATTGTACTCCTTGTTAGGATGGTAGAACTCAGCAAGTCCCCAGTCTATTAACCGGAGTTTGCGCAGCTCATGATCTATCATGACATTATGTGGCTTGACATCTCGATGCATGATTCCTTGAGAATGACAGTAATCTAGTGCCTGGAAGTGCAAAAGGTTAGAAAAGCAGTATAAAACTCACAAGTCAAATGAAGAACAATAAATCTCGTGGTAGCATTAAAGAGAGTAATTAGAATTACTAGGTGACAGACCTATTTTAAAACCAAAACAATACCCTAGGTGACAAACCTATCTTAAAGGACAAATAATGCCCTACACACCTAAGCCATGAGCGATAAACTAAAAATAATAATTTCAAAAATATTTCTTAATCTGTTACAATTCAGTGTACCTTACATATTATAGTTGAAACAAGTAACACTGATAGTTAAAAACAATTGGAGAAAATATTACAGTTTCTACTTTGTCGAAGTAATTAGACTCCCAAAAAAAGAGTGTACAATTATTATAGGTATCCCTGTTATCTTAGCCAACTAATATGCAAATGCTAAACTGCAAGGAGGATATATACATTGGCTTCACACATGAACTTAATCGTCCTTGTTAGGACAAATGAATACAAATTTGCCGACATCATGGTCTAGGCAAGTTACATTGTAGGCTAGCTGAGACACCAAAGTTAGTTTCTTGAACAACAATTTCTTCATTCACACGTCTATTTCCAATGGTTTAGACATGCAGATTAGTTATCTGTAGGACCTGTTTGGTTGCATGGATACCTTCACAAAAGAAATTTTTTAGGAAAACTTTGTTTCTGATGTTCATTTAACAGGGAAGCCTAAAAATTGTGAAAAGCATTTTTTTGCAGATTTATCGGAAGTTATCTTTCAGTTTTCTTATTTTTTTCTCTAGAAAACAAAAAAACACTTTGAGAACTATCTGCTTATTACTTTTAGTTTTCATTTTCAAGGAAAAGATTTGTTAGTGGAAAAATACATTTCCCGTTTTTCTCGCGAACAAACTAAACCTGAAGTATTAGCACCCATAAGCCACTTCAAAACCTTAATGTTCAATAATCAGCGATAAAGATGTGAGTTTACAAAGTTGTCATGAGTTAACTATGCCCAACATGATTTGTTGAAATCACTTTTTACAGAATATTTAGCACTCACAAATTTTGATATCTCAGGAGATGAGCATGTAAAAAGACGCATGCATGGTCATATTGAAAATGGTCCAGATAATAAACCTTAAGAAGTTCATAGATATAGTATCGTATGTCATAATCCGTCAGTGTAGGGTACAAGACTTTGAAGTCTGTACTGTTAACATATTCGAATATCAAGCTGGGAGTTTTTGATTGCTGATCTCTGACAATATCAAAAAGCTTCACAACATTTGGACCACCACAAAGGTTCTGAAGTATTTTAATCTCCCTCTTGATCTGCAAAAGGAGACAAGAAAAATAAGTTCAACAGAACAATGTAAAAACACCAGTTCAGCCAAAAGCTTTTACAAATGGTTGTGTAATTGCAGGAACTAATAAAACATGACAATAAAACACTAACAGCTAGTTAAGAAATGAACAGGAAGGACATTCCAATTAAATAATATGTGAAAGAAGAAAATTGTTTGATGGAAATCATTAGCAAGAATACTGTTACTGTGGAAAATAGGGCCATGAATCAATGTCAAACCAATCACTCTCATCCAGAGGGTATAACAAAACAAGGCAAAAATCCTTGTAATCATAATATACAAATCCACATCAGAAAACATCACAATATAATTTGTTTCATGTGAATGTGAATATTTTGACAATGAATACACTTAATTTAAAGATATTGTTGCGAGTGACAAAAATAGTATAGAAATAAAATATCCAGTGAATCCCCATATATTTTGAACAAAAAAAAACTGTGAAACACATAAAATTCTTTGTCCTTCATAATAGTACCAGAGAGATATGAAATGGGAGAATCAGTTACATAAATTCCTGTAATCTCTCTTTTCCCAGACATATTAAGCAAAGACAAGAAGAAAAAAAACATAAGACAGTATCAAATCATGAGAATACCAATGAAATTCAATATTACTTTGATCTTCAAGCCATCTACTGCAAACTCATGACATGGATTATCAGCTGACACCCTTCTTTTGGAGTTATGGTGCAGCTGATGCACTTCATAGGTCAAGATTTTTCAACTTCATTGTTACAAAGAAAAGAGAATTATATATGATGCATATGTAAGAAGATAGGTTCAAATGGTGCATACATAAGATCCATCCTACTTTCTATTGGCTTAACCTCTTCCAGGTGCACATCAGAATATGACCGCCTGTCAATCATGTAAGGCATCTAAATGATATTTTTTTCTATCAGGGTTATGTTATCAACAAATAAAAGGATAAATCTCATTTTCTAGCAATGAAATAAGAAAAAAGTACCTATAGGGCTTTACAAAAAGAAAAACTTAAGATAATTAACAAAATAATAGAACAATGGATATCAGCATATGAATCAATACCTTTTTTTTCTTAACAGGCTTCAGGATCTTGATAATGCACCGTTCATTATTGGTTATATTTATGCCTTCAAAGACCTCACTGTACTTCCCTCTTCCAACTTTTCGCACAACCTCATAATCATCTTGATTTCTGAAGAAAAGTATAGTTTGACCCTCATTCAGCATTTTTTTTTTCTCTTCCAAGTGAATATGAAATATTACTGCTTGTTCTTGTCATTGGTAATGAACATGAAGATCTGAAGTAACCACCACACACACACAACAGTTTTTTAAACTGTTTAGTGTTGAGTGATGATTTTTAAAAAAATTCTTAGCAGCTTAGTCCACATAATATGAACATGTGCAAGAATCCAAAAGGATAATCGACAGGGAAAGTGCATGAGGCTTCTGTCAACGAAAGATTTAATGGTCAAATATATGCAACCTTATTTCTGAACAGAATGGTTCTTTATTATGATTCAAGTCCTTGACACCAAGATCACAATGGAACAATTTTACCATGGAACCTTGAGAAATCCACTAATCCAAAACTACCACTACAATATCAATATAAAAAAAAATGCATGCACACATATTAAGAAAGAATAGAACATATCATACAACATCAGAAATGGCATCAACAACCTCAAAGATGCTATAATCATTGAATGTAATTATCTTTAATTTATTTCCCAAACAATTAGAAGTTTTCCCTTATCACAGTAATGAGTTCGTGTGTGAATGTATGAATTATGAAGTTGACAAAAAAGCTGCAAAACCATGTAGCTGACTCTAGAAGGAAGTATTTTCAATTTTCAAAATATTGTTGCCAAACAATTTTGATCTTCCATGAATAGAGTAGCTTTAATTAGCAAAGAAAAATCTGAATTGAGAATTTGACATTGATCTTCTAAAACTTGGTAAGTTACTAGAACTGTCAAATTGTTTTGTTAACCTTACAAGAACCAGCGACCACTAATTCTGCACCATGAGACCATTTGTATTATGAGTTGTGCTAAGTTCAACAAATTTAATGAGTGGTTCTGTAAATATTATTGTCACAAAGTCAAGCACGTCTTCTAGTCTCCAGATAAATAGGAAAATATATTGTTGCAATCACACTAGTAAATCTTCTATAACCATTTCTCTCTTTATGAAGTCTACTATTTTTCTTTGATAAGACTTACTCAAGAAACTGATCTATCAGCACTTCTATCTTAATTCTTTATTCTTTATATTCTCCTATCAGAGTTATTAGTTGAGAAAAGGAAAAGAAATAGACTTTGGAGCTCATAAATTATTCTTTTAGGTCATATTTGCTGACATTCTATTCCACCATGTCAGATTCTTTGTGTTCTCTACAGACTCAAACTAGTTTCTCTATAAGCCCCACAAACATATAGCCAATGGTTGGAATAAGAAGACAGATTGCCACAATTCACAAAGTAACCTTTATTATTTGGGTCACAATCTTTAAGGAACCTTAGTGATCCTATATCAAATATAAAACATTTGATAAGCAATTTACAACAAAAATATCCATGATGAAGAACAATTAATAAGCAGGATTGACACCATCCATTACCGCCCATCATCTCCTAATCTGAAATAAACATATTTGATATACTCCTAGTTACCCCAGGAAAATTTTTGTGCCTTTGGTCTCCTATTTGCTCTTCTTTCTTGATGATGGCTAAAAGCAACAGGCCCGTTTGAACCAATAATAACTCGACACAACTGAGTATCACAATAGCCAACAATCACTGAGTGGCTCCACTGTGATGCCTCCTAAATACCTCCCCATTCAATCTGAAGGAAACAATATTTGACAAGGGAGACATGCAATTAGAGGCTGCCTCTCACCCACGTGCAGGCAGGCAGGCAGTGAATCTCTGAGACAAACGGGAACCCTTCCTACAGATATAAAGGAAGCTGGCCATCTTAATCGAAGGACCTTCCTCTTGCTGCTCACCTCCATGTTCTTCACCTACTTCCCTACATTTCCTGCAACAATCACCACCAGGCACTGACTTCTTCATGGAGGGCGTTTCTCTTCTCCTCCTTTGTGCTTGCAGGAGAAGGATCTCACATAAATTACGCACCAAACAACTTGTTATCCAACATGCAGATCTCCTGGAGCGTATGAAGGCCAGGTCGGCTCCTCGCTCTTATTCCTCAGTTGACCAAAAAGACCTAATTTTTCTCTTGAGGTCCAGTTTTCCGTTTCTTGCAACCCTTCCTTGCATCTAAACTCATGTATTGCCCCCTATTCAACCAAGAACAGCGAAAAAGATCATATCAACAGACGGGAAAAGAACACGCAGCATCTTAGATTGAAGATTATGATTGAAAATCATCAATCGACGCCAGACGCGCTAGAATCAAGCCTAAATGAACCGGCTAAATTAGATCCAGATCAAGAAAGGGAGCACCCAAAAGAGGGAAAACATAACCTAGGGCGAATTCTACGCTAGGATTCAGATAATCCAGCTCTTACCCCCACTGAACGGTGAGAGACTCGTAATCCCAGTACTCCTTGGGCCGGAGGACGTTAACGTCGGTGTATACCCGGGCTTTCGACATGGCTGGACCGCCTACTCCTCCAACTCCACCGAGATCTCGCCCGTCACGGAGGCGAGAGGCAAAAGGCCACAAAGAGAGCGGAGGAACTCTTAATTGGCTATCGCGTGCTATAAGGGAGGAGGGCGTAGCTTTTACGAGCGGAGCCGAGAGGAAATCGAGGAAGGGGCGGGCGACGCCGATGTGGGGAGCACGAGCGCGACCAAGAAGGCCGATGCAGGTCCGGTTCCGGCCAGCCGCGTCGGTGGTCCGACCCACCGAATCTGAAGTGGATGAAATAGGGAAGGCGTGCTACAGATAAAATTCCGACACGTGACAAGGTCGCTCTCACAATTGTAAGTATTTGCTTTCCATTTACCAACCCTTATCCTTTCAGTTCGCACGTGTGAGAGTTTGAGTTTGGGAGGTGACGCGAGCCAAGGCGGGCCCAGTTCACCTGAAAGCTGCGTAACGATGGTGACAGCAGGGGCCCCAGTCTTTTGGGGGTATGTTGTCTACGTATCACCTCGGGCTGGGCCCATAGAGCTTCTTAGTGATACGGGTTAGGTTGCGGCAACAGAATTGACGGTCGCGATCATCTGGGTTACTATCGGGGTTTATTTAGTGGGCTGGTTCGTGGGAGTAAAAAGAGCCTCTCAAACGCACTTCCTGTGCGCCAATCACGATCTCGACAACGTCGTTACAGGGCTGCCGTAGCACACGCGACTCGCTCCTCCTTTCTCCTCGCCTCGCTTCCTGCCTTCCCGTGATTAAAAACAGACGCGACCGCGCGAGCGTATAGGCTATGAAACTGTAGAGATTGGCGAAGGCCGCAGGACAGAGAAAGCAAGAGAAGAAGAAGAAGGCGAAGCAATATGAGCGGCCTCCTCCTAAACAACGGCGGCCGGAGTGCGCACCGCCTCCTGCTCCACCATCTTCGGGCTCCGCCCTCAAGCGACCTCTCCAAGCCCTCAATGTCGCACGCGAGGGCATACGTACGATCCCACCTCTTGTCATCCAAGCCCAGGAAATCGTCCTCGCGGCTTTCCCCCACTGCTTCTTTCCACCTTTCTCATCCATCCGCTTCCACCGTCGCCGCTGCTTCTTCGGCGTCAGCTTCTTCTTTTCTTCGGAACGGATTCGTGATTTGGTACTTAGGCATGATTGAAGCTCGCCCGCTTCTCACCAAGAGCCTCACCGCCGCAGCCATTTTCGCCGCCGCTGACATCTCCTCTCAGGTTTTTTTATCGGCCCGCCCTCCATTTTGTATCCGATTTCGCAGAAAGTTTGCCTTTTTCTTATTGGTGATTTGCTTGTTACAATTGATTCGGCATGTTACAGATTAGGTTTTTTTCCATCATCAATGTACATGGGGAAACTGAATAGTTCAATCCATTGAGTGGTTGTTGATCTTGGGCTTCAGTGGCTGGTGGGGTTGGAGAAGAGTATGTCTCCCTAAGATTTTAGGGCTTCGTTTCTTGATGTAATAGCTAAAAAGGATCGACTATTACATATGTTTTTGCATCTCTTTCAGCGGTGTGTGTGCCTTAGACGCTGAATACTTTGCAAGCCTTTGTATGTTGATGTCTTTACATTAGATCATTCATGTGAAGATCATATGTTGTCAACTGTGGTAACAGATTGCCTATCACGTAATAGAAAACACTTGAAGAAAAGTAGATAATGATCAGGCCTTTGTGTATTTCTGTGATAGAAAGGGTTCAGAAAAGGTCTGGGTTCTATTTTTTAGATTAATCAACATACAAGTAGAAGGCTCCTGTCTCTCATTCTAATACGTAGCAGAAATTTATGGCTAAAAGAACTTAATTTAGACTTGCTTTTTATTGATATGATGAAAGATCATAGATGTGATTAATGATGTAGCAGTTACTTGTGCTAAAACAATGAGCGGGATATCTTAACCAGGAACTTTTAACACTGCAATAATTGTGAGTAAATTTTGAATAAAATTACAATCCATACTCAGGATGGTTTTGATGTTGTATATGTACAATTTATCGCTAGCACTATTTTTACGGGTGATAACATAATAGATCAAATTCCAATTAGAGCATTGAAACCAAAATATAGGACTAAAATTCTTAAAAGTAGGTGCAAGTTAGACTATATTGAATGTGAATTTCATAATGTGTAAGAAATGAAAGCATCAAAAAGGAAAAAGAAACGAAAAAACATAAGTTTTTGTCAAGAACCGGAAGAACTAAAACCATTTGATATATCCATGTAAGTTTCATGATGAAAAGTTCCCAACAGTGTAGTGCTATCAAACAAGAATGGTAGCAAGAATTTGATGTGGTCTAGGAGTTATGCATCTCTGGGCAGCCATTAATTAATTGGCAAGTTTGTAAGAGAACTTGTATTATCGAGCATGCTTTATGTACTAATAAAATTGCTAGCAAGAATTTGTTAAGAAATTATTAAGAAGGTTATTATATTATATTTTTATTACTTAACCATGGTTTCATTCTCAACCATGCTGTGCCTGTCCCAGTATTTTATACCATGTCTAGTTAACTTTTTGATTTGTTCAGCAAAAAACCATAAAAATTCTTTGTGCTGCTGATATTTAAAATGTTGAAATAGAGCACTGACATTATGAGGAAAATCAGACAACAAAGTATTGAATCCTTTGAAGCCAGAGGTAGCAATTGTTGGGGATAAGACCGAAGGAGAATCATCTAAGGTGCTATAAACTTGTCTAAAACCCATAATTGCACATAAAGCGAGAAGCGTCTTCTGTATCTTCTTTTGCCGAAATCTGTTTTGATATTTGAATTCTGTGTGCAGATAGCTGGATTCTTCCAGGTTCATGACTTGATGTTTTTAGTTGCTTCTTCATAGTATTAATCTCACTGCTGGTGTTTTGAACTTTGCTACTATACCATGAATTATGCTCTGAAATATACAACTTAAATAAAACTGTCAAATTTGTGAATTGATGAATCATAGTGCCGATTGACAAGGTGAAATTTGCTATTGATTATCATTAGTCTGTTTGAAGTTTATATGTGGTGGTAATTTTCTGTTGGTCAAATTTCATGGAAAATAAGAAAATGACAAGGAAAAATCACATTAGATAACAGAACAAGGATATATATTAGATGTTCCTCTGACTAGAACTGACCCAGGGTCTATGGAGAAACAAGGCCTGAATAGTGTTGGGTTGCTTCTTGTTGAAATAATGGATGGATAGCATTTAGGTGCATAGATGATTGTTCTGCCACATCACTGGAAATGTTTTCTTTTCTTTTCTCAGTTGCATTGTATCTAATGTGGTAGCAGAGCACAATGTACCATAGGTTATTGCACTAATGAGAAAGTTCCTGCAAAACATGAGAAACCGTTTGATCTGATAATTGGAATAAACTTCTCCTTCATTTATTTTGTAGTTCGTGTTGGACTTGGGAAGTTTTTCATATAACAAAATCAACAAAAAGTAAAATTTTCGACAACCATTCTGGGTGCAGATAGCTGTATGGCCGTGTTTGTATAAATTGTCACATAAAACATATTCATCCATGCTTGAATATGAACCAAGTTAGGCATGACAAAGAACCAAATCATACCACTAATTTTGTTTAGTGATACTCTTTCTGAATCTTACCTGTCTTTTTTAGGATCTACGAACACAAAAAGAGACCTTAATCTATATCAAACTGGGTATTACTGGAAAGAACATGCAAAGCTTGATTGGAAAAATTTTCAAAAGCAATAGAGATGCTGAGAGAGTGCAAAGGTGCATGAAGATTTGCAAGCTACAATGAAATTAGCAAGAAGTGATTTAGAAGGATGACACAAATAGAAATTTGCAACTAATTTCGTGCTTTAGCAGTACGTCATAGATGTCTTGTAAATTAAATTAGGACATTACTTTTATGTCTATACTCGTGGTATTATAAAAGAATGAAAAAACACTAGAGTATATATGGCAAATTTTCTCTGAATAGGTTTCTTTTTTGGTTTGTCTTACAGTTATCAGATTTTGTTGAATTCCAATATTGAAGCAGTACAACTCGATTTCATGGAACTTTTCCTAACTTTTGACTACTTCACAGATCTCCACACTCACTTCTCCTGACAACCTTGATTTGGTTAGAACTCTGCGTATGGCTGGTTATGGGATGATAATTCTTGGACCTTCTTTGCATTTCTGGTTCAATTTTGTTGCAAGAATTCTACCAAAACAAGATATGATCACCACTTTGAAGAAGATGTTTCTTGGTCAAACTACTTATGGTCCTTTGATGACTGCTGCATTCTTCTCAGTGAATGCAGTGCTACAAGGTATTGGCATTATTTTCACATAGCGTCAACATAACACTATGCTTTGTCTTTATCATCATGCTTTCTGATCATTGTTAATAGATTAATCATGATATTATCGAAAGATTTGTCGCTACAATTTTTTGACTTCATATTTATCTTTATTTTGCTGAAGTGAACATCTCATGGTTTTTTATCTAAACATTTTTTTCTGTAACTGGCTTCTTAATTGTAGCTAAATTACTCCAGTAGTAAACCAATATGCCCTTTGTTTTTTGGATGTTTTTGGCTTTTGATGAAGATTTAACCAGACCTTAAATTAGCAATTGGATGAACAAGTTAAATTAGATTATAAAGTTAAGACAAAGCTCCCCCCAATTCAGGGTTAAGGGATAGCTCATGTTCACAGTCTTATCCCTATGAATAAAGAGGCGGTTTCCATTATCCAACCCCTGATAAACCAGATTGTAAAGGGACAACCTTGTCACTATATCAGGGTTCACCCTCAAACTATTTAGTTAACTTCATATAGGTAAATTTCTTTCTAATAAACTTAAGCATAGCATCATGAGAGATTAAGCAGGGATTAGCCTTTGTTGTATCCTGGGTTGTCATTAGATCAAATTTGAATAGCAAAGCACTAATATTTAGTTCTTGAAAATATAGGCATTAATATTGCAAAAAGACATTATTGGTGTTATTCCTGTCAGCTAAATGTTGCTGCTGATTGTATATGGCTGCTTTATCATTCTCATAGATATGAACTATGAAGTAGGAGATGTAAATTTCTTCCCTGATGGAAAATGATGCAAAAGTTCTTTTCCGAGGTTCATCATGCCAATTCTCTTGTGAAGTTGTGGTGACGGGGTAAATGAGTAAATCCTTTTCATATTTGAAGCAACCCAAGAGCTAATTTTGAATTTAATTTTATATAGGTTGTGCAATCAAACCTGATGCTATTGCTTTTATTCGAAATTGTCTCAGTTTTATAAGTTGTCTACTAATCCTGTCTAGTGTTGCTGGACAAATTGATAGGTCGTTGTTGTTGGAGTTTGAATTGCTTATCTGTATTATAGCTTTAAACTTGCAATTTAATGCTTAATCAAGTTACATCTTTTTTGCTGGGCTGATGTTTCCTCCAACAGTATGGTAACTTTTCTCAGTCTATTCAGATTCCTTTTGTAAATTCATTTAGTCTCTGAAGAAATTAACAATACTATTTAATCTAATACAAGCCGATGTGGATCTGACCCTTTTAAACAAATTAGAAATACCAGTCTTAGGTGTTGTTGCTTTTTTCTGATATGTTTTTGACATCAGGTGAAACCAGGGGTGAGATAATTGCCAGGTTAAAGAGAGACATGATTCCAACGGTTAAAAGAGGATTTATGTACTGGCCTGTCTGTGATTTCATCACATTTAAATTTATCCCCGTCCTTTTACAGGTACATATATTCTTGTCTATTTTAACTATCATGCATGGTCTTGAAATGTCTTCTACTGATACAATAATGCAATTCGCCTTCTTTTCAGCCCTTGGTATGCAATTCATTCTCTTTCCTTTGGACAATATACCTCACATACATGGCAAGCCTGCAGAAAGTAAGCGTCCAGAAGAAGTAAGTGGCAAACTCCTATCAGAATTTGCTGTTCTTTAGGATTATGAATTCAAGTTGAAAATAGGGGCGAAGAGATTTCAAAGAGGCTCGGTTATCACTGTTATTATCTTTAACCTGAACCGGTCGAAACTGCAAATTCTTGTCCGTCGTTTAAATAGTGATGTCAAAGATTATTCAGTTGTTTCTCTAAAGACGCGGTTTTGGTCACTGTAATACTGGTGCATCTTTAGGCGGAATCAATGCTGCCCTTACGATGAAATAAAATCCATACATATATCTAACTAAGATGCCTTTTCCTGTGAATTGGGTGATGATCTTTCAGAGAACAAATTACTCTGTGGAAGGCTCTGGCCTTATTCGTATGTTTGGCAGTCGGAAGAATTCATGAAACAGGTAACGAAATGCATGCAGCCTCGCTCAGCGACAGTATGCGACATATCTTCCCACCCAGATCGGGCCATTGGCAGCAACTGAGAGGTCTTCTATTGATGTCATTTGTCACTTAACTGGGACAGCTTGTTCTTCTTTGCTTGCGATTCGCAAGGCTTCAGTCGCTCAGAGAGCAACACTTGACTTTGTAGTACGTTCCATTGAGCTTACACAATCAATATCTGAAACATACCAACCCAAACCAAAGATATATATCCTGACATGGCAAACCATAGTGTGAATGATATCAACAAGATGAGAGGTCGAAAGGGTTTGCATCATCAAGCAATGATCAAACGAACAACTAACTGTAAGAGCATATCACATAGACAACAATGTTCTTTTTTTATTTTTTTTTACTACATAGACAACAATGTTAATGACTACCAAAAGGTACCGAACTAGCTTCAAAGTATGTGTTAGTTTAAGCTGCGCGAGGTTGTTTGCCTTTACTGCTTATACGACTTCTCTGCTCATCTAAGGAGGTCCGTCCGTCTTCCGATAACTACAGCTACACCGTCTCATTACAGTTTACAGAGGGCTTATACGACTTCTCTGCTCATCTAAGGAGGTCCGTCCGTCTTCCGATAACTACAGCTACACCGTCTCATTACAGTTTACAGAGGGCTTATACGATTTCTCTGCTCATCTAAGGAGGTCCGTCCGTCTTCCGATAACTACAGCTACACCGTCTCATTACAGTTTACAGAGGCAGTCATGCCATGTTGAGGCTCAAGCATCGAGAGAACCAAGGAGGCTGCTTTATCCCATCCTCCCTCATTCGTTCCTCGATCCCACGTTGGAATCTCATATCCCGAACCTGACACTGCCCAGATCCGTTGCTGCTTCGTTTGGTACCACCAGATTGCTGCGTCGATGATGAAGAAAAGCTTGATCCAGAATCTGAAGCCGATGATGTCTCTTTCCTTTTTCCTCGGGCGCTGCTTCCAGTTGCAAGCGTCAGCTCCAAGTCGCTCTCTCGGTCAGCCTCCACCGTCGTCGTACTCACGTTTCTATCTTTCTCCCCACGGAATTCCCCTGCAGGCAGCTTCAGATCGGGTGTCCGGTTATGCGCATCCTTGTTGTTGGTGTTGTTGTTCATCTCTCTCATCAGCAGCTGCTGAACATGGTACAAATGGTGGAGTTCATGCACCTGGACCGGGCAGTGAGAAAAAACTCAGTAACTTCATCCTGATTCGTCGGAGTTCTGAGCAGAAGAAGAAGAAGGTACCTGTTGTCTGAAGGTGGCTTCCTGCTTCATGATGGCCATCTTCAAGTACTCCTTGTCGTACTGATTCATGTGTCTTCCCATTGGCCTTCTGCCAGACGACTTCGGTGTGTTGTCGTGGGATGAATGATCTGTCGAGGTTAAACTCACTGTCAATTACGATGGAGGCTCAATAAACAGGGAAACTGCTTTGATCTTATACATCCATTCCGTCTTCCGTAAGCCGAAGGCCGCAGGAGGAGAGCATCAAAAACATGCTTTATGATCATGAAAAGAAAAAAAAAGATGTGAAAGACTGTCTCACGATCTCCATATAGTATTTGGGAACCTCGAAACTATGACAGGGGAAGCAATCAAGAACATGGGATCTTCACGCAAAAAATTGCTAGAATGCAGATTAGGATGGGATAACAAGTATTATGATTTTGTGACGGAAACATGCAAATGATAAGGGAAGGAGGTGTTCTCACAGGAGATCTGCTAGCAGCTCAATTCTTTTGCTGGAAACTGCAGCCCGAGGGAAGACGCTCCTCCTCTGTCATAACAGGGCATATGTGCTTCCTTAGTTATATATACCCTACAAAACCACCTCAACCTGCGGAACTTAAAGATCCTCTTCACAGGCTCTCTCACCAGAGTACTTCGATGGGTTGAAGGCAGGCATGCCAAAAACAAATCCCAGTCTCTCGGCCAGTGCAGCTCAATTATATGAAGGTGAAAGATGCCCAAGACAGTACCAACAAAGGATAGCATTAGAATAAGAAGACCCACTCATTCTACATACTATTTTCTCAAAATTATGGAGCACTAACTTTCACAAGAATAATTGGGCAGACAGCTATACCTCCCATTGTAGTAGATCACATGTGTTGCCTTAGGATTTTTATGATCATTACAAGGTGTCTCGATGCATATATTATTATTATTATTATTATTATTATTATTATTATTATTCTCTCGATGCCTCCATGTCCATCGATACATTTTTTTCTCCACCAACATGGCCTGAGATGATTTGCTGAACAAACAAGTCGATAGGTCTTCTTTGTACAGATGTGGGTCTCTGCGATCTACGTTGTCTTTTATGACTTGACCCAAGATGTACATGTTCATACTAGATTTAAGCCATAATAATATAAGGTGATAAGATAACAGAGAGAGTGATTAGTAACACATGGCGTGTATAATTGGGTTGTCGGTTGAGATTACTGCAGCCATTAGCTGGATCTGTCTGTGGTGGGTGAGCTAAGAACATATTAGTACTCCGATCATATCATGTGTGCCATCAAGCAAGTACTGCTAAATCTTGATGCAATTCCAGTGGATCCGACCATGTACTTGGTAACTTCAATCATCAGGAGACAGTCCTCAGTACGTGATCCTTGGAACTGATTCCATTTGGATAAGTTCTAGATGAGATGAATCCCACATTGGTGTCAGAATGCATACTTGGGTGTTTAGCATTCCCTGGAAAGGGGATCAAAGTTAAGTGGCCATGTCAGGTTAATTAATTTAATTAATCAGGGAAAGAGCAGCAGCCAGCATATGGATCTGCAAGCACAGGCCATGGATCATTCTCCAAACAACCCAGTTAGCTTCACTTGGAACAATGAGGAGGTGTGCATTCTTGCCCTGATGATGATTGATACAAAAGGCTATGTTTCTCTGGTTTTCTTCCTCCTTGTACTCTCTCTCTCTCTCTCTCTCTCTCTCTCTCTCTCTTAACAATCCAATTGCGGAGTGGATGGATACGGACAGAGAATCTGGGAACTACAAGACTCCAAAGAAAAGGCTACGAACACAGTAGATTGAGATAGAGATGTAGAGATGAAGATGTTGGGTTGCGTCCACCACAAGTGGTGGGGGTCATGTGGATGAACTCTTCGTCTTGTTCCCCCCTCGCTGCAGTGTATGACTGTTGTCCTTTCCTCATCTCCGCTACTGCCCTTTTGTGTTTTGTTATGTGGGCCCCGGAGGACGGCCGGCGACAGGATGGGGCCACGAGGGAGCACGCGTTGCCGAGCGGGGTATAGTAGCGGTGGGTCCCACGGATAACTTTTCGCAATGGGGCCCCAGGGCATCTTCTCTGGGTGGAGAGTGTAGCAGGAGGAACCATGAAGCATGCATGCATGCATGAGCTCAATGAAGGGAAGAAGGGAAGCAGCAGCTCTTAGCTCTCATTTTGCCTCCTAACGAAGAAGACTGGGGATCGGGTCAAAACAAAGTCTAATCTTGATAGTTAAAGGTTACTTGTGGAGATTATGACAAGGGGGCAGGAAATTTTTTACAGAGTAGAAAGAAACGTTATCTAACTTTGGCCGAGTGGGGTTGACTGCCGCCAAGTCGTCCTCGACCTGAGAAGACAAACTTTGGAGGTGACGGCGATGGAGATATTCTGGTGATCATCATGAGGAATGATTGATTGCGCTGCTCGATGGAATGTAAAAGCGTCACAAAGTTCACTTGCTGTTATCCTAATACGAGGAGATCCACTGACACTTGTCCACACCGTGGTTGTGATGCTTCCCGTCTCTTGTTCACGTAGTATCACATCATCAACATCCTATATAATTAGGATTTATGTTAATGAGATAATCAATATTTTCTCTTCCCGATATTCTTTAATCTATCTTGGTATCATAGCTCGTATCTCTTTAAGAGAGATTATCTCTTCTTTTTTCTTTGCTGTTCAACGATAGCAATTTCTCTACCAGCGTCGTAGATTAGTTGTGCTTCAACGGACGTGAGGTGGGAACTTGTGCTTCTCCTCCAACCGATTGAACTCGGCAATCCGTCGATTCATGTTCTCATTCAACGAGCCAAAACCCGAAAAGATCGTCGTCTGCTTCAGCTCCGACACCAGATTCCTCGACAACTTTGCTGCCTGAACCATCCTCGCGACTTGGATCTCCATCTGAAATGCTTCTTGCGAGTTGTTCCTCCAGTTCAACAACTTCTCACTCTCTCCACTATTCCTTCACAAATTCACCATAGTGTTGAAACACTACCATCATAAACACAACCATTATCGTTACTTTCTTTTAGACCTGGTGACTCTAAAGTACCTTAGTCTAACAAGAAACTTGTCACTGACTCTCCACCAATACAACCCAACAACCCCATCGCACTTAGTCATCCAATGAATGAATGATCACATGCTCCAAAAGTGATATTTTCAAACCACGTCAAGTACTTGCCCTTTGAACCCACCACCATTATTCAAGCCCAAAAATCTCCACACTAACATAAAGTCATATATGAAGAATATAACGTCTTACTCCAAAATTTTATATGGACCCTTGTACCCTTTGATCACACATAAAACATCATCAGGTGTGAAGCACATATAGTGGCCAAAGGGTTTTATTAACAACCTAGTGTTGACTTCACAAATACATTTAGTCTCATTGTTAAACTAACAATGATTTGACTTATCCTAAATTTGACTGTTGCCAAAGACTAATAATTACATAATTGGATGTTAATAATGCTTACTTATAGGGGACTTTAACTGAAAATATCTTTATGTAGCAACCTCCAAGTTTCATCCATCCTTAGTATCCAAAACATGTTTATAAATTACAAAAGACTATTTATGAACTCCGTTAAGCTCCAAGAGCCTGGTACACTATACTTGGCTCATTTTTGACATCAATTGACTTCATCAACTCTAAGTCGGATACTTCATTATTTTTACAAAAATAAAATAAATGTACAATATATCTAATGGTGCATGTGGATAATATTATCATTACAAATAATAATCATATAAAGATCAACAAATTCCTCAAGCAATTGGCAAATTGATTCTCTATTAAAGCTCTAGGAACCTTGAGCTACTTTCTAGGAGTAGAAGTTACATATACATCTTTAGGACTCTTTTTATCTCAAAGAAATTATATTCAAGATATATTATCAAAGACAAACATACAGAATGTCAAAGAGGTTGTCACTCCACTATTTGCTACTAAATCACTTAAGTTAGATGATGATAGCACTACTATGGTGACTATATAATATCAACTAAGTGTTTCTTATATATATATTATTAATTAAATAGTAGAATCTTTCTCAAAATTGATCACTCGTAAAATATTTTCATTACATCGATCCAAGATTGACATCCTTGACAAACGCTCAATCGTACGGGAGCATGATAGAAGATGCAGATATAAGATATGATCATCAATCACATGAAGATTAAGACGATGATTATACTTAATATTGATAGAAAAAATCTCATTCTTACTTAATTTTGATAAAAAAAATATCATCATTAATTAATCTTGATAGAGAAAATTAAATCATGTATAAATAGGACTTATGTTAATGAAACAAATCAATCAATTCTATTTCTATTCTCAACATTCTTTAATCTGATATCATTTCAGGATATCTTGAAGTTTCACGGACAACCAGCTACAGACTACTTTAGATCCATGGCTGACAGAGATCTCATTCCTAGTATACCTGAACTGGAGTTGCAGAAAAGGTATACTTCTGAAAAGAGAATGCTACAACGAGTTTGATGTCAGGTATGCAGAGAATGCTACATACTGCTTTAAGAGTCTTTTTTTTTTTTTTTTGGATGCATGAGAATACTTTTTTTTGGATGCATGAGAATACTTTATGGTTGTCTCTTTCCCCAGCGTCATACATGGGAGTATCTGAAGGAGACAGTGTCCATTGTTGTGCTCACAGGGACAGTAGTGTGCATCGTGGTAGATCGCTTCCATTCGTTGCACCCCATGAAGACGGTGGGTGCGTTTGGACGTCAGCTCTACTTTGTCTGCCCGCTTGCGGATTGAAAAGACTCGTTAGAAAAAGCTAAAGATGAGGTGTTCTTGGCGACTGAGAGAGTCCAATTATGCATTCAGACTTGGCAAGATACATCTGCTGCTTGTCGTCACGCAATCTCTTTTTCCCTCGGTATAAGTGGGTGGAGGGCCAGCCTTTTTGTCTGTAACGTTTGTATGACCTTTTGCGTAAGCCATCACCACATAGAATATGAGAACCCCAAAGTAGGATCTTAAAGCCTAGAGTAGAGCGACGAGTGGAGAGCCTCACTCAACCTGTGACGTTAATTACAGACGTTTGATGTTGTGCATTATTATTATAGTTTGTTTCTGACATATGAAAATGATTCAAAGCATGCGATAGACGAATGATATATATATATATATATATATATATATATATATATCATATGATCGTTCTACAACTTGAAAACCTCATATAGTATTTGCAGCATTCGAGGGGAGGGGTTGTTAATTAATATACAATAGATATCGAGACGTGGGGGAGGACAAGTCAAAACGAAGGGCTTTACTACGATCCAAAGTTCTTCAAGAGAACGTCTCATCTTTTATTCCACCTTTTTTTTTTTTTGACCTCTTTGAGGGAATAAGGGGACAGCCATTGTTTTATTGTACAAGTGGCTTTCGGGCGTCTGCCATGGCCATTTTGTCGACAGATGTGATGGTCACAAAGCAGCATATTGAGGAGGAATCGGAAAGATTTTGAGCACCCACAATGCATCGACATGTGGAGATTTCCATGGACAAAATAAACCGAACCTTTATATCATTTCAATGGGTGGAACACTTGTTATCTTGGATGGGGATGGCTGGACAACGTTCCTGCAGCAAACTACTGCTTTGACCAAAGTATTGGCAGAGTGTTCATCTCGGAGTCTTCCATGGCGTGCTCCAACTGAGCACTGCTGATGGGAGTGGTAATCTGCAATGGCTTGATCTGCATGAGTGACGTGCTTCAAAGCATTTTGCCTCTCCCAGGTTCTGCTGGGACTCATCTTTATTCGTATTGAATAAAGGTGATGACTGTTGTTGAGGCATTTTGAAGTGTTGATTGATTGGGACTGGACATGTCATGCGGATGATTGCCTGTGGGCTGAGATTGTTACTCATTATGGTCGGGGACTCACACGAGCCTCCCATCACCATTATTGGGCTGTTTTAGACGTCCGGCCTGGTTTGGATCGCACCACCACGCCATTGCCTTTCTTTGACCTCCGTCGTCTCCTTCCCTATCTCTCTCTCTCTCTTCATCTCCTTGTTGCACAATGTTAGCCACGTTCTCGTCGTCTTACCATGCTCCCTTTTACGGGGCACCTCGCTTTCTCTCATTTCATCTTGTTCTCGAGCTCGAGTACATCCAACAGGAAGAATCCAATGCCGACTCTCTTTAAACAACTGGTCCCATTTCTTACTGCTGCTTCCAAGCATTTGCAGTAGCAGATGGCACACGCTAAGTTTGTCCTCGTAGCAGCGGCTGCCGCCCTTTAATATGCCAAATTCCTCGCTTCACCAATGCCCTCAATGTCGAGAGCATCCTGCGGAACGCCGTCACCGCCAAGTTCATACAGACCTTCCCCACCCTCCGCCTCTTCTTCCAGACTGCTTCGTTGAGGCGAAGCCGGATGTGCTGTCGGGCGCGCTGCAGAGCGTCGAGCTTTCTGTTTGAGTTATTTAGATCGCTGAGCTTCTGATGCGGTCAACCTCGCAGGGCTGTGACGCGTCGGTGATGTTGAGGATTGATTCATGGTAGTTACATAGGTAGTTAACATGTTTAGAAGTAGTGGCTCATGTTTAGGAGTTGTGGAGGTAGTTTAAGAGTGAAAGAGATTTGTTCAATTTCAATAAGTTCAGTAAATTCTTTTTTTATAGGTAAGGAAGCCAAAACTCATCTTATGTCTTTTGAAAAATGGAAGCTTTATTAGAAAAACAAAAACCTATTACAGAAAAAATAGAACTGGAATCGACACATTGATCCTTTTTTCGCAATTTTTTTGAACCGTATGCATCCAAAGGTGCACGTACAGTTCCTAAAGGAGCCAATTTTGTCCTAATCAACCGACTTCATCGAGAAAGATTACTTTTTTTAGGTCAAGAGGTTAATTGCGAGATCTCAAATCAAATTGTTATTAATCATGGGTGAGATAGTGGGATGAAGAAAGTAGTGTGAGGTAGTTATTATTATGTCCTATAAATAGGACCTTAGAGAATGAAGTAAGAGGGCAGAGAGTGTGTGAAGAGAAGAAATTTTGTGCATTTGGAGATAATCTTGTAAGTGTTCTTGTTCTTTTACCTCCTGTTTAATACTACGTCGTTTTCTTGATTGAAAGCGTTTTCGTTCATTGGATCGTAGTATTCTGTTTTATCATTTCCTTGCTCCTCCTTCCCCAACATTTATGGTATCAGAGCATTGTTTCAATCTAAACTGGGCATTATGGCTTTTAATGGCAATTCTATGTCTCAACCCCTTATTCCCATCTTCTCGGGCAAATCCTATGAATTTTGGAGTATCAAGATGAAGACTCTATTCAAGTCTCAGGATCTTTGGGACTTGATAGAGAATGGATATGCAGATCCAGATGAAGAAACCAGGCTGAGGGAGAATAGAAAGGACTCAAAGGCATTGTTCTTCATTCAACAAGCTGTGCATGAGACAATCTTCTCAAGAATTGCAGCAGCGACAACCTCAAGACAAGCTTGGCTGATACTTCAAAATGAATTTCAAGGCTCATCAAGGGTGATCATGGTAAAACTTCAAACCCTTCGCCGTGAGTTTAAAATTTTGTTTATGAAAAGCAATGAATCAGTGCAAGATTTTCTTTCTCGAGTGACTGAAATTGTTAGTCAAATGAAATCCTATGGTGAACATCTACATGATCAAATAATTATTGCAAAAGTTTTGAGAAGTTTAACTCCAAAATTTGATCATGTTGTTGCGGCAATTGAAGAGTCAAATGACTTATCTACTTATTCATTTGATGAACTAATTGGTTCCTTGCAAGCACATGAAGCAAGGTTGAACAGGTCACTTGAAAAAAGTGAAGAAAAAGCATTTCAGGTTAAGGGGGAGTCTTCTACTTCAAAAGAAGACAAAAAAGCAACAGGAAGAGGACATAGCAGAGGAGGATTTCGTGGTAGAGGAAATGGAAGAGGAAGAAGACACTTTGATGGGCATGATGAAAGGCAATCAAACTATGATCAGAAAAACTACAAGAGTGGAATTCAATGTCACTATTGTAAGAAGTTTGGTCATATGATGGCAGATTGCTGGAAAAGAGAAAAGCAAGCAAGCTATGTGGAAAAAAATGAAGACAATAGTAAGTTGTTTATGACTCATTCACAAGTTAATGATATCTCAAATGACATTTGGTTTTTGGATAGTGGATGTTCTAATCATATGTCAGGCATAAGATCAATATTTAGAGATATTGATGAAACTCACAAGTTGAAAGTTAAACTTGGAGATAGCAAGCAAATCCAAGTAGAAGGAAAAGGAACAATTGAGGTGAAGACAAATCAAGGGAAGGTAAAACACCTTGATAATGTTTTCTATGTTCCTAGCTTATCACATAACTTGTTGAGTGTTGGACAATTGATAGATATTGGATATTCAGTCATATTTGATGATGGTTCATGCACTATTAAAGATAAGAAATCTGGTTTGATTATAGCAAATGTTTGCATGACGTAAAATAAGATGTTTCCAATTGATGTTTCAAATATTGAGAAACATGCTCTTGTTGCAAGTCAAAAGAATGAGACAAATTTATGGCATTTGAGATATGGACACCTTAACATTAAAGGTTTAAGGTTGTTAAATAAAAAAGAAATGGTTTATGGATTGCATAAAATTAATACACTTGATGTATGTGAATGATGTATTTATGGCAAACAAAGTAAGAAACCATTTCTTATTGGAAAAGCATGGAGAGCATCTAATTGTCTTGAATTAATTCATGCTGACTTATGTGGATATATGAATAAAAAATCATTTGGGGGAAGTCGATATTTTTTGTTATTTACTGATGATTATAGCCGCATGAGTTGGGTATATTTTCTGGAATTGAAATCTGAAGCATTTGATAACTTTCGAAAATTCAAGGCACTTGTAGAAAGGCAAAGTGGTAAATGCATAAAGACACTTCGGACAGATAGAGGTGGTGAATTTATGTCTAATGAGTTTAATTCCTTTTGTGAAGAAAATGGTATTCGCAGGGAATTGACAGCACCATATACACCGGAGCAAAATGGTGTAGCTGAACGTAAGAATCGAACTGTTGTCGAAATGGCAAGAAGTTTGCTTAAAGGAAAGCATCTTCTGAATCAGTTTTGGGCAGAAGCAGTTGCAACAGCAGTTTATTTGTTGAATATTTCACCGACAAAGGCTGTTATGAATCGAACTCCTTTTGAAGCTTGGTATGGTATAAAGTCAACTGTAAGCCATCTAAGAATTTTTGGTTGTATTGCTTATGCTTTGGTAAATTCACAAAATCATCATAAGCTTGATGAAAAATCAGAAAAATGCATCTTAATTGGATACTCTGCACAATCTAAAGCATATCGATTATATAATCCTATAAATGGCAAAGTTATTATTCACAGAAATGTTGTATTTGATGAAAGGGCAAGTTGGAATTGGGAGATTAATGAAGGTGATGCACAAATTCGTGTTCCAGCAGAACTAATTACTCCACCGAATCAAGTGACAGATCCTGCTCCAACAAGATCAACGTCAACCTCACCCAGTAGCAGTTCAAATTCAGCAAATGATTCCTCAGATGAAACCCCTTCAGGAAGGTTTAGATCACTAACAGAGATTTATGATTCAACATTTGCTTTATCTATTTCAGATCCTATAAGTTTTGAAGAAGCAGTTGAGGAATATCGAAAAGCGATGAAGGAGAAAATCAAGTCAATTAAGAAGAATGAAGTCTGGGAGCTAATGGATCAACAGAAAGAAAAGAAAATTTTTGGATCAAAATGAGTGTTCAAAACAAAGTATAATGCAGATGAAAATATCCAAAAGCATAAGACTCGGTTTGTAGCAAATGGAGCCATAACATGAAGTATTTATGGCACAGATGAACAAGTTGCTGACATTCTCACCAAGTCGCTTCCCGTTAAGAAGCATATTTATTTTTTATCTCAAATTGGTGTATGTAACTATGAGTCAAGGGGGAGTGTTGAGAATTGATTCATGATAGTTACATAGGTAGTTAACATGTTTAGAAGTAGTGGCTCATGTTTAGGAGTTGTGGAGGTAGTTTAAGAGTTAGTGGGGGTAGTTATTAATCATGGGTGAGATAGTGGGATGAAGAAAGTGGTGTGAGATAGTTATTATTATGTCCTATAAATAGGACCTTAGAGAATGAAGTAAGAGGGCAGAGAGTGTGTGAAGAGAAGAAATTTTGTGCATTTGGAGATAATCTTGTAAGTGTTCTTGTTCTTTTACCTCCTGTTTAATACTACGTCGTTTTCTTGATTGAAAGCATTTCCGTTCATTGGATCGTAGTATTCTGTTTTATCATTTCCTTGCTCCTCCTTCCCCAATAGGTGATAGCGACGTCCACGGGGAATAACACGGCTAAGAAGAACCACCCTGACAACAAGGTCATCAAAGCAAAAGCAGCCGTCGACGCGGTGGCTCAGTGCCGGAATAAGGTGTCGGGCGCTGACATCCTTGCCATTGCGGCTCGAGATGTTATACCACTGGTTGGTTCCTTTGTTACTCTCGACCTTCGGGCAATCAGCTTTACGGTCTTTTGCCTCTCTAATTCATGGGCGTGCTATAACCAGGCCGGCGGGCCGTCGTATTCTGTGGGATTGGGAAGAGTGGATGGGTTGAGGTCGACGGCGGCAAGCGTCACCGGCTTCAACCTCAACCAGCTCACCTCTTTGTTTGTGGCAAAAGGCCTCTCGCAGTCGGATATGATCGCTCTGTCAGGTACAGTCACCAACTCGTCATCAATCATCGACCAATAATTGTAGAACCTTTTGCATGCTTGCAATTTAAGGACGTGGAGGCACGACCTGTGGAATAAGACAAAGGATCGATGCTTTTACTCGAAAAGTTAGATTCCGAGTGAGGGAAATGAAGTGATGTGTTGGCATTGCTGCATTCTCTTATCACCATCAAATTAGCTTTGGTGTCTTCGGTTCTATTGCTGAATTCTCTTATGGCCATCAAATTAGCTTTGGTGTCAATTAGAGAGTATTTATTATGTACGTTATAATGACATGAAAGTTAAAAAGCCTTTAGCCGGTAAACTATCATAAATCAACTAAGTTGAGTTCCTTTTTAAGTTTCTAACGGTGTTTAAAGTGTAGCTAACGATGTGGTGCGCAAGTAGCTTCCACATCATCAATTAAGAGATATATATATATATATATAAGAAAAATAAATATAAAGAAAAAAAGAGAGTATAAAAATAGGAAAAATAACGACCTGTTGACTTTCTAAGGTAACACGATCTTATTTCTTCAGATGGAAATATGGGAGTTCAACCGTGTGATCAGAAAAGCACGGGTAAGATTGATAGACGGGGAAACCGACGGCAGATCGCTCGCGTCCGTTTTGGTCTCGGTCAAGGCTAGGGTTTTTAGTGCGCATATAAAGAAACGACCCCTCCGCTTCGATCCTTCCTTGTCGCAAGATTAGGGTTTGGGGCGTTCGAGCGATAGAGCGGCGCGACGAGAGGGATGGGGCACTCGAACGTCTGGAACTCGCATCCAAAGAACTACGGACCGGGATCCCGAGTTTGGTGAGCATTATTTCTGTTTTTGCTTCAGATTCAGTGTTCCTTTCTCTCGCTGAATGATTTCATGAGTCAAAGTGTTCGCGCTTTGCGGCGGTCTCTGTTGTTCGTCCCCAGATTTGATATTGTTGTCGAACTGATTCGCTAAAAATGATAACTTTCAAAGGAAATATATAGTTTGGTATTTTCTCTTTTGTCATAAGGAATTTGATCACGTCTTCTTGGTTCTTGTGTAACATTTTGCATGTATAGCATCTTCCTCACGAATCTGATCGAGGTGGATTGTGTTTAAGGGAGATTTTGCGGATGGTAGATGTCATATCATCGTTGTTCTTGAATACTAATCTTTTGTTGTCGTATTCCAAATTTACATTAAGAAAATAAAATGAACATACATAAGCGAACTGTTTCGAGATGAAATAGGATGATTCAACTGAACCTTGTATTTTCCATACATGTATGATCTCGAGAAGACAACTCCAGTCAACTGTGTAATTGTAGCACGCAGTTGTGTTTCTTTAAAGATAGCATAAAAAATGTGTATCGTTATTTTTAAGTTATTGCCTCGTACCTTGATTGATATTATCTAAATTATATGTTCTTCTCTTCTCCAGCCGAGTTTGTGGGAACCCGCATGGACTGATTAGGAAGTATGGACTTATGTGTTGCAGACAGTGCTTCCGCAGCAATGCCAAGGAAATCGGCTTCATCAAGGTAGCTTGATGCTTTAACTTTCATTTGCTCAGAGCATGTACTTTGGTTTAAAGATCTTAAATGTCTTTTGTCCTTTCTAAATGCTTTGGTTAATTGGTGTATGAAATTGTCCTCTCCTGAGTGTTTGAGTTTATTGGAGGAGGACATTTATCTATATATAACTTCCTTCAAGACAAAAATGTTGTTGAACATTTGTTATAAATATTATGTCATATACTTGTCTCATTTTTATCTACTTTATCCTAAATTTTGATAGTTTGGTTGTGTAGGTGGGCAATGAAGTAATAGGTCCATTTTTTATATATGATATATTGGATAGGTGTCAAAAGTATATAAATCTATAGATACTTGAATCACTATGTTATATCATTTTGCTGATCTTTTATTTTATTTTATATATAATCGCTTAAGAGGTTTCTATAAGACTAATTCTGTATCAACGAGAATCATTTGAAACATCAGATTATGACTGCTGCTGCTGCTTTTTGTACTCTGGCCTTGGAAATGTTGTTGTTCTCATAGGAACTCTTATCTTCTATTCTTGTTTACATTGACTTTTAGTTTTTTCTTCAATTTTTAGATATCGAGTTAAAAGTTACCTGATTGTTGTTTTCTGTGCTTGAATCTGGAGCTCTGCTCTATAAAATGATCTGTGCTTTTTCATGTCTTCCAAGATGCTGTTGTGGTTGTATTTTAGAGGGAACATAAAGGTGTTAGGAATGTACAAATAGTACAAGCTTAAGTGTAGCAACTGTAAGTAAGATCATGTTTTTCTCAGTTGAGGTTCTGTTCTTTGTTTGCCTTGTTGTATGCAATCATGATATAGCATGATGATGGAAGGAATAGCGGTGCTATTCTTATTCGAACTAAGTTACCCACCTTTATTGGAGTAATCTGCAAGTCCAATGGTTGCTGCTCTGTTGGGCCACTTGAATTGAGCCATGCTTATAGATGGAGATAAATTATGGTATTTCTCTTTTGGTTGTTTACATGGTTATTTTAAGTTTGATGTCATGGTAGTTCTTATGTGGTTTGTGGTTCTATTTTTTTTTCTTCTTTCACATGTATGCTGCCAGGATTAGTCTCTTGCTTCTTGTTCTCAAAGATGCATTTATGGTGTACAAAACAGATATAATGATGAACTCTTTTTTTCTATTGACTTTTACTTGGAAAAAAACTTTTTTTTGGTTTTTGGCTTGTGCAGTACCGCTGAAGATGCCCTTCTGTGAGGTGGAATCTGGAAAATGCAGCGCTTATGATTGATGATTTGGAGTTTTCATTACTGAACTCTACTTATCCGAACCCCACTGGATCTTCTTTGTTCGCCCATTAGACATTTTATTTAATTGGAACGATGTAGTGAGTTGATTTCATTTCTTTTACGGTGTCAATGCTATCTGCCCTCTTCTTTGTCATTCTTCTTACATTGTAGTCAGGTGGATTTCGGTGAATGCACGAATCATCATATAGAAATTTTTATCTGTCACCAGACTTCAGCTATGAATTTTCCTTATTGATATTATATGGCATAGAAAAATTTTCCATGGCGTGTCTTAATCATATGGACAGCAGGTTGATTCACAGGTATAATAATAATAATAACCACGGTTGAAATTGGACTGGGGGCTCCGGTTTCACCTCTTGGAACCAAGAACAGAAAATTTAAAAATAAAATATTAATGAAAAAAATTTGTTATCTACATATTTAAATTAGCAAAAAGAGTTACATCAGCCCGGTATAATATCTAAAAACTATTAAGTGATGGAAATTTGGGAATACTATGTTATGGGTCCCTTCCCTTCTTTGGTTGGACTATGGCTATTAGGTTCTGTAATTACAGATGAATCACTGATTCATCTATTTCCCAATGTAGATGATGAATCGGTCTTTGGTTGGACCTTAATTTTCTTAAAACAAATATTTCTGTATTTACTGAATAAGCAATGTAGATGTATCTATTTCTCAGTTAAACCTTCCCACAGTCTGAGAACGCGCAGCTGCAAATTAAACTTTGGGCAGTCCGTGTAAATTAAACTTAGAACCAAATTATCTTAAACATTGGTCCGATGATGAAGATGATATATCAAATTGATTTATCGAAGATTGAGGTTCAAAATATCTTTCTATATATATATATATATACATATATATATATAAGTCATTTACTCTTTGTAAAAAAAAATCAATCTATAAAACAGGAATGTTCTATAAAGAAATAATAGACTTCAGTTTTATTTTAAATGATAGGGGAACATATTTCCTTTCACTTCTCATGAAGATTAATCAGTAGGCTAATATTGCATGTTTTTTTTATCTGCAACTAAGTTTAAGTTAATCTTCAGTTCATGTCAGTCTTTTCTTTTGTGTGGAAAAAAAACATCAACAAATGAACTACGATAAAGAAAACAAAGTAAATCGTGAAAGGAGGCACTATAATGACACAAGAGTTAAGAATATCTTTTTCCTTTCTCCCCATTATACCAAAATACAAAGTATATGTTTTACCATTTGCACCAAATTAGATGGTACAGTTTTAATATCCTACTAAACGCAAATCCTTGCAATCTCTTGAAGATTCAGATGGAGTCGATTAATGTGAAAGATGATCAAAGTCCATTTTTATGTCATTAAGTTTTCTAACATGGATTCTCGAAAATGTGTACCACCAACAAACAAGTTCTCTTACAGGATTTAGGTAATTATTATCCTAAACATTATTCTAAATATTGGGAGACTTAGATGCGTTTCATGTCGAGACATGGATGGATAGATAGAGAGAGTTCAATACTGGTACTAATCTCAGATAATAATCATTTTATTGGACAAAGAGCTAATCTAAGCAATGAATGAACACCAAAGAGCACTTACTGTAACATTCTTACTTATCATGCAATATTTTGTTCCTTCAAGATGGCATCCAAGCTGAGGCAAACACCACATTGTGCCCTTTCCAAGTGAGCATCAAATCCTCGTCTTCCTTCTTCAACCCCCACCCGGCCGCGTGCTCACCCAGCATGCTCTTCACCTCCCCTGCTGCCTCCTCCGTGAACCCCACCGACCGGAACCCCGCCGCTCGCATCCTTTGCGCCCACCTCCCCTTCGGTTCCAGCCGCTCCACTCTCTGGAGACCCTCCTGCGCGATCACGTTCTCGATCTTCCAGCACAGCCCGGCCTCGTACCACCTCCTCTGCTCGCTCCCCTTGGGGAGGAACGTGTCCACTGCGTCATATGGTATCCACAGGTAGTTGAACGCCGACCGCAGCCTGCCGACCACGTCGCACGCCGTGAAGTCGGCGTCCTCTTCCACCAGCGTGACCAATGTAGGCTCCAGACTTCGTAGAACCTTGAGGAACATTGTCCGGAGGGAGAGTATGGGTGAGTTTACGTTCATGGTGGAGACGATCGCTCCGACGGTCTCCTCCGGGATGTAGTGTAGCAGCATCTGACAGTTCACGATCACGGCCTCGCCTTCAGAGACTAGTCGTTGAACTCTTATTTGCTCGATCAATGAATCAAATGCTTCGCTGGGATCAGAAGGGATCATTATGAACTCCATAGACACGTTCCTGGAACGCGCGAAATTGACCAGCCTCGACCCGAGTTCGTCGTACGACATGTCCAGCATCGGCGGCGTCGCAGTTGTCGTGAAGGTTGGGACGGTCAGCCTTATGAACGGCGGGCCTTCCGGGCGATTGGCTAGCAGGTCAATAAGTGTTGGCATCTGCATGCAATGCGTGGTGCTGAGATCAACGATATGGACCACAGGCAGCCCCTCGACAGCCTCCACGATGGCAGCGTTCGCCGCAGCATAGCCGAAACGGTGCCAGGGAGTTAGATCGATGAAGCTAGCGAGGTCGATGGCGGAGAAGCGATGCAGGTGGAGGGCGAGGTCAGCATCGGCACGGGCCGCAACAGCGGTGAGCATCTTGCAGGAGCCGGTCTTCGAGGCTCGAGCGATAAGGGCTCGGAGGAAGGCAGACGTGAGGCGCTGGTTGGAGTCGCCGTCAGGGGGAGCGATGTTGTTGAGAACCCACAAGATCTGCTGGGCGAGGGTGGCATCGTTGCTTTCGATGGCGTTGGCGCAGTGGACGAGCAGTTGCTCCATGCAGCTGGCGGTGTTGAGGCGGCCGAGGGACTTGGAGGAGGTCTGGAGTCCAGGCCACGGCCACGAACGGTGTAAGGAGGGCTTTGATGCGTCGACGTCCAAGCACAGGCCTAGCCCATTGGGGTGGATAGAAGGCAGCGGAGGTGCACTTCTAGTGAATTGCATCATATGCTCTCTGAGAGAGAGAGAGAGAGAGAGAGAGAGAGAGAGAGAGAGAGAGAGAGAGAGAGAGAGAGAGAAGAGAAGGCAAGTTAGTACAGGAGTAGCAGTAGAAGAGTGGATTTGGTGTTTGTACAAGGCATATATAGAGGGCTGTGTGTTTTGGGATATCTAGTTGTAGTTCTTGTTGGTGCTATGAAGGATGGAAAGGGGGAACAGCTATATGTGAACATTCCAATGCTCCAAGTTGCAGTAGGGTTTCCGTGAAGACACCCAAGGAATGACAGACTCAAGATACACAGTAGAACTTCTGCTACACAGTGATCATCCTACTGCCTGTATGCTGGTTGTTTTGAGGATTGAAACGAAAGAGAAATCAAAACCAGAACTCAACTCTTCACTCTATACACCAAGCAAACGATGAAGATGTTCCAGTAGGCCAAAGATGCTTGAGTCCAGTGTCAGAGAGAGAGAGAGAGAGAGAGAGAGAGAGACGATGCAGGTTAGAGGGGGAGTGAGCTTTTACATGGCTGTGATGATGGCATGTGGGGAGGACGGGTATGGATTGGCAGGACATGAGATGTGGGATTTCTGCTCTTCAGGGAGGAAGATGACAATGATTCAAGGAAGAGGGGGAGGATGCTCACGGGCCGGCCAAATCATGGGGAAATCATATGGTGCAGTAGTTTCCTGGCTATGTTGATAGCAGCTGCTGTATACTAGTGTGACGATGCACTCACTACAACTACTCTTTGTATCATCCAACTCATCTTGCCTTGTTTGCCCGCTACTTCATCCACTCCCCAATTAAAATAGCCATCACTCAATTCCATACCTTTGTGTTTGTCCTGTGATTCTCCTTCTTATCTTCATTTGCTCATCTCATCCATACGTAGCACAACTACATAGATGGCCAAGTAGCTTGGATGATTCTTCACGCATGCAATCTTCTTCCCATAAAGTGAGGGAGAGAAAGAACAAGGAGGGGGCCGAAAAGAAGACTAGATAATAAGAATCTTTTGAGGACAATGCCCGGACAAAGTGGTCGAGCATCTAAGATTATAAAATAACTAGATTGAGGAGGAATGTTTGTCGCCGGTAGGGACTTACAAAGCATATCAATAGGAAATAAAGAAGACGAGAAATTAATATTGGGCATGCAACCTTCCCATACCCGAAACCTCACTGTGTCATAAGTCAGACGAGCAAGTGAAATGTCATGTCATTGCTTAGAATACACCAAAGGAGCTTAAGTTGATGTCAACGACGGTTTAGTCAATATAAACCTCCATAATAATTGCGATGTTAGATAGATGCTTGGGGAAGACAAATTAGGGCAGAAGCCACCTACTCGCCTGCACCAAATATGCATCCGTGAAGAGAAAAAGTACTTTGGCCGGTGTGTTGGTCTATATTTGTCCTGCAATAATTCTTGACCGATCGAGGTGTAATAAATAGCATGCACGATCCAGTTAGGGTTTACTAGGAAACATCTCAATCTTTGATACCAAGATCATGGGGTTATGCTTGTCTTCATGTAAATTACTTGTTTCTTCTCTAATCTTCAAAAGCTAGAGACCTCGACCTTTGTCGTCAAGATAACATAACCATTCCACGTCTCTCTCTCTCTCTCTCTCTCCCGTGCTGTGGTGCAGATACGAGATATTCTCAGAGATATGACCTTGTGAATGTGATTGAGCTGCGTACGACTGCCCATGTTGGGGTCGATCATGGAAGGGGCATGCTTAGAGGAAGAAGGTCCCACGGCCTATGAAGGGGCAAGTTTCTCGGAAGAAGGTCATGTGAGGTGATACACTGCATCTTTCTGTTCGTGCGGGAAAAGGACGCTCCCTTAGAGCACGGCCTACAGGTGGGGGGTGGGGGTCGATGGCGGAGCTTGGTGTGCAATTTCCATGGACTGCGTGCGTCATCGGTCTCTCGGTTTTTAATCCTCTTCTTGTCCTTGTGCTCATCAGCCATTTCTCTCTCCCTTCCTTCGTCTTCCTACCAGTATCTGGAGTTCAAGAGCCACACAAAACTGGTTGCCATTATCCTTGTGAGATCGTCAACTGGATCAGATGAGCATATAAAATTTCAAACTTGGATCTCCTCCCTTGACATGCACTATATATTCATGGCAACAACATTTAGCTCAAGGAACACAATCTTCAAAGCTTTTTAAATTCACCTCTAAAGGATTCCAGAAATGAAATCTATAGATCTGTCATATTGGGGAGTCTAAACTGGCATTAGAAATAAAATCTACCTACCTACTAGAGCATATCTGGGTTGAACTGTACCTTTATCTTAATTATTTCAGTAGGTGTAGTGTACTGATACAGTCAGGTCAATTTTTTTTTATCTTCACCACAAGAGGGAACTAATTTCATGTGGGAGGAATGTTCACCTCACTGATAAGAAAGAACCCTAGATCTGATCTTACCATCTTCCCTTCCCATGGGAGGTAGATATCAGGAGGATGACATGTTTTGAGCACTAGAGTTAAGACAAGGACCACAAAACTGTCTCAAATTAAAACTCCAATAGGCTATCTCTGGCTCGCGTACGATATCCTGTCTTAAGTTTCCTGAATGGACCACTTCAATTCGTGTTAATCCCATCGTATAATCTCATGCACTTTGCATTACACTATGATTTGGGAGGTATTTTTTTTTTAATATATATGAACAGGGAAGATATACGTAGTCAAAGTTTTAGAAGGTAGAAAAGCTGAAGCCCGTTGGCTTCCACGTTGCTGACAAGTGAGAAAGCTCACAAAAGCTGAGGACATGCACTCGCCCCACTTAGGGCACAATGAATCAACTCCTGCATGGAAAGCTGACCACCTTCGTTGTTATATATATCCGTATGTGCTGCATGACTCGTAGGGTATCACACGGGCACAGACACCGAAAGGAGCATTAGAAGAATCGCTGGAAAGCATATACGGAGAACAATGTAAGTTAAGCCTTCGAGCTTTGTTAATTCCCTGAAGACAGTACGGAACGGATTCCTGAGGTTGGGGTACAAATAGTAGCAGACAAGCAGCTAAACTGAAACGCCAACTTTCTCCAGGCAGAATTCACTTGCTTTGCTGCACTCTTTGTTGGCTTCCAACAGGACATGATATTGGTCAAGAGCTCAGACATGGAAGTAAGGAATAAGAGCATGTGCTCCAGGCATCAGCCTCATCCATTCGAGAACTCACAGACAGCGGTATTTAAGTTAGCACCACAAGCTCAGGGAAACGCTTTAAGGTGAGTGCATATATTTATTACCCCGGACATGAGGAAGCCAAGGAGATGAAGACAATGATCTCCTGTGCAAGAAGGTTAGGTCTCTGTAAAGATTCCACTCGAGTTTATGCTGTTGGTTTCGTGCATGTTAGGGCAGAATGGCTTCCCAATCACCCAGTGAGCAGTAGTCCATCCAACAGGATACAACCAAATGCATGAAACTTGTTATCACCTTTGTTACTGAGGAGTTTGTGGACTGGTGTTAGCTGGATTCTTTCTTGATGGTGGCTGCCTTCTTCATCTTGTCTTGGCTTCTTAAGAGAGAGAGAGAGAGAGAAGGGTTTGCAGCATTCATCTGATAGCACCATTCAACTCGAAGACCGGCTGTGATCATGCTAATCCTAGAAAATGTTCTGGTGTTTAGGATGAAGATGTAGATGAGCTATATATGTTGGAACTAATCTCTATTATATCTCTTTATCTTCATCTCAAGTTAAGTTCTGTGTTACTAAGGATTAACATATGGTGTCCAACTATCATTTATAGTAGTCGACAAAAGATGATGTGAACTAAAGTTGAAGAAAATTAAGTCACCTAAAGACTGTCATATTCCGTGAAAGGAGAGGTAGACTGCATGTAGCAGAGAACACCCAACATCCGACCTCTTCTATTTAAGATCAATAATATGTGTATATGGTTTATGTCTTCTGCCTCTATTCAGATTCTAATCCATTTAAGATCATATTTTCCGATCATTTTTATTATTATTATTATTATTATTATTATTATTGATTATTACTATTATTATTATTATTATTATAGCTTGATAGCAAACTAAAATATACTAAAAAATGGTCTTTCTTAACATCATGATGAACTAATAATCATATATAAGTTTTATTTGGAAGTGGTATTGTTTTAGTTGAATCAATTAATTTAGTTCATTGTTAGATTGATTCTAGTAATTGCACTGCCACAAAAAGACTCGGCCTTCTTTGAGTAGATTCCGAGCCCATTGTGATTGGACTTGGCCCATCTAATCCGTGCAAGCCCACCTCATGCTTCTCCGAATCCATCCACAACGCTCTTCATCGTGACAAATCTCACGATAATTAGGCAAATATTGTGCAACATCCGATGCCACATTGAAAACGTTGATATTGGAAGTTTAATTTTGGCCATTTTATGGGTTATGATAATTGCCAAATGGTAAAAATAATTTAACATAATTATGATGGTGAATAGGATCACACACGCATGGTAGGTTATCGATAACTCAATAACATATGATAGACATCTCAACGACAAGATGATCGATACCTTAACATTATATTGGAGGTGAATGTTTGGATCAACCGAGGAGTTAGTAACAACTATTCACTATTATGTGAGCAATCATGACCATTCATCGATCGCACTATAAAAGGCCTCGATTGTATCATTACTTAGCATATGATTCTTTAGATTCGACATTACATCTAAATCATCCAAACCCATTTATTAACTTAAGTATGAGAAGGATTTCATCAAACATGTCTTTGATGCAATCTTTTGGGCTACTACTGACAAGCCACTCGTTCGGCTATCACTCTGTTACCAAATGGGGAGGGGTGACGTGACCTTTCCACATCAATTCCCTGGCTATGACTAAGTTGGCAGGTTGTTGGTGATATCAAAATATTCCCTATCACTTCTAATATATACCTTTCCGTTGACGTTAGAATATTACCTATCACCTCTAATATATAAATACTCTCGATGTTGATGAGTAAAATCTAACTCGCTTGACTGGGTGATTCATTATACATGATGATAGATCAATCATCCTCATACAAATGATACAATTCAATCGCTCGCATGATTTGATTAGTCATTATTAAAAAAAATAAGGAGCATTTATTTCAACTGCATCATCATTTCACTTCACTGGCACAGCAGACTTGCATTCTGTTAAGATGACCTTGTCATTGATTAGGATATCACACCAAATGCGTTATTAAGGTTAAGAATTCACAAGCACGTAAAGATGGCTTACTGAGGCAAGTCCTTTTGCTTACTCCACTCACTCATTCATAGCTCTTATGATTCCTAAACAATCTTGTGTCGACAAAGATGTTTTGAGACTCGAGACATATCAGCAGTGATGATAGCATTCTTAATGTGTGAGCAATTCATACATCGTATCAACTACAATCGTGTAAATCATATCCTCCATTAGCAATACTCGTACATATGGTAAAAGGTGTAGAGAAGAACCGATATGCCATGCAAAGTACAAAAGCTCCACGTTGAGAACATGGCTGGAAAAGAGAAAGAAGATGGCAACGATGGAACCTTCAGAGTCCGACATTAATATTAATGTCGGGAACAAAACCTCACTGAAAGCAAAGAGGAGGGGGAGAAAGAGAAGATGGGACCAAATCGGAAAGCTTAGATTGCACATCACAGCGACCAAAGGTTAGAAAAGCTTACTGTTTGGTGTCTTAGGGGCCTCACCTTACATATATGTTACGGGAGAATTTGATGTTTACATAGTAGATACGTTCTTCCCATGTTGGTTGAACAAGCACTGCTGGTTTAGGCCCGTGTGCGCTAGTTCACCTGTAGTCTTTTTGGTGCGGAGTTGAAGCTCGGTCGGATGGGTGGTACCTCAGGGTTCGGCTCGGGAAGTCGGCTGTTGGAATGGTGGAGCTCGGGTCGGGCTGAAGTATTCCAACTTGGGTCGGTCGCTGACTCCTGCAAGAAGGTCGGGTCGGGTAGGTTCCCGACGTGATCCCTCCGACGGTCAAGTTAGTTTAGTGGTTTATTTTTGCGATCCCCCTGTCCCGTAGAGGTGCAGGAGCTTATATAGTAGATGTTGTAGATCATCCGTACCTGGCAACCCGGTTGCCCATGTGGCTTACTTGCTGGGGTATCGGTCTTACCTGTGTCAGGTCGACCGTACGACCGCTGGGGATTTGGTCTTACCTGTGCCAAGTCGGTCGCACGACCACTGGCGCCCCCATACCTGCGTCCGACCAGCTTACCGTGTTGGGTCGACCACGTCGGCGGGCCAGTTGTTCGAAGGAGCGATGATGTGGCGGCCAGGTCATTATGTGCCATATCATTCTCCCCCACCCCCCCCCCCCCCCCCCGAGAAGACCTTCTCGAGGTGCCTGATAAGGGTGCCGAAGATGAGGTCTTGTGTTGCCGTTGGTTCGAGGTGGCCCTGAACTAGTCCCGAGTGGGGGCTCGGGGACTTTAAATGGTGCGGGGACCGATCCAACCGAGCATGAGCTCGGGAATTGAAATGGTGTCGGAGCGGATCCGACCGAGCGTGAGCTCGAGAACTTGAATGGTGCCAGAGCTGATCCGACCTAGCAGGAGCTCGGGAATTTGATGTCGCAAGAGCCGATCCGACCGAGCAGGAGCTCGGGAATTGTGATGCGAGAGTTGATCCGATCGAGCAGGAGCTCGGGAATTGTGATGTCGCAAGAGCTGATCCGACCGAGCAGGGGCTCGGGAATTGTGAATGGCTTTTGCCAAGGGTGAACTCGGGCACAAATATGCGGATTTGGTCGAGAAGGTGAACTCGGGCGTAAATCTGCGGATTTGGCCGAGAAGGTGAACTCGGGCGTAAATCTACGGATTTGGCCGAGAAGGTGAACTCGGGCGCAAATCTGCGGATTTGGCCGAGAGGGTGAACTCGGGCGCAAATCTAGAGATTTGGCCAAGAGGGTGAACTCGGGCGTAAATCTGCGGATTTGGCCGAGAAGGAGAACTCGGGCGCAAATCTGCGGATTTGGCCGAGAGGGTGAACTCGGGCGCAAATCTAGAGATTTGGCCGAGAGGGTGAACTCGGGCGCAAATCTGTGGATTTGGCCGAGAGGGTGAACTGGGGTGCAAATCTACGGATTTGGCCGAGAGGGTGAACTCGGGCGCAAATCTGTGGATTTGGCCGAGAAGGTGAACTCGGGCGCAAATCTAGAGATTTGGCCGAGAGGGTGAACTTGGGCGCAAATCTGCGGATTTGGCTGAGAAGGTGAACTTGGGCGCAAATCTAGAGATTTGGCCGAGAGGGTGAACTCGGGCGCAAATCTGCGGATTTGGCTGAGAGGGTGAACTCGGGCGCAAATCTGCGGATTTGGCCGAGAAGGTGAACTCGGGCGCAAAACTGCGGATTTGGCCGAGAAGGTGAACTCGGGAGCACTTGCCCTTATCTTGTGAACCCTCTCTTTACTGCAATTATATATATATATATATATATTATATTAATATATATTATCCTTCGCCTAGGGTTTCGGTCAGAGTAATTGTGCATTTAATGCGCTGGGTGGCTTTTCGGGGTGGCGGCGCTTCGTCTTGCCTCGGGAAGCTGAAACGATTCCCTTTGGGCGCTATAAGTTCGCTGTGTGGTTGGGCAGAGACCTCACTTGTTCATTTGGCCCCCTCCCTGCTTCCATCTCAGACCTCCCTAGCCACTCTTCGTCCCATCAGTCAGCAGCCCCTTTTGAACAGGTCGTGATGACCTCCTCGGACTCCTCGACTAATGTCAGGGTCGTTTCTCTCCCGGGGTCGGGGGAGACAAGTCGATGTGATCCCGAGGTTGATTCCTCGGGAGCGTCTTCTGGGCCCCCGTCGCCTGTCGACGCGAGGGTTCTGAGGGATTTGGAGGTCATGATGTCGGATCATGATCTCGACACGGCGATGACCGAGGGGTCACTTGCCGTGATTAGGGAGCGGTACAACATCCTGGCTGAATACGGGCTGCATGTTCCGCAGCCGGGGCAACGTCCTTATAGCTTGGACGTTCCCGGCATGTGCATCTCGGTAGATGCTTTGGAGGCCGGTCTCCAGTTTCCTTTGCACCCACTCATCGAGGAGTGCTTGAGATGGTGGAGAATCTCTCCCAGCCAGGTAGCGCCCAACTAGTGGCGTTACATTGTTGTCTTCTTGGGCGAGTGCCGAGGAGCCGGGATTATCCCGACTCGAGACTTGTTCATGGCGTGTTTTCGCCTCTGCAAGAGTCGGGGCGGTTACTATCTTACCGCCCGGGTCGGTTTTAGAGTCAGCGGGGCACCTTCCAGTAACAAAGGTTGGAAGTCCCGCTACCTTTATGTTAGTGGTCCGGTTTGGGGGTTCAGGCTCGATTGGTCAGCTCACCCGATCGGCAATGCCCCCCCATACCTATCCGAGGAGGAGACCGTCCTGGTCGGCCGACTGAAGGGGATTCTTTCCTCTTCGCGTGCGATCAAAGAGATGATCGAGCTTTGGCTCGTCGAGGCGGGTTTGAGCCCGGCCTCTAGGGGTACTAACATTTTGCTTTACTTTAGCCTTCCTAATTTCCTACTAACCTGTCGGTCGGAATGCAGATCGGATGGATCTCGACAAAGTCCCTCCGACCCGGCCCACCGCCCATGAGGTCGGCGCGTCTCCTGCGAGGGAGGCTCCAAGGGCTTCATCGAAGAGGCCAGTCGCCTCCCCGCCTGAGCAGGCTGAAGATGCGGGGAGGCACCATAAGAAAATGAAAGTGCTAACAAGGAAGCACAAGTCCCGTCTCGGCGAGGGGGGAGTCTCGCTCCCGATCTAAGGGTAAGGAGCCCGCGGCACCGCCGAAGGAGCCCGAGATGCCCGTTGGGTCAGAGGAGGGGGGCGCTTCACCAGTTCACGAATGCCCGAGGTCGATGAAGGACCTTTTTCAAGACAAAGGTTCATAAGGGCGACGCGGGCTACTATGCCCTGCTAATGTCCGACTTGGGGCATCAAGACCCCGAGAAGGAGTTGAAGGCCAGATGAAAGGGGCTGAAGAATTCGATGAAGGTGTGGAACAACTCGTCGGCAGCAGAGGAGTATGAAAGGGACTTCTCCATCCCCAACTGGCGCCGGAGCTCTATACGCTCCCCTCGGAAGTCCTGATAGCCCGAGCCGCCAAGGAGATAGTCCTGGTAAGCTTCCCGACCCGTGCCTTGGTAACTTGAGTTTACCCTTTGCCTAGATCCTAACAGTCGCCCTTTCGTGCAGAGCCAACATTTCCAGATGACACTTTTTGACCGAGTCTATGATGCGGGTCGGCTGATCACATTCATGGACTACCGGGTCAAGCAGCTGCAAGAAGAGCTTGACGCTATGAAATTGCTAGGGGGACCAGAGGCGGTCGTCGAGGCCGAAGAGTGTGCGTCCGTGCTGCGGGAGGAGGTCGAGAAAATCAAAAGGGAAAAAGCCGAAGAGCTCCTCAGGCGCGAGGTCTTGGAGAAGGAGCTGCAGGCGGTTCGGGGTCACCTGGGCGACGCCCAACAGCTGCTGAAGGAGGCGCGGACCAGGGCTCGGAGGATGGACGACGAGCTGCTGTAGGCCGTGAAGGACCTCGAAAGCGCCCGAGCTGAGCTGCCGGGGCAATCGGTCGCCCAGTATAAGGGGTCCCTCGGCTTCAAAGAGGGCCTGAAAAGGATGGGTCGGGTGACATATGAATATGGGTATCGGGTGGCATTAGCTCGCTTTCGCGCCCGACATCCCGACGCCGACGTTGAAGAGGACCCGTTCACCATCCATCCCGAGGATGACCTGGTGCCGATGGAAAGGCAGCAGGATTTTGACGACTCGGTTCCTCCCGAGCCCTAACTTGTAACCCCCCCTCTTTTGAACTTGTAACTCGGGTCGGGAAGAGCCTCATTTCTATTCCCGACATCTTTTGTACTTACTTTTAATCAATATAAGTCAGGTCGTTTTACTCATATCATTGTGCTTCTAATCAATACAAGTTGGGTTGTTTTGCTGATATCGTCATGCGTAAAATTTTTGCAAGTTTGTGATGTGCCAAGTTCTCGGCAGCACCCGCCTATCCATTGTTGCCAACGTATAAGTCCCATCTCGGACAACATCGACGACATGGTAGGGGCCTTCCCAGTTCGGGGCCAGCTTGCCGCGAGACCGGGTCGGGTCGCTGACCTCGGTCTTTCGGAGCACCAGGTCGCCCGTCGCAACGTGCCGGGGGCGTACTCGACGGTTGTACAGCTTGGTGACGGCCCTTCTATAGACCAATGCTCGGAGATGAGAGTCGGCTCGGTTTTCCTCTAGTAAGTCGAGGTTCTCACGGAGCTGTTGGTCGGACTCCTCCTGACGCTAGGTCTGGACTCGGAGGGTCGGGAAAACCACCTCGGGAGGTAGCACGACTTCGGTCCCGAAAGCCAGGCTATATGGGGACTCCCCCGTCGGGGTTTTTGGAGTCGTTCGTGACGCCCATAGAATACTTGGGAGCTCCTCTACCCAAGAGGTCGTGGTGCTGGAGACCCTTTTTTTCAGCCTTTCAAGAATAGCTCGGTTTGTTACCTTGGTCAGTCCGTTGGCTTGGGGATGGGCAACCGAGCTAAACTTCAGCTGGATGCGATAGCTTTAGCAAAACGTTTTGAACTTCACGTTATTGAACTACGTGCCGTTGTCTGTAATGATGGCCCTGGGGAGGTCGAACCTGGTTATGATATTTTTTCACACGAACCCTTCGACTTGTCTCTCGGTGATGGAGGCTAGTGGCTCGGCTTCGAGCCACTTGGTGAAATAGTCGACTCCGACTATCAGAAACCTTCTTTGTCCCGAGGCCGGGGGGAAGGGGCCGAGGAGGTCCATTCCCCATTGGGCGAAGGGCCAGGCGCAGTCGGCAGTCGTGAGCGGTACCATCGGTTGATGTTAGAATCGGGCGTGCTTCTGGCATGACTCACAGTTTTGAACATAAGCTTGGGCATCCTTTCGTAGTGTGGGCCAGTAGTAACCTTGCCTGAGGACCTTGTGTGCCAAGGTGCGAACACCGACATGGTCCCCACATATTCCCTCATGGATCTCGGCTAGGGTGGTTTGCGCCTCGGTCGGGTTCAGACAACGAAGTAGGGGTTGACTGAAGCCTCGCCGGTAGAGGCAGTCATCGATGATACAGTACCATGATTTCATCCTTCTGATTCTTCGGGCAGTCGCCTTGTCCTCGGGGAGGATTCCTGCTTGTTTAAAGCGAAGGATCTCGTCGGTCCAGCCTTCATCTTTCTCGTCATCAGTCAACATAATCGAATTGACGGAGGGCCCGATGGTCCTCACCATTGCTCCGGAAGGCGCGTCGGTCATGCAGGAGGATGCTAGCCTGGCAAGGGCGTCTACCTGCGCGTTCTCGCTGCGAGGTACCTTGGTGATGATACACCTTTGAAACCGACCCATCATCCATCGCGCCTCGGCTAGGTACTTGATCATTGTTGCTTCTCGGGTCTCAAACGCTCCGTTGACTTGGCCTGCGACGAGCTGAGAGTCGGTGAATATCTCGATGTCTTCTGTGCCCAGCTCGGCTGTGACCTTCAGACCGAACATGAGCGCTTCGTATTCTGCTTCATTGTTTGTAGCTTTGAATCCTAACCGCAGAGCATGTTCGTAGGTGTGGCCGGAGGGGTCCTTGAGCACCAAGCCAACGCCTCCTCTTTCCGAGTTGGCGGAGCCGTCGATATGCAGAGTCCATCCGGGGTTCGAATTCGCCGGGATTTCCGGGGGTGTGAGCTATGAGAGGAAGTCTGCGAGCACTTGGCCTTTGATCGCCTTTCTCGGCTCGTATTCGATATCGAACTCCCCTAATTCCACCGACCACTTGAGCATCTGACCCGCAACATCAAATTTGGAGAGGATCTGGCACAAGGGTTGGTCGGTTATCACTTTGATAGGATGCGTCTGGAAATATGGTCTCAGTTTCCTGGATACTAGTATCAGAGCTAAGGCTATTCTTTCTATGGGGGAATAACGGAGCTCAGGTCCCGTCAGGACATGACTAGTGTAGTAGATCGGCTTTTCCCCAACTTTATCGAGTGTCACCAAGACCGAGCTAACCGCCAGGTCGGTCGCAGCGAGGTATAAGCCGAGAGGTTCCCCGTCCTTTACCGAGGCTAGTTGCGGTAGATTTTCGATGTGGCTCTTGAGTTGGCGGAATGCTTCCTCGCATTCGGGGGTCCAACTGAAGTCTTTTGCCGACTTCAGTGCTCGGAAAAAGGTAGAACTCTTGTCTCCGACTCGGGAAATAAAGCGGCTCAGGGCTGCTAACCTTCCTGTAAGTCGTTGGACCTCTTTTATAGTCTTGGGGGGCTGCATTTCCTGTATTGCCTTTATCTTGTCGGGATTGGCGTCGATCCCCCGCTGATGCACTATAAAGCCGAGGAACTTCCCGGATGTGATGCTGAAGGTACATTTTGCCGGGTTGAGACGCATCTTGTATTTTCTTAGCGTGCGAAACGTTTCCGCCAGGTCGGAGAGATGGGTCTCGGCTTGCCGGCTTTTGACTATCATATCGTCAACGTAAATCTCCTTCCGACCTGGTCCTTGAACATGCGGTTCACGAGCCGCTGGTAGGTTGCACCAGCGTTTTTCAACCCGAACGGCATCACCTTGTAGCAATACGTGCCGTTATGAGTGATAAAGGCTGTGTTTCTTTTGTCTCTCGGGGCCATCCAGATTTGGTTGTACCCCGAGAAGACATCCATGAAGGAAAGCAGCTAATACCCCGACATGGCATCCACCAATTGGTCGATGTGGGGAAGTGGGTAGCAGTCTCTCGGGCAGGCTCGATTGAGATCAGTATAATCAACGCACATCCGCCATTTTTCATTAGCTTTTTTAACAAGTACAACGTTAGATAGTCAGGTCGAATATTTTACTTATTCGACAAGCTTTGCGTCCAATAGACGAGTGACCTTGTCTTCTATAGCCTTCTGCCGGTCTGGAGCGAATTTGCGCGGACGTTGCTTCACAGGTCGGGCGTCGGGAGAGATGTTCAGGTAATGTTGGGGATCTCCGGGTCGACTCCTGGCATATCGTTTGGGGACCATGCGAAGATATCATCGTTCTTCCGTAGGAAATCTATCAGTTGAACTTGTTGGTTTTCCGTGAGCTCCGATCCGACCTTCACTAGTTTATCAGGGCGGTTCGGGTCGAGTGACAGTTCTAAGACTTTTTCCATCGAGTGGGTGTCTCGGGCGCTTTCCTCCGGACCTGGGGACATGGTACCGACTAGTTCAGTTCTCGGCTTCTTGAACAACATTGTTGCCGTTAAGTAGCACTGGCTGGATTCTCTTGGGTCACTCCTGACCTCGCCGACCCCAGTTCGGGTCAGGAATTTCAGGATTCGATGATACGTGGACACGACCACCCTGAGCCGATTGAGGGTCGGGCGCCCAATGATGGCGTTGTACGTCGATGGGAGCTTAACCACCATAAATGACACCAACAGAGTATTCGACCTTGGTTCCCCCCCCCCCCCCCCCCCCCCGAACGTGACAGGGATCGTGGTTGCTCCTAAGGGAGAGACGAAATCCCCGGTGAATCCTGTCATGGTAGACATTAGAGGGGCAAGATCTCGATCGGTTAACCTCAACTTTTGAAAGGCATCGAAATACAGAATGTCGGCCGAACTCCCCGTGTCGATCATGACCCTCTTGATATAGGCGTTGGCCATGCAGATTGAGATTACTAGCGCATCGTCGTGGGATGAGTGCTCCTCGCCTTCCGACCTGAATGTGACGTCAAGGTCTTCGTGATGCAGCGGCCTCTTTCCGGCCTCGGATCGCGCGTAAGCTTTTCGCGCCGAGGAGCTGTTGTCGCCTGATGCCGGACCACCAAAGATGACGTCGATCAGCTTTTCGACTGGGCCCTGAGGTCGGGGAGATGAGTCTTGGGAGGGCCGACCATCTGGGAGAGATGGTTGTTCACGGACAAATCGCCGCAGGTGGCCGCGCCGGATAAGGTCTTCAATTTGGTACTGCAAGTCACAACATTCCTCGGTGTCGTGACCATATTCTCTGTGGAAGCGGCAATACCTTCTTTTGTCGCACCGCTCGGGGTGCGACTTCATCGGGCTTGGTGCCTTCAAGAGCTCATTTTCCCGTATTTGGAAGAAGATCCCTGTTCGGGTCGAATTGAGGGGGATCGGGGGGTCTGGTCGGCAACAAGCCCGACCTGTCTTCCCTCCTCTTCGGAGGTGGCGCCGGATGTCCACGAGACTGTTCCCCCCGGGAGCGCTTTGTCTCATCCCGCTTGCCAGCTATTAGCGTCTCGGCCGCTACATACTGGTGTGCCCGTTGTAACATCTTGGGCAGAGTCATCGGCGGTCGCTCGATCAGCGACCAGAAGAACCTTGACGGCCTCAGCCCCGTCAGGAATGCTTGGATGGCCAGGGATGGATGGAGGTCGGGGATTCCCTGGACCTGCGATGTGAATCGTCCTATGAATTGGGAGAGGGGCTCGTCGCTCCCTTGGGCCATTCCGAGGAGGGAGGCCGTGGTTGGCCTCGGGCGTGCGCTCGCCAAAAAGTTCAGCTCGAACTCTCTTGCCAGCAAGTCAAATGAAGGTATAGACGCGGGTTTGAGGCGAGAATACCAGGTTATGGCCGACCCCCTGAGGGTAGTCGGGAAGGCCCGACACATCAGCGCCTCTGAAATATCGTAAAGGGCCATCTGGGCGCAGAATGTGGCGATATGCTCCATCGGGTCGCTGTTGCTATCGTACGGCTCGAGGGCGGGGAGCCTGAAGGTGACCAGGAGAGGCTTGGACTGTATCTCAGGAGTGAATGGGGAACCACCTTTAGAATTTTCTCCAACCTCCTCTCTTGATTTGAGGACTTCCTTCTGGACTTCGTCGAGCCGTTGATGGACTCGACGAACTTGCTCTCTTAGGGAGTCAGTGGTGTCGGTCGATATGGTGTCGAGGTCGAGCTCAGTCGGTGCTGGATTGTAGGAGCGACTTTGGGATCGGGCTGGCGTCGGGGTCGGGGAAGCTGGGCGGGCTTCGGCGACCCGCGGTTGTGGCGCCACTATGTCGGGCGGGATTCCCCGGTCTGGGGCCATCGGTGACTCCGTTTGCGGGGGTTCCGCCGGGGGAGCCGATTGGTGAGCCGCCGAGTGCACGAGCTGGGGTAGGTATGAGATTATGGCCTGGACCATTCCCGCCAGTGCTTGGACCTGGCTGGTGAGGCCGAGGAAAGCCTCTGTCGTGACTATGAACGACGCGGGGTTTGATGCGGGTGAAGGGAACCCTGGGTCGGTCATCATCCTCCAAAAGCGGTTGGGAGTCGGCACAGCTGTGGCCTCCTCCGTCGGTCGAAGGTGGTCAGGTTCCGTATGGTGCTCCGTACCCGAGTCCCCAAACGGGCGTTCTGACGACATGGGCCCTCCTTCTAGCGCCAAAATGTTAGGGGAGAATTTGGTGCTTGCCTAGTATATGGGTTCCCCCGTGTCGGTTGAACAAGCACTGCTGGTTCAGGCCCGTGTGCGCTAGTTCGCCCGCAGTCTTCTTGGTGCGGAGTTGGAGCTCGGTCGGATGGGTGGTACCTCGGGGTTCGGCTCGGGAAGTCGACTGCTGGAATGGTGGAGCTCGGGTCGGGCTGAAGTATTCCAGCTCGGGTCGGCCGCTGGCTCCTGCAAGAAGGTCGAGTCGGGTAGGTTCCCGACGTGACCCCTCCGACGGTCAAGTTAGTTCAGTGGTTTATTTTTGCGATCCCCTTGCCCCGTAGAGGTGCAGGAGCTTATATAGTAGGTGTTGTTGATCATCCGTACCTGACAACCCGGTTGCCCATGTGGCTTGCCCTGTCGTCGTACGCTTCCACCATGCCCGTCGTCCTTGCGGTGAGGGATGCGTCCACATGTGAAGATATCGGTCTTACCTGTGTCAGGTCGGCCGTACGACCGCTGGGGATTTGGTCTTACCTGTGCCAGGTCGGCCGTACGACCACTGGCGCCCCCATACCTGCGTCCGACCAGCTTACCGTGTTGGGTCGACCACGTCGGCGGGCCAATTGTCTTAAGGAGCGATGATGCGACGACCAGGTCATTATGTGCCATATCAATATCTAAAGCCATGGCAGCAGTAACCCAAGCTTAGTTTGAAGCGGCTCTCTTTGGTTGCGTTCTCTTCATCAACATGAAGAAGGTAGGCAATTAATTGCACTTCATAGAACAAGTTCTTTGTTCTCTTTCTTCCTCGCTCCTTCATAAACCAGTGTTTTCTTCTTTTGTGGAGCAAAAAGTTCATTTGATATGTGAAAGCAATGGATTCTTTAACATCTCCCATATAACAACGGTTTTGAAAACTTCCAAAGTAATGTACGTTCCATTCCAATCGTCCCCACAGTAGAAACCAGCTCCTAATATGAGTTCAAATGTCGAATTCAATGCTTGTCTGTGCTCCCAAGAACACCAAACAAATCTGTTCTCTTCACAGTAGAGTTGTTTGACCTCAGTGGAGAGAGAGAGAGAGAGAGAGAGAGAGAGAGAGAGAGAGAGAGAGAGAGAGAGAGGGAGGGAGATGAACAAACCACGGTAAGTTTTCTAAAGCAAAAACCACAAAGAGCTTTCGTCTTATCTTCTCCCTTTATCTTGCAGAGAGAGAGAGAGAGAGGGAGAACAAACCACGGTAAGTTTTCTAAAGCAAAAACCACAAAGAGCTTTCGTCTTATCTTCTCCCTTTATCTTGCACTGATCTTAGAGGAGAGTCTAACTGGAAGGAAGAGACCACAAACAAAAATTGAATCCTTCTTGCTGTGGCTTTGACATGTAGTAGTTCTCTTCTTTTTCTTCCATTCTGATAAATTCTGCACTGTCAACCCTAATCAATAACCTGCATCTCAACCCACATTGAAAGTGGCTGCTGTTCTCACAAACTAAAGAAGAGGCTATTGGCTGCCAATGGCCAACTTGCCTCTACAGCGGCATGCAATCGTTGGCTATGGTGCCAATATAATTAATCTGGACACATGAACCTTGCATTTGACAAGAATGCTTTGGGCCACAGGAAGATGTCACACACCACAACTATGTTAGCTGTTCTTATTTCATGGTCCCCGAGAATGGGGTCGACAGAAGTCAACCCATGAGAGGAGGGTTAATGATGTGATCTACCTTTCCAAGAAGCCTCGGGCAATTTAGGTTCCTCCATGTATCTTAAAATGCAGGAGGATCAATTATATGCTTCATATTATGCCAGATCAATTGCAGGAGAAGTGAGAAATGAACTGGTGTCTTCAAGTTCAAATTTCAAGATCATGGGAGAAGAGACAGAAGAGCTCAAAGTGGTCCAAGACACCAAGGAAGGGGAGTGAGTTATGTAGGCATGTGCAATGGTTTTAACTTGTCCCCTTAACTCTACTATTGTGCATGGAACAAGAGCTTTTAAGTTGGCTTGGTTTTCTTTTCATTAACATCATCTTCTTCTTCTTCTTCTTCTTGGGTGACGCATAAGGTCACTTCAGCACATCAGGCGACCTTCCACCCTCCATTGTTCTTGCAGACACTCTCTCCGCCTTGCTCACATCTGAAAGGATGTGAGGAGGAGGTAATCCATGCATGCTCTCTGATATGAGTGAGCTCTTAGTGTGATCTATTGCTGTCAAAGAAAATAAGATTCTGATTTGATTCTCTAAAGAATTCATTCCCCATTCATGGTACTGCATCCAGCATTTGCATGTCATCAAATTCTGGACGGCCTCTTGAAAAAGTAGCCATCCAACACAAGACAAATATTGCATCCCATAGTATTAAAGCCATCGGAGAGGAAGGTAGAACCAATCATTCATCTGCAGTTGGTTCTCTCGATCCATTGCTTTACTGTATGCATCCTTGCAGCAGTTGGACTAATGACTTGAGACAGATGAAGGAGACGAGGGGGGGGGGGGCGGGGTGTTGCAAGCATGTTGGCATCAGGGGCCACGTAGGATCTTAGTTGTGTGACTGATGGGACCTACAAAAAGGCTATTATCACACATCACTTGGGCTCCACTGCCTTTTTCCCTTTTTACGCTAAATTTGGTATCAAATATTGTTGAGCTTTCCACATCCACTCACTTGGCATCCTCATAGTATTTATAGGTTTTATTAAATTTCTTTAATTTTATTCTATCTCTCCTCGTACCATTGATAATTATTATTTAATCTCTTTTATATCCTTAAATATTTTGTATTTAGTAATACTTGATTTTTTTCAAAAAAATTAAGATATTTTTATTATATTAAACATATATAATGCTCACATAAACTTGAACAGACACGTTAATACTTGACAATAACATAGAGAGAAAACAGACAGTGCGAGTAAAAAGAAGGAAATAAATCTATGACTCCTCGGTCTTCTGCTTCACTCTCTCCACTCTCAGGGAGTGCGCCGTTGGGGGAGTTCGAGTCCAGTGCACCGCCCGGTGATGTGGCCCGTTTCCGCTGGTGGAAGTGGAGAAGGGACGGTAAGCCCGAGATCGAGGTAGCTCCGGCGAGATCCATGGTGGCCGCCATCCCGCCTGCCAACGCCGCCGCCTCCCGGCGCCACCCATCGAACCGCAAGAACCCTTCTCCGCCCCGCCATCGCAACGATCCCCAGAACCCCCGGCGCCCGCCGCTTGTCCCCTCGGAGAAGGACAATGCCGTCTCCGTCACCGACGCAGCAGCTGGCGGCCCTGCCCCTAGGCGGCCTCACTCCAGGGAGATCTCGTCTCGTTACCTCTCGTCGTCGTCGTCTTCCTCTTCTTCGACCTCCACCTCCTACTCCACCGCCACCACCTTATCTTCTTCCGGCTCTTCCTCCAGCTCCCGCCGCTTCCCGTCGCCTCTCGCGACGCTACGCCCATCGACGCCGCCGACATTGTCCCAGTCTGCGGCCCGAAAACGATCCCACTCCGTCGATCGTGTCCGGCCTTTGACGCCACGCCCCGATCCCCGCGCCGGCTCTTCTGAACCGTCTGCGGCAGCTCGAGTACTCTGCACGATGACTCGGAGTCTCTCGGTCTCGTTCCAGGGCGAATCCTTCTTCTACCAGACCAGCCACGCCAAGACCGCCTCCCCTAGCCCAGCTCGGAAGCCTAGTCCTGAGCGACGGCGAGTTAGTACCGTGGCTGCAACACCTGCGAGGGCTGGAGATCACTCGGAGAACAAGAGGCCCTCGGACAATCACCGCCTGTGGCCTGGCGCTAGACATCGAGCCTCGAATCCGTTGATGCGGAGCTTGGATTGTTCCTTGGAGCAGAGCGACTCGATCTTGGCCACCGTCCGGTTGATGCAACAGTCGCTGGTGTTCGACGATGGCACGCGGAGGGCGTCGTTTGATGGGGCTGATCTCTCCGCTTCCTCTGACACTGATAGCATGTCATCAGGGAGCAATTCGGCGGTTCCGGAGCTCCGCATGGTCCCAAGGTCAAAGGTCGCTTCTCGAGGAATCAGTGTGCCGGCGAGATTTTGGCAGGAGAACAATAGCCGGCTGCGCCAGTTGCCAGACTCAGGATCGCTGCCATCTTCTTCAGGTTCAAGTCCCATGGTCCACCGGCAGCGGGGCTTGGTGAAGAAATTACCAGTTGACTGCCCGTCACCATCTCCAAGGTTGGCTCCTTCGCCGCTCCGTGGACCCATCAGACCATCTTCACCTGATAAGCACATGGCTTCTCCATCAAGGGGAATGGGAATGGTTAGTCCTTTGAGGGCAAGGAGCGGTAGGACCCCGACTTCATCTCCATTTAGTCAGCCAGCTAATGCACCTTCAATTATAAGCTTTGCTGCTGAAGTGAGGAGGGCAAAGAAAGGAGAGAATCGAATTGAAGAGGCACACATGTTGAGGCTGTTCGATAGCCAACACTTGCAATGGCGGTTTGTAAATGCAAGGGCCGGTGCAGCATTGCTGTTGCATAAGGTGAATGCAGAGGTAATGTTGATATCTTAAACTCCTCCAGAGTTTGCTTATAGCTAGATTTTTTTATGAAGCCTGTGTGAGCTCCAATTTGTATATTCTGCTTTTCACATGTAGTATTTCCATTTAGTTCTTATCCCTATCAAGTAGCCAACCATGGTTTAAAACTAAACTCTGTCAGTCTTTTTTGGGTATTATTTTCCTTGGTCCAATCGAACTTGTTTTTCGAGTTTCTGAGTTATCATCACCAAGTTTCAATTTGTTTCTGCAGCTGCCACTCCGTACGATGTTGTTACCAGTGATGAAAAAAATATCATTATAACCTGTTTTTAATACTTGGTATTGGTGTAGAATCGAAAATTTGTTTTTTCTAGAGAACTTTGGAACTTTATTTGTATATGTTGAATTTTCTTGCAATCAGTAGGTTTCCCATCATTTGTTCTAACTGTGAATTTTGATTTAACTAGTCTAATCCCAATACTGCATTCTTTTGAGATTCATCAAGAAAGATTGTCTTTTATTGTTTAAAAGTACTTGATATAATTTTCAAGGCCAGCAGAACAGAGTTGTAGTGGCTTCTATAATATGTGCATGTGTCCTTCCTAGTCGATTCTACTACATTCTTAATCCATGTGGACCTATGAAGGTTTCACGGTTCAAAAAAGAAAATGTTGCAAAATTAATTTCACATCATTAGTCCAATAGGAATAGTTTCATAATAAAAAAAGAGAGAAGAATAGGAATAGGATAGGGCCTGTGGCCAAAAACGATTACTTTTTCATCTAGTCAACTTTCTAATCTAAGAGTCAAATGTATGCCTTGTCTTACCGGATGCTTTACAGTATAACAGCTAATCATAATGAATTTCACCAGCCTTGCCAATTGGAGATCATAAGAAAGTTTTACTGGCTACTTAATTTCTTTTGTTAGATTTCTCCAGAAAGCCATTGAACATAATACAATGCTGAACTTGCATAGATGATATGATTGGTAGTGTTGATGCAGTAATAGCTATTTTTAATAAGAGAATTTCAAGTCAAAAAATGCCCCTTTCAGAATAATATTTTGCATAACTTCTGTTAAATCAATGATGCTTTCTTTATTGCACTCTGACCACTTGAGCATGCATTCAGCGAAATTGAAGTCTACATGAATTCAATGTTAACTGGGAATAAATGTCTAGTGCTTTCTTAAAACCTAATGCAAACACAACACCTCCATGTGGTGGCCTTCATGAAACGTGAAAGTGATCAGATAATGGTAAGTTGGAGATGAAATCCCTTCTGGCTTTGTTTGTCAGGGTGTCATCATAGGAGGGAGAGAGACGTAACTGAAGCCTCTCGATTTAAGGCAGGTTGGTAAGTGGGAATGCAAAGAAAAGGATAGCACCTTTCGTGCCTCTTGTCATTGTTCTGCAGAATTAATGGCTAGCTAACTCAACAATGCTTTTCTGTCAACTTGTTTGATACCAATCACATTCCACTTGTCCAAGTGTTAGATAAATTCAATAACCTACTTTTGGAACGAATCCGACAAGAAAGGTTTTAAGCCCATTAGCCTTGGAAGATTCTGGCTAAAAAGCCTAGTTAATATATTGTGTTTGACATATATTCACACACAAACGAACACCTTCTCTGTTGTCCTGCTCACAGATTTTGTCCTATATGTTGTGGTTAGGCATCAAATACAATCCTGCTAATGCTTATCTTTTATTTATAACAGAAACATATATATAATGTATGGGCTGCAACCTCAAAATTGCGTGATTCTGTCACTTTTAAGAGGACCAAGCTACGACTTCTTACACAAAATCTGAAGCTAAAATCTGTTCTTCATGAGCAAGTAAGTAATTTTGCTTTATTTATTTTCTTGTAAATCAAATTTCAATGAAATTTATTAACCTTTGGTCTAATCCCAGATCAGAATGATTTATGTCAGTAGCATGTCACAGTCAATTACAATTAACTGTAGATATAAGTAGTCCCAATCATCACTCTCTCTCTCTCTGAATATTAATCTTGAACACTTATCTATTATGCTATTTGCTAAAAACTTAAATTAGGTACACTGCAGTAAATAGGTTGACTATCTTTACTCAACTATTATGTTTTCTGGAATTACTGATATCTAACAAGGGTATATATGTCGAAAGTGTTAGTTACTTTGTTATGTTCTCTATCTCATATAGACCAGAAGGATCATGTAGTTAAAACTGTCATCATGAAAGTATATGTTTTCTAGTCAGCCGTCAGTAAGGGACTTTGGTAACAGAAAATTGAACAAGTAACCTACTTTACTAGTCAGTCTTTAAGAAAACTATTTTTATTATTTGTGAACTAAGCTCATGCCTTTCAGATTTTCCACCGGGATTGGAATACTTGTGACTAGAGAAGAAAACATCATTTGACAAGTGAGCTGCAGTCATAACCTAGGCAAAAGTTACTATCATTTCTTTGGTTCAATATGAAGCAATCAAGCAAAGAACTACAGATACAAGCATGTGCGTCAAGTAATTTGTGGTGAAAGGTTATCAATTAACAATAAGAGGAACAGAGAAATATGCATGTAGTGATCCTCATATTGTTGTCAATGTATACCTTATTAGGGGACTTCAACTTCCAGATCCCAGATAGCATGTCATAAGAATGCCATTGCTTAACATTGTGCGACAACTATGGTTTGTCATATAGTTACATGCACCAATGATAAACAAGCTATACAGCCATCATATTGTGGCTATGAACATGAGCCTATAAAATGAATATTGGCTTAAGAAGAAATAATTTAAAATTGTTCTTACTTCGTAGGCAGTATTTATAGAAAAACTGAAGAAGGATTAATCATTAATGAAATTCATGTCAACCAATCCTTCATAGGGGAACTAGTTTAAAAGTGTCGGTGGAATATTGTTAATTACTATTGTATTAGAAGTCCTTCAACGGTTGAGGTTTTAAGCAAGGTTCGTCATACCGGTCCATACCGACATACCAAGATTTAGCCGGTATGGTACGGTATGTCGGTACAGCTCGGTATGCTTGGGCATACCGAGCGGTACAAAATAAATAATATTTTAATAATTAAAAAATATTATTTTTTTAATACCAGAAAAATTAGAAAAAAGGTTGGGTTAGGGTTTGTAAGATAGAAATTGGTATAGATTCAACAAAATCAATGTAAATTAGGCAAAAATAATATTACATATCTTTTTCGAGCTTTGAGGAACCGTTTTGAGAAAGTGAGAGTTTGAGAAAGAGTGAGTGTGTGAAGTGAAATGGGAGAAGGGTGAGTTTAAATAGAGTTAGAAAGAGTTTTTCGACCGTTACAGGGTTGTAACGGTCGATTTTGACCTTTTGCAGGGTCTGTAATGGTCGATTTTGACTATTACGGGGTCTATAACGGTCGATTTTGTCCTTTTGCAGGGTCTGCAACGGTCGATTTTGACCGTTACAAGGTTTGTAACGGTCGATTTTGATCGTTACAAGGTCTGTAACGGTCGATTTTGATCGTTACAAGGTCTGTAGTTCGTACCGCCCGGTACAGGACGGTCCGCATACCGGTAACCATCGGACCGGTATGTACCGCCCATACCGGGCGGTACCGGGCGGTATGGAAAACCTTGGTTTGAAGTTCTTAATTATTGTATTAGAAGTCGATGGAATATTACCATGTTGCTTGATTTACATGATTGGAGTAGTTTGCAAGTCCTTGAAAAAAAAATCTGTGTATGTTCCTTCACTAAAATAGAATTTTATGGATAACATGTTGCATTTTATTTTTTCTTTTTCTCAGAGTAGAAAGGTAAAAGGAAATTCGCACAATGAAAAGTTCTTATGATGCTGGTATTTTGTGGAATTGTGCATCTTTTCATGTTATCTCATAATCTAGAACACGCTGTCTACTGGCAAAATCTTGGACTTAAAGCACAGGAACAAATATAATATGTTTTTTTATGTAGTTAAATGTTCTCTGAAATGATTTGAGAAATAATGATACATAGTGCAAGATGTGAAGAGTAAGATATTCAATATATGTTATTATAATGTGCATTTTCTTATCTTTGACACATTTCCAGATGTCCATTCAAGAAATTAAGGTTTGCTTGCAGATATATTTATATAATTGTGAGATACATGAAGTTGAGTATTTTGTAACTTGATTGACATAGATGACCTATCTGGAGGAGTGGTCTCTCATGCATAGCAACCATTCAAGCTCATTATCTGGAGCTATTGTGGCATTAAATGCGACAACTCTCTGCCTTCCTGTTGTTGGTGTCGTAAAGGTTTGTGCTTCGAATTTTGCAACATTACCATATGATTAGTGATCTCTTTCCAACTTGTAAGTCATGTAAATGTGTTCTATTGTGCAGGCAGACATCCAGGAAATGAAACATGCTGTTGGGTCAGCCGTAGAAGTGATGCAGGCAATGGGATCCTCAATATGCTTTCTTTTGTCAAAGGTGATGGAACTAATAACTTGGAATATAAAGGTCAATAATCTTAACAACTACCATCCGGTCCTTGCTACAGCTGTTGCTGATTGTGAAGAATGCAACGACTGTCATTGTCAAACTTCCCGATGCTAAGACCAATTTAGGCTAGCAGTTGCATATCGACTTTGAGCAGTCAACCATTAGAGGCATTTGCACCAGTCATTGTGGGTTACAGGGTGGTGATTGCTAGTGGATAATTAGTGGCCAGCAGTGGCATGACATCTTTTGCAGTAACTTACCCCCCAGAACTCTGATTTCCTCTACCCTTCACCCTTTGTTATGACTTAGAAGTCAATGAATAGTAAAAATCAAGGAGGGTTTTAGGCTACGATACCCTGCTTAAAATATAACATTTATCCATTCTGACATTCGTCGATCAATGATAACTAAAAACTCCAGTAATAATAACTGTGTGTCATCCTCGCTTGTGATTTAAAATAGAAGGAAGATCAGTAAGGATGGTGTGAACATCACTGCCACAGGTGCTAGAAATCTAACCCTTCATTGTTATTGTTAGTTCTAGGAATATCCACTGTATCCTAAGCTGTTTGCACCAGAACCCTTGTTTACTACATTTCCATGCTTGTACAGTCTTCAGTTAGGTTCTCAACCAAATTATGTGATCCAATGAACTTTAGCTGGGTTTGGACTTATCTTGTGTCAAAATCAAGCTCTAATATGGTTCCCCATGATTCATCTAGTTTGGTTTTGGTCAGACAAACTAACTCGAATTCAGGTAAGACATCTTAAAACATCATGTTCCCAGAATGAACACAACATCATGAATGATTTGTTATCATTATTTTTTCTGTGGTGTGTCATATCCATCCCATGTAATGACAAGAGCATTCGCATTCTCCTGCACCCACCATTCAAAGTGTCCACATTATACTCCCTATCTAAATCCCATCCTATACAATTGCATTGAGTGTGATGTGATCACCTGATTATAAGCGGAAGATATCGATCGATCTACTTAATAGAACCATGTTCCCAGAGTAAAAGGCTGATGTGAAGATAATCCCACAATTTTAAAAGATACTGTCTAGAATGAGTTGGTTTGAGGAGCATTTAGGTAAAGTGAAAAACAAATGCCAAATTTCATGAGAAATGCAGCACTCTTTAAGACGAAGAAAAAATTTGTGTTGTTAAATGCATACTATCATTATGAATAGGTCTGTTTTTCCACTGTCTTATTAATATTCATTTTACATAGTTTGAAAGAATATGGTGCTTAGCATCAATCCATATAATATGGTTTGGCCAGTGTCCTCTGGCAAAATACTAGTTTCTGATTCTAAAACATAGCTAAACTTCCATCAGGACATTTCAAGTTCTTAAGATTTAAAATCATCATAATCTACAGGTAGAAGGGACAAGTTCTGTGATTTCTGAAATCGCTAAAGTGGCTGCGGAAGAGCGTCTGTTACTTGAAAAGTCCAGAGATCTCTTGTCCACAGTGGCAGCTATGCATGTAAGTGCTGATACAGTTTATTTTCTTCTTTACCTGTTTCATGTAATGCTTGTTAATGTGGAAGGTCATGTTAACAGGTGACACAATGCAGCCTACAAAGTCATATGATACAACTAAAACAAAAGACCAGCCCAACATAACTGTAAAGCACGATGACAAAAGGCCGATTCCTTGTGTTTTCTGTGATTGCTAACACCAAACCAAAGGCTTTTGTTTCTAACTGAAGATTGTGTGCACTCACCCTGGTAGCCTGGTCGCTAAGCACCCGGGAGGCTGCCATTTTGTCGAGGTTTCAATTCCCAGTTGCGCACACAGTGGGCTGGTGTGAGACCTTAAGTCCATTCGGAAAAGGAAAACTGAAGATTATGCCAAAGGTGATAACGAACAACTGGTTTTGTCACATGCAAAGCCGGTGCCTAAATCCTGCCTGCTCATATTTCTACAGCAGTTGATTTATGTGTTTTTTGTACGAATACTACCACCACATGTTGTCCTTTTCCCCTCGGGGATTACCTTGTTTTATACAAAAATCTGTTCTCTTATGCTAGTCATCAATTTGAAGCTTTTGTACATATGTCTTCCAATGGATCTTTTCTTTTTGAAGAAAAAGAATCACTTGTTTCTTTGTTTAAGACGGTACCAGGCATTGACCTGTTGCATTTGTTTACTGTAAAAAGCAAGCAATAAATTGTATGGATTAGGAGTGCAGCTGTGCCTGATGATTCATGAAACTTGGTAGCATGATTTTAAAAAGCTATTTTGATCTCATACTGCATCATTTCCCATTTGTTTTCAGTTTGTTCTCATCTTTGTGCAGCCCTTGGCAACTGGTTTTAAAATATTTTTGGTTGTTCCCCTGAGGCTGAAGTGAAATTGGAGTACATCATTTTGTATCGAAACCATGTTTTGGCCACTTAGAATTAATTAGCAGGTATTTTGGTGGACATAGGATTCTGTGTGTTTCTAACATCTTTGCTGTCTTTTCAAAGTTTGAGATCGGTGGCCAGAGTAAGTCGTCTTCTCTTCCTCACAAGAACTTGTTCGGTTTGTCTTTTTCTTGGAATGCGATGCTTCGATCGCTTTTAGAGGGTTGCGTCAACTTTCTTTTGTTTCTATAGTAAACTGATCTATTTATTGCCTCCTTTTTCTTTTTTTTTTTCCTTGCTATCCATCACATCACTCTCTTTGTTGGTTATCTATCTGTATCCAAAAAAACACTACTTTTTTTTATTTATTATTTTAATCTTTTTTATCGAGTGATTGTGATGGAGGGGCCAGAATCCTCTTGAGGCAGGCGCTATCTAAGCTGGCTCGGGTCCATGGGCCACGTCACCGACCTCTTCCAACCGGAAAACCTAATTATTCCTACGTCAGCGTCTCAATCCCAACCCAACATTTGTCATGCCATTAAATAAATGGGTGGGGCCATCCGGTCCCCGACGACACGCAATAATCTCACTGTCGTAGGCCATGGACAAGAAATAAGAAGGCCCATGCGTTCTTGTCACCCCCATCCCACCATGATGCGGACATGGGAGAGCGATTCCCGGAGCCATCCGAAGAATGTCAGACGAGTGCTCCCCATGCATGCATGGCATTGCATTTGCATTGCATGCATGCGGCCATGATGATGCCATGATCCATACATGGGATGGATATGTGTAAGTTTTGTTCTTATCTCACCAATACAGTAGTACCTTGTACAGTTCGCAAGTACGATTGCATATGAGCATCTTTCTCCGACACAGCTTCATGTCGATAACCCTTGGGATCCTGTCCTACGGGGAAGGCGAAAGCAAAGGTTACCTGCCGCACTAGTTGCACCGATATAGACGTGATGTGATCTTTTTTTTTGTATTAGATATGACTTTTTTTTAAAAAAAAATTGTTTCGTATGTGCATCTCATTATTTAAAAAAAAAAAAGAAGAAGCAGATTTGGTGTACCAACAACACCAACACCACGATGAAGCAATGGGCATCAGGTTTTGGGTTCCAGAATCACAAATCTCTCTGGACCTGTACAAGAAGTTTGGTGGTGGGAGGAGGAGGAGGAGGAGGAGGAGGAGGAAAAGCTTTGTTCGTCAAACAAGGGGGACTCCAAATCTCATCAGATCGATGCATGGCGGGTACAGGCGTCTGACATCTGGTCCACTTTATTTATTTATTATTTCCTCAGAACATGATGAAACAAACCATTCACCTTCTCGGTACCAATATTATTCCTTGGGGATAAGCTTTCATGAACTGTGAAGCAGGAGGAGTTACTGAGCGTGCTTTTGTTGGTAGCAAAAGGGATGTCCTGGTGTGGACCTTGCGCCCCATGAGCCTCCATGGAGGTGAGGCCAGCGACATGGGTCTCACGGCCATCGGCCACTGGAACGCTTGCAGAGAGGCTCATGTGAGTGCTTGGTTGGGCGCGAGACATACCCGGACAACACTGCGAGGCCCCAGTCACACTGTTCGCGGCCACATGGGAGGTCGAGACGAGGAGGGGGCAAGCCGGACTCGTCTGGTCAAGCCACCACAGTCCTGCCTCTGCTCCCGTCCCGACTGTGGAAGGTGGCCGGTGGACGAGCCTCCGTCCAACACGTGGGTCTTGCGCCCGGGCTTGGTGCTCGCCTGTCGCAATGGCATCGGCGGTGGAGGCGCAGTGCCCTCGCGCGCGGCCATTGACCTATCTATCCCCTCTTGCTGCCCTGAACCCGTTTGTCCATTTGTCTCTTCGACTTCACCCTCAGGAATCTTTTATTCCTTGGTGGTGGTGGTATTAAGAGCAGAGGAGAAAGAAATGTGATATTGCACCGGGTCGGGCCTCACACTCTTGTCGGCCCACAGCCCAAACCCTAACAGACGACGGAGAACGTCACATCCCCGCTGCCGAAAGTACGCGTCTTACCCTCCTCCTCCTCCTCCTCCTCCTCCTCCTCCTCCTCCACCTCCACCTCCACCTCCGTTCTTGAACTCAAAAAGATGTACCAGGTGGTCAAACTAGATGGCTGTCAAGAACGCATAGATGAGAGGGGAGGGCGAACAAGAACGCATAAATCTCTCTGTCCCATTCTTTGTTTGATAGCCCAAAGATGTACCTGCTGGTCAAACCAGTTGACCGTCAAAAAAAAAAAAAAAAAAGAAGCTTGTGTGGGGACGGGTGGACACGGAGGCCCCATGCGGGTGGTGGCATCCATTCCAGGATGAACACCCAGACAAAGTTCTTAGAGAACAAGACATGGGCTACGCTGGGTCAAACACCTTGTCCTGCCGGCTTGACTGCATCTGCATCGCACACTGTTTAGGAGATTCCTCCTGATGTGTTCGACCAAATATGGTGCTCATGAGAGTGAGTGAGTGAGTGAGAGAGAGAGAGAGAGAGAGAGAGAGAGAGAGAGAGAGAGAATAGGATCAGGTCATCTTGAGTTTTAGGAGAGTCCAAGTTCCTGGGTCAGGCATCTCTTTAACAACTTTGATTGCTATTCTTAATGTTATGTTAGAAGCTTAATTAGCATCACTTTTTTTTTTTTTGGTTTTATGTAGTGCTGAGGATTCAAGTGTTTGTAGGACCAATTATTTTTTCAATTTATAATTTAGAAACTTAATCAGAAAAAGAAAAAAAAAATCCCTCGTCTCTTTAATTTTCTCCTCTATTATTTGTTCTCTATATAGATAAAAAAATCCTGCTATATTAATTCTATTTATGTAATTCTAAATGATTCGTCACATCAAAAAAGAAACTTCTGATTTATATTTGAAGTAGTCGTTGTTGTTGTTTTTTCTAGTCAATGTTAGAATCTTAATCCCAAAGAAGAAGAAGAAGAAGAAGAAGAAGAAGAAGCAAGTGGTGGTGGTCTACATCCCCTATCTCTTGTCTCTTTGGCTTTTACCTGCATTGGCCTTTTTATCTTCTTCTGTACAAGATAAATGGAAACAGTGCTGATGATGTATCAAATCAAGCTAATTTGGATTAAGCTAAAAGACCGGTCAATGTTTCCATTGCCATGTTGAGGCAACACACCAAAGCTTTCTTTGTACCTTTCATTGGAGTGAGAATGATGTCTCCCCAGTACTCGTTTCACCAACTATTAACACGTGATCGTCCTCCAATGTTCCCATTCACCCAAAGGCTTCAACATAGCCTGAGAAATCATGAAGAACAACTCTGAATCAGTGAGCATTTAGGCATAAAATAAAATAAACAAACGATGATGGAATGATTTGGAGAAGAAGAAGAAGAAGAGATTTATGAGGGCACATGTATTATGGAGTCATCTTGTTGTTTCCATCTCCTGAAAACCTTCCAATGGACATGTGTAGTCCGACACATTGAAATAATTGAGTTCATCTGTTCCATCGTTCATCAATATCCTTTGTTCCCTTTTGGTGGTGGACCACCCACTCAACTCGAGTTATCGATTGATCTTATTCTATGTTTTAACTTAGCTAGGTTACTGATTAATTATTAACTAGCAAACTTCTTTTTTTTTTTCATTAAATTTATACGATAAGGGATTTTAATTATGTGTGAGCATTGACTCTTGATGGCGTAATAAGATTATATCTTTGCCATTTGAGTAATTAGGAAATGGGAACTCCATAAGCCTATATTATTTTTCGAATAATCATTTATAATATTATATACATATATATATAGATATTGCATAAAATACATATATGGGATTGAGCCACATAAGATGGCCCCGCTGAAATAAAAAAATGGGAAAGACAAACCGTACACAAGGAATGTGGGCATGACTGGTTCAACCTTGACCTCATCCACAAGTGAGCATGAACTTGAAATCTTCTTCTTCCTCCGGCTTCAATGGATCCCTGGAGGCAAGACCCACCCCACCATGCATGTCCTCACCATCTCGACTTGTATCCACGCCCACATGCTACAAGATGCGTGAAGCAAAGCTTGGGCTCACATGCTTCTCATCGTTTTCCCTTTCTCGAGAGGAATGGAGGGCAGGAGCTCACCGGATGTCATCTCATAACGAAATAAAAGGTGTAAAGGAAACAGAATAAAGAGAGGCACGACTGCATGAGCCTTTTATCTTAGTTCTCTATTCGTTTACGTGACTTATTTCAGGTCAAACAACCCCTACCTTTCATCTGTACGCATCACAGACAAACAACAGCTATTCCTGGCCAAAAAGATAAAAAGAATGGGGGCGAAAAGGGAGTTGTGGCTGAGGGGTCGGCGTCAACCCCTCCCGTGCGAGGAAGCTTCGCACCACACACACACACAGATAGAGAGAGAGAGAGAGAGAGAGGAGAAGAACTCACGAAGAAAAGATTATAGTAAGAAGGCATGGTGGTGGTTGGACGGCCCCATGTCTTGGCAAAAGAAAGGGGCAAGTGAGAGTGGCAGGTGGGGAAGTAAGAAGGTGGGTAGGAGGAGCAAAGGGTTGTGTAACACTTGAGAAACCTTTGTGATCGTCTTCCTTCCATCATCACTCAAATGTTTTTGTTTCTGTGCAATTTCCTAATACGAAGAGACGGAGAAATCAAAATGGAACCCTTCGTCACCGTCATCGGTCAATGTTGTTCGACGTCGTTATCGGTTTCAGTATCAATGTCACTCTCGTCAAGCCAACATCTACCATCAAACATAGTGCCCACTGTTCTAAGCTTTCATTATTGACAACCACCCTCTCAGTCTCTTGCATGGAGTAAAACCATTTAGGTTGGCATCCCCATTCAATATTCTTCTCTACTTGGAAACGCTACTTGTGGCAGTCAAACCCAAGTTGATATAGTAGTAGTAGTAGTAGTAGTAGTAGTAGTAGTACCTTCTTCTCGCTCGTCCGTCAAGAAGAAGGGCCATTATTTTAAAAGTGCTTCATCATCTCCTATTCTTCTAATCATGAGGAATTGCAATGAACCTTCGGTTCCCTGTGAACACTAGTTGTGGAATCCTTGGACCTCATTCAACATGAGAAGGTTCCATGAACCAAGTACATGAAGCCATCTGCTTTGCCAGGGAAGTTTCCTACTTCTTTATCCTATATCTGGGTTGAAGCAGTGGCTGCATCTGATCTCAGACACTGCAATGGATGGTGTGAATTCTATGTCTGTGGTCCAAATCTCGTGATACCGGCGATGCCCTGCTGACAGCATCCTATAATGAGATTGGACAATATGAATAATATTGCATGAGTTCAACACAGAAGAAAATGACTAGCAACAGAAATCCTGTGGACCAACATTTCATTTCATGCATGCAATACCAGCGGGGCAGAAGGACTCGGGGATTTCTAGGCACATACGAGACTTACAGCTATCTCATACTGCAACCCCACCCACGCCCGAGGTCGAAGAAGAATTAGCATCTGCTGCGAGGATGGAGATTCCAGTCTGGGGTTCCATTTGTTGTCGCTGCAATATAAAAATGAATCGCCGACGTTGAGGAGTTTTTTAATTATCTTGAAGTTTTTGTTTACTTCTTCGATCGACCTTCCAGTAGCTAAACGAGCTGCGGCAGATGTTTTGCCGGTGCTTCCTTTCTTCGGTGGATCACTCAACCCTGTCTGTCGAGAGATGACTTCACTCGGTATGCAAGAAGATGACTTCATCTCCAATACTTTTTCCTCTAAATAAAATACATTGATTGTGTTCAAGTAATCTCACACAAACGTAACTCAATTTCTACGCGAAGAATTCCTATAGCAGGTGTGTGGGGCGATCCATCCCCAGCCATACACACTTGGAAGTGGCTCTTTTTTTAGAACTATAAGACAAAGGATCTAAAAATTTCATGCAAATCAATGTCGACATGTTCTTCGAGGGGCCTGAAGAGCCGCCACATGCATGCATGTCGAGGGGGAGGGGGGGGGGGGGGGGGGCGCGGGCATGGATGTATGGCCATGGGGGCATGGGTGCATGGAACACGCCTACGGTAATAATGGATAACCATAAATGATTGCGGATGGCTCGTAATTGAGAGGAGGAATACGCCTTATGGTCCGTAGAAATTAAATGATTTAATAAACGGGGTGGGCACTCACCCGACCGCGCAGTCACAGCCGCCATTTCTTTTCTATCGCTCCTTTACCCCCAATCTCCACCTACGTTCTCCCATGCCATTTATTGTTGCTCACATCACCCAAATTTAATATACACCAGTGTGAGCTCTCCAGAGAGAGAGAGAGAGAGAGAGAAGGATATGAGCATCGTGTCGGGAGAGAGGGCGGAGAGGCTGGGCCATCACCGAAACCCCACCGCCGTGCGACACGTCTATTTATACACCCCTCCCTCTCACTCCCGCATCAGTAGCTCGGAGCATTTAGCTTCTCCCCACACACCCAAACGGAGTCCCACCCCACCTGGCGAGCGGCAGGGAGGAAGCTCAAGGGGAGCTTAGCGTGCACAGTTGTGTTCATTTCCATGCTTGCCTGGTAGAGCAGGCACAGCAATAATTGCTGCGATTGTTCATTTCGTGTCTATCACCGCCGTTTCTTCCGGCGATTAATCTTTGACGCGGTGCAAAAGGGTATAACGTCTGCCGTTGAGTATATCAGTAGGAAGAGGCAGAGGAGGAGATGGAGAGGGAGGAACCGATCATTGTCGTCAGGGAGTACGACGCAGAGACGGACCGGTTGGCGGCGGAGGCGGTCGACCGGATATGCGAGGTGGGCACCAGCGGCAAGGTGTCGCTCTGCGTGGACCTCCTCGGCGACCCCGTCTCCCGCGTCCGCCATTCCCCGGCCTACCTCATGCTGGTAACCTTCTCTCCCTTCCTATATATGCCCTCGTACGAGTGTGAATTCTATCTTGATCCTTACTCGTGCTGATGTCTCATTCGTAGGTAGCTGAGACGAGCGGCCCGGTGAGAGAAACCGTTGGCGTCATCCGCGGCAGCGTGAAGATAGTCGCCTGCGGTAGGAAGATGCCTCGACAAGGCGGCGGAGGGACCAGAACCCATGCTCCGGCGGCCGCCCCGATATATACCAAGGTCGGCTACATCCTTGGTCTTCGTGTCTTGCCATCGCACAGGTAAATTTAGCCTCTGATTCCTCCGCTTCATATGTTTGTTTGTAGCTTTCTGTAGGCTTTGTTCTCATTTCGTTGTTGTTTTGATGCGTCCAACAGGAGGATGGGGATTGGGTTGAAGCTGGTGAAGCGAATGGAAGAATGGTTTGGGGAGAAGGGGGCGGAGTACGCGTACATGGCGACGACGAAGGGCAACGACGCGTCCCTCGGACTCTTCTCCGGGTGCGGCTACTCCAAGTTCCGGACGCCCTCCATCCTGGTCCACCCGGTGTTCGTCCACCGCCTCCCCGTTCCCCGCTCGACCGCCGTTCTCCGAATCCCCCCCGCCGACGCCGAGGTCATATACCGCCGCCGCCTCGCCGCCACCGAGTTCTTCCCCCGAGACATCGACGCCGTCCTCGCCAACCCCCTCTCCGTGGTCACCCTCCTCGCCGTGCCGGCCGGATGCGCCGCGGCAGAGCGATGGCCCGGCGCGGAGGCCTTCCTCGCGGCCCCGCCGGAGTCATGGGCGATTGCCAGCGTGTGGGACTGCGGCGGCGTGTTCCGCCTAGAAATCCGGGGGGCGTCGCGGCTGCGGCGGGCGGCCGCGGCCGCCACTCGCGCGGCGGACCGGGCTATGCCGTGGCTGCGGATCCCGTCCGTGCCGGACCTGTTCCGGCCGTTCGGGGCCTGGTTCCTGTACGGTATCGGGGGGGAGGGTCCGGCGGCGTCGACGATGGCTGCTGCTGTGTGGCGGGAGGCGCACAACACGGCGAGGGGGGCGGCGGCCGTGGTGGCAGCGGAGGTAGCGGAGATGGAGCCGCTCCGTCGGGGGATACCACGGTGGCGGGTGCTGTCGGGGGCGGATGACGTGTGGTGCGTCAAGCGGCTGGCGGAGGAGTACAGCGACGGGGCGGTCGGCGATTGGACCAAGTCGACGCCGGGACCCTCCATATTCGTGGACCCCAGGGAGTTGTAAGGACTACTAGGGACGGAGGTGGAGGGAGACGCCGCTTCTCCTCCCCTCCTCTTTCTTGCTGAACTACTACTATTTTGGGCTTCTTCTCTTCTATTTCTTTCTTTCCTTTTTGTACAAAGAGCACTATTATTTTCCTGAGGGTTTTCTTCATTCTGTAACTACTCTTTTAAGTTCTCTCTGTAAATTTTGAGGATGGAGAATCTCATGGAGGAGGAGGATAAGCGCGAAAGCAAAAGTGGCATCTTGGTTTCCTTCCTGGCTCCACACAATCTCTCTTGTTCTTTTCATTCATACATCCCTAAACATATAAAAACGAACGACAATTGTTTAACTTCGATTCGTGTAAAAAAATCACCCCTTTCTCATATTGCGTTTTGCTGTCCGCCATTGATTTCCAGTATTTGCGAGAAGAAATGGTACCACCACTGCCTCACGGACAGCGCGTTGGAAGTCATGCCATGCTAATGGTTTCTTAACGTTAAGTAGACGAAGAAGAAGATTCATGCGGTCTTCACGAGGAAAAGCAAAATTGGAGAAGGAAGGAAGGTCACAGGAAAAGTGATCTGAGAGACAAATCTGTGATGGAAGATGTCTTTCGAGGAACTTGAACTTGATTAATGTTCTTTACGATGGATGGTCACACGTATAAGACGAATTCAATATTATTTTCAGTTCCATGTGTAATCGACTATTTTACATATTTAATTTCATCCTAAATTAGATTATTTACGCGTACACTACAGACGTGGAGATTCGATGAAATCCGACCCGTTGCCGTTCCTATCTAAAGCAAAGCCCCGACTGGGTCCCCACATCAACTCGGACAGTATCCACGAACGCCACGTGTTAATCTTAAAACATGCAAGAAGGAGTGGGGCGGGGTGGGGCCCTCGTAGACGAGATGGATTTAGGCCGCAGGGGGTTGGTTCGTTCGTTCACCTCTGGCGTAAACCACACCCCCCATCCCCCAGTAATGGCCGTCTCGGAATCCACTCACCTCAAAAGACCTCGAGGCTGTCGGCCCCCCCTAGTCTTCTTCTCATTCGTATAGTAAATGCAGGGTTAATGGACGGGCATCGGCAGTCGGAGATGGTGGGATCGAAGACCTCAGGTCACACATACCATTCCACCGACTCGATCCGAGCGATGCACGTTTGTTCTTATTGGTGGTCTTGGTGGATGAGGGTGGTCAAAAAGGCTTGCCATTAGCCAAAAAAATTTGACCGGGTGATTACGGCCTAATCGGCAGGTTTGCTTTGTCCGACCACTCTTGCCGTGTATCCGGCACCGTGATCTAATTACGTGTTTTTTGGCGTTGACTTCTCTCATGGAACTTACAATTAGTCCAAGTCACAACCACGCAAAGCAGCATTTTATTTAGTGCATTAGAGCTGCAAGCAACAGATGATGATGCATCGATGAAGAAGAAGAAGAACTTGGCTTTGGCCATTAGGTTCTTTCTGATGCAAAAGACTTCTCTTCTACGTTTGTGGCTAACCCAACAGGAGCGGCGGAAGAGAGCATCAATCTATGGCACACAAGCATCCAAAATCCTGTCATGTTTGGGGGCCCGACAACCCAAAAAGTTCATCTCGCTGCCAAAAGAAAGTGCTCTCAGCCACCAAACAAAAAAGATACCCAAACATTTGTGGGTTGTGACTTGTGAGGCACAAATAATTTCTCATGTTTCATGTCATACTAATGTCAGAAGGCCAACGGTCAAAATCTTTTCCAAGTTTGAGGAGAGCAAAAGGTACAATGGGGGTGCGTCCAATCTGTGGATCACATCTTTCTAAAGACCCCAACCAGAGGTGGGTGGACCTTTGAACATTACATCACCATGTACAAAACAGACCATAAAGTGGGAATAAGAGGGGGCTACAAGCCCTCTGCAATTTGAGCCATGGCCTTGTTGTTGTGGTCACTGTACTGAAACCTCCTGGTGATTCCAGAAGCCATAGCTTCCATGTGGATGGCAACAAGAGAATTCAAACACCACAGGCCAGGCAGGCCAAAGACCAGGTGGGCTCTATGGTTATCTTGTCTGTACCAATGTATGAATCTCCACCTTCCTTTCTTGAACAGCCTCAATCTCAGATGTCACACACAGTCTCACACCATTCATCAAATTTAACTTCCAGCTGAGTGAAAAAAAGGCTCACACCACATTTGCAGATCCAACTACACTTACAACAGACAGAAAATAAATGACATACCTTTCTCATGTAAACTTCTGAAGAGCAGAAGACATAAAATCTTTCAACTCTTTGTTTGGCACACACAAAACAGGGCCATCATTTTCAGAAAAAAGAACCGATTTATCAGTTCGCGGAGCTTGTCTGCTAGTTGTGCATCTCTTCTGAAACTGAGGTGTTGGAGGAACTACTGTTCTCCCCGGTTTGCCTCTTGCTTGACAACAGTTCACCCAGCATCTTCCTTGGCATCTTGATGCCTTTTGCCTTGGCATTGCCGCTCTTGTCATGACCATCGGTCTTGGTAGTGTCGCTGCTGCCAGAATTCCTTTGGCTTCCACCGTTTCCATGGGCAAGTTTTGTGGATTTGAATGATCCTAGGACCTCAGCTGTTGGCATTCCATCCCATTCATCCTCGGCATTGGTTGTGATGCCAGACCTCGAGCTTCCGTAAGAGCCACCACTCCCAGCTCGTCCACTGCAGGAAGAAGATGCTCTCATCTGCTCGAAGAAGAGGATTTGCACCACCAATCGTAAAGGAAGCCGCTCATTCTGCACCGCATGAATGCAAATTTCTGCTGAGAGTTTCTTGCAGTCCAATAAACCACATAGCTTTTTCTTCTCGCTCTTGCTCAGGCTCGGGTGTTCCTGCGCATCCAGAAAAAAACATCTCTACGAATGTACTCCACTAATTTTCAAGAAATATTATATGTTTCACAGTATAATATGATTACTTTGTTCTTTGGAAAACAGGTGCAGTGCTATAAAATTCATGAGGATTTACCTTTAGATAGATGTCAATAGCATGATACAGCCCATCATGCACCGGCCTTGATTTGCTTGATACTAATCCAGCAAGATCAGTAAACTTGGAGCAAAGCAGGTTAGGCTCTTTTGCAACCTCAGCAAGGTAGCCATCAATAAGCTTTGCTACAGCCATCTTTGAACTATCAGAGACTACAGCTAGATTCATCGTCTCTGTTTCTTCAGTCTCATTTGGACTGGGTTGAGAAGCAATACTATGCTGCATCAAGAATTCTTTCACTATACTCATAACAGTGTCAATGTCATATATGGTGTTATGCCCTGGCATAACAGGAATTAGCAAATCAGACACTGAAGCATATTCTAAATGGCGGCCTATTTGTTTGATGAGTTCTTTCATGCTTCTTTCACCACCATCTATCAAAATGATGGATCCAAGCAGCTTAAAAAGGAATCGACATGACACAGAACCTTTCTCTGCTGGCAACAACCAAATAATGCTTTGTAGTATAGACTGATATTTTGCAGCATCAATTGCAGAATTCACGGATGCTGTGCCCAAATTTGAGAGCCACCTGAACGAGTAAGCTTTAAGAGCTTCCCCAATCACTTCAGATGACACTCTCCTCTTCGCTTTTATGGCAACTATAATCTTCTCATAGAAGTCTATCTCAAGCTCACATAGGTCCTCGACCCACCAGTCCATTGGCACTGACTGCTCTTTTATAATGCCACTCCACAGAGGATCAAGACTATTCTCAGACAGAATCTTTTTCTGGTTATATGTGTATGACCATTCAACCTTAGAGGGATCGACAGAAGCCTTGGTAGCTATAGAGTCTATGCAACTGCTAACCAACTTCAAGTCCTCAGACCATGGTGACAACGACTTCATAGTCCGCAGAGCAATGATAGAGTCTTTCCAGGCATGAAATATGCTACTGCTTAGGAGAACTTCAATTTTATAAATGAGGTTCCCTTTTTCGACTGTTTCATGCATTTCTAAGTACTCAGCAGCACAACGTGCAGAAACTACATTATAAGAATTGAGAATGACAGTCATGCCATAGCAAAATTTGACGCAGATTTCAAAGGCAGCAGGACCACCAGGGATGTCTGGAATGTCAATCTCACCAAGGTTGTCATCATTGTTAGTTGTCACCAACTTCTGCATAAGAGAACTCTTGGACAGAAGTGGAAGCTGCATTGTCGATTGGTACACAAAAAAACTAAACATTATAAGTACAAAAAAAAAGAGATAATATTAATTAACATTGTACAAAGAAAAAGAGGTGTGTAAAAGCAACAATGCTCACCTTGGAAAGTCAGGTAAAATATATGTGATAACAGTGTGTCAAATATATGTGATAGAAGGGTCATCAAAAAAATCTTTTGTATTCTGGGCTGGTCTTTTCTCAATCATATAAACAAAAGATTAAATTATTAAAAACTAAAAACAAAAAAGAACCGACAACAGTGTGCAATTCTTGGGCGACACAATCTGGCAACGGCCACAGGCTTGGACTATGTTGGGCTAATGGTTTGGAATTTCCGGACTGAGCAATCTCATTTGTGAGACAAGCCTGGTAGACTCCTATAGTTGTAGGGTGCCCTGAGCATACATAGCCAGTCAGCGTGGGCCATGTTTCACCTTTAAGTGCATCCAATTCATGCAGTCATGTGCCTTGTTGCAAATTTAGTAACAAAGGCAAAGAAAAGTTGAGTGTCGGAGTTTCATGCATGATAAACTCCTATATGCCATAAAATTCCAAAAAATAGCTCAGCTCACCTTGTGAAGATGGAATATTACATCTCCTACCTTAACGATGATGTCAATCTCTAACTCAGATTGTACAAACCTGCAAGTATGAGCAAGATTTTTTTTTTTGTCAAATCATTTCAGATGAATTTAATGACAGAGACAATCAGATTTGCATAAAATCAGATCTTCATACAATAAAGCATAGCATTTTCCTTGTAGAATGAGATGTTATAGAACTATAAAGATGTAGATAGAATGTATAAGATGAACCACATCGTTAGATAATGCTTCAAATATTGGCGAAGCACCACCACCAGTGTTCAATATGATTTAAACATATGAAAACATTTCTTTCAGAAAACTTTCAGTTGTTATTGTATAACGTATTTCCATTTCCTTTTGAGAAACATGAATAAAAAATTTAGATGTGGGATTTGACACAATTACTTCTGTTCATCTAATGGCATAGAGTTCCTCTCTTGGAAAAATGTACGTCTTGATCCCTCTCATGTCGTCACCATAACTTTCTTAAAGTTCATAATCTTGAGCATGGTTGGTACTGTTCCTTTAAGTTACTGACCAAGTAATTATACTTGAAGAAGATACTAAAAGAGAATTCAGAATACAATCATCCAAGCTGGATAACAAGTGAGCTTATTAGATTGTGAAATGGAAATAAGTTCTGTTTAATTTGCTAGTCTACAGGTTTATATCAATTACATTTATTCAAGACAAATGCTTCATACATTTGACTACTTGGAAACTTAAGGGTGTAACACAAGCTACCAACCGAGAATTAAATTGTTTGCTTACAAGAAATTTTATGAAAAGTCTGTTTAGACATACAAAGTATCTAAATATATAATTCTTTTACTTGCATAGCAAAATAATAGATGACTTCTATCTTTTCATCATAAGTCTCAATCTTTCTGTTCTTTTATCTTCATTTCTGATGTAAACAAGCTTAGAAAAATACAAATTAACAAAATTCTACCACGAACTGAATACTCTTGTACTCTCTTTCATGTTGTTGTCTTAAAGAAAACATTGCATATGGCCTTGGGCTCAGTAGGATGGTGAAAGACATGTTCTGAAATGGAGATGACAACATAGTGCCACATGTACCACATGCCACTAGAAAATAAAATCAACTCTCACGTGAACTCCGACGATGTTATTGAATTTTGATGGCCAACATTCTGATGCCTCCAAATAAACCATATTGGGTTTTGCATAGTCCAGTCTTTGAGATAGTGTGCAACTCAGTGTCCAGTTCCAAAGAGCATATCCTGAATCTAATACAATAATCTGTTGTCCATTTAATCCTCCTTAAAATTTCTAAATCCATATTTTTCCTCCCAAACTGTTAATTGTCCTATGATCCATCATCGTAGTGAAGAATTTTGGTTCTTCCATTTTTTTATTAACAAACCTATCTCTCATATCATTTTATTCCCCTTCTTTTCAAGAATGGGGAACAAAATTTGTAGATATTTTAAAAATCCACTTTCACTTCTCAAAAGGTGGTTAACCACTGAAGTACAGAAACAAACATCAATAGATATCAAACGAAAAAAAAATGCAAAAGAAAAGAAAAACAAAATAACACTGCCAGTACATATATAAGCAGAAAATGTGGATACCTTAATGAAGTACTACTCACCTGATATTCTTCCCTTTCGACTGAAAAGAATCAGGCTTTGAGCCAAGCTTCATAAACTTCATTATAGGATCAATGGAGCTCCTTCACTTCTATGATGTCAACAACACCCCACGCTTCCGAACACTTAATATTTTATCTCTGCCACGGAGTACATCGCTAGCAATGCTAATTACTCCAATAAATGCATGGGCTTCTCGTATGACGACGAAGACAAAAAGTTAAATACAATTAGCACACAGAAGAAGTTGTAGAGCAGCTAACATCTTCAAGATGGAGGAACAAATGGCCCCGGAGTCCCTGGAGCCATGTGATCATTTCACTTTCACTTCTAAGATGCCTTTTTGAGCAAGAGATTTGCTTCTCACCAGATCTGCAACCGGCGCACATGAACTTGGGCGAGCAAATTGGTCGGTCAAAGGAACGACAACGATCTCTTTAGGCCAGATAACAATTACAGGGAGCAGACACCCACAAACAGTGAACTGAAACCTCCACTACTTGTTAAGAATTATACCCAGAGCCAAGTTTCTTCATCGATCAGCTCTCCTATTTAGATGAAATAATCTAGTCAAGTCACCAAAAACACACATTAGAAAGAGTATGGAGTAACTACATGAGAGCAAAAGTAAAAAAGAAAAAAAGAAAAAAAGGTGCATCTAGAAATGCAAGCCCTTTGCAGTTATTATATATAACACAATATACTGAAACATAATCAGAATAGGGTTAGATAGCAAGAGGAAATCATATCCTGGAGAACATAGAGGTTAGACAGGGTAAGATGGCCTTTTGAGAATGGAGAATAAATGAGAGTGTATATATCGAAGACAGCAAGAAACTAAAATGGTACTACAGGTTATACAAATCAAATCATTAATCTAATATTGATGGTGCATGAAGAATGTCATCAACTCACTGCAATCTCTAATCAGGGGAAAGTAATTTATATTACTAGATAGAAAGAAATCACATGAAGATGATTCAAAGCTACTCGGAAAAACAGCAACAGGAGCTGCATCTTTTCCGGGCTGGAGGAACAGAAACAGATCACAAGCAACCCAAACAAGCTATCTTTGCATGAAGAGAGGAGGAAGACACAAGAGTAGAGTGCAAGAAAAGAGCCCACAGAGTCGAGCATGAAGACCAACACGGTAACATTCAAGAAGAGAAGAGGGCAACATTTTCGCCATAAAAGGGAACGCGTTCTTCGGAAAAAGAACGAAGGGAGACGGGCACAGCACCTGAAACATCGATCGACTTGGTTCCCGGCAGGCGTCCTCCCAGGCTTGCTCCGCAGAAGAGGCAGTAGGCCATCATGCCTCCTTCCCCGCCCACACCCGCCTTTCCCTCTCTCCGAGCCGTGTCAGTTCCTGGCCACCTAAAAAGCAACACAAGCAACAGAAGAAGAAGAAGAAGAAGAGGTATCCCCAAATCCAGCGGCCGCTACTGTTCAAGAACCGAACTCCGAACTCCTTCGCTGTCACTGTGAGAGAGAAAGAGAAGAGGCTTTTAACATGAAAAGCTTTTCCTTCTCTCTGCTTTCTCTGCTTTTTATTGCAGTTTATGCATTATTTATAGCTACAGCTTCCGACACAAAGTCACACTTCCTCTCTCTTTCTCTCGCTCTCTTCCCGCTTGCATGCCTCCGCTCACTCGATCCGAAACATGTGAAGTTACACTTCTGCACCTCATTCTCTCGTGAACACCTGTAGATGCCACTGCAAGCGTGATGGAACAATTGAGATCAATCGAGTTCGTCTGTGCTTGCAACCTATCAGTAGTTCTACGTAGAGCCCATCTACTTTTACCACCTTTTATCTCTTGCTCCTCCTCCTCCTCCTTCTTGAAGCCAATGATGATGTTCTCATTCTGCAAATTATAAACATGTGTGCCCATCTCTTACTCTAAAATCAAAACTCATACATAACTAAAAAAATATCAACTAATTTTAGTTCATTTCTTGGAAATTTACTGGACACCTGTTTCATCCTTCTTTCCTTCGCATCAAGTTCATGCACGATAACATCTTTGGGAACCTAACCAAGGGCTTTTCCACTTGCTGCAGTCATGGTGCCTTACGTTTTTAATTCGAGTTAAAGGTCACCTTCTCTTCTGAACCTTGAAAACTACTCAAGTGATGACACATGGAGCTGATGATGGATTAAGGGACAAAGAATCTGTGCTGAATTTGTAAAGGGTTGCTGGTACACTGCTTGTGGCTTTCTCAAGTCACTTCAAACTTCAACAATCAAGTTGATCTTCTGTGAATCTTCAATGAATTAATAGTGCGGGTCCCCAAAAATAATGCCGAAGAAGTTCATTAAACTTCACCAGTAGAGTATATTCTAATCTCATGTGTTATACACTTCATCTCCAATGAAGATTAGGTGCTTATTCTTAAACTAACATAAATATTATAGCAAAAAGAAGAGTCCAGGAAGATGAGTATTGATTGGGATAATAATAGTTTTATTTTCAAATTGGATAACATGATTAAAGGTAAACCGATGTGAAAGGATGGAGTCAACTGATTAAGCCTCCCAAATCCGTCGCCTGACACACATGAGCAACATGTCACAAAGGAATAGATAAACCCAAGATTTGACAACATCAGACATCACGTAGTCATCAACAGATCTCATAAGAATATGAGAAAATCATACGACAGTAGAGCAGAAGCAAGACACAACCGGCAGCACGAACAACCATCGAGGGTGCCTGCAACATTAAATAGACTAGCAGAGAACGCCAAAAGTATGATGAGGTCGAGACATGACCAGTCGACGATGTACAAGTATAAAAGGGGCACCCCAGGGGTGGCTCTGAAGATGCTCTTTCTTTACTGGAATCCAAAAAAGAGAAGCTACGACGTCAGCAAGTAAGACGTCGGACTTCACCCTTCGAAACAACGCTAACTTAATCGTCGAAAGGACCTCCCCGGGGACCTACCACCTGAGCAAAGGTCGTTTCTTGCAAGAACAGCTCCACAAGATCAGAAGGAAGATCCGCACCGAAGTGACAACCTGAGCCAAGCATCCGCTCGAGGTCTTTTCATCCTCGGACTACACTGCGTTGGACCCCTCTTGCACCAATGGCCGGAACCTCATTGTGCTGACTCCCCGGATGCGACAGAGAACGCCCAACAAGCCCACATCCACAAGCAGCCTCCCAGCCCCAGACAAGAGCAACGCTGCCACAGAATGAGCAACCTCCGATGACCCGCTCTGTCGACAATCTACCTCATTTCTCTCCGGAGTTGGATCAGGCCCCCTTGGGTGATGCAACCAAGCGTCCGAAGCCCGCACCCAATGCGTCAGCTTGTAGCTTTCCGGACCCTGACACACTCTCCTCAGATTCCACTGACTCTTTTAAGGGAGCGACTACGCCTGGTGAACCAGAGGATCGACGATGTCCGTAAGGACGAAGGACGAGCATGGCGAAGGTCTTCTCCGTGGCTCTCCCTTTATTCAATAAATTCAAGATGCACCTATCCCATCACACTTCTGCCTCTCGATGCTGGAGGCGTATGATGGCAGCTCCAATCCAATGGAGTATGTGGCCATATTCCACGCGTAGATGACTTTGTATAGCAAGTCTGATGCCATAATATGTCAGGCTTTCCTGACGACTCTTCGAGGGATTGCCCGAGGATGGTACGATCGATTGCCACCCTCCATTCACTCTTTTGATCAACTCACAAGGGAGTTCGAGGCCAACTTTCTCTCTAGTGCATGACCAAAGCCAACCGCTGCATCCCTCCTCGGGATGAGGTAGAAGGAGGAAGAACACCTCGACCAGTACCTCGCCCGTTTCACAGACGAAATTAGGGTCATTCCCGATGCACACCTGTCGTTGGTCATCCAGGCTTTCATGATTGAGATTAGGCCTTTCCACCTCTTCTGGTCACTTGTGGAGCAACCCCCCATGATTGTATCAGAAATGATGTAGAGGGCCAACCAGTACGTCATCATCGATATTCTAGTGGCGGAGAAACATGAAGATCAGAAGCGCCCTCGGGCTAAGCCTTCTCGGGGCCCACCCCCGGGCTCCCAAGGAGGAGGATGGAAAGAGACGAGTAGACCATTCCTCGACCGCCCAATATCCCGCTTAACTCCACTCAGACTAAGATCTTTCTTCAGATCCGAGAGAAGGGACTCCTTAAAACTCCCAACCCGATGAGGGCTCGAGTCGAGGACAGGGACCGCAGACATTATTGTCGCTTCCACCGTGACTATGGGCATGATACTGAGGAGTTCTATGATTTGAAGAACCAGATTGAGGACCTCACACATCGCGGCCACCTCGACAAGTACATAATGAAGCCGCGCGAGCCGTCCCTCCATCCAAAAGGTCCTGTGAAGAGGTAGGTAGACATCATAGTGGGCGGCTCGGCTGCGGGTGGTGTTAGCTCCTCGGCAAGGAAAGCCTATGCTTGTGCGAAAGTTCAAAAGAGGCCCCGACCCCGAAGTGATTTTGAGATCACCTTCGAATCCGAGAGTGAATACCTAGATCACGACGACGCCCTGGTGGTCACATCATGATAGATACAAGGCGCTCCACTGACATATCATACCTTGATGATTTTCATAAGTTTGGAATGACTAATCGGGACCTCATCCCCATGACTTCAACTTTGATAGGGTTTATCAGTGACGCGATAACTCAAGTAGGCGTTGCAACTCTCCCTGTAACTTTCGATGATGAACCAAGACCCTCATTGTTCCTTTTACAGTGGTGGACCTCCCCTCGGTTTACGTGATGATCGGGCGACCAACTCTTAATAAACTAAGGGCGATCATCTCTACATACCATCACAACATGAAATTCCCGACCAGCGTAGGGCTGGGAGAGATCAAGACCGACCCACAGGAGTAAAGGCGATTCTACCTAGTAGCAATGACCATCCCTAAAAAAGGCAAGGAGACTTCGGTTCCTGACCCCCGAGAACCTTACAGACCTGACACTCGACCCGAGCCCACTGAACCAATATTGGAAGTACCACTGGAAAATGATCGCTCAGAGAGGACTGTGCGGGTCAGATCGACTCTACCCGAAGAGCAACGCATCCAGCTCATAGACTTTCTTAGACACCATTCCGATGTCTTCGCCTGGCCGATGAGCGACATGCCGAGAATACATCCACAAATTGCATAGCATCAACTGAACACCGCCCCTAAGGCTTGCTCGGTGCAGCAGAAGCTAAGAAACTTCACCCTCGACTAACAAAAGGCCATTGAAGAAGAAGCAGATCAACTATTGGAGGCTGGATTCATATTGGAGATTAAGTACCCAACTTGATTATCTAATGTAGTTCTAGTGAAAAAGGCTAATGGAAAATGATGCATGTGTGTTGATTACACCGACCTTAATCAGACTTGACCGAAGGACTGTTATCCACTATCGAGAATTGATCAACTGATAGACTCCACCTCCGGGTATGAACTCCTCTCCTTCATGGACGCGTTCTTAGGATACAACCAAATCCGAATGGCCCCTCAAGATCAGGAGAAAACGACCTTCATCACACATCGAGGAACCTACTCTTATAGAGTAATGCCGTTCGGACTAAAGAACATAGGAGCTACTTACCAGAGAATGGTCAACTAACTATTCAAGGACTAGCTGGGCAGAAATATGGAAGCCTATGTTGACGACATGATTGTCAAAAGCAAGCAAACACAGACATACCGTGCAAACCTCGCTGAGACATTTTGAACCCTTAGAAAATTCAGAATTGAGCTCAACCCCGCCAAATGTGTCTTTGGCATGGTATTAGGAAAATTCTTTGACTTCATCATTCACCAACGAGGGATAGACGTGAACCCGGAGAAGATCAGGGCCATCATTGATATGAAACCACCACAGACCGTCAAGGAAGTTCAGCGCCTCATCGAGAGGTTGGCAGCAATAGGGCGGTCCATATCTCTGGCTAGCGATTGAAGTTACCTCATTTTGTAGGCGTTAAAGCAGAATAAAGACTTTAGGTGGGGCCTCGAGTGCGAGGAAGCATTCCAAGAACTCAAGGCCCACCTCGTGACCTTACCTCGGATGTCCTCGGTCAACCCAGGTGACCAGCTCAAGCTACACCTCTCTGCCTCGGAGCGAACCGTCAACTCGGTCCTGATAAAGCTCGACGGGAACAGCTAATGACCTGTCTACTACTCCAGCCACATTTTGCAAGGCGCGAAGGAGCGGTACCCTCCGATAGTGAAACTCGCTCTCGCTCTAGTCCTCGCGGCCAGGAATCTAAGACCATACTTCCAGACCCACACCATCAAGGTAGTCGTTGATCAATCGCTACGTCAATTTTTTTTTTAATTTGACATTGCAGGACGAATGCTCAAGTGGTCAATAGAGCTTAGTGAATTCGACTTAGAGTATGCACCGAGGAGGGCAAGCAAAGCTCAAGCTATTATTGATTTCTCTTCGGAGCTGACCGCCCCAGAGCCCCCTCAAAGGAAGCCTGCATGGGCCCTCCACGTCGATGGGTCGACGAATTACTCCAGGGGAGGAGCCAGGATAGTCCTGAGAGACCCTGACAAGAAAACTTGGGAACATGTCGTGCGCTTAAAATTTTCAACTACCAACAATGAAGCAGAATACGAGGCGTTACTGCTCAGACTATGACTGGCCATCGAGCTATAGATTGAACACCTAGAGGTGTTCACTGACTCCCAATTGGTCACCGACCAAATCGATGGGAGCTTTGAGGCTCGAGAACCAAACATGGCCTACTATCTAGCTGAGGCCCGTCGGCTAATAGGTATGACCAAGTACTCCAAAATCTTTCAAATCCCATACCTCGAGAATGTTAGGGCCGACACCCTAGCCCGGTTGGCCTCTGCAAACGCAACCAACGAGTTACCGACCATTCCTAGCCTCTGCCAGTCGACGGTCGTCACTGTTGAAACGACAACCACCGTCGCTCATCCCGACTAGAGGGAGGAAATACTACACTACAAGAAAGATATGACTCTCCTAGCGGATGAAGCCACCACTCGTCAAATAAAAAAAACTAAAGCATGGTTTGACACCATCAATAGGCGCTTTTATAGAAGAGCTTTCAATCAGCCCCTATTGTGGTGCTTATCGGAATCTGAGGCAGATGTTGTGCTTACCGAGGTCCATGAGGGGATATGTGGTGAACATATCGGAGAGCGTACCTTGGCTTTCAAAATCCTCTGCCTCGAGTATTATTGGTCGACTATATAAGCAGACGCAAAATCCTATCCATAAGTGTGTGGAGTGCCAGAAACATGCCCGCATTCCTCACCAACTAGCCTTGTCATTCTACACGACTCATTGTGCCTAGTCTTTTGTGTAATGGGGAATGGACCTCCTCGCCCCGTTCCAACAAGCTGTGGGGCAACGCAAGTTCCTAATAGTCGGGGCTCACCAAGTGGGTTGAGGCTGAGCCCACCAAGAAGCAAATGGAGAATTTCATTTGGAGAAACATCATAACAAGGTTTGGCATCCCGAAGATCATAATCACAGACAATGAGACACAGTTCAACAACCCTATGTTTAAGGCTTTCTGCCAAAACTATCGAATCCAATTGAAGTTCAGTTTGGTGGCTCACCCCTAGGCCAACGAATTAGCAGAGGTAACCAACAGAAGCATACTCAAAGGACTCGAAAGATGAGTAGTAAGGTCTAACAACTTGGGTCGAGGAGCTCCCTAATGTCTTATGGGCTCTGCGAATGATGCCGAAGACCCTTATGAGGGAGTCCCCCTACTGTCTAGCCTTTGGCACCGAGGTCGTCCTCCCTCTCGAGATGATCTTCTCAATGCTTAGGATCGAGAACTTCACTACCAAAACATCGGAAGCAGGCCTCAGGAAAAATCTCGACATGCTTGAGGAATGCAGGGCCAAAGCACACCTGAAGAACCTACATTACCAAAGGGCGGTCGCTCGACTCTACAACCGGAGGATCCAACCCCGACCCGTCGGTACAAAAGACCTAGTCCTCATCAGGGCCGAGGTCAGTGACCCTGGACGCAATCGAGGTAAACTTGCCCCGAGATGGGAGAGATCGTACCGTGTCACTTGAGTTATCCAAGACGGGACTTACATTCTATCGACGATGGAAGGGAGGGCACTCCCTCGAACTTGGTATATGTCGAACTTGAAAAAGTTCTATGTCTAGATGACAGACCGAAGACTTGACATCTTAACACAATCCAGATAACAGAGTTTGAAAAGTAGTTTTTTTGATGGGTGAGAAAACAAAAGGCGATCGACCGATCGATACAAAGAGAGTTTTGACGCTGACACATAGGACATTGTAAGGTCTACTTCTCTGAAGGAGAACTGTCATCAAAGGGTTGGCTGAGGTCCATCTTGACGTTGGCATCCTTGAGGCACTCGACGAATGGGTCTTGCTCCAGGTCTATCTCCGAATGTTCCCCCATGGCCGCTTGAGTGCCACCTGGTACCCGAACTCGTAGCTGACCCGTCCAATCTTCTCAAGGCCCGACTTGAATCCTCGGGATGCCTTATATGCGGCCACCGCCTTTGTTCCCTCGCCCTTCAGCTTAGCCTCGAGAAGTGTCACTGCCTCAATTAATGATAGCACATCTCCTTCTAGATGAGCTCAGTCATTCCGAGCCCCATCCAAGCTAGATCGCAGAATCCCGACTTCCTCCTAGAGCCTTTTTCATGGGTCTTGAGGGACTCCAACTCCCCTCGCAACTTATTGACGTCCCCCTCCAGTTCTTTTACATGGAACTCGACGATCGCGACCAAATCCTGGTCAGCTCGACCCTTGAGCTCCTTGTCAGTGGCTCGAAGCGCCAGAATTATCTCGTGCTGGCTCCGGACCAGTCAACTAGCATCATGCACCCGGTCGATAAGAGCAGTAATAAAATAAAGCCCATGCGAAGAGAAGGAAGAGAGAAAGCTCAGACAAAATGGAGGAAAGAAGACGAAGGGAATAGAAGAAAGGGCGCTTACCCAAATGGCCGACTTGCTGGCCCTGTTCATAAGCTCCTCAGAGGAGCATTCGTATGCCTGCTTTGCTAGGGTTGGATGCAAAGCCCCGCACAGGTATTCCCCGGACAGCGGACCTTCGGTCCAAAACTGGTTGGACCCAGCGATGGCCGACCACCTCAGCATTAGAGGGTCTTCACTCTTGGCAACCTTCAACCGCGTCACGATAGTGGCGAAGTATCTCTCCGCCCCCACGCGATCCTTCACCTCGCACAGCTCCCGGAGGGTATAACCTCATTTTGGAGCCTCCTCTATCACTACTGGCTCTTTCCCCTTTTCTGAGAGGACCATGGTGGTGCTCCCTGAGGCATCCACCGAGGGGCCAAAATGTGTAGAGATTAAATATTTCTACACAACAAGGTACAATAAGTAAAACACTTAACACAATGAGCAGATAGAAGAAACATACCCCGAGGGGCTAGGCTGAGGCCCGCCTCAGCCAACCAGGCCTCATTCATGTCCTTCATCCCCCTGGAAGCAGAAAATATCCCTTGGAGGATCTTGACCAGCTCGGTCTCATCAACCAAAAGAGCCGATACTAGGTTATTCACCATCCGAGAAATCCACTCGGTCCGGAAGCTCTAGCCTCGATGACATGAGATGAAAAAAAATCGTGACTTCCAGCCTTTGTTGCTGGAAGGCGCACCCCTACTCTAAATCCCGCATGGGCGGTGAGATAATAACCGGCCTATCTCCAGCCTAAGCGAAAATAGGTCATGAACAAATCTCAGGTCGCCATTATGCCCAACCCAAAGCATTCCTATATGAAAGCTACTAGATAGCGCCACAAGTTGGGCGCCATCTGAGAAGGCGAAATCCGCCACCCTTTGAGGACGTCTCTATCATAGGGTGTAGTGGGAACCTCAGACCCACCTTGAGAGCATCAGTCGACTGACTGAAGCTATTCAGAAACGCATCATAAGGACGCTCCCCGGGCAGGGGCGCATAGAGCTCATACTCCGGAGGAATGAAATAGTTCTTCCTCACTTCGACCAACCGACGAGTCGTCACAGTCGAGTCTACATCAAAATTAGACTGCATCGCCACTAGGGCGTCTGTGGTCCCAGGGTCGACCAGAGCCACACCCTCAGACATAGAGGCAAGGGCGGATGACCTAGAATCCCCGGAGGGATGACTCAAAACCCTAGACTTACGGGTCGACATTTCAACCGTGCGAGATTCAGAATGAGAGAAGGCGGAAGACATCCGTCCTGCTTGAGAAACTATCGAGGGAAGAGAAAGGGGAGGAAGGCCAAGAACATTAGCGAAATTGGCACTAGAGACGACGGGGAGTGGCAGCAACAACAGAGAAGCAAACGACAGCGATGGCAGGGAAGCAGTCAGCAAGCAGAATAAAGGGAGACTACCAAAGAACCGGAGAGGATTAATACCTCACTCCCGTGCCAGTTGGCGCTTTGTATCCCCTAAAAGCGGGATAACTCATCATGATACTTTGTGTCATGCGCTTGGTGAGTTACTATAGGGGACACGCGCCATCTCATAAAGTATCTCGGTCGATGAACAGATCGTTGTCAATCCTGAGAAAAATCTTCCAATTGAAAGATCACCCAAGGGCTTTTAGTCCTGACCATCAACAAGTGAGCTTTCAGCCTCGCCCATGGGCTTACAGTCCCGACCATCAACAAGCGAACTTTCAGTCTCGCCCAAGGGTTTTCAGTCCCGACCATCAATAAGCGAGCTCTCAACCTCGCCCAAGGGTTTTCAGTCCCGACCATCAACAAGCAAGCTCTCAGCCTCGCCCAAAAGCTTACAGTCCCGATCATCAACAAATGAGCTCTCTGCCTCACCTAAGGGATTTCAGTCCCGACCATCAATAAGCGAGCTCTCAGCCTCGCCCAAGGGCTCTTAGTCTCAACCATTAATAAGCGAGCTCTCAGCCTCGTCCAAGGGCTTACAGTCTCAACCATCAATTAGCGAGCCCTTAGCCTCGCCCAAGGGCTTTCAGTTTCAACCATCAACAAACGAGCTCTCAACCTCGCCCAAGGGCTTTCAGTCCCGACTATCAACAGGCGAGCTCTCAGGCTCGCCCAAGGGCTTTTAGTCGCAACCATCAACAAGCAAGTTCTCAACCTCGCCCAAGGGCTTTTAGTCCCGACTATCGATCGGTGAGCTCTCAGCCTCATCTAAAAGTTTGTAACCTCAAATATCTCTGAGCAGGCCCTCAGCCTCGTCTAAGAGCTCGCCGCCCCAGGGATTCCCTAACAAAAACCTCCCACCTAGAAAGCTTCTTATGAGAGGTCCTATAGTTGCCTAACAATCGCGTCAACACCGGATCGGGCCGAGACGACACAACCTTGAACACACATACAGATCACTCCGTTATGTCAACCCTGAAGGACCCTTCCCCTTACCTTTGTGAAGTCTCGGGGAAGCCTCCTCCCAGGGGGGAGGGAGAGAAATGATAGGGATAATAGTAGTCCCCTTTCTCAAATCAGACAACGTGGCTAAAGATAAACCGATGTGGAAGGATGGGGCCGACTAATTAAGCCCCCCAAACCCGCCCTCTGATACACACAAGCGACATATCACAAATTAGCGGATAAACCCAAGATTTGACAGCATCAGACGCCGTGCAGTCGCCATCAGATCTCATAAGAGCCTGAGAAAATCACACGACAATAGAACAGAAGCAACACACAACCGACAGTAGAGAACGCCAGAAGTATGATGAGGTCGAAACATGATCAGTCGACGATGTACAGGTATAAAAGGGGCACCCCAGGGGCAGCTCTGAAGAGGCTCTTTCTCTACTGGAATCCAAAAAAGAGAAGCTACGACGTCGACGAGTGAGACGTCGGACTTCACCCTTTGAAACAATGCTAACTTAATCGTCAGAGGGACCTCCCCGGGGACCCACCACCCGAGCGAATGTCTTTTCTTACGGGAACAGCTCCACAACATCAGAAGGAAGACTCGCACCAAAGTGATAACTCGAGCCGAGCATCCACCTACGTCATCATCGGACTACACTACGTTGGGCCACTCTTAGACTCGTGACCTGAACCTCGTTGTGCTGACTCCCCGAATGCGACAGAGAATTATCAAATTTAGAGCACATCTCAAGGACCGTATAACTCTCCATCCGCGTATAAAGTATGTTTTTGTGGCTTGTTCTTTGAGATGTATAAAATCACAAACTAACCAGCAAATTTACTGGTTGATATCACAGTGTAAGAAGATGATTACAAACAATAATAGAACTTTGCTCATCCCAAGAAGTCTTGTCCCTGCTATAGACGTTGTGTTGACAAGGCTCAGGACATCACAATCTATCAAGGTACTGCGATATCTTTTTCCTTGCATCACGGCATAATTTGTTTCAGCCTTCGTGGTTCTCAAAGTCAAGTTCATATGAATTATACGTTGAGTAGATGACAAAAGATCATGCATGGTTTGCATTCAGACAAAGCACGAGTCCCCAAGGCATTAGTATAGACTTCTTGGCTCCATTAATATTTAGGTTTATTTTAGTGGCACATAAAGGATAGCCTCACCAAAAGAGAAGATTTGCAGTGATGACACTGGAAGTTGGATGTCGTAGTAACATTAAGACATGTTCTTGAAATCATGTCAAGTCCACTGAAACAAAAGGATAGCACCCCATGTTATGCTTCTCGGCATATGTCAAAATAATTCAAGAAAACAGTGACAACAACTTAATGTGCTAATGAGTACAACAAACCAGAAAGCATCATATACACAATGGAACAAGACGCAGGACAGAATGATACCCAGGGAAGTTTGATATGATGCTACTGGACTGATATTGACATCAAGTATCTTGAGTCAATCCAAAAGGGATGGGGCTATAAATAAAGAGATTTTGGCGTCAGGAAAAGTCCAAAACATCATGTACATGTCAAGATGGGGACAGAGATGATTAGAAGCACAAGATATGGTGCTTGGTGCAGTCCGTTGACAAATATTATAAGGCACAGAAATGGAGGGAGGAGAGGGCAAAGTGGACGCTCAATGGCCGAAGTGCATGTTGAAAATGGTCAACCCATATGTCTACTACGCACAGGTCAACTGAGAAGGCATAAGGATATAGATTTTATTGATGTGTAGGAGGACACATAAAAACTGTCTTAGGCAAGGCATATGAAACCAACAAGTAAAAATTTAAGATGGATCGATACATAACCATGCTAATTAATTTTTAATAACATTAATTGATATGAGAAATGTAAAACATTTATTATACAGGATAATAGTGTTGGCTACTCATGATCATGTAAGTTGTATGAACCTTATTGGCTATGAAGAACATTAATGGATGGGTTGCATACACAGACGCTGGCCAGATACTACTATCCAACCGTAGTTGTGGGAGATACTAGCACACGAGAAGCTTATGCATGAACAGTTAACACAATTAGTCTATTACAGATCTCTTAGCAACCCATTGTAGCACAAAATTTCTTTCTTGTACATCTGTTTCAACTCTTTTATGGCCGACCCGGCATGCATCTTTTATTTCTCCACCAAGGCATGCATTGCCTTCAATGTTGGGGGCAAAACCGAAACGAAAAAATCCTAAAAATGTAAATGGAAAAACTTCAGGCATGGATTTCCTCGACAGAATGGTTTGGAACCTCTCCTTGCCCGTCAAGCGGCATGTACTGTGCCATTATAGCCCTGATCTCTGAGTCCATGTATGACTGGAAAACAGGGAGAAAATGAAAACACATCAAAATTTTGTTAAAGGTCTGAACCCAGTATTATACAAGATGTATAAGGTAAATCATATGTGCGACACCAACCAATTTTGCCAAGCAACTTCCTCATCGCAAATGCTAATCGAATCATAATTTTTTCTTTCAGCAACAAGCGAAAAAAAAGAGATAACGATGAAGAAAAGCTTAAATATTGTTTAGTTTGTAATCCCTAACCGATGCCCTTGAAGTTAAATTCAGAAACCATGGGCATCATGATCTTAGCAACTATTTTAATCTGATTACTGATAGAGATGCATAGCGCAAATCCTGGTACCATCCTAATCAATCAGTCTGGCTATTTCTCAATGAAGGTAGCAAACAAGGCAATTTTACATGCCAAATATTAAATCAAAGATATTAGTACATTGTAGTCGTGATGATGGTTAAAAAATGCAAATATAGGGAATATTGTGTAATCATGATGTGTTCCTTAGACTAAAAAGTTGTGATGTCAACAGCAATTTGACATTTGTAATGTTGGAATAATTAAAAAACATACATACATAAAAAGTTGGTGTACCTGAGATAGGTTTTCGATATACAACATAAGAACTAGTAGTAGTGCTAACTCCCTAACCGATAGAGCAACTGATTTATTTATGATTATGTGGATATGTCTCAGGAGAGTCTACACTTGCAATGGTAAGATAAGACAGCTGGTGGGAGGAGATAAAGGAAGATCAAAGTCCTTATATAAGAATTATTAACAATAGATCTTAGTTACTAAATATGTGAACCTAAACATAGCTCAAGGGGGGCAATAGCTGACCTTAAATAAGTGGGAAGTTATCCCGTGCAACTCATTGTTATTGTTGCTGCTGCCATCGCAGTAATAAAGAAACAAAAACTTGTGCACAGAACCATGAGAGCTGTCAGCACCTAAGGTTTAACGGTCAACAGTTGGACTTGCTCTTCCATTGTGTCACATTTGGTTCCCGCTGCCATAGTGCAATAAATGGGCGTTACAATGTCAAAATTAAAGTTAGCTTAGACCGCCATTGTCGAGGCCATTTCCACCAGCACAGATCGGCTCTTCGAAACAATTGAAATCGACCAGCCGATGTCAAGGATCCGACAAATTTATAAGAAATGTTCCTAACCTAATATCAACTGCCTTGAAGCTAAGAGACAAATTCATAGCTAACACAAAAATAGGCAAGGGATTGCCTAGTTACCTAAAAACTTCTGCATGGTGAGATATTGGGAGGTCTACAAGCAGAAACATAAGGGTTTGTGATCAAGTGCAGTGAACATTTCAAAGTTCACATTAGATTTCCACCAACTTACACCGATTCTCTCAAATTGGCTGCACTAACATTCAACAATTTCTAAAACTAGCTGTCAACTGCCCGATTACAACAGGGTTTGTGTCAACCACGCAGTTCTTAAAATTCAAAATAAGGCAAGATGAAACCTAAAAAGAGAATATAGGTCAAATTGAGGCTTCCAAATAAAATCCAATGGTGAATATGATATCCCATAAAAGAACAATGACAAAACAATTTGTGTTGTCATGTTTACTTACCCTTAATCTGTACTTGTATATAACATATGCTCCAAAAGCAGCAATAGCCAACACCATCAGAAGCACCCATGCAGCAGCCCATGTAGCCTTTGCTGCGCCAGCTTTCTTGCCTGCACATGATTCATAAAAGGGTATCTATGATATGGTTCGCCTGAGATGATACCATGGATGAAGTAACTTGGAATCTCACTTATGCAAGTATCTTGTTCTTTGATGTATAGAAGGTCCCCGCTGCAGGTGCACTCATAACTTCCCCAGGTATCTTTGCATCTGCATTCAGGGCACTGACAAGCTGTTTTCTTCTCGCACTCATTGATATCTAAGTCAAGTAAAGAAAATAATTACATTTATTGAAACGGATTTGATAATTTGGCACGCATGCGGTAGCAGTAGATTGGGTCTAACAAAGCTGCTATTTTTCGAAGTTAAAACCTATTGCCATGCACAAACACCAGCTTAGAAAAAAGCAACGAACTTATTTTTGTGCAAGTTTACTTGCAAGAAAGAGCAACCAACTGAGCATTCTTACTTTCACACACTTTGACACCATCGCCTTCAAATCCTAGGGGGCACTGGCATTTACCATCACCAGATTCCTGAACAGACAGATTCAAATAAACTGAAATAACTCTGGAATTCACAAATTGCAATAACAGAACAGCTAGTTAGCCCATAGTTATGCTCATCAACAATGCTATTCTATTGAAACATTATGGGTCATGGCACTGGACAAACCTGACATGCAGAAACTGTCTTGCCATCACGAGTTTCTCGCCAACAGCCTCCATTGTTTATCCTGCACCTTCCAGGCCCAATTGCTGAAGAGCAGATGAAGTGTTAGATGTGCATTTGTCTGCATGACATTTGTTGACTTTGCAAATGTCATAAGGGGAAAAGTTGTAAAAAGTAATATACTTGTACAAGCAAGTTTTAGCGTAATGGCCTTTCCAGGAGAGCAGCTATCGTAACACTAAGCAGAACCAACAAACTATTAAAGTTATCGAAGCATTTATAGTTTTCTACTCCTATGGCCACTCTCATACCATTTATAGACCACGATGTGACAGCACCAACATGATCAACAAATGAATTTAAAATGGCCAGAACCTAGAATGAAAAAGTAACATGAATATGCTAAAGTGCAATAATGCAAGATAGGCATAATAAAACATGTGCATTATGAATTTAAATGTATAAGAACAAAAAAGTTAAATATATAAAGAAAGCATAATAATGTAAAATACAATATTCAGAAAGCATGCAGGTCAGAGAAAATATTCATCCAGGGAAGTCAAAAAACAAAATCTGGTTGATATTTCCACCTAATTTAACTATTAGAATGGTGATATCATTATCGATGCTTCATAACTGGAAATGCAGGCCAGGCCTGACATCAATTGTAACCTGCTGTCTGAAGTAGTTGGACCGTATCGAGAATGAATTCTATGATCCCAATGCAACAACAAAAACCAAATAAATTAACACAAAATATCTTGATTTAGTTTCATGTTCAAGATGAAGTTTTTTTATATACTTCTAAAGGTAGCAGAAAAAATGTACAACTTAACAAAAGTACATTATATAACGTTAAACAAAAGATGATATACACAAAAAAATGTTTCTAGGAGATGGTCAATCTCCATATGCATAAACAGGTTCATTCAGCACATAGAAACAAAGATGCATTAACTGACGACAGTATGATGCTAAGTTCTTCACTGGAATTTTCTTTTTGACTCGAGCAAAAATATATTGGCCTGTGTTGACTGTCATTCAGCTAGTTAAGGATTCAGATTCAGATTCAAATTGATGAAGACTTAAAGCATATCGGGAGGTTTCAAATTCTAGATTTTCTTCTAGAGAGGAACAAGATACTACCTTCACAGTTGCTATATCCATCACCCTTAAACTGCACACCATTGAATACAGGGCACTCGCAGACTCTGCCGCGGAAAGTATCCTGAAAGATAATGCAACCATTAAACAAAGAATTGGCTGAATTACATCTGGAAGTTAAATTGGTACCTTGCAGGCGGTAATGTTGGATGCTTTGTCTTGCCAGCATCCACCATTATCGTCCAGACATTCATTTGTTTCTATATCTGTGTCATGACCATTTGCAACAGTGAAGTCTTTTTTTAATCTACTAGTTTTGATCACGAAAATGGAAGGTTGAAGAACAGTGCAAAGTAACTGAATCTCACCATCACTCAGGCAAGCAGGTGGCTCAGTAGTTTCCTCAAAACCAGCACAAATAGCTTTCAAGACAGCCTTTTTCTCTAATTTTCCTGCATTTATTCTTTTGAATTACAAATGCACTCAAAAGTTTGGAACTTATATTTTCCAGGACTAACCTCGATACTGTCGATTATTAACAATGAGGGTAGGCAATATAGTAACATCTCCCCTTGAACCTGTTCCAACCTAAAAAAGGAATTTCATCTGGAAATTAGGTATTGGTTCAGATTAACATTTGACGTTCAGAAGGACTGCAGACAAAAGCATCGTTGCCACAACAAGGGTCATGACCATGTTCAGTTCTACTGAAAGTGCATGACAAGAAAGACTGACCTGAGCATCTTGCTCCATCTTCAACAAAGGATTGTCACTATCAGCATTTGGGTCTCCCATACATTGTTCAACCTTCTTGATGTCTAGCCCTGTCAAAAATAAGCATGTTATATGGGTTCCAATAAATGATACACTGCTTTTCACAGTCTTTGAGTTTTTCAATATCATAAACCATGACTTTGACAAGAATAGTTGCACAGCATAGCTAGTCATCATAAATAATCATACACACTTAACTATCAATACCATCTTCTTGTTATTCCTACAATGAGAGACTAGATCATGTATTACATCAAATGACACTGCAAGTCAATCAAAAGAGTTCCAATTTGAGAAACATAAATGCCAGAAGAACATAGCATGAAGATGATACAGATGGAAGCATGTTAGACAGAAACAATGTTGGCAAGACCTATCTTATCTAATTAATTCTTGAAATGCACCTACCTAGAGACTCCATAACAGTATCTGCACACTCTTTGTTGTACTTCTTCTCATTCATAGGACACCTTATATGAAAATCAGTTACGTAATCCCACCAAACCCAGGGTCTTTTACTTTCATTTGCAACTCTAAATACACAGAGTTGTCTCAAGTTCTCAATAACTACATCCTTCCCATCATAACCAGTGCTGAAATCTTGCTCTGGATCTGGTGCACAGTATCTCCCCTTATTGATGCATTGTGACTTGCACTGTTTACTGATGATGAAAGCTTGAGGGCAGTACCAGGTAATGTAATGAGGTGTAAATTGACTATAACCGCCTTTCTCAAGCAGTTGAGCTACACCCCTGAATTCCTTCAAGAAGTTCATCAACATGTCACATTTAGCACCACACTCATCATTGCTATTAGTCCACAATTCATACTCCACCCGCTCATCTGGGTGTGGAACAGCTTCTCTCCAATCAAGGTTCACATTGACCATTTCACCACTGCGGACAGCGTTCTTTAACTGTTCACCAAACCTTTTATCAATGAGAGCAGAGGGAATTGTTATGTTCTGAATATATTTTGCAGATTCATCATCCTCCAGAGGTAAATCCATGGTTATCAAAGGTTCATCCTTGTCATCTACAACAAGCACTGCAGAGGCACCAGCATTCTGTGCGTTCCAGACCTTTTTGGTGAAAAGGCAATCTGTATAAGGAAAGTAGGAAAAAGAATATAATGGTAGTTAAACGACATATCAAAGTTTAATTAAATCCTTGGGAAAAAAGTCATTGCTCTTGTTTTTCCATTAGAAAATAATGATTAGAAGTTCATCTATTAAAATCATAGCAAATTAGGTAAGGTGCATGAAACCTCTCAACACAATTCAGAAATGTCACCGCTTTGTCGATGCAAGACCTCGTCCAGAACTTCCACAAGTTTTAAACAAAATCACAACATAGAGGGCACTAACACAATAGACTATCAAAAGATGCTCGTTGATGGAAATGAAAGATTTTGAGTTGTAACTTGTTACAATACAATTATAATCACATAAGTCAAAGTTTGGAAACAGACCCTTTACTTGTTGAGACATTTCTAATGACCAGAAGACAGTTTCCATCAACATTTGTAAAGAAAATCTTTCAATAAACTCAACCACCATCCTATATCTATATGGAGCTTGTAACCAACAAATAACTTCATGCTGCCCATTGAAGTAAAAAAGAAGTGAATAAGAATTAGGAGAAGAAGGGGTTCATGTATTTCACTAAAAAAAAAAAAGACAGATCTAGGAGGAAAAAAAACCTAGATTGGAGAAGCACACAAAGTCACAAAAATCAATGAGGTTCATATGGAATAAACATTCAATTCTTCAAAAGTTCATATTAAACCCTAAAATCCATGAACCACAATGGCTACAGGTTAGCCGAGTGTTTTTATCTTCAACTACAATAGAAATAATGTCCCAAGATGATCAGAAAAATAATGCTAATGACCTACCCTTTCTAATTGAATTCTTCAAAAATATTTTAGTGCGCCTTCTGAACCTCCTAAAGCTTTCTAAATTCTTATTTAAAATATAAACGATTCTGAACCATCAGCCTATCAAATTTGAGTGTGTTCTGCGTCTCAAATTATTTTGAGTAATTAATCTATCACCTGTGTGGTTTCTTTCCCCTCGTCTTTGGAGTAAATAATCTGTCATCTACTACATTATAATTTAGAATTCAAAAAACAGAACTTGTTAAGTAAAGGAAACTATATCCATTGTCGCATTATCTATTATATTAAACGCCAACGGAGCTCAAAAGACAGAATTAAACGGTTAAAGACGACATCTGGCATGAAACTTCCTCTGAGACGCCAAAGATCTCCAAAGATATTAACATTATGACGGGAAAAATGAAAAAAAAAAAACGACTGTCCGATACACACACATTTTACCTCCGCGATCAATGAGGAGAAAGTTGGGAAGCGCCCCAACCTTGGACCTAAATAGATCGGGGAGCGAGAACTCGTCGCAGGCCGCGGCGTTCTCCTTGGGGTACACCACCGCGCCGGCCATACTCCCGCCGTACTGCGGGATGCCGAAGTTGCCGATGGCGCTGTCGTGCTTCCCCTTGAGCTCGGATGGCGAGATCACCATCAAGCTGTTCTTCTCCACCACGAATCGCCCCGCCACCGGCGGCACCCAGATCACCGAGACCAACCCCCACGCCACCAGGACAAACCCTAGGCGCAAGCCGACGGATGTCCCCATCTCTTTCCCCTTCCTTACTGGTAAACAAAAAAATCGGCGCTTCGAGTGCTCGAGCTGCTTCGCCCTTCGATGCCCTTATATCACGTACGAAGCACGCATACTTGGAAGGATTTCTTCTCTCTATGATTCCCGTCTACTTATTATTCTGTCGCCGGAGGGGAGCCGGCGTAAAGAGATTAGTTCCGACGAGAAAACCTTTACCCACCCTAACAAAAATGGCATTTTATGAGTTAAAACCGCTATATATATATATATATATATATATATATATATATATATATATATATATATATATATATATAATCCAAAATACCCTATCTTCATTAGATATATGAATAATTATTAAATAAAAAAGAATAAATAAGATGAAAAATATAAAGGCATGGAAAGATGGTTTGAGTTGAGACAGAAGTCTGTGACATTACACGAGTCATTTCCCAATCCAATTTATGCCATTTACCTGAAAAGAGTTTGCAGTATTAATCAATTATAGCCTCATCATAAATTTTTGTCATAGGAATAAGAGACCATCAATCATGCTCTGAAGATGAATCAAATAATTCGTATTCAATGTTTCAAAGAAAAGTTTATTTTTGCTGGTAATATTTATAAAGAAATATGTTGAAACTTGTCTTTGCATGCATCAATAGCAATAGACGGTGGGGTTTCCATTGTAATCCTTCAACGCTTAAGTCACATCTTCCAAGTGTGGCCATAATCTTCTCAGAAAGGGACACCTGTTTCGTAGTATGATTTCATCACTTCACATACTCAAACACTCCCTCCTAAATATCATTAGTGCTGTCAAATAATCCAAACATTCACTGAAATTTGAAGAACTTATTGAGAATTTTCACATATAAAAGACATCCAACATGTTATTAGTCTCACATCCAATATGTTATTTATAAAATCCTGAATCTTTCTCTTTTTTTTTTCTTTTTTTTTTGCCAAACTAAAAGATTACCAAAAAGTGAGGATTTTTTCTTTTTACTTTCTCATTAAAATGTATCAAAGACCACCAACTTTATCAGTTGATGCTTTCTTATTTTTCAGAATCTATACACAAAATTAACCCTGTTCCTGTGATATGCAATAACACAGAAGCTTGATTCCTGTGTATCTGTTACTTTGAACTGGGTCTCCTCCTTTTGTATGAAATAACCTGTGATTCTATTTTGTTATCATGTTCTATACATTTGATTATTCCTGTTTCTGGAATAGGCAACAAAGCAGATATTTCATTCCAAGTAAACAATTATTTTATATAGAAGCAACTAGATTCCAAATATATGAACAAAGAAGCTACTCTTTTCCATTCAGATAGTCTCAATATCTTGTAGTCATTACCCATCTAACACAAACAACAGAACATTCATAGTTGCTGATTACTTTAAAACATGCATAAAAGAAGCCACAAAGGGAGTCCTAAACCGTGCAAAGACTAGCAAACTATAGCTTCACAGATCTCCTACCATAAGTACATCTGAACAATGTATGAGGCCTGCAGAGAAAAAAAAAGAAAACATCAGCAACAAAGAAAATAGTAGAAACAGAGTTCTGTAAGTTTAATTTCTAGAAAAATAAAGTTGTAGTAAAAACACCCAGAAGAACCAGAGAGAATCCAATGTGAAATTGCTTCAGCTTAGTTTCATACCAAAGCCGAACAATAAGAATAGAATAAAAAATCTCTGTCTGAGCAAACTGCACTTTAAAGTAGATGATGCCAATATGTAAAATAATTTACTGAAGCAACATGGCATCTATGATTCCATGAAACTTCAAAGGCATGGGTTTTTGTTTTTTCTGTTGTTGGTCCAATGACTAGCTTAACCAGTTTTTTTGGCTGGATTAAGACATAATGAACCATAAAGAAACCATCCACTACTTAATGTAAAGTTTTAGATCAAACTTTGAAAGAAATAAACCCTGATAATGGTTTGCCTTTTATTATAAAAATGTCTTATGCTCAGATGGGTAGCTGTCCCATTAGAAACTGCAGACAAAGAAAGATCATACATGTAGCTGTCCCAGATAACAGGAAGTTGTGGAGTAGGGTGTGAATTTTTTGCCTTATTACAAATCAATCATATCTTGTACAACAATCAGTGTGGCACAGCTGAAGAGTGGTGGGCCACCGGCATTATCCGGTCCCAGGATTGAAACCTGGCTCTGATATATAGAGAAGTTTTCTGTAATTTTTTTTATGCCAATGCCTTTGAATGATTGTTATGCTCACCTGCCACCAGCGTAATATGCAGGCATCGAACACTCGAAAAGCATTAGCAAAGCCTAAGACCAATAACGAGGACCTATGTTTTCTTTTTTTTTTGAAATTGACCAGAGGTAGATATATATAAGAATAAAATGCCTCTTAAAGGACTTGAACATACTTATTTATGTGGGGCTTGCTGTCAAGGTCTACAAGATAACCTGACCAATTGGTAATTTGTTGATACCTGCTCAGCTAGTTGGATGTAAAGAAACCAACTAAGAATTGGAAACTCAACTGAAACCAAATGGAATCTTCTTAATCTGACAGAGGTCCAACCTGTCAGGGTTGAGTTTGATAGATCACCTAGAAAGATTAGAGCTAAGTGTTCTCATAATCACATAGCAACAGGCTCTCCCTTTTTATCAACTAATCAAGCATAAGACATTCATTACAGTGTCAACTATAAATTCACAAAAAAATGCTTTGAATTTTAACAATAAAAATAGAAACTTACATGGATTCAATAGGAGTCATTCCCAATGTTAAAGCCTCAGCTGAGTTCAAACTGACACCCTAGAAAGCCTGCAAAATATCCAGGTCTATCAAATGGACAAAAGATAACCATACTATACATTCAAAACAGCTCAATCTATGAGCAAGTGGGAAAAAATTAACCTACGCTACAAATATTGCATTGTACATGTCGCTTCCCGACTATTACTGTTTTCCATTACTGTCCTTCAGCTAGCTTTTTGGATTTTTTTTAGAGTTTTATTACACTTAAAAAGCACCATAATACAATAGATTACCAATGATACAGCAGATGTTAGACCAATACAATAGGGGAGCAACTCAAATTGGCATATGTAATTGTAAGAACCAGTTTAAAATTTTGAGACATGAATTAGTGAAAGAAGTGCAAATGATGTGAACAAACACATACTTGGATCTGAATTGATAAGCACTGCGGTGCTGTCGAAGCTGCAACTGCCTCCAGATTGTTTTGTTTTCTGCCAATAGCTATTAAAAGCGTAGGAAGCATGAGCTACCACATTATCAGGGTAATAGCAGCTCCCATCAGGCCCAATTTCCTCACAATTAGCCCCACCCTCACCACAAGCATAATCCATTGCCTCCTGCAACTTCTCCATTGGAACGGTTGGCTTTGCTACACACCACAAGCCAACCTTTTGGCCCTCCCCTGACCCTGGAGCAGGTGCAGCCGGTGTAGGCAGGCACGTTGGTGGCGAGGCCAAGAACACGTCGGGTGGGCTTGCAGGAGGGACCAACGGGGGCGAAGCATCAGGTGGAAAAGTAAAGGAACCATCAGGCGGCGATGGAAATATCATGGGTGGGGGACTTGGTTTCTTGGCTAAGTGCGAGGGCACCTGAAAGCCAACTGCCTTTGGCATTTCTGAAGATGAAGGCGAGGTCAAAGACGACAGCTTTCTGCTCTCCCTCACCACTCTGATGTCCTTAGGCTTAGAAATGCCCAACCTTTTCCAAGCATCTTGGTGAGCAGAAAAGGAAGGCTCGTCTATGGCATAAGCTGAGCCACTCTCTTGCAGAAAACCAAGTATGGGTTTGAGGGTCACGCGAGAGTGGTGGTGCAGACAGTCGGCGGAGAAGGCAGCTGAGACTTTGATCTCCCTCACGAGCCCCCACCTTACAAGAGAGTAGTGAAGGTTCTTGACAGAGGGGAGAACAAACTCCCACTGGTGTTCATGGCTCTTGTTACAGTGAACACCTCTTCCTACTATGATGGTGGTAATCCTAGTAGAAGGATGGCGAGCTAAGACATGCGATCTCAGCCAGGTTTCAGCTGCTAAGACATTGGAAGAGACCACGGGGAGGTCTGCGTCGCTTACTGAGACGCCTACCGTAGGCCGCTTCCCACGTGAGTCTGGTTCCTGGAGGTGTACAACCTCAAAGCCTTCTTGACCTGTGACTGAAGCGGAAACGAAGAACACATCAATAACCTATATCAAAACAGAAGGGGTACGAGAAAGAAGGAATAACAAAGAGATATTACCTGTAAGACCCGATAGAAGGATAAGGTAGAGAAACTGAACAAAGCAGCAGCGAAACCCGACCATATCTTGCTCGTGTTCTGGTGGGAAGAACAGGGCGGTGGGATAAAACCCTTAGGAGGCCGGAGGGGAGACGGGCGGTGAAAAGGGTGACTTTTTGGGGATGCGAGGGCAAAGAGGAGAGGGTGGCCTTTAGCCAATAAAGCGGAGGGGAGCTGGTGCTCGGAATCGGAGTCCGGCCATTGCAATGTGGCGAGCGTTGTGCTTGTCCTTCCATAGCATCGAGGAGCGCGCCTCTGAGGCGCCAAGGACGAAGGCGTGGGAAGTGTGCCCCACTTTCACGGCCAAACCAGAGAAAAGATGAAGCCTTTTTGCGCATTTTGACGTGAAACAAACTGTGGAAACGGGGCTTTATTTTCTGCAACTGTACTACTCTACTGCAACATGTCGCCCTGCGTGTTCAAAACCTCTGCCTTTATATGTTGTGCTGGTCCTCACCGATGATACTGCACCGATCACGGAGATTGCTGCTGCCAGGGGGAATTCAAACTATGTTCTTGCTCCATTCACAAGAAGATTTGCATGATTAATCTTTGATTGTGGAGTATGCCTAACTAAACCTCACTGTAATCGCATGAGAAGAAGCTCCCGAGAGTTACATATGTGATACGGTAAATATTGAACTAACTGTCATGTTCTCGCGTTCTCGAACAATTGGCCTGCCAACGTGGTCGATCCGACACGAGGAAGCCGGCCTGACACAGGCATGGAGGGGTCAGCGGTCGTACGACCGACCTAACACAGGTAAGGTGAGCAAGGTCGACATCCCCCAGCTGTATGCCGTGTCTCGCCGCAAGGACCACGGACGGCGTGGTGAGGTGCAGCAGTATGGTAAGCAATGAAGAAGATAAGGGATTGAGGTACGGATATCCCATTATTGTTGTTATAAAGGCCCCTGCGATATCGTTATTGTTGTTATAAAGGCCTTTGCGCCTCTACGGAGCAGGGGGATCGCAAAATCTACAACCAAACTAACTTAACCGTCGGAGGGGTCACGTCGGGACCCGACCCGACCTGACCTTCCTGCAGGAACCAACGACCGACCCGAACTGAAACATTTCCACCCGACCTGAGCTCCACCACTTTAGCAGCTGACCTCTCAAAACCGACCCAAGGCCCATTTCCCCGCCCCGAGCTCCAACTCTGCGTCGAGACGACCGCGGGCGAGCTAGCGCACACGGGCCTGAACCAGCAGTGCTCGCTCAGCACACACGGAGGCAGACCGCATCTACTGGGCAGGCACCAGAGATTTTCCCCTATCATTTTAGCGCTAGAAGGAGGGCCCATGTCGCAAGAACGCCCGTTTGGGAACTCGGGTGCGGAGCATCGCTCGGAACCAAACCACTCTCAGCCAACCGAGGAGGTCACCACAGCAGCACCGACTCCGAATCATTTTTCGAGAATGATGACCGACCCGGGGTTTTCCTCACCCGCGTCCAACCCTGCTCCGTTCGTCGTCACGGCCGAGGTCCAAGCGATGGTCGGTATGGTGCAAACCATAATATCATACCTACCCCAGCTCATATAGTCAGCAACTCACCAATCGGCTCCCCCGACGGTATTTCCGCAAACGGAGTTGCATGTGGCCCTGAACCGAGAGACCCAGCTTGAGGCGGAGCCGCCACAGCGTCAAGTCGCAGAAGCTCATGCAGCCTCCCCAACTGCCGCGCCAGCTCGGTCACAAAGTTGCTCTTGCGATCCGATTCAAACCGACCTCGACCTCGACACCCTATCGTCCGACACTGTCGACTCCCTGAGGGAACAAGTCTGCCAAGTCCATCAGCGGCTCGACGAGGTCCAGAAGGTGGTCCTTAAATCAATAGGGGAGATTGGAGAAAGCTCTAAAGGCGATTCCCCGTTCACTCTCGAGATACAAGGCAAACCTCTCCCGGCCACCTTTAGACTCCCGACCCTCGAGCCTTACGATGGCAGTGGCGATCCGACAAAGCACATCGCTGCATTCAGTGCCCAGATGGCCCTGTACGACACGTTTGACGTGCTAATGTGTCGGGCTTTCCTGACCACCATGAGAGGACCGGCTAGGACCTGATATTCTCATCTCATACCCGCTTCTATATCTTTGTTTGATCTATTGGTAAAAGAGTCTGAATTAAACTTTCTGGCGAGTGCACGCCCCAAACCGACCACCGCCTGCCTCTTGGGGTTGGTCCAATGGAGCGACGAGCCCCTCTCCCAGTTTGTGGGACGGTTCACCTCATAGGTCCAAGGAATTCTAGATCTCCATCCATCCCTAGCCATCCAGGCATTTTTGACAGGACTGAGACCATCAAGGTTCTTCTGGCCACTGATCGAGCGACCGCCCGCAATGCTACCCGAGATGCTATAACGGGCGCATCAATACATGACCGTCGAGACGTTGGTGGCAAGCAAGCGGGACGAGACGAAGCGCCCCCGGATGGAGCAGTCCCGAGGACACCCCCCGTCGCCACCGAAGAGGAGGGAGGACAGGTCGGGCATATTACCGTCAAGACCCCCCCCCCCCCCCCCCCGATTCCCCTCAATTCGACTTGAACGGAAATCTTCTTTCAAATTCAGGAGAAGGGCCTCTTGAAGGCTCCAAACCCAATGAAGTCACACTCCCAGAGATGCGACAAAAGGAGGTATTATTGCTTTCACAGGGAATACAGCCATGACACGGAGGAATGCTACAACCTGCAATATCAAATCGAAGACCTCATCCGGCACGGACACCTGCGTTGGTATGTCCGAGACCAATCCTCACTCCCCGATAGCCGACCCCCTCGAGACTCGTTGCCCCGACCCAAAGGTCCGGTCGAGAAGCAAATCGACGTCATCTTCGGAGGGCCAGCCTCGGGCGGTGACAGCTCCTCGGCGCGCAAGGCCTATGCACGATCTTAGATCGGGAAGAGGCCGACGCATTACGAAGACCTCAACATCACATTCAAGTCGGGAGGCGAGTAGTACTCATGCTATGATGATGCGTTGGTGATCTCAATCCGTATGGCTAACACCTATGTCAAAAGAGCTATGATTGATACGGGAAGTTCAGTCGACATCTTATATTTTGACGCCTTTCAGAAATCGGGGTTGACCGACAAAGATCTCATCACTCAAACATCTACTTTGACGGGGTTCACCGGGGACTTCGTCTCTCCCGTGGGGGCGACCACGATTCCTATCACGTTTGGAGGAGAACTAAGGTCAAAGACTTTTATGGTGTTGTTCATGGTGGTAAAGCTCCCATCAGCGTACAACGCCATCATCGGGCGCCTGACCCTCAACCGGCTCAAGGCGGTCGTCTCGACCTATCACCGACTCCTAAAGTTTTTGACCCGAGCAGGGGTTGGCGAGGTCAGAAGTGACCCAAGAGAATCCAGACAATGTTATTTAACGACAACAACATTATCCAAGAAGCCAAAAGTCCAATCAACCGTTGTGATTCCTCAAAACCCTGAGGATAGTGCTCGGGATCCCCACCCGACGGAGCAAGTTCTGGAGGTGCCCCTCGATCCAAGCCGCCTGGACAGGCTGGTGAAGGTCGGGTCGGAACTCACAGAGGGCCAGCGAATTCAACTGGTCGAGTTCCTATGGAAGAATGAGGATGTCTTCGCGTGGTCTCCAAAGGATATGTCAGGGGTCGACTAGGAGATCGTTCAGCACCACTTGAACATCACCCCCGGCACCCGACCCGTAAAGCAGCGTCCGCGCAAGTTCGCTCCCGACCGACAGAAGGCCGTAGAAGACGAAGTCGTTCGCCTGTTGGATGTGGAGCTCATCGAGGAAGTGAAGTACCTGACATCGTTATCCAACGTTATACTTGTCAAGAAAGCTAATGAAAAATGGCGAATGTGCGTTGATTATACCAATCTCTATCAGGCTTGCCCGAAGGACTGTTATCTCCTTCCTCATATCGACCAACTGGTAGATGCCATGTTGGGACACCAATTGCTCTCCTTTATGGATGCATTCTTGGGGTACAACCAAATCCGGATGCCCCCGAGTGTTAAAGAAAATACAGCCTTCATTACTCACAACGACACCTACTGTTACAAGGTGATGCCATTTGGGCTGAAGAACGCCGGTGCGACATACCGGCGGCTGGTAAATCGCATGTTCAAGGACCAGGTTGGGAGAAACATGGAGATTTACGTGGATGACATGATAGTCAAAAGTCGAAAGACCGAGGCTCATCTCTCCGATTTGGCAGAAACATTCCACACGCTAAGGAAATACAAGATGCGTCTCAACCCGGTGAAATGTACCTTCAACATCGCATCCGAAAAGTTCCTCAGCTTTATTATGCATCAGCGAGGGATAGACGCCAATCCCGATAATATAAAGGCGATACAAGAAATGTAATCCCCCAAGACGATAAAGGAGGTCCAACGACTTACAGGCAGACTAGCGGCCCTGAGCCGCTTCATCTCCCGAGCCGGGGACAAGAGCTCGACCTTCTTCCGAGTGCTGAAGTCGACAAAAGATTTCAGGTGGACCCCCGAATGCGAGGAAGCATTTCGTCGGCTAAAGAGCCACATCGAACACCTACCACAGTTGGCATCAGTGAGGGACGGGGAGCCTCTCGGCTTCTACCTTGCAGCATCTGACCTGGCAGTTAGCTCGGTCTTGGTGACGCTCGACAAAGCCGGGCAGATGCCGATCTACTATACCAGCCATGTCCTGGCAGGTCCCGAGCTCCGCTACCCTCACATAGGAAGGTTGGCCTTAGCGTTGATCCTGACATCCAGAAAGCTAAGGCCGTACTTCCAAACACATCCCATCAAGGTGATAACCGACCAACCCTTGCGGCAAATCCTCTCAAAGTTTGATGTTGTAGGTCAGATGCTTAAATGGTCGGTAGAATTGGGGGAATTTGACATCGAGTACGTGGCAAGAAAGGCGATCAAAGGTCAGGTGGTGGCAGACTTCTTCTCGGAACTCACGCTCCCGGAGACCCCGGCGAGCTCGGACCTTAGATGGACGCTGCACATTGATGGGTCTACCAACTCGGAAAGAGGAGGCATCGACTTAGTGCTCAAGGATCCCTCCGGCCACATCTATGAGCACGCGCTTCGGCTAGGGTTTAAGGCCACGAATAATGAAGCAGAATATGAGGCGCTCCTGTTCGGTTTTAAAATCGCAGTCGAATTGGGTGCGGAAGACATTGAAATATTTACTGATTCCCAACTCGTTGCAGACCAAGTCAACGAAGAGTTCGAGACCCAGGAAGCGGCGATGATCAAATACCTGGTCGAGGCGCAGCGAATGACAGATCGATTGTGGAGGTGTACCGTCACCAAAGTGCCCCAAGCCGAGAATTCACAAGCGGACGCCTTGGCCAGACTTACGTCCTCTTGCCCGACCGACACGCCGCTGGGAGGAATAGTGAGAACCACCGGACCTTCCGTCGACTTAGGGGTGCTATCCGTTAACGAGGAAGAAGGAAACTGGATCAACGAAATCATTTGTTTCAAGCAAACATGAGCCCTCCCCGAAGACAAGGCGGTTGCCCGAAGGATCAGGAGGACGGAGTCGTGGTATTGTATTATCGAAGGTCGGCTCTATCGGCGAGGTTTTAGCCGACCACTGCTTCGATGTCTGCATCCGACCAAAGCGCACACCACCATAGCCGAGACCCTTGAGGGAATATATGAAGACCATGTTGGCGCTCGCACCTTGGCACACAAAATTCTCAGGCAATGTTACTATTGGCCCACCCTACGTAAAGATGCTCAGACCTATGTGCAAAGCTGCGAGCCATGCCAGAAGCACGCTTGGTTCCAACATCAGCTGATGGTACCCCTCACAACTGTCGACTGCGCCTGACCTTTCGTCCAATGGGGAATGGACCTCCTCGGTCCCTTCCCCCCGACCTCGGGACAACAGAGGTTCATAATAGTGTGAGTCAATTATTTCACCAAATGGCTCGAGGCCGAGCCATTGGCCTCCATTACCGAAAGACAAGTTGAAGGATTCGTGTGGAAGAGCATCATAACCAGGTTCGGCCTTCCTAGAGTCATAATCATAGACAACGGAACGTAATTCAACAATGCAAAGTTCAAGGTGTTTTGTCAATGCTATCGCATCCAACTCAAGTTTAGCTTGGTCGCTCACCCCCAAGCCAACGGACTTGCTGAGGTGACAAACTAAGCCATTCTTGAAGGGTTGAAGAAAAGAATTTTCGGAGCCCTGACCACTTAGGTGGAGGAACTTCCGAGCATTCTCTGGGCGTCTCGGACGACTCCGAAAACCCCAACGGGGGAATCCCTTTATAGCCTGGCTTTCGGAACTGAGGCTGTACTACCTCCCGAGGTGGTTTTCCCGACCCTTCGGATCCAGACCCATGACGAAGAGGCGTCTAACCAACAGCTGCACGAAAACCTCGACCTACTGGAGGAAAAGCGAGCCGACAACCATCTACGGACACTAGCTTATAGAAGGGCGGTCGCCAAGCATTACAACCGTCGAGTGCGCCCTCGGCTCGTCAGGATGGGCGACCTAGTGCTACGAAAAGCCGAGGTTAGTGACCCGACTCGGTCCCGTGGGAAGTTGGCTCCGAACTGGGAGGGTCCTTATCGAGTCATCGAAGTTGTCCGAGAAGGGACTTATGCACTGACAACGATGGAGGGATGAGTGCTACCGAGAACTTGGCACATTTCAAATCTACGAAAATTTTACGCATAATATGGAAAAATGTGCCCCGAGTTGTATTGATGAAAATGCGATTACAAAAGACGTCGGGAACAAAATAAGGCTTTTCCCGACCCGAATTATAAAATGAAAATCAGAAAATTACGAAGTCAGAACTCGGGCGGGTCTGAGTCGTCGAATGCTTGCTGCCTCTCCATCGGCACCAGATCATACTCGGGATGGATGGTGAAGGGGTCCTCCTCAACCTCCGAGTCCGGGTGTAGGGAATGTTAGCAGGCCAACGCCACCCGATACCTGTACTCGTAGGTAACTCGGCCCATCCCCTTCAGCCCCTCCTTGAAGTCGGCCGACTCCTTATAACGGTCGACCGCTTGCCTGGGCAGCTCGGCTCGGGCATTCTCTAGAGCCTTCACAGCTTGTAGTAGCTCGTCGTCCATCTTCCAAGCTCTGACCCGCGCCTCCTTCAGCAACCTCTGGATCTCAGCCAGGTTGCTCCGAACCTCACTCAGCTCTTTTTCGGAGGCCTCGAGCCGCTGGAGCGCCTCGTCTCACTCCCGTTTAGTTTTCTCGAGTTCCTGTTCTTGCTCGGAAGCACGCTCCTCGGCCTTGGCGATCGCCTCCGGACCCCCTCCAGATTTTAGGGCATCGAGTTCTTGCTGAAGGTGGGAGATCCGGTAATCCATGAATGTGATCAACCGGCCTGCGTCATGGACTCAGTCAAAGAGCATCATCTGGAAGTGTTGGCTCTGCCCAGAACAACAACTGATAAGAACTCGGTCAAAAGAAAACTTGCGATGCTGAGACAAAGGTCGGGAACTTACCAAAACCATCTCCTTAGCAGCTCGGGCTAGCAAGACCTCCGAGGTGAGCGTGTATAGCTCCCGCGCCAGCTGAGGGTGGAGAAGTCCCCTCTCGAACTCCTCGGCGGCCGACAAGTCGTTCCAGACTTTCGTCGAGTTCTTCAACCCCCTCCACCTGGCCTTTTCCTTGTCGGGGTCTTGATGCCCTAGATCGGACATTTGCAGGGGTGTAGTATCCTGCATCGTCCTTATAAACTTTTGTCTTAAAGAGGTCCTTGATGGACCTCGGGCGGTGATCAACCGGCGATGCACCCCCCTCATTGGATTCAGCGGGCGTCACGGGCTCCTCCGACGATGTTGCTGGCTCCTTGCCCTTCGAATGAGAGCGAGATTCCCCCTCACCGTGCCGAGACTTGTGTCTCCTCGTCAACACCTTCACCTTCTTGTGCCACCGAGCTGGATCATCGACCTGCTCAGTCAGTGCATCGATTGGCCTCTTGGATGAGGCCTTTGGGGCTTCCCTCGCTGGAGAAACGTCAACCTCCCGGGCTGGCGCGGTGGCATGAGTCGAAGGGGCCTTACCGTCGAACATCTTGGGCTTCCCGCGCAAGTCGTCGAGATCCATCCAATCTGCATCCTGACTCAAGTTAGAAAACGACCTGGAAAGCTGAAATAGGGCAAACATAACAATACCCCTAGAGGTCGGGCTGAGACCCGCCTTGACCAGCCAAAGCTCGGTCATCTTCTTGATCGCGCTTGAAGAGGAAAGGATTCCCTTCAGTCTGCTGACCAGGACGAATTCCTCCTCGGATAAGTACGGGGGGCATTGCCGATCGGTTGCGCTGACCAGTCAAGCCTAAACCCCTAGACCGGACCACTCACTAAAAAGTAGCGGGATTTCCAACCTTTGTTGTTGGAAGGTGCCCCGCTGACCTGGAAACTGACTCGGGCAGTAAGATAGTGGCCGCCCCGACTCTTACAAAGGCGAAAACACACCATAAACAAGTCCCAAGTCGGGATAATCTCGGCCCCTCGGCACTCGCCCAAAAACACGACGAGGTAGCGCCACAAGTTGGGCGCTACCTGGCTGGGGGAGATCCTCCACCATCTTAGACACTCTTCTATGAGGGGATGCAGTGGAAACCGAAAACCGACCTCTAGAGCATCCACTGAGATGCACATGCCGGGCACTTCCGAACTGTAGGGGCACTGCCCGGGCCGCGGAACATGCAACTCATATTCGGTCGGGATGTTCTACCGCCCCCTAATCACAACAAGTGACCCCTTGGTCACTGCCGTGTCTAGGTCATGATCCGCTTTCATGACCTCTAGATCCCTTAGGACCCTCGCATCGACTGGCGACGGGGGCCCCGAAGACGCTCCCAAGGAACTGGCCTCGGGATCATCCTGACTCACTCCCCCCGACCCCGGGGAAGAGATGACCCTGACGCTACTCGAAGAGTCCGAGGAGGTCATTCCGACCTGTTCAAAAAATACTGACTGAAGGGACACTGGGTGGCTAAGGGGGATCCGAGTGAGAAGCAAATGAGAGGCAGAATGAACAAGTAGGTCTCAACCTGGCCATATGAAATTTATAGTACCCAAGGGTGTCATTTCAACTTCCCGAGGCAAAACGAAGCGTCGTCCCAAAAACCACCCAATGTATTAAATGCATCATTGTATCGAATGAAAACATGTGCTGAGGGCATTGAGACGCAAGGGAAATAACTAAAAATGTACATGAAATGATATTGGATAAAAATGATGATACCAAAATATGTATGTACCCTCTCGGCCAAATCCTCAGGATTTGTGTCCGAGTTTACCCTATCGTCCAAATCACAAGGATTTGTGCCTGAGTTCACCTTCTCGGCTAAATCCCCAGGATTTGTGCCCGAGTTCACTCTCTCGGCTAAATCCCCAGGATTTGTGCTCGAGTTCACCCTCTCGGCCAAATCCCCAGGATTTGTGTCCGAGTTCACCCTCTCGGCTAAATCCCCATGACTTGTGCCCGAGTTCAACTTCTCGGCCAAATCCACAGGATTTGTGCCCAAGTTCACCCTCTCGGCCAAATCCCCAGGGTTTGTGCCCGAGTTCACCCTCTCAGCCAAATCCCAGGATTTGTGCCCGGGTTCACCCTCTCGGCCAAATCCTCAGGATTTGTGCCCGAGTTCACCCTCTCGATCAAATCCCTAGGACTTGTGCCTGAGTTCACCCGCTCGGCCAAATCCCCAGGACTTGTGCCCGAGTTCACCCTCTCGACCAAATCCCAAGATCAATTCTCGAGCTCCTGCTCGGTCGGATCAACTCCTGCCCGGATCAGTTCCCGAGCTCCTGCTCGGTCGGATCAACTCATGCTCGGATCAGTTCCCAAGCTCCTGCTCAGTCGGATCATTCCCGAGCCCCGCTCGATCCAATCAATTCCCGAGCTCATGCTCGGTCGGATCAGTCGGCTTTCGGGACTAGTCTGACTTCACCGCAAACTGACGGCTCAGCATAAGACCTCATCTTCAGCACCCTAACCGGGAACTTCGAGAAGGCCTTCTCGGGGGGGGGGGGGGGGGAATGATATGACAAATATTGACCTGACTGTCACGTCCTCGCGGCCTCGAACAACTGGCCCGCCAACGTGGCCGACCCGACACGGGGAAGCCGACTTGACATAGGCATGGAGGGGTCAGCGGTCGTATGACCGACCTAACATAGGTAAGGTGAGCAAGGTCGACATCCCCCAGCTGTAGGTGTGCGCCTCGCAGCAAAGACCACGGACGGCGTGGTGAGATGCAGCGGTATGATAAGCAATGAAGAAGATAAGGGATTGAGGTACGGATACCCCGATTGTTGCTATAAAGGCCCTTGCGCCTCTACGGAGCAGGGGGATTGTAAAATCTACAACCAAACTAACTTTATCGTCGGAGGGGTCACGTCGGGACCTGACCTGACCTTCTTGCAGGAACCAACGACCGACCTCTTAAGACCGACTCGGGACCTCTTTCCCCGACCCGAGCTCCAACTCTGCGCCGAGATGACCGTGGGTGAGCTAGCGCACATGGGTATGAACCAGTAATACTTGCTCAGCAGACACGAAGACAGATTGTATATACTAAACAGACACGAGATTTTTCCCTATCAATATGAATTAAGACAATGATGCCCTCGGGGTGCAGAGCTGAGGGGTTCACGAGAATGTTTTGAGTTGAAAGAAGTGAAATGGGATGATGAACCGGGGGACTGCGTTGGGAAATCAGTAAGTAATTAAGCATTAAAAGACAGTCAAGGTGGCAGTACTACGACTGACCGGTCCAGCTGATCTGCTTCCCGTTTCGGGGCGCTTCGGGGCTGCTTCCTCTTGCTCTGCTATTAATGGCAGCAGATCTAAGCGGGGAAGACAGCGCGGGTAAAATGAGTGCCTCATGACATTATGGCATCAGTGCAGGTGATGATGCATGGTATAGGGTGCCATTCTGGGAGGGAAAGAGCTCAAAGCGCTGCCGCCGTTGGTTGGCTGAGCCACAGAACTGATGAATTCATAATTCATACAGTAACTTCGTTTCGATCAGGGGAGAGCACCGCCGTGGTTTGTTTCCTGCAATCAAGATTTAGTTCCAACGAAGGAGGTGACTGTGGGCAGCGTCCTTGGCTCCTGAGGTCCCTTCCACTTCCGGTGGAAGAAACAAGAAACTGAGACAGATCACATACCGTTGGAAATAACTTACCTATATATTTCATGCAAAGTATATATATGTCTGTGATTAAAGATAATGCAGGTGAATAATATTTTGATGGATCATCACAAATGTCTATGATTAAAGTATAAGTATTTGAAACATTATTCTAATGATAGGGTAAATAATGTGTCGATCCAACTCATCCGAGCCTATGTCGGATCGACGGCCACGTCAGCGCTTGGGGGGAATCACGTTCGTTCAGGCGATCAGGTCGGCGACGACGTAAGCATACGAGGTGGAGGGGTTCGGACGCTCCGCCACCAGACTCCCTCTCCACGCGCCATTAATGTCGCATGGGGCATCATATTCTCACCCCATACCATTGCACCAACGGGCTCGTCGTACGACTCGGCCATGCCCGAGGTGATGGCAAGGGTACAACCGAACGTACAGGCGATCTCCTCTCCAGTAAGTATAAAATCCCCTTTCGTAATACCAAAAAATGAGGCTCTCTTCCTCTCTCTCTCTCTCTAAGACACACACACCAGACTAATCTAAAGGGAAAACAACTCGCCTTCCTTCTCCATGAAACTGATTAACTCGAGCGTCGAATGGGTCACATCGGATAACCCCCACCCCTGATGAGACCCTCGTGCAGGATCCACGACGCTGGCACATAGCGGAGCAAGTGGGCGGACGATCGAGCGGACGCTAGGGCGATGATTTCCGAGAGACGGTCCCAACCGGAGTCAGAGATCCTAATTCTGATCGACACGGATGAATTTACGTACTCAGCTGGAATCAGGTGGGACCGACACCTCAGCACGACCCCAAAAGTTCAATAACATCCACATATTTTTTAAGATATTGATTAGTCTACTTGATAGATCATCACAATATGCCGAGTTAAATTTCATCTTCATCACTTATTATTTAGCATAAAAAATATTAAAATAAATAATAGTTAACAAGCAGCGATCTACAACAATACGGTTGGAAGGAAAAATATTACACAAAAAAAAAATAAATAAAGATAAAATAAAACCCGAAAAAGTTAATGTGCACAATGTGATAAAATAAAGTTTAAACCTGTTTAACACGGTGAATAATCAAGATTGATTTAGTTTAACGTGGATCTTGTTTAACCTCGTAATTTAATTTAATAATTGATGAACCGGTTGGCTTTAATGCGGACCGGAATCCGGTCGAGCGGGATGAGCGCCCGAACGGGTCCGATGCGAACGCAGTTACGGTCCGACGCGATCGAATTCCACAGGAGCGGGCGGGCAGTCGGTTGAAACGATGGCGAAGCCCTAAGGAGAAAGGTTGTGGTTTCCGATTCCGATCCTCGCTTGCGGTGAAGATGCCGGTGGAGCGGAGACGACGGGAAGGCGGGGAGGGAGGGTGGAGGATCGTTGTCTCGTCGAGAGGGCCGTGATACCGATGGCAGACGCCTGTCCTCCCGATCGGAAAGGGAAAAAGAAAGGGAACCCAGGTGCCCTCATCTCTCTCACACACGTGCCGTATCTTGACAGTGCGATTTGGCTCCCGAGTCTTTCTTCGGGGGATCGATTCATTTTTAGGATCACGTCGGCGATATGTTCCTAGAAATCTAATATGTAGGAGTCTTGATTTTTGTTATTTTCTCATTTGTTTTGTGTAAGATGGTTATGGTAGTCCAAAACTTGGGGAAGTAGCTGTAGTTGACGAGAATGGGAATTTCTTGCAATTGGGTGTCTGCTTACGGGTTGATATTACAGGGGTTCAGTGTTCGGGAGTCCTTCACCTTTAGTATTGATTCGGTGCTACTCCCCGCGGCCTATGCTTCGGAGAAGACGGCACTTGTGTGTGAGATTATTATTGACCAGCAACCAAGACCTTTGCTCTGACGATATCTGTGAGGTATATGCTATAGAACTCGCTGAAAGCGCTCAAAACTGGATGTCTAATGCCCAAGCTAGAATTTTCCTAAGATGCTCGTAGTCATGGCCAAGAAATTAACTTTGTAACATTGAATCCTGGTTTTGCTAGGTGGTGTACCTATCGATTGGCAAGGCTGTTGGTTTGAATAAATTTGCACCAGGAATTACTGCAGTTTTGAGTTTTTTTCTAAACCAAGAGACTCCAGTCTCAGTGGCCCTGTATGAGACATTTCTTGTGCATTGTCTGTTGCATTATAAGCGCATTCTGTGGTTTCACCAGAAATTGCTGCCATTTTGAATCTGTTGTAAACCAACAAAAGAACTTTTTAGTGTTAGCCTCCTTTTAGGAGATATTTCTTGTGCATTGTCTGTTGCACTGTAGGCACATTAGACTCCAGTGCTCAATAGTTTACATCATCTTTTCTTGTAATATTTGGCGCTTCTTTTCTGTTGATATTATCCAGAATATGTATTTACTTTTGTTTACTTTGGGTTGGTAAGTGCAACCTTGACTGAAGGATAATTCAAAGCATGATAATTGATTAGCCCTGGTGTTACAAAGGTCTCCATTTGCAAAAAACGATACACAAACAATACAAAGCATAACTAAGGGAGGAGAAATAATTCAGTGTGCGTAACAATCTTTTTCTAAAAAGCATAGCTGAGAAAACAAGGTTACTGCTAATGCAGAGTGTAGGGAGGTTAATGTATGCAGTGACTGCAGTCTTAGCCTTGTAAGCAAAAAGACTATTTCCGTGACTTGAACCTTGGCTAAAAGATGTTGGAAGTGTGATAATTGATTAGCCTCAGTTTTTTAAAGGTCTCTGTTTGTGGAAATTACAATGATAGAAAATTAATATAAATCATAATTTAACAACTGATGTGAAATTGATTTACACTTTCAGATATTCTAATCTACTACTTTTTCAAAGGGTGGGGCCTGCTTGGTAATTTCTTCTTTAATGTGTTTTCAGTATCTGAAATTGTAAATAACTCACTAGGGACAAGACTTGATGATTAGTCAGAAGTCCGAGTCCTGTTTTGGCCTTTGCCATTTTGCAGTGGTTATGGTTCACAAAAGTTAGTTCTAAGGAACAATATGGGTAGGAGACAAGCTTGAAAAAGAAATGGTTGGATTTATGTTCTAGCTTTCCGACCATATCTTTCTACTGTTACTTTGAAAACCACATGCTGATATAACCTTTAATGATTGTATGCCATTTCTTTTTCTTTCCCTCACATCAGAAGTCCTCTTTCTGCTTGTGATTGATTTAGTTGACATTATGATGTGATTGTACATGTGCATTTTGCTTGTCTTCAGTTTACCTTTATAATAATGAACAACTCTGCAATCAATTTTTAAAATTTTATATTTTCCAAGTCAACATGTGAAAACCCTCTGGCTGTCTCTCCTTTCATTTCTATCTCACTGCTCTCTACCATCTTCATACCTCCCCCTTTGATATACAACTCTTCACTATCTTTGAACCAAATTTCTATTGATTGAAACTTGGATGAAACATTACTTCTATAACACTTATTGTTTTATCATAAGTGCTTTGAATTCAATAGACTATTATGCTGGGTGAGAACAATGTTCTGATCAGTGTATAATTATGAAATTCATATACCTTTAGTTTATAAATGTTTGAAATCCTTAAATTTCATAAATGCTTTACATTTAATATTCTTTGACAACTTCCTGTCACAGCAGCACACATGACAAATTTTCAACACAGCAAAACAATACAGGTCAAAAATTATGAAGCGACACCTCAATGTATGTATCGTCGATTCTCTTAGACTGGTTCTGGTCATCATTTTGTGGAACTAAAATGTCACTAAGAAAGGAAATCAGCAATTTGCAGTTTTTAATTTAAGAAAAATTAATCTACAGCTAAATAAATTATAGGCTTTTTCTTACATGCCTATAGTATTTGTTTCTGGATTCATCACTTTTTCTAACCAAAGTTTCCCTTCTTTAACAGTCCAAAAAGATTCAGGAGAGATGGAAAACCAGCATCAGAAAGAACATACTCCCGTAACCATGATTTGGGCATTGATGACAATAGGGAACGGAAGCATTGTGGGCGATTTCAAGATACTTTGCCATATGATAATTCTTTAACAACAGATTCTAAGGTGCAGTCTGACATATTCTTAAAGATGGTTCCAACAGTCTGACATTCTAAAGTGCATCATATTAATTATTTAACCGAGATATTTGTTCTTTTAATTTGTTATCATTGCATATGAACCTATTTTTCCTCCTGGTGTAGCGGGATTCTTGTTCAGACCTGTGCCTCAAAGTACCTCATTTTATATAACAATCTTAGGCTACCTATGCAGCACGATGAACGTCGCAGTGCTGGGGATGGTGGTCAAAGCTATGTTCACATAGCTGCTGGTAACTTAAATCATTTTATAAGAGTTAATCAGTTGACTCATTTTAAATTCACATCTCACTTTCTTTTTATAAAAAAATTCTTTTATGTGTCTTCATAAAGACGATGGACGGAGTAATTTAAAAGAGCATACCAGCGACATGGTGGACAGGATAGAGGCATCTGATTTGCAGAGGAAACATGACAGGAGTAAAGCATGTGAAGATGACAACAACGAGTGGAGACATGATGGGTATTTTGAATTGGAGACTGAGGCATCAGCTCCCAGGAAAAGGCCTGCATTCAGTGAAAAGAAAATGCCAGCAGAAGATGTCCCTCCCACTAAATCAGAATTCAGAAACCGCCATGATCAACAAACTGTTGGTGTTTCAGGACGGATGGAAAAGCAAAGCTACTTTTCACATGGAGATAAGCTTGAGAGATGTTTCCATCGGGCTGACGATAAACATGATAGGAGGGGAGACAGATATCACCAAAGAAATGAAACATATAGAGCTGGTTATCGGTCGAGAGACAGGCATGGTGGCAGGGACACTTTTGCTGGAAGATACGGTGAGAAAAACACCTATCGACAGAGCGGTATGCAAGTAGAAAGATGGAGGCGTGATCTTTTTGATGACGCAAATAGAAGCCCAACCCCAAAGAATGAAGAAGAGCTGATAGCAAAGGTTGAAGCACTGTTAGCTCTGTAGCCATTGCATCGGTCATCTTGAACGGTTCCATCTGATATTTCTCAAGGGATAGTGGTGTTTCTTTAGCGTACTCAAAGCAAAAAATCACTCAGTTTGAAGATTCTGCATCTTGTGCTACTCTGTTGTCTATAGATAGATAATGTGCTTTTTCCTCCTCTTTACCTTTTGTAATTTTGTGTACGAACTATGTTTGAGGTCACAATTTTTCCTCTAGTAAATCAGTGTTTTTCTTGATTCTTATTCTCTAGTACAAAACCTCCATTGATCGTTCGCTCATTTGACCTTTTCCTTTGTTGTGATTTTTGTGTGTGATAGCTTGGTTCACTAATAATTAGATTCGAGACCATATTTATTATTATTGTTGGATACTAGCCTGATTCACTGGTAAACAATTCCTGGATTCCATTGGAAGCGTTTTGCTTTTCTTTTCCCATATCCTTAGATCTTTATTTCCCATGTCCTTGTCGTAGTTTCTACGCTCTATCATTTGTGAGAATGCAATACCGCATTCCCTTTTTTCTGTTCCTTTTATTGTGGTTGACCGCATCAATTCAGAGAAAAAGGCAGTCTCAGATGCAAACTTACGGCCAAGAGATGAATTATTTTTATGCGAATCCCATCAACAACACAATCCCACAGAATCGACTTCTCTCTCGGGTGTTTGTTTGGTGAACTGTAAGTAAGATCATTGGTCAATATAATAATGTTGACTTGCTTCGGAGTCTTCCTTGGTATATTAGCTTAATCATATCCCATGAGTCACCTTCCTCGTACCAAGTCTGACCGCCAGTTCTTTAAATCTGGACGAGGCGGATTAAAGTATTAGTACAGTAAGTACGTCGAGTCCACTTCGTCGGCTTAGGCCTCCAAAGGTGTTCCACCGCATGCCACTTAGACTTGCAACTTTGAGGAACGAAGTCGCACATCTCACCAACCCATTGTGTTATGATCCCAGCCGTCGTGTTTGAATACGGTAGCTGTTTCGTCCATGCGGTGCTCCCAAATGGCGGAGCTTTCTTTTGGTTGGAGAAAGCTCCTGCAGCTCGAACAATAGCAATCCCATGGCCGGTGCAGCGGAGCACGGCGAGGTAGAGTTGGCTCGGTGCTTAAGAAAGTGAGAGAGATACTGACGTGTGAAGCATGAGCACGAGATCCAACATGGAGGCTGAGAGCACTAGGAAAGCGAAATGAAGAGAAAGCGCAGTTTACCGAACCAGCGCCGGCGATACAGCGAAGTGGCTTGCGTTCACAACGAGTATAGTTTATGGTCTTTATTACGTGGAAAGTATTCGCCTCACTGAGCGTTACAGGTAGTGCACACACACCGCAGAGCTTTGCATCGATGTCTGTTTCTGGTCAAATTAAGAACCCAACTCGGCCGAATGGATTCGAAAAGAGATTCTAGATAAGAAACAGAGGGGAAATTAAGCGTCGTCTTATGAACTCCCAGTGTCATTGATTCTTAGCTTGCAAGGCTTTGATTTGATTCTTAGCTTGCAAGGCTTTAGTTCACTGATGGGTAATTTTTCCTTTTTTTTTTCTTCTTCTTCCTTTTTCTTGAAGAAGTTTCAGGCTCCAATCTTGATGAAGAACTTGACCTAACTGTTCTTTTCAGAAGGTTCTTAGAAAATTAGCAGTGAAAAGCATATGGTTGCTGCTGCGGATTAAACAGCAAGATTACATATATTTATACATACACACATACATATCCCTCCACCTTCTAGATTTAAAATAGTAATCATTTTCTAATGTACGTATACTTTTTTAGAATATTTTAGGGTTATATTAACTAATGACAACCAGAGTTAGAAATGATAAACTTGAGGTTGCTGGATGAATGATAACTGCAGTAGTAGTAGTAGTAGTAGTGTCCTTGAAGAGTCTCAATATTTTTTAGGATATATATGGTGATTCTTATTACAATAGCAGATATGTTATGATGGTTTATCGATGTAGAAAACTCAGGATAGAAAATTATAGAGAAATGGGAGTGAGAAGATATTTGCTGCTTTAGTGGTAACCAAGAGATCAATAACCATTAATGATTGGTATGGCTAAAAGGTGGTGGAGACGAATGGGCAAGCAAATCGGCTTTCAAAGGATATGTCAGCTTCAATGGAGTCATGAGAGATCCAGTGGCGAACATGACACAGACTTGGATTTCTCCCGTTCAGCCTTCTGAGGACGGAGAACGAAATGGAAGGATTTTTTTTTTTTCTTCTCTTTCTTCCTCAGCTTTTTGTGTCTTTTTGCAACCACCAAAGTTGATCCACTTTGTGTCTTGGACAAGAAAAAGTGCAAAAACAATGGAGCTCTCTCTCTCTCTCTCTCTCTCTCTCTCTCTCGCTGTGCGTGTTTCTGCAGAGAACATCTGCTGCTCGTGTTTTTGATGGTTGAATCTTCCATCCATCATGCATGCAGGGCTAAGGAAATGAACTGTTGGGATGTTTGAATTCCTCATGTTTAAAGTGTTTCCTTGGCTGTTGTCTTGTATTCTTCATGTTTCTCGTGAATGCTGGATTTGTCTTGTTGTTTGAGGATAAAGACACTTAACCTGTTTGTGCTTTGACCTAAGTTTATCTGTGCTTCTTCTTCCTTCATTTACATTGAAAAGAAGACCAAAAAGAATTAGACAAAGACAGAAACAAAACAAAAAAAAGTACAAAAACTAATTAAATAGCAACATGAATACCCGAGTTTGATAAACCATTTATTCTTTGTTCGTGTGTCACATAAACCAAAGTTTGTTGCAGGACGAGCCTTTTCAAAGAAGGAACCGACGTATTAATAGATCTTTATTTTCTCGTTCAGATTCAACTGTTCTCTTTTGCCATGGGGTTGACTTGACTTTGACGAAAATATTGACCACCAAATCACGTTGGCTTAAGTTTTAGATTAACAAACTATAAGCAATAATTTTGAAGTTCAAATTCTATTTCTTGTTTAATTATATAAAAAATAATACAAATAAAGAGTTGAGTTTATGAGTTGGAGAACTATTCATAAGATATCGTCGTGGAAGTAAAAGCCGAAACCTGTAAACCTAACAATGACACCACTACATCCAAAAATTAGCATTTAAGTATGTGACGACGAAGGGTGCAATGAACGAGGACACCACGAGCGAGGTGATGCAACTTGAGCCGCGTTATGGGGATGTCTCTATTTCCCCATCCCACCCCAATCCGATGTATTTATTATTATTGATTTCCTATTCACAGATGGAGGAAAGGGAATGCCACATCTCTGCACTTGAATTTTTAATTGGTATCACTGTTTTCCAAGAACTAAGGAGACAGCTTTGGAGCATAAGAAGGAAGGAAGGAAGGATCGAAACATCCCGATCAAATCCTGTTCCGATGCATACTACTTCTAATCTAAATTGAATCGATCAAAATTTAGAATTAAATCGAATTCGGAATCATACGATTCATTTTCAAGGAAATGATAAAGATGATTGCTAGTCCATATCATATAATAATTGATCTGTTTTAAATATTTTTAGATTAGTCATAAAAAAAAAAATGAATGAAATAATTGATGAATCTATCATACTTCAACCCACCACATCAAGGGCGGTAAGAGCGAGTGCGGCGGCGCAGGCGGACTCGTCTTCGCTAACCTCGATGAAACGGATAAGGCACCGCCGTCTGTCCGTACGCAGAGGTACACGTTAGCAGGACATGATCTGAAGCACCATCACATGCTGCCATCATCATACCCATTCCATCTATTTCTTCCCCCTCCCCGCCTCGCTTCTTCACATCATCCTGCATTCACCACGCCCATTGACACGGGTGAACGCCATAAATTAGCATACACGAATCACCCACGGCTTCGCTGTTTTTTTTTTTTTTTAACCATCTCAAAAATAAAATAAAATACACACCACAAAAGGCAAACATTTTCCATTAATTTAGGAAAATTCAGAGTCACTCGAGGTCACATATTTTTACATCGAGGGTCATCATCGGCTCTGGAATCGCGCCACGTGTCCAGTTCTACCGGTGTGAGTTGCCGGCCGTCCTCGGTTGCCGGAGTAGCTCGATCAACGATTCCGCCTGTTTTTGGTTTGAGAATTTGAATTAGATTAAAAGAGGAGTTAGGGGAATAAAAAAATGATCAATAGAATAGGGTGGGCTGCCGTCGGCGAGGCCGCCGTTAGAGGGAGGGTGGACGGGCGGTGAGGTTTACCTTCTCCTTGGCCTTCTTGGTGCCGGACTGGGAGAGGTCGACGAGAGGGGGGATGGCGCCCTCGTGGGCGACCATCTTGCGGTAGACGGCGCCATCCTTGCAGATCTCGAGGAGAGAGCGGACGGCCGTCTCCTTCTGCCGCGGGGTGCCCCTCTCCACCATCTCGACCAGCACCGGGATGCCGTCCTCCTCCACCGCCGCCGCCCGCCCCTCCGCCACCTCCACGACCGCGTGCAGCACGTACGCGGCCTTGTCGACCATGCCGGATTCCGGGTCGGCCATCAGGTCCAGGAGCGGCCGCACGATTCCGGCCTCGACGGCCCGGGACTTGTTCTCGCGGGAGGCGAGCAGCGCGAAGAGGGCGGTGGCGGCGTCCTTCTTCCCGCGGGGGCCGCCAAACTCGAGGAGGGCCACCAGGGGAGGGATGGCGCCGTAGCGGCCGATGGCAGCCCGGAGGTCGTCGAGCTGGGCGAGGCGGAGGAGGGCGCAGGCGGCGTTCTCCCGGGCAGTGGAGGTGCCGGTTCGTAGGATGCGGATGAGCGGCCGGATGGCGCCGGCGGCGGCAATCGGGGCTTTGTTCTCGTCGCAGAGGGAGAGGTTCAGGATGGCGGTGACGCCGTGCTCTTGCAGCTGCAGGTCCGGGTGGGAGAGCAGCGCGACGAGGGGCCCGACGGCGCCGGCAGCCGCGATGCGCAGCCGGTTCTCCGAGCTGTGCTTCGCTAGGAGGCGGAGCTCCATGGCTGCGCGGCGCCGCGACTCCACGGTGACGGAAGGGGACTCGATTTCGGAGATGAGCCCGCGCACCACCTCGTCCGAGTAATCAGCGGCGCAGGAGATGAGAAGCCGGTGGAGTCCACCGCCAGAGGAAGAAGTCGACGCGGTGGGCGATCCGGAGGAGGGAAACTCGTCGGAATGGTCGCTGTTGCAATCGCTGAAGGCGCCGGAGGAGTCGCAGCTGTCGCTGTAGCTCGGCCCCATGTACCGATAGCTCGACGGGCTCTCCGACTCCATCCGACCTCGACCAAATCCGATCGAAGAACAGCACAAAGAAAGTAACCTCCGTTGGTGGCGGACGACGCTTTGCCCTCGCCGCAAGCTAGGGGGGGCGGGAGGGCCGTAATAAAGGGTGGAGGACACGTGATCGTCACGTGAGACGATCGCGACCGTACCAACCCGAGCAATCTCAGTGGCGCCGGGCGCACGTGGGGGACGGCCCGACGCGTGTGGCGTTGGTCTGCGGTTACTGATAAGGAGAGAAGACGGCCAACGGCACAGCACCGGTCGGAAGACCCCACGCCGCCCTCTTCCTTCCGCCGTGTGGCTACCAACAACAGCTACAGATTGTGGCACTCATTTATTCCCACTATTCGTTTTAGGAGTTAGAAACAACTCTGTATTATCTTACTAGGAAAGAAAGAGAAACAATGGACATCACTCTCATCCGTGGCTGAGTCAAAAGAGAAGCACCAAAGCATGCATGCAGCATCCGCGAAGTCCATCGTCCACATTCTTGACTCGCGCTTTTGCAGAGTCTTCCACAGATAAAAAATGGCTCTCCATCTTACTTTAAAGTTGGGAGTGGTTCCATATCTCACTAGATAACTTGTGTCGTCACTCCATACCTCTCACTAGATAACTTTGTGTCATCATACTTGGAGACGATTGGCGATTGCATTTGCCGAGAACAAGCTCGCGGGCCCTCTTCCAGTTATATTATTGGTAAATGAATCAAAAAGTCACCTGCGGAAATGGCACGAGTTGCAGATGATATAAATTGGATCTCAAAACAATCGATGGAAAGATTCCTAAGCCTCACTCGGTGGATGCAGTTCAAAGACTCCTTTTGAAAGGGAAGCGATGGGGGGAAGACTCTACCCAAGTCTCCTCCTCGTGCCATTAAGTTTGACTCATTGATTCCGGTGAATCATTTTCCAGATACACTATAATTTATCTGAGAAGCTTTCTTGAGGAGTGGCAAACTTCCGTCGCTATTGGGCGTCGGGTTTAGGCTTCGGAGATGGACAATGTCCTTTAGTGATGTCGGTAGCGAACGCCAAGAAGCTTAGTGTAGGGACTCTTTAATTGCAGGACGCCATGGGCCCTTGAGCTCATGTGCTTGCTGCGGTAGAAGCATAGGCACAGTGAGACAGACTGAGAGCTGTAGCAATTGCTTCGCTTGTGGTGATCTGACATCTACTCGTACGTAGAATTCCTTATACTGTGAAAAGAATCTTCAAAACAGGGAGAAAACATCAAGTCTGATGCATGCGAGAAATAAGTTGTGATGCAGACACATCAATCTCTGGGTTCGCTGGGGGGCCATTGCTGTTGATCGGAGCATTTGCCAGGTCAACGGATGACACAAGTCTGGGGGGGGGGGCGGGGCATTGCTGATCGCAGCATTTGGCAGGTCAACGGATGACACAAGCCTGTTCCTGCAATTTAATTAATGCACATGAAGGTAGGGGGCATTGCATGTGCATTTATTCACCGTACACATCTTACTGTTCCAAAGTTACGAGCTGCCATTTCCTGGTTCTTCTTCTTCTTGTGTTGCTCTCCTGCCGATCCTTGAGATCGAGCTTGAGCTTTCGAGGTCATGTCATGGGCCTTGCCCCTGCTGGTCCCGGATCACACTCAAAGTCTTTATTCTTCTTGTCACTGGGCGAGACAACGCCAGTGTGAAGAATTAAAGACGATGGAACCCCATCGACAGTATCATTGCTCTCCACAAAAAGGAAAGAGCTCAATCGGCGGGGGCTTACTTGCCACATCTCTCTCCTGGCACACCACTCATCACTCATGGCCATCCTCTCTTTGTGGGACGACTCTTTGTAAGTCCACCGGTAAATGGCTATCGTCTCTCTGGGGAACTCTTCTTTGCGAGTGCACAAGTGATGCTGAGTAACTATCATGATGGATACTGATGACGACCATTTAACAGTATGGCAGAGCTCCGGTAATTTTCTTCCTTCCACGCTGTTAATATTTAGACTGCAATGAGTTCAACAGATAAGGAGGCCATGATTCACCTATCGGCAGGTTCGATCGATAACTAAAAAAAAAAAAAAAGATTAGATTTTTGGACGGAATCGGTGTTCAGATTGATATACGAAAACTCTTAGACTGGTTTGATTCAAACTCGTCGAATAAATGAACATAACTCTGGTTTCATGGAGCGGAAAAGAAGATCTTAGAAAGTAGATGGATACGAGATTCTCAACTTGGACTTCCACTCTTAGGTTTATGCCTGCAAACAATCTTTTAGAACACCTGTGGGAAACTTTGTTTTGGGTGCAGAGTACTCTTGTCAAGGATTCCAGTGTAATCGATCCCTTCTTGCATCACAGGCTCCAGCCCATAGCTTGGAATCCAGATGTTCTTGTCATCGAACGAACATATGGATTTGTGGAAGGACATATGGCCTTGTAACTCGATCTTGCGTGTGTTCCTAATGTGCGTGCGTACTCAATTGGCTACCGATAGAACATCTCTATCTTTAGCTGTTGTTGATGAAGGCCCTGATATGTGTTAGCATCTCACTGGTCCGGGCGTCAGACGTATGGTGATTGTGGAGCACTTGGAATGCATGCCCAACTCCAGCATAGATTGCATGTTCCACACTCTTGCCTGCGCTGCTCATGGCCTCGCAGAGCTCCAAGTTCCTGTCCCTTAGTATGTCCAACTCTGAGTCGCATACGAGCAGAGGAGGAAGCCTCAGGTCCTCCAGCTTGGGGGAGCTCTTGGCCAGGGGGTTGCACCAGGGGTGGTCCCGATCGGTGCCCGGCGGCAACGCCATCCTCCAGTAGCAATCCGAGGTCGTCAAGCTAAGCGCTGATCTCGAAGATTGCGTCGTGTTCTTCTCCGACGAGGTCCGAGCCACCCCACCGAAGAAAGGCTGGATCAGGATCACTCCCCTGAGGCAGGCCGGCACGCCGAGCGATCCCAGCTGCACGGCCACGTTGTAGGCTATGGCCGCGCCGGCGCTGTCTCCCCCGAGGAACACACGAGCGAAGTCGCAGTGGGCACGCCACCATCCGAGCTCGTCCGGACCTCGATGGCCCGCCTGCTGCCTCACCCATCTCATCACCGCCAGGCCATCCTCGTAGGCCGCGGGCAGGCGGTGCTCGGGGGCGAGGCGGTAGTTCACCGAGAGGACCACGCAACTCGCCTGCGAGGCCAAACGGGCCAAGAACTCATGGTAGCATCTCCATGAAGCGGAGCCGACGCAGAACCCGCCGCCATGGAAGTACACGAGCAACGGCAGCTTCTGCTTCCGGAGTTCAGGCACGTAGAGCCGGGCCCAGAGGCCGGCGGAGTGCCCGACGGCCACGTCCTTGCTGGCCACGTCAGGCTCAGGGGCCCACGTGCATGGAACGTCGACCACAGCAGGCAGACGTTCGACATGGCCATCTCTGTAGACTTTGATGAGCCCCTCGATCTCTTCGATCACAGGGCCAATGTCTTCTTCCCTGGGATGCAAGTTCCTCCTCCAGTCACCTATCAGTTGGGGAAGGGCGCCCATCCTTCGCCTCCCGGTAAGAAGTGTGGCAAGTACAGGAAGCTACAAAACAACAGGGATGACCTCCTCCTCTCTGCCTGTCGAACTTGCTAATCTCATCTCCATTTCCGAGGACCTTCTAATACGAGTGAAACTAAGGATCTCGTTCCCATGGTGTGGTCAGAAGGGAGAGAGGGAATGTTCTTATCGAGTGCAAGCAAAGGCGAAGGCGGGGGGGGGGTGCCATTCCTGCCCTTTGTGTGTGACAAGTGCCACAAATTACGTATACATTCTTTACTCCGGTGAATGCAGCATGGCTGAATTCATTGTTTACCTTCCAAAGTCCTGAGTGGCTTAATCATCTACCATTACACAACAAGTGGGAGTGACTGTGTTGGTGGTGGCAGCCTCCAATACCCTCTCTTGTGGCCAGAACTCATGCTCCCTGGCCTAACCAAAAGCCCTAAAGGACTCAAAAACTCATCAACTGGCTTCTCCTTAGAGGAAGATAAATAATATATATTAATGGCCTAACTTGGAGTTGACGTCTCCCTAACTTCTCTGCAACAAAGAGTAGTATCTTATAAGCCTAATCCAATTGAAGAGTGTGCTGGGGGCCAAGTGGCAGCTTTGGAATGAGAGGTGATGGTGCATCAACATCATTGGGATTTCTTTCGTGAACTAAAGTAATCAGTGCACTAAAAGCAGTACATTCATGGGTTACAAGTGGAGGAGGAGACTGCAAACTCAACAGTCCATATAGAAAACATGCATGGGGAGATGAGAACACTAGAAAACTACAAAAAAAATTATAGGTTAATAATTTTAAAAAATATTAACAAGTTGATGTTTGATTAATGAGGTTTGATCGTTTATTGTCTATATTTATGAAAATTCATGTTTTTTTTTTTCATATGAGATCGATTATAAGTTGGTTGAGTTATACTCACTTAAATACAATCTTCTTATATTCCCGCTAATGGTCACCCTCTTTAATAATTTTACAAAGTATTTTTTATATTTCCTAAAAAATTCTCAAAACACAAAATATTCATCACTTCTTGCTGTTTCTCATCACTTTTTTTTTTATCTAAACTTTCCTTAGAACTAGGGTTTCTTGACCTGCATGAAGATATGATGAAAAATTTTAAAAATGACTAAAGAAAGAAAAAAAAAGAGATATGGATTATTTAGCTAGGTAAGGAGGATGAGGTCAAAATAGATTACAAGCACATAAAAGATAATCTTTTAAGTCTAGGGTTCAATTCCATTAAGTCTCATTTCAAGTTTTTATTTTTATTTTTATTTTATTAATATAATTTTAATATTATATCAACTTCTACTAAGTCTAATTTGTTTTGACTAAGATGATATTTTTGATCTAAACATTTCTTTCAAACTTAATTATGTATCACAACATTCTTAGTATAACATTTATCTATGATTTTCATCTTCATTTATTTTTTTACTATTTCATCCTTGTCAAAGTAGTTATTATCCTCCATATACATGATGTTTGAAACTCAAACTTTCTTATTTTTAATCCGAGTCAAACTCATTTATGCCCTAAGATTTATTTTAATCCAGGTCAAACTCATTTATGCCCTGAGATTTATTTGAGATCGATGATAATTCAACCATCACTTTTTACCATTGTATATAGGCTTCTTATCATATTTCAATCTCATATTCAAGTCAATTAATATATTTAGATTTGTTGCATGGAATGACCATATATTTATGTTATAAAATATATTTAAAATAAATATTGATGCTTATGCATACTATATATATATATGTACTTTAAAACTAAAAAAATAAGTATATTATTTCTTATATTTATGGAACATACATATCAAAATCATATCACCAAGTAAAGATAATCTATTTATATTATTTATACTTCTTAGTATCTTAGCTGTAATTCAATGTCCCTGAGACTATGACAAAATGTATACAAAAGAATTAAACCTTAACTTTTAATATTTTTATGAACCTAAAATATATGGGATGTTTATAGGATTCCTTACCTTTTAGGATATTAGATCCAAGAATATATTTGTCAAATGCATGTAAAATAAATACTTAAATATTTTTTGGATGGTGCAAAAAGAGGTCACAATGGCACCCATCTTTTTTGGCTCCACCTCTTAACTTTTCGTCAGCAGCCCCATCCCATCCCTGCGTAACATGAGTTTTTGTGAATGCGAGGAGAAATAAGGTCGTGGATGTGCCTTTGGAAGTCAATTGATACGGGCAGTGTGGTCTACAGGGAGGTTAATGTAACACAGGTTTATTTTGATCAGCTTAAGCTTTTCTCTTACGTTGATCTCAAGCTACCAACAGTGTTACCGGTGGATAAAATGTGCAGGGGATAATTAATGTTCTTTAATTTTTATTTCAAGAATTTACGTGTTGGTTTGTGGAGTGTCTCTGTGATGATACCCTATTTGTGAATTTTTCTTTTTAACCACCATTTCGTAGATACATCACCACCAATTCTAAACGACATGATCTATATCGAAGTGAAAGAATGTTCTTGATAATTCATAATTCATAGAATCTTCTCTAATAATGCGTTTACGACAACGGTGAAGGAGAGTACAAGAAACCAAAAGATATCAGGAGACAAGACAAGGATTAACTAACAGTGTCACTTGCAAGAGAGTGCAATCACCACTGTTTCCTATCTGCCCTATATCTCCTCGTCCTACCAGCTTTCTGCGATTGGAAGCAACCACAAGTTTAGATGTTCGTAATAGAGAGACGAAGAACACTGCTCTAAGACTAGTCAACATTTCAGCTCTGCCTGCTTTTGGTTTCTGATGAAGTGCAAGCTTGGCCATGTCGATGTTTTCGAAAGCAACAGAAACTTTTAGGTGAGTCTTCATGGAGAACTTTTGCCTGTTGATAACGAGTTCTTAGCTAACTGATGCGATACACGAAATCAACGACGAACCTACAGGAGGATAGGAATCCATGGCGACCATCTCCGTTAATGATCCATGGCAAACTCTGTAACACGGTATTGCTTTACTTGAGTTCACGGTAACAGCAGGTAAAAATGGACTAAAGCAGCTTAGAATTCAATGGTTCGATGCTCGAAATCATACTGACTTGATCAACAGACTTCACAGACCACTGTGCCATGACTTGATCAACAGACCGCACTGAGATCATATAAAGACAACTCAAAAGCTTGTGTCGACATGAGTAATTTTGACTGGCTCGGCCTCTCAAAGAGATGGGTTTTCGAAGCCTTGGTGTCGAAGCAATGGAGAGCGCCTCGCCCCTTACACACCACGGCCGCCGTCGTCTCTCCCTCTACGTGAAATGGCCCACTGCCACGCCGTATATATAGTGAGACGCGGTCGAGGAGGACACATGGTAGAAGAAGAGCGTAGGAGATGGGACGGAAGATGGACCTTCTGCTTGGGAGGAGGAGTTCGAGGCAGATGCCCATGCTGAAGTCCATGTTGAGCCTCACCGTCTCCCGCCTCGCCGTGCTCCGCAACCGCCGCCAGGCCCGGTGCGACCAGGCACGGGAAGACGTTGCTCAGCTCCTTCAGCTCGGCCATGTCGACAGCGCCCTCCTCCGCGTACGTGACCAAACATATCATTCACCAGACACCCCAGTCACCGCGATTGCTTCGTATGTGATACTGACGTCCTCCTCCTCCTCCTCCTCCTCAGGTGGAGCATGTGATAAAGGAGCAGAACATGTTGGACGTGTTCGCCATGGTAGAACACTACTGTCATCTTCTGGCTGAGAGGGCCGTCCTCCTGGATCACAAGTCACTACTACGCTTTCCCTCCCGTGTTTGTCTTGGGTTGTCACGGAAGCAACTCTTGCTCTGGTTGACAAAACCGTATGTATTCTTCTCCGACGCAGGGAGTGCCCGGAGGAGCTGCGGGAGGCGATCGCGAGCCTGATCTTTGCCGCGTCCAGATGCGGGGAGTTACCGGAGCTGCACGAGGTCCGAGCCATCTTTTCCTCCAAATATGGGAAGGAATTCGTGGGTGCCGCTCTCGAGCTGCGTAACGACTGTTGCGTCAATCCCAAGGTTGTTATGTTTTAGCTCTTATCGAAAAGGGGCCGCCCATTACCGATCTTGGATCTTCTTCGGTGCAGGTGATTCAGAAGCTGTCGACCGCGCAGCCAAGCCTGGAGATCAGACAGCGGGTGACGAAGGAGATCGCCGCCGAGAAAGGCCTCAAACTGGAATGTTACGATCCCTCTTCCCATTTTGCAGAGGTTAGTATATCATACCGAATCCATCGAGGGGATGTTGTAATCGAAGCAAACTGAAGAAAGATAATTAATATATGAGCTCTTTTGATTCAGAGAGAACCCAACGTGAAACCACCGGTGGATTTCATCCAGGATCAGTTGTTACCGGACGAGAATCTTTGGCCGAGGAGCCACAGCCATCAGAAGTATAACGATGCGGCTGGGGCAGCACAGGCGGCTTTCGAATCAGCTGCCTATGCTGCGGCAGCTGCAAGGGCTGCAGTGGAGCTTTGCCGATCGGAGTCCCGAGGAGAAGGCTCCGATGATGAGAACAGAGCTGGTAGCAGCCACAAGAGAAGTGGGATCAACAAGGAAGCTGAGACGGCCAAAGCAGAGACTTCTTCATACGGTTCTTCAGATGCAGAAGGGGGGAAACAAGCAAGACAGAAAGATTTGCTTCGAGGAGAAAGGTGTAGGGAGAAGTGCATCAAGCAGCGAAGGAGGCTATCTTCGTCGAGCTCTTCTGACTCCGGTGACGAGGGAGATAATACGAGTTGGAATGTGCAACACTCAGCAGGGAATCGATATGAAGAACATTTTGTTTGATGAAAGTGATCATGAGAAAGGCAGGAACGAGAGAGGGAGAAGACACGGGAGTTTAGCAGGCAGGAAGAAGAACATTATATGTTGGGTTTAGACAAAAATGGGCAACCCCCTCTGGGCAAAAATGCATTGTATAATAAATAATGCAGAGAACAAATACCTGGATTCTGAAGAATTGTGCCGACTGCATTTGAGTTCAGGAAAGAAACCCATCTCAGCGAGGAGAAGATGACTTTAGGGGCAAATAATAAAACTCTTTTCCCTGTTTAGACGATCTGAAACATGCAGTAAGTGAGATTTTGGCTGTGTCTCAGCGTCAGAGTTTTAAGAGTTGGGTTGTGGTATTGAACTACTTGTGCTCATGTTTGTCATTGCAGCCAAACAGACATGACCTGTAGGTCCTCTAAAATAAAATTCTAACAGAAGACAAGATAACCAATATTAGTAATTTTATTTTGCTTGATATAATGGCTACACATAAGAAGTTTCTATGACAAGATCAACATCATCTGGGCTGCTACCAAAATTAGCAAGGGTAAAAAGAAGACAACATCAAAGAACATCTTCTTGACTCCTCTCTTAAAAGTGTCTAAAGATCGTGTGTTCTAATAACATAGCATCATTCATAGAAACAGGTAGGTGATATCAACGGGCTGTTTTTCTTCTCTTACCAGGATTAATCAGTTCAGTGCAAGATTGCAAACTCACTCCAACATCTTCATCATACTCCAGACCAAGTTCCTCCTGTAAAAGCATGAGCAAGGATTTCAATGGAGAAGCAGAACAGTAAAAAATTTCATATATAACCAAGAAGATGAGCTCAAAATAATAAAACCTTAAATTCTTTCAGGTCCTTGGGTAAGTTCTCAGTTATAGCATCCCATAGCTCTTTAAATATCCTCTTACGGTTTCTCCACTGATTGATCTTCTCAGCACAGGTTTCTTCAATCACCTTTTTGTCTTCTGCCTTTACCAAAACAACCCCACTGCGCAATGTACTCAGTTTTTCTTCCATTTCCTTGACCTAGGCAATGAAATTGTTTCCGATTAACTTATATTTGGATATTTCAGTTTATCAGCAAGGAACCTTAACTAGAATGTCAATCTGATTTACCTCGCCAATTAGCTTAGCCTCCTTATCTTGTATTTCTTCCAGTGTCAAATTCGAACGAAGAACTCGAATTTCTGCAAACAGAATGCACATATTTCAACTTCAGAAAAAAAAATCTACGCTTGCCGTCTTTTACGAGACCATAATGGATGAAAGTAAATATGATGTGTTTGACAAGGGTGAGATGGTTGATAACCATATTAACACACTCATATATGATGTTTCCAAGCCATAGTTTCATGGCTTTATAAGGGAATAGTAGAATACCGGCCTCCACCTCGCTTATAGCTTTCTTTTGTGCTTCGAGTTCATCCTGTAATTTGCTATTCTCCATCTTCATTTGATCCAGCTCTTGGTTATTTGGTATGTTGAAGTGATCCTGACGAGCAAGGTAGATCTTCTGTTTGCCATACTCTTTAAATGAAATCTGTCCATTATCCACTAGTGTGTCCAGTGCTTTCTGGACAGCAGTTTTTTTTAGATTATATTTCTGCAGGGCATCAGCAACATTCTGAGAGTTCAATGGCCTATTTTGCTGCCAAAAAAGAAAATATTATTAGTCAAAAATACATAACAAAATACAGAACTATCACTTATAATCAGTTTGCCCGCATGAAAAGGTACAGATAATATTTATTTCCTTTTAGTGTACATGTACCAAAAGGTAGATGGCTAGATAATTGTTCTAGAGTGGAGGCTATGGGAAGAGGTTGATTATGTTTCCTTATTGTGGCTTTCTGCTTTCTAAAAAAAAGTTCCCTTATCTAATTAAAAACAGAAACAGAAAAGTCATGCAATGCAGTGGGTTTGGGAAACAGACTTCCAAATTGTACACAGTAACTTTTGGCCACTTCATGATAGGCATGATCCATTCTTAGAGAACATCTTTGACTTCACTTCTCGATACCGCATTCGTAGTTATTTTCTTGTAATCTCTATAATGGATGTTATGAGATCACACCTTTCCTTACACAAACAACCATTCAACTGCTATTATCGATCTATAAAAGAATTCCAGAGCGATGTTTGATATGCAGACATTTCTAAGGATGCAAATGCCATTTTTTGATGTTTCAACTTTCTAGTCATATTTGGACATGAGAGGCAACAAATTATTGCGGAAGATCATACATCACCATTCCTAGCATTCATGCTATGTTGTTTTGTAGCATTTCTAGTTTATCATGCTTTTTCCCGATGCAATTCTGTAATAATCTATATTAAGCAAGTTTCCAAGAAAGATTTTCATCAATAACGATAGTGCATTTTATCTTCTTCGAGGAGATATGCGAATGATCACAAGATGGCCCTGTTAAGTGGGTTTCAATACATAACATATATATAAAAACATAAAAGAGCATAACACAAACTTTCAGCTGTATAAGAAAACCCAAGCTTACTATTAGCCCCAACAAATCACCAAATTTCAATGTGAAATTTATGAAAATACTAGAAAATAAACATAGATAAATACAAACATGCGAGAACTATTTAAAATGATACCTCTAGAACACCTCTTGCTCTTTCTTTCAGAACTATTTCATACATGACTTTTTGTTACACTCCAATACAGAAGTTCAAAAACTTCATAAGAGACCCCGCATTTATGAACGCTATTATATTTGGCGCTATTATTTGTAAACCTGCTTAAGCTCTTGAAAACACTGCTAAGTCATAATGATTGCACGAGACCGTAGCTCAATGTCTAATTTGTGCATCTGCATTTACGTAATGCCATTAATCTTCTAGACAAGAAAAATAGTGGCAATCCTATACATGAACCACACGGTTACCTTTTAAAAAGATCCATCTATGACGAATACAACCAAGCAGACTTAGATGATGATTCTTTTACAAACCAGTGATTCATATTGTGCTGAAGCAACAATTTCTTAACTTGATAACTACATTTTAGTATACTGGGATGTCACAAGGCAAATTCAAGCCAACCAAAGACTTTTTTGTTGTTGTTGTTGTTGAATTTGTCGCAAAAACACAGTTGCTTTTTACCAAGCAATGAAAATGAAAATAAGGACAGTAAAATGCAACCCTCATTTAGACATTCCGCTCGAGAGCAAATGAGTAAAACATGTGAAACAAGAAAATTGGTGCAAATCACAACGTCCAGAGAAAAGCTACCACGAAATCGGAAGCATAGGGTTCCAATAAAAGTAAATTGACTTCTGGTGTCGAGTAGCAGATGCTGAAGCTGGATTGTGAATAAGAACTTAGGCCAAAATATAGTGAATTGCTCATCCTAACTTTATGAAGCATCAAATTAGCAGAAACATTAAACACTTAACGTGTACTTGAAGCGGTAAGAAGATTGACCAATTAGGGCGAAACCCATAGTCGACGACATGGAAGAGAAGCGAATAAGAAAGGAATTTTTTTACTCAAAGATCCGCGCCTTGGACATCATCCAATCAATATAAAAATAAAAGAAGAGTGGGATTTCAGAATGTGGATTTTGATGGAAGCTTTCGCTTACCTCATTGACGAAGCCAAGAACGATACCTGCAAAAAAATACGATCGCTCGGTTACGAAGGGGTGGATGTTTATGCAAACCAATTCATACAACAAGAGAGGCGACGAGGATCGAGTACCTTCGATGCTATCGGATTTGGGCGGCATCTTCTTCCTCCCGTATCTTCCTCGGACCGTCTCTCTCTCTCTCTCTCTCTCTCTCTCTCTCTGTGTTTCAATTCCCTCCAAAAGGTCATGGGCCGGTGGATATGGGCCATTATTGACATGGAGGCCCAATTTAGAGTTGCGGAACCGAGAAAACCACAGCACGATATCTCACTGGCGATTTTTCACCCAACTGCCAAAGACTTCACCTAATTATAAAACAATATTTAGTGAGAAAAGTCACTTCATTTGTATGATATAATATATTTTTTTATAAATAACAAATAATAAAATTAAGATACGAACTCAAGATAATTATAAATTACCTCATGTGGTAAGTCGTATAGGTCTTTATATTTTAAAAGATTATATTGGTTTCTTTATAGTTATAAATATGAAATATCTATATTTGTTTACCAATATAATCATAAAAATAAATAATAAAAAAATAATTTTAATGTTTTAATTTTCAGTAACAAACGATATCATCGCTGGGTCATGGATGAGGATAAGGGGAATAATGATAGGTGAGGGTCACTTTGTAAATGTGTTGACACTAATATAAATATCTAATGATCTTTTTGTACGTTAGAGATCCTCATCTCTTGTTGTCGTTCTTTTCGTTCACAACAATCACCTACGACCCCCAATAATATTGTAGTCCGTCATTACAAACTGGAACATTAAAATTATTATTATTATTTTTTATCTTCGTATTTCCATCGATAAAATTGATGGTATTAGAATAAATAAATCTAGATATCTTACTTTCGTGACTACATGGATGCCAATATAATTTTTGAAAGTGTAGGATCGAAATAGTTAATTACATGGCAATAAGTAATCAGCCCCATAAATTAACTCTAAATATTATAATATTACCATCAAATTTTTTATTAACTAACTTAACCGTAAGTTATCTGTCGATATTTTTTTAATTATTGATTGAAGACATAATGAGTGCGACATACAATAATATATTTTGTATCTGCAAGACACTAATGATCAACTAACCAACAACTAACTCTAGCTATGAATTGGTAGATAAGCACCAGTAAACGAACGCTGGTTGGTCACTATCAAAAACCCAACCATCCATCGAGTGGAATCCCCTCCCTCTCATTTTTGTTTTCCGGATAGCATACTTCCGATTCCAACTAATGGCACATCGCACTCGTGAAGACGGGTGGGTGGGTGGCTCCCGACCTACCTACCGGAAAAATTACCAGTGCAAGAGAAGCTGCTGATGCACTTTGGAAAGAGTTGAACACCGCCAACACTCACGCCGTATAAGTTTCTTGTGCGTTAGGCGCTGCCAAATCGGTGCTGTTCCTCGTCTTCTCTGTTTCCCAACCAACAAGAAAACAGATGTCAACTATATATATAGAGTTCCTTAGCCCCCTTCGGGGTTTCTACACACACACACACACCACATTAGCTTCAAACGGGTCTAAGAAGATTACAGTTTGTGCCGTAACTCGTGCATTGAGTTGCGGTAATCACGTCATGTAAAAGCGCTAAAGCTTAACACGTCGACAGATGTCCTCGTGATGCTCGATCACAGCAATTAGTCAACGCTTAAATAGCAACACTAAGGATGAATTGTGCTCGCAGAAATGTTATATGTTTTAATCGTGTACGTATTATAGGCAATTATTTTTATTGTTTTGTGTGCAGAAACTGTGTTTTATATGGACCTGCCATACGAATGTTTTTTTTTCTGAAGGATTCTAACGATCTATAGTATAAGCCATAGGACACCGAGCCCCAGTAAAACATCACCTTTACCAGAACGAACACCAAGTAAAGGCATGCACAGTGGAAGTTTGATGTAGCGACGACGACCGTGGCATCACTCCGCTTCCGTCGTTTCAGTGGTCTTCGTTCGCCTGCTCGCACCACCTTTTCTTCCACCAGTCGACGGGCTAAATTATCGGAGCAGCGACTTCCCGGTCCAAAGTTTTGGCCTCGTAATGGGGTGGTTGGCCGCTTCCGGTAAACCCACTGTTTCCACCGCAGGGAAAAAGTAATGAGTTGCGTGGACTTTTCGACCTCAAAGGGTCCCGTTCCTTCCCCACCCTTGGTCGGATGGCTATAAAAGGCCATCCTTTGCTTGCGAAGCTTCGCAACAAGCCGCCTTGGATTCACCACTGCTCCTAGTCGTAGCTCTTGAGTTGGGAGTGATCGATGGCTCAGGGAAGGGGCAGTGCGGTGGCTCTGGGGTTGGCCCTGCTTTGCCTCCTCATCCACAGCGAGATCGCGGACGCCGCCACCTACGTCGTCGGCGACAACGGCGGCTGGACCTTCAACGTTGTCGGCTGGCCCAGTGGGAAGCGCTTCAGGCCCGGCGACGTGCTCGGTGAGCGATCACTGCCTCTCGCGCATGCGTCTTAGTCATTTGCCTTGGCAGGACTGATCGATTGATGTTTGTCGCGTCCATGAACTGGTGCAGTTTTCAGGTACAAGCCTTCGGTTCACAACGTGGTCGCGGTGAGCGCGGCCGACTACAGGGGTTGCTCGGCTCCGAGAGGCTCGAGGATCTTCACTTCCGGGAACGACCGCATCACGCTGGCCCGAGGAACGAACTACTTTATCTGCAGCTTCGCCGGCCACTGCCAGGCCGGCATGAAGATCGCCGTCACCGCCGTGTAGCAGCCCCTCGGCTCCCTGGCAGATTAAGATGGACAATAGTTATAGTGATAGTGATAGTAGCAAGCAAGCATGGAAGACGGTAGTGTTAGACTGGTCATTAAATAAAGGCGTTGGTTGTTGGTAGTCGATGAGCTTTGGTTCACTGTCGAGGAATAACATAGCGAGAGTGAAGTGGCTTCCTGTGGACTGTGATTGCTGTGTGCTCGCTGGAATTAATTGCTCCTTATAATATTATCGATCCAATCTTGTCCTCCTTTTTCTGGAGACTGCAAAAGGAATTCTTTTGTGTTCCATGTGGAGTTTGGCGTTCATCGACCATCACACATGCACTTGAGATTGCGTTTTCTCTGGACTTCCTCATCTTCTTTCTACCTCCATATAAGCCTCTCGAAACATAGTGTTCTCCGAGGAAAGAGAAACCGACCCGAAACCATGCTTGCGGAGGTCTACGATGAAGGAAAAGAAAAGATCTTGAACAATCTGTCATAACAAAACATCTACAAGACAGAAGTTTCACAAATCCAGCTTTTGTGGGCGAATTCTGCATTAATCTGAAGCAGAGTCCACATGCGATGAGGCCACTGTTTCAAACATCTCTGCTCAGAGCGAGAAGTTTGCTACGTGAACGATTTCTCTTGACGGCGGCGGCACCGGCAGCGGGAAGAGGGAGATGGGAGGAGAAGGCGACGCGGAAAGAGGAGTTCCCGAGAATGATCTACCCATGAGTTGATGCCTCGGTGTTCGTGAGTTTACAATGAGCTATCGGTTCAAAAGCCCATGGCCTTAGAAATCCGACCCACGATGCAAGCGGATCTCCCCATGCTTCAACCCAAAGTTGACCTTTGAAGTTGACGGGTGAGATCGACGTGACGTGTGCACCATAAACACTTTTTTATACTTTAGTTAACTTACTGATCGTATATAACTCCTTTGCTAAGAAAATGTAAGATGACGTCAACATATAAAAAAAAAAAACAAAAAGACTAATATATGCAGTCTACCATACGTATATATATATATATGTTTTGGTTTGTGAATAATATATTAATTATTTTATAATAAAAAGCTACTGAAGGGATAACGTGTGGTGGGAGTGCTATAGGTAGAAGAAACTCAAATTATTATTATATATTTCTCGTCAATAAATTAAAAAGGGTGTCACTCGGGAGCGTGATGGCCACTTTCTGCAGGCGTTGTGGCCAATGTTCCAATAACATATTACTGATCTGAAAACAAATAAATGTTGCAGGTTGAAGGAAAGCTGAGGGAGTACATGTTGGCCTCAATCAAGGTAATCATCATCAAGCTCAAAGAAAACACCTCCTCGTCGTACTGCTACTGCTACAAACAAGGGCAAAACAAAACCCTCACTTTAGGGCAGACTATTACGACAGATTGATTAGAGGCAGCAGCCTTGACACACACACACATCTCAACTCTCACACCAGAACACGGTATTGTTCTCCAGTGATCTTAAAAGTGTTTTGTTGGTGCACGCCTTCGAAGGCAAATGATGATTCCACAGCCCAACTACGTTACCTACTTACTCCCTGATGTCCTCCCCCCAGCTCGAGATTTAGGTATAAAGATCCCGCTGGTGTTCTCCTCGTTGGAACAACTAGCCAACATTTATATGGAGCTGCTGCTGCTGTGATGCCAGCTTTTTTGTGTTTGAAAATGGATGGACGTGCAGGGCATCAATGGCGCAGATAGGTTGTCGAGGGCCACAAACTGTCATCGAAGACATCATACCGTAATGACCAAGCAGCATACAGAAGGTTGTTAACTATATTCAAACCCATGCTCAAAGATCATCATACAACAACTGCCCACTTTCTCTCTCTGGGGAGGGGACAAGAGAAAAGTGAAAAGAAATAAAGAACCAAGAGGAAGTCGAAAGACTTTGAACAGCTTTGATAGCCATGATTTCTGGCACAATCACAGTGAGTGGCAGCCACACCACCCTCCCCTGCCTCGCCCACCTTGCCTCCCCCACAGCAAAAGTTGATGAGCCCAGAACGAGGAGAAATAAAAAGGGAAAGAAATGGAACAAAAGAAAGCCTCATGAAAAGCCGGGCCTGGGAAAGCAGATTCCATCCATGGTCTGCTTCCGCACGCTTTTGTAAAAGCAACCAACAAGATACAGAACCAGGAGCTCAGGTTCCCTCACCACTGGTGTCACCGATTTGCATGCAAAGAACGCATTCATCCCATTACTCGTGTTCGATGGTTATTGTTGGAACCACATCTCCAGACAACCGCGATCCACCACCCCTCCCTCCGTCTGTCAACAAAATCCATTCAGTTTGAACATTATCTAAAGAAGAAACCCGACGTATTAGGATCAGACAAGGACATCTCCTTTGTTCTTTTTTTCCTTTCATTTGGGTGGGTGTGTGTTCTTTGTAGACTCTTTTTTTTGTTTTTTTGCTTTTTTGTCAAGGATAGATAAGATTAAAACTGTGACGGAAGTCCAAGTAGAAAAAAAGAGATGAGCAGTTAATAACTGTAATGAGTAGCAAGCACATCACGACTGCAGTTTGATGGAGATGCAGTAGTTGCCTGTGGATGAATATAAGAATCAAAACGATGGGATGAAGCAACTTACCTTCGTTTCTTCAGCATGCTAAGCTGCGAATGCAGGAAAATAATCAATCACACGAGTTGTTCCTCGCACCAAGTTCCACACTTCTCAGATCATGAAGATGTTCCAGTATCTCTTGAAGAAGGTGTATTCCCTTGTCTCCTTTCTTCAAGGAACTGAAACAATGCTTGAGAAACTCTCTGTCTGCCTCGAGAGCTTGCAGTCGCTCGTAGATGCTATCAACCTCCTCAATAATCGCAAGCTGCTTCTGCTCTTCTGCAACGTTTATAGTTGTTTCAGGGGGAGCATCTGTTGCATCTTCCTTGCTGCATATATCAACTTCATTTTCGTTACCGATAGCATCAAAGAGAGGAAGAAGCTGCCTCTTTCCTTTACTCGTGTTTCTCCGTTCACTATGAAGCTTCCTGTTAGCTTCTAGTTCTTCTGAGAAACCATTCGCATCATCATGTAAATCATCAATTAGAGGTTCACAATTTCCATTTGAAACATGACCATTCGCATCTGAAATGTTCCCCACGGTATCTAAATTTTGGGGGTCTTCATCGTCCGATACAACAAGTTTCTTTTCCAATACCCTTAGTTGCTGGAGAATGGAGAGTCTCTCTTCCTCAAATTCAGCCAATGATTCATCGAGTGTAATTAGATGCTTTTCAGTGCCTTGCTCTGCCCCTGAGCTTAACACAGCATCAGTAGGAGTATTTTGATTACTTCCATCAGGGCTACAGGCAAACTCGTCACCTTCTTGGAACTCAAACAAGAGGTCCTCACTGTCTTCAGCACTTGATGAAGAAGAAGATGCTCCACCCTTACCATCGACCTTGTTCTGTGCCATTTGTCTCCTCTCCTTGGCTTCGTGACGTAGAACCTTCTTTCTATAAACTTCAAGTTCCTTCTCTAAATCCTGTTTCTCCTTCTCCCTTTTCGTCATCAGCTCATTCAACAGCTGCAAGGCTTCCTGGTCATACTCTGACTGTTCCTCCATCATCCGCTGATATTGCAATGCTTCCATCTGCATAGCAGCTTTCTCTTCCTGGAGCCTGGTTATCATTGCCATTGTTTGGTTAGCAGCAACGGCAGCAGCACTTCTCTCTTCCTCGAGCTCAGCATATAATGCACTCAGGGCCTTCCGTTCCGCTTTAAGGGCAGCTTTAAGCTGATCCACAGTCAATATCTCGCAGCCTTCAAACTCACTAGCAACACTACCATCTAGAGACTCTGTTCCTGATTCTCTCCTTCCAAACAAGAACCTCCTATGTAAACCGTGAATTCCATCAGAAGAAGTTGGTGTCTCAGGTGGCCTCTCCTCTTCCATCTCATTATGCTCTTGAAATCCAACTATATGATCCGGACATTGTGCAGTAGTCACCATCGGTTCGCTTTTGGCGACTGGTATTTCTTTGTCAAAGAATAGCAATAATCAGGACATAAGAACAAAGCATATGCATCATATGTAACCAGCAAAAAAAAAAAAAAAAAGTTCCAGAAGATGGTTATAAGGGATGATGTGAAGCAGGTACCTCGGTTTATATCAATAATGTCATCATAGCTCTCTGAGGATTCCTCGTGTGTGCTTTCTGACATTAATATTGGTTCATGAAGATGTGGATGATCAATGTGTTCCTGATCACATATCTCACTCCCTATAGATATCTCACAATTGGTCTCCACATCGATCAATTTATTGTCTTCTTCAAAAGCTGTAACCATCAATAAAACGTATGATCCTTAGAGGCACATAGCTATATCAATAAAAAAAAAAACAAGTATGTTCATAAGAACAAGATCTTACCTTGAGTTCCAGGAAGGTCTTCCTCTCCCATCAATGATTCCACTCGAACAACACCACCATCTGGGGATGTCATGATTGGTGTTGCTAGAGGAGCAACAAATTGGTGATCAGATGAGCATTCACCAATGTTCTCCGAAGAAGGAAGGACTACAGAATTCTGCTCAAGGATCTCGCCCCTCTCCGTATCGGACAAAGCTGATACATCTTCTCCCTCAGCTGAAGTAATTCCTATATCAAGAATCATGGCATTTTGTTGCCTTTCATCCATCTCAGAAGAACTATCTCCAACAGTATCAGCTATAGAGCATTGTTGGGCTTCATTTATCTCAGAAGAAGTCTCTTCAGTGGTTTCTACCCTCTGTTCGGCAGGAGCCAACATACTTTCCTCCTCTGTAACAAATACTGTGTATTCAAGAGCATCAGCTTGTAGTTCTACTGCAGCATCCTCAGAGAAATTTTCTTTAACAACATCAGCACTCCCCACAACCGAAGATGATAGCTTTTCTTCCTCCATAATGCATCCAACATCGACAACCATTGCTTTGTTTTCCACTTCAACAGTCCCTGAAGGATTCACTTCAACTATATCAGCCATCTCTGTAGCAGAAACCAATCCCTTTTCCTCCCCTGTAATGCTCCCCTTATCAGAAGATCTACCCTCGTCCTCCACTTTTTCGTTCCCAGAAGAAATCTCTTCGATGACATTAGGCCTCTCTTCAGTGAAAGCCACCGCTTTGCTCTCGGTTCTGCCAACTTCTTCTCCTTCGAGATGATGCCGAAACTCTATCTGATCTTGTTTGCCAAATACACACGCAGCATGACTTTTCGTCAGAGTCGCAGAGTCGATCAGCTCCACCGGTATCAACCTGTCCTCATCGTATACGTTCTCCAGATACCGAGTGAGAACTTCCAAGGAAGCATCTTCCACCAGTGGACAGGCAACAGAGAAGTCGATGAGGGTTTCCAGTTCTTCCAACTCTGTCTTAGGAATGGTAGCGTCTGTTGCTTCCTCTCCGTCGATCTTTACTTCAATATTATCCTCCTCCTCCTCCTCCTCCTCCTCCAGCTTATGATCATCAGGATCATCATGGAATCCATCAACTTGATCTGGAGATACCAACTCCTCTCTTTCCACCTTTTCTTGGCACAAGACGGCATCTTCTCTAAGAAGCTCGCGATCGCCGACGGCAACATCATCCACCAAGTTCCCCTTGTGGTCATACTCCACGGCGCCCCATGAAGGCTTGAAAAGGAGGTACGGCGAGTAGAACCCGCTCTCGAGGACGACGTCGCAGCAGGAGCACCTCAGATCCTTCTCCCCCTCCTCGCTCCGCTTCATCCAGGACAGGACCGCGGCGTCGACCGGCCGGGTCGAGAAGCAGCAGTCCTCACACATCTCCCCGGCCTCCGCCAGCCTCCGATGGTAGGCGCAGTAGCCCAGCTTGGCGACCTCGGAGGCATGCTGGTCGCAGAGGAGGTCGCGGTAGGCGTGTCTCCGCCGACCCTCATCTTTCTCGAACAGGTGATCCACTCGGGAGCAGAAGATACAGGGTGGCTTGAGGCCGAAGAAGGCAGCGAACCGAGCGATGAGGTAGCCGAAGAGACCATTGAGCAGGAGGAAGAGGATGAGGGCCCATTCCAGGATGGCGTACACCAGTATCACCGCCATCCTGTGGCTGTTCCGGTGCAAGACGGTCGCGAACTTGTTGGCCGCCATGATAGATGAGACCAGATGCACTAGAGGAGGATGGACTACAGTCTGCTTTGAGAGAGATCCTATCAATCGGAATGACAATTGGAAGGAGACAGACGAAGAAGAAGAAGAAGAAGAAAGGTATAAACCAAACAAATGGAAGGAATTGGTGTCGGGCCAATTCCAAGAAGGTATATATATATATATATATACACACACACATATACGAGCAAAGAAGCAAAAGTATTAACGGGTCGGATTCTGGAGAACCAGCAGCGTGCTCGATACAATCCCAGCGTTGGCTTTGGAACACCTTGCTGTCCTACTTTTCAACGACAGGGATCCACCGCCACCGAAATGGATCTGACGGTCGAGAGGCCCCGCCACGGCATCTTCCTCTCTTGCCTGCCCAAAAGTAACGTGTTGTCGAAGCATGGAGTGCCCGACTCACGTCCTCATCTCCATCAAAGACCACGAATCTTAAGGCAAGGTCTACTACGCACCCGCGCCGTAGTAACATGGAACTGATGGCCCAACCGAATTCTCTTCGTCGTCCATCTCTCTGGTGCTGTTTTGATGGACTTTTAAAAGTCTTGTGATGGATATTACCGGTGATTTTGACTTAGTCAAAATAATTTTGATGACAACAATTGATAGGGACGAGTTTGGTGCTGACCTAGTGGACACGTCTCGTCTTCAAATATGCTGAGTAAGTCTTTGCTGGTCCAGGCCCGTGTGCGCTAGGTCGCCCGCTTCACAATCTCTTCAGCACAGAGTGGAGCTGGTTCGGATGAGCGGTGATTCAGGGGTCGACTCGGGAGTTCTGATGCTGGAGTGGCGAAGCCCGGGTGAAGAAGAGGTCGTCCTGTTGGGGTCTGCTGCTGGTTCCTGCAAGGAGGTCGGGTCGAGTAGGTTCCCGACGTGACCCCTCCGACGATCAAGTCAGTTTTATTGTCTTTTTGCGATCCCCCTGCCCCGTGGAGGTGCAGGAGCTTTTATAGTGGGTGCTATAGGTTGTTCGTACCTGATGACCTTACCGCATTCACGACTCACCATGCTGCCGCACCCCTTACCATGCCGTCGTGCTTCTCGCCATGCCTGGCGTACGGGAGGCGAGGCGTGCGCTTGTAGGTGGGGAGATGCCGACCTTACCTGTGCCAGGTCGGTTGTACGACACCTGGCGTTCTTCGTATAACCGGTCGATCAGTCACGTCGAGTTGGTCACGTCAGCAGCCCAGGTGTCCGAGGGCGTGATGACTTGGCAGCCAGGTCGGCATCTGTCATATCATTCTTCCCCCCCCCAGGTAGACCTTCTCAAGGCGCCTGATGGGGGTGTCGAAGATGAGGTCTTGCGCTTAATCGCTGTTTGAGATTGCCTTAAACTAGTCCTGAGTGTGGACCGACCGGGCGTGATTTCGAATGATGCGGTGGTAAATCCGACCTCTGGAGATTTCGAATGATGCGGTGGTAAATCCGACCGGGCGTGAGCTTCGGGAGTAAGGTGCAGCCCGAGTAGATCTGACCGAGCGTGGGCTCGGGAATGTAGCGAGCCGGAGTAGATCCGATCGAGCATGAGCTCGGGAATATGGCGCAGGAAGCTAGATCCGACTGAGCGTGAACTCGGGAATGTAGCGCAGCGTGAGTAGATCCGACCGAGCGTGAGCTCGGGAATATAGCGCCGCAAGCTAGATCCGACCGAGCGTGAACTCGGGAATATGGCGCAGCAAGCTAGATCCGACCGAGCGTGAACTCGAGGATGTAGCGCAGCGTGAGTAGATCCGACCGAGCGTGAGCTCGGGAATATGGCGCCGCAAGCTAGATCCGACCGAGCGTGAACTCGGGAATATGGCGCGGTAAGCTAGATCTGTCCGAGTGTGAGCTCGGGAATATGGCGCGGCGTGGGTAGATCCGACCGAGCATGAGCTTGGGAATATGGCGTCGCAAGCTAGATCTGACCGAGTGTGAGCTCGGGGGTGAATCTGGAGTTTTGGCCGAGAGGGTGAACTCGGGCGCAAATCCGGAGATCTGGCCGAGAGGGTGAACTCGGGCGCAAATCCGGAGATCTGGCCGAGAGAGTGAACTCGGGCGCAAATCCGGAGATCTTGCCGAGAGGGTGAACTCGGGCGCAAATCCGGAGATCTGGCTGAGAGAGTGAACTCGGGCGCAAATCCGGAGATCTTGCCGAGAGGGTGAACTCGGGCGCAAATCCGGAGATCTGGCCGAGAGAGTGAACTCGGGTGCAAATCCAGAGATCTGGCCGAGAGGGTGAACTCGGGTGTAAATCTGGAGATCTAGTCGCGAGAGTGAACTCGGGCGCAAATCCGGAGATCTGGCCGAGAGGGTGAACTCGGGCGCAAATCCGGAGATCTGGCCGAGAGGGTGAACTCAGGCGCAAATCCGGAGATCTGGCCGAGAGAGTGAACTCGGGCGCAAATCCGGAGATCTGGCCGAGAGAGTGAACTCGGGCGTAAATCCGGAGATCTGGCCGAGAGGGTGAACTCGGGTGAACTCGGGCGCAAATCCGGAGATCTGGCCGAGAGAATGAACTCGGGCGCAAATCCGGAGATCTGGCCGAGAGGGTGAACTCGGGCGCAAATCCGGAGATCTGGCCGAGAGGGTGAACTCGGGCGCAAATCCGGAGATCTGGCCGAGAGAGTGAACTCGGGCGCAAATCCGGAGATCTGGCCGAGAGGGTGAACTCGGGCGCAAATCCGGAGATCTGGCCGAGAGAGTGAACTCAGGCGCAAATCCGGAGATCTGGCCGAGAGAGTGAACTCGGGCGCAAATCCGGAGATCTGCGCCCTTACGATAATAATATATATACGTATATACATAAAAAATAATAATAATATATATATATACCCTAGGGTTTCGGCCTCCTGCCTAGGGTTTCGATCATAATCATGGCGCATTTAATGCGTTGAGTGTTTCTTCAGTGCGGCGGCGTTTTCTCTCACCTCGGGAAGCTGAAACGACTCGCCTGGGTGCTATAAATTGGTTGAGGGGTTGCGCAGAGACCTCACTTGCTCATTGCGCTTTCTTCCTGCCTCTGCCTCGGACCACCATAATCACCCTTCGCCTTTTCAGCTCGGCAGCCCCTTTTAACAGGTCGCGATGACCTCGTCGGACTCCTCGACTAGTGTAAGGGTCGTTTCTCCCTCGGAGTCGGGGGAGTTGAGTCATAGTAGTCCCGGGGTTAGTTCCTCGGGAGCGTCTTCCGGGCCCCCGTCGCCTGTCGACGCGCGGGTTCAGAGGGACTTGGAGGTCATGATGTCACATCATGACCTTGACTCGGCAGTGACCGAGGGGTCACTTGCCGCGATCAGGGCACGGTACAGCATCTCGGCTGAATACGGGTTGTAAGTTCCAGAGCCGGGGCAACGTCCTTATAGCTTGAACGTCCCTGGCATGTGCATCTCGGTAGATGCCCTGGAAGCCGGCCTTCGGTTTCCTTTGCACCATCTGATCGAGGAGTGCCTGAAGCGGTGGAGAATTTCTCCGAGCCAGGTAGCGCCCAACTCGTGGCGTTACCTAGTGGTTTTTTTAGGTGAGTGCCGAGGAGCGGGAATTATCCCGACTCGGGACTTGTTCATGGCGTGTTTTCGCCTGTGTAAGAGTCGGGGCGGTTACTACCTCACCGCCCGAGTTGGTTTTAGGGTTAGCGGGGCCCCTTCCAGTAATAAGGGTTGGAAGTCCCGCTACCTTTATGTCAGTGGTCTGGGTTGGGGATTTGGGTTCAGCTGGTCGGCTCATCCGATTGGCAACGCCCCCCCTTATCTGTCCGAGGAGGAGACCGTCCTGGTCGGTCGACTGAAGGGGATCCTCTCCTCTTCTTGTGCGATCAAGGAGATGACCGAGCTTTGGCTCGTTGAGGCGGGTTTGAGTCCGGCCTCTAAGGGTACTAGCATTTTATTTTGTTCAAGCTTCACTAATCTTTTACTGACCTGTAAGTTGTGATGCAGACCGGATGGATCTCGGGGATCTTCGCGGGATGCCGAGAGTAGCTGGGGGACGGCCCCCTCCGAGCCGCCCCTCTGCCCGTGAGGCCAGTGCATCCCCAGCTCGGGAGGCTCCGAGGGCGTCAACGAAAAGACCAGCTCCCCCCCGACTGAACGGGCCGATGCGACGGGAAAATCCGTCAAGAAATAAAGGTGCTGTCGAGGAAGCACAAGTCCCCGGTCGGCGAAGGTGGTTCCCGACCCCGCTCCAAGGGTAAGGAGCCAGCCGCGTCGCCCGCGAGGCCGGAAGCACCCGGCGAGTCTGAGGAGGGGGCTGCTTCTCCGGTTCATGAGCGCCTGAGGTCCATGAAGGACCTCTTCAGGACAAAGGTCTACAAGGGAGACCAGGGCTACTATGCCCTGATGATGTCCGACCTGGGGCACCAAGACCCCGAGAAGGAGCTATAGGCTCGGTGGGCGGGACTGAGGAACTCGACGAAGGTATGGCACACTTCGTTAGCCGCCGAGGAATATGAAAGGGGGATTCTCCACCCCCAATTGGCGCGGGAGCTGTACACGCTCCCTTCGGAGGTTTTGATGGCCCGAGCCACCAAAGAGCTCGTCCTGGTAAGTCTGCCGACCTGCGAGTTCGTTTTCCTTTTTCCCTCTCTTTTTTCTTTTTCTTTCTAACAGAGTCCTTCCGTGCAGAGCCAACACCTTCAAATGGTGTTGATCGACCGGGTCCATGATGCTGGTCGGTTGATCACCTTCATGGACCATCGAGTCAAGCAGCAGCAAGAGGAGCTCGACGTCCTGAAGTCCAAAGGCGGGCCCGAGACGGTTGCCGAGGCCGAGGAGCGGGCGTCGAGGCTGAAGGAGGAGCTCGAGAAAGTCAAGACTGAAAAAGCAGAGGAGCTCCTCAGGCATGAGGCCTCGAAAAGGGAGCTGAGGGGCCATCTGGGTGATGCCCAGCATCTGCTGAAAGAGGCCCGGGCCAGGGCCAGGAGGATGGACGATGAGCTGCTGCAATCCGTGAAGGATCTGGAGCATGCCCAAGCTGAGTTGCCAATAACTGCTGTCACGGAATACAAGGGGTCCCTCGGCTTCAAAGAGGGCTTAAAACGGATGGGACGGGTCACTTACGAGTATGGATATCGAGTGGCACGGGCTCGCTTTCGTGCCCGCCACCCCGATGCCGACGTCGAAGAGGATCCGTTCACCATTTACCCCAAGGACGACTCAGTACCAATGGAGCGTCAGCAGGATTTTGATGACTCGGCGCCTCCCGAGTCTTGATTTTGTTCTCCACTTAGTTTTTATTTCTTCTGAAACTTGTAACTCAGGTCAGGTAGCCCTTAGATCGGCCCTGTCCTGTTTTGTACTTTTCCTTTTTCTTTTGAAGCTTGTAACTCGGGTCAGGTAGCCCTCAGATCGGCCCTGACCTGTTTTGTATTTGCCACAAGTTAATACAAGCCATGACGTTTTGGTGTCATCGTTGCATTTTAATTCGGTATGAGTTGTAATACATGGTCACACGTAAAACTTTCGCAAGTTCGTGATGTGCCAGGTTCTCGGCAATGCCCGACCTTCCATGGTCGCCAGTGTATAAGTCCCCTCTCGGATAGTATCTGCGACCCGGTAGGGACCCTCCCAGTTTGGGGCCAGCTTACCACGGGATCGAGTCGGATCACTGACCTCGATTTTCCGGAGGACCAGGTCGCCCGTCCCGACGTGCTGTGGACGTAAACGTCGGTTGTAGATTTTTGCGACAACCCTCCTGTAGGCCAGTGCTCTGAGATGAGCATCGGCCCGTCTTTCCTCCAATAGGTCGAGGTTCCTGCGGAGCTGCTGATCGGACTCCTCCTGACTTTGGGTCTGAATTCGGAGGGTCGGGGAAAACCACCTCGGGGGGCAGCACGGCTTCCGTTCCGAATGCCAAGCTGTAAGGTGATTCGCCCGTCGGGGTTTTAGGGGTCGTTCTCAACGCCCATAGGACACACGGGAGCTCCTCTACCCAAGAAGTTGTGGCGTTTGAGACCCTCTTTTTCAATCCTTCAAGGATGGCTCGGTTTGTTACCTCGGCCAGGCCGTTAGCTTGGGGATGGGCAACCGAGCTGAACTTTAATTGGATGCGATAGCTCTGGCAGAACGCTTTGAACTTTGCGTTGTTGAACTGTGTACCGTTGTCGGTGATGATCGCCCTCGGGAGGCCGAACCTGGTTATGATGTTCTTCCATACGAACCCTTCGACTTGCTTTTCGGTGATGGAAGCCAGCGGCTCGGCTTCGAGCCACTTGGTGAAATAGTCGACGCCGACTATCAAGAACCTTCTCTGTCCCGAAGCTGGGAGGAAGGGGCCGAGGAGGTTCATCCCCCATTGGGCGAAGGGCCATGCGCAGTCGGCCGTTGAAAGTGGTACCATTGGTCTATGTTGGAGTCGGGCGTGCTTTTGGCATGGCTCGCAGCTTCGAACATAAGCTTGGGCATCCCTTCGTAGAGTGGGCCAATAATAACCCTGCCTGAGGACCATGTGTGCCAGGGTGCGTGCGCCGACATGGTCTCCACATATTCCCTCGTGGATCTCGGCTAAGGTGGTCTGTGCCTCGGTCGGGTTCAAACAGCGAAGCAGGGGTCGGCTGAAGCCTCGCCGGTAGAGGTGGCCATTGATGACGCAGTACCATGATTCCGCCCTTCTGACTCTTCGGGCGGCCGCCTTATCCTCAGGGAGGACTCCCGCTTGTTTGAAGCGGAGGATCTCGTTGGTCCAGCCTCCGTCTTCTTGACCGACAGTCATGATGGTCGGGCCAATGGATGGCCCGACGGTCCTTACCATTGCTCCGGTTGGCGTGTCGGTCGCGCGGGAGGAAACCAATTTGGCCAAGGCATCTGCCTACGTGTTCTCGTTGCGGGGCACCTTGGTGATGGTACACCTTTGAAACCGCGTCACCGCCAGCCGCACCTCGGTAAGGTATTTGATCATCGCCGTTTCCCGGGTTTCAAACGTGCCATTAACTTGGCCGGCGACGAGTAGGGAGTCGGTGAACACCTCTATGTCTTTTGCCCCTAGATCGGCTGCGACCTTGAGGCCGAACAGGAGCGCTTCATATTCGGCTTCGTTGTTTGTGGCCCTGAACCCTAGTCGCAAGGCATGTTCGTAAACGTGGCCGGAGGGGCCTTTGAGCACCAAGCCGACTCCTCCTCTTTCCGAGTTGGCTGACCCATCGATATGTAAGGTCCATCCGGGGGGCGAACTTTGAAGAACTGGTGGCGGCATGAGCTCCGACAGGAAATCCGCGAGCACTTGGCATTTGATCGCCTTTCTTGGCTCGTACTCAATATCGAATTCCCCTAATTCTACCGACCACTTCAGCATCCGACCTGCGACATCAAACTTGGAAAGGATCTGGCGTAGGGGTTGGTCGGTTATTACTTTGATGGGGTGTGTCTGGAAATATGGCCTTAGTTTTCTGGAAGCCAGGATCAGCGCCAAAGCTATCCTCTCTATGGGGGCATATCGAAGCTCAGGACCTGCCAAAACGTGGCTGGTGTAGTAGACCGGCCTTTCCCCGGCTTTGTCAAGCGTTACCAGGACCGAGCTAACTGCTAGATCAGTCGCAGCGAGGTATAGGCCGAGGGGCTCGCCATCTTTCATCGAAGCTAGCTGCGGCAGGTCCTCGATGTGACTTTTGAGTTGGTGGAAGGCCTCCTCGCACTCGGGGGTCCATTTGAAATCCTTTGCCGACTTTAATGTGCGAAAAAAGGCTGAGCTCTTGTCTCCGGCCCGGGAAATGAAGCGGCTCAGGGCCGCTATCCTTCCCGCAAGCCGTTGTACCTCCTTTATGGTCTTAGGGGACTGCATCTCCTGTATGGCTTTGATTTTGTCGGGGTTGGCATCGATTCCTCGTTGATGCACTATGAAGCCTAGGAACTTCCCGGCCGTGATGCCGAAGGTGCACTTCGCCGGGTTGAGGCGCATCCTGTATTTCCTCAACGTGCGGAATGTTTCCTCCAGGTCGGAGAGATGGGTCTCGGCACGTCGGCTTTTGACTATCATGTCGTCGACATATATTTCCATGTTCCTTCCGACCTGGTCCTTGAACATTCGATTTACGAGGCGCTGGTAAGTCGCGCCGGCATTCTTCAATCCGAACGGCATCACCTTGTAGCAGTATGTCCCATTGTGCGTGATAAATACCGTGTTTCTTTTGTCTCTTGGGGCCATTTGGATCTGGTTGTATCCCGAGAAGGCATCCATAAACGAGAGCAGCTGATGCCCGGACGTGGCGTCCACAAGTTGGTCGATGCGGGGAAGCGGGTAGCAGTCCTTCGGGCAAGCCCGGTTGAGATCAGTATAATCAACACACATCCGCCAACTTCCATTTGCCTTTTTAACGAGTACAACATTGGACAGCCAGGTCGGGTACTTTACTTCTTCGACGAGCTGTGCATCCAACAGGCGAGTGACCTCATCTTCTATGGCCTTCTGGCGATCCGAAGCAAATTTTCGCGGGCGCTGCTTCACCGGCCGGGCGTTGGGGGAGATGTTTAAGTAGTGTTGGGCAATCTCTGGGTCGACCCCTGGCATGTCGTTCGGGGTCCATGCGAAAACGTCGTCGTTCCTCCTCAGGAAGTCTATAAGCTGAACTTGTTGATTCTCCGTAAGCTCCGACCCGACCTTTATCAGCTTGCCTATGCGGCTCGAGTCCAAAGGTAGCTCGAGAATTTTCTCCGCGGAGTGGGCGTCCCGGGCGTCTTCCATCGGGTCTGGAGGCGTGGCGTCGATCGGTTCGGCTCTTGGTTTCTTGCACAGCGTTGTCGCCGTCAAGTAGCATTGTCTGGACTCCTTCGGGTCGCTCCTGACCTCACCGACCCCGGCTCGAGTTGGAAACTTCAAGATCCGGTGGTACGTTGAGACGACCGCCCTGAGCCGATTCAGGGTCGGGCGCCCGATGATGGCGTTGTATGCGGATGGGAGCCTGACCACCATGAATGATACCATCAGCGTCTTCATCCTCGGCTCTCCCCCGAACGTGACAGGGATTGTAGTCGTTCCCATGGGGGAAATGGAATCCCCAGTGAACCCTGTCAAGGTAGATGTTAGGGGGGTGAGGTCTAGGTCGGTCAGTCCCAACCGTTGGAAGGCGTCGAAATATAAAATGTCGGCCGAACTTCCCGTGTCGATCATAACCCGCTTGACGTAGGCGTTTGCCATGCGGATCGAGATTACCAGCGCGTCATCGTGGGATGAATGCCCCTCGTCTTGCGACCTGAACGTGACGTCGAGTTCTTCGTGATGTAGCGGCCTCTTCTCGGCCTCGGATCGCGCATATGCTTTGCGCGCCGACGAGCTGTTGCCGCCTGATGCTGGGCCGCCGAAGATGACGTCGATCTGTTTTTCGACCGGGCCTTGCGGTCGGGGGGACTGGTCTCGGGATGGCCGACCGTCCGAGAGAGGGGGCTGCTCGCGGACGTATCGCCGCAGATGACCGCGCCGGATAAGGTCCTCAATCTAGTACCGGAGGTCGCGGCATTCCTCGGTGTCGTGACCATATTCTCGATGGAACCGGCAGTACCTCCTCTTGTCACGCCGCTCGGGGTGTGACTTCATCGGGCTTGGCGCCTTCAAGAGTCCCTTCTCCCGTATTTGGAAAAAGATCTCCGTTCGGGTTGAGTTGAGAGGAATCGGAGGAGGTCTGGTCGGCAGCAGGCCCGACCTGTCCTCCCTTTTCTTGGGAGGCGGGGCTGGATGCCCACGAGACTGTTCGCCCCGAGGGTGCTTCGTCTCGTCCCGCTTGCCGGCTATTAGGGCCTCGGCCGCCACATACTGGTGTGCCCGTTGCAGCATCTCGGGCAGAGTTGTCGGTGGTCGCTCGATCAGCGACCAAAAGAACCTTGACGGCTTCAGCCCCGTCAGAAATACTTGAATGGTCAGGGACGGAACGAGGTCTGGAATGCCCTGTACTTGTGATGTAAACCTTCTTACGAACTGGGAGAGGGGCTCGTCGCTCCCTTGGGCCATCCCGAGGAGCGAGGCTGTGGTGGGCCTTGGGCACGCGCTTGCCAAAAAATTCGACTCGAATTCCTTTGCTAACACGTCAAACGACGGTATGGATGCGGGTTTTAGCCGAGCATACCAGGTTCTGGCCGATCCTCTGAGGGTGGTCGGGAAGGCTCGACACATCAGTGCCTCCGAAGTGTCGTAAAGGGCCATCTGGGCACGGAATGTAGCGACATGCTCTATTGGGTCTCCACTGCCGTCATAGGGCTCGAGGGCTGGTAGCCTGAAGGTTGGCGGCAGGGGCCTTGAGTGTATCTCGGGGGTGAACGGGGAGCCTCCTTTAGAGTTCTCCCCGGCCTCGTCTTTCGATCTGAAGACCTCTTTCTGAACCTCGTCAAGTCGCTGATGGACTCGGCGGACCTGCTCCCTCAGAGAGTCGGTGGAGTCGGTCGACAGAATGTCGGGATCAGGTTCAGTCGGTGCTGGGTTGTGAGATCAGCTTTGGGATCGGGTTGGTGTCGATGTCGGCGAAGCCGGGACCCGAGGTGGTGGGGCCTCGATCACCCGGGGTGGTGGCACCTCGGTGACTGGCGGGATTCCCCGGCCTAGGGCCGTTGGTGACTCCGCTCGCGGAGGCGCTGATTGATGCGCCGCCGAATGCAACAGTTGTGGCAGGTACGGGATTATAGTCTGCACCATCCCTGCTAGTGCTTGGACTTGGCTGGTGAGGCCGAGAAAAGCCTCTGCAGTGACCATGGGAGGCGCAGGATTTGACGCGGGTGATGGGAACCCGGGGTCAGTCATCATCCTCCAAAAACGGTTGGGGGTCGGCATGGGGGCCGGGGCTTCCTCCGCCGATCGACGGTGATCAGATTCCGTCCGGCGCTCTGTGCCCGAGTCAGCGAGTGGGCGTTCTGACGACATGGGCCCTCCTTCTAGCGCCAAAAATGATAGGGACGAGTTTGGTGCTGGCCTAGTGGACGCGTCCCGTCTTCAAATATGCTGAGCAAGCCTTTGCTGGTCCAGGCCCGTGTGCGCTAGGCCGCCCGCTTCACAATCTCTTCGGTACAGAGTGGAGCTGGTCCGGATGAGCGGTGATTCAGGGGTCGACTCGGGAGTTCTGATGCTGGAGTGGCGAAGCCCGGGTGAAGAAGAGGTCGTCCTGTTGGGGTCTGCTGCTGGTTCCTGCAAGGAGGTCGGGTCGGGTAGGTTCCCGACGTGACCCCTCCGACGATCAAGTCAATTTTATTATCTTTTTGCGATCCCCCTGCCCCGTGGAGGTGCAGGAGCTTTTATAGTGGGTGCTATAGGTTGTTCGTACCTGATGACCTTACCGCATTCATGACTCACCATGCTGTCGCACCCCTTACCATGCCGTCGTGCTTCTCGCCATGCCTGGCGTACGGGAGGCGAGGCGTGCGCTTGCAGGTGGGGAGATGCCGACCTTACCTGTGTCAGGTCGGCTGTACGACACCTGACGTTCTTCGTACAACCGGTCGACCAGTCACGTCGAGTTGGTCACGTCAGCAGCCCAGGTGTCCGAGGGCGTGATGACTTGGCAGCCAGGTCGGCATATGTCATATCAATAATCATGCATAAAAAAAAATTAAAAAAAAAAATTCGAGCAATATAAACTATCAAAGAGGGAGCGTCGTATGGAAAGAGATGAGAAGTGCAGAACCCAAAAGTCGCCGATCGCTAAATAAGAATGATTACTGACAAAGTAAGTTGGTATGCAATGCACAACTGCACGTTTGGGTATCGATTCCCTCTCCTTCTGCTTGTACAACAGTGGTATAATGATATCATTACGATCGTCGTGAATGGTAATGCCGTGAACATACCAAGTGTAAATGACTATCTAATGCTCGTCATGGACGAGGCGGGTGGGTATGCACAAGGGAACGGCACCGGCATGCTTTGGAGCATCACCTCCTAATGTGACAGACAGTATGATGATCTCCAATAAAGTGCTGCTGTCTGCAACTCTATCTCTCTCTCTCTCTCTCTCCAAATGGAGCTAACGGAGGGAGAAAAGAAAGGAAGGAGGGCTGAAGGAGTTGGATTACGCAGAGGGATCTTAGCTAATCATCCCATAATTTCTGAAGAAGAAATGACTAAATATCGATCTGCTTAATGTAGAACGAATTAGTCAAACAACCAGGTTTAGATCCTTTCAAGTATTGCACTGTGCTATACTCGTCATCGAGGCGTTGGCCGCAGGCACTCCGTTCATGTCCATTAGCTGATTGGTTGGCTGCCGGCGTTCTTGGGTGAGAAGGGTCACGGCTTGCCGAGGCATCTCAACAGGCGTTGGAGGGGTTGTCGGCTGCTCAGATACACACTCAGCCGACTGAGGGACGAGGGGATGGATGATACACTTTAGCATCCATTGGTGGGCTTATTTATACTACACATTCGGCCACAGCTCTCTCATTATTATTTTAAAAAATTAATAATATGGTATTGATTTATGATTTATCATCGATTTTAACTCAATTTTTACTTAATTTTTTTTTTATATAATAAGTTCTACGATCATAATCTTACTAATCTATCATTTATCTTCTCTATGATAATTTTTTGATATTACTTACTCGGTGAGATTTTGGTCTTTTCCTTGAGATCCATTTATGTTGATGATGAACCAATATCCATGTTCTCGATGTTATTATGATTCTCTAGTTATTTTGGAGAAGTTTTATTGTAAATCTATTATCATTATTGGTGATTGTGGAGATTTGGGTGGACTAAAGTTCTATAATTTTTCTTGTATTAGATTGTTCACGTTAAAAATTTGGTGTCTCGCTTTGTGATCAATTTATTATTCTATTATTTATTTTATTCTGGTTAATATTTGATTTTGATCAATTTATTATTCTATTATTTATCTTATTCTGGTTAATATTTGATTTTGATAATAAGTTGATATTTTAGTGATAAACCAATGTTGATACACCAAGAGGGAAAAAAATTATTCTGCTTTAATAATTTTTCCTAATGCTTTTGAACTTGTTGAGTGAGATTAGCCTTATCACCACAATGGTGGGAGGTCATTCTCAATAAAAAAAATTGGGGTTATTGAACGATCATCTATATCGAGGCTAAGAATAATAATATCGATTGTTACTCGTCATAAGTTAAGATGTTACATGTTGGGGATAAAATATCATCGCTATAACATTTGTTGAATGATGAATAGACAAAATGATGTTATTGTAATATAGGTCATTATGTCTAATGTCAAAATGATGTGAGAGATGTATGTGATGTTTGGATCATCCCGACTTAATTTAAATTCACATGCATAAGAAACCTAGGTGGAGCTAAAAAAATCTCGGATGTTTAATCGAATGTCAATCTACGTAAAAATCAAGATTGAATGGGGTTTCCGACAATGTCTCTAATGCTAAATTAAATCTGAATATGAGAGTTTTGAGTAAAATAGTAATTGATATCGATTAATATAATTTAATAAAATTTTACAATTGATTTAATGAGAATGAATATTTTATGATATAAGTAAAATACTTTTTTTATATAAAAAAAATTATATTAGATGGATGTCTATATGTCTCGATCATTAATCAAATCATCGACCATCTCGATTTAATTAGGCTGTTCTTTGCCGGAAAGGTTATCACAAGACACACGGATTCATAAAGAAGAAGAAGAAGAGATGGAGAAGTAGCGCCACCGACACTTTGACAGAGAAAGTATCGAGCACAGATAAAACTCTTGGAAGCCAAGCAATGACTAATCTCTCTCTCTCTCTCTTCTTCGTTTCTGGCACACAGTCGTCGTCGTCGTCGTCGTCGTCGGTGAAGCCATGGACGAGTCAGCCCTTTCATGTCCACGAGTTTAAATTGGATCCCAGCGGAGAATTGGTATGCACATCGAGTGGACTGGTCGAGATTTAAAGCCTAAACTCATTTCTCATGTGGTGAGCGATCAAACTAAAGTGCGACCGATCAAACCATGGAAAGTTGAAGAAGAAGAAGAAGGAGAGTTTGTGTCAACCGGTTTGGGCTTTGACCCACATTCTACTACATGTATAATAGATCGTATACAAACAATCGCGATAGTACAAGTCGTGCAGCTCACTAAGGTTCCCTCCAACTCAGTTGGCTATGATAATGATAGGAGACCTGTCACTAACCCAATTGACATAATACTTGATCGAAGTGGCACAATGTTAACCGAGTTGTCACGACCACAATCAAGCTGGAACGTCCATAAATGAAGAATGTCATGCACGCTATCGCTCCACACTGATCGGATGTATGATGCCTCAGCAGTCGGTAAGATCGTACGTCTACCTTACTCCAGCACGTCGATAATGATAAGGGTCGGAGTACGGACGATAGTCGACTGACGAGTATAAAAATCCATCATGGGAACAGGTTCGAGGGACCTCTCTTTGGCTCCCTCTCTTCCTACTGAGCTTTTAAGGTTATTTTGATCGGACACTGACTTGATTGTTGGAGGGATCACACCGGACGTCTGCCCTGACGAGGCCTTCGTGCATGATCCTTCGGTAGACCCCGAGAAGGAGGAGCCCGAGGCGCGCTCCTGAACAAACCCAACCGAGACGTATTCCCAAGCAGGCCCGACTAACCTATCTCAAGCTTCTCAGTCTCTTCTCGATCGATACAGACGAGCTTGCGCACACGGTCGGAATCAAGCCGTGCTTACTCCTCAGTCACGATATAAAGTTTCACAACATTTTTGACGCTAGAAAAAATGTCTGAACTTCCAACTTCCAAGTGGCATGTTCCTGAGCAGGCCCAGCCGACCTCTCCCGAGCTTCTCAGTCTTTTCTCTACCAATACGGATGATCTTACGCACACGAGCAAAATCAAACCGTACTAACTTCTCGGATACGATGTAAAATTTGACAACAAAGTTTAATATGACTTCTACTCCCACGTTCTCGATTCCGCTATCCATGGTTCTTTCGCGACTACAGTCATAATCTTGTCTTCTGACATGTTCGCATCTCCGTGGCAGTTCTTCGTCGGTGCAGCAAACCTTGGTTGGGCTCGCATCTCTCTCGACCTGAAGTTTTGGACCATGGTTATGCATGTCGATAAGATTCGTCGTCTACAGTGATGGGGTATAAATAGCATGAGGGGTTGAGAGTCTCCTCTAAGCAAACATTCATGAAGTTAATCTGTTATTGTATCCAGTAAGAGATGAATACTTACGTCAATAGAATCTGAAAAGAAAGTATTATGATGTGGAATGCCTCCCTAATCATAAATAACCCGAGGAGGATCAATTGTAAAAGTTAATTTATATAGATGGATGGACACAGTTGAAATCCATAATTCATGAATCTAATTTAGGCATCCAATGGACTATGCCATCAATCTTTCTAGCATTGGTCTTAGGCTTCGTTTGAAAATATATTTATATTTTTAATGTATAATTGGATAAACAAGCTCGAATACTTTGAGTGTTTGGTCAAATGATGGATGAAACTGTGTTTTCAATATACATCGACATAAGTATTATTTTATAAAATTATATTTCGAAAAATATAATTGTTTTAATTATATAAAGTTAATAATACTTACTTATTATAATAAAATATAGCACTTGAGTGTTTGAACATTTCAATGCAACATCCAAGCTCAATAAGATTTGAAAAAAAAAGTTATCAAACATTAATTCATATTTAAAATATGTATTGGCCCTCAGTGCACATTTCAAATATTTTCTCAAATACACTCTTAATAATACAGTAAAGACTTCTTAATCCCACATCAAACGATCAACCAAATTTCCGAACATAAGTTGAAAATGAACGTTGGTCAACTCCATATAAAGTCGATCACCAACATGAATGATCTAAATTAGTAAAATAAAATTAAAAAAACCCCATCATGATTAGAATATTCGAGATGTGTTACACACCATACAAAAAATTATTCAAAGTAATTATTGTACAATAAAAAAAACATTCAATTGGAAAAATAAAAAAAAGCTTTTTGATTTTTAGAAAAATATTAAGTCTTTTAAGCATGTCATCTTTCTTTCAGGTCCAACAAAAAAAAAAAAAAATACAACCGCAATTAGAAAAGTTGTTAAGTGTAAATTATATATCCACTGCAAGTCCACACCGGGAAAGAAGGAAATAGGCAAAGACTTGTTCATAATAGAGAAGTAAAACTCAAAACAACTTGTGAAGTCTTTCCTTTTTCTCTTTGCCTCGTGATGGGTGGGGGCTTTGAGCCTTAAAGGTGAAACCATAGGGCTGGCGATTCCTAAACACCCCCATTGACGACGTTTCCAATGTTCTTTGTCAACAAAATAGCGACATGAAAGAAAATATTATCTTCATTTATCAATTCAAAACCAACCTATACTATTCCATACCATGGCTTTCGATGTCTGCCATCTCCGGGCATGTGAAGAGGAGAAAGCGAACCTGCAGGAGAAGCAAATTGCTCGTGTTGCATGCACCACATGGACATTGCTTCTGTGACGCTATGGATGCACTCGGTGCTCCCATCGATTCCCACAGTTTTCTTTCTTCGTCAAGCTTAAGACTGTGGTGGCGTGCGTCCAATGTTGTTTCCAAGAACCTATCTATACATTCGTTTTCCATTATGGAAACGGATGGAGGTCGACCACAAGCAGCATGAGATGGAAAGCAACGGAGCCACGAGTTTAGTTCATTTGGTTGCAAGATCGGACAAGTCCAGGACTAATTGGGAAGCATACGAGTCATGGTGTTCTTCTGTGAATGAGAAGAAGCCACATGAGTGATTGCCGATGATGAACTCTACCAACAGTTTATGCAGAAGATACGAACCCTCATGACTGCACTTGATCTCTTCATCCCTTCTTTACGCTTCCCTGTCGACTTTATCTACTTGTTTTTGCAGTCACTTCGTTTCGATCAGCTTCAACATGTAATAGAATATTGTAGCAAAAAAAGAGGGTTTATTTCCATAGGGAATTGTGGTTACTTAGTTGAACGTCTCATGATGATGCATGTAATTCTTCTTCCTTGCAAAATGTAAAAAAATTTTATTCAAACCATGGCATATTTGCAGCATATTTCCATTACAATATATATAGCATCAGTAATTGGTAACAATACATCATGTATAATAATGACCCTTCAGTTTGATGATATGGACCTCAACAGAAAAAGGACAATTGCGTTGGCGCATTTATTGGTATTCAAACAAATGCAGGAAGGCTTTAATTGGCCTGCAATCCTTCGTCTAGGCGTAGTCACACAAGCCATACGTGCAGGTCTTCTTGCACCGGTTGAAGCAGCTCCCACAGTTCTTCTTATCGAACGCCAACCTCACGCACTTCCCACCGCAGCAAGCCCGCGTGAACTTGCACATCTTGCCGCAGTGGCCGCAGTTGAAGGGATCGCTGTCAGTGTCGACGCACTGGTCGCCGCAGCAGCGCCGCTCGCCGTAGCAGACCGTAGGATCGATGCTGCACTTCTTGTTCTTGGGTGCCATCACGGCCAGAAATCGGCTTCTCCGGCCTCCTCCGATGTCTCCCATGGCAGTCGGACAGAGAGCTAAAGCTACGGCGATGGCCACGAGGAGGACGGCAGCTCGCCCCATGGCAGGATGGTAAGGAATACCTGGCAGTGGTCGGGCGCTGCAGAGTGGGAAGGTTTGGGTTGAGAAGCGAACTGGGGGCTTCGAACAACGACGCAGGGATTTATAAGCGATGATCGGAACTCTGTGGCTGGTTGAGTTGCAGTGCAAAAGGCTTAGAGAAGATCGAAAGCAAAGGCGGGAGAGTGGGTTTGAAGGGTTTCGAGTGCAAGCTATGCACTAATAGTCAAACAGCTTTGGGGCCGCGTGTGTGTGTTCTGTCATCACATGCATGCACGTACGCTTGATGACTCGAGAAGAGAACCATGTTATTTTTAGTCAACTAGTGCTGAAGAATGAACGAGATCTGCTTAAGGTGAGTGAGTGTTACGTAGGTGGACGAGATGTGGACATGGCGTTTGGTTCTCGTTTCATGGACCTGTCGGCTCGTTCCGCCGGCCATCGCCATTGCCATCATACGAAAAATATGAATAGCATGCATGTACACGCTTCCGTCCGTGTGTAAAAATAATGTGTATACATATGTAGTAGAAATTGCATGTAACTTTTTTGCCGAGGAATAGTGGAGTTTTTGGCATTGATGGATGGCATACGACTTCCGCCATATCTGTGGATGAACACGATCGTGGAAGGATCGAGTGTATTATTACACCACAAAGTGGGGTTGAATTCCCAAGCATGGCACGATGGTCAAAGAAAGTCTAACTTAGTCGGAGGCATGTTTGGGACAACAACCTGAATTGACATGAAACAGAGATCGAATCATCATTCTCTACATGCTAAGTTGTGTAGGATGTTCCAACGCCTGTTTCCTTCGTTGGTGGGTGGACTAAGACGGGCCTTTGTTGCTTCCTCGATATATGCATATTGCCTGTGATTGAATTATGTTGGCATCAAATGAATTAATGTGATGGTTCTTTAAACTCTAATGCAAAAAACGATATTAGTTTCATTGTGTCGGATAAGAGGGAGTAATGTTTGAAATATTTATGTGGGGTAACGATTAATTTCACTTCCAAAGTGAATAAGATTAAGATTAATCTATACAAATATGATTAATATATTAATATCAATTTTAGTTTAGCATTTTGATCAAACAGAATTAAAAAAAACTAATTAATCTATCAACCTTTAGGGCATGATTTAGATGGAGTCAAATGACGTGTTACTTCAAATACATATTTCTATCGATGATTTGGATCATCAGAATTGAGTCATGATAGTATTCATATATGGTTAATGATTCAAAAAGTCGACATCACTTGACCCATAATCTATAAAACTAAGTTTTTGAGTTACATTTATGTTTTACCTAATATATATAAATTCTTAGCAATATGTATAAATATCATGACGGCAAATGGGGTTAAGAGGAGTTGGCTACTTGGAGAAAGATGAGTGCCATGATTCGTGAATGCTTTGGTAGCACTGCCTTACTTAAGTCTACTCTCAATTGCTTCACAATCATAATTTTGGAAATTAAGCGATTTAAAAACATATATTGACGACGATAATGTTATGCTCGATAGACCAAAAACAAACACTTGTCCATATTGCGAATTTATATTAATTAATCAGCCACAGCCTTGTGATTAACGAGGTTATTTCCCCAAAGCTCAAAGATGGAATCGCGGGTTAAGCGCTTTGTCTCACACCACACGACACAACGCGACAGTGGAGGGGTTATGGACTTTTTGGCATTCGCCTATATCTTATATCCGATTGTATTTTGTTTTTTAAACCATCTGAGATAAAATTGATAAAAATCTTTCGTACATAAATTATAATATAAAAGAAAGTTAAGTTGACGTATAGGCATTGATCCCGACTAAGAAAATTCAAGTTTTTTTTTGCATTCGAGGGATGTTAGATTCCAATAGGTATATGTTGTTCGTGCTTGTGATGGTGCACATAACCGATGCTTTGTGGTTCAGTTGATCCAATCGTAACTCTCGCTCCATTTCCGTAAGGTTTCGTCCACATCTATCTCGATCTCAAAACATATAATTGCTTACCTCCTATATTTGGGTCACTCGAGCTTGGTCTATGACACAAATAGAGAAGAGATGTTGGAGGTCGAGCGACAATCTACTTTTGACAATGAGTTAAAAAATATTAAGTTTTGGTATTGAGTTATGTTGGTGGACGATTCATCGTGTAAGACCAGCTCATCAAGATGTAAAACTTGGAGAAGGCGTGAGGAGACGGCTCGACTTGGGGTGTCACGATTGTCAAAGGCCCTCTCCCTCGTTTCATGGTCAGGCTCCTGTATGAAAAGACCTCTGTGGTGGGGGTGGCGGGTGGAGTTCCAGCCCTCCCGCCTCCCTCTCTAAGGTCATTATTATACATGTTTGTTTGCGATCGATTGTACCATTTCTCTCGATCTTCATAGTGTCATCTGCTAGAATGTTTAATGCTACTAGTACCACCGATGGTTGTCCGTATCGCGGATGAGTATGTCGAGTGTGGTTCCTGCTCTGCTGTCGTACGATCTTTTCTGATCCTCGAGATTTGATGGGGATTGCACGACGCCCAATGACGCTGTGCATCGGGCTTCTCCCCCTGTTATGGCGCATTGTTCGTGGATATCAGGGGTCTCATCATGTGCCTAATCAATCGGTCTCGCTCCAAGTCGGGTCTGGCCAGGCCACGTCGACCAATCGGGGAGGCCCCCCCCTCCCCGGGAGGAGGCTTTCTCGAGGTTTGACAAAAGCGCGGGGAAGGGTCCTTCGGGTTCGGAGTTCTAATGTGGGAGTGATCTGCATGCCTGTGTGGGGTTGCGTCGTCTGGTTGTCAGTCAGTTCGAAGTTGGTGTGGTCATCATGGAACCATCGGGCTTCAAATGGGAAGCTTTTTGGCGAGGCGAAAAGTTTTCTGGGGGAATGGTCGGGACTGAAAACCCTTGGGCGAGGCTGAGAGCTTGTTTAGAGATTCTCAGGACTGAAAACCCTTGGGCATGGTTGAGAGCTCACTTGGAGATGCTTGGGACTGAAAGCCCTTGGGCGAGGCCAAGAGCTCGCTTGGAGATGCTTGAGATTGAAAGCCCTTGAGCGAGGTCGAAAGCTCGCTTTGAGATGCTAGAGACTAAAAGCCCTTGGGCGAGGTTAAGAGCTCGCTAGGAGATGCTCGGGACTGAAAGCCCTTGAGCGAGGTTGAGATCTCGCTTGGAGATGCTCAGGAAGTCGAGAACGTTATACAACTTGTCTTCTGACAAGAAGATTTTTCCTAAGGATTGATAACGATTCATTCGCCAATCTTGACCCTTCGAAAGATGATGTGTGGCCGACACAGTATCTTATCGAGTGTGGAGTTCGAAGCATCATAATGAGTTGTTCTGCTTTTGTGGGCAAGTGAAGTGCCATTCGGTGCTGGGACGATGTATTAATCCTCTCTGGTTTCTTCTCAGTCTTTTGCTACTCTTTCTGCGGCTTCCATCTCCCATGTTGCATACTGTTGGAGTTGCCTTTGGTGCCGACTGTGCCGACACTTCTTGCCATCAACCCCTTCTTTCTCCCCCGATAGTTTCTCGAATAGGTCGGATGTCTTCCGTCTCCTCTCACTTCAAGTCCCGTTCGGTCAAAATTTCGGCCTTAGGTTTAGGGTTTTAGATCGTCCCTCTAGGGACTCTAGGTCAACCACCATTCATTCATCATCTAGGGGTGTGGCTCTGGTTGAATCTAGGGCCGCAGAGGCCTTAGCGACGATGCAGGCATATTTTGACATAGATTCGACTGTGACAACTCGTCGATCGATCGAGGATAGGAAGAATTACTATATTCCTCTGGAGTATGAACTCCATGTACCCTTCCCGGAGGAGCGTCCCTACGATGCCTTTCTAAGCGATTTTAGTCTATCGACTGACGCCCTCAAAACAGGCTTAAGGTTCCCACTACACCCCATGATTGAGGTATGCCTCAAAAAGTGTCAGATATCTCATTCCCAAATGACACCCAACTCGTGACGCTATCTGGTGACCTTCTTATAAGAATGTTATTGGTCAGGCATAATGGCGACCCGAGACTTGTTCATGGCTTGTTTTCGCTTAAGTCAGGAACAAGTCGGGTATTACTTAATCGCTTGCACCGGATTCCAAGTGAGAGGTGCACCCTCCAGCAACAAAGGCTACATACAAGTCACGCTTTTTCTTTATCTTTTGTCGTCGAGGCTGAGGCTTCTCGACTGAGTTGACATCTTGGATGATAAACAACTCGGTCTCGGCGCTTTCGGTCAGTGAGACCGAGCTGGTCGAGATCCTCCAATAGATTGTTTTTGCTTCCAAGGGGGTGAAGGACATGAACGAGACATGGCTGGCTGAGGCGGTTCCATCGACGACCAACGCGTCTGTCACTGTATACATTGCTAGCTCCATGGATGAGAAGCACCCCAGGGTCGACGAGGGGGAGAGCCTGAAGAAGCGTAGCAAAAAGGCTGCTCTTGAGCAACTTACGAATGCCTCAAGGAGCACCAATATAGTCCTCGTTGACAAGGGGAAAGGGTCGATGGAGATCGAGGAGGCCCCTGAGCGGGGATATACCATCCAGGACTTGTGTGAGGTGGAGGACCGGGTGGAGGTGGATAAGTATTTCGCCTCCATCATACCTAGTCAGCCGGTCCCACTCCAGATCAATTCTAACCAGGCCATGTCGACCAATCAGGGAGGGGGTCCATTATTATTATATTAGATAACTAAGCCGGGTATCTAACTTCTATAATGAACCAGCCTCTAACAGTCGATCTACTTCTTCGATAGACTTCTGTAGGTCAAGGGCGAACTTCCTAGGCCTCTGTTACATCGGGCGAGTCCTGGGCCAGTGCTCAATCGGTGCTTGGCAATTTTCGAGTGTATGATTGACATGTTGCTTGGTGACCAGGTGAAGACATCCGTATTGCGACCGAGGAAGTCTATGAGTTGGATGCGTCGGTCCTCGTGGAGAGCCAACCTGACTCACACCATCCTCTTCGGATGATCTTTCTCCATGGGTTCTTCCAGTATCGGCTCGGTGGGCTCGGGCTTGCAAGGCTCTCGAGGGTCGGGGATCATAGTCTCCCTCTTGCCTTTTTTGGGAATGGTTATTGTCGCCAAATAGCATCGTCTCAACTCCCGTGTGTCATTCCTGACTTCCCCAGGCTCAGCGCTGGTCGGGAACTTCATGTTGTGGTGATATGTAGAAATGATCACCCTTAGTTTGTTGAGAGTCGGTCGCCCGATGATCACATTATATGTCGAGGGGAGCTCAACCACCATGAAAGTCATGGGGAGGGTTCTGATGTCTGCTGAAGTTAAAGTCATGGTCATAAGATCTCGATTAGTCATGCTGAGCTTTATAAAAGTGTCAAAGTATAGTATGTCGACAGAGCTCCCTATATCTATCATGATGCACTTGATGCAGGCGTTTGCAATGCGGGCCGTGATCACCATGACATCGTCGTGGTCTGAGTATTTACCCTCGGATTCGAATGTGATCTTAGGATCGCACTGTGCTTGGGGTCTCTTCTGGACTTTTGCATGGGCATAAGCTTTCCTTACCGAGGAGCTGTCGCCACCCCGGTCGGGCCGCCAACTATGACATCTATTTGCCTCTCTACAGGGCCTTTTGGATGGAGAGATGGCTCATGCGGCTTTATCACAAACCGTCGAGGAGGCCCCGACGTATGAGGTCTTCAATCTGGTTCTTTAAGTCGTAGCATTCCTCGGTGTTGTGTTCGTAGTCGCGATGAAAGTAGCAATAGCGCCCACAGTCATGCCCCTGAGTCCTTATCGGATTAGGGGCTTTGGGAAGCCCTTTCTCCCAGATATGGAGGAAGATCTCGATTTGGGTAGAGTTGAGCGGGGTGTTGGGAAGCCAGGGGATGGCCTGCTTGGTTCTTTCTGTCCTTTTCCTTGAGAGTGCGGGCGGTGGCCCCCCAGGAGGATTCTGCATGTGGCGCTTCTGATCTTTGTGCTTCTCCACTCCCAGGGCTTCGGTGGCTGTGTATTGGTCGATCATTTGCAGCATTTCTGGCACAATCGTTGAGGGTCGCTCCATGAGAGCGACCAAAAGAGCTATGAAGGCCTGATTTCGACCATGAATGCTTGGATAACCAACGACGGGTGTACGTCGGAGATGGCCCTGATCTCTCTTATGAAATGGGCATGGTATGGGCCAAGGGGCTTGTCTTCCTTTTGCTTCATCCCAAGGAGAGACATGGCGGTTGGTTTTGGCTAGGCGCTAGCGAGGAAGTTGGCTTCAAACTCTCTTGCGAACTTGTCGAAAGAGTGGATGAAAGCGAGTGGTAGTTGATTGTACCATCCTCGGGCGACCTCGCGCATAGTTATTGGGAAAGCCCAACACATTATGGCGTCTGACATGCTGTACAGGGCCATCTGCACCCTGAATGCAGCGACATGCTCCATTGGGTTGGAGCCACCATCATATGCTTCTAGCACCGGGAGACAGAAATGTTGCGAGATGGGCGTGTCTTGAATTTCTTGAATGATGGGAGAGCCACAGATGGAGCTCTCACCATGCTCAGCCTTCATTTGGATGGTCTTGTGAACATCGTTTTGCTTCTGATTCATGAGATGCAGCCGTGCCCTCAGGAAATTGGTGGAGTCCAAAGAGAGTTATCAGGGTCTAGCAAGCTATGGATTGATATGCTTAGTGTGGATGTCGGGTGCCTAACCGAGTCGCCCAAAGGGTCCCGATCAAACTCCGACAGGAACCGAGGTAGGTCATCGATAGGTTGCGTCAGCAAGGGTTATCCTTCTGGTGGCAGCGTTGCCCCCTGCTTAGGCTATGGGCCCCACATGGGGCTGTGAACCACGCTATTAGGCAAGCTGTGAAATGTACAGGATGATTGCTTGGAGCATTCATGCTATGGCCTAGACCTGGTTGATAAGCCCTTGAGAAGCCTCGGGAGTTACCGTCGAGACCCCAAGATTAAGTGGGGATGGAGTTAGTTTAGGGTCATTGAATAGGTGCCATTATCATCCTAGAGTGTGGGAAGGTGGGTTCCCGTCTCCGAACAGGGGGAGCGGAGGTGGAGGCTGTGGGGCTAACTCAAAAATCTGTTGCGTCACGACGGGGGCGTCTTCCCCGAGATTGTCGGGTTCTGAGCATTCCTGCAACATCAGGCCCTCCTTCTAGCACCAAAAATATTATTGGTTAATTCATCAGGCTTAAGGAGTCAACACGATGTGGTTCAGCCTGCACGCGCAAGTCCAGGTTAGCAAGGTGCGGAACTTGGAGAAGGCATGAGGAGACGGCTCGACTCGGAGCGTCACGACGGTCAATGGCCCTCTCCCTCGTTTCCTGGTCTGGCTCCTGCAAGAAAAGGCCTTCGCTGGGGGTAGAACCTCCCAACGAGGTCCCTCCGATGGCTAAGTTAGCACTAGGAATGAGTATGTCTTCAGCACTTGCCTCCGACATCGAAGCTTTTTTTGGTATTGCAAGAGTGGAGTTATAGCCCTCCTACCTCCTCCGAGGTCATTTTTATACCTGTTCATTGGCGATCGATTGTACATTTTCCCTCGATCTTTGCAGTATCCTCTGCTAGGATGTTTAATACTACCGACACTGTCGACAATTGTCTGTATCACGGATGAGTATGTCGCGTGTGGTTCCTGCTATGTTGTCGTACAATCTTTTCTGAACCCCGAGATTTGATGGAGATTGCGTGGTGCCCGATGATGTTGTGCATCGGGCTTCTCCCCTTATCGTGGCACATTGTTCATGGGTGTCAAGAGTCTCATCACGTGTCTAGTCAGTCGATCTCGCTCCAGGTCGGGTCTGATCAGGTCACGTCGACCAATCGAGGAGGAGGCTCATTATTACCCCTATCAAGTTTGGAGCACAAGAGAGAAGAAAAAAAAGTAAAAATATTTTTTTCTTTAATTACCTCTTATGGGAGTAGTTTTCTTTTGGAGGATAAGACTCTTAGACTCACTTCAATAAACTTCTTATTAGTTATCCCCCGAAATAAAAATAATATAAATTTATTATGAAAAAAATAGATTTTCGACTAATTACTCTCCTAATCAATCCATTGATCTCTTTGGGTTCCCTGTATAAGAAAGATTTATTGATTTTTTTCTTTTCATTCTCAATATGAATTTTTTATACGAGATGATGAAGACGAGTATACTAGGAAAATTATGACATAAGTTGAGTACTTCCAAAAATAAATAGTGAATCTCAGTTTATTGTGATGGTGGATATTTAAATCTTAACTTATGGTAGCCAGCTATATCTGTAGTAAAAAAAATGATGATTAATATTTTTCAAAAAAATAACGATGACATAATTTTCTTATTGTAATATTTATGTATGTCATAAATGCACAAGTTAGATCCTACCAAAATGTTATAGTGTATACAAGATGGTAATGCTATTGAGAAGCAGTTGAGGTTGATACATGTAACCATCTTACCATCTTTATGTAACAAAACGAGATCTACTTCTAAAATACCGATATAAGAATTAAATTAAATTTTATTAACTATCCATCTCGGTTTGATACATATATAATTGTGCCTAAGCGGATCAAATTTAGAATGAATACTAATTCAAATATAGATCGTATAATGACCATAAAAATAATAAATAAACTAACTCAAGCATATTTAATGACTTTTACATTTAAGAATAACAATATTATGGTAACAAAGTCAAAAACCTGATCAACAATGTTGACGTCAATTTAAAATAATGGTTAGGAAATACTCTCTCTAGACCCAAGAATATGATAAGGGAGAAACATTTAACAAAATATTTATATTTATTTACTCATTATAAAAGCTATTTTTAGCATGATAATCAAAGTCAATTATTGTCTATTAAATTTACTCTATCTTGTCGGTTATAGATTTAAGTATTAGAGAGATTACGTCGAAGAACTCACCTGACCTCGATATTTGTATCATAATATTACGAACTTAACTGAAATTACTTAAGTCGTAAGACACCCTCGTGATAAAATCACAGACATAGTTAGAGTTACCTAAGTCGTGAAATACTCATGCGTCAATGTTTTAAACTTAGTTAAGATTGCTGAAGCAATGAAGCACCTTAGCATTATCCATACGTAAAGAATCAACCTAGTTGTAATCTCACTCAGGTCTCGAAGGACCTATAAGAGCAGGTTGATTAGTTTGAAAATGAATGATATATAAGTCCCGACATCTCATAAAGAGAAAATCTTACCAATCAATTCAGTAACCACTTGTTGTATAAGAGAGAAAAAATAAGGAAAAATCAAAAATTTTAGAAAACAAAATGAACAATCATAAATTACTGATTAGTGGGTGTCAACCGTGATGACTAGTTCCTATAAGACATTACATCTTAGTTTGCCTGAACTCCGAGTAAGTGTCAAAGTTGATTTAGACATCACTGATATTTTGTATGTCATAAATATTAAGTGACGTGTAGTTAGATCTCAATTAAACCTTTTCTTAGGTCCATATTTTGTACCGCTAAAATATTTTAATTTGTTGATCATGACATACAAAATATTCTAAAACAGCTGAACTGAAGATGAAAGTGATGGCCGACCTTTCGTTCATAGTTTACGGTAAGAGTTGTTTGTATGATTCGACTACATATTCTAAAACAGCCGACTTGTCTGAATGGCTAAAGTTGAATTCATCATATTCCATCTTAGCAATTAAATATTTATGGATCGTAGAATCGAGCGACGAATGGTTAGGTGATCATGCTATCAATCTCCCATTTGAATACTCCATAAATCAAGTCAACAGCTTGTATGTCATTCTGTTGGGTTTATTAATCTTAGGAACCCTTCGTTTAAAGGATCACGGAAAAGTTTGAATGTTCAAACCCACCAACCACTACCAATTTATAAACTTCATCATTGATTTGGATGGAAGTGCAAAAAGCTCAGATGTTCTTACTATTTGAGCTGGTTCGCGCTGCCCTGTTATGAAGATATAGTCGATGAATGGAGTGACGCAGAACGAGACAAGTCTTTTGTTGTGAGTCAACGATGGTTCTGATAGTATTGTTTGTAGCAATAATTGGTCAAAAGACATCAGTGTGTTGAGTCAACAGCAGGACTTGAATCAAATTCAACGGTGCATAGATATTTTAATATTCGTGCGATTCGATGATCAAGCAGTCTGACCATTACCTTGGCTTCGAACAGGTGCTCCCCATGAATCCTCATGACAATACACCAGACGAACAATTACACAAGTATTATTATTGGGTCCTCATCGGCTATATATATATATATATATGTACACTATGTTACGTAATCCTTATGTTGTACATGGACATCTCTGGATCAAATCAGCCCGAAGATCCACTTATGGCGTATGTGTCGACTTGGCTTATGTCAACGAATTCTTCCAAACCACTTGCTAGTAAAAACCTGTGAATGCATCTGATGAGATGGAGTATTCCATAAAATAAAGAAGAATACGGTATTACAAAATCCTTTTTTAACATACTTATCTCTCAGGGTGGCCGTGATTGCTTGGCAGCCGCCCACCACAGAGGATTGCATATTAATTGCAATGTTTGGGTTATGAACACTTTGGCGGATTTGGATCCAACCGTGTTGCCCGTGGACTTCATCCGAGACTTTGGCTCTGTCGGTCAACATTGTTCAGTCAAAATAGTCAACGATGATTGTTCGATTCTTTTCCGACACAAATCTGCACTGTGCTTGCTCACAATAAACGAGGTGTGTATGTGCATAGTATATATATCACAATAAATAAAATGCAGGACAAGCTCTTTTGCGGTACCTGTACATACGAGCATCGATGTCAACTGGTGTGTCATTCGAGTCAACAAGGCAACCATCACTCACCCAGCAGTCGCCGCAAGCGTCGAGGCGCCATCCTTGGAGTCGCCCTTCCTGCGTTCCACAGTTAGCCCCGTTGAGTTGCACGCTTTGAGCAGAGCAATCGATGCACATCGAACGAGAGAACAGATTACGTTTTCTGCTAAGATCTCAATTAGTCAAAGATGCAAGATGTTGCATCAGGCTCGAGAGAGAGAATTTTTTTGGTTAGAACAGGCTTGCTTTTATGATGTAGGGACGTGAAGGATAGATACCAAGACAAAGTCCAACCTCTGCAACTGGTCAACACTAACCATGCCAAACAAGCAGAGTTTTTACCTCGATATACTGTTTTAGTGTGTCCACAACCTCGGCGCCCTTCTGTTTGGCGTGCTTCGGCTGGGTCAGGATGTTCATCCTCAGCTCCACCGACTCCAGTGGATCCTTGAGTTCCTTGATGAGACTTCCGATCCCCTCGCTGGAGCCCATCAGTTTCATGCGTACCATCTCGATGATGATCTTTACGACCATGTATGCACCTATCGGCAGAGATCATGAAGCAGGTGAACAAGGATTCTTAATTCTCCCACAGACTACGTGTAGAGATCGCTGTTCCTCGTCTCAGTGCACTGTTGAATACATAATAGGCAAAAGAAGAAGAAGAAGAAGAAGACGAGTGATGCAGGGCGGTGTTACCATCATCAAGAAAATGGTTCTCTTTGAGTGCGCCGTGCCCTGTGGTCTCCATCATCAGATGCGTCTCTACGCCGTCCCGGTTGAGCTGAATGCCTTTGTCGATCACGTTCCGATACCCCACGCGGTAGAGGCAGTGGTGTCCGCCCCGGGCGGCGATGAACTGCGTGAGGGCCACGCTGGTCCTCGCGTCGGTCACGACCGTCGTCCCCGGATGCTCCCTCAGCACGATGGCAGCCATCAGCGCGATCAGCCGGTCGCCGTTGATGGCGGTGCCGGTGCTGTCGACGACGCCGCTCCGGTCGACGTCGGTGTCGAAGACGATGCCGAGGTCGGCCTGTTGCTCGAGGACGGCCGCTCGGGTGAGCGACATGGCGGTGCGGTCCTCCGGGTTGGGGATGTGGTTGGGGAACATCCCGTCGGGCTCCAAGTGGAGGCTGCCGAAGGTATCGGCTCCCAGCTTGTCCAACACGTTCCAGGTGAAGAAACCCCCGGAACCATTTCCAGCGTTCACTACCACCTGCAGGAACAGTTTATACGACATGGACTCAGGTGATCCGTTTGCCTGACGCCGTGGTCTTAGTAATCCACATCATTCATCGTCCCTCGTCAAAAATATAAGATTTTTTTTGCCCCTGTTAGCATCAGCATGGATTAAGAGAAGTACACAAATGGTCTATTTTGCCCAATTAATCGGCGCCGGTCATCGAACCAAGAGAACAAAATTGCAGGCGCTTGACTCGGGCAACCTATTAACGCGCGTCAAGATTGCGAAAAGGTGGATAGATTTCTACGTGGGCTCCTTTTACGTGCTACGAAACGTGCTGTGCGCGTACCTTGAATCCTTCGAGGGGAGTGTCGTAATGGAGGGGATGGTTTATTCTCTCTTTGATAATGGTACGAAGGTGCTCGGCGTACGCACTCATGAAGTCCGCGTTGTTCCTCGTCAGGGATGGCACGCTGTCACCGTACCCAAGCCCCATCCTTCTCGCCGTATGTTTCCGGGCAGCTCGGTAGCATATCTCCTCCACTTCGCTCGCGTTTAACCCCCCTCTCCTGGTGAAGAACTTGAGCCCGTTGCGGGTGTACGGCAGGTGCGACGCCGTCATCTGGGTTCATCGGTTTTTAGCATCGTCATATGCCTGTTGCTCCTTTCGGCAAGTACAGATCTTACCATGATCGACGCGTCGTAGGCGAACTGCGGCAGGACGGTGCTCATGAAGCATGCTGGGGTGGTGGCGAGGCCCATGTCGAAGACGACGCAGCCAGCCCTCGACAGCCCGGCCAACACCGCCGTGCTCAGCGCCGGCCCGGATAGACGTGGGTCTCGCCCGAAGGACACCCGCACCTTCGGCTTCTCCTGCCTGCTTTCCCTTGTCAGGCTCTCCATGACCCACTCTCCGAAGCTCTCGGCGATCGCCTCCACCGCCTGGGGCGTAAGGTCGACGCTGCGGCCCTTCTCTCCCTCGAGAGCAACCCCGCGTACGTCAGACCCATTCTGTAGCCTCCGGATTCTGTCTCCTTCCTCGTTTGCGCTGAGGACGTTCGTCTGCTGGTCGGTGCCGCTGACCGCCTGCGGCCCGGTGGCCGCGAGTCTCAGAGCTTGTAGGAATGGGCGGTCGAGCAGCGTGGCTGACCTCTTGAATGGATTCGCCGGAAATGGAACGAAATTTCTACTGGAATTGCACCGAGGAGTTGGATACAAAGTGGAAGGAGCAGCAGGAGCAGCCATGACCATGCAACTGTAGTCGGGTGTCAGATCGTAGCCTCTGCAAGATAAGAACTTCCTTTAGGATCACGCAGCGGCAACCACAAGTATCACTTAGCTCGATCTATACCACTCGACAACCATGGCTAGATAGATATAGGTGTGCTATTTTGTTTGCACTGGGAAAATATCTTACAACAACACGTTCCTTTGATTTCATTCCTTCTTTTCTTTTTCTTGATTAGACTAGGAAAATATCTCATTTCCTCGATTTGATTTTTTTTTTTTTTCTTCCCCTGCTTGCGCTATGAAAATATCTTCCAATCGAAATCAACTTCGTAGCCTATGAACTCATTACTTCGATATTTCCCCTTATTTTCGTGTTTCATGTTCTTCCGGGAGAAATATCGGAGGACTGGAGATAACTGTCTTCATGTTCTTCGTCATTTTGCGATGGAGAAGTCGGAAATGATAGTGCCTGTGAGGTCCATAAGAAAGTTGGAACTTTGGGACGTTGGAGCGTTGCGACGTCGAAAGAGACGGTAAGATCCGCGTGGTGCAGTGGGGTTTCCGCAGAGTAGGCGACTCCCCTCGCTGTGATGAATGCAGAGCACAGGTTGAGACCTCAAATTGGATGGGAGCATGCGACCCCACCAAAGAAGCAGACCCTGGTTGACTTCAACGCAGACAAAGTAGGTCAACTTGCGCGCGCCGGTCAATCCAAGGCAATACGTGGCCCATATTTGGGCGACTCTGGATCGGGCTTGGGTTGTAATTTAAAGGAAAAATCTGATCATTAGTATCACATTTAACATAACTTACAAAAAATTCCTTTGCTATGTATAAATCATGCAACTAAATCAGCCATCATGGCATTATATTACGTTTATTAACATGTAAAAGAAGAAACCCAAACGTACATTTATTAATATGCATTAATTAATAAAAATCTTCATAGCAGCAAAAGGATATATTACAATTATTCGAGTCTGATTTGATCAAACTATTATTTTAATAAGATCTAACAGTCCAACAAGAAACATCGCGGGAAAAATAGCACCACCGAATTGGAGAAAAATAAATCGAATTGACAAAAGTTCTAATGAAAAGGCAGCACAGCGAAATGCTCACTATGAGTCAACACCATGATTTGACCATCGCCCGACCTTTGTTCCTTAAAGTGCTAACACTATTTGCCCCATATATAACAACTAAAAGTTTTCGCATGATTGACTTGTCGCATGTCTTCTTCTCGTGCTGGGCTTTGCATTCACCAATCAAAATTATGACCACCCTGGTTTGGGAGCTTTCTGATGCAGCGTGCTCCTCTTCCTTGCTTTCTGATGCGATGCCGCAGACTCTTCACCGATCACATTCATGATTAAGTACATCCGTACTCGCTGAATGCATCTTTTCTCTCTGTCACCCAACATCAACATCTTTGTTCCTCTTGCAAAACGCACAAGTGTTTCTGTAAAATCCTAGAACACTTTTAAGTATGTTTCGAGGATATGCTTACGTAGCTACGTGATGTCTTTTCCCATGTCGCGGGGTACGCAGCTAGAAACACTAAACAGGATGAGAGTGTTCCTCTGGAACGCACTCAGCCATGGCATTTGCTCCGAAGCCGGCGGAGTTATGAGGGTGCTGATAAAATATGTGAAGAATAGGGGGAGTAAAGTTACAGTGGAAAGCTAACGGAAAAAAAAGGCTGTCTATGGCTAACCAGCGACATGCGTACCCCAACAAGAAGTCGTAATTGAAAGGCCTCATTTCATGGACTTGTCGGTGTCGTAGATTGCGACTCAGTACGAGCCATTAAAACCTTTCTTTTCCTTGCCATAAACATTACCCATCTCATTCATCCAATCGCTGAACCCACAAAAACCGGAGGTTCTCGTTCCTGCTTCCCAACACATAACTTTTCGAAAGAGAAAGGAAGTCGTTCATCAGTCTGGTTAACAATCAATAAAACCATCCTTTGATGGTTTGTCGCCATGCATTACGCATGCTGCGAGTCAGTGGCAGCAGAGTAGACCTAAAAAATCGAGAGAGAGAGAGAGAGAAGGGATAAGGGTTTCACATGACTGTGCATGGAGACCGAGGTAAAAGAATCTTAAACCGCGGCCCCCTCCTGACCCCAGCTTTCGAGGCCAAAACGTCAAAGGCCTAATCCTTTGAGGACTCGTGCATCCAGGCATGGCGGGGGGCAAAAGAATCACTACTGTTGGCGTTGGGACAAGAGCCAAAAAGCCAGAGACTTGGTGGGAGAGGAAAAGAATGGGGTCTTTGAGTGGCAATGAGTAAGCTTCCTAAGCTGAGGGCAGGCCATGCCTGATAAAGAAGGCCAAAGCACTTCCTTCCCTTGTCCTTGTGATTGAGACTTCACCTTACCCCCCGCTACTGCTGCTGCTACTACTGCTCCCTTGGGGTCTCCTCCTATATATTAACCACCAACGCTTCAACGATTGCTTGACCACTTCAAACAGATTGGCTACTTGGTATACATATACGACGATGGAGGTATGTAAACATGGCCACGAGCTTTGGTTCTTTATCTCGTTGGAGAAGGAAGTGTGGCTTTGTGCTTACCTTTGGTCACAGGGCATGATGAAGAGGCACCAGGTTCCAGCATTTGGGTACTGGGATTACTGCGACGAGCTTCCCATCACCCGCTACTTTGAGTCAGCGGTGCAGGCTGGGTTGATCCGAAGCCATTTTTTTGGTGAAGATGACGACCTCTTCAACGTGTCAGCCCAAGTGAGACCAGCTTATCTTAACCACCATGGAAAGGTTATCATTAATCTCAGACTCCATACTCCTTCCAACTACATGTATCTCATGCCTTGACCTCTGTCATTGATCAAAATTTGGTTGTAGGTAAAAAAGGCTGGTGATATAGGAGGAGAGAAGCACTACGGTAAAGAGCAGCATAGGAAGCGAGTGAAGGTCATCAGCGACCTGAAGCTCCAAGCCACCCCGAGGAGGCATAGAGCTCCCAAGGCTGTGGACGAGGACTTGTACAAGATCCCACCCGAGCTCCTCTACCAGAAGCCCAAGAGGGTATCCCTTACTCTCGTTTGCTCCCGTTCCTATACAGATTTATTTTTCTTTCGTACCCGTGTATGTATCTGGCAATCTCGGCCAATTCTTTTTCCTGTTTGGCGTCATTGTTTGCAGAAGAGATCGTTAAAGAAGCTATGGTCAGGATGTATGGGACTCAACAGCGTTGCCTGAGAGGACGAAGGACCGATGGAGTGAGAGCGCATCGCATGCCGAAGCTTTAGCCCACGGAGATCCTTTTTATTTTCCCTCTTCAGTCGCCGTTGTTCTCTTTTCCAGGCTTTGATCAATGTGATGTGATATATCATTGAACAGTGACTTCTCTCAGTCAGAAGTGAAGTAAAATATATATATATAAATATTTATATATATGGTTTTTGTTGTAGGCTAGAAATTAAAGAAAAGAGAGACTGGTATGGTAATCAGCCATTTATATGGCCTGTGCCGATACTATTCAAAGCTATCCTGCAAATTTCTACAGTAGAAAGCTTCTCAGAAAGGCTACTGATATATCACTCAGGTTCAAGTTACTTGGTTGCAAACTGACATATATACTAATATTGCGTATGAGATCTCCTCCCACTTTTATCCTCTCTTTTTTTCCCCTTTAATATACCGCTATAACATTTTTGTGACTACCAACCCTTCAAACTTCATGTGTATATATATTTTTGATGAACAGTCATGAACTTGAGAATGGCTCTTCTTCCCACACAACATCCTAAAATAAGTACCACAGTCGTTGTAATCATTACAAGAGTTCTTATTTCAAACAAAATTTACACAGAATGGAAAGTACTTGGGAGAGCCAAATAATATCAGCACAGGAGGAGAATGCATGTCGGCTATTTTTCGTGGACAGTGTTGGCTCAAAATCTTAAGCATATTTGCCAACCCGCATGAGAAGAATTCTTCTTTCCTTCCTTTCTTCCCATGTCACCTACTTCGCCACTTAGTTCTCTAAATCAATCACTTCAACCCATTAGTAGTGGCAATCTTGAGGCCGTGCCCAGTCCTCTGTGCCATCAAGTCCTCATCATTTTGGGGGTTCTCGAGCTGCCAGTCGGCGTGTTCTACAATAGTGCTATTTCCTATAAAAAAAAGCTGCTTGCTGTGTCCCTCAAAGGCTATGGTGCTATGATGCAAGGCTGTCCTCTTCGTACTACTTCTCGTTCCATGTTAATCCTTTATGCCACCATATCTCAGGACTTGGACAAGGAACCAAGTTTTGCAACCAACGGAAGCACCAAATTGTAACCTTTCTAAAAGGCAATCCAGCTTCTAGTGGGGGATTAATGGTGGCTGTTTAAAGCTTGAGGGCAAACTGTACTTTAGTAGTTAACCTTGGGCTACTCCATGTATATAAAAAATCCCTTGGTGCTGGTGACAGATGAACGAGGACAGTAACTAAAATGGGAGTGTTACCAAGGCAAAATGGCTCACGCAGAAGTGGGATTGGATCGATCGGTGTCAATAAATATAGAAATAGCAAAATTTGTATCCAAAACAACTGAGATCAATGTGGACTACCACAACCTTGTTTTTAAGCTTATTGTAGGAGAGATAGAATTAACTCCAGTATCAGAGCTGGTGGTGCCTGGAGGGTTCATTTACAAGGCTACAATATTTATGATTACGGTTTCTAATATGACACATTTTGATAATGTTCCCCGTGGCATTGTCGCAATAGCCATGTCGACACCGACGTGGTGTCTCGGACCTTTGCCTAAACTCTAAACCAAGAATAGCATGAGCATTGTCCGAAGTAAGAAGAGCACGGGCACTATCCAAAGCAAGAATCAGGCTAATAAGTAGAATAATCAATCCTGTAATAACATATGCAAGCAATTAGGTAAACGAGAGAAGGCCTTTTGCCTATTGTAGGGTCGGTAATGAAACAAGCGAGTTGAGTTCACCATTGCCCCCTATAGTCGCCCCCTATTGCTTTAGTTAATTTGTCGTTCGTTTAGTGAGTCAGTAGTAACCATTTATGAACATCGTCCCGTATAAAATCGGGATAAGGTACCGATTGTACCTCTATCGCTTGAGATTGCAAGGCATGGCTCCACATGATGCGCTCACCTAATCGTGCATGACACAACACCAAGTACAAGACATTAATGTTCGGCCCATCTGCTTAAAGTATCGATGACCACATATGACTCAACCAGGATGACGGATATAAAATTCGACCACCGAATACTGAATGAAGGAGGTAAGTCTTCAAACATTCAAGATCCGTCTTAGTTATTCCACGTATTGACTTAATCTTTAGAGGGGTCGAGTTTAAAATCCCTAACTTCGATCTATGTGCAAGACGAGCAAGCACATCATCATCCTCCTCCATCATTGACCGCCTCCACGTATTGTCGATCGCTCCCGATCCACCTTCGGCATCGATCTACGAAAAGGTTCTACGTGGGTGACCATACTAGCTCGGCTTCGGACCAAGTCATGCTGATCATCCGACCACACCATAAGGATATACAACAGTTCCACATAAAGCTAGACCTCCAACGTCATCAGTTTTACGGTCCCATCAAATTTGCAAGGAATGGATGGTATGATACGATCAAATTAAAACATGAAATCCCATGATTCTTTGGTTACGGTAGACATATCGAGAAACAGATGATATTGTATGCTATAAATGATTATATATATATATATATATATATATATATATTAGACGGAGAATGTATCGAACGAAAAGCTCTTTCCCGAGACTCGCTACGGCAGATTCGCGGATGCTGGGAACGCGGAGCACGCAGAGAGCTGCAGAAGACGAAGAGAAGCCACGAGGCAGTTCACGTGCAACCCATGGCCCAGCAGAGAGCAAATCCATTTCCTCGTTCCCTCCTCTTCCTCCCGTTTCTTGATGTCCGCAAGTATCAAGCTCGCCGGAGCCACGCGGTCGAGCATCGGACGGCGACAAAGGGATAGCCTTTCCGCCAGACGCCGCAGCACACAGACCGCTTGGATGTGTCAAACCGAGGGGCGGGAGAGCCGCCGCGGCCCCCGCAGGGATTCACGTGAAGGACAACTGCGCGCCGACCGATGCAGCTGAGATGAGGACCAAATCCTCCCTCTAATCCCGCACTCTATTTGGTACTTGCGACTCGAATATTTATCCACGATTCGAGTCTAAAATTTATCTCCCTAGACACATTAAGCAGCTCAAATCTACAAGCCTGCTTCCATTAGTAAACGAACCAACCATCTTAGTCAATAACATACATCATCTCATTTGGGACTTGCGGTACATTTGAGAGATATCTCTAATCCCCTTGGATCGGGTGGTATGTAAATTAATTAAGCTGTCATTTCCATTTAGTAGAATTGGTGTAGGGTTTCAGCTTAATCATCCCGTTATGCGACGACACGTCGAGGAGGGAGGGGGCCCGATACGCGGCTATGATGTTTTCCTCCTCTTTCATTGAATCGGACTGCTACTCCATCATATATATAATTCAAGCCCGTCTTCCACCACCTCCTCCAAAGGGCATTCCAGACTGTCACGACATTTGTAATTAGACTAACACACACTCGCACCCCTCTCTCTCAAGTGATCGGCTCTCACCGAAAACGTGGTGTATGCCTCATCCGCTCTGCCACACACACCGCTTGTCGGTGGTGTCTTGCATCAACAACCTTTTAGCGATCACTCGTTTCCTCTTGCATCGCAATCGTAAGCCCCCCCCCCCCCCCCTGTAAACAAACAAACATCACGCATGGCCGCCTCCGCTTCGATGAGAGAGGCCGGTCAACTCAGCGGGACTGTGGGTCACTAACTCTAAGCTGGCACCCATCTGATGGTAACGTGATCCTGTGAGATGCAATTATAAATGTTTTATAAATTAATATTAAACAGTTTTCTATGAATAAATGGTCCATTTTAATCAAAATCTTATCCAAATAAAATTGCAAAAACCTGAGTTTTCATTTTTCGCTTGTAATTTTTTTTTTCTTTTTGATGTCGACTTTTTTTTATTGTTTGTTCGTTTCAGATTCTTTGGAGGTGGCCGAGGTTTAAGTGATAAATCACCGTCAATTAGTCATATAAACCACATCATTAATAAACAAACCAAGAGATGGTGGGTGTTTAAATAGGCCACGCTCGCATCCCCCCTCCCCTCACCAATACATCCGCCTCTCCGCGCTGATCGCTCGAGATCCGTCGCTCCTCCGCTCTTTCTCCCTTCCGATCCGCGCTGCTCGCTCGCAGAGGTAGTACACCACGCCCCTGCATTCCCTTCTTGATCCCTCACCGACTTCGCCCTTTGGCTCAGTTTTCTTCCGGTGTTCTTTCTTGATCTCGTCCGATTTGTCGGTGCGGATCTTGCAGATTGAGAGGGTTTTGTTGAGGGGATTCGGAGATGGCAGGTGCTGGGAGGTTGGATCTTGACGGGAGCCCGATTAGGCCGATGACGATCTGCATGATCGGGGCCGGGGGGTTCATTGGATCCCACCTCTGCGAGAAGCTGATGGCGGAGACGCCGCACACGGTTCTGGCCGTCGACGTCTACAGCGACAAGATCAAGCACCTCCTCGATCCGCCGACGGCTGCGGAGGGACAGCAGGCCCGCCACTCCTGGGATGGCCGGATCCAGTTCCACCGCCTCAACATCAAGCACGACTCCAGGCTCGAGGGCCTCATCAAGATGTCCGATCTGGTTTGACCCTGCTGCAATTACCATTCCCTCGTCCTCTCTTCCCACTAAATCTTGCATCACATCTCGGCCTCTGGGTCTTTTTTCCCGCTTTACCATTTGATCTACACTGATCTGCATCTTCTTTTACCTCTATCTGCTTTTTCTGTGGTGTTTCTTTGGATTTAGGAACTTGTCTCTTTCATCAGTCGTTAATTCTTCCTGCGGACCTGCTCTACTGTCGTTGGGTTCCCCTCTTTGACGAGGAATCTTGATGTAGTAGTTTTCAATTTTACTTTTATTCTACAGACGATCAACCTGGCGGCAATATGTACACCAGCGGATTATAACACACGTCCACTAGACACCATCTACAGTAATTTCATCGATGCTCTCCCAGTTGTAAGTTTGGGAATTCCTGTCTCTTCTCTTCTATCTGGCTTTCTGCAATCTTGGTGTGTGTGTGGGTGTGATCCCTTCACAACATGGTTGTGCAGGTTAGATACTGCTCAGAAAACAACAAGCGCCTGATTCACTTCTCCACTTGTGAAGTGTATGGGAAAACAATTGGCAGCTTCCTTCCCAAGGATCACCCTCTAAGAAAGGTATTTGTCTGAAATGATTCTGTGAAATGCATGAGGATATGTTTTATATGGAAAAATACTTCTAAATCTTACGTCTCTTATTTATGTTTGGTTCCATAATGGTAAGGACTTATGTTCAACTTGAAAACCACTGCTTATATAGTGTCAAACTTGCAGTTCATGTATGATGGACACTATTCAAGCTTTCTTATGGTGAGATTAAAGACTGTTTGTTGATGTAACTCCTTGGAATCAGAAAAGAAAAAAAAACTAGTTGTTGTTTGCATGACTTTTCATGTAAAGCATACTCTGCATCAGCATGACTTTCTTATAGTCTGTTTGTAATTTCATCACACACATTGCTTGTATTTTCCAATCTCATATTCTGCATATAGCTATGCAGACCTTAGGAGTGTCATTATGCCTTTTATGGACTTCATTATAAAAATTGGTGGATATGTAAAATAGGAGAAGATTTTGTATCATATGAAGATGAAATCATTAAAGTTTATTACATGGTTGAAACTTGTGTGACACAGTTTTGACAAAGCCCCATTGAATTGTTGCACTGATACACAAGCAAATAAAATATCAAATTTGGAAGCATATTATAGCGTTTGATATAGCAATGAGAAAAATGTGATGTTAGGTTGTGTGGGAGAAATATGGCTCACTAGATTAAGATATGTACCTTTATTGTTGAGAACGATAATTTTTAAATGATAAGTCCATAAGAAGCCTTGTACCCTAAAATTTAAAATTATTTAAATCTGCTTATGGTAGGTTCTTGAAGAAAAGTACAGCTCTTATACTTTATAATCAAATACACTACTTGCATTATTTATGTTTGTATTGTAAGTTCATGAAACTGAAATTGAGGGATGATGAAATGTTTCAGAGGCTGACAATCATCTCTGGTAGTGTTGCTGATGATAGATAAGTGAAGAACTTAATGTTTAATAGCCTAGATTTATCTTGTTTTCGGTTCAGAATAGCTGCAGCATGTGGAATGGCACAAAGCACTGTTAATGTGCTGTAAATGATGTATGAGCAAGACAACAATGTAGTATATAACCTTTCAATTGCAATGGCTGGTGGATTCGTACCCCATCAAACCAATTAGCTAGTGTTGCATGATATTGAGCATAAGCTGTGCTAAGTTGGGCTTTCGGTATTCTATAGTATGTAACACCTCATATTTATACATGAGGTAACTATTCAAATTGGATATATATTATAAATGGAGAAAGTAATTTCATGTGTGTGCAAAGACAAGCACACATTATTGGCAACCTCAGTTGTTTTGTGACATGAAATCAATTTTGTTGTGTGACTTTCAAATTGGATATATAATATAAATTCAAATTGGATATATAATATAAATTCAAATTGGATATATAATATATATTCAAATTGGATATATATTATAAATGGATTTCTTGTGTAACATGAAATCAATTTTGTTGTTTGATTTTCTTTATACATTCTTCTTTATGATCTTGTCATTTTTATCAGTGAGGGTACCCTATTCAGGAAATTATTGGTGGGACATAGTGACTTGTTCTGACATATGATTGGCAACCTCAGTTGTTCTTATACTCATTTTCTACATAATAAGTTACATCAATGTTGTGCCTAGCCATATCTTACTCTTGATGTTACTTGTGCTTTTCAAGTATATATTCTTCATGAAACATTTGTATGTTTTTTTCTACTCCCATCATCGAGAATATATGTGGTCAAATAGGAACCCGACTTCTATGTACTCAAGGAAGATGCCTCCCCATGCATTTTTGGTGCCATCGAGAAACAGAGATGGTCTTATGCATGTGCAAAGCAACTTATCGAGAGGCTGATTTATGGTGAGTTACACTCACTAATTTTCTGTAATTACAGTAATGCCGTACTTATATACCTTGTCCTTATATTTTATTTGGACCATTCGAAGCTGAGGGTGCGGAGAATGGTCTTGAATTCACCATTGTGAGACCGTTTAATTGGATTGGACCAAGGATGGACTTTATTCCTGGAATCGATGGTCCCAGCGAGGGTGTTCCCAGGGTTTTGGCATGCTTCAGTAATGTATGTATCATAGCATAGCATAGTATGGTGCTCATAAGACGAGAGAAGTCAGTTTTCATTTGGCCTTTGCTTACATTATTAAGATTCACCTAGTTATTTTACATGATGTGCAGAATCTCCTGCGACGTGAGCCTCTGAAACTTGTTGATGGTGGTCAGTCCCAAAGAACTTTTGTCTACATCAAGGATGCAATCGAAGCTGTTCTCCTGATGATTGTGCGTGTCTTTTCTGTCGTCTTGTTATCCCTCTCTTTTGTACCCTTTATCGGTGAAAAAAAATAAAATACTGTTCTCATCAAACTGTAGGAAAATCCTGGGCGAGCTAATGGCCATATCTTTAATGTGGGAAATCCCAACAATGAAGTGACTGTAAAGCAGCTTGCTGAAATTATGACACAGGTATAGTAGATAGCATCTCTGCCGCCATGGGAAAATTGCATATGTTTTGACAATCTTTTTTATATATATATATATATATATTTATAATGTTATATCGTATGCTCTTGCTCCGCAGGTATATTCCAAGGTATCAGGCGAGCCTCCTCTGGAGGTGGCCACTATTGATGTGAGTTCCAAGGAGTTCTATGGTGAAGGGTACGATGACAGTGATAAGCGGATTCCTGACATGACCATAATCAATAAGCAACTTGGTATTATCCCCGATCCTCCACATTAACTTGGTTTGTTCATTTTTCCTAGTAATGACCTCAGAAAAGAGGAAAAAAAAAAAAACTGTAGTTAACGATGTTGCAAATGCAGGTTGGAATCCAAAGACATCCCTGTGGGACTTGCTGGACTCAACACTGACCTATCAGCACAGGACCTACGCAGAGGCCATAAAGAGAGCAATGGCTAAACCTGTTGCATCATCCGGCTAAGAGAGATGAAAAGCATATTTTATTAGCCCAGTTGCATTTATTCATTCTGTTAGTAGTTAATGTGGAGCTTTGTGACTCATAAATTTGTTCAAAAACAAATTTGCGACTGTATGATAGGAAGAACTGTTTGCATATGCCATGACAAAGGTGTGATCCTGAGGCTCATCATAGTTGTTTTACGTCGATCCTAATAAGGCTCGTATTCAAACCTGGTTTTTTTGATAAGGTGACTTGTTCCAGACAAAGAGACTTTCGCTTCGTCTTTGCTTGGGATTTTAGCATGTGGTGCATATGCATGCATACACATTTGATAGTGATAGCGGTCTCGTGATCTTTTTTCTCTTTTAACCGTTGTAGCCAGATGCAACGAGCGGCTGTAGAAATTTTAATACCCCCCCGTGTGAAAACATCTACAAATATTAGATAACAATGCATCTGAATTTCCTTAACACGTATTTTTGGCTTTAAAACCCTTCCATTTCAAATCTTTGGCTTTAAAACCCTTCCAATTCAAAACAGTATCTTTGGCTTTAAAACCCTTCCAATTCAAAAAAGCAACCGATTACAACTTTTGACTAGCCAAAATTCTCTGAGACAACATTTGGGGTGTTGGATACATCATTTTGGGTGGAGCCATAAGAGAAACACACCTATACTAACTCAAACTTCCCGCTTCAGTGCAATGTCGACAATTCCCACGGGTGATTTGGGTCGATAATGTTCATCAGTGTCGACTTCCTCAATTTCCTAGGGAAAAGTATACCAGAAAAAGAAAATACATGAGCCCATGCAAAAAGCCTGTAACAATAAAATTTCCATCTTCAATTTCCTAAACCTGACACAAGCACAAAAAGTTTAGCCCTTAATTGGACTTCCTTTCCGTATCATGGTAAACATAAGCGCCCATGCAGAAGTTTGTCAGCTTCATGCTGAACGTCGATAGGCAATGCAAAAGCTAAATATTAATAACAAAGGGCATAAAATGCATTTCTGTCCAGAGGAATGTACAAGATGCAACTGTACATAACAGGGTCGAATGCATTGAAAAAATAAAAATTATAACAAAGACTGTTTTAAGCTTGAGCGGTTACCAGCATAAATCTTTTCTAGATATGTAATGATATTTATGCAGTTCACACACCACAACATTGTTGTTTTTATCTTCCTGTTCCTTACTAGTTTTTGTTTCTGGCTGGCTATTCTGACACTTGGGTGAAGTATATGATTTTTACATATGTTATACATATATCATATGTAATGATGATGATATACACGTTTGTTGAGTCTGGCCAGGTTTGTTGAGTCTCAAGCTGAATTCATATAAAAGTTATCCTATTTGCCACCATAATTAGTTCTAAAACCTAATCAAACTGAACTAAGTTCCATAGCTTCTTAGTTTTGTGAATCCATTTGTGACCAAAATCTATCGCTTTGCATCACGCCAATATCCTGCTTTTGTTAACTTATGAATATAAAGCAAATATAACTAACTAAACTAAAGTGACCAAAATATATCGCTTTGCACACACCAATATCCTGCTTTTGTTAAATTATGAATATAAAGCAAACATAATTAACTAAACTAAAGTGACCAAAACAAAATGTGTTTAGACATAATCACCACAATAGTGAAAAACAAAGAAGGGACCAAGTTAACTACCTGGACAACATCCTCCCCCTTGATGACCCGTCCAAAGATGATAAGCTTATCACTTAGGTCAGGAATCGGTGCTGTTGTTATAAAAAGCTCAAATTCTTTGCTGTCCTTGTTAGGCTTTAAGGTTCCAAGCATAAAAGCCTCATGCTTTGGGCTGCATATACATGACCAGAAGTTTCAAATAGAAGCAAATTTTGGCAACAAAAAAAAAAAACGCACAATATAGTAACATTGTGTAACAACAAAGGTGTCCCTTTTATCAAAAGCTGAAGGCTTAATAACCTTGTAGCAAGCTGACTGTGGGCTTTTCCTTTCAGTATCCAGTCTCCTGCAACTTCAAGTTTTTGTGAATTCCCTCCTTGAATTACAAAATTTTTAATGACATGGTCGAAAAGCATCCCTTTAAAATGTCCCTTCCGACTGAACAAAGATTAGATTCTTCATGAAGATGATATACAAGGACAGAGTGAGATAACCATAATGAAACACCAAAATGTAGGAGTATAAACATACAACAAACATGTATATTTTTAGTGTTTACAACAATGATGTTCTGCATACAATCTAGATCATAGTTACCAGTTCTGGACCGAATTGGGTGTTCGGACCCTAAAAATCGGGGATCGGACCATTAACTGGTCCGATTCAATTATTGGATCGGATGTGTTGAAAAACCAGAATGAACCGATTGACTAGACTGATTTTTGGATAACCAGCATGAACTTACCGGGTTATATGAACTGATCCAGTTTTGTAATATAAAAAGATTACTTAAATACCTTAACTCACACTTTTTTATTATTTGTTTAAGAGGGCATTTACGTCAATCATGAAATTAGAGTTGTTGTGAGAAATAAATTAAAACTGATCTAATTTAGTGTAAATACCACCAATATTTATGTTTATAATATTGGTTGATATTATCATTATATATATTTATTTTTACTAATTCATAAATTTTATATTTTTATAATTTCAAATTATTTAATACGTAAAAAAATAAATAATTAAACATCCGGTCTGGCCAGTTGACCCACCAGTTCGATGAGTAACCTAGTGATCCAACACTTGCAAGGGTTGCTTCCCAGTTCGATTTGGATAACTATGATCTATAGCACCAAACACAACCTTGTCTCTCTTCCCTTCTTGATAGCCCACTTTTTGACAGCCCAATCCTTCAGGCCATGTTATCCACCCACAAAAATCCACTTGCTTGCCAATCTTGTGGCAGCCATTTTAAACCATTTCCACCTCCTTGAAGACTATTTTGCAAATAAAAATCTACTATGGTTCTATGTTAATCTACTATGGTTCTATGTTACAGAAGACAAAAGAAATTCAAAGTCAAATGTTTATATATTCAGGAGGGGTCAAGATAAATAAATTCACCAATGCTCAATTTGATATTCCAGCAAATCCTAAAATATTATTTCTTGGTCATTCAACTTATGGTATCATGAATCTATATGCACGGTAAACAAAGAAGAAGCCTGTAATGGAACTTTCTCATTCTCAGTTTCAACCGAGCAAACCTTTTGTTCTTTTTCAATCTTTTTTTGCAAAGGAATTGGGTGGGTATGTGTGATGCAACTACTAGTGCTATGTGCTATTAAGAATAAGATGGCTGTTAGACCCAACAATATTTGACATTCTTTTATTAACTTGTATACATGTGTCATTTATGAACTTAAATAATAGGTTCTTACTATCAACAGTAAAGTTTTATTTACATTTATAATACTAAAACTTCTTGGCCCTTAAAAAATGCAATACTAATTGTACTATTGCAGCTAAATACAATCAGTGGACTAATTTAATATCCATTAATGACAATACAAAGTGTAAACTTTTCTTAGTTCATACAAGGTTTAAATACCAGTCAGCCAATACATACCCCACTGGTACTTATTGTTTCGACCAAGGACTAGCACTGGACTGTATGGGTTGCTACCAGTTAATATTAACTTTTTTTTTATTCAACTGTATTGGGTGGTGGAAGTTGGTATACTGCCTATGTGCTCGGTACCATGCCAGTTTGATCAGTTGCCAAAGCCACTTTTGAACAGCTATTCAAAATCTAGTGACAACTATTTTATAACAGAGAGTGGAAGACTATATCACTAAAAAGAAGCAAAGAATGTCCCTATACATGATATCAATAAATAAGCTTGTACTTTTTCTTTCCCTGTTCAATTTTCTCTTCTTTTCCTTCTAAACCTTATCCTTGCTTCTCAGACATTTGTTTTATACATCTTTTTTCCTCCTAAACTCTATTCTTTCTTTCTGAAGCACCATGATCTTCATTCGATATCTGACTTCTAGGATCTTTGCATTAATCAAGGTTTGCAGTATTGTTTGATACCGCCCGTACCGAGCAGTACATATCGGTCTGCCAATAGATCGGTAGGCGGACCGTCCGCTACCGGGCGGTGCCGCCGATTGGGGCAGTTTCCACCCCGTTACCACCCGAAATCGGTCGATAACGGTCGATTTCGACCGTCGCCAGCCAGTAACGATCGATTTCGGACGATATTAGAAGAAGAGGTAGAAGAAAAGGGAGAACCTGGAGTCCGATGCTGCTCTCCCAATCCCGATCCATCACCTGCGGTCCGTCGCCCGCACGACTCGTCACCCGTGAGCGATTTCTTCTCCTCACGCGAGAAGAAACATCTCCCCGCATGGGGAGAAGAACGAGACGACGTCACCCTTTTTTTTCTATTTTTAACTTTATTATATATATATACCGCTCGATACCAGTGTCCCGTACCATACTGGCCTGAGCTTGGTACGCCAGTATGGTACGACTTGACGAAACTTGGCATTAATATAGCTTTCTATGTGGAATGTTGTATGATAATGCAGGAAAAGATGATAGTGAATTCTCCAATAATTTCATGAACCAAAGAAGAAAATATAACTTGCAGAATCATCAAAATTGCTTACCATAAATTCACAAACTTATTCACCACATCACGTGAAGCATCCTTGTAGAGCTCAATAGTTATTGAACCCTTTGCAGTATTGAAAATCTATTAAAAAATAACAATGATTTAGAACTAATTCAAGAATACAGTAAATACTTTACTGAAAATATACCCAAATATGTAATCTTCAAACTTAAAGTCAATATGCAATACACAAGCATTAATAAAAAAAAAATTTGAGTAGAAACTTACAGCATAGCTAGGAAGATGAGTTCCTGTTGATTCTCCAGATGTTACTGAATGCTTCAACAAAAAGAAAAAAAATCAATTAGACTTCACTAATATCATATCAAAAACTAATGGTGAACTACAGATAACCAGATAGTTAAGGTTCAGATAAGAATTTAACATGGATATTCAACAGAATAGTTTCATCATGAAGTTAACAGATGTAAATAGTAAACTAACTGCGGTTAGCTAGAAAGATTCAAAAAAGCTAAGTACTTCCAAAGAGTTAAAGAGTGTAAGGAGTTCATGAATGAGTTAAAGAAATGTGAAATCTCAGTTATATACCTCAAAATTTTCCAAGCCTGTCCCTAATTGATTGCTTGACCTTCAATAAAATTGATCAACATTAAGAATACTTTACAAACAATGAAAGTTTCTGTAATTTTGAACTACAATGAAAAAAATTAATAAATCAATCGCAGTAACAAGAGCATATACATGTGCATGAACAAATTGCAGCTAAAGAGGCTAACCTGTTAAACCAGTGTCGGTACGTAGCATATAGGGGCAATACAATCAATATAACAATGACGTTGCAAGTAATGACAGTACTAGGACTGATTCGAGTTGGTCCCTTCTTCTTTTTACTCTGTATTAGTAATGCTTGTGGTTTGATTTTAGCCATGAGATGCTTCTGCAAAAAATAAAGACGAAAATTGTTTTTGAGCAATCAGGACAAATTATCACTAATTTACATAAGGTTCATATGAGTCAATCACTGATCAGAGTTATATGCAACCAATTTTCCCATGCGAAGACAATTAAGCAACCATTGTAAGTACACAGAAAAAAAATGCTATCTATATTTGCTAAAGAAAGAATGACTAACAACTCGTATGCATTATATGCAGTTGGAAAAATTAAGGTCTATCTAGGTTCACAAGTTGCAGACATATCAACAATGCGCTATGGCAGGAATACTACACAAGTGACCATAATTCTAAATGATCAAAGGAATTCCTGAAAGCACTATGATTATCAATAATGTACTAAGCTTTAACCATCAATTTCAAGTTGACTACAGGCAAGCATATTATGTTTCTTAAAACATAAGATTGATCTAACTCCAATCTGTCTTTCTTGTCCTTATTATATAGTTAATTGAGTTTCTAGTATATTAAAAAACACAATTACTAAGTGCATTCATAAAATTTTCATTAAAAAATTATCCATTTGGTCAGTGTTAATACCTAATTACGTATGACAAGCATTAGCACTGTCGATCACATTATATTGTTCAAAGGAAAAATTAGCATACCACAGATCACAACTTTTCGCCTATCTTCTCCTTTAATTCCTTGTTAGTTCTCAAGTAAGAAACTGGAACTGTGCTGGATTTTTTATTTTCTCGATAAAGGCAACAAGCCATATTTTTGTAAATTATCACATCTTCAACATAACTAGGCACAAGTACATAATGATTTTGATTCATATGAGTAAGCAAGCTTATAATAAGTAACTAAAGAACCCATCTCTGTAGACTTTCGCTTTGCTTAATGTTAATTTTGTCAAAGAATTGAATATACAACTACCTCAAAAGTGCAAAACTGCCCTTCTGTTTATATGACATAGCACAAAGTAGTCTCATTCAAAGTGCCTCATGAATCCACCACTTGAAATTCCAAGTAACTAAAACCACACAAATATGGATGTGTATTTGTGATGCTCATCATGTAATAACTATCAGTACATGTTGGTCATCATTCAGGACATGCAAGCCGATGTGTCATTATAATAAATATCAAGATAGATAGCAATAATTAGCCTAGAAACAAGTTCCCTGAAACCTTTCCCTTCTCCTTGAGGAAACAAATAAAAAAAAAAGCAATAATTAGTCAAGAAACAAGTTCCCTGAACCTTACTCGCTATCCTTTCCCCTTCCATCACTTGGCAATCTTTTGCTCGAATAGTTATATATAAGATATCTAACAAACTACGAAGATTCACTTCATCTTGTTCCTTCTTTATCTAAGCGATCAGTTTCACATCGATTAAAAAGAAACCCTCGATAAATTGCTTCTTGATTGGACAGTAAAAATTTGGTGATTACATCGATTCTTGTGGTGTTCAAACGAGTAACAAGCAAATAAATTCCTGACGACAAGCAGCACAGCCCCGACTACTTTCTTTCAGTAAATTAAATCAAGAAGATTTTAGATCGTTTCATCGATTCGCCATAACAAGGGGTACAGTGGAGAACTGGACGCAAAGATCAGGGGAAGCAAACCCTCAGGATCATATTTCAAGAAGAACTTAAATCGCTTCATCGATTTGTTAATAAAGGCGGGTAAAGCATGCAGATCTTATGAATATAATACAGTGAACAGAATTAGGGATCCGCAGGTCGAAGAAATTGAGAGGGAAGAACACCGTGAAAAAAGGGTCGCACAAGAGAAGAAAGGGGGACTTACAAGGTAGAGCGGCTATTCCTCGCCTCGTTACTTTGCCCTTCTTATTCCGGCGCGGGGATCGAACGAGAGAGAGAGAGAGGATGGTGAAAGGGCGTGGAGGAAAAGAGGATTCGGTTTGCTTCCTACGGCGTCCAACGCGGTTGGTAGAAGACCGTCAGACGAAGAAGATTCCTGCATCGCCAGCGGGAGACGTGATGGACCGATATGGGTCGTGCGATTGCACGTGACGCCGATGTGGGTCATCGCACGTCACATAGTGTTGTTCCCTCTTTGTGAAGGAACACCGGTTGATTTGTTCCGGCCCAGTGTATGTTCTTGGGCCCTAAAGCGGCCCAAAATAGGTTCCTCTGTTTTCGCTCGGCTCAAGATGGGGTTGGGAGGAGGAGGAGGAATGGCGAACCTGCCGTCTCCGCCCAGGTTCTGCCATCATTGCTGCACCACATCCCCTGGCTTCTATTTCGTCAAGATCGGCCGGTCTGTCACATCTTTCGTCTTCCATCATCTACTTTGAGAATGTGCTTTAGCACCCCGATGCCTGACGACTCCTTCGATGATCGCCACGGGAAGAAGACGAAACAGAACCCAGTCATCCGAAACACCTCCCGCCCGACCACCGAGAAGAGTGAAAGCAGAGATGTGCACGTTGCTGCGAGAGCGGCGAGGGCGAGTCCGACTATGGTTGCCCCGGCCTCTTTATTGGTTTACAAGCTTTGCTCTATACAGTTTGGATCTCGCAATTGTTACTGATGTTAAGAACAGAACAACACAAAGCATCAGTGTGTTGCTTACAGCAGTGTATATTTAGCTGCTCAACTCGAGGAGAGATACTGAGACATTTCTAATGGATGATGGATCAACGTACTCAAGATTTATATACATCAACTGACCGGTGCAAATAAATGCAAAATATAGAATCAAATCATCAGCAAGAATTGGAGTATGAAACGGAAAGCAAAACACACATGGTAGAAGCATTTCATTTTACAAACACAACTGCACAAAGAACTTACTGCAAGAAACTGAATGACTTTAGTGTCTGCATATCATGATGACCTCAAAAAAAAAAAAAAAAAATCCTAACAAATTGTGGCTACAATTTTGTTTCTTCTTCTTCTTCTTCTTCTTCTTCTTCTGGAGATAACGCATGCAACAAAAGATTGTCGGCTTGTCCAATGATCATAATACTTGTATCGGTGTTTGACTCCACACACGATCTTCATGATAAATTTCACACTACTATAGTCGCAGCTGTTGTGGGGAGACTGAAACTTTCCTATCTATCAGATTTGTGTAGATCATGATACTTATATTGCTCAACATAATATGCACACAGGGGATCCTATCAGGCTGAAATCTGCCTTGCATGGCTAATGAATTGAGGTTTATTTATTGACGACCTGCATGGCTGCTCAAAAGCTTTTTATCTATGCAATCCAGGTAAAAGATACATCTGTGCCACAATGTATGCCGCAAGGTGTTCGCCGGTATATCAAACTACGACCATTAAGGATGCGGAACGAAGGTGCCAACGTAACCAAACCCAACGATGAAGAAAGCAAGTGCTTGGAAGAAGAGGTAGAGGTAGTAATAGTTCTTCCCGAAGGCCAAATCATAGCACCCACAGAAGACGAGGTAAGCTCCAGTCAAGAGCTCCAACAGATGTAACCTGGTTTTGATAACGAAGGTAAACTTTAATGCAATAGATATGGGTTGCACTTAAAAATTTCGTGCGTAATAAAAATAGCTTTAATGTAACCTGGATTTACCTCTCACCGATCCTGATTCTTGGTATCTTTGCTGCTTTGGCAGCCGCTTTGGTCTTCATGCCATCCCCCAGCTTCTCAGTGACCACCCATTCGTTCACTCTCCCTACTTCCAAGAGGCCGATGAAGGTGGCTTTTGTTCTGTGGAGAGACATGACGTTCTCGAAAAGGATCCAGAACACTAGCAAGTGAAGAGACCTGTGCATCGAATTTGGCAGGGTATCCTTCAAGTTCTAACCAACGAATCTCGAGGAGAAGGCAGAAGAGAACTGTTGAGTCCATTTCCGTACCTCGGAGTTCCAACAGCATTCAGAAGTGTTATTATGGAGGGAATGTAAACTAAACCCCACTTTGGTACTTGCACTTCGGGGACCAAAACAGTTGCAGGGATCACGACGCAGTAAAATATGAAGGTCACGATGTGAGCGACGATCTTCCGAACGAAGAAGAAGCTGTAGATCACATGAACTTTCGTCCACAGTGTTACTTTCTGCATCATCAAAGAAGGTACACAAGCTGATCAGATTTCGTAGGAAGGGGGACGTGTCTTTTCTTCAATCACCTGATATAATGACAAGGGAACCGACCTTGTTCTTGGCAATCTCCAGCACCATTTTCCTGAACAAGTTTGCTGGTCCGCAAGACCATCTATGTTGCTGATAGCGGTAGGCCTTAAGAGTACTCGGTAGCTCACTTTTAACCTAAACCCAGGGATCCAATAGAAATGTGAGAGCAACAATAATACCAGCAGAAAGCTAGCTGTGTATAACTCTAATAATATTATACTCGGATGATCATAACAACAAATACGTACTTTGAGATCTCCAAGGAATATGAATTTCCAGCCCTTGAGGCTCGCTCGGACAGCCAAATCCATGTCTTCTACGGTGGTGCGGTCCTTCCAACCTCCGGCTTCGTTGAGAGCGGCAATCCGCCACACCCCAGCAGTCCCTGTGAAGAAGACAACCGAGTCAACAATGTGGTTAACACTGAGATCAAAGGGAGCCTTTCCCAGTAATACATGTACGAAGAACTCACCGTTGAAGCCGAAGAAGGCGTAGGTGGAGGAACCCACTTCCTGCTCCACGGTGAAATGGTAATCCAGAGACATCTCCTGCATCCTCGTCATCAAACATTCATTCGAGTTCGCTGCATTGCGCATCGTAAGGTTTGGTTAGAAGAATCAATGGACTGCCTGCCATCCACCCATTCGAGAATATTTTGCAGTATAACGAGTGGTCGACAAGTAAAGTCAATGGCTACAGAAGGTATTGCCCTTCCGTATAACCTTAGCAGTATAACAACAGTCCATTTAAACCAAGATCAAAACTTAGCTGGGATTTGTGGGCTGCACAGTGTGAAAGCATGGGACCTTTTTCCTTGTTCTATATGTTTGTAATGTGGCCACAGCTACACAAAAAGATTTATGGGTGACATGGAAACCACTTACTGATGAACCCCGATCGAGCCAAGACGTGGTCCAAAAGTAGCCATGTCACTTTCTTGGTCAAAATTATAGCAAGCTGATGAAGGATCGATCCTATTTAGGTCTAAATGTATGATAGCACAGGTTTGACCTCCCAAAGCACGTCAAATTCTCAAAGGAATAATTATTTAAATTATATATTTTAGTATTTTAGTTGAGGAATTTTTATTAGTTCTCTGCAAAGGGTAATTAATATACATAGCACTGCAATTAGTTAGCAATTTCACTTGTGGTGTGGCTGATCCGTCTCGATCAAGATGGAGTTCAAACAAGGAACCTTTACCGACTGCCCTAACTATTATTGGGCGTTGGGCGTCCCTACCAACATTTGTCGCTATAACTATTATTATTGGCGGGCCTCTTCAAATGTCAACCAGTTTAAGGAGGTCCACAAGTCGCAATATTCGTTAAAATATTATGTTTTTCTTCGAAGAGAAATAAAATTAGTTTTTACAGGTAAAGTAAATATAGTAAAGTATGAAGGCAGGTCAAAAGGATCTAAACGAGATTTAATACTATACTAAAACAAAACAATACAGAAAAGGATAACCCAAAGAAAAAGGAAGGAGTCTGAGAAGGGCATTGGATTCTAAAGGGAGGAATGGAATGGTAGGTAAAATCCAGGCAGAACGATACGTTAGATAGAGAATATCTAATAAAGAACGACCACCGACACTCTTTCTTTCCTCCGACCTACTTGCTCCCCGTGATTGAATCGAGGCCTGTCGTACTCGTATCAGTTGAACGATGTGATCTTATGCTCCTCTCTCACTAATAGAGATTTTGACCACTTGGAGTGAAGCAGCAGCAGCAGATGTTTCGCTGGAGTGGAGTTGCAGGCAAAACAAGAAGAAGAAGAAGAAGAAGAAGAAGAAGAGGAGGAAACAGAGAGAGGATTACCAAATTTCCAGCGGCCTTGGACGAGGCCGATCTGGGGGTTGTGCTCGAGGAAGGGGATGGTGCGCCAGAGGAAGTCGGGCTCGGGCTGGAAGTCGGCGTCGAAGATGGCCACGTAGTCGCAGTGCTTCACGTAGCTGTGCTTCATCCCCTCCTTGAGCGCGCCGGCCTTGTAGCCGTTCCTGTTGTCCCTGATCTCGTATTTGATGTTCACCCCTTTGCTCGCCCACCGCCGGCACTCTATCTGGACCAGTTCCTGCCATGCACACCACCGCCATCCATGTTCGATTTATGTCATTGCCATACTTTAGATTGCATGCAATTATGTGTCGTCGTAAAATCTGGACCGACAACAAGTCGGATGATCACACAAAATACACTGATGAAATGGATTCAGGATGAGCTTATTTGTGACAGTAGAAATAAGAGGAACCGTGGGAATGTAAAGGGCGGAGAGCAGGATGTGAAGCTGTTGTTTTGCTATTGTTTCCGTGAAAGAGAGTTGCGTGGTTGGAAAATGAGCCTGGAAACATGGTTTTTATTTACTGATAAGAAAAGATTAATGCTATGAGTAAGTATATCATATGGAGCATTTGATATGGTAATTACTGATGTTAACTGATAGCTACATATATATATGAACATATAGATGGAAAATTTGAGAGAATAAGATGGAGGATTTGCGCTTTAGATCAGCTGCTATCTCAAAATTAAGTTTCCTGTGTTGGTTCGATGCAGTGAAGGGTACCTACCTTGATTGCCGGATCTGTGGAGTCGTCGAGGACTTGGATTATGATGCGATCCGATGGCCATGAAAGACCACATGCAGCTCCAATGGAGAGTTGGTAGACCTGTAAAAAGTAGATTACAGTCAATGCATGTACGGTCGTGGAGAGGGGGAGGAACACAGCGAGATGGTGAAACTGGAAACCGAAAAGGAAACGAAGGGACACCTCTTTTTCGTTGTACATAGGGATTTGGACGAGGACCATGGGATAACCGGCATTGCCGAGCTCGGCATCGTCACCCATGGGCTCCCACTTGTAGCGCGTCTCGGGCCGCCACCGGAAGAGCTTGACGAGGACGATGACGACGGCCATGTACACCTTCTCCACGAAGAGCATGACGGACATGACCAGGCACAAGAAAACGGAGAGGCGGAGCAGGGGGACGACCACCGGCGTCCTGATCTGCTCCCACACGATCCCCATCTGCTGCGTAATGTCGTCCCTCGTCCCCTGGAACGCCTCCGGGAGAAGGGCCGTCGACGAAAGCCTATCCATTCCTCTCTACTTCTCTTCTTTCCTTCTCTCTCCTACAAAGCGGTGGGGAGCAGAGACGGGAAAGAAAGAAGAGTGGAAATGCGGACTGTCGGTGCTTGGCGCAGCACTACTTCGAAACGGGCTTGGAAATAACAGAGGAAGAGAAACAAGAGAAGAGCCCTTCTCCTCCACGCTAGATCCACGGGAACCAGGACGACAGTGAGAGATCGAGAGCGGTAAGCCGAAGGTGAACCACGCTGCTGGTCTTATTATATCCTTCTTCCTGTCGGAATCGGGCGTCCTTCACCGTGCGACTTAGCCCTGCTCCTCCTGTCTCTTTTCCTCCTCCCCTAGTAATGTGACGGTCGTCGGCAAAACAGAAGGACAGGATGCAGCGGGGCGGAGGAGGGAGAGAAGACCAGGCAGAGACGCAAAGGGTCGCGAGCACGCCCCTTAAATAAACCCCTCCGCTAAAAAGGAAAAGAGGTTTTTAATTGTCGTTTAATATACGAATGGGTCTTAAACCATGGAAGGAAGAACAAATAAGAAAAAAAGGACCAATGACCGAACCGGAGCGGCCAGTAGTGCCGCACATCCCATCTTTGCTTCTTCTGAGAACCAACCTATCAAACTGACACACTCCATCCTTTTTATCAGTGACAGCACCATTTGTCATATATATATATATATTAATACTTTTGACTTCTGATAGCAAAAAAACTACGATCGAATCATGCTGTCATTTTAAATTACTTTCAATCATAAACGTATATCATTTTGCGTAAATTTTGATCAATGAAACACAATCCAACTCCGCAAACCTAAAACAAATAATGGCGATGGACAGTCCACATCAGTACATCTGCAAATACAAATAAAAGCGACATCAAAAGTTTCCAGCAGACTCTTTCTTTTGTAGAGTAAGCACAAGGTTTATATATGTGACTCTCAGCTACTGTAAGCATTAAGTATGCTTACATTGAGAAGTGAAACATCTCAATCGATCTTAGTGTATAGGCAGAGAATTGACCTGTAATCTAGTCATGTTTATACAAGTGCATCAAAAGTACGACATGCATTCCCTTCCAAACAAAAGGCAAACAAATACACATTATACGTAAGGTCAACGCATGCATCATTTTCCTCTAAGTTTTTTCTCGTTGGCCATTTGTCAAAGTAAAATCTTTTGCAGTTTAAATTTAGCTAACATACAAACAGTAAGATTTGTAGTTGTTGATCCAAACAAAATGTTACACGGAAGTCAGCAGCCACAACACCACCTGAGACACAATACCAAATGGACATGGCAAACAAATAGTTCGTAGTCTGATGATGTTTACGACCGCGGACTCGGCCACCCACATACATCCAACACCACCTTTGCGTGCGCGGTAACAGAAGGTGGATACATGCAAATAATGGAGCGTAGATTTGGCCGCGCATGTTGTAGGTGGGTTGTAATTGTCACTCATTGGGAGATCATTTATTTTCTAATGGCATTGAAGATTGGGTGATTACCACATCAATTCATATTTTATATCGTAGAAGAGTGAAGAAATAAACAGATCGAATCTGTTTCAGGTTCCAGATCGAATCTCTCGCCTCCACACATTTTCCAGCTGCCAGATTATTTCATATAAGAGAGTATGTTTCATCTATTAATTTTCGTCAAGTACATTTAAGTAAAGGTCTCAGTAGAGTCAAAAGTTAATTCTATCCTCATAGACATCTCCTTCACGAGGTCCAAGAGGTCTCAATTCATAGATCGAAGAGTATATATAACATGGACCGGCTTCGTCTACATAAGAAACCAAAGGCGGCTTCTTCTTCTTCGTCTTAAAGAGAGTGGGCATGCAATCTCAAACTTGGTGCACTATAATATACTGCAGGAGTATGTAAAGCAACTTAACACTTATTATATGATAAATCGTCGGCGAAGGTTGAACCTACTTTAGCTACAATTGTTTTATATCTCATTTGTGGTTAAATTATAATCTTGTATTCTAGGTTTTGCACGAGTAGACCATTTACTTGATCTAACACGTAACTTTCAGGACCTTAATATTATATTAATTAACCCGTTTTATACAATCAATGCCTTTGAGGTTCTTGTAATTTTCTCGGGTAGGAAGACACTGTTCAAGGTGTAATGCCAGGTCGAAGCAACAGCCTGGTTGCACCCACCTGGTAATTAAGGTGGTGGAGAGCATATTGTAGTGCAATTCTCAAGGATTGCCGACAGTTTAGTAGGTAGGAGAGACTGCTCGAGGCATCAAGAATTCACTTGCGTGGCGTCAGAAATAATTCCACAGGATCCAAATTCGTTTATCGATCACGTTGCTTGCTGTTGTTAAGCCAATGAAAGAAGAGCCAGAAGAGGTCTCCTTTTGTCCATTTCTGCACCGGTGTACTCTTCATGTGAGAGATTCGATTCGAAGCTAGCTAAGGGTGCGTGTTGTTTGCATCTCCATGAAGAAGACGACGCTGCTTATTCTTTTGCTTAGGGAAACATGGCGTTCGGTGCGGTCTCAAATGGAGGACGACGACTAAAACGACCGACAGCTTGAAGGTTTTTAGCTTGTAGCAATGCCGTAGACACCGACAAGATTACACTCGGGAGGAGCACCTGAACGAGCTTACAGCATGCAGACTCAACCAACAAATATGATCAAAGGCGTTCAAAGCTTATATATGTCATGGTGGGCTTAGTTTCGATCTTAGAAATATATTTACAGGACGTGACATGATGTAGCATATAAAGAGAACTAAGGATTCTCCATATGGTGTGACATAATATGATTAGTTTCGCATAAGGTTTATAAGGGGTGGTGGGAACCCCTGCTGTCTGTGCCTGTCCCCAAAGGTTGCTGATCTGATTAGTAATATGTCTTTATCATTGATTTCGGCCGGCAAATGTGAGAATGTACAGTACATTAGGATGACGAGAAATTATATCTTTATTTCAACATGAATAAGAATTTGATGCAGACATAAACATTGCTTGAATCATATATGTCATCAGCCACAATAGCTCAGAGCCATTAATAATGATAAGAACAGGAAATAACACATAAAAGAATAAAGTGTGTACCTCATTACTCAGTCAAATAATAGCTTTCTTGTTGGTGTCCCAGAAGACCTTATTCCTAACTCATAAGAAATTAGTATAAATACTAATACATTATGAATACTAATAATGCATTCATATACTAATAATCCGAATGAACGTGACCTTTCACCCGCAACAGGTGGACCAAGTTGCAGCATTTGGTAGGAGGAGTTGAAAAGAGATGCATCAGAGAAAGAGAGAGATGTAATCACCATATTTTATGTCGACAAATAATTAGTTGTCTTCACTTTTAGTTCAACAACTCGATTCAGCTAAAGGCTACCGGAAGAAGAGTAATCTACTGGATTTGAAGCCATAATTTTCTGCTATACCGATGAGTGCCATTTGATGGTAAAATAATGAGGAAAAAGATGGAAAAGAAGACACAAGCATATCACTTTGATGATGCTATCTATCATCATGAGTTGCAATGGAGTATTCCGATGCAAGTTTTGACGAAATTAGTACCAGGAACCCAGCAATCTAACTTCAGCCCCTGAAAGCAAGTGGAAATTAAAATGTTTATATATATTTTTTTCTATGTTCAAAGTAGCACTACAAAAAGAGAAATAAGAGAAAACAATGAAAAGAAAAAGGCATGGTCCATTGAAATCTTTGGATTTATATGTTTATTAGGACGTGAATCTCCTAACGACTGAGTTCTTCTTGGAGCCGACTTGATGATCGAGTATGGTAGAGAGGAACATATCCTGAAGATTGTATTGTATTGTATTGTGTCTGCTGCATATAAGAACAGAATCCACGCAGACATATATTGTTTCATTATCTCATGTTAATTACTAACAACACTGTAGATTTCATCAAAGCAGAGAAAGGTCTTTGAAGCAAACTATATTAGACATGATGGTAGATTCCTGTTGCCGCAGGCTAAATATGGCTTCTCAATTCAACAACTTGCCAAAGCTTCATACCGACAAGGTCTTTCTTGTAGGGGGTGGGGTGGGTTCTTCTTATTGTAACTAAAATGTGGGCATCATGGAAACGGGACAAAGCAACCGAGTATTAAAGAGAGTAAACATCACAACAGCCTTTCAAGCAGCAGCTGCAGAGAGTCCTACAGCCAGGCGAGTCATATACCACCGGTCTCATATTGGGTGTGATGTCAATTCAGTGGGTATGCCATCCATTTCTTCTTCCGAGCAAGGAGAGTAGCATCATGAACTAGAAGCTAAGAAGATACATTATTGGCTTTTGGTAGAAGAAAGCAGGCGGCAGACGTGGTGGAAAAAGTTTGGCTGATTGAGTAGCCCAGTGGCTTGGAGTTGGTACGTGGCTTTCATCATTTTGGTGGTCTATCGCTGTATTCCAGATGATCAATATGGTATTCAAGTCTGTCAATGGATTGGGAAATGAACTTTCTGCATCATTAGTTTTCTTCTTCTTCTTCTTCATCCATTTTCTACCGACATGAGGCGAAGAATCATTCAACCAGAAAACAAACAAACCAACAATGTATGCAGAAATCAAAGAGCACATTCTAAGTCTCATAGCAGATACAATAATGAGAGAGAGAGAAGAACCAAACCATGCATCCTGCGTGTGGAAATTTGTATAGAACCTTTCTTCCATAGAAAAGATTTTAGAGTACGCAGCGAGTGTTTACATTTTGTATTGACTAATCAACAGAATCAGAGGGTCTTATATCTCTGTCACTGACGCATTAAGCAGCCCAATCTTCGATCTTTTGTAGGCCCCTTATGTGGATTATGGAGCTGAGTGCTGTTTAGGTTGCAAATACCTTTCAATTGTAGGAGCCACTTCAAGAGTGTGTTTGTGTGTATATATATATATATAGTTGATATAAATAATATCAAGGTCAAATATCTAATCATTGGCACTGTTAGGATGTATGTGCTTTTAGTAATCCTTCCTTGTCGACTCTTTGTTGGTTCATCCTTCTCAACCAATGACCCAAAAGATTAAAAAAAAAAAAAGGACATTGTCGAAGAAAGAGAAGCGGTGAAGCCGAGGAGAAAGAAGGCAGAGAGCGGGCATTGACAGCATCACTGAGACGAAGACGCATTTCATATTGGCGACGAATTCAACACCCGTGTTAGGTGAGTCAATGGTCGAGTCGACTTAAAGAGGAAATAAAATAAATAAAAAATTAATGAACCCGTTCCTTTTTCTTGATCTGGAGCATATGTGCGTAGTATAGCTAAATGCATAAAGAAAGGAAGATTAAATGGCTCGATCGGACAAGTTTGTCAATGTAAACGGAAGTCAATTAATAAAGATTGCCAGTGTCGAATGGGCAGATGGGTTAAAAGCTTTTATGTCCACTGGTCTATGAATAATAATGAGGGACGGGCGTCTCTGAACACGAAGCACCTCGCCATGACTTCCGGCGTACGAAGGCTGTCACTGACTTGTGTGTCCCTCTGTTACGCCACCACCACCGACGGTGCGAACCCAGAGCCCACGAGGCCACATGTACGAAACTTACTCTGTGGGACCCCGTGCGTCTTGGGTTGGGGGAGGGGTCACCATTCAAGCTGCAGCAGAGCACATCTAGCTTTAGGCCTTCCCGCTGATGATGAACCTTCACGGCGAAGCCATTTCTGGACCGTCCTTAAGATCGACTTGAGGCTGTCGTATGAGTTGTTGGATCCTTGAAGCTATCTCAGCTTCGAAATCCATGAACATGGCCTAAATAAAGATGCAGTGTTCTTACGGCGAGACCCAGCAATGTTCACTGTGACTGCAAACGCACCGGCCAGAGGAATAATTCACCATCTTTATTGACTCTCCTTCAAGCCAACACACTCCTTCACCTTACCCCCGCAGCTACAGGAAAACTCTTCTTAGACTCAAATCTGATGCCTGCCCAGTGGATACGGTCTGGCCCCATCGTCACTGAGCAAGCACTGCTGGTTCAGGCCCTTGTGTGCTAGTTCACCCGTGGTCGTCTCGGGACGGAGTCGGTGCTCGGCTAGATGGATGGATCCCCCGTACCTCGTCGCGAGGGCTGGTTGCTGGAGTGGTGGAGCGCGGGTCAGGAGGAGGCTCCACAAGTCGGGTCTGGCGTCGATTTCTGCAAGGAGGTCGGGTCGAATAAGTTCCCGACGTGACCCCTCCGATGATTAAGTTAGTTTTTATGATTGATTTCCCATCCCCCTGTCCCGTAGAGGTGCAAGAGCTTATATAGTGGGTGCTGTAGGTCATTCGTACCTGGCAACCTTACTGCCCTTATGGCTTATCATGCCGTCGTACCCTTCCACCACGCCCGTCGTCCTTGCGGTAAGGCAAGCGTATGCAGGTAAGGGTGTCGACCTTACCTGTGTCAGGTCGGCCATACGACCGCTGGAGCCCCCGTACTTACGTCCAACCAGCTTCCCGCGTCGAGTCGGCCACGTCGGCGGGCCAATTGTCCGAGGGCCCGCCGACGTGGCGGCCAGGTCGCCATTTCTTATATCATTCTTCGCCCCGCCCCCCCCGGGAAGACCTTCTCGAGGTGCCCGATGAGGGTGCTGAAGATGAGGTCTTGTGCTTAGCTGCTGGCCCGTGGTGGCTCTGGACTAGCCCCAAGTGGGAGCTCAGGGACTGATCAGACCGAGCAGGAGTTCAGGAACTTGAATGGTGCAAGGGCTGATCTAACCGAGCGTGAGCTCGGGAATTTGAATGGTGCGGGAGCTAATTCGACCGAGCGTGAGCTCGAGAATTTAAATGGTGCAGGAGCTGATCCGACCGAGCATGAGCTCGGGATTTTGAATGGCGTGGGAGCTGATCCAACCGAGCGTGAGCTCGGGAATTTGAATGGCGCATGAGCTGATCCGACCGAGCGTGAGCTCGGGAATTTGAATGGTGCCGGAGCTGATCCGACCGAGCAAGAGCTCGGGCATTTGAATGGCGCAGGAGCTGATCCGACCGAGCATGAGCTCGAGAATTTGAATGGCGCGGGAGCTGATCCAACCGAGCGTGAGCTCGGGAATTTGAATGGTGCAGGAGCTGATCCGACCGAGCATGAGCTCAGAAATTTGAATGGCGCGGGAGCTGATCCGACCGAGCGTGAGCTCGGGAATTTGAATGGCGCAGGAGCTGAGCTGACCGAGCATGAGCTCGGGAATTTGAATGGTGTCGGAGCTGATCCTACCGAGCAGGAGCTCGGAAATTTAAATGGCGCAAGAGCTGATCCGACCGAGCGTGAGCTCGGGAATTTGAATGGCGCAGGAGCTGATCCGACCGAGCGTGAGCTCGGGAATTTGAATGGTGCCGGAGCTGGTCCGACCGAGCATGAGCTCGGAAATTTGAATGGTGCCGGAGCTGGTCCGACCGAACAGGAGCTCGGGAATTTGAATTTAGGATTTTGCCGAGAGGGTGAACTCGGGCACCAATCCTGGGATTTGACCGAGAAGGTGAGCTTGGGCATAAATCCTGGGATTTGACCGAGAGGGTGAACTCGGGCACAAATTTTGGGGATTTTGCCGAGAGGGTGAACTCGGGCACAAATCCTAGGATTTGTCCGAGAAGGTGAGCTTGGGCACAAATCCTGGGATTTGGCCGAGAGGGTGAACTCGGGCACAAATCCTGGGATTTGGCCGAGAAGGTGAGCTCAGGCACAAATCCTGGGATTTGGCTGAGAGGGTGAACTCGGGCACAAATCCTGGGATTTGGCCGAGAGGGTGAACTCGGGCACAAATCCTGGGATTTCTCCGAGAAGGTGAGCTCGGGCACAAATCCTGGGATTTGGTCGAGAGGGTGAACTCGGGCACAAATCCTGGGATTTGGCCGAGAAGGTGAGCTCGGGCACAAATCCTGGGGATTTGTCCGAGGAGGTGAGCTCGGGCACAAATCCTGGGATTTGGCCGAGAGGGTGAACTCGGGCACAAATCCTGGGATTTGGCCGAGAGGGTGAGCTCGGGCACAAATCCTGGGATGGGTGAACTCGGGCACAAATCCTGGGGATTTGTCCGAGGGGGTGAACTCGGGCACAAATCCTGGGATTTGGCCAAGAAGGTGAGCTTGGTCACAAATCTTGGGGATTTGGCCGAGAGGGTGAACTCGGGCACAAATCCTAGGATTTGTCCGAGAAGGTGAGCTCATGTGCCCTCGCCCTTATCTTATGAACCCTCTTATTTATTTATTATTACTGTTATGTTTTTTATATATTATATTATTATATATATATATATATATATATATATAGTCCTCAGCTTAGGGTTTCGGTCGGAGTAATGACGCATTTAATGCGTTGGGTGGCTTTTGGGGGTGGCGACGCTCCGCCTTGCCTCGGGAAGCTGAAACGACTCCCTTGGGTGATATAAGTTCGATATGGCCGGACTGAGACCTCACTTGTTCATTTGGCCCCTTCCCTGCTTCTACCTCGTACCTTCCTAGCCACCCATCGCCCCTTCAGTCGGTAGTTCTTTTTGAACAGGTCGGGATGACCTCCTCGGACTCCTCGAGTAGTGTCAGGGTCGTTTCTTCCCCGGGGTCGGGGGAGACGAGTCGGTGTGATCCCGAGGTTGGTTCCTCGGGAGCGTCTTCCGGGCCCCCGTCGCCTGTCGACGCGAGGGTTCTGAGGGATCTAGAGGTCATGAAGTCATATCATGACCTAGATACGGCGGTGACCGAGGGGTCACTTGTCATGATTAGGGAGCGGTACAGCATCCCGACCGAATATGGGTTGCACGTTCCGCAGCCCGGGCATCGCCCCTATAGTTTGGATGCTCCCGGCATGCGCATCTCGATGGATGCTCTCGAGGTCGATCTCCGATTTCCTCTGCATCCATTCATCGAAGAATGCCTGAGGTGGTAGAGGATCTCTCCCAGCCAGGTAGCGCCCAACTCATGGCGCTACCTTGTTGTCTTTTTGGGCGAATGCTGAGGGGTCGGGATTATCCTAACTCGGGACTTGTTCATGGCGTGCTTTCGCCTCTACAAGAGTCGGGGTAATTACTACCTCACAGCCCGGGTTGATTTTCGAGTCAGTGGGGCACCTTCCAATAACAAAGATTGGAAGTCCCGCTACCTCTATGTTAGTGGTCCGGTTTGGGGGTTTAGGCTCGACTGGTCGGCACACCCGATTGGCAACGCCCCCCCGTACTTATCCGAGGAGGAAACTGTAATGGTCGGCCGACTGAAGGGGATTCTTTCCTCTTCACGTGCGATCAAGGAGATGGCCGAGCTTTGGCTAGTCGAGGCGGGTCTCAGCCCGGCCTCTAGGGGTACTATTATTTTACTCTACTTTAGCCTTTCTAACTGCTCACTAACCTGTTGGTCGGGATGCAGATCGGATAGACCTCGAGGAGCTCCGCGGGATGCCCAAGGTGGCAGGCGGCAAAGCCCCTCCGACCCCCCCCACCGCCCGGGAGGTCGGTGCTTCTCCTGTGAGGGAAGTCCCGAAGGCTTCATCGAAGAGGTCGGTCATCACGTCGACCGAGCAGGCCGAGGATGCGGCAAGGCGCCACAAGAAGGTCAAGGTGCTGACGAGGAGGCACAAGTCTCGCTCCCGATCCAAGGGCAAGGAGCCAGCGGCGCCGTCGGAGGAGCCCGAGGCGCCCACCGGGTCCGAGGAGGGGGGCGCTTCACCGACCCACGAGCGTCCAAGGTCAATGAAGGACCTTTTTAAAACAAAGGTGCATAAGGGCGACGCAGGTTACTATGCCGTGCTAATGTCCGACCTGGGGCATCAAGACCCCGAGAAGGAGATGAAGGTCAGATGGAAGGGGCTGAAGAACTCGACGAAAGTTTGGAATAACTCGTCGGCAGCAGAGGAGTTCGAGAGGGACTTCTCCACCCCCAACTGGCGCGGGAGCTCTATACACTCCCCTCAGAAGTCCTGATGGCCCGAGCCGCAAAGGAGATGGTCCTGGTAAGCTTCCCGACCCATGCCTTGGTAGCTCAGGTTTTCCCTTTGTCGAGCTTCTAATAGTTGCTTTTTCGTGCAGAGCCAACACTTCCAAATGGCGCTCTTTGACCAAGTCGATGACGCGGGTCGACTGATCACGTTCATGGACTACCGGATCAAGCAGCTACAAGAAGAGCTTAACGCTCTAAAATCCAACGGGGGTCCGGAGGCGGTCACCAAGGCCGAGGAGCGCGCATCCGAGCTGCGAGAGGAGCTCGAGAAGACCAAGAGGAAGAGGGGCGAGGAGCTCTTAAGGCGCGAGGCCTCGGAAAAGGAATTGTACGAGGTTCGGAGCCACCTGGGCGATGCCCAATGGTTGCTGAAGGAAGCGCGAGTCAGGGCTCGGAAGATGGACGACGAGCTACTGCAGGTTGTGAAGGACCTGGAGAGCGCCCGAGCCGAGCTGCCTAGGCAATCAGTCGTCCAGTACAAGGAGTCTCTCGGCTTCAAAGAAGGCCTGAAGAGAATGGGTCGGGTGACGTACGAGTATGGGTATTGGGTGGCGTTAGCCCGCTTTCACACTCGACATCCGGACGCCGAAGTTGAAGAAGACTCGTTCACCATCCATCCCGAGGACGACCTGGTGCCGATGGAGAGGCAACAGGCCTTTGACGACTCGGTCCCACCTGAGCCCTGACTTGTAATTTTCCTTTTCAAATTGTAATCTGGGTCGGGAAAAAACTCATTTTGTTCCCGACAAATTTTCTTTTTCAAATTGTAATCCGGGTCGGGAAAAGCCTCATTTTGTTCCCGACATCTTTTGTACTCACTTTTAATCAATACAAGTCAGGTCGTTTCACTGATATATTATGCGTAAAATTTCTGCAAGTTTGTGATGTGCCAAGTTCTCGGCAACACTCGCCCCTCCATTGTTGCCAACATATAAGTCTCGTCACGGATAACGTCGACGACTCGGTAAGGGCCCTCCCAGTTCGAGGCCAGCTTGCCGCGGGACCGAGTCGGGTCACTGACCTCAGTTTTCCGAAGCACCAGGTCGCCCATCTCAACATGCCGAGGGCGTACCCGACGGTTGTACAACTTGGTGACGGCCCTTCTATAGGCTAATGCTCGAAGATGGGCGTCGACTCGCTTTTCCTCCAGTAGGTCGAGGTTCTCACGGAGCTGTTGGTTGGACTCCTCGTCACGCTGGGTCTGGACTCGGAGGGTCGGGAAAACCACATCGGGAGGCAGTACAACTTCGTCCCGAAAGCCAAGCTGTAGGGGGACTCACCCGTCGGGGTTTTCGGAGTCGTCCGCGACGCCTAGAGAATACTCGGGAGTTCCCCTACCCGGGAGGTCATGGCGCTGGAGATCCTTTTCTCCAGCCCGTTAAGGATGGCTCGGTTCGTCACCTCGGCTAGTCCATTGGCTTGGGGGTGGGCAACCGAGCTGAACTTCAGCTGGATGCGATAGCTTTGACAAAACGTCTTGAACTTTGTGTTATTGAACTGCGTGCCGTTGTCTGTGATAATGACCCTTGGGAGGCCGAACCTGGTTATGATGTTCTTCCACACGAATCCTTCGACTTGCTTCTCGATGATGGAAGCCAATGGCTCGGCCTCGAGCCATTTGGTGAAATAGTCGACTCCGACTATTAAGAGCCTTCTTTGTCCCGAGGCCGGGGGGAAGGGGCCGAGGAGGTCTATTCCCCACTGGGCGAAGGGCCAGGCGCAATCGGTAGTTGTGAGCAGTACCATCGATTGATGCTGGAACCGGGCGTGCTTCTGGCATGGCTCGCAGCTCCGAACATAAGTCTGGGCATCCTTTCGTATGGTGGGCCAGTAGTAGCCTTGCCTGAGGACCTTGTGCGCCAAGGTACGAGCGCCGACATGGTCCCCACATATTCCTTCATGGACCTCGGCTAGGGTGGTGCGCGTCTCGGTCGGGTTCAGACAGCGAAGCAGGGGTCGACTGAAGCCTCGCCAATAGAGGCGGCCATCGATGATACAATACCACGACTCCGTCCTTCCGATTCTTCGGGCAGCCACTTTGTCCTCGGGGAGGGTTCATTGATACAGTACCACTTTGTCCTCGGTGGTGCGTGCACTTCCTGCTTACTTGAAGCGAAGGATTTCGTTGATCCAGCTTCCGTCTTCCTCATCAACAGCCAGTACTGTCGAACTGACGGAGGGCCCGATGGTTCTCACCATTCTTCCGGACGGTGTGTCGGTCACGCAGGAGGAGGCTAGCCTGGCCAAGGCGTCCGCCTGCACGTTCTCGTTGCGAGGTACCTTGGTGATGGTGCATCTCCGAAACCGACCCGTCATCCGTCGCGCCTCGGCTAGGTACTTGATCATTGCTGCTTCTCGGGTCTCGAAGTCTCCATTGACTTGGCTTGCGACGAGCTGGGAGTCGGTGAATATTTCAATATCCTCCGCTCCCAGCTCGGCTGCGACCCTCAAACCGAACAGGAGCGCCTCATATTCTGCTTCGTTGTTCGTGGCTTTGAACCCTAACTGCAACGCATGTTCGTAGGTGTGGCCGGAAGGGTCCTTGAGCACCAAGCCGACGCCTCCTCTCTCCGAGTTGGCGGAGCCGTCGATATGTAGTGTCCATCCGTGGTTCGGGTTCGTCGGGATTTCCGGGGGTGTGAGTTCCGAGAGGAAGTCCACGAGCACTTGGCCTTTGATCGCCTTTCTCGGCTCGAATTCGATATCGAACTCTCCTAACTCTACCGACCACTTGAGCATCCGACCTGCAACGTCAAACTTTGAGAGGATTTGACGCAAGGGTTGGTCGGTTATCACCTTGATAGGATGCATCTGGAAGTACGATCTCAGTTTCCTGGACGCCAGGATCAGTGCCAAGGCTAGTCTCTCTATGGGAGGATAACGGAGCTCAGGTCCCGCCAGGACATGACTGGTGTAGTAGATCGACTTTTCCCGAGCTTTATCGAGTGTCACCAAGACAGAGCTAACCGCTAGGTCGATTGCCGTGAGGTACAAGCCGAGAGGCTCCCCGTCCTTTACCGATGCAAGCTGTGGTAGGCTTTCGATGTGGCTCTTTAGTTGGCGGAATGCTTCTTCGCATTCGGGGGTCCACCTGAAGTCGTTTGCCGACTTTAGCGCTCGGAAGAAGGTAGAGCTCTTGTCCCCGGCTTGGGAGATTAAGCGGCTCAGGGCCGCTAATCTCCTTGTAAGTTGTTGGACCTCTTTTATAGTCCTGGGGGCCGCATTTCCTGTATCGCTTTTATCTTGTCGGGATTGACGTCTATCCCCCGCTGATGCACTATGAAGCCGAGGAACTTCCCGGATGTGATGCTGAAGGTACATTTTGCCGGGTTGAGATGCATCTTGTATCTTCTTAGCGTGCGGAACGTTTCCGCTAGGTCGGAGAGGTGGGTCTTGGTCTGCCGGTTTTTGACTATCATGTCGTCTACGTAAATCTCTATGTTCCTTCCGACCTGGTCCTTGAACATGCGATTTATCAACTGCTGGTAAGTTGCGCCAGCATTTTTCAGCCTGAACGACATCACCTTATAACAGTAGGTGCCGTTATGAGTGATGAAGGCTGTGTTTTTTTTGTCTTTCGGGGCCATTCGGATTTGGTTGTACCCCGAGAAAGCATCCATGAAGGAGAGCAACCGATGCCCCGACGTGGCATCCACTAGTTGGTCGATGCGGGGAAGCGGGGTAGCAGTCCTTCGGGCAAGCCCGATTGAGATCGGTATAATCAACGCACATCCGTCATTTTCCATTAGCTTTCTTGACAAGTACAATGTTGGATAGCCAGGTCGGGTACTTTACTTCCTCAACAAGCGTCGCGTCCAACATACGAGCGATCTCGTCTTCTATAGCCTTTTGCCGGTCTGGAGCGAACTTGCGCGGACGTTGCTTCAAGGGTCGGGCGTCGGGGGAGATGTTCAGGTAATGCTGGGTGATCTCCGGGTCGACCCCTGGCATATCATTCGGGGACCATGCGAAGACATCGTCGTTCTTCCGTAGGAATTCTATTAGTTGAACTTGTTGGCTCTCCGTGAGTACCGACTCAACCTTCACCAGCTTATCCGGGCGGCTCAGATCAAGTGGCAATTCCAAGATTTTTTTCGCCAAGTGGGAGTCTCGGGCGCTATCCTCCGGGTCTTGAGGCATTGTACCAACCAGTTGAGTCCTCGGCTTCTTGGACAACATCGTTGCTGTTAAGTAGCCCTGCCTGGATTCTCTTGGGTTGCTTCTGACCTCGCCGACCCCTGCTTGGGTCGGGAACTTCAGGATCCGGTGGTAGGTGGAAACAACCGCCCTGAGCCGGTTGAGGGTCGGGCGCCCGATGATGGCGTTGTATGCCGACGGGAGCTTGACCACCATAAACGACACCATCAGAGTCTTCGACTTTGGTTCTCCCCCGAACGTGACCGGGATCGTGGTTACCCCCAAGGGAGAGATGGAATCCCTGGTGAACCCTGTCAAGGTAGATGTTAGAGCGGCGAGATCTCGGTCGGCTAACCCCAATCTTTGAAAGGCATCAAAATACAAAATGTCGGTCGAACTTCCTGTGTCGATCATAACCCTCTTGACGTAGGCGTTGGCCATGCGGATTGATATCACTAGCACATCATCGTGGGATGGGTGCTCCTCGCCTCCCGACCTACACGTACGTCAAGGTCTTCGTCATGCAGCGACCTCTTCACGACCTCGGATCGCGCATAGGTTTTTCGCGCCGAGGAGCTGTTTCCGCCTGAGGCCGCCCCACCGAAGATGACGTCGATTTGCTTTTCGATCGGGCCTTGAGGTCGGGGAGACGAGTCTCGGGGGACCGGCCGTAAGGGAGAGAGAATTGTTCGCAGACATATCGCCGTAGGTGGCCGCGCCGGATAAGGTCTTCAATTTGGTGCTGCAGGTCGCGGCATTCCACAGTATCGTGTCTGTATTCCCTGTGAAAGCGATAGTACCTTCTTTTGTCGCGTCGCTCGGGGTGCGACTTCATCGGACTTGGGGCCTTCAAGAGCCCCCTTTCCCGTATTTGAAAGAAGATCTCTGTTCGGGTTGAATTGAGGGGGATCGGGGGGTCTGGTTGGCAACAAGCCTGACCTGTCTTCCCTCATCTTGGGTGGTGGCGCGGGATGTCCACGGGACTGTTCCCCCCGGGGGCGCTTTATCTCTTCCCACTTGCCGACTATTAGCGTCTCGGCCGACATGTACTGGTGTGCCCGTTGCAGCATCTTAGGCAGAGTCGTCGGTGGTCGCTCGATCAGCGACCAGAAGAACCTTGACGGTCTCAGCCCCGTCAAGAACGCCTAGATGGCTAGGGATGGATGGAGGCCAGGGATTCCATGGACTTGCGATGTGAACCGTCCCACAATCTGGGAGAGAGGCTCGTCGCTCCCTTGGGCCATTCCCAAGAGGGAGACCGTGGTTGGTTTCGGACGTGCACTCGCCAAAAAGTTCAGCTCGAACTCTCTTGCCAGCAAATCAAACGAAGGTATAGACGCGAGTTTGAGACGAGAATACCAGGTTCTAGCTGACCCTCTAAGGGTGGTCGGGAAGGCCCGACACATCAGCGCGTCCGAGGTATCGTAAAGGGTCATTTGGGCGCGGAATGCGGCGAGGTGCTCTGTCGAGTCGCCGCTGCCATCATAGGGCTCGAGGGCCGGGAGCCTGAAGGTGGCCGGGAGCGGCTTGGCCTGTATCTCGGGAGTGAATGGGGAACTGCCTTTAGAGCTTTCCCCAACCTCCCCTCTTGATTTGAGGACTTCCTTCTAGACTTCGTCGAGCCGCTAATGGACTCGACGAACTTGCTCTCTTAGAGAATCAGCGGTGTCGATCGATAAAGTGTCGAAGTCGGGCTCGATCGGTACCGGGTTATAGGAGCGACTTTGTGATCGGGCTGGCGTCGGGGTCGGGGAAGCTGCGCGGGCTTCGGCGACCTGAGGCTGTGGCGGCTCTACCTCGGGCGGGACCTCTCGGTTCGGGGCCGCTGGTGACTCTGTTCGCGGGGGGTGACGCCGGGGGAGCCGATTGGTGAGCCGTCGAATGCACGAGCTGGGGCAGGTACGGGACTATGGTATGCACCATTCCAGCTAATGCTTGGACTTGGCTGGTGAGGCCGAGGAAAGCCTCGGCCGTGACCATGAACGATGCGGGGTTGGATGCGGGTGAGGGGAACCCCGGGTCGATCATCATCCTCCAAAAGCGGTTGGGAGTCGGCATGGCTACCGCAGCCTCCTCGGTTGGTCAAGGGTGGTCAGGTTCCGGGTGGTGCTCCGCACCCGAGTTCCCAAACGGGCATTCTTGCGACATGGGCCCTCCTTCTAGCGCCAAAATTGCTAGAGCCAAATTTGGTGCCTGCCCAGTAGATACGGTCTGACCCCGTCGCCGCCAAGCGAGCACTGCTGGTTCAGGCCCTTGTGCGCTAGTTCGCCCGTGGTCGTCTCGGGACGGAGTCGATGCTCGGCTAGATGGATGGATCCCCCGTACCTCGTCACGGGGGCTGGTTGCTGGAGTGGTAGAGCGCGGGTCAGGCGTCGATTTTTGCAAGGAGGTCGGGTCGGGTAAGTTCCCGACGTGACCCCTTCGATGATTAAGTTAGTTTTTGTGGTTGATTTCTCATCCCCCTGCCCCGTAGAGGTGCAGAAGCTTATATAGTGGGTGTTGTAGGTCATTCGTACCTGGCAACCTTACTGCCCTTGTGGCTTACCATGTCGTCGTACCCTTCCACCACGCCCGCCGTCCTTGCGGTAAGACAAGCGCCTGCAGGTAAGGGTGTCGACCTTACCTGTGTTAGGTCGGTTGTCAGGTCGACCGTACGACCGCTGGGGTGTCGACCTTACCTGTGTCAGGTCGGTCGTACGATCGCTGGCGCCCCCATACTTACGTCCGACCAGCTTCCCGCGTCGGGTCGGCCACGTCGGCAGGCCAGTTGTCCGAGGGCCTATCGACGTGACGACCAGGTCACCGTTTGCCATATCAACTCTAATGGAGAAGAGTCGTCTTTTGTGCCATATCTTCTGATGCCTTCCCAAGAAAGCTATGGTTACTTCGATGCAACGCTTCGAGGCTCTGTAGCTTTCTCCGCAAGCAGTGGTATCCCACTGCGGCTTTTGACCTTAACACAACCCATCGACCCTCTGCACAGACCCATCTCAACTCGCTACTGGATCAAGTAAAGGTTGAGGTCATCCATATATATGCCCTCCTATCGGTATCGCAACCCGACCCATTCCTTTCCTTTCCTGTTCTTAGGTGTTGCAGTTAGATTTCTTAGGCCTTGACCAATAGACCAGGCCCAATAATTTGAGGGCTCAGGTTAAAACCCACTACTGGCTTATTAACATTACAAGTGAGACTTTGAGACAGCTATGTTACTACAAGTGAGCAAAAGTGTACCTATATAATTTTCCCTAATTCACATGTTTAACATGTTTATTTTTTGGGTTTTCAATTGCCTTTTAACCAGAAAAGCAAAACGTGTACCTATATAATTTTCCCTAATTCACATGTTTAACATGTTTTTTTTTTTCGGTTTTCAATTGCCTTTTAACAAGAAATTGGCAACTTCTATGAGGTTTTGTGCTGCTAGGTTTATGTATTATTTGTTCTAGAAACAACTTGTTATATATTTTTGATATCGAGACAAAGGTGTCACCTCGGCTTGGTTTTGCCCGCGTACATATGGACACTTGGTGATTTTTCGTTAGCGCCCGAGGGATGTGTAGGCTCCTCGAGACGTTGACTGATAGGTCGGGACCCAGTCGATCGCTGCATGCTAGAGTCAACTTATAGTCCTTGGTGGAGCTACAGCCGTTCTGAATCTGTTGCGATGTTTGAAAGGGGGGGAGGGGGGGAGGGATGTTGCTTATCTTAGATCGGGGGATCTTGTTTGGTTGGCCTTTATGAGCGAAGCCTCCATCTTTACAAGTACATCATTATATTCTTCAATTGGCTCCGCGATCGTCGACGCCTGCACCAAGGTCGTGGTTGGGCGAAGGGAGTTGCCCCAACCTGACCCCTCCGACGATCAAGTGAGCTAGATGAATCGTTTTGTTTTATGTTTAGTGTGGAAGAAGGTCCCCTCGCTCATTTGTCTGTACACTTTTTATACTACCTAGGGAGGTAGAAGTCGTACAAAGTGGGTCAATACACGTGTGTGGTAGGTCGACTCCGTACATTGGTCGATGGCTGAATCTCGACCAGTCTGCTAATTCCCGTTGTTGTGCTGGTTGCTTTTATTGTGTATCTACAGTAGTATGAATTGAAACAGATTCTTTTATTGTGTAGGGGATGTACAAAAGAAAACCAAGCGGTGGAGACAGGTGACGTGGCCTGGGCCTAGCCCCTCAAGCAATGATCGAGGGAAGTGCTCCTTCCCGAGACCTGAATCTGAGTCGAGTCGATCGCATCTACTTGGCTTTTGGAAGATGACGTGAAAATCCACGTTGGACGGGCAAGAATATGCCCTATCACAACTCTCTTTTGCGATTTAAAGTACAGTTTCCTTTTTGCTAGAATTGTCTCTCTACACTAACAACAACAAAAATAATAAATTTTTATTGCCACTAAGCTCCGTAAAAGATTATAACCTTAACAACGAGAATATGAAGATATCCAGAAGAGAGTTAGTACAAGTCCTGAAGATTTATGAAGTTTATAGATACTCCAACTATGGAGATCTAATTAAAATCAACACAAGTGGATTTGACAATAAGACATATTAAAAACAGACATGAACTATATAAATAAATAATATGAGCTTAGCTGCAAAATAGAAAAGGTAAAAGACAGCACAGCTGGTCAATTCCTAGGATATCTTTTTGGAAATTGGAAGGCATTTGATGTGCAATTAGGTTGAATATGCTACTAGAATGACGACACATGAAGAATATTTTTACAAAGGGTATTATTTAACAGATTCCTTCCTTGATGGATGATTTAGCACCCACAACCAAAAAGTGAAGCTGTCAATTTGTGGACATTGTCAAGCATCAGTAAGAAGATAAAAATTGTGGGCAGTGTCTCTGTTATTATTTGCTTTGTCTCAAGTGGAAGCCCTATTTCAAGCAATTCAAATCCATATTACTTTGAGAAATGAAGACTCTTGCCAATATATATCAGGTATCTATTTCTAGTTCTTCCAACTTTGAGAAATCATATTAACTATCCTGGACAAACATTGACTCTATGATCTTCTAGCAACCTTAAACAGTCATGATATGAAAGACTCATGATCATACCACATTGACCAGAATGTATATGACCAATCATATAGCCGGAAAATAAATAAAACTATGTCACCAAAACTAGTAGACTTTTCCTAAAATTAATCTGAGATGGCTAAGGAATAAAGTTGTGCACAGATGCTTGTAATATAATGCTGCAAACACTCCTAAGATATGTTTCCTACATTGAATGACCTATGTCTCAAGTATTCTCACCAGACTTTTCACCCATGGATTTTCTAGTCAGGCATTCCAACAAACACTTCTTCTGCCGCACCATTCTAGCGACACAATAGGCGTGCATCATGTGCTGTCGTTTTTAATGTTGCCACCAGACGTCCATGTCAACTACTTGGATTTTCTATTCCGGCATTTCAACAAACACATCTCCGGCCACACTATTCACAGTTGCACAATATGCGTGCATCATGTGCTGTCCAAAAAACTCGGGAACTTGCAATAAAATAATACAGAAAGGCGTTAAGGGCGATAAAGACTCAATTATTTCGTAATACGAGACCAGAACAGATTACAAATAGACATAGTGAGATATCAAATCTCCTAATTCATTGTATGGAAGATAGAGCTAAGAAACAAAAAAGTAGACTGCAAACCTGGTGGAGACGGGAAGATGAGTTAGGAAAGGAAATTAAAGGGCCTTAAGCATGTCGTCGGCGCTGCTGAAGGTGAAGGCGCCACCCTCCTCCAAGTTGAGAACTTTGACGACCCCATCCTCCGCCAGTACCGCGTAGCGCCGGGACCGGACGCCCAGTCCTACGGGCTTGTCCCGCAGGTCGAGCTCCACGCCAAGGGCCTTGGTGAACTCCCCGTTCCCGTCGGAGAGCAGCAGTACCTCGTCCCCGATCTTGAGGTCCTCCTTCCATGCCCGCATCACGAAGGCGTCGTTGACGGAGATGCAAGCGATGGTATCCACGCCCTTGGCGCGCAACTCCCCTGCCTTCTCCACGAACCCGGGGAGATGTTTCTGGGAGCACGTGGGGGTGAAGGCTCCTGGGACCGCGAAGAGGACGGCCTTCTTGCCCTTGGTGAGTTCGGACACGGTGACGGTCTTGAGTTCCCCGTCAGCGCCGAAGTAGGAAAGGGTGGAGTCGGGGAGCTTGTCGCCAACGGAGATGGTTGCCGAGGTGGCGGGGGCGGAGACAGATGAAGCGAAGAAGCGGTGGGAGGTAGCGGGACGGCGAGGGCGAAGGCGGAGGGGGACGATAGCTGGGGAATGGAGGCGGGGGATGCGGGCGGCGGCGACGGCCGGGACGAGGCGGACGACGGAGGAGGATAAGGAGACGGGGACGAGGAGCTTGGCGGCGACGGAAGTTGCCATCTTTCTCCTCCCTATCTGGTCTACCTGATCTGTGGGGGGGTTTGAGCGGGTGGCGTAGACGAGACCGATACACAGGGCGAGGACGGATTAATTGATTATATCAACGAAAGAAATGGTTAGATACCCGAGAAATCCACCTGAGCAATACCCAATCTGAAGAAGCCATTTCCTGTGGACCCCGGACTCTCAATATATATATATGTGAGAGAGAAGGGTACATTGTCTCTTCTGTTTTCGCGTATGCTTATTGTTAGGACGGCATTTGTCTCATCGTCTCGTCGGGAGCTTCAACGGTTGGATGGATCGGATGCGGGCGTGCTCTTTCATCCGAAACTCCTCTAAGAGCCCATATTATTTATTTGATGCAACAGTGCACGTCCATCAAGGGTCCTACACATGAACTATGTATGTATGTATGTATGATATGGTAAAAAGGGCCATTGAAAGCTTTGATTCCTATAGAGCTGGTAATGAGCCTAAGTTGACGACCCAAGCTAGTTCGGGTCTGAGTCGAGTACGAGCCATCCGAGGTTTCGATCGAGTTCCACTTGAGGCTTTTCGAGATTAGTCGGGCTCAGCTCAGTTCAACCCAACCAAGTCTTAACGATAGGCCCAGAGGTACAAACATGGGTCGGCTCACTATGATCGCTGGCGGTGGCTGGGCCCATTACCGTGATGATTGCCTGATCTCGATGAGCTCTGATGTTGAGTAGGAGAGGTGGAAATCATGGGTCTGTCCGATCCGATGTCACTTTCCTAGAGTTGAGAGAGAGAGAGAGAGAGAGAGAGAGAGAGAGAGAGAATGGCCCCAATTCTCGTGAAGCTTATTATTGATGAATGATTCCACCACATTGGCCCACCCAAATTTACCGAGGCGAGCTAAATTGTCTACAACGTTTCACAGCCTCGAGACTGCACCCGGAAATTAAAGAAAGGTGCTCGAGCGAGATGCCCCGCCCGATACATTTTATATATATATATATATATCGTATGATGAATTGACTTGCTGCCGTATTATTGCTTTTGTGTTGCATTAGGGTAGGGTGTCTTAATTGTTTTGTCATCAAGAGGTCTGTGTTAGCGGAGAATGGTGTATTTTAATTTCTGTCTTAACTCGGTGCATCTTTCGAGTGCATGGAACACGTACAACTGACACCTCCGTAGATGATGCCTCGATCAGCAGCACCGAGGCATGGCAGGGAGAGAAGGCATTAAAAGCACTGTTGAGGTGTGGCAGCTCCAACGCGTGGCCGTGACAGAGAAAGCCGAAGTGGTGGACTGCCAAATCGTCCACTGATCACCTCCATCACCTTTTCTTCTTTGTAGGGGAAAGGGAAAAGGTAAGCAGTGGCTCGGTCTCTCTCACTTGGCTTTCTTTACCTGCTTCCTCCTTTGCAGCAAGCAATAACCCCCACCCCACACGGTGACCAGTTGCACACCGCTTCTGTGGGGGAAAGATTCCGGTGGTGAAAAAAAGAAATATGGATAACCTCTCTCTCTCTCTCTCTCTCTCTCAGCATGCTGATCTTGGCAAGCTTGAGTTGAATTGAGTGTGATGGTCTCTCGGATGACACAAGAATTTGATATCAATATTCTAATCAAATTTGATCACAACGAAAGACTGCAGTTTCAGATATGGAATTCATGTTAGATCATGGTTGGATATGTATGTTGCATGAGCTTGTCTCCTTCTATCGTATGAGAATTCTATCGTTGCCTTCGTGGGCTGTGTGACAAAGGGAACCAACCCATTGGGCTTTGAACGTTTGAATAGTTATCCACTGATTCCAATACCCAAATCAAGATGGTATCAAAGTGAACTCCCAAAATAATATAGCCGATCCATTATTTTCTTCTTTTTTTTTCTATATCAATTTTTTACCATGTATTTGTCTGTCCATATAGAATGTCAAATATTTGGAAGAAAAAAAATATTACATAACATCTGATCATCCACGTCGTGATCATGAATGACTCATCATCATCCCACACCCATCTCAAAGGACAAAATCGAGGAGCAGAGCTCCGGTACGATAAGAGCCCCTACGTAACAGTGATCGGGAAAAAGGAAGAGAACAGAATCATTGGAGGGAATTCATGCGCCGGCATGGCATCTCCCTTCACCATCATCCACTTGTCGTTTCTTCTCTTCTTTTGAGCTAAATTCCACTTCGTAAAGAGGATACAACAACGACGCAGCAACCGAAGCCCAGTTGTTGTGCTTCGTTTCTACTTGAACAATACCTCCAGATTCCCTCTCTCTCTCTCTCTCTCTCTCTCTCACACACACAGAGAGAGAGCTCTGTCCAAGAAGAAGAAAGAGAGGCAGTGAAATCAGAGCCAGCGTCTCTCTCTCTCTCTCTCTCGCTTTGCTTTCTTCCTCATACGATGCCTGCCCTTCACAAACAAGATGGGAGGGATTCCCATACACCATGGAACTACGCACGATCGACCCCGTTCTTTGCAGAGTCCACGAAGCACATAAAGGAATAGACGCAAAAGAAAAGAAACATGTGGTCCTTTGAGCCGAGACGAGAAAGTATTTTCCAAGTGGACTAAGATTGGGTGTTCGATGTCTGATTAATCTCTTACCTTCATAGAAGTTTCCTCTGGCAGACCAAGTGTGCGTTAGTCTAATTACCAAAGAAAAGATTCGTCCCGTTTGAGCATGAATGAGAAATATGGAGTTCCTCGAGACTTTTAATCTCCCCGAGGAGGGAGAGCCAACTTGCGGTGGCTCAATATTTTTGGCAAGGCAAGAGGTGGGTGATGATGGGGAATAATGAGTGTCTCAGCAAAGTTGCTACATCCGATGGAGAAAGAGGTAGCCCAGAAAAAGGAAGATGCCGACTGCTCCTTCACGCGTAAATGTCACGGCGAAGCTGTCGCCGGAGAACAACGAGGCCAGGCCGATCAACCCTGTCAGTGAGAGTCTCTTGGCTTTAACGCAAACTCCAAGTGACTACTGATTAGGGTAAACTTATCTTCTTTTTTTTCCCGACATAAAATTATAAGATTTATTACGTCGAATGCTATATCAGCAGTCGTTTTGATAAAAATAATTAAAAAATATATTCTCTAACTCAACCCTGAACGGAAGAATATTATTATGTATGATAATAGAGCTTCGACTATAAATAGCATGTACTTTTTTTTCTCTCTCATCTGTATGAACTCTCGACAATTATACTTATCCCTCCTCCTCTGACTACTTATGCATTAGGGGGTCAAGTCAAAAATATTTAATATTTTATCTTTCAGACATTTTAGGAGCTTCTCTTTGACTCGACGTTAGTAGATTTGGAGCATAATTTTAAGAGATCAATTGTTCTGTCGTATTATCTTAATATTACCTTATCGGTCCAGCTCTATTCCTCGACACCTTGGGTTAAGTCAATTCTTTTTCATATTAGATTTCGATTTGATCATGTTGTTCCGAGCACTATATTCTCTGATTCACTTTCAAGATAAAGATTGAGACTATTCATAGACTATCCATGATCAGAAACAAATTCATGGGAAATAATATTATCCATGCTCCACATACATATATAGATCAAATGCTTGGTCAATGCATGCTAGGTTAAAAAAATTGTTGATAACCAAAAGAAACCTAATAATGCTATTAGAAAAATATAGCATCAATAGTTAGTTTATCATTAAAAAAAACACTTCGGTTATAGATTATCAAAGAAATTTTATGATTCAAATATAGAGAGACCGAAAAAAATGCAAATAATGATTTGCTTGTCATTAGAAAAGCTTTGATTCATATATATATATATATATATATATATATATATATATATAGAGAGAGAGAGAGAGAGAGAGAGAGAGAGAGAGAGAATAAGCTATCTTTGTGAGTAGCATATGGAATAACATAAGTAGCATCATGTTTTAGATCGTTGAGCTGATATGAACACGAGAAAATAAATTGGTGCACGGAAGTAAACATCAAACGTAGAGGAGAGCTGATCCAAATCTAGTCGAAATCCAACATCTTTGTGATTGGGTACGAGAATAAACTTCATTTTCTTTAGTTTTGGACTCAGCCCACTATGCAAAAAGAACAACCGAACGGGGCCATCGCTCTGACCAATATCTAACTTAGTCGACAGCTTAGAATCTTGTTAATACCCTCAATTAAAAACCTTGTTATGGTGGTAAGTAGTTTAAGAGTACTTTAAATTTTTTTTTAGGTTTTAGAAAATGGATTAGAATAGTAAGCAGTATCTAAGCCTTCCAAATATAAAAATGCTAAACATGTTTTCTCATCTCAGGTTGGCACCTGTAGTCATAAAGGTTAAACATGTTGTGCAACTTTATCATATCATATGGCAGAGGTGTCAGCATGACTTAGTTCGATCCTGAGTGTGCACGGTCACCCACATGACTTCTCGGGTGGAGGAGGCCGATGTCAAGTCAGGTCGGGTCATGGTCAGTCAAACCCACCCGAGGGGGGCTAGGGTCGAGGTTCAATTTACAGCGTCTCGTCCTTCTACATTGGGCTTCGAGTTCCTACACACTGGTCAAAGTCAGGAGTAAGTTTTCTAATCCAACCCCTCTAAAGCTCAAGTCTGTCGGGTGAGATGGTGCGGGAGTTTTGAGTGTCCGAAGTTCGACCCTTAGTGTTGGCTAGAAAGTCGGCTTTTATACCTGCGGCTGAGGGTCGTCGGCACTTCAGGCGATCGACCTGTACACTCCGCACGACGTGGGAACGTGCATAGTCCCAATATGCGTGGTGCCATTCTGCGTGTTCTCGATCGACTGTGTGTCGTGCGGCATCGTCTCGTATAGTTCCCAATGACACGAGCATGGTTTGTTGTCTCATACGTGTCTGAGGTGTCACATCGTTGTAGGTGCGTAGTGTTGACTCTGAGGTATCACGTCGATGATGACATGGGTGTAGATTGTTGTCGCGGGGTGGCGTCGGAAGACACACTATCACTATCAAAAACAGAGTTATCACTTTTAGAAATTTGAAATGATTGGAACTTGGGATTAGTTTGGATTGGTTTTAAGTGTGGGCAAATCCACCCATCGCATCACGTTTCATATTAAAACCTAACCTACCTTCTATATCTTCTTGGAGGCTTATGTGATATCCACCAGCATTTTGGAGGCGACACGACGAGACCAATCCGACGATTTATCGCTTGAACTGATTTGAAAGTTTTTGGCTGCGATTCTTTCGAGTCTTTTCACGTATTAGTAATACAACAATAACAATAATAAAATTATAATGTCCTAACTATTTAAGATAATTAACTTTATATTACTCGTTATTACTTATTATTAGAGTTGATAATTATGATTAGATTCTTGAATCTAAAATTTCCTGGAAGACAGACGACTCAAAGGTGAAAAAAGAATTCTACATGAAAAGTAAACACTTCGAATTTTTTTTGCTTATTCTCATTTTAGGTACTCAATTATAAATTTAGAAAGGAAAAAATAGATCTTTGATTCGGTGACGATGATATATTTTCTCAAAATTTATATAAAGTATCACATCGTATAGACATACGATGAAGAAACTAATATTTCTTCATACATATAGGTAACAAGCGTCGAACCCCGTAAGTCTTACGTTGATTTTATTTTGTTGAGTTTTTAAAGATCCAACAAGGATTCTAAAATTTAGTTTGGATTAACTATAGAGGACTCATTGTTTATTCTCGGATAACCATTTTGATATATATTTTTCTTATTTGTGGATAGACGAGAAATATCAAACCGCCTAAATCTTACGAGTAATGTGAGGTTTAAAATCATAACTAAAAAGATTATTTTTTGAGGCTTGAAACTTTAATGTCCGGTTTGCACAGCTTAACATTAATTCAACGTTAGGCACACATATTAATTAATGTCAATTAAGAGTACACCTAACGCGAGTTGTGACTCCTATATATGTGTGCTAAGGTGTCTCCTTACGACAACATCTAAAGCGTTTTTGTTGGGTAAGAAGAGAATTCATTCATCTCGTTTTCCTCTTTGCGTGGTTTCTTCTCTCATCTCGTCATCAACCCATCTCCACCACCTATTATTGCTTGACGTCTTTAGATAACTGAGGACTTTTCAATGGGTTAGGAAGTTAGGTCGGATCGAGCAGTGGATGGAGGGTTGACGATTTCAATTCTCTCTCTCTCTCTCTCTCCAACTCCTCCATGAGTAGCATATTGTCTTGTGCATCGTATTATCTTATCTTACTAAAGTAGCATAAAGTTTGTATAAACTCATAAAATCTCGTCAATTAAAATAATTTTGATGTTTCATGAAGATTATTTTCAATGTTAATCATCGATTTTTTTGAATCGCATGAATATCTAATCTAATTTCGATCCAAAATTTCGACATGAATGTGAAACTATCCACGTCAAGTGTCTTTTCTCATGCCTTTATCTATATGAAAAGATCATTGTTGTCCGATTTATTCTAGACTTAGTCTTTTTCAACGCTCTAAGTCACTAAAGTGGACCAGAAAAAGAGGTGTAAAGAATCTAGACTTATCTCGAGAGATTTTTTTCATTTATATATCAAGAGCTCCAAGTCCACTCAAAAAACACTTTGCATTATGTGATGTTGACATAACTAGCCGAGTTGGTATAACAAGAATAATTTTTCTCTTATCGCTATTAATATTGTTATGATTAATTTCTCTTTTAACCGTACGTAATTTTTGATATATTGTTATTAAGCCGAACACAAGTTGGTTGGCATCGGTGTGATGGTTATCCGTTGGTAGTTTTAAGTCAAAGGGCGATTAATGTTCGATATGATCTAACGCGCGATGGTTTGTGAGCCCATTGCATCATTTATTTCTCATATGCGACGAGCCTCTTATTGTTTATCTCATTCTTTCGTATTCCAATAACTCTCTAAATGGTATGATTCCATCAGAATGCAAGCTAGGAAGTATGTAAGTGAGAACAATCTTGTGAGCAACATCTAAGAACAAATTGTTGGAACTAATGATTTACGCTTGTAATTGAGTAGGGAAAAAAAAAATTATATGAAATATGTGATTGTCTCTTGCTGAGAGGGAGAGAAGATTATTCAACAAACCGAAAAATTGATGTTAAATTAATATTATTATAGGAAATAAAACTCCACACCACTTAACGTACTTTCCTTGATTTAAAACTCTTACAAATCTCTCTTTATTTTATCCTCTTTAAATTTATAAAGAGAAACTTACGAGCATTCAAAATATTTTTTCATATCTTGTTCTCCAATCTAGAATATATTCGAGATATTTTATAGAATACTCAAATCCTAATTTTAATAAATTTATTATTCATAAGATCTCATTTTCATATTAGCGTTCCTTTTTTTTTTAACGGCAATTCAAAAAACACTATCATCATCCATATTTGCTATCATGCGTGACACATTAATCTTAAAATGAAAAAAAAAAAAAACTTACGTAAGCTTGTCGAATGACTTGATACCGGGTTAAGTGCTTGTGGTTAGACTTATCGTTATATTTTTCACTATTTAATATTATACTTTTTAAAGTTGAGATGTACAAATTTGTTTATAATTCGTTTTCAAATCTAATCAACTTTCTTTTAGACTCGTACGAAATTGTCCTCAGATTGACCTTGGTGAAGTGAACGAATATTATAAAGATATGTCATCATTTAGATAACTTTAACTAAATCCATAATATTTTATTTTTTTTCATGTCTCTCGCCCAGTGAGCGCATTACATCATAGTAGAAATTATGAAGAAAAAAAAAAAGATGAAACATACATGCACGAGGATGGCGGCTCAGATCTAACCAGCCATGGAAGATGGGGCATTACTTTGGTGCCACGGACATGGATGGGGTAATAATAGGCTGTGGTGGTCCTCCTATAGTTTACCTTGGTTAGGGTGCTCACATTTTTTTTTTTTTTTTACATACGTACAAACCATGGGGAGAAGAACCAACTACAGTAAGCCTCATAATTAAAAGCAGTGGCGCACGGTCTCTAAAGCAAAAAAAAAAAAGAAGCAGGCAAAGCCAGTGGCGCACATCACTCACACACCCCCCCCACTGTGGACCACATCACCTACTGCATCATTTGTTCCCTTCCTCAGTATGTTTTATTTAACTTTGGTTCGTCCTCTCCCTCCCGTTAGTTAACCTTCTTCGTTTACACATCTACGAAAAGTAAATTAATGAATGAATCACCTTCGTTTTATGACGTGGAAGCCGCGTGTCACATTACGATCGATATTTTGGTCACACCAAATACATACATGATTGCTGCATCATCGCCACGTGTCGATTGTCGTACCATTGTTATGTCAACATGATGCGGACGTCATGGCAACCTTTTAGATTAAAAAAGTGGATAAATAAACCTTTCTTAGCCATAATAATTAATTTAGTGAAAATGATGGTTGACTAGCGTTTACGAAAATATTTTTTTTGTTTTGTTTTTTACTCGTAGACTTCGAAGGGTAAAACCGTATATATGAATTTTCCTGAATCTTGTTAAAATATAAAAAAGAGTATTTGATTAATTTTAAGAAAAAAAATGTACAAGGATAAGAGATTAATTTATTAAAAGAAATCAGGATGAATGCAATAGTAATCCCGAAATAAAAACGTGGGAGAAAGGAAGGGAGGCGTATGTGATGCCCGGGAATGCGTGCAGGAGATGTAAGGCAGCAAGCGACCCGCCAAAGGCCGTTGGTTAGTTGACAAGTCCGTCACAGACTCTCACGAGCATCAGTTTCCACACTTCCATTTACTTACTTGTATTTAATATTTATTTGGAGTTACCAACGGTAAATTCCCTTTGTCTAACTGCGTACTACGTTATAAGTGGCGGTGGCTATGTATTTTGCTGTCGTCGTAACAATTACGCTCTATCAAATAACGACGACGACGACGACGACGCCGCCGACGACGACGAAGAAAACAAAAACAAAAAGGTAGGAACCAAAGGAGCGAGTTGGAAAAAGGCTGACTCTAATAAGAAGAAGAGGGAACCAGCAAGAACGAGTCTTCCCCCTCTGGGGTCTCTCATCCCTCCTCGATCCTTGCTGCTCTACACTCGCAATCTTTTCTCCTCCGCCTTCGCAGCCTGCATTGAATGGCTTCCGCTACGTAGAGTGAAGAAGAAGTGCGTTTTCTTTCTTCTTTTCTGTATCTTGCTTTAATTGTTCTCTTTCTCGGAAGAACTTCCTGCAAAAAAAAATCCACATGTAATTGCTTTTTATTTTATTTTTTTCCCCCTATTTCTCCGCAGGGGCGAAGAACCTCGAGATTTGATGCAGTTCATTCTTTTTCTGTTCTTTTCGTATCTTCATTCCCCTGCGAGATTCGAGAGCGAAGGGGGTGAAGAACCTCGAGATTTTTCGACCGGGTGAGATTCTGAGGTGTTCCCCCCCATTCCTTCCGTCGTGGTGGTGATGCGTGTGGGAAAGAAACTGCAGGATCGATTTGCTGTTCTTCCCTCATTTTTCTCCGATTAATTTTTTTTTTTTTTCACTTTTGGTTTCTTTTGACCTTACTTCCTTCCTCATTCATCTTCACGATTTCTCCTCCTTGCTTCATCTGCCGGTTGTCCGAATTTGCTGACATAAATCTGTGTTACTGTTTTCCAAGTTGATATAGATTTCCCCATTTTGCCTTCAATCTGTGTGCGTGAGAGAGACAGAGAGAGCGGGACTCCTGGTGGGGGAGATCTTGTGGCCTTTAAGTGCAGAGATAGTGTCAAGATTCAGATTTGATCGTCTATTTACTCTTTTCCATCTTCCTCTGTTTCCAGGACAAGAAGGAGCATTGAGGAAACCCCAACGGTGCCTTCCCTCCGTTCCCTTTTCCTTCTCGCCCATCTTCAGTCAGAGGGCATCACTTGGAGAGGGGAAGGCAGGGATGGAGTGAGATCTGCTGCGGCGTGGCTTGTGGCGATGGGATCTGAAGCTCTCGGCGAAGACTGAGGTGACAGAACCGAGCTTGTCGCCTGGGGATGGACTTCAATCGAGGAGTTCCTCTTTGGCAGGAGGAGGATTTCGAGATCCAGAGTCCTTGGGCCCCAATTACGCCGGCAAAGCCCGTCCCGGTGAGGAGGACACTCGTCCCCGGCCATGGCCAGATAAGCCACGCGCCGCCAGCGCCGACCTGGCTCGACGTCTTGAACGGAACCGACGGTGGCGGCTTCTCGCAGGAAGCCCTTTTCTCGGGATCGAATGCCTCCGGTGCGGCGGGCTATGTCGGCCGGCTGCAGGATCTCAACACCATCGACGAGGCGGCGGCGGCATTGGCTTATTCCGGCCAAATCCATGACCCCTATGTCAGCAATTACAATTTGGGGGTGGGGCCGGGCATGTCCGTTTTCGGCAATCTCTCCGACGGATGGACGCAGACGCCTCACATGAACCTGATGGCCTTTGCCGACGCGGCCGCCGCCGCCGCCGCCGCCGCCGCGAGCAAGGTCCCATTTTTCACGCCGCTCATGCTTTCGCAGATCCAAGGCGGCCACAGAATGCCTGCTCCTGCGACCCAGTTGTTGCTGAATGGAAGGGTGTTGCTGGACTCGAGCCTTTCCCGTTGTAATCTTAGCCCCATTGTGGAAGCACGGAGTGAGTCTCTCTATCCCCCGACCAACCGCGCTCCTTTTTCTACGAACAAGTAGATTGATCCTCTCAGCTTGAATTATTGCAGATGAATTAACCATGAATGCTCTTCCAAATCTCAATTCCTCCTGGGAGGAAACAATAAGCTATGCTCCGAGAGAGCTGATGCAATATCCACCCACCCCAGTGAGTCTGGAGAAAAATAAGCTCGTGCAAGATGGTTTGCCTCTTCAAGTCATCGATCTGGTGGACGATGGTTCCGGCGGAGAGGAGGCGGCGGCGGCAAGGAGGCCGCAAGCCCTGGTCGCGAAGCAAGTCGAACTTTGCTTTTCGGAGGATCCTGTAGCGCCACCATCTTCTTTAACCACGGCAATGTCATTTGAAGTGGTCCTCTGCCAGCAACAGCAACCCGAAACAAGGGCAGTTGTTACATCTGAAGAAGGCATCGATCGGCCGCTGAATGCAGAGGCACAAGGCAACATAGAAAACAACGGCATCGACCTGAACAAGACGCCGCGGCAGAAGCCTAAAAGGAAGAAGCACAGGCCCAAGGTCATCCGAGAAGGCAAACCGAAGAGAACTCCGAAGCCAGCAACTCCCAAGCCCCTAAACCCTTCCGGCAAGAGGAAGTATGTGCGAAGGAACAAAGTTCAGGTGCCGCCCTCTGGGAACCCCTCCGATGAGCCAGGGGAAGAAGCTGCTACACCACCGGGCAGCAGCGATGGCACCAAATCAGTTCGAAGGTCCGTGAAGAATACACAAGACAACCCCTCCGGGAAGAGGAAGTATGTGCGAAAGAAAAAAATTGAGAACTCTTCAGACGATCCCCTCAGCATGCCAGGGGGAACTGCAGATCCAGAGAGTAGGCATGGAACTAAATCTGTCAGACGATGTCTGAACTTTGATGCAGAAGCTCCAAAGGCTAGAGATGGATTTCCAGAATCAGTGCTGATGTTTACAAACAATGCTGGATATCAAGCTCAGGAGTCATGCACTGCAGGAAACACCATCAACATAGATGTGGCTCCGAGCTCACATTATGCTCGAGCAGTGGCTGCGGCAGACAACATAGCACCGGGGTATCCAATTGTCCTCAACAGTGCAAAAGATCGAGTTACAAACGAGTACATAAGATTCGTGGAAAATCCAAGCCCAAATCCTCAACATTGTAGAAGAGAAACAGTGAGAGCTGACCAAATTCTACGTGAAAGTAGAACAATGCCAGAAAATCCAACTACACCTCCTCGTCCTCATAAACGGGAGAACTTGAAGAAACTAGCTAGGAAGAACTTCCTTAGGATCACTTCCAATCCAGATAGATCTCAAGAAGCTGATATAAATCAATTTGACTCGCATGAAACACCAAATTCGCTGCTCAGAAGGACACAAAACAACCATATTCTTGATCCTGATGCTCCGAATTCGACAAATACAAAGTCCATGCACGCCTATGATGGGGTCGAGGGACTAGGCGAATTACATGGTGCAACTTGCAATGATCCATATGTATCTCAGCGTTACAAGAAGCAAAGAATAGAGCATGAATATGGATTCACATCTGCTGCTGCTTTGACATGCATGCCTTTGAATGATTTTAGAACACACCAGAGGGAATCAAATACTGCTGAAGTTTTTACTTCAGCTGATCCACAAAACTTTAGGGCCCCCAAAATATCGGAAGATGTACCAGCAATTTATCAAACTACAAACAGTGCAGCAAAGAGATCAGAGCCATCCTTTGAAGTGCATTCTGCTTATTCGTTGAGTTCTTCGGTGAACTTTGGCCATATAAGAAAACATGGGAACCAACCTGGACAGTATGCCATGGACCATAACAAGCTCTCATCTTCTCCACAGCCATTTTCAGGTACTGATGGTCGAGAAAGTCAGAATCATGAATTCCTAACCTGCATGCAAAACCAAGTTGCAAGCAACAAGTCAAGAACGAGAACAAAGCAACAAAGAAAGAAGGAAGAAGTGCAACTTGTCAATCATCTGATAAATGCCAACCAAGTAGAATTTCAAAGACAAGTGGCTGCTTCATGTAGATTCAAGAATTGTCCTGATCAAAAGATTCCGGAGGCAACTTCACTTTTTTCACAAGATTTCAGAACGGAAGTTACACATACCTCTAGTGGTAGTTGCTTAAATCCTGGAGCAATAGTATTATATGGAGATCCCTTAGACGATATCATTTGGAAATTGAGACATCTGACAATAAATGGGTTGTGTAAGGCTGACACAGCTAAAACACAGAAAGCTATCGTCCCTTATGAAGGAGCTGGTGTGATTATTCCATATAAGGGCCTATTTGATCTTGCTAAAAAACGTCGCCCTCGACCCAAGGTTGATCTAGATCCTGAGACAAACAGGGTCTGGAATCTTCTGATGGGCAAAGAAGTGGGTGATGGAACAGAACGTGACAAAGAGAAATGGTGGGCAGAAGAAAGGCGAGTTTTCTGTGGACGCGTAGATTCATTCATTGCACGAATGCATCTTGTCCAAGGTATCACTCTATTATATGAACTCTTAACTTCTGTATATTATCATATTTTCTATCTAAATTTATGCATATCGAGGGATCAATATGCTTAAGTGGTCTCAGTTCATTAGTTCTCTTCTCTAATGCCAATACAACTATGGTAGTGCTGTGATGTTCAACATGGAGTGGATCTTGAACAAAAATGCATTGCTGCGAACATTTAAATAGTGATGGAACATAGTACAAGATCCCTGAAGAAAGACATAATTTATAATAATCTGAAACATCAGATTGTGCACCACAATAAAAGTCATACTATTGGTTTTACTAAAATTCTCTATGTTTTGGAAGTATTTATCTTTCCTTCCTGAGTGTGGTAAACATTGCTTACACTACATTATGGGCTTTTACCTTTAAAGACTTCATGACGAACTTTACATTAGATTCTAACAAAATTCTGGTGATGTTTTTATAGATCAGTGTTTATTTTTGCCTTTGCATCATTAACAAAGGCTTCTTATAAGATTACTATGATGTGCTTACTCTTGGTTGCTTCCTATATAAGTTGTTTTGTGCTAAGGGTTATCTTTACAGAATTTTAAGGGTGATGTATGAAGAATTGTTGCTTCTTTTCTCAGTCATCAATTATATCATATGTCCAGCTAAATTTTATGCTGCAAGAACTATATATATATATATATATATATATATATATATATATATATATATATATATATATATATATATATATATATATATATTCACATATGCATAAATATTCCGCCAAAAACAAACTCCAGAGGAAATCATTGTGTAAAATATACAGGGAAGTGTAATAACAAAAAGTTCTCTTCATCTGACATATTTGTACCGACTATAAATCACTTTTCATAGCTCTACTTGATAATATAGAATAGACATGACAGTGCAAACATTAAATCTTCATCCGTGACACTTGTACCAGCTATTGACCATGATTTGTTCCTCTACTTCATTTCCTATAAATTTTACTTATTGTGGTGTTTCTTAATGCAGGGGATAGGCGTTTCTCTAGGTGGAAAGGTTCAGTTGTGGACTCAGTTGTTGGAGTCTTTCTTACCCAGAATGTTTCAGACCATCTATCAAGGTAAAGTAAAATATCTAGATTGGATGGTAAATGAAATATGCAGACACAAATTAGACATTTTAGTAATAACTACTTACTCTTGCTTTCACCTTCGTACTCCATCTACAATCTTTTTGATCTTCACAGCTCTGCCTTCATGGCACTTGCTGCAAGATTCCCTCTATGGTCAGGATGCCATGGTTCCGAAACCAATACAAAAGAAAGAGATACATGTATCAAGCACGAAGGAAGCTGCATTGAAACCCTTGATGGCAACACCAGCAAATGGCAAGGACAGATATCAGATAAAGAGTTGCATGATCCAAGTTCTTTAGTGATTGTAGGAGACAATGAAACTGCAAACAGTAATGAATCATTTGGAAGTAATATTAGTGGAAAAGTAGCTGACTATTCAAAAGTCTATCTGGACTCAAAGGAAACCGTGATAGATGTCAGTCATGAATCACCTGATACTGAGTCAGGCACGCCAGTCACCCTGACAGGAAGTACAGGTGTAGCAGAGGCTGAAGACAGATGGTCAGTGGAGGATGCTGGTTCGTCACAAAATTCTGTCGTTTCTTCTCAAAATTCTTCAGAAAACCCAGCTCAGACAGCTTATCCGATTGGAATAAACTCATTGTCAAACGTAAGAGTAGAAAATGTGACAATTCAAAGTGTATGTGACAATATGGCCAATTCGACTTCATTTACAGAGCTTCTAAACTCTGTGTTGGATGTATCAGGTAATCTCAGAGATGTAAACTCATCCATGTCAACATCTATTACCAATCTTCAAGATGCAAATCTTGTTGAGGCAAGTATATCTGCTTCTCTCCCTTTGCCTTATCACTTCCACGAATCTTCAAGTTCAGGATTGGTGGCAATGGAGTGTGTCAATGCACTCAGTGATGAAAGCATATTTAATCAAGATTCAAATTCTGGGACAAAAACCACAAGCAAATTTGGAAAAATGGAGTCATCAAGTGGGCATTCAGTGGGCAATATCTCTGAAGTTCTAAGACAGCAGAATTTGGCAGCAATCCCTCGATCTCTACCTACAATTGATATATATGCACCAACATACAGACACTTCATACAACCTTCAGCTAGTCCAAAAGCAGAATCATTCCTTAGAAAGCAGTTCTGCTGTCCTAGTAACCTTCAGACAGACATAAATGAAGCCCCAATGTGCGAATCCATTTCCCAGAAATGCTTGCTTTTACCAGATGATAATACAGTAAAATTCCAGAAGGAAGAGAAAAGGCAATGTGAAGTTGAAAGCACCAAACAGGCAGTTCAGTTTCAACTTCAGGAGCAGAATTCTGACAACCAGCAAAATTTTCCAAATTTGCATAACAATGGGAATCCACTGGAAGTTTCTGAGAGAGTACAATTAGACTTGAAGGATGATGTATATGTTTCTAAAAAGATTTCAGCTGAAACACCAAAAAGAAAGTCAAAAGAGAAGAAGTTAAAGGATGAAAATGAAAGAAAGAAGAACCATGACTGGGACAGTTTGCGAAAAGAGGTGAATCGAGATGGCACCAAGAAGGAGAGAATCCATGGCACCATGGATTCAGTTAACTGGGAAGCAGTAAGGTGTGCTGAAGTAAATGAAATATCAGAGACCATTAGAGAGAGGGGAATGAACAATATGCTGGCAGAGCGGATCAAGGTATGTTAAACAAAAAAATTACGAGAACTTTTGTCGTCAACATGTCAATGTATACTGATTTTTGTTGTCTGCAGGAATTTCTCAATAGACTGGTTAGAGATCATGGAAGCATTGATCTGGAATGGTTAAGGGAAGTTGAACCAGACAAAGCTAAGTAAGATCAATATGCTAGTGTTATGGCTGCTTGATATTAACTTAATGCCACATATAACCATATGAAATTGAGATGCTAAATGTGCTGATAGTTTCATAGAGTGAAAATAGATTTATGTGCAACTTTCTGTTTTTCTTTAAGAAATATTTTTTGTCCTTCTAAGTGAATGGAGATTTTGATTTGACTAAAAACCTAGTGGCTGATAAAAAAAATGATCGGTGAAAGAAAATGATGTTATACAGCTTGTCTGTATTGTTCTGTCTCTGACTACGACTATTATTAGTTCTATCTTAAATAAGGGCCTAAAACCTTGACAAGAAGCAAAGATGGCACAAAGTGACTGAATGAAAAAAACAACTAGTTGAGCAAGGAAGTTGTCAAAGAAATATATGGGCCTTGAGAGTTAAAAATAGACTAGTAGTGTCCACAAAATCACTTTGCTGGAATAAGAGTCAATGGATGTGGGTATTGTTAGGCTTTGTAGGAAAGAGAATGTCTTTCACATGAAAGCAACTATAACATTTGTGGATTTCAGGAACTACCTCCTCAGCATACGAGGATTGGGACTCAAGAGTGTGGAATGTGTGCGACTTTTGACGCTTCAAAATCTAGCTTTTCCAGTAAGTGCTCTGTCTTCATGAACTACTAAGCAGGGCTTAAATACAAAAAAGCTATCTTACCAGATATTCCATCTTTGCAGGTTGATACCAATGTTGGTCGTATATGTGTAAGATTGGGATGGGTACCTCTACAACCATTGCCCGAGTCCCTTCAGTTGCATCTACTAGAGCTGTATGTTAATGTTGATCAATTTTCAATAATAATCATTAAATTTCCAAAAGAAGTCTTACCCCTCTTTTTTTCCTTGTAAAGCTACCCTATATTAGAGACCATTCAGAAGTACCTTTGGCCACGGCTCTGTAAGCTTGATCAACGGACTTTGTAAGTTCTAAACCCTGCTCCAAATGAGCTATTTTGGGAGGATATTAGTGAACAAGACAATCTTCCAGAACTTTGATTCTAATTACGACGATTTTTAAATGGGGCATCAGCTAACTGGATACACTTAATAATTTGACACTTGCTATTAAAGCACTTTAACTATGCACTTCATGATTCATTCAATAAAATCTATGTTCTCGAATTTGCAGGTACGAATTACATTATCAAATGATAACTTTTGGGAAGGTAATGCTGGTCGATTAGTCAGGACAAAATCCATATTCACATTCAAATTTAGTATTATTTAGATACACATAATGATAGTATGAGTTTTGTGCAGGTTTTCTGTACTAAGAGCAAGCCTAACTGCAATGCATGCCCAATGAGAGGAGAATGCAAACATTTTGCAAGCGCATATGCCAGGTTTGTTATTGGAAAAACATATATTGCCTTCAGATTGGGAGAGGTATATTTGGCCTATGAAATATTTTTATGGGGTCTAAACTCTAAACCATATGGAAATTTGATGTATGTGTAACTAAAAATGTGATTAACACACAACAAAGAAGCATGTCTTTTGCATTATCCCTAAGAAGTGCTTCATTAGTATACTATCTTAGACATCTGGAAAAAGATTGGAGAGAAATTCTCAACCTTTTTCCTCGAGCAAAAATATGCGAGTATGAATTTGATATTGGACATAAGATTTGTGCAGTTAATAAAGATGTCTTTGATTAAAGATACAATACATCAGAATCTAGACATGAATTGACTCAAAAACTCCTACTTAGGACAATTTTAATCTGTAGCTTATATAGACAATATTTCATCCAGATGCATTACATTTCTAGTTATTAAGATGGAGAAGGCAATTTATTAAATGCACTAATCCATGTTGCAGTGCAAGACTAGCACTCCCTGGACCAGCTGAGAAAAGTTTAGTGAGTTCCACAGTGCCCATTGCCTATGAAAAAGATCATGTACCAGCTCTCAATCCAACAAATATACCTCAGCTGGAGGGAATTAGCTGCTTACAGGAAAGAGTTGTTTCTGAGAACTGTGAGCCTATCATTGAAGAACCAGCAACACCAGAACCTGAATGCATTCAAACAGAAGAAAGAGCAATCGAGGATGCTTTTTATGAAGATCCTGAGGAAATTCCTACTATTAAATTAAATATTGAGGAGTTCACACAAAACTTACATAACTATATGCAAGCAAACAACATGGAGCTTCAAGATATTGATGTGTCCAAGGCTTTAGTCGCTATTAATCCAGAGGCTGCTTCAATTCCCATGCCCAAGCTTAAAAATATCAGCCGCCTACGAACAGAGCATCATGTGTAAGTACATAATCCAGAAGCTTACTGGTACCGTAGCTAGATACCAAGTTGTCAGAGACGAATTGTGATTTGTAGAAATAGTCAAATTGGTTTCATCTGATGTTAAATGTCTATCTTGAGTTATCCATTTTTCTTGTTACAGATATGAACTTCCAGATTCACACCCCCTCTTGGAAGGAGTGAGTTCCTTTGTCAGACCAGTATATATGAAATTTCATCCATTACTAATATCATGTGCTAATATGTGTCACAGTTGGATCCAAGAGAACCAGATGATCCTTCTTCATATCTTCTGGCTATATGGACCCCAGGCAAGAATCTTTTACTGATTGTTGGCTGCAATTAGGAGAATGCACCTGATCTTGTGACAATGTGAAAAATGTGAATCAGGTGAGACTGCACAATCAACAGAACCACCAAAAGCATCTTGCAACACACTAGAAACAGGTGTGTTTTGCAACATGGTGACATGCTTTACCTGCAATAGTAGACGAGAAGCACAGGCACAAATTGTCAGAGGGACAATTTTGGTAATGTTTTGCACTCTTTTGTTTCTTTCCAGTATCAGTTACTGTCATAGATCTCGTTGACAGACACTCTGCAAAAAGAGAAAAGAAGAAAATGATCATGAATGTAATTATTGCAGTTTCTAGTAGACATTGATATTAGCCCATTGTCCCTTTGAAATATTGTCATAAACAGATTCCATGTCGGACAGCAATGAGAGGAAGTTTTCCGCTCAATGGGACCTATTTCCAAGTTAATGAGGTGAGTTAAAACACTTTTATGATGAAAAATTAGTCACATTCCTCCTAGAGTTGTATGATTGGCTTATAATGACATTACCAATAAATATATTTTTGTGGTTGCTACCATTTTACCAAAAATGCTCAGAGCCAATACATCAATGCAGGTATTTGCAGATCATGATTCAAGCCGTAACCCAATTGACGTTCCAAGGGAGTGGATATGGAACCTGCCTAGGAGGACAGTTTATTTTGGAACCTCAGTACCAACAATATTTAAGGGTATAAATCGTAAATATAGTGATCTTTACAGGTTCATGCTCAAGAAACTAGAACGAAGATGCTAACATTTTCTCCTAATTGCCCACACTTGTCAGGTCTAACAACTGAAGAGATACAACTTTGTTTCTGGAGAGGTATGCCATGATAATTGCTAATTTTTGTTTCTGGTCCTTTTCTAAGAAATTAAAGAAATGAAATCATATAACAGGACTAACAAGAAATTTTCCTTTTCATAAAAGGAACCTTTTTCCTCTGTGATATATATGTATAATAAGTGGATACGTTTAATCTTGGGAACCTTCAAGTGGCATTAAGAGTGACCAGTTATTGACATCAAATATACCAGTTGGAAGATTGATACACCATTAGGTTGACCATTTGTATATTTGTGCAACAAGTTGGAAAGCCCAGGTGTAGCTTTGTTGCACGCTCATGCACGTGTACTGATATTCCCAATTTATAAGGAACCCAGGTAGAACTTCAGAAAACTTATCCTCCTATTTTAAGATGGTATAATGAAACTTACTAACCTATTACATGGTTTCTGTGAGCTACCAGTCTTGAACTTGTACCTAGAAGATTTCATCTTCATGTAGCTTTTCAGATGCAACATCCATGATTATTGAGAACTGTTGAAAACAAGATTCCTAGGTTGCATTCTGCCCTTGAGTTCCTTAATTCTTTATTTATGAGATTTAACCTGCTGTGATCATGTCACACATAAACATAAATGGAGTTGTGTAAGATTAGCGGAATTGTCTTATTTGTCTGATAATGTAAACCTCAAGTTAATCATTTGCTTTTTTATGTAGAAAATTCATAATACATAAAAGGAGTAGCATTTACACATGTAAAAATATGTTCCAAGGAGAGTTCATAAAACATTATGAATTCCATAAGTAACAAAATCATTTGCCTGCATAAGTAATAAAACTTCATAGTTGTACAGAAATAAAATCAGCTCCTCTGGCATTATGAAGTAAATGGGGCAAACAACAATAAGTCAAAAGACAGAAAGAAATCAACTTCTCTTGAATTCAGAACTAAGGAATGGTTAGACTGGTTGCACAATGAAGACTGAAGGACTTCCTGGCAACAATTACTTTATATGACATGAGGAAACACAAGATAGGTTGAACTATCTGCCTAAAGAAAGACAGCATGAGTCTTCGTTGGCAGGATGAAATACAAATTGTTGCATAGAAGAGTTATTTTCTTGACTATCTGAAGCCACATCTAAAATTTATTTGATGATAAGATGTAGTTCTCATGCAATGGCGATGACACAATCCTTACCTTGTCCTGAGCTGCTAGCTGAATCCTTTCCCTCATTAGGCAGATATTATCTGGCCAAGAAGAGAATAACTAAAAGTGATTATGTACTTATTTGTGAGTAAAAATGTTTTGCAGGATTTGTTTGTGTGAGAGGATTTGATCGAAAAACAAGGGCACCGAGGCCTCTTTATGCAAGATTGCATTTTCCAGCAAGTAAGGCACCCAGAAACAAGCGACAAGAGAAGACTAGTCCAGCAAGAAGAACAGCTAACAATAACTAATTAGAATGGATCATCAGACCAGAAATTTCTGCATCTGTAGCACCACACTAACAGCAGGAGCTACCCGCCAGTAGGAGAAGCAGGCACTGACATGTAACATGATAATTTACCAACCTCATGCTCGAAAATGAGCAATTCTTCTGAGATGCCTAAGAAGATGGAGATAACTGGTGGACAAGGTTGTTTTGGCATCTGTCCCATCCAGAACACTGCATAAGAAAAGAGAGATTCTAGATATGTACCAATTGAATCTTCATCCACCATATCTATTTGATTGATAAAAGGCACTGCACAATGCTGATCATACAACAATTTCTCAGCCAAGACAACAATGGTTATTTTTTTCACCAACAAAAATCTCATTTCTTCTGTTTCATTCTTTTTTTTCTTCAGAAAAGTATAGTTGTTGATGCAGTACAGGAAACCTTGTAGTGGTTGAAGGCAGATGCATTACAAAATACTAATTGACAGCATCAAGAACTATATATATATATATATATATATATATATATATATATATATATATATATATATATACACACACACACACACATAGATACATACATACACATATTATACACATCCAGCAGCTACATGAAGTGTAACCCTAATAATCAACCATCTAGAATTCTCCCCTCACATGATTCTGCCAGAAGCTATATGAAAATGGATAATAGAACATCATTCAATAGTACAACTGCATTGTTGTAGCTTTAGTTGCCACAAACAAGTTTTAGAAGTTCCTTGTCCAAAGTTCAAGTCATAGGTTTGTTCGTTTCCATCTAAACCTTTTTTTTTTTTTTACGATACTTGCACTCTTTGCCTTGGACTCTCTCTAGTGAGAGGCAGACTAACACTCTCAAGCCACAGTTGGTGGGACAATCAAAAGAAAGTGTCGAAACAAGTAATGCAGATTTAAATGACTGTATTCAGCCCTAATGATACTTTGCCTGTGTTACCTGTGACTTTATGTTGCCTGTTAAACCTTTGACCCTCACAAGTGCAAAATGATACTTAAATTCCGATCATGGTTAACATCAATCTTTTAGAAAAAACATCAATGTGTAACACTTGTTTCTTTCTGTAAAATGGTGTGATAATACTGACTCCAGGAGAATGTACAGAATTGATTCATCTTCGTTGCTAAACCATGTTTGACTAAACATATTCTACGGATCTGCATCCTTCTTTTCCTTTTTGTTTTTGTCCAAGAAAACATATGAAGTCTCTCAGCATAGGTTAGAGAGACACCTTCCTCTCATGTTCATCATTCTTGTTTAGGCCATGTGCCGATCGGATGATCAAATCAGACACAACTATGACTAATCTGAGTCCGAGTTTTTTTTTTTTTTTTTTTGTGGATGGATTATCTAACAAGTGCGAAGAACAAAGAAATCTATAGAACAAAAATTAATCAAAACAACAGAATCATACAGGTAAATAAAAGATGGAGAGGCGAAGACAAAGATGTTTGCTCTGCTGTGTGACTTACCTCCTCCTCGCTCCACAGAGAAGGTGCCTGCCTGCAGGTTCTTCATTCCCTTCTCCATCTTCTTCACCCATGAGAGAATCTACCGTTGCAAGAACAAAAACAACATTGAGTTGTGCTTCTTCCACGACTAATTTATCGAAACAATGAAAAGAAAGGAAACGAATGAAAACCTCCTTTCGGCGAGCTCTACGATTAGGATCTTGTCACGGCTGGTTCCGTTCCACGGAGCGGAATCCCCTCCCTCGTCATATCTCTTGTTTCCTTATCCAAGGAAAACATGACCAAGCAAGCAAGAGGGCGCCTAAACCCAGGAAGACGAACCGGCTGCACCTTTCGATTCGTCTTCCGATGCCAAGGCCTTTGACATCCCCTTCATCGTCTTTCCAAAATCAGACGTACAGAGTGTCTGTCACTCGATGGATTCATCCTTCCTTCATCACAAACAGTGGAGACTCGCCTGGATTGTCATTTCCACAACCCTCGATCGTGCTGCTCTATTTCCACAAACTTGTTTGCTCTCTCTCTCTCTCTCTCTCTCTCTCTCTCTCTCTCTCTCCTATATATACATATAGATATTTCTTATGCATTTATCTTAGGAAGCAAGCAAGAATACTTAAATTTTCATTACCCATTGGCGGTTTACGTTTTTGAACTTTTTATACTGTAATTTCATAATCAATTGGAGGAATAAATCTGAATACTTAATCAGATTCCGATTTGTTCTCTACCGATCAATCTCTTCAAATTTGGATCCGAGTTCGATCTGATATCATCGGATTCTCTTTGGACATAAAAATTTTACGCACAATTGTGATCTAACTTTTGGATTAGTATACAGTACACCTTGACATGCTGGTTTCGATAAGGGTTTTTTTTTTTTTGTTGCTTCGTGGATCGAACCAACCATGACAAGACAGACCCCTAAGCATAGACCTCGTCGAAAAGACGTTTCGCTTTGTTGCCTTCCTAACACAGAAATAAAAAAACTTAATACTGAAAAAAATTTAAATGATATGATAGAAAAGAAAAGGGAAATCAACTGGAGAAATTTTTTTTATAATACTTAAAGATATTGCTTATTAATGATTTTTTAGGCTTAGAGGTGGTCTTTATTTATACTAGTTTTACACCTTCCAAAGTAGTTACTTAACAATGTGGGACTATTAAAAGAAATATAAAATATATAAATTAATAATATGGGATAAATATAAGTGATAAGTGAATAACTTATTTTTTGAAAGAAAAAAACTCAAGTTTATATATGAATACAATGGATTCTCATTTTTTTTAAGTAGTCATATATGAGTCTACAACATTGAATACCTTTGATATCCCTCAATCATTTGATAAATAAATTATATAAGAATTTTTTTAAGACCTTGTAGTGATCATACTTCTTCGGCTTTAATTTATTATAAGTGTCTATGTCTATGAAAAATCTCTCTTTTCATAAATACACCATAATCGTATCTCCTTCCTTGAACACTTCCTCTCTCGGTATCTCATTCTCTTTTAGATTTATTCGGTAGTGAGGTAGATTTTGTAAACTTGCTTCTAGAGTCAAAACAATTTGGTGCTAAATATCTCGAGGTTGATTTCTTTCAATTCTTCCAATATTAATCTTAGTTTGTTTGGAATCTTTACTTAAAGTGGCTCTTCTCCCTTCACATGAGCATAGCATACTCTTGTTTCTTTAGAACTGATAATAAATTCCTACATAGAGCTGAAAATAGATAAGAAATACTTTCCCTCCACTTTAAAAGCGTTGGATTCACCTCCCCTTTTATTAGTCTGTATAATGACAATCTTCTTCTCGTTCCACTAGAATACATAGACATTCTTTCTTCTAAGGTGGATTGCATTCACATCATAAGTAGCACATGACATGCATCCATATCAATTATCTCACATATAACTTCCTCCTTGTATCATTTTCCAATTGAGAGAGATACTTTATAAATCTTAATTACAATGGCAGTTGGATTTTTTTTAATCCATCTTAGCTTATATGGTGTTGGATAAACTTTCTTTTGTAATTTTAAGTGTCTCACCATTGATTTGGATACAATGTTATCATATCTTCCATTACATATAATCAATACACATACTATGTTATTAACAATGTGTAGAGAGTATAACATTTTATTATGCTGTGATACATCTTCTTGTGTTAGGGTGAGTAATAATCTTTTCATAACACATGCGACATGTTCTCCTTCTTCCTTTGTTATTTCAGCATTGTCAATATTATTAATCGTGTCACCTTAGGTATTCCCTTCTTCTTTAAAGTTATCATTGTGATAGACAAGATTGATAGTCTTACGAGCACGACGCTCGTTAGAATGATGATCAAGCTCCTCACATTTGAAACAATTTTTAACCTAAGGTTGAGCATATAGATTATTTGTGGTAGTTGGGATATGCTTAGCTTATTTTGTTGCATCTTCGGTATTTGTGTATTGACTTGTAAGTTATATTGATTCAATCATAAATTAATTCTCTTTATTAAGTATATGTAGTATTGTTGAAGTAGAGAATTGCCGATTAGCAATGGAAGGTTTAGTCAACAACATTTCAACATTTAATGATATGTTATGAGTTTCATATCTATTGTGATCGAAGTTAAAGATATTTTATCTTTAATTACATATTCTAAGCTATTTACAAGAGAAAAAAACACCAGTGCTACTCATTAATATTTTTGTTTCTGAAAATATTGATGTTCCCAATATAATCGGATTTTAAGCATCTTTTTGCATCGGAACTGACACAAGTAAAAAAAATTTACATTTATACTGAATCCGATAGTACATGCACTTTTCTTTTGATTGTCTATGACTTCAACTTTGCAACAAGTCGTTTTACCATCCTTTTTTTCTGAAAAAAAAGAAGAAAAAAGAAATGAGACTTTTGCTGGTGAAGTAATTAATTAACCATTGTTGTCTTGGCTGAGAGAGAAATCGTTGTATGATCAGCATTGTGCAGTGCCTTTTATCAATCAAATAGATATCTCTTCTTTCCTTATGCAGTGTTCTGGATGGGACAGACGCCAAAACAACCTTGTCTCCTCCATCTTCTCAGGCATTTGCAGAAGAATTGCTCACTTTCGAGCATGAGGTTGGTAAAGTATCATTTTACATGTCACTGACAGCTGATCCATTCTAATTAGTTCTTCTTGCTGGACCAGTCTTTCTCTTGTTGCTGGTTTCCTTACTCGCTGGAAAATGCAATCTCGGCGTCCTCGTTTCTCGATCAAATCCTCTCACAAAAAACCAAATCCTGCAAAACATTATTACTCACAAATAAGTACATAATCGCTGTTGGCCATTCTGGATAATATCTGCGGAATGAAGGAAAGGAAAGGGTCTAAGATGTGGCGTTATCAACATCGCATGAGAAGAAAACATGTAAAAAATCTTTGATATGGTTTCAATTATACTATTCTCTTCTCCTTCTCCCTAAAGTTCTACTCATAGCCTAGTTCAAAGAAGACTAGTAGATTAAAAAAAAAAAAAGAAGATGGCAAGTCTTAGAGTAAGTGTTCCTAATCAACTTCTTCTTATCCTCAAAGATGATAATTATTAGTTTTAGACTATTAAAATAAAAACTCTTCTTGTTTCACAAGGATTATGGAATTTGGTAGAAAATGGTTTTGTTCAGTATGATCTGTAAGATTCTAAAATTACAAAAGATCAAAAAAATCAGATGAAAGAAAATATACAAAAAGATGCAAGAGCCACCCTTTACATGTTACAACAAGAAATAGATGATTCCATATTTCCCAGAATCATGATGGCATCAATATCAACAGATGCTTGGGAGATATTAAAAAATATGTTTGGAGGCTCAGAGAAGGTAAAAATTTTAAAGTTTCAAATTCTTCATCGTGAATTTGAAACACTTATGATGAAAGATTCGAAATCTGTTGCTGATTTCTTCTCAAAAGTTTCTTCTATTGTGAATCAAATGAGATCTTACGGTGAAAATCTAAAAGATCAAACTGTAGTAGAAATTTTTTTACGAAGTTTATCTTCAAAATTTGATATGATCTCTACTGTTATAGAAGAAGCTAAAGATACAAGTACATTATCTATTGATGAATTAATGAGATCTCTTTTAGTTTATAAACAAAAAGTGAACAGATCTTTAGATGAAACTTTGGAACATGTTCTTCAAATGAAGATTGATCAGAAGAAGGATCAAAAGAAAAATTCAGAAATCAGATCTCAAGGGAGAGATAAAAAAGACAGTAGACGAGACCAATTAAATGAAGGTAACAAAGAAACTCAAAAATACTTTTGTTGTAAAAAAATAGGGCATATTGAAAAAGATTGTTGGTACAAAAATAAAAACTCAAATGTTCCTCTATGTTCTTATTGTGGAAAATATGGACATTTTGAAAAAGATTGTTGGAACAAAAATCAAACAAACTATCATAAGGAAAAAAATGATGACAAAAGAGATGAAAAAAATATTTTTTTTATAGCATCCGATGAAAAATATTCTAGATCTGTTTGATTTTTGGATAGCATGTATAATGATCATATGACAGGAGATAAAAGTCTGTTTCAGAAACTTGATAATTCGGTCAGATCTACTGTGCATATGAGAAATGGTAAAAAGGCTCAAGTAAAAGGAAAATGAACAGTTGCTATGAACACAAAGTCTGGTAAAAAATTTATTGATGATGTATTATTTATTCCTAATTTAAAACAAAATCTCATTAGTATAGGACAACTAATGAGAAAAGGATATTATGTTATTTTTGATGAAGAAAAATATCTGATTTATGATAATAAAAAATTGGTAAATTGATAGCAACTACAAGGATGACAAAAAACAAAATGTTTGTCTTATTATTTTCGGACTTTGCTACTCCTACCGAAGAATCATCATTATGAAAAAATAGTTATGATCATTTAAAATTATGTGGATCTATGCAAACTATCTCAGATGATGCAGGTCGTAATGTCGATGACACACATATACAGAAAAGAGGTGAAACTCTAAACTCCAAGGACAACAATGAAAGTATACATACAGGGTTGGTAGAAGTTTCTGATAATGTGAAGAAATCCAAGAAAAGAAAATAAAAATGAAGCTTCCGCATAGAAAGAGATTTAATCCTACAAATGTAGAGTCTCCATCATATCATCAAAGATGGCTACCGAAGAGAAAAATGTCAAGAGAAACGATAAAATATTTCAGGTCAGAAATTCTCAAAAATTTATGGACAGAGAAAAAACATAAGACAGCCATTGCAGGAACGAAACTCAGCTTGTCGACATCTTCACAAAAATTTTGGCAAAGAAAATATTTCTTTGAAAATAATTTTAAATTATAACTAAGGGGGTGTGTTGGAAATAATCTAATTAGTTAAGATGATGATGAAATTAGTTTAGATGAGGATAAGATTTATTTAGATGTGATAGATTTTTTAGTTAAGGTGCTCGTGGTTCATTTTATTGAAATTACTCATGTGGTGTCTTCTACTATTCTCTTATCCTTGTACTCAAATTGAAATAAGATTTGATCACTGTTCATCGTATCAGCAGCTTGTCGTCCTTGAGTCAATTGATCCAACACCTGAGGTTGGTGGGATCGGGATAATCCATGTCGGCACGACAGTAACACACCGTGCGCCAAAGATGATACAAATATTTGTTTTACTTGTTTGCCTTGATGTTGGAGGCAGGCATCTGTTCCCCACTTCGTGTTTGACAAAAATGATTAGATAAACAGAATTCACCTTGCGAGTACCTTCTATCTAGGCAATGACATGATTCAAAAATCATATACACTATAGTCAGCAAGAGTACGATCACCCAACTCATCAATCTCTGCGAGAGTCTTATGAGTCTATCGTACGATAGAATTAATCCTCGACAGTGAGGTTCATCCCTTCTTTTCCCTTTTTTTTTTTTTTTTTTATTAGGTCATCTATCGTCAATAACCTATAGCAACCTCGCCCAACAACATTAATTACAGGTGATGTAATTTCTATTTGTCCCAAACAAACCTCGGCCATGACAAACGCCAGTTGTTCTTCCATAAGTGAAGTCTCACGTCATCAACGGCTCAGGTATAAAAGTCAGTCAACCTCCAATGGTCAAAGAAAGTAGTAGGACTATTTTCCAGTTTTCCTAGTAATTTAATCATCGATCGAAGGTGTTAGACAAAGTCTCATGTACTTGTGGAAGACGGTGTGTATACTTCCCCGAAAGCTGAAACTTTACTAGAACGGTGTCTCGGTTCTCATGTTTATTTTGTTCTTGAAATGGAAGGTAATTAAAATTAGATTTTATGAGAAAATAAAATTTTGGCGTGTGTAAACGGCAGAAAATAGTGGAAGGTTGCGAAGAGTATGTATGAATAGAGAACAACTCTGATGAATGAATTGAGTATGAATTAGCAAGAGGGTCGGTCAATCACACACTATGCGATTTAGTTGGGCTTTTGTCGATGGATGGGTTTGTATGTTGGGTTCATAACCACGAGGCTAAAGGTTTTTGGGCCACGGTCGGTGTGCTCTAGATGTGATCAAGCGTGCGTGTTTGGATCGAGTTAATTGCTCATGCGTCAACCTCACCACCATAGGCACATATCGGGGAGGAGGGAGGGACTCGAAAGTATCAATCACCCACTCAAGTGAGAGACTAAACAGTGGATCATAACTGAGAGGAGAGAGAGAGAGAGAGAGAGAGAGAAAACTCCACCGTTGCCATTTTTTTTTTTTTTTTTTCTTCGATCTCAATCTCCTCGATTAGGGTCGATGATCGTGATTGAGGTGAGCGCTTGAGTGATACGGATGTAGAAGACAATCTCCAAGCATTGCACTATTAACTTACGCTTTCGTTGATTTGCCACCTAGGCGACAATTTGCACGGGAGAACCTACATCTCATCCCTTCAATCGTCGATAGGAGCACGATCCTCTAATCTCTATCCGCCTCTATCCTTGGGAGGGCCCGCACGAGCAAATCGTAAAGAGTATTAAGTCTTGACAGCGAGGCTCATTTCCCCTCTCGTTTAGATCACTAGTCGCAAACAACATGTTACCCCCATCAATCATGATTTTCGGAGGACTCACATGTCTAATTGTAGAGAGCATTAATCTCAGGCGATGTGGTCCAGTTCTATTTTCTATATGCCTGACATCGGGGATCATCCCCTCCTTATCCCAAGTAGGCTCCAGCCCTGACATATGATGCCCTCATAGTCGTTCTTCCATTATGTAGTCCTCAAAGAAACGTGATTATTAGCCGTCGACATCGTCGAGGGTCCTAACGAAGGGGTCGATCGTACTCCGTCGATCGCTCGAGTATTAAAGTCATCCTTGAAGCCTAAAGAGACAAGATTTATACTACTACTACCATCATCCTACCAATTTTACCATCGGAAGAGTCAAGTCGGAAACATCCTCCTAACACTGATCGCTTGTACAGGAACCTCGACGAAGTTAAGATACACCTAACCTCGTCGGAATGATACCAAACTTGCTTATGGCGAGTGAGCAACGGCTCAGGGCCGCACCTTCTTCCAACTCGCATGATCCCTCGTGTTGATCTTATACCTTCGAGACTGATTCAAGCTGTGATGATCCCACGGTCAACGGTACGCAACAACAAAGGTCAAAAAAAAAAAGATATGTCTCAGGAAATAATGAAAACTTTGGATGAGAAAGGCTAAACTCTTCTTTTCTCTCAATGCTTTGCTTGTTTACTTTTGGGACGCTCGCCATCGCATCACCCACCCGAGCACTACTACTGTTGTCATGATGCATGCATCCCATTTCTCAGTGTCCAACACCACGGTGCAGGTCCCAGTTTATTAGGTCATCCTCCATCCTTATCTTATCCTCGGAGGCAATAATAACTATATAGCACACGCAATCCCGTATCACGCCGTGCCTTATTTGCCCTACACGAAGGTTGATACACTACCGAAAGAATAAATGCTGTAAAGTTGTTTGACTGCAATGAGCAAGATTCAAAGTGATGATGGGAGGGCGACATGAACACGAAAAAAAAAGTCACGTCCTCAGCCATTGCTGACGACCATTCGCGTTCTCGGTGAGTTGTACTCAACTGCAAGCAGCACTAAAAAAAGAAGATAAAGAGTTTAGTTCCTCCTTCCAATACATGCGTGCGTATTCCAAATCTTGGGATTCTCCACTCCATCATCGAGATGGCATCGGACTGCAACATTACTGCAAAGCACGAGGATAATAGACACGTCGTTCTCAAAGCTGAGAGATAAAGAAAGCATTTCTTCTGCCATTATCTGGATGATTTGATTCCATCGAGGTAAGCTTTCGAGCATCAATCACCATAGCAGAGTTACTATTGTAGTCTTCAGACGATAAATTTCCTTGATGTGCCTCTTTACTCGGGTACTTTTCATGCATTAATTTAGAATTGGTTCCTCCTCTTGTTGATGTGCACCCATGTCTTGGTTACACTAAACCACAAATAGATGGGAACTTGACAGGTACCCGGAAAAGATCGGTGCATTGCAATAAAAGACGAAGCTTGTTTCGGGCTTTTATTATTATTAGTAATCTCCTACAAAAAAATATATATATAATAAGATATAAATTTTACTATTTATAACCCTTCAATTACTAAAAATATAATGAGTATTATCGTTCTCAAAAAATGATCCAAAACTCGGTCAAGGGAGTACTTCACTTATGGAATAAAACACTTGTCATGCTTTAGTTCTCAGTTCTATTTAGAGTCAGTATATAATCCTTCGTTTTTCTAAAAAAATTAATTTAATAAATTTTAAATAAAAAATAAATAAGAAGATTGTGTTATTGCATTGTTTTTATAACCGTTAGAGTAACGAGAGAATATATACTTAAATACTCTTATTGACATGTCCAATGAGTACCGGCTGAATTCTACAAATATAGTTCCAAATTAATTGTATGACATATCTAGTGGAACTCATTCTCCTATTTAGCTTATTTACAAATAATATAAAATTTAATTTCCGTCTCGACCATGTTGGAAATAGGAAGAAGTAATGAAAATGCCCAATTGATTCATTGATCCATCGTTAATTTATACAGGTGAAGATAAGAGGATTTCCCTCGATTAACCTACGTGATTTCCTCATTCAGTTAAGGAAATCATATCTAAATCCTAACTTCATCTTATCTTCTATCATGCCCCCGCAAGATCGAGCTCCTGTAAGGACGTCGATCTTGAACTGAGGACGTTGATCTTGAACCGATGATAATGAATCCGAAGAAAGGAGCAGACGATTCTGCTAGAGCCAAATTCGACAATCCGATTAGATCGAACTATCATGCCCCCGCAAGATCAAGCTCCTGTGAAGGACACAGATCTTTACCCGATGTCAAGGAGACCGCTGTGTTGTCAACCGCGGTGAAGGTCTGACAACGATTGACTTCAGCGGAGGAGATGCTGCTACGGTTGGGGCGATCGATAGATCTGAAGGGCAGCGGGAGAAGCGTGCGGTCGTAGAATTACTGTCGTTTGACAGCGAGAATGAACTTATTGCTGATGGGATAGAGATAAATCCTAACTTCATCTTATCTACCTTGAGAAAAACAAAAGTCATGGTATTAAGGATTTTTTTTCTTTTTCTTTTTCGGTGTTTGGCGTTTTGTGGCTGTGCTCATACGTGCGACAACATGAAGTTGACAGAACAACCCAGCCAACATCGCAAAAGTCCGACAGTTTGACTTCTTGTTGTTGACGGCCATTAGCAAAGATCTATCTAAGCCTTTAATAAAAGGATTAAAAAATATTAAAAAAATATGTCAAAGATTTCACCTGCATCAAGTTTGAGGATAAAAGGGATTTTTCGATTTGATTATGCTTGAATTAATAATTTAAAATCTTCAAATTTGGGTTAAAGAAGTTCTCAATTACCTTTCTTCTTATTCATGATAAGCTTTTATATCTTCAAATGAGAAAATAAAATTTATGATTACTTTTTTATCATAAAGGAGAAGAAGAGATTGTATTATTATCCTAAAAGGAGTAGAGAATTGAGTTTATATTTCTTCTATCATATTGAACGAGAAAAAAAGTTATATTAAATATGTGGGGATGGAAAACATAGGAGACCGATGGATCTATTAAAGCGAGGAGAATAAATCTAGTGGGAGGAGCTGATCTTTATGGATGTGTATCGTTATCTTAATGACATCGATCATCAGAATCGACATCATTCATCTCTTCTTTCCATGTACATCAGTTAAACAAAGAAGAGTCTGGAAATAATATTTTTTTTTTCTTTAAAAGACTATATTGATTAAAAAAATAAAAAAAAACATGAAATTGGGTTGTGCAATCAGTCGAAATATAAAACAAAAAATCATTGAGATCGATCAAAATTTGCTAATGATTAACAAAATCATTGAGACGGGCACTAATAACTCTAAGCTTTAGGTGTTGACAAAATGATTGATTCTTTATCGTTTGGATGATTTTTTTTGAACAAAAATCATAGTTTTAATTTTTGAAAGTGCACCGAATGCCTATTTTTTTCTATAATATTTATAATATCTCGTGTTCTCATCGGTCGTTATCGTCTTCATGTGACTACCTTTGTCTCACTGCAAGACCCCTCTATACAGGTCCTCTATGTTGCTCTCGTGAAGCTTTGATCTTAATCATTGACTATTCCTTCATCATTGTTTGTCGTCTCCATCAACTCCATCTGACCACAAATCCCTAGAGGTATTACGAGTATTATAATAAATACGAGATAATAAATAAGAAAATTGAAAAAAAATAGGGTTCCTTATGAGAAAATCCCAAAAAAATATTTTTTAAAAAGAAAAGTCACCCTTATCATTTATCTTGAATTGTCACTCAAAAAAAGAAAGTGGGACTTTTTTTTTAAGTAAAAAGAACTCTACTTATTTGTTAGTATTGAAGTCTTCGTTTGTAGTAAAATTGGCCGAAGTATAATAATATATTCAACAAACATAAACATTACAAACTAATTACATGTTATTTTGACTTGTGAATTATTATTCTGCCTAATTCTTTATAAGATTCAAAGTGAGCGTCATACGTTCGTTCAACAGTGTGATACAACTGTGTTGCTGCGAACTGTTGCGCAGCAGTCAGAGACTTAGTGGCGAGTGGCCCCTCAAAGCTGTCGTCCTTTGGAGTTCACGTTCATCCGACATCCTCCGGTGCTCGGGCATTTATATATACACCCCTCCATGCCCCATCTCTCCCATCTATTTCTCTACCCCGTGTTGTAGCATTGGTTGCGAGGAGCCAGGAACAATGAGGCGCAGCTCTCAATCTCCTCTTGTCTTCCTTCTCCTTGTCATCATCCTCTCCACCACAACAGCAACTGTTGCTTCTCGTTTCCTGCGGCCACCAAGACAAGGTTAAGAAACCTGCTCGCCGCCCACCTGTGATCACGACTGATGAAGCTCTCTTAATTTGTTTCCTTTTTTTTTTTCCTTTGTGTTCTCATGTTCTCTCTTGCTTTGGCGAACAGAACTTGTGAAGCTGAACGGGCTTCACGGATTGGAGCATGCAGAAGGACCGGAGGAAGAGGATGCTTGGAATGTTAGTGCAGTTTTCTTTTTCTTTGGCTTTGTTATCATTTAGAAGTACGCCAATTTGATAGGGTTCTCATCTTTTAGTTTTATTCATCCTCTTCTGTTGTTCAGCTCATGGGAACGGAAGAGTGTCAGGACGGAAACGAAGAATGCCTAAAGAGGAGAACGATGACTGAGGCCCATTTGGACTATATTTACACGCAACACCACCCTAAGCCATAGAAGAGGAAAGCAAGAAGGAAGCAAAGAAAGGATGAGTTGTGATGGGCTCTCAGAAAAGTTGCCAAGGTATCTAGGGTTCTTGAGATACATCTCTCACCTAACGAGTCATATATCCTCGAGGAGGAGTGATAGAAGCATCAGGTGGCATCTAGTGTTATAGAAAGATGTTTTGTATGGATATGTTGCCATGTAATGTCTGTGAGGGCATGACCTGAGCTAACACCATTTTAATATATACACTGGCATCTAATGTTATATGCTTTCCGTGTTTCGTTTTCCTTCCCCGATTTCCTGTGTGCCAAAAATTTTGTGATCATTATACACAAGCATATACAGTCAAACGCATGCAGATATATGAATTTAAGATTACTTATGTATGATTAATTTAAGATTTATACACAAGCATAGACAGTCAAACAATCCTACAAACGTAATCTGTTTCATAGGAACAGATAAAGAGAGTGGCTTTTGATGGATACCACGTAAGAGGACACCGAGAAAACATCTGTCTGAATCTTATCGTAAAACAAGTGGGCAACTCGCGCAGATAGTGAATCACAGGTGGGAATTTAAAGAGGTAATCTTGGGGCCGCACCTTTGACTCAAAAGGAGTAGCAACCTCTCCTAGCTTCAGCTGAAGCATGGAACACGGTTGACAAACTATATATCCAACAGTGCTGGGATCTGCCTGAGATCCAGACGCCATTAACAAGTCCTAAGTTTGCTTCACTGTCAGCGAGGGATAAGAGAGCCAAGATCCGGCAGCAGCTCTTTTGCCTTTCCCGCTTCTCGACACAGAAGTGGGCTGCAACTTTTCATGGGAAAAAGTGGTTGCTCCATTATCTTTCGTCAAAGGTGGTGCAGTGCAGCTAGAAGTGGCAGTGGGAGTGGCGTAGGGAAGTCGCCCAGTTCGTAGTAGGGCAGGTAAAAGACGAGGAACAGGACGTCGATCCTCTCCAGTTGTCCCTTTGCCTGACAAAGCTTCACCGTCTGCGTCGGCATCGTGCATCGATACGAGACCCACCGATCACGGGTGAGGCTCACCAATCTCGATCGAGAGTGGGCGGTGAGGTCCACCATCGTTGTGAGTGGAAGATCTACATGGCAATCTCGGCAAAGGAAGCTTAGGTTGAATCAACCTGTTGCAGGCTCTGATAACTTAATAGGGTTCCATTTGACTGCCATGCCAAAACACGTAGCACCTTTTGTTTAGGCTTTGCTTCATTCAGACTTGGGTCATCACCGATATGATAGTGCCAATGAGCTGAGAGATATGTGATGCGTGTAGATCTAATAAAAAAACGTCATGAATTTGATTGAAGGAGCTTGTGATGCCCTAAAGTAATCGCACACGGATTGTCGTCTACGGCTTTAGATAGCTCGAGAAATATGAGTATCCAACTCTAAAGAACACCTTATAGGTTCTTCTTTTAGAGGGAGCATGACCAGTGTAGGATAATATGGCAGGTCATGATGCCCCTCTGCTCCCCAAGCTAACCACGTTTGGGCCACTTACATGCAGTAAAGGTTGTGGGAAGGCCGGCCTCAGGTCTCCTCTTCTCCCGAACCAGAAATGTATTCGGATCATCATCACTGGGAAGCAGAGAAAGCAGAACCTAACATGGGAATAATGATAGCGCCGGTGATGGGTCGCACCTCTACTGCAGCTGTAACCAGGCATCTTTCATCATGGTCCCAATGAGCTCAATCAAAGTCCTCTCAAGGTCTCTTCGGATTCTTAATGTCCAAACAAACGATCATCATGTGCTGTGTGGCAGCCATGAGAGTGATACGAGCTTAGTACAGCGTCACCTTGTCATCGATTTTAACTCCATCGTAAGGAGAAAGGAAAAAGAAGGAAAAGTAAATTCCTGGAGGATATTATGGCCTTCAGCTCTGGCATAAAAGCTACCACCAGTTTCTTTCTCATCAATACTGCAAGGACTGTAGGGGCAGAACACAATAGGAAGAAAGTAAATGGAGGAGACTTGGGTGGTTTGAAGACCAACGTTCGACCTACCTCATGTCAACCCTCCGGAAACCAGTGCTGAATTCCTTACCAGCGTGAAGTCCGGCAAGAGCAGGACAGGTCAACCACCACGAGCAAAACAAGAAAAAGTAATTTCCATTATACGTCTCTGCCCATGTTGATGACGTGCTCTCAGTACAGGTTCTACAAAGTATTAACACCACTGTCAGGGAGAGACGACACTCACTAACAACATAATGAATTTTGACATCAAACCAATTCACTGATCGATGAACACCACCATGCAGTTTCTATGAACAGAAACGTATTACCAAAGGAAGATGATAACGTTACGTTGAAAACCCAGTCCGTATTAATTTGGTTCAATCCACACAGCCCAGACCAACAATTCATGTGTCCAATTCTCTCTTGTCAGGCTTAAATATTTTCAGCCATATGATTTCTAAGTATCATCAAATTAATGAGTCTATTATCTAATTACATTATATTATTGTAAAATGATGATAAGGGTACGTATCATGTAACCAACTTGACAACATGTCACCACCCCATGGGGTCAATGCCAAATCAATGCAAAATAAACATAGTCATCCCTCGTACGTAACACGTCAATCATGTTATAATTATAATACTCGATAATTTGATGCACATCTTCTTAACCGTCGGCTTCAATTTCGATAGCTTAAATTCTGAAGTGATATTGCATCCAAACATATCATGTATGAAACAATCAAAACCGGAAATAACAAAGAAATGACCTAATACGTAAATAAAAAGAGTCCAATACTAAGGCTTGATTTCGGATTAATTTTACGGTTGGAGGAAAAAGGCAATTCTTAATATTAAGCAGAGTGAGTGATCCGAATAATAAGAAAATTTTGAAATTTGATTAATTTGCGGATACTCTAACATCATCTAAGAGGTGTCGGAAGCGGAGCCCCGAAATCGGTAGTAAAGAGGGGAAGGGCCCCACCCACTACATTCCCGCGTCAGACAAATGTCGTAGTCTTGGAATAAGGAAGGCGAGGGAAGACGTCAAAGTTTGTCGTCGGCCACCATCCATCCTCGTGGGCTTCGTGAAAACTAGATTTCAACGAATCTGTGCCCTACTATTTTGTGATGCACGATCGATACCTGCTCGAGTGCTGCAATCTTTCACGTACCACCATGGATTCTTATTTCCTAAGTTACCTGACAGGAATAGGTCTTCTTCTCTCCAGCCGTTGATCCGAGAGGCTTCTGATGATCGATCAGGTATATCTTAGTCCTTCCACATGACAGATGACGAATGTATCAATAATGACGCAAGATTTGGATGGGCATCCTCCAATGTCATGGCCCCAGAAAACATGGGCTCGAAGCCCAATAAAAGCTGCCGCTGCCTCTTCATCATCTTCTTATCTTTGCGCAGATGCGGTCGATATAAGACGACGTGCTTTTCGTTGATCGATGGAGGATTGGGCAGAGTCCAAATAAACAATGTATGTACACAGGGATGGGATCCAAAAGCATTGGACGAGTGCTTCAACTGTAAAGCCAATTTGGGTCGTTGTGGGATATGGATTTATATTCTTGGCGATTTTTATTCCGGGTTAAAATGTATATGATAGGGGTAATTACAATGTTTCTGAGCTCAAGTAAGTCTTCAGGGAATTAGGGATTCGGGTTCCACAGTCTCCGCGTCTAATCCATTGTAATCCTGCTTTCGACACGTGGCGTGAGTCCACTGGGGCCCTAACCCAGAATGGCGAACACGTTTCGGTAAAGCCACAGCCGGTGATGAGTGGACGTGAAAGTGACGAGATATTTTATTTTATTTTATTTTTTATTTTTTTGGTTAAGATTATAATCGATACCCAATAACGAAAGAGGATATAACCTCTCCCCCCCCCCCCCCCCCCCCCCAGTAATTATGACGGAGTAAGTAGTAAGTACCACTCCCCTATCGTTGTCGCATCTTCGTCAGTCGTCTCCGCCTCGTCTCTCTCTCTCTCTTTCTCTTCTTTGTTTGGTTTCCTTTTTGTTTTTCGTGTATTCTTCCTTCTTATTATTAGTGTTATATTTCTTTCGGTATAATTCGGGTTAAATTACTATTATTTTCCTAAAGAGAGCGCTGTGGTCGAGATTTCGAGGAGCAGCAGCAGGAGGCGGAGAAGGCAGGAAGAGGAGGAGGCCGAGCTGCGCAGAAGCGGAAGCGGAAGCTTCTAATTTTTCTTGATGGCTTCGTCTTCTCCTGTCAACCGCCCAGCCCACCCCCTCCCAGCCGTTTTGTCTCGCGTCGGCGCGTCGAAAGCACAAGCTGCCTTGGGCAAGATCGTAGCCATCATCTCCACCGTTCCTCCTAGCCATCCCGAGGCAGACGCCATCCGCCATGGCGGTGATCCCGAGGCGACGGGTCGGACGACGACGCCCGCGGGGCAGCTTGGTTTCGGCGTCGATCTGAAGCTCAGGTTGGGCCTGGCGACGGAGATTAGAGGAGGATCGGCCGAGGGAGATGGCCCCACGGAGCAGAGTGGCGTCGAGGACGCTCCCGCGTCGGCGGAGCCCGGCCGCGACGTGCGGGCCGTGGAGGAGGTGCCCCCCGTAGGAGTGTCGGGAGCGGCGGCCTCGTTGTCGCCTGCGGTGTCCGTCGCTGGCGGCGGCGATGCTTTGGCTTCTGAGAAGAGCTCGGAGGGCGAATGCGATCCACAAGCGGAGAACGGAGGAGAGAGCCACGAGGAGGCCGCAGAAGACGACGCCGAGGAAAAGGCTTCTGCAGAACAAAAGGAAACGGAAGGAAGCGGCGGAGCGGAAGCGGGGACCACTACCACCACCGCTATCGCTACCAGCAGCAGCAGCAGCAGCAGAGGCCGCAGAAGCGACGGTTGCTTGGACTTGCTCCTGGAGGCCGTCCGGCAGGTCTCGGGCGGCCTCTTCGACGACGACGGGCCGGAAGCAGAGAAGGTCGAGGCTACCGCGGCCTCGGAGGTGGCCCCCGCGCCGTCCGACATGACGGCGAAGAGGTCCACGGGCGGCGATGGCGCGGGGAAGAAGCGGAGGGAGACGGACGAGTGGTGGATACCGCTGGATCTCTACGAGGAAGAGACGGCCCCGATCGTGCGGTCGAAGCGGGGGAGGAGCCAGGCGCTGCCGTCGAGGTACCGCGACTCGATCCTCGACCCGTGGAGGAAGCCGCCCCCGCTCTCCCGCAACTCCACCGGTCGGCGCGGTCACGAAAGGGCACCGGCCGCCACGCGGTGAGCTTACCGGAGCCTCACCAACACTGACGGACTCATGCGAGCGTGGGAGGTTAACGACGATCCCGTTGCAGAAGTTATCGCGTCTTTGCTTTCCCTTTTCCTCCTCTCTTCTCTTATGTAATAACGATAGTCCGGTCTCGGTCAGTAGACTTGTTTGGTATTTAATACCGGCGAAAGGCAAACAGTAGCTCGCCATTGTAGTCGTGAGCTGCCGCTGTTGCTGCTGCTTCAAAGCTTTTGTTCACGTTAATCGGAAGCAGAACCACTGATCTTTGTGTTGGCAACGGACATTTTCTAGTGCCGTTGTTGCCGTAACGTGTGATCTATTCATATGATACATATCTATATAAATATATTTGTGGGGAGTAACGCAGTGACTACAGCAGCACCATGTGTGTAAGAGCCGTGCCTACTGCCCTTTTTGACGACCTTTCTCGCTCATTGACTTTTACGAGGAGAGCAAAGGGGAAGGGAACCCGCTTTCTGTGCGGCCGCACGCAAGGACGTGGGCGTACCTGCAGCAGGTCGAGCCTCTCGGACACTGACTGCTACGCTTCCTACGACCACGAGCTCGACACCGCCGCTTGCGACAAAGGTTTCTCTCATGGCAGGTGACTCCTGTCTCCCACTTTACACCTTGGCGAATCAAATTGCTCGCGAGCTCATACAAGCGATCAGAGTTCCTTACTGTTTCATCTAACACGAGGTGTGCGAGTCAATCCTGTGGTTGGTGGGTGGCATCCCCCCCCCCCCCCCCCACCTCCTCCGTTTGGCGTTTGTTCGCCCTACTGTTCATCCATCGATAACAATACATCCTTACATCCTTTCTCTCTGCGCATGCTTCCGGATGCCCGTCTTTATATAGGCCACACGTAGTAGTAGTAGTAGTAGTAGTAGTAGTAGTAGTAGTAGTGCTGCCCGCCCAGCGTGTCGAAATGGAGAGGGGCAAGCAAAACCGAGTTAGGTGCGCGGCTTCCGGCGACAAGCACATAACGTGGATCTGTAACCTATGTATCTTAGATTGACGTCGACGTTCCGCAACCACGAAAAGACCGCTTCAAAAGATAAGCGTCATCCCCATCGTTCCCCAATAAAGCGATGTGCAAGATGCTCTGACACAGTCTCTTGCTTCCTCTTCAACTTGCGTTGTTCTCCAGGAATGATGCCTCAGAATGAAGCTGGGGCTTCGTCTCGTCTCGTCTCGTGACCGAGGGCGTCCCATATGCCGTCTGACAAGCACATACAGGCTGTGAAGAAATGCTGGTTCAACCTGCAAACTCATTCAAACAAGAAATGGTCATATCATATCAGCCACGAGCTTAGTTTTTAGTGGGGTCTGCATGCGTCCTGCCCTATCATCTTCCTCACTGAAGCATTGCTCAAGGTGTGTTCAGACATCAAAGACTCACTCGATTTGAGCTATACTTCGACCAACGCGTCAAGATCAACAAGCTCCAATTTTGATCTTTCCAAACATGCCTTTGCATTTGTTTTAAGGGATGCATGTCCTATTACCAGGTAAAGTACATGTGGAGACTTTTCGTATGCAGTAGATTTAAGATCACTCCTGATTTCAACTCTGTGTCAGTACAGAGGTCAACCATTCAATCCAAATTACAGAGACAATATGATTTGATATTGATTTCGAACCTCATCATGCGTTTTATTTGTTGGTCAGTCGCCGTTTATATAAAAGCTAACAAAGTAATAATTTCGCAAAATGCGATGAGAACCCATTTAATTCTGGCATCACAGAACGAGGCGCTTTACATACAGTATGTCAAAGCTAGTGTGTTGTACCAGCAATTCACCTCTCTAAAGATTCCCAAGAACATCTGATGAAAGAATCTGAGCACTATAAAAATGTTGTGCCTGCAAGAAGTCAAAAGTTGTTTACCTAAGTTCCGAATGCCAAGTGGATTCCAGATGCAAGATGCATTAACTCAACATGAACCAGAGAACTCTGAGAAGCTAACGCACAAAATGGAGAACCCAGAAAAATTTAGAGAGTCAGTGGATATCTCTGCAGACAACTGCATGATCATTTCAGAGGTAACCTCGAATGCGTCGTTGAAGTATGCGTTTCAGATGCGTACAGTAATTTTGATTCCTCGTCGTACCAACCCATCCACCAGCATTTACTGCATAATTTGCATTCCTCGGCTACTTTTATTCACTTCAGTAAAAGTCAGGAACAGTTTTTTCCTCATCCATTCTATCCTCTATATCAACTTTGTTTTTTGTCATTAGAGTCATATTTTAAATTAATTTGTTGACCATTTCATACAACTCTGCCTCATTATGACAGAAACTTTTGATTGGACTCGCGCAGAAAATTCGCTGTTTGAGGGACAAATGCAACAACGGAATCCACAATCATGAAGTTAGGATTAGAACGAAACCATCTTTTGTTCAAGTACATTAAATGTGAAGCAGAAAAAGGTCAAGATTCAACGTGGGCTCAAAAATGCAGAGACAATCCAACAAGATCACTTTACCAGTGTTTTTTTTTGCCGATAAGTCGACGTCGAGCCAACGATGATGCTTGCAAAAGCTGAAGAACGCCAATGTCAGACATGAAACACGGGCTACATTCTTCCCCGGATTCTTATCAATACTTGAAACACCAAACCGATGCTTCGCCAGCAAGTTGCCTCAACTTCATCCGTGTAAGATGCATGAAACCTTACTGTGAGGGTACAACAAAGTACTGAGGAATGAGAAAGGGAATCGGCCAAGAGGACGAGGAGAGAGGCGTTATCAGCTGTTCCTCTTCCTATTTGTACACTCCCTTATTTCTTTTCATGTCTAAGTCTTACCGGAGTTGCTCGCGATGAAGGAGATCCAAAGGGAAGATGGTCTGCACATCCTCGGACGAAGTCTGTTCACTTGACATTTAGTATCTGCAACACCAACCAAGTGGAGATCTGTCATCGTCTCGTCCATCATGATCTTCCATACTCTTTACCCATCAAATCGCTGTCCTCGAAACCTTCCTGCATACCCAAGCCATGTAGCACTAAGAGGGAAGAATGACTGCCGCTGCTGCTATTGCAGGCACAACCAATATTACCGTCGCGTGAAGAAGCAGCAGTAGCAACAAACGGTGAGCCCACGACCCGCGGCAGTCTCATTCCACAGCCCATGGCAGCACGGCAGCCGCAGGCCGAATCCTTTTCTTCTCTCCGCTCTCGTTGCAATCCTATTGTTGCTACCAAAATGAATTCTGCTGTCCTTTTCTTTCATTTTTTTTGTGTCATCCCTTTGCTTTCATCCAACTGCATGACAGAAAGCAATATGATCCTTTTTTTAGCCCCAAGGAAGAGCCATCAAGTCTCACATCACAATAAAATATAAGTCTTACGTCATCCTTAACCTAAGTTTCAGATTCATATAAATTAATTTAAGTCCACTAAATATAAAAAGAGTGTCATTTATCATCTGGTATCCCTTGTTCGTTTATCTTTTCATGCAAATCTAGTATATCTTTGTTGGTAGTTACATAGTTAGTTAACATGTTTAGGAGTAGTGACTCATGTTTAGGAGTTGTAAAGGTGGTTTAAGAGTTAACGGGGGTAGTTATTAATCATGGGTGAGATAGTGGGATGAATGAAGTGGTGTGAGGTAGTTATTATTATCTCCTATAAATAAGACCTTAGAGAATGAAGCAAGAGTGCAGAGAGTGTGTACAGAGAAGTGAGTGTGTGTATTTGGAGATAATCTTGTAAGTGTTGTTGTTCTTTTACCTCCTGTTTAATACTACGTCGTTTTCTTGATTAAAATCATTTTCGTTAATTGGATCGTAGTATTCTATTTTATCGTTTCCTTGCTCCTCCTTCCTCAACAATCTTATCATCTCTAATTTTCTCTTAAATTATCACCAGCTTATCTCACCTTTCAATCTCCCACCTTTATTTATTAATGATCTTTTAGGGTTTTCATGCTAATCCAAATCTTATTCAAAATCTTACTAACCTTAGAATTAATCTTCAAAAATCAAATATCTATTTTGTCAATCACTCTCCCACTTCAAGCATACGATCTATAATTCTTTGGGCATTAAACAGGAGATCTAACCCATAAAATATCTTGATGCCTTTCTAATCCTATGTCTGGTCAGTTATCAAAGCATATTAGTGGATAAGGCTTTGTTCAAAGTTTAAAGTTGGTCGGTATAAAGTCCTTATCTCTCAAACATGCAAGTTGGCCCTCTTTAATTTCATCCTAAATGTTATTCTTACTCATTTCTTATTCAATTACAATATTTTTGATTCTATATTAAAGCACGAGTAGATTAGTCTGACATTTTTATTGGAATTCTTTTTTTTTCCTCGAATGCACTTGATCGAATATTATTACCCAATTGATAGATTAATATTGGGCCCGATAGCTCGACCTAACCACGCCAGGATGAGGACCATGTCGGTAACCGCATCGACTAAATGTCAGCCCGAAGATCACGTCGACAACCACCTTAACAACATGTCAGCCTCGACATGTCAGCCTGAGGACCCTGTCGACAACCACCTTAGCAACCTGTCAGCCTCGACATGATAGACCGAGGACCACGTCAGTCGTTTATGAGATCATACTCGCGATCAACGGCCTTACCGAACGAGACCCTGAGACCCGACGAAAGTGTCACCCCACGTATTGCTGTACCTACAGCTCAGTCGAAAGCGTTGCACCAATTGAACACCTCAGTACAACATCCCTCCGCTCCGCAGGTATAAATACCCCAACAATAACCCATGCTGATGAGACTTTTTCGAGCAACTCCCCCCCAAAACCTTCGGGATCTTCTGACTCCCGCCTTACAATCTCCACTCCTAAATACTAACTTAGCCGTCGGAGGGGCTTCGTCGGGCACACACCCCTCGACGAATGCCTTCTTGCTGGTCCCAGACGCCACTCGAAATCGACCCGAGGAGTCACAACTCAACGAAGGCCAGCTACCTCATCGAGCATCCCCGAGACTCCGGATCCTGGCAAGTTGATCCTGCACAGGCGGGTTGAACCATGTCGTGCTAACTCCTCGTTCACGACACTAAATCGAGCAACACCAACCAAAACATAATGGGGGACTTAACCTTAGTATCAGATAAGAAAGTCATTTGTGCTAAACATATTTTACTAATCCTTAATAATTCTAATTTTCCTTGGGCCTGTATTCCTAAAGCTAAATATGAGGATCTTCACCCCTAGACCAATCAATCTTATAAGAATTCCTCTTGGCCCATGAGAAATATTAACAGTCTAACTATTAGTATTCAATCTAGATTTTAGAAAATTATTAAGGATGGTAAGTCCATTAACCTCTCAATCAATCTTTGGATTGACAATTTGCTTATTAGCTTAAGTGAATGTGGAAATTGTTGAAATAAGAAAAAGTAAAGAAATAACTATTGAGTTTATTGATTCATCATCAATTTATACAGGTGAAGATAAGAGGATTTCTCTCAACTAACCTACGTGATTTTCTCAATCAGTTGGGAAAGTCATATCTAAATCATAACTTAATGCTATCTTCTATCCGCTGAGCATGTGATGTTCCCGCTTAGGTTTCCTAACATCTGCAAGATCGAGCTTCTGTAAGGACGCCGATCTTAAATTAAGGACGTCGATCTTGAACCGATGATAATGAATATGAAGGAAGGAAATAGTTGTGTTGTCAACCGCGGTGAACATCTGACAACGATTGACTTTGAAGGTGATGTCAACATAGCTGAGAAGGAAACCGTTGTGTTGTCAACTATGGTGAAGATCTGATGGTTGACTTCGACGATGATATCAGCCTAGCTAAGAAGGAAGCCGTTGTGTTATCAACCATGATCTGACGGCAGTTGACTTTGACGACGATGTCAGCCTGGCTAAGAAAGAGCATACGATTATGCTGGAGACATGTTCAAAAATTTGATTAGATCGGACTATCATGACCCCACAAGATCAAGCTCCTGTGAAGGACGCAAATCTTGAACTGATGCCAATGAACCTGAAGGAAGGAGACCGCTATGTTGTTAACCACGGTGAAGGTCTGATGATAGTTGACTTCGGTGGCTATATAAGCTTAGTTGAGAAGAGACCGCTATGTTGTCAACCACGATGAAGGTGTGACGGTAGTTGACTTCGGCGGCTATGTAAGCCTGGCTGAGAAGAGACCGTCATGTTGTCAACTACGGTGAAGGTCTAATGACAGTTGACTTCAGCGGCCTTATAAGCATGGCTGAGAAGGAGGATGCAGGCATGGCAAGAAGAGGAGGTCCAGCACTAGGCATGCGCAGCAAAAAGGATGGAGCATAAGCTACTGTTGGACAGTGGAGTGGAGAACTGATAGAGTTGAGGCCGACTGTAAAGAAGAAGGCCATGATGTAGCCGAGCAGTGGCAGCAGATAAAAGGATCTCGCCGGGTGAGAAAGTGACAGTAAAGGCAGGAAGCGAGGGGAGAAATATGCGACAATGATGCCCTTCGTCTTCTTGTCTTTCTCTCTTTTCCATCTATTTTTTCTTTGACGATTGCTGTAGAAGGTGAGGAACAACAATTGTGGGGTTGGAAGCAATCGGGGGAGGATACGACTACTGTGGTTGGGGCGATCGGCAACGGCGGTTGCGGAAAAATGATCATGCAAAGGCACAACCAGCGGCTATGTGAGTTGCAGCGGTGACAGAGGAGGCAGCGGCGGGCACCAACGGCAACAGTGTCCTTCTTTGTCTGTGCTGCTGGTCATAGTAGATCGACGAGAGATCGCTGCTAGCAGTTGAAAATTTTGGAGCAGGGGAGAAAATGGCTACTTTCGGAAATGGATGAAGAGGCAACAGCAGCGAGGGGCAGCGGGAGAGGCGGTCCTGGGGATGGATCCATAGACAGCAAGGTTATGGCAGCCAATGAGGCAAGTGGAGGATGAAGACTTCGGGAGGAAGGGGATGACGGGAGCAAAGGGGGAGGAGCAGCTCGGGGACTAGTAGGAGGAGGTGCAGGGGACCCAGGTGAGGTGGTTACCGGTGTAAAGGAGGAGAGAAAGTTGTTACAGCGGGGTGCCCAAGGCAAGCGTGAGGGAGAAGGCAGAGGAGGGCTTGGCTACAATGAAGAAGGAAGGTGCTTCATAGGGAGAAGGTAGAGGAAGTGGGCAGCGGTGAAGAAGGCTGGCTGGAAGCGACTGCGACATCGGGTAGAGGAGGCAGCAACGTCAGTGTTTGGGGTGGCTCAGGCTATAGAGAGTGCAGTAGTGGCTGCAAGGAAGGACAACAACACTGTTGGTAGCGTGGGCTGTAGGAAGCAGTGGAAATTAGAGGAGATGACAGTGGTTGCGGATTTACCGTCGTTTGACAGTGAGAAAGAGCTTGACGCACCCTCTCTGCAGAGCACCGAGAGACTATGGGCGGTGGCCCTTATAGGTGCTCTCGACAGAGAGAACATAACAACAAAGGTTGTAGGAGGGACGACGTCGATGAGAAGGTGTAGAAGCCGTTGTCTACTGCAGATGGGGTAGGGAAGGTGCCGCTACTCATTGGAGCTGATGCGACAGTGGTGGTGCATGAGAAAGACGGTCTCGTGCAGAAGTGTCGACGACAGATAGTGTCGTTGTCGTTTGACAGCAAGAAAAGATAGAAACTATTATTGGACAGTGATTTCATTCATGATCAATAAATAAGAGGATTTTCCTCAACTAATCTATATGATTTCCTAGTTCAGTTGAAAAAATAATATCTAAATCCTAACTTAATCTTATCTTCTATCAGAAATAATATCTAATTATTTATTTGTTAAACTAATTTAATGACTGAGTTTTATCATAATGATTCTATTTTTGTGTATCTCTTTCACCAATTGGTGACTGATAGAATTCATAGGATTTATCTTCCTAATAGGTCTTATGATGAGTTTTTTTGGGTAGTACAGCTTAACCCGTTGGACTCCTTTGTCATCAAGTGCTGCCTATCAACTTATCAAGTCTAAACTTAGTAGAAAGAGAGGAGGTCTGACGAGACTGTATGTAATACGACGATATGACAACTTCTTGCGGCCCTCAAAATTGTACTCTTTTCTGTGGAAACTTTACTTGGAATCATCTTCCTACCTCCGTCTTCTTTGCACACATACTATATAACCAAGTCGATTGCTGCTATGTCTGTCATCTTTTTCAGGACTCTTCAAGACACTTCCTCTTTGAGTGTCCGTCCACTGGTTCTGTTCTTGCGGTCTCTTTTCCAAGCTACATCTAGTGTTCATTTTTTTTTTAACACTTAGGTTACAGATTCTTGGTTGGATGAAGGTTTGAGTCCAGCCGATGGATCTATAGGCTTTGTCTCTTACTCCTTTTGGCGTCTTTGGCTTAACAGGAACGAGACTAGATTCTGTAACCATAAGGCTTCGCCTAGCGCTATATAATGAAGCATATATAGATACCCCAATGTCTGAAGTCCCTAAAGATTTAATTCCTACCAAAACTTAGTCAGAGATGGACCATTTTGATCTCATTTTACACTGTAACGTCTCGTTTTCCGCTCCTGACTTAGCTACAGACGCTTGCAGTGGGCTACTACTCTTGCTTGGCTCACAATCCTGCTGTGACGGAAGGACTGGGTGTCTTTGAGAGACTCAAGCAAGCTGATTCCATGCAAGGAAGAAACCTCCTGATACATCTCGACGTCCCTTCGCTTGTCAACTATATCAAAGGCTCAGAGTCTACCACGTTATACCTTAGAGCCAGTGTTCCTGACATGTACATCCTGATGAGCAAGATCCAGTCTTCTCATATTTCACACTTACCCAGAGATGTAAATGGCAAAACTCACAAACGAGCTTTCTTTCTTGTAGAACCTTTGGGTTCTCTGCTTCTTTACGGTGGCTGAGGCCTGCAGCTCATTCCATCCCTCTTGATTTCGATGAAAGGTTTCTTTTTTGAAAGAAAATGATCCATGGTGGAAAGAATGCTATAATATATGATTGCTGATAATGGAGTTGTCCATATGGTGGTCATCGGAATGAGAACTCGACGATGACATTATTGAGAAAGACGATCTGATAACCTCACGAGCGTCACCAACAACGCAAAAATATTTATTGGGATCGTCATCGTCATAAGGTGTCACTGACTGACTACTATATAACAATGTTTCTGCGACAAACCGATTAGGAATTATCCTATCTTTCGCAAGGCTTTAGTGATTTGTTCACGAAAACATTTGGGGATATGGAGAACTTTAATATGTGGGTTTATATGCAGTATTCCCTTGTCGACTGTTCCATACCCCAAAGCAATGAACAAAGTACGCGTTGCTGGCTGTGTCGCATCTCCGTCGGTTGCTTCTCATCTCTCTTCCGTGTTTGGTTCCCTTTCCTCCCTTTTTTTCTTATTCTTTATTATAATTATGAATGTTATAATTGCCTATTTTTCTTCGTGGAACGAAGTGGAGGCAGAGGTCGAGATGTAGAGAAGCTTCGACTCTCAGGTTCATGGCTCCGTCGCTTCCTGTAAACGGCCGAGCGCACGGGCGACTGCACGCCGCCGCTTTGTCTCTCTTCGGCGCCTCCAAAGCCCAAGTCGCCTTGGCGAAGATCATAGCCATCATCTCCGCTGCCCCTCTCCCGGTCCCTCCTCCCCATCCTGAGCCCGACGCCGCCCACCACGGCGGTGGCGATCCTGAGGCGGCTGGTGGGACGAAGCCGCCTGAGAAAGATTCGGGCTTCGGCGTCGATTTGAGGCTCAGGCTGGGCCCTCCGCACGAGATCGGAGGAGGGTCGGCCGCGGGAGATGGCCCCCCGGCCGACGGCTTCGTTGTGGATACTTCTTGGCCGGTGGAGTCCGGCGGCGACGTGCGCACCGCAGGAAAGACCTCCCAAACTGTCCCGGCGGCTGCAGAGGCTCAGCACTCGTTGTCGCCAGCGGTGTCCGTCGCCTGCGGCGGTGATGCTTTGACTGTAGCAAAGAGCTCGGAGGGCGAATGCGATCCAGAAGGGGAGCACGGCGGAGAGAGCCATGAGGAGATTGCAGAAGGCGACGCCAAGGCGGAGGTCTTCGCAGAACAAGAAGGAACGAAGGGAACGCAAGGAGCGGAAGTGGGGACCACCACGGTTACGACCACCACCGTCACCACTACCAGCAGCACCAGCAGCAGAGGAAGAGGGCGCGGCAGCGATGGTTGCTTGGACTTGCTACTGGAGGCAGTCAGGCAGGTGTCCGGCGACGCCTTTGAGGACGACATGCCAGGGGCAGAGAAGGTCCAACCTGCGGCAGTGACGGCGTCGACGGCGGAGGCATCGCACTCGCCGCCTAGCAGGACGAGGAGGCAAGCTGGCGGCGCTGGGGCGAAGAAGCGGAGAGATGCAAAGGAGTGGTGGATCCCACTCGATTTCTACGAGGAGGAGACGGCCCCGATCGTGAGGTCGAAGCGGGGAAGGAGCCAGGCGCTGCCGTTGAGGTACCGCGACTCCGTTCTCGATCCGTGGGGGAAGCCGCCCGCCCTCACGCGCAACGGTCGGGCGGCGCGGCCGTGACCGAGCACTGCCATCCACCCCGTAAAGTAGCCGGAGACTCGCCGACGCCGAAACTCGTACTCTAGAGTAAAGATTAACGATCCAATGGTTCGAGTAATCACGTCACCCTTTTCCGTTCCTTTTTCCATTCTTGTATCCACAATATGTGATGTTCTTGTATTAACAGCGTTAGAGAGTTGTTGTTCCCTATTTAATGGAGGTAATGGCAATGGGTCTGCCTGTCTCTCTCTCTCTCTCTGTACTGTAGTCAAGTGCTGCTGTATCAGTGCTTCTAATGAATCTAAATATGTTGAACTGCTATGTTGGATATCGACATCACCGGTATCGTAATCTGTATCTAATATTCACATTTGCCCACCCTACACGTGTTAGAAATCTTACCTCGGTTTTGATGACCTTCTTCTCCGTTTCCTGAAGCGAATTGACTTTTACGAGGGAGAGAAACCACTCTTTTTGTGCTGCGCTGCAGTCGCAAACGTCGGCGTACGTGGTTTTAGTGACCCTCTCTAATCTCTACCTCCCCATAAACCAGCTTTACGCTGCCGGCATCCCACAGTGTGGTGGGCGGACCGCTGTCGCGCCCACTGCGCGTAGGCTTGTGACCAAAACTCTCGCACTGCGTAGTGTCGCACGTTGGAGAAGAATAAATGACCGCAACGAGGCAACGCGTGTCGCCATAAATTAGCAGGGAGTCCATAGAACTAAGTTAGTGGTGTTGGGGGGGGGTCTCATCAGATAAAGGGCACCACCCACCTACACCATGGATTAGTTAGCTCAAACTTAATTGAACATGCTCAGGATGGCTTTGTTTTCTCCCAAGTAATAGACACAGCATGAGAACATTGCTGCTGTAACACTCACTCATCGAGGCACAAAGTTGGCCGTCCTATGAACATCCGATGCCACATACCACTTGATATGACAATGATGCTGATAGAGACTTCTTTGTACCCCTACCGGAGAGGGGTTCCAACCGGCGAGCATTTTAACGGCGTCAACTCGAGACATATATGATAAAGATCCATTCCCCTTCTTTTTATTTTGTTTTCTTTTTCTGTTTGTGTCTCTCTCTTTTTTTTTTCTTTTTTTTTTGAATCCCCTCTCGCCATGGATAAGAGACGAGCAGTCAAATCACCGAATTAAACCATCGAACCCTTCCAAACAGGAAAAGCAGGAAAAGATTGCATGCTGTGAAGGGATAAGCTTCACTTTTGTGGGCCCTCTTGCAAGCTCTAAGATAGGCATGTATTGTCATGTCATCCCGCTTGATGCTGATTTGAAGGCGTACTTATCAATCGAACACATTGTTGTGCTCGTCGGACCACATACATTTCTCCGATGCAACAGAAGTCAGTCACCCATCCACTGTTTCCGTTTTTTCCAGATGCGCCACAAACGTCGACAGCAGACACATTTGTTAAACTAATTTACTAAGTGAAAATGAAAAGCCGATGTGAAAAATTCTCATTCAGTTATTGTGATAATGAGTAACGAGATCTTCAAATTCATTTAGAGAAAATTTTTATCTGTTAATATACTCTCGTAAGATCAAGATCCACGATATTTATTTTGGATGGATATAAAAAAAAGATTATGAGCAAGAGGCTTTGTTCGTTAGTTGATCAATCTTATGTGCATGAGAAACACAAAGTTGTTGACTAACAATTTGATCCGACTCGAAATTAAAGTCGATAGCAATATGTTTCACACGGGAGCAAAATATTAGATTAGCACAGAGGTAAGTAGTACTCACACTATCACAATTAATGACAATCGTAAGGGTGGAGACTATGTGAAGCTCCTTGAATAGATACATGATCCAATTGAGTTCGACAGTAATAATGACAATAACATGAAATTCAGCTTCAGTTGTAGACCAAATAATTATCTTTTGATTCTTGGAACTCCAATTAATTGGATTAGTACCAACGAAAATAAGATATTATGATGTGAAAGTTTGATCATTAATATTTTCTGCCCAATCAATATCAACAAAAGCATAAAGATGAATAAGAGAGTGTTTGCGAATAAATATGTCATGATCTTTTATTCCTTTAAGATATTGCAGAATGTCTTTGACTAGTGCCCAATGCATAGTAGACAACTGATGCATTAACTATAATAATTTTTTGACTACGAAGGAGAAATTTGCACGGAAGAGCTAGATACTGTAAAGAGCCAACTACATGTTGGTATTGAGTAGGGTCTGCAACATGACTTGTTGGGAAACCTCAGTAGGAGCATCATATGCGTAGCGAAAATCAAAACAAAAAATAGGTTTCTCATACAAATTAAATCGTCGTACAAAAAATTGGATCGCGAGAAAGCCGATGTGACTTACTATTGTCTACAAAAGTGATATGCCAGTAAACAAAGACTTTATTAGTATAAGGATCATATCATTGATATATATGATGTTCAACAGAGTATCCAATAAAATCACAAAGGCCAAGATATAGAGGACGTAACTATGGATAACACAAACAACTAAATACTTCGAGTGTTTGCAAATTAGGATATTTATAAAATAGCTTTTCAAATGATGATTGATATTGTAGAACGAGAGTAGATATCTGATTAATAATGTATATAATAGTTTGAAAAGCTACTGACCAAAAGGTTGATGACATAGATGCTTGATGTAGGAGTGTTAAAACTATTTCAGTTATATGTCTATATTTTCATTCGACAGAACCAACCAATTAAGAAGTATATGGAGGTGACTTGAGATGTTAAATGCTGCAACTAGATAAACAAGGTGCAAGGGCTTGATATTCACCCCACCATCAGAATATATAGTTTTAATTGTAGTTTGAAAGTAGTTCTCGACTAATTTCATCAAGTTAGAGAAGACTGCAGGGACTTCAGATTTATGATGGAGAGGATATAACCACATGTACTTGGTAAAAGAGTCTACAAAGATAACATAAAACATAAACTTGTCGAAAGAAATAGTTGAGGCAGGATCCCAAATGTCAGTATAAATAACTTTAAATGGTTTAGAGCATGGCATAGAGGATTGTCCAACAGGTAGTTAATGACTCTTATTGTTAAGACAATATGTAATAACACTAAATGATTTAAAAGTAGTAAGAGAATAAAGGAAAAGTTATTTTAGTTGGATAGAAGGCGAGGGATGACCGAGACGTCGATGCCACATGTCGACCGGAGCAGTAGTTAAAAAATTAGCAGTAGGCTAAGTGAGATGCAAGACTGATGGCCATTTATAAATATCATTTTTATTCAAACCTCGGATCAAGGATGCTCCCGTGCTCAAATTCTTAACAAGAAAATAATCATAAAAGAATTAAATGAAAGTAGGATTTTGTTTATAAAATTGAGAGACGAAAATAAGAACATTATTGAGTGTGAAAGTAGTGATATGTGATTTAAGTGTTATAGAATTAGTGTGAGAGATATAAATATTTTTACCATCACCGATGATGATGTCTTCATTTCCTCTATAATTATTGTGGATCGACAAGTTCTTGAGATCAAAAGTGATATGATGGGAGGCACTAGAGTCCATAATCAAATTTGATTGACTATTAGTCGGGGTAGTTATAACATTTGCCGGAGGCCAACTTGATAAAGCAGGAAGTCAAGGTCGAGACAGATAGACTTTTACAGTATGATTGACTTTGTCACACAACTGACAAACGATTTATTGCTAAGTCGTATGAGCAGAACGGTGTGGCTTGAAGTGACCACCTTGATGATGGTAGAAGTATGGAGGATGTTGAGGAGGGAAGGGTTGATTAGTGTTCATAGAGTGAGGAGTAAATTTGGTCACACTTTTTAGGACATTCTGGCTATATTTATTGCTTTTTCTTTTGGATTTTTGGTTCAATTAGGCTATGATGGGAGGTCTTAAAAGCCTTACATAACACTTCAGATATGCTTCATAATTAGTTAGCTTGTCATAAAATTCTTCAAATGAGATTAAGGCGTCACGAGCTCGAATTGTCATTGTCAATTCCTTGAACTCTTCGCTCAGTCCATTAAGCATGTGGACGATGACATCCTCATCACTAAGGGAATGACCTATCAAAGCCAAATTATCGATAATAATTTATATTTATTGTAGATAGTTAGCGACAGTACTATCCTCTTTATTTGACTTCATGAGATTGGAGAGGAGCCAGAGCATACGAGTACGCGAGTAATTTGCTAATGTAGTTTGTTCAAAGCTTTCGCAGCAATAGCACAAGAGGAGATGAGAGGGGCAAGGGATCTAGCAACAAAAGCATGAATGACTTGGAGTATGAGGCGGTTTTGGCGTAACCAAATTATGTGAGCTGGATTTGATACTGGACTCGGGTCACATGGAATGTGAATCATCGCTGGTGGGTAAATGAGGAAGCCATCAACATAACCGAGTAAACCTTAGTCAAATAAAATATTAGAAAACTGTACATGCCATGGTGCATAGTTGCTACCTTTTGATAATTTAAATGGGCTGAGAGAGACAATTTTGATGGAAATAAGGCCTGCATGAGAAGAGACGTTAGAGTTCCCTGTAGGGAAAAAAGTTGGATGGTCAGAGGTTGAAGAGGATGATATCGGGGAGAAAGACTTTAAGGCGCAGTCGGGCTAGAGGAGTTAGCTGGAGCAAGACTTTACTGTAGCATCGAGTATCGTAGGCTCAATGGCAGGAAGGAGCCATCGATTGATCGGTGGGCCTGGAGTCAGCAAAGAAGGCATTGCAGGGAGGTGGAAGTGATGCATTGTCCGAAGTTTTGCTCGTCGCAGGTTCTATTGGCTGAGTCTGATAGTTCGGAGGAGGAGATCAGGGTCGATGCCTCTGCTTGGAGAAGGAAGGGGGGGCGGAAGATGGCGTCGCAAGTTCGACAGCAAGGGGTGGAGACTGGCTTTGGAAGGCAGATGTCAGCACATCTAGGATCGGTCGGTGAAGAGGATGTGCCGATCTATTTTTGCTGTAGAGGGAAAGGTTGATGAGCTACTTTTAAGAGAGATTGCTTTAATACCATGTTAAACTAGGAAGTGAAAGTGAAAAGCTCATTTGATTCATTGTTTCAACATCTATTTATACATGTTTGTAAATGAGGATTTCACTGTTGAGCAATGAGATCTTTTCGTTCGGTAAGTAAAATCTGATATGTTAACAACATCAACATTCTTCTAGCTCTTATATGAAGGTGTATTGCTTAGTTAAAATGGGAAAAGAACCCTAATGCAAAGACATTGAGATCATTTCGAACAGCTCACGCGTAGAATGAAGATGACTGACCTGTTGTCATGCATGGCTTCACGAGTGCTGCATTCTTCCAAACACACAGTTCGGGTTTATAATTGATGCAAATTATGCCACAAACGACAGATGGTTTTCTCGAAAGCGGATTTGAGTCATCAATTTGGAGCTTCGAGGATAGATCTTTGTGTTAGCTGTAACAAATTTTATTAACCGAACGAGATTCTCTCGTTCATCAGTTGAGAAAAATCTTGTTAGCTGTAATAAATTTCTTTAATCGAACGAGATTATCTCGTTCATCAGTTGAGGAAAATTCATCTCTTATCACTATATAAATAGATGTTGAAACCTCAATAACAAGTGTGATTTTGTTTTCTCAATTCACTTTCAACATGGTATCAGAACAACTTGTTTAGAGCAAACTCTCTTCTTGCTGTCAAACGGCAGCAAGTTTCCACCGCTTCCGGTCGCATGCAGATTTTATCGTCGACTCCAGTCCATCTATTGTCGCGACATCTGCCTCCGCTACCGACGGAACCAACGAGATCAGCACCGATCTCCCAGCGAGCGTTGATACTGTTGCCGCAACCTTGGCATCCTTTCTTTCGCCGGAATAGATCTCCAGCGAAATCCTGACCACCTCGCCAACGCTCCGGCACATTGGCACCAACGATCTCCGGCCCTGCAAACGCTCCTGCAAACGCAGCACCCGCGAATGCTCCAAGGTGCCGCTGCTTCCTGCCGACACACAGTAGATCGAAACAGAGTAACCATTACTCTGTTTCCTATCATTCTTCCTCTATTTTGTTGCGATTGGCCCAGCAATATCGCAGCGCACAGCCAATGATACGCTTCTGCAGCCCATCTCCTCTTTGTCGCTACTGCTCCTCTGCCCGCTGCTCTGTTCCGTCGATCTTACTCTGCTTCCCGTCGTAATTGCTGCCCGCTACTTCAGTATCCCTGAGTCCTACGGCGAGTTGGTCAGCTATGAACGCCAGACCAATCTGATGATTGAAGGAGGAGCCTCAAAGTCCCTGAGAAGTCACTCAAGAAGCCTTCTCCCTCCCGGTGTATTCTGTTGAATTTGAGGAGAGTGTCGGGTGATCTATTTTAACAGTGGCTGCACTCACTGTGTCATATTCGGAAGGGCTGGTTCTAGTAGGATTGCTGCACCCGAACATTGTTATTCATCGTATCAGGACGACGGTAGAGTCTCCTTACCTTTCATTCCTCATTTCTTTTACCATCAATCTCTTGGACGCTTCCGTCATATTATTCAAAAATCGGCTTCCTACTCTCGCTCTTACTCTATCTTTTAACGGTTTTTGCAACTGTTTTCTCGACGAGATTACCTACCTTTCTCTCTTGGTTTCCTTTTGACCTGGTATTGGTTCCTCGATGTCTTCCTTCTCTACCTCTGATACTCCAATACTTTTTCTTGTTGGCAATCTTTCTCCGCATTCAGGACTCACCTCCATCAATGCCGCCTCCTTGATTCCGTTTAAATTATCCAAGGGTGGTAATTATACGTTCTGGCGGGCCCAATTCTCAAACATTTTATTTGGTTATGATTTATTGGGTTACATTGATGGCTCTCTTAGTTGTCCCCCAGCGATGATACATATTCCAGGAGAACCTATCCTAGTACCGAATTCTGCACACAAACTTTGGTTACGTCAAGATCGACTAATACTCTAAGCAATTCAAGCTTCTGTTGCGGGATCCATTGCTCCGCTTGTGTCCTCCTATGTCACTACTGCGGTAGCTTGGACCAAGTTACAAACTACCTTCGTGAATCACTCCCGGACTCGTATGCTTGGACTCCTATCCAGCCTTATGAGCTTTAAGCAAGAGGAAAGTATTATTGCCAATTACTTACAATATATCAAAATGCTTATTGGTGACCTAGCTTTGATAGGTCATTCCCTAATTGATGAAGAAGTTCTTGTCCACACGCTTAATGGATTGAGTCCCGAGTTCAAAGAACTGGCAGCCGCACTTCGAGCACGTGACTCTCTTATTTGCTTTGAAGAACTCTATGACAAGCTCACCGACTATGAAGCTTACCTAAAGTGTGCTGATAGATTGTCAGGTTCCTTGCCAGGACCTCCTATCACGGCTCAGTTCAATCAGAAGTCCAACCAGCAAAATCGTAAATACCGTAAGAATGCTTCAAAAGGTGTGGCCAACTTTTCTCCCACTTCTATGGGTCCCTCTCCATCACTGTCGCCTCCCCATTCTTCGCACTTCAACACTGTCGTTCAGTCGCGTTGTCCTCCTTCCATGCTTCAGTAACCAGTTGTCTGCCAATTATGTGATAAAGTCGGTCACTCGGCAAAGGTTTGTCGGTCTCGACCTCGTCTTCCACCTCAGTCGGCCTGGCCTCGGGCAAATGTCATGACGACTCCCTCTGACAATCAATCTAATTGGATTGTGGACTCTGGTGCTTCCCACCATATTACTTCTGATCTCCAGAACCTGTCGCTCCACAATAACTATGGCGAAACTGAAGATATTATCATCGGTGATGGTAACAGAATTCCTATTACTCATTTCGGTACAACAAAGCTTACTTCCAATGCCACTTCTTTTACACTCGATAATGTTTTTTGTGCACCCCACATTAAAAAAAATCTCATCTCTGTCTCTCAGTTCTGTCAACAAAATAATGCTTCTATTAAATTCTTTCATGATTATTTTCTTGTCAATGACTTGAGCACGGGGGCATCATTGGTTCGCAGTCCGAATAAAAATAACATCTATGAATGACCATCTACTTATATCTCACTCAGCCTACTACTAACGCCTCCACCGCTACTCCAATCAACATGTGGCATCAACGTCTTGGTCATCCCTCAACCCCTGTTTAACAAAATTTATTTTCTCGTTACTCTATTCTTATTTCTAAATCTGGTTCTACTATTACTTATTGTGATGCTTGTCTTAGTAATAAGAGTTATCAGTTACCATTTGGTACATCTTCTATTTCCTGCTCTAAACTGCTTGAGGTTATTTATACTGATGTCTGGGGACCTGCGTCAGTTGTCTCTTTTGACAAGTTTAGATTCTATGTTGTCTTTGTAGACTATTTTACAAAGAACACATGGTTATATCCTCTTTGTCAAAAATATGAGATTGTTGTTTTCTCTAAATTCAAGAACTTGGTCGAGAATTATTTTCAAACTACTATTAAAACTGTCTATTCTGATGGTGACGGTGAATATCAAGCTCTTGCGTCTTATCTAGCTACCTCTGATATTCAACATCTCAAGTCCCCACCATATACCCCTCAACTGGTTGGCTCTGCTGAGCGTAAGAATCATCATATTATTGAGACTAGTCTCATATTGCTCCATCAGGCTTTCATGCCTTCTATCTTTTGGTCCGTCGCTTTTTAAACTGAAGTTTATCTTATTAATCGCTTGCCTACTCCTCTCCTACAATATCATTCACTATTTAAAAAGCTATTTCAAAAACACTCTAACATCCAAACCTTAAAGGTTTTTGGTTGTCTATGTTATCCATGGTTACGTCCCTACAATTCTAATAAAATGCAACCTCGATCTCGACCTTGTGTTTTCATAGGGTACTCTCTTGAACATAACACTTATCGATGTTATGACCCTTACTCTGCTAAAGTCTTTGTCTCCATACATGTTGCTTTTGTGGAGACTGTCTTTTCCTTTCGAGATCATCGACAATCTGTAGTACCAGTGGATCCCTATGAACAATCTTCCTCCTCCATTTTGTCTTCCTTAGATCCAAATTCTCTAGTTACTTCTGTTCCGTAGTTTCCCTCTTTTCCCTCTCTTCCGGCTCCTCCCCCCAAGTGTCTTTGTCTTCACCACGCCAAGGTACTTCTATTGTCTTTTCGTCTGCCTCCACCAGTACTGACTCACAACCCTTACCTCCTAGCCCTACTGTCACCTCTCGACATCCTATGCAAACTCGTTCCAGGTGTGGTATCTTTCAACCACGTCGAGTTCTAGATTTGCATGTTAGCACCGAACCCTCTTTCGACTCTGTTGAACCTACTTCCTTCTCTCAGGCTCAGAAATATCCTCATTGGCGTAAAGCCATGTGTGAGGAGTATGATGCCCTTCTTCACAATGCTACTTGGACTCTCACTTCTCCTCTCTCCACACAAAACATTATCGGGTGCAAATGAGTTTTCCGAATTAAGCGAAATCCTGATGGTTCTATTGCTCGCTATAAGGCATGTCTTGTGGCCAAATGATTTCATCAATGACCTAGCACTAACTTCATTGAGACATTTAGTCATGTTGTCAAACCTACTACCATTCGGCTTCTTCTAAGTCTGGCAATATCGAAAGGCTGGTGCTTACGTCAGTTAGATGTTAACAATGCCTTTTTATAAGGAACCCTCACTGAAGATGTTTTTATGGAATAACCTCTAGGCTTTTTACACCCTCAATATCCGCGACATGTTTGTAAACTTAAAAAGGCTATCTATGGACTTCATCAGGCTCCACGAGCGTGGTATACTGAACTTGATCTCTACTTATCTTCAATTAGCTTCATCAACTCTAAGTCTGACGTTTCCTTATTTCTACGCCAACATTGTGGGAGCACCATCTATCTCCTCGTCTATGTGGATGATATTATTATCACAGGTGATAACTCAACGAAGGTTCAGGCATTTATTACGCAATTGGCAGACCGCTTCTCCGTCAAAGATCTTGGTACCTTGCATTACTTTCTCGATGTTGAGGCTACATTTACATCTTTTGGTCTCTTTCTTTCACAACGAAAGTATATTCATGATTTACTGTTGAAGACAAACATGCAAGACGTTAAAGCAGTCTCCACTCCTCTATCTCCAAGTACATCGTTGTATCTCTATGATGGTAGTCTTGTCACAGATCCTATTCTATATCGACAGGTAGTTGGCTCCCTACAATATCTAGCACTCACTCGTCTCGATGTCTCCTTTCCGGTTAATAAATTGTCTCAATTTATGCATCAACCATCTACTTTGCACTGGACTACTGTCAAACACATTTTGCGTTATCTCAAAGGGGCTATTGATCATGGCATTTTTCTTCGCAAGAATTCTCCCTCTCAACTTCATGCCTTTGCTAATGCGGATTGGGCCGGTAACATTGATGATAGAACCTCTACATCTGGGTATATTGTATTCCTTGGTGCTAATCCGATAAGCTGGAGCTCTAAAAAGCAAAAGACGATTGCCAGATCTACTACCGAGGCTGAATATCGAGCTGTTACCGTCGTTGCTGCTGAATTCAATTGGATTAGCCACTTGCTTCAGGAACTTCAAATCCATTCTGCTTCTATGCCTGTTATTTACTGTGATAACATCGGGGCCACTTATCTTTGTGCAAATCCAGTCTTTCCTCCCGCATGAAGCACGTTGCTATCGACTTTCACTTTGTTCGGGATCAAATAGCCCACAAGCAGCTCCGTGTCTCTCATGTCCACACAGCTGACCAGCTGGCCGACTCTCTCACGAAGTCTCTAGCACGTAAACTGTTTTTCTTCTATCGATCCAAGATCGGCGTCCTTGACAGGAGCTCGATCTTGCGGGGGCATGTTAGCTATAACATATTTTCTTAACCGAACGAGATTCTCTCGTTCATCAGTTGAGAAAAATCCTGTTAGCTGTAACAAATTTCCCTAACCGAACGAAATTATCTCGTTCATCAGTTGAGGAAAATCCGTCTCTTATCACTGTATAAATAGATGTTAAAACCTCAATAACGAGCGTGATTTTATTTTCCCAATTCACTTTGAACCTATCCAGGAGAAATTAATTCGAATCGTTGGATGAGAAATAAACCTCTCGTCCTGCTTTAGAACATCTCGCCTTTCAAATCGGCAAAGCTCAGCGAGTGGAGGAAGAATTATGTCCCACAACTCTCTTTTTCTCTTTTTCTTTTTTTTTCTTTCTTATTCTTTTGATTTTTGAGGAAGAAAAGTCCCAAACTCTTGGTTACAAAGGTCTCAAACCAATTCTTGGACCTTTCTTTTGTATGTGCACCTTTATGTTAATTTACAGTGAATATACACTGAGAAAACTCTTTGCACTTGGTTTACTTATAGTGGGAAGAAGGTGCAACAGAGAATGTTAAATATGTGGCTTCTGAGATAGTAGTAAAAGTGAAAAGATCATTCTTCCAGTAAATTTACCGAGCTTAGCTGGTATATAAGCAATAGTTACCACGACGCATGGGTTCCTCATTCGAGAGAGGAAGGAGACAAGAGGAAACCTCTAAAACAGAAGCGAAAAAGAGAATATATGAACTTGGTCTGCACACCAAACGCCTCTCATGCTACCTTTTTAGCTTCTTGTTGCACCAGTCCTAACATTTTATGGCTAAACATGTACCTCCATTTCCACTATCCGCTCTAATGAATCCATCAAATCCATTATTATCTGCTGCTGCTGCTGCTGCTGCTGCTATAACTTTTTGTTTTATATGAAAAGAGAAGGAGAAGGTACATAGATCCATGACAATACGATGCCTTGCTTCTATCTTGACTGCCACCAGGGCGACCACCAGCTCGAGCGTATCTCCCCCCTCCTGCTTCCCTGTTCTTCGGCTGTACACACAGTAGAATGGTCCATCCTTCGATGTTTCGGCTGATGCGGCGTTCACTGGACGTCGAATGGAAGACATCGACTAAGTTTTAATTCCACCAAGCGGGATCTCAGTTGGATGTTTTCATGCGCGCCACGCCGCCCCGACGAGCGACGCACGCACGGGCTTCACAAAATGTCCTCCGTCGACTCACTTTGCTCAGCTACGGAAGCGTCCTTCGACATAGCTAAAGTGGTCTCCAGTTAGATAGGTTTCATCTGCCATCCACATCTTTACTTCGCTGTGCACACCGCAGGACCTGCCACCACTCGATGGGGACCCCACACGGGCGGGATAGATATGTTTCGACGACGGTAAGAGTGTCTACTCTTTGTTTAATCTTGAATCGAATATAATTAATTATAGATCGATTGGACTCGAGTCATTCCAAAGTGACACTTAACAATCGAACATCATATTCGGTTCATGTCGATGCATGATTTCGATGATTTAGTTTGTAACAAATCTTTATGTATATATAAATTTAAAGGAACATAAATGCGGGTTTCCATGAGGCCCATTATACGGCCCAATTACAACCGACAAGCCCAATTATCTTCGATTACAAAAACCCCATCATTTCGCCCTTTTTGTCTTCTGTCTCTCTTGCTGATTTGGTCTGCTTCCCGTCGCCATTTTCCCGAACACCTTCCTCTTCTCCTCCTTGCGCGACCACCATGCCGGACGATCTCGCGGAGGACCTCCAGAGCATGAGCTTCGGCTCGTCGGACCGTTCCGGCTCCTCCGCCCTGTCCACCCTCTCCGGCTCCCTCTCCTCCTCCTCCTCTTCCCTGTCCGGCGCCATCCCCAAGCCCCGCCCCACCGGCGACCCGGTCCTCGACGCGATCCACCGGGTGAAGTCCACGTCGGCGCCTCCCGTCGGAAGGGGCAGCGTCCTGTCGATGTCCGATCTCCGGTTCGTGAAGCGGCTGGGGAGCGGGGACATCGGGAGCGTGTACCTGGCGGAGCTCAAGTCCGCGGGGTCGGAGGGACTGCTGCTGGCGGCGAAGGTGATGGACAAGAAGGAGCTGGAGGGGCGGAGCAAGGAGGGCCGGGCCCGTACCGAGCGGGAGATCCTGGAGGCCGTCGACCACCCCTTCCTCCCTCGCCTCTACGCCTGCGCCGACAGCGACCGCTGGTCCTGCCTCCTCACCGAGTTCTGCCCCGGCGGCGACCTCCACGTCCTCCGCCAGCGCCAGCCCGGCAAGCGCTTCGACGAGGCTGCCGTCAGGTAATGATCGCACGCGCACATTAGCAGCTGCCCAACACCACCCTTTCCACTATTCGATTAATCTCTCTCTCTCTCTCTCTCGCTCTCTCTCTCTAATCTTAATCTTAAAAAATATAAGAAAGCAATCAAGGCGTTGAAAGTGATGCAAGGCTTTCTTTTTCTAAAATATATTATTATTAATACCACTAACAATTAACTATTACTATTAAGTGGTTGATTTATTTTCCTTAATATGTATGAGATTTGTCTTTTTTTTGCCATTCAATTTTATCTTGGGATCCGCAGCTATGCCATCGCTGGGATTCGAGATTTAGCTTTTTGAGGAAAAAGAGCGAGTGTAGCATAGATGGGGATAAGGGACCCTTCAACCCGGGGATTCGGGATTTAAGCTTTCTCGAGGAAATCAAAAGCGTAGATTAAGGAAAGATGTAAACAGGATATTATTATTTGGCTCCACCATTATTCGTTCCCACTTAGGTTCCTCTACCTCGTCCGCTTTGGCCTTCTTCCTTTTCTTCAATGTGCAAGAATGCTCCGATTACTCCTCCGCTGCCATTCCGACACTGTAGCCGTCGATGGCGACGCTGTCTGTGGGCACGACCAGCCGTTGACACCCCCCTCTCGCTTCCATCACTGTAGCCTCCCAGCGTACGATCGACCGTGTTGCCATTCCATCCATTTCCTGTCGTCTCCATCCTTTTATCGCACGCTGCACCACCTTAACACTGTAGAACTCGGCCTGCACATGCACATGTTAGTGTTCAGCCCTTGATAGATAGACTCTGCCGCAAGCCATGGCTTTTCTAAGGTGGAGAGGGGGTAATGCTCCCATCGCCTGCGCTCGTGGTGGAGTAAATGACGTCGTGTAATGGAGAACACCTTCACGTGGAATCCATCGTGAAGAAAGCAACAGTCTTGTATTTTATGCAGCAAGCGGTAGTTGCATGTAGCAGTCGTTTTCTGCATTTTAATTGACCTCGATGCATGATGACCGACAATGTAATAAACAAATGGTGGTGGTGATTGGTATTGTGGACTTCGGATGTGTAGTATAATGTTGTTGCGTCGGCTTTGCAGGTTCTACGCGTCGGAGGTGGTGGTGGCGCTGGAGTACGTCCACATGATGGGCATCATCTATAGGGACCTCAAGCCCGAGAACGTCCTCGTGCGCGCCGATGGCCACATCATGCTCACCGACTTCGACCTCTCCCTCAAGTGCGACTCCGCCAGCCCCACCGCCGCGCAAATTGTCTCCGACCGGAACCCGCTCCCTCTCCCGCCCCAGTCTTCCGCCGCTGTCGCAGGCGAGTTCTCCGCCGCCGCCTGCATCCTCCCGAGCTGCATCGTCCCAGCGGTCTCCTGCTTCCACCCGCCTCGGCGCAAGCGCAAGAAGAAGCCCGGGCGACGGGGGCCGTGCCTCGAGTTCGTGGCCGAGCCCGTGGACCTACGGTCCATGTCCTTCGTGGGGACGCACGAGTACCTCGCGCCGGAGATCGTCTCGGGGGAGGGGCATGGCAGCGCGGTGGACTGGTGGACCCTCGGCGTCTTCGTCTTCGAGCTCCTCTACGGCGCGACGCCGTTCAAGGGCCCCGACAACGAGCTGACGCTGGCCAACATCGTGGCTCGGGCGCTCGAGTTTCCCAAGGACCCGGCGGTATCAGCGTCGGCGAGGAATCTCATCGCAGGCCTGCTGGTGAAGGACCCGGAGCGACGGCTGGGATCCACCATGGGCGCGGCGGCCATCAAGCGTCACTCTTTCTTCAACGGGGTGAACTGGGCGCTTCTACGGTGCGCGCCGCCACCGTACGTGCCGCCACCATTCAAGGTCACCGGCCTCAGCCGGGACGCTTCCGACGACAGCTGTCCGGGCACGCCGGTGGAGTACTACTAAAACCCATTCCAAGTGTTTGCGGTCAACGCAGCGCGCAGTGTCAGAGGGCCGCCTGCGCCGTTCACGTGCGTGCCGCATAGTATAAGCAGTCAAAGCCAACGCAGGAGGTCACCGACGCGTGTCAGTTCTCCGCAAGGCGTTACAGCGGTGGATGGATTTGGTTTGCCTTTTTGGAGTGGCGAGTGGTGACCGGGACGTGACCGCCAGCGCGCGTCGTCTTGGGGAAGGAGAAGGGGGACGTGGTTTGGTTGATCTCTCTTTAAGCCGACTCTCTCCATATATATATATACTTATGTCAATTAAGTCTCTCTCTCTCTCTCTCTCTCTCACTCGTTTTAAGAACGTACACCACATGGTTTTATGGATTTGATCTCCATGTTTAATTGGATTTAAATTATCGAGGAGAGTGTAATAATATGCCATATAGCGCTTCTTCGTTTAACAATTGCACTAACTTGGGTGATCATCATCATGTTTACTCTGCATGGAGTAGGCGCTATTGACGATGACACTGTTACTTGAATCCATAGACATCAAAATCTGATTCATTCGTCCATTTATTTACCGGGAATTTCCTAAATATGTGTATTGATGAAAATAAACAAATGGTCATCTCCGGAATCTGTGATTTCGTTGTCTCTCCAGTCATCACTGCAACAAATATTAGGAGTCAACGAGACATCTTTTCAACCACAGTGTCGTCGTAGATAAGGAGCATTTATGATAATTATCATGTTAACTCATTCGACATAATTCTTAGCGATATTGCCGCAACAAAGCCCGAATCAATATAATTTACAACGAAGACGTCTTTTGCTTCAGACGAGAGAATTTACTTTTTGTCAGCTAACTCGCGGGACCGAAGGAACTAAAGCTCTTAAATCTGCACTTATCGGATACGAATGTCCTCACACCAACCGGACAACTCGCCACCAGCTTCCCCTCGCAGCTTTATCACTTGGAAACAGGAGGAGGTCGTCGAGGGTTCTCTATCGCCATATCAGGTGGCAGGGAAGGGCGACGGGGGGGAGGGTAAAGACGAGCCACGGCCATGTTTGTGTTGACGGATGCCGATGCTGACGACACGGTCGGCAACAATAATTGTGTCGGCTGGAGGGACATGGAGATGCTTCGCAAGACCTAACTTTGGTATTCATTAGGATCTGCTCGAGGAGACCCAACTTTGGGAGGCAACAACAGACAGCGGCATGAAACCCCGGTGGGCTTGCCGCGGTCTCACTGAGCACGGCCACGATGTCTCTGGGAATGCACGCACAGTGGTAATGGAACTGTATCGGGCGTCATCCTACTGTGCGTGCAGGTGAAGAAAGCTTGTGTCTCCGTGTGAGTTGACCTGCATGCCAAACGCACCCATCCCCGCTCTGCTCGTGGCCGCGACTCATGGGGAGTTCGTGGACTACTGTCCCCAGAAACTTTTACTTCATCGATGTTGCAGTCGTTCTTCTAATAATTAGATGCTGCGATCCCTCATCGAGCGAGAAGCAAGAAAACTCCAAGAAAGAGAATTATGAGATGCTCGTATTATCTTTCAAATCATCATGTCACTGCAGGTGTTGTTCTATATGGAGCTACACGTCGCCTCTTAAGCTGTGCTCCGATTCCAAGTTCTCCCAAATCCAAAACCAGAACCGAATCAATTTAAGTTTTTTATTCCAAAACCATCAATTCCGAGCATCGATTCTGATCGATCAAAACCATGAACTCAGGACTAATAGATTTTTAAACTTGAAGTGATAACCACTATATCATAAAACATATTTGTATGTGTGTTTTTTCTATTTGAAACTTAACAAAAAATAAACAATTTTTAATGATAATCATCAATTTTATTGACCGATTTGATTCTAATTTTATGGTAAGTCTCCCGTACACGTAGTCCAATTAAACCAATATTCACATACAATAACAGTAAGGAGCAATCAAACAAAGATATGGTAGCATTACCATCAAAGCAAAATGAACGAGATTTTAGAGAAATAACATGAAGAGACTATAAATTTGAGTGGAATTCCTATTAGGTTCGTCAACTTTGCATAAGACTACTTCTGAATCTCTGAAAATGAAATTGAAGTTCTACATTGGAAGTCTAAAAAACTGTGCAGGTCAACTTCTAATTGCTGCTCCAAAATAGCTTTCTTCAATAACCAGGAACAGCGGATCAATTAGTCGAACAAACTGAAGCCCATGTCCTGCATAACATAAACAAGATGATCAGAATAATATGATTTGCCAGAGCTGTCAAGAATGATCAGAAGCTGGCATTAACTTAAGTGTAAGGGTTTACTGCACAGCATTTATGTCAGCATATAGATGGGATGTGATGGAATTAAGACACTTTAAGCAGAGAAGACACTAAGAAGTTGCTAAATAATAAAAACAGAGACAAATGATAAAGGTTTCACAAGTTCACTATAGAGTACAAAGGAACCACCAATTGGAAGAGTGGATATGATTCTGAATTTTGGCAGCTGTTGAACAGTAAGTCAGATAAATAGCTGCAAAGCTGCCAATTTCATCTTTAAGTGGACCAACAACAACTATACAGTAATTTGGCTAATTTGTTTTTCCTGCACTCTATAATTAAAGCAAAGGGGTGACACTATACAGAAACATGGCCCATGATGACCTAGTGGTAACCGGCATGTCAACACAAGTAGGCAACAATGACTACTTACCCGTAAAATGCATTTAGAATCTCAGACAACTAAAATAGTCATTTGTAAATCCTCAATCTAAAGAACTGCACAATGATATCATGACAAACATTACCTCATCTGATTCTTCCTTCTCTTCTACTTTTTCCTCTTTCTTTGGCTCAGCAGCTGCAGAGGCTGCAGCAGCACCACCACCACTAACTCCAGCAGGAGTAGCAACTGCAACAGCAATACCACCACCACTCGGCACTGAGGCAAACTTCTCTCTTCCAGTAGCAATAAGTTCAGTCAAGTCTTTACCCCCAACTTGAGACAAGAGAAGCTCAATCTTTTCATCAACAACATCAGCACCAACTAAAATTAAAGAATAGATTTAGTTGCAAGACCACAAATTTAAGATACCAATATTTTCAAACCACAACTCTTATCATTAAGTTCACAACTCAAGCTCAAAAAGTGAGCCTAACAAAAACAGAAAGATCTGCTGGAATCCAATAAGATAGAAACAGAACTGTAGGTACCACACAACATCAATTTGAATAATGACTGTCTTGATGGACTTATTAATATACTGAACAGAACGATTAACATGTAAAGTAACTAATATTACTATCTGACATAATCAAGGTGAAATTTTGCATTACAAAGCTACAGCTACAAAATTAGTAGATCTAAGACCTGGCCACAGAAAATAATATGCAACCAAACTGTTAATTTATAACAATAGAATGCCCCAAAAAAGGAGAAGGGTGTAAGCTAAACCTGATTCTAGAATACCCTTCACATCACCACTTGTTGGACTAATGTTTCCACCAAGAACTGCAAGTAAATAGGCAGCAATGACCTTCATCCTGAGAAAAATAGCAGATTCTAGCTATAAGGAGCGCTCCCAAATCCATTTAACTCATAAATCATATCAAGGAACGAGGTTCATCTAATATTTTTCTCCCTAATAACAAACACTATAAAACCAACAATATATATGTGTCGATATGTAAGAAAAAGACAATTAACAAAATATAAGAACCTTACCTAGAGAGTATTGAAACACTCAACACAAAAATCCAGAAAATCTTCCAAAGTTAAGGAATAGTCAAAGTGTTTCATGTTGCCATTAGTATGTTTCATTCGAACAAACAACTATTCAACTAAAGACTCGGTAGAATTATTGAACCAACCAGTAGCACAGGCTCAGTAGTCGATTCACAAAAGAGTTAAATCTGTCACAGCACAACTGCAAGAGTTTTTGGAGAATATTATATTCTCGCACCATTCAAGAAATAAAATTCTAGTGTTTTTATTATGCTGATCAAAAGGGAATTTCCTTTCCATTCCATTCCTAGAATCAGGGTCATGATTTCCCGTTCTGGAGTTGTTTGAAAAGACGTGAGGTTTCTTTTTTCTGATCTTCGAAAATATGAAAAATGTTCCTTCCAAAATTATAACAAAATTTCTTGAAAAACAAGCAAGCAGAAAACGACTGACACCATATTTTGGGATTATCCAAGAGATTTGACAGTAAGCCACTGAAACCTCATTGAAGGTAGGATTATTAAAGACCATAAAAGCTGCTGCTTTTCCAAAATATACTCCCGAGCGCTCACATTTTCTTCTGAGCAGATTCTACAACATTGTTGATACGTACGACTATTCAACATGTAAAGTTAAATGCGCTGGATATTTAAGCCTGGTCACAAATAGATGGCAATACTAATGACTCTAAGCAGAACTGCTGTTATTGTCAGATTGTTTCCACGGTAGCACGTTTTAGCACCGGATATAACAATTCACTTCCCACGGAAATGTATGTATCGCCTACAAGCATTCTTCCCAATCGTAATAAGCATAACTTTCGACTCAACGTTTATACAGATTGCATCACAAAAAAAAAAAAAAAAAATCACAACAGCAGCAACAATAACATAACAAATGAGTGACAAAATAGGCCGACATCGAAAAGCAAATGTGAGGGAAAGCACGATCGATAAACCACGGAACAAACAAAGGGCATAGAGCGACAGAAAGCGTAGATCATGAGATAGCGGGAGTCATTACTCGGGGGGCTGCGAGATCCGCCGCAAAGACGAGGAAAGGTTACTCCGGCTAGGGTTTTTCTTCGCGAGATTGTTGGAGACAGAGACTGAGCCGGGCTTTTATATAGAAGACACGATGGAGTACCCAAGGTTGATCGAGATGCCATCATGACCGTCAGTTGCCGATCAAGTGTTTGATCTGTCGTGAAGCCCGGTGTGGATACCACGGCACGATCAAATGTACTGCCCAATCGCAGAGCCCTCTGTGGAAGCCCGTACAAGATCGTGAGCGTATCGGGCATAGAACATTTGGGCCCAAATGGGTCAAAATTACGACTCCTCTAATATCGACCGATTAGGTCTTTTTTACACTGTACTATTAAAGGGAAGAATGTGGTCGATCACCTTTGAGGATACGAACACTTCCTCGATTGATTTTTTTTTTTTTTTTTCAATCATCCATTGTTCAGATTTAGCCAATATACTAAAATAAAAAAATGGTACAATTAAAATTCTTACTAGCTGAGGATCAAATCCCTCCAAACTCATTCAAAACCAAAAAACAGATCCACCTTAAAAATAAAATAAAGAACAGAGAATAAGAAGCAGAACAGCAAGGAGACATAACAGAGATAAAACATGATGCAAAGGGATCATCGAATCCCTCCAAACTCATTCAAAACCAAGAAACAGATCCACCTTAAAAATAAAATAAAGAACAGAGAATAACAAGCAGAACAGCAAGGAGACATAACAGAGATAAAACATGATGCAAAATTATTAACCATTCACAGGTTCTACTAATCGGGAGCTTGAGCGAACCAAATTCCATTGAAATTGAGCACATCAAGATAACCATTATATGGGTCCAATCAAACTGGCAATGGATATTTTTCATAGATCAGTCTTGATAATTTCACTCGACAATTGCCACAAGTACACTGGAAGGGATACGTCACAGTTGATCAGATAATAATCAGTATGCGCTCAACCTGTATCAAAAACTAAGCTCTGCAACATAACATACAAACAGATCATCCGAGTCCAATTTATTTGATAAAAGGGTGCTCGTAAGTAGGATTTCATCATCATGCTGTAGCCTCCTTGGATTCAGGTTCGGCATCCCAAAAGGAAGTCTTTTTGCCCGTTTTTGAGACAGTTTGAAGAACAACTTCAGGTTCTACATTGCCTTTCACTGTCACTTTTTGCTCTTTCAGATCAACATCGAAGGACTCAACGCCTGAAAAAGAAACACACAACATGATGAAGATGCACTTGTAAGCCATTGAGCTAGTTAAAGTAATGTTGAAGTATTTTGTTAAAACCAAATGAAGATCTTGCCAACAGGAAATTAACTTTTCCATAACACAACAATCTAAAACATGGCAGGACTAGGCTACTAAGCTTTGGTGTGATGGTGTTGGACATCATGCACCACAATCAGAGAGTTCTTTTTTTTTTTTTTTGTACTTTAGACAAAAAGCATGAGCTCCAAGAGAGTCAAAGATCAAGAACTAGCATCAGCAAGAAAGTAAAAGAAAGCATTAAGTGACCTTCCATTTTGGTTAGAACCCTTTTAACAGCTCCAACGCATCCTTCACATGACATATCAACCTTGAGGACAACAGTCTGTGAAAAGAAAAAATCAACAACAAGTTTTTGATTTTAGAGAGCATAGATGCCAACTACAAGAACCACTCTGAATAAAAATAATAAGAGGCATGTGGCTAAGAAGAAATCAAGAAAAAGTATGGCCAAGTTTTACATCAAATTTGAACCTTGACATGATAATTTCATAAGAAGTGGGTTCTGATAGCTAAAGGATAGAATTCAAACACTACACATAACAAAGTGCAAGCTTAAAAGTCACAGAGATTTAGATCCTGCATTGGCGGATTCAATTATAAATTTACAGCACATGAATTTTTACCAAACCCAAAGAACAACATTTGAACATAGTTAGAATTGAACAAGCGATCAACATGACCAAGCTTTTGATCACTAGGTCACTGATCGGTTCAGCGGGCTGATCAATCATACTATAGGTTTTAAGATTAATATCAGATACAAAACAAACAAGAAAATCAACTTTCTTATTTTCCTCCTCTACTGTTTTTTTTTTCTTTTTCACCCTTGTTTCAGTTTTTTTTTCTTATTCTTTTGTTTCTCTTCCTTTTCTATTCGTCCTCTTTTTATAATTTTCCTCTACCAATCACCCTCTTCTCTTATTCCCCACCTATTAAGATCGAGGGCTGTAGCGAAGTGGGGTACCGAGGCTTGGTCCAGACATAATGTGATATCTTACTCCTTTCTTCTCAGCCTTCTTCACCCAAGGGTTGGCCAAAACACATTGGCTAGAGAGGACCAACCATCCGGGATCAATTTCCTTTTTCTAATCTCCTCACCAACTCTATTCCTACTATGATGCGAGACCATTAAGATTTTTATTAGTTAATTCTACTAGTTTATGTTGTTTTTGGCTTTTTGCAACTATCATAACTTACCAAATGGCATCTTCTATAATCATGTATTAATTATCAATTATACCACATCCAAATTTAATCCCACAATAGAATACTTGAAATGGAATCAACGTAGATCATTTTTGGTCAGTTGTTTGGACTGAACAAGTTGATGGGTTAGTCATTCCATCAGACACAATCATCATCCATTGCACCTCAACTACATTATTTCAAAAATATACAGTAACGGAAAAGGAAAGCACAGACCTATGGAAGGAAGAGGCTAATTGTTGTCCCAAGGCTCACCGGTTTGCCATGATATATTTCACTGGTATACAGTTCAATGTCCCTCCCACTTACCCCTTTTTATTAATGTTACACTATTGCCAAAAGTCTTCTTATGATTATTGAGGAGTAAATAACATGGTAGTAATAATTAATTTCTATTTATATTACAATACTAAACGGAATCTTCATGTTTTAGACAGGAAATAGTAATATAATTAATCAAAGGGCAAGAATGATGGTAACAGCATCATCCATAAAATTGGATAAACTGGAAGCGGGGTAAAGAACATAACCTAAAAGAGTCGCAATGATCAACCTTATTGTCGAACAAAATATAACTATCAAGCGTATGAATTAGTCCATGTCTTAACCATTACATTCACGAAGCTTTCGCTAGATTGGGCGAAAGGGTATCAAGTAAAAGAGAACGTAGGTATCCAATCGAACCCGAGCGCGATGTCTTATCCATAACATGTATTTGAAGGAAAACAGAATCGTCAATGGAGAACCCATGAAAATACAAGAAATCAATGATCAAGGGCGATCCCGAACCCAAGTAGAGGAGGAAGAAATCAATCATCTGAAAGCCTCGCTTGTTCTAAAATTAGACACCAAATACCTCAGCCATGGGCGCAGAAATCGAGGGAAGATTGCAGAGGCGACGCAGGAAGTCGACGACCGTGACCGGAGGAGGAACAGCGATCGGAGCCGAGGGGGTTACCGGGGTGGGTGGTAAAAGAAATATCTAAACCGGCATGGCGTTTCCGTAAAGGTAAACGACCTACACACGAAGCGGTCGCCCGTGCCATATCTTTTCGGTGCCGTGGCCTCAAATCTTGCCGTCGATTTTAGGGAAAAGCGCGTCAAGATCAGCGCACTATAAGAGAACGGAGATCAACGTTGGGTCGGGTTCGCATGGACTAATAGACGGCTGAGATCTACCGTGAATGGCATGTTATAATCTAATAGACTAATAGCCGGAGGCCCATTGAAGCCCAATCCAAAAGATGAGCGAGCTAATCCGATCAGTGACAGAGGAGGAAAAAAGAAGACTTAAATGGACAAATTAGATTATTCTGATGCACATATTTTATGGGAATTGTACCCAATATTTATTGTGTCGGAGCAGTTCTATCCTCACAAAATAAGTGAACAGAGCTTAGGAACCAGTCCAAATGCATGCCATGTTCTCAGAGATAAAAGGCAATAAAGAAACGCTTCATGTGCTTCAAGTTTCCCTGACACGGCCTACGGTCTCCACTTTAGTATCATTATTTTCCAGCCTCGACCACAAAAAACACGTGTTCAATGCTCCCAATTGGACTCCCAATAGTTTTCTGGATTGCGGCCCCGTTGTCGGATTTGGTGACCACTCGGACTTGGAAAAGAAACAACTGCCGACTGTACCGTTGGCTGCTTCGTGCGGACGTTTCCCTTTCTTAGAGAAGCATACATGCTAACAAAAGGAGGTAAAAGTTAGTACATGTAGAAGCTACAGTTCTCTTTCACGCCTAAATTGCTCATCATGTGCTTGTGATAATGCCGTCTCACTGTTCTTGATGTGATCTCATCCTCTTCTCGTGATCAAACAATGTACTAAACGAGATCTCAACTTTCCGTCGGTTGGTGCTCGTGATGCTGCCCTCAGTTCTCGTGCTTCATATGTTCGGCGAATCGGCCATCGAAAGAGCAACGCGTTTGCAGCGATGGCGCATTCTAACCATAGCTCACATGCTGTTTGTGATAATGCCATCTTGGTTTCCATGGTAAGAGCAACGCGTTTTACTGTTTATAAAATTAGTAATTTTATAAACAGTAAAACGATCATTTGTATTACTAATTCAATGATACAAAGGGCGACGGGCTTAGGATGGCCTCTATGCATGCTATAGAGTCGGGATGAGAAATCCAAAGGCGACAACATAATGTTGCTTAGAGTTAGAGCAAAGTCGTGGATTGGTTGTACGGGGACAGTGAGGTTGGTAGTGGATATCACTATGAAGACAAAGAAGAAGATTTTCGAAGCATCGAGCACCTCCACAACCTTCGACGTTAATTGCATGTCAAAGTCAAAGATGACTAGGTGTGGGTAGAGTTCACAAGGGATGGACTCTACTTAGGGCCTAGTCTCATCCATGACAAGGTTAAGGAGCTCAACTGTTAGTGACACCAGGGGGAGGTTGGCCATGCTCTCAACACCCAAGGGCAGGCCAAGCATGGTTGATGTGTGGAGTGGGATGATAAAGATGGACGTGAAAGTAGCGCAAAGGGATTCAATTCATGAGACGTTAGTAGCGACGAATAGAAAGGTGACACACACCACTCTTGACTATATAGGATGAGGTTTTACATATGAAATAGAGGAAGAAGTTGATATCGTCGAAGTCGATATATGGGGTCACCCTAAACCAATCACTCGTTTCTTTAATCGAATTTACTAATGAAATGATCATATTATCCATCTGTGAATTCAACATATGATGTTACTCGTTATGTCTTCACATTATTAAAATGTGATCAATTATTTCACTTTTATAATTATTACGATGATAATATAAATTTTTAAAATATAAAAATTTATGGTGCTAAAAGGATAAATATAGGGTAATTAATATATGTGATTAGCCTCTCTCTCTATCTCTATAGCAGTTCTCTTTTTAGATCATGATGTTACATTGATGTGGACCATTTTACATTTCGTTGTGCCTTCCCCCACGGTTCTTTCCTGGCGAGCCGAATTATTAATAGGGAAGCTGTCGGACCCAATCAAAGCATAATTTAGTGCGTTAAAGACGAAAGCTTTTAGTACGATTCATAGGATTTGGCCACCCGAATAGACTTCGAGTCCCATATACTCATTCAATCTCTCCCTTTACCTCTCGTTTACAAACATGAGCTTTGTTTTAGTGATTCAAAGCAGCTTTGGTACTCAAAGAACAGTTTCCAACATGGTTGACTATTATGTACCGTGAGAGGTCAATGATTCCAAATGCAAAAGGCTTTTTTTTTTTTTTTCTTTTACCAAGAAACTATGACTCGCACCGGTTGTGGTTGTGCATTTGGTTTCTTGTTCCAATTTCACAAAAAGACAATAAGACGACCATCTCGATTAATGTGCGCTTTAACGCCAGACATGACGGCCACATTATTTTTATATTCGTATATGCCACGATAATTGTCTTGACATGTGTCATGCACAAGTTGTTCTTAGAACTTATCAGGCTGTTAATTTCCAGGAATATTATTTTATTTTATGATTCTTAGTGAAATAATGTAACATGAAATCTTCAAAAACACTGCAGCACGATTCATGAAGTGAATTTATATAGTGCATATTCTCTCCCCAATGTAACCTCTAGGAAACAAAGTCAAAGGGTAGTAGTTCTTCATTTCTTTTCTATTTATTGAATGACATATTGTATTATTTGTTTATTAAAGGGCCGCACTTCAAGCATTAGGTGGGGTTGGAACTGTGATCACTTCTTATCCGACACCTTTTCTTTTGAGGCAATTAACTTAAAGAAACGGAAACATTTCTACCAATTACATAACCTATCGTAAACCCTACAAAAATCTACGTTGACCAAATAAATCGAATTGATCTTTTGTTGGGACTGTGATTGAAAAAATATTCGATGAAACTTATTTATAATATGGCAAGTGAGGCAGCTTAAACATTTATGATGTGGCGGAGGAACAGTAGGGTTTTAGTTGATGTGAAGGGAAAGTGCAAGAGTTATGAGATGGAAAGAGAATTGTGGGGATACTAATTTGCTCGGCTAATAGTTTCGATAGGCATACATAATGATGTGACCAAACTTTGCATTAGTATTCTTCCTTTCGGGGATTGCTAATCTTTCTCGATCAAACTTTTATTGTGATGTAGTTACTGTTAAGGATAATTTATCAATTGTCGATTAGAATAAGATTAAAATACTTTATGTTAAGTCAAACTCAGAGATATTGGCGTCGATCGTATGCAAGACATTCTAACTCTCTCGTTGAATATATATGACATATCCTTAAGGTTTTGGATTCATAAATGCTCGAAATAATTAAAAAAAGTGTGTGCCCATGTGAACAGATCAATTTTATGGATAACTCTTCTGTAGTTTAATTAATATAATTTTATCTTTGAAAAAAAAAAAAACTTTGCATTAGGTCAACAACATGTGCCAATATTTTTGGACATGAAATTACAAGCACGTGAAAGAGAAAAGTCCGTGGTAAAAGATTTGGACATTTAGTCCCTAGCTAGATTTATATAGCCTTTTTAGGATCGATGAGAGATCTCATGTGAGTTTAAATAGTTATTTCATAATTATTTTTTAATATTATGATCTTAAAAAAATATGCTGCTTTGTAGTTTTAATAATTAGATCTATTGTTCAACAGTAGTATGATATATATATTGCCTTAATCTGTACATATCATTGCCACAGATCAGACCGATGAAGGAAGAAACTAAGCACCTTCTCAAGTGCCACACAAAAAAAAAAAAAAAATCTGGGAACTATATTGACCATGATATTATGGGAGCTACGATCGCCGGCTCACCCGAGCGGACAAGCCTCCGTTGATGGTGGCCGTGAGGCCGGGCACAAACTTCAGCGGCAGGGCACCCTGAAGCACCTCGACGTCGAACTTGAGGACGACGGAGACGACCACAGCCTTCATCTCCTCCAGCGCCAGCTCCTTGCCGAGGCACACCCTCTGCCCGCCCTGGAACACCGGGTAGTTGAATAGGTTCGCCGGCGTAAACAGCCCGCCGCGGAGCCACCGCTCCGGCTTGAACGCCCCCCAGTCGGGCCCCCATATGCTCTCCATCCGCCCCATGGCGTACGGATGGTACGTCACCCTCGTGTTCTTGCTCACGAAGGTGCCGTCCGGGAGCACGTCGTCCTCGAGGCAGAACTTTGAGTCGAACTGTACCGGCGGGAAGAGGCGCAGGCTCTCGTAGAGCACCGCATGCACGTAGTGCATCTCCTTCAGCTGCTCGTAGTTCACCGCGTCCTCGTTCCCGTCCTTTATCACGCCGGCTATCTCGTCGCGCATCGCCGCCACGGTGTATGGATTCTGCGACAGGAGCAGGAAGAAGCTGGTGAGGCCGGAGGCTACGGTGTCTCGGCCGGCCAAGAGGAAGCTGATAACTATATCGCGGAGGAATTTGTCGTCGTCGTCCACCAAGCACATGAAACGGGAGAGGAGGTCGTGGCCGGATGTGAAACCCAGCCTCCGGCGTTGTCGTATGATATCCTCTGCCAGCATGTTGATTTTCCGGATCGCCCGCTTCAGCTCCCTCTCCGATCCGACGTTGAACAACCGCTTCAGCTTCCAAAGTATCGAGGCCGTCGCCATCCCCCGCCGCGCCAACAGCTTTGAAGTGGTGTCGAAGGCGGCCGCAAACTCCGACATCGGCATCGACCGCTCGAGACAGCTCCTGTCCAGCCCAAAGGAGATCTTGCATATGGTGTCGAATGCGAATCTGCGGAACACATCTTGGAGGTCCACGACGCCGTCTCGTCTGTCGGCGACCGACGACAGCAGCGGAAGAAGTTTTCGACTGATCTCGCTGGAAACAATCCCCAGCGCGTACGAACGCACGGAGATGCTGCCGAGCGCAAGGCTCGCCATCTTGCGCTGGAACCGCCACGAGTCGCCATCGACGTTGAAGATGCCATCGCCGAGGAGGTCACCGAGGAGGGCAGAGAAAGCCTTTCCCTTGGGAAAGTTGTCGAACCGGGTCTTGAGCATGTACTCGACGTTGGTCGGGTTGGCGGTGATGGTGTTCCCCAGGACGTGGACTTGGATGGTGCCTGTGGGAGACTCCCGGAGGAGGTGTGCGTGCCAGTCGCAGAGGTTGTCGAACTCGGCGGCCCACGACGAGCTCAGGTAGGCCTTGCACACATGGCAGGTGCACCACCGCCGCTTCCGCAACAACAGCAACAGCATCGAGAACAGAGCGAAGCCCACTGCAAAGGAGAAGAAGACGAACGCGAGGTGGTCTGCCGTGACCATCGCTGCTGCTTCCCTTCTTCTGCCGGCAAAGGATAGGAGGAAGGATGACGCAGCAAGTGGAGGCAAGGGGGACACTTTATATCGGCGACAGCTGGTCTGTAGCCAAACATTAGTGCACGAGCACCACGTGCCCTAATAGACCATTGGTTGGGAGACGGACCTCGCCGTCGTCGCCTTACGTTCTCGTCCTCTGTCCCTTTTTCATTGTTCTGTGATTGCATGTTTGTGTACTCAAGCGATGAATCAATGCTTCCTGCATCACATAAATACGTATAACATCCTCAAATTGCATACGGCAGGAGTTTGCTGTACTCAAGCGTAGCGTATATTAGTATTAAATTCTCATTGTTCACCCACATCTACAGTGACATATAAACAAACGTAAGCACCTACGCGATATATTGCTTAGGTTTTATTTTATTTTTGTGTGTGTTTTCTTCTTCCTATCGCTTGACACATACATCTCCATCAGGATAAGTCGGGCTATCTGATAACCACACAAGTACATATCTAGCTAGCTATTGCAACAGTGACCTCAAAGATGGTTGATATCTCAAACTTGCATTAGGTTTTCTTCCGATGACGACGTGTCGAGTTCCCGTGGGGACATCAGATTGGCCACCGTATAACGCGTGTGGCTCCTGTGCACGGTCAAACGGGAGACGGGCTAACCTAACCAGATCCGAATCCGCTTCTCGTCAACGGGTGGGTCCCGCGATGTCGGACCTGACACCATCTGGTTTTGTTCTTAACAGGCATGTACATGTGTAGGTACGTGTCGCTTTTGGGCTGTAACGACACCAAACAGGGTTAAATGTCAGGGAAAAGGGTCATCCGACCCTCCTTCTATCATTGCTCGTCTGTCCTTGTTGGATTAAAGTCATGCATACGATAAATTAAAGGACGGAGACTGTAGAATGTGGCACGTGGTTTATATATATATATATATATATATATATATTGGACCACAGCTTTTCAAAAACCACGTTCAATTATTATATATTATTAGTCTGATTAGGTCATGTGAAACTTAAGTATTAGAATTTAATCAGTGCAAGACACTTGGTGAGATAAAGAATAATGATAGGCACAGCAATGATTCGTATTAAAAGAATAGCAAAGTGGACCGCAATTGGACGACAGTGATGGCGGAAGACTTGAAAGGATTTGCCGAGACGTGATTACAGCGAAGGCGGTGGGGAGACACAATTGCAACACGCGTGAGATGACATCGGAAGTTGACCCCGCGCCGGTCGCACCCCCACCTCGGCACGTACGAGATGCGTGTAGGACGAGCAGCGGGTTAATTAGTGGACGACCGACACGGTCGTGGTGGCGCCGTGACGGCACTCGCCGTCGGCCATTGCCTTTTTGGCCGACTGTTACTGTGATGTGGTTGTCACGTCGATGTGAGGGCCTAAGCGCGCCGACTGCAGTACGCCGTCCTATTCTACTACCAACCAACGTACGCACGCGTCACGGGAGATCCGTTGATGCACCAACCAACGTTGACTTTTTAGTGGCTCACCGGACACGATGTCAAAATTGGATACCAATTTTGTTATTCATTAAATATATTTTTTTAAATTTATTGTTTAATTTTTGTAAAGGAGATCTCCTGACAACGCATGATTTCTCGGAATCTTTTTTAATCATGTGTCATGATTCCTCTGGCACGTGCATCATAATCACCTCACCTCCACCAACAAAAAAAGAAAAGAAAAAAAAGAGAGAGAGAGAAAGAGAGGGATACCATGACAAGATGGCCTGATTGATGTCTCCAGCATAACGAAGGGGCTGTGATTGGATTCATGGAACCATGACACATTAAAATGGTTGCCACATGTAGGGATGACCTATATCTAATGGAATTCAACCATATAAACTCATTAGAGTATTAAATTTTATTCATCAAACATGTTATTTAATATTATACTTTAATCCGTAACAAATAATATGGCTAATGATTATCTTATCGAATATTATACGTTAATTTAATGGGCAACTAATAATTATACAGAACCTCTTATAGATCTCCCGCTTTAATCATCCAACTATTGTTTTATATATAATATGTTTATTAATCTCTTCATCTTGTTTGAATGAAAAATTCAACATATTATAATTTTTTTCTTATTCATTCTTTTAGTATTATTAATTTTATTTAGTTATGATATTATTATAATTTTGGTTTTTTAAGTTTTTTATAAATTAAGTTTAAAATGGATTTAGTTTATATTCTTACCAATCAAACTACCATCATTAGTAATCATGTTGCATGTCGGCTTGTAAACCTAGCTAAACTCTTTCACAAGCTAGGGAAATTATGAGATCGAGAACAATTTTAGTCGATCATACCACTTCCAAGTCGTGTCTCTGAAGACTATAATACTTAGGGTTAACTGTAGTAATATAGTTGGGGCATTTGTTGATCTCAGTCGACATCAATTTATCGCTCATGGTGATCTTGTAAATGATGAGAAAAAATTATATATCAATATTATTAAATCAACTTTGAAAATTATGCCCTTCAAATTTTAAATATTTTTATTATGTATCCCATAAAAAATTAACAGTCATAAGCTGTGATGGCTAGGGTAATTGTCGCTACTGGAAATTATAACAAAAATTATAACAATGTGTTGTATATTTGCTCTTTATGATTTTTGATATATATCAAATGTTAATTAATTTAATTGATAAAAAAATTCATTGTATCTTAATAATATTATCTTAAATGTTGTTCTTTGAGATAAAAATGAATCGAGTTGTGAAAAAATGATGGTCTGGCCAACGTTAGCACCATGGGTAAGATAGTTGCAACATGCACTAGCTTGTAATCCTTCCACCATCAAGAGCGAGAGGTAATCGTTGCTCTGTGAAGCCAGCCTAACGCGATGCCTTCCGCTTTAGGAACCAATGTAGCTCAAAGCCTTTGCTTAGGCCACATAGCTCAACTACCCAACTCATAATCTCGAAACATCATAACCCAATGCTCTCTCACAATGGGGATTAAATATATTTCGAGTTAAATTTCTCTAACATGAGTTGACCGCAATGTAGCAACTTTCGTGTTTATATGAATGGATCAAGTCCCCGATCTTTATGTAGATGGCAGCTTAGGAGCTGACATTTTCAATTCAAGACAATGAAAAGTGACTTGATTATCTTATACTAATTTTGGTATCGAATGGATCAAGTCCCCGATCTTTATGTAGATGACAGCTTATGAGTTTGACATTTTCAATGTAAGATATATAAGACAATGTTGCACATATAGGTCTGGACATTAAGGTATATGCTTATTCTAATGGTTGGCACATGACCTATATCTAATGGAATTCAATCATATAAACTCCTTTGCATATTAATTTTTATTCACCAAACATGTTATTTAATATTATACTTTAATATGTAAAACATCATATGGCTAATGTTTATCTTATTGAATATTATATGTTAATTTAATGGCCAACTAATAATTACACAGAACCTCGTATAGATCTCTCCGCTTTAATCATCCAACTCTTATTTTTATGTATAATAGACAAGCTCCTACTCTGCTTTAGTCATCCAACTATTGTTTTATATATAATATATTTATTAATCTTTTCGTCTTGTTTAAATGATAGGTTCAACATATTATAATTTTTTCTTATTCATTCTTTTAGTACTATTAATTTTAGTTTTTTTAAGATTTTTATAAATTATGTTTAAAATGAATTTTGTTTATACTCTTATCAATCAAACTACATTAACATACAACATAATTATATATCTTATATTGATTATTAAGTTAATCTATTACAAAAACATGAGAACTCATAGACCAACCAAATTATTGTTGGATCTTCTAAAATATTTTTATGTATTTCAATATTGTTATGAACGTTTCATCAAATTTAACACTTATCTATGTCATTTTTTGCTAGAATTCCTATAACTAATTTGTTTAATTTAAGGAACATATATATGATTACATCTATTCATTTATTTACTTATGCTGACAAGCCTCAATATAAATGCCCTAAAATAAGAATATATGTATGTATATATTAGAAAATATTATATATAAAAAAAAGAGAGATCGGATGCAAGTGTAACCATTTCTTAAATAGTACGAAAAAAGTACTTTAAACTCAAAATCAAATCAAAGAAGAAAAGAAGAAATAAAATTATATTGAACTTATCAAAAATAGAAACACTTATAAGATCTAGAGTAACTTATGGACTTAGCCCTATAGGCCTAAACATTTGGATTGGATGGATCTACACATTGTGTATAGATACTATCTAATTATGAGTATAGAATAACAATTTAAACTAAGAGACCAATATCTCTATAATTCTATCTAATAAACTTAGTTAAAAGATAACAATCTTAACATCTTTCCAAAAAATATATTTTAAGCCTTAACACTCCTCCTTAAATATAATTTTGGAGATAGGTCTCAATTTTCATTAAAGATCTTTAAATAGTTAATTGGAGAGATATTTGATAAAGATATTTATAATATTATCTTTGCTCTTGATCTCGATGACCTCAATGAACTCTTGAAGCATCTTTTTTCGGATGAAATGATATTTAATTTTAATATGTTTGGGTATTGCATGACAAATTAGATTTATAGCCAATTTTAATGAACTTTGATTGTAACACTGTAAATTAGTTAGTTTATTAATTTGATAAAAAAATATCCTCAATTAAACATCTTAATCATATATATTATTGAATAATAAATGAGAAAGTCTTGTATTATGCTTTGATTATTAGAAAGAGAGATCAATTATTATTTATAAAAAGATAGAGTTAGAAGTGGATCTACAATTATCCAAATCACCTCTTAGATCAGTATTTGTATAGCCTTGCAATTTCAGATTATGTCCTTCCTATAGAATAATAATCCCTAATCAAGTAAAAAATATATATATTTTTTAAAATTCTATTTACTACATCGCTTCGTTAGAGATTAGATAAAACGACTTACAAGAATAATTAAAATATAATATCTAATCTCATTCAGGGCCGGGAAGAATATTGCCATTATTACAACTTACTTTTATATTACATTAAGTGGAGTAGAAACATTCTTATTTTTTTAATTCTAAACCTTTCGATAATCTTTTTACATAGTTAATTTGAAAGATAATATACTTTTATTTGTATTTGCCACCTCCAGAATTATCATGAAGCTTTATGATCTCTATTTCATCATTTGATAATTATATCATCCACGTATAGAAGAACAATAATATATATAAGATTCCTTCCTTTTTAATAAATGAGTTATTATCTGAATAGAAAAATAATCATAAAATTGTAAGTATTGAATATTTTTTTCATGCCATGCTCTGGGAGTTTACTTTAACCCATATATCGATCGCCTTCTTGAATTTGTAAACATAATTTTGTTTGAAAACAAAATTTTACCTCAGTGATTATTCCATATAAAAATCCTTATCAATTTTAACATAAAGGAAGACATTCTTTGTATCAAGTTTTAAAAACTTTCATCTAAGATTAGTTGCAAGAGCATTCACCATCTTAATAGATGTCATTTCGGCCACATAACTAAAGAAAACATCATTGCAATTAAGTCTTACCGTGTAGTGATTGATCTATACTTCAATTTAACTTACGTTTTATTTTTTAGACATTTTTGTAAGTAATTAGATCTACATTTGTATGCTTTAGCACAATATCTTAGGTTTTCTTTTTTATGAAGAGTTTTTATTTCTTCATAGATGGCATTCTCTCACTTCTTAATGCCTTTGGTTTCATCAAAACAAATAGACTTAAGATTATCAATTAATTTAGAAAAGAAATAGTGACATATACTTACGTTGTCTCCATCTTTGTAATGTGCTAGTTTGATAATTATTCTTTTTTATCTTCTTAATATTAGAATTCCCTCTTAATGAACATAATTACTCCCCTTATCACTTTGTTCAATTGATGATGAAAAAACAATAGGAGTAGCCATAGATGAGGAAGAAGATAAACCAAAACCTATAGGAGCATTAGATAACAAAAAAATTCAATCACAGGTTTTAAGCATATATCACTTTCACTATTGTAATTGATATTTTGAAAGAAAATTACTTCTAAAGGATAACAAGAAGAAACATCATCAAGTACAATATCTCAAAATATCACATATCTTTGTGTTTGTGGATGAATTCAATCTTAACCTTTCTCCTTTTTCATTATAATCAATAAAGGTGTATTTTTTAACCTTACCATCAAGCTTGTTTCTTTGTGAGTCTTGTGAACATAACATAACACGAAGAACCAAATACTTCAAATATTTAACATCTGATTTCTCAACAAATATGAACTCATATGAAGACTTTAGATTGATTAAATTAAGATGAATCCGATAAATAATATAAGTTGCATGTATCATAAGACTTTTGAGTAAATATTTTGCAACCAACATTCCAAGTCTCCACGTCCAATCTTTCATACTATCACATTATTATTATTTTATGTTGTATTTACACATGTGAGGTCGTTGTTTATATTATACTCTTTGCTGAAAAAGGAGATTAATCGGTTAAAAGTTAACTCTATGTTTTTATTGGTATATAATCTTTTAATTTTTGAATATTTTCGATCGTTAACTTAAACTCTTAAAATTTTAAAAATATTTTGATTTTTTTCTTTATAAAGTAAACCCAAGTAAATATTGTAAAATTATTAATAAATAAAAGCATATAACAAGAACCTAAATAAGATGGTGTTTGAGCAAGGCTCATTAGAACACTATGAATAAACTCTCATAAAATTTATACCTTAAAAAAGTGATCTATCAAAAGATTGCTTGTGTACTTTGTCATGTTGACAATCTTCACAAACTTCATTACTACTAATAGTGGTAAAATTGTGAAGATCATTAATTACTTTTGAAAATCATAATATTTAATTAAAAAAAAATTATATGACCAAATCTAGCATGCCAAATTCCTATCAATATAAGAGGTTAATGCTTACAAAATATATAAATATTTGATCCTTTTACGCGTATGTACTACATATGCATTCAATTTTTTTTTCTTGCTAAGAAAATTGACTTCATTAGGAATAAAAGGAATACAATTTCTAGGATTAACTATATTTGTTATAAAAAATATATTTTTCTTGGTACCAAGAACATGATACATACTTTTTAATGTAATATGATCATTATTTTTATCTGAGATTATGACAATATCTTCCTTCTTTACTTGGCAAAAGGTGTTGTCTAATATGATAATTATATCATTACCTTCATTTTGACCAATATTGATGAATTTGGTATCATCACCAATAAGATGATGACCACATCTTGAATCAATTACATAGACATGTTGGGAGTTGATAGGTGTCATGGTCTCAACGGTTTCGACCATAAAATATTTACCTCAATATTTATCAATCAAGTTAAACTAATCTTTTTTATTTGTAATATTTCTTCCTTTTATCTTAGCATAATATTTTTTCTTGATATGGCCTAACTTGTCGCACCTATAACACTTTGTTTTTTTTTTCCTTTCAATTTATCATATTTTTTTCTTTTTATGTTTTTTATAAAAAAGTCATATCTATCTTCCTAAAATAGAAACTCTCGTAATTTGATAAGTTAAGGATTCTTGAGAAGTAAAAAGATTTTTCAACTCTATTAAGAATGGTTGTTGAACCAATCTTTCAATAGATGTAACATAAGGAATATATATTTTTCGAATACCATAAATAATATAATATTTTATTTGTGCATCATAAATATGCTCATTTGGGTTTAAGAGTAATATATCTGAATATAAATTTTTAATCTTCAAAAGGCATTGAGAAATTGTGAGAACATTTTAGATAATATTTGTCAAATTATTCTCCACCTAATAGATTAGTTGTCATATTCTTTTTATTATATAATAGATTAAGTAATCCAAATATCTGAATTTACACTAATAATATGTTTAAAGAGATAAATGAGAAATACATATCTTTCTTACAAATTCAACTTTTGCATTGAATGTCTTTGATCTCTTTATAGCATGTAATATCTAGTGTTGTTTTATTATCACCAATCACATTCCACATATCTTCCCCTATAAAATATGATCTTTGACAAATCTTTGGGTACTTGTAACTAGACTACTTGAAAAGTTTAATATTAAACTTATTCAATTATTGTAATCCATAATAAAAAAAATATTAATTTTCTTTTGTCAATGAGATCTTGAAATACAAATTATAACCCTTGTGGTTGTGGTAGAAATATCACATGAAGGTAAAATTCATTCTCAAATAGTAGTAATAAGATACTACTAACTCTACATCAAACTAAATAGAAGAAAAAGAAACTAGTACAGAAGTAGCATAACAATAAAGAAAAACTATTCAACTTCTCAAGAAAAAAAAAAAAAAAAACACTCAGAGTTTGATGGATCAGATGTCATCTATTTTATAGGTGTAAAATAATAATTTAAATTATGAGATTTTTATATCTACAATTCTATCTAATAAACTTATTTGAAGAAAAAAAATAAAATATAATAATCTAAAATTTTACAAAAAATATACTTTAAATTTTAACAGATTGTTAGTTGATCAAAGACTAGTATTACAAGTTTAGTATTCATTTACTACCTTTTCTAATTGTATACATTGTTGCATATTTATAGGTTGATCTTATTCGTAACATATGGATTGACCAATTTATGTAAACTTGTTGATGAATAATTTTTATGTGGACCGATTCGTATTCAGGTGGGTTGATGGCTTTCATGGGCTCTAAAACTTTGGAACTCGGAAGCATCTCCCACCACCAATACCCCTCCCTCATTCACAAATCCTTCTAATCTCTCGTGTCATTATTTGAGTATTATAGAAAAAGACTCCTAACTAAATATATAGAATGAATATTTCGAGTTTTCTTTTGTGTTTCATATATGAAATAATTAATTTCGATGAAATAGAATCATGTTTCTTTCATAAGCATAACTTACATGTGAACTCGAACTCAGATATCTATTACTTGAATGTCTAGATGATTTAATATCATCTTACAAATATAATGTTGTAGCTTATTTTCGATATACCGTAGAAGAAAAAGAGATGATATAATCCTGTTTTTTTTTTAATGATTAAATCTTAAGAAGGCATCTCACATTCATTCAAATCTCAAGAGTGAAATTTTTAGAAAAAAATAAAAATAAAAACCATAGAATTCAAGGTATTATAATTAGAAACTTATTTAGTAATACAAGAAAAATAATAATACATAGACTACTGAGATGCCTCGTTAACATCTCATGTCAACAACTTAATGAGCGACACCACACAAGTAAAAGAAACCGTACGTGGTAACTTTTTTGTGGTTGTCACCGTTGCTATGGTGATGGCGACGAGCCACCTAAACCTCATTTTGATATGGATCGGATGGGTACCACATTGAACCATTAGTCCATTCGAAGATGAATCTTTCTTGTTTGTTGCGTGGGGTACGTGACGAAGTTGATATGAAAGTTATCATTGTCTTCAATGGAACCCAACCCTCCAATTAATATTGTCTTCGTAGGAAAAGGTAATGCCATCTTTTTTGGTAGAGAAATATATTAAAATCCAAAAGCTTATAGTGCCGGTACATCAAAAGTATGATGTGACTAATAAGCATGCATTTGGAAAATGATACAATTAAAACATAAGACGCGCATGTCACATATATGATGAATTCACCAATTTGGGATTACTTTATATGTGAACTTCTCAGGACTTGAAAGCTTTTTCTTTTTTTCTTTTTTCTGGATCAATCTTGATTCCTACTTCTTTTGGTTTGTAGTATGAATAATGTGGGTGGGAAGAAAGATGTGAAGATAAATTATTATTTTTTATCATTTAACTTGACTCTATTTTTTTTTTCCAAAGAATGAGTTTTACCCTTTTTCTTCTTTCCTTCGAATGAGTTTTTTATTTATTTATACATTTTTTTTCTTTTTTTCGGAGTCTTAAAACCTTACTTCTAGAGTTTGTTGGTAGGAACGGAGATGGGGGTGAGAAAAAGAATACTATATGTTTAAGGGGTAGAATAGGATATTAAGAACGTGAAATAAGAAGTAAAATGAAGGGGGTTGAGTCGAATGATAAGGGTACAAAGGGTGGTGTTGAAGTGGAGGGGGTTAAGGGCTTCGCAAAGATGTGTGAGCGTAATAAGATTAGACAATTACGTGAAGTCAATGAGATGTTACGATGAGATAAATTAGATGATGATGAATATAGAAGAATGTGATCGGGAGAAGATAACGATTGATAAGATTAAAAAAAAAGAAAAAAATAATTTTACTTTTTTTAGAATACAAGAATGCTATATAAAAATAAAATAAAAAAATAAAAATATTTAATCGGAAAAAGTGGATACTTTCTTTTGAGAAATTTGTCCAAAAAGAGATTTGGATGAAGTGTCTTAGGGAAGTTGCCAAATGGGCGAGGAGAGAGAAATTTGTACCCGCGTCGGGTGACGAGGCAACCAAAAAGGCACCGATAGATTCCCTTTGATGAGGATGGCGTCACTTCGGACAGCCGCACAGCCTCAACTCCCGGCGGGCCCCGCGAAGTGGATGGATAAGAATGAAACTTCAAGTGGGCCCCTCCGTTGTCGCGATACCACGTAAGCAGTATTGTCGCACGTACCCCCCTCTTTCCGACCCACTCCGGAAACGAAGACTCCCATACCCGAGCCTACTAGTGGTCCGATTCGTGGGCCCCAAAAATTAGGTCAACAAGCCTTTGTGCCCTCGCCACACCCACCCTATCCCATAACTGGCGATTCGCCCTAATCAAGCATCGGGACCCACCATAACAGCCAATGGATATCCAAGTCGACGAGCCGGTACGATTCTGACAAGTGTAAGAAGTCGTAGCCATCCTCCAGCGCGGCAGGCCACGGTCGTGCGGCGCCGGAAACAAAAAAACGTAAAGAGTCGGCGCATTGTACCCACAATTGGCACCTACCTCCCAACATAATAATCCCGAAGGCCGCAGCGTCCGCCACTACTTACTTATAACAATGGTTGGAAGAACATTATCCACCTCACCTGTAATAATATATATATATATGAACATAAAATGATGATATGTAATAAAAAGTCGAAAGTTTGATGCATACATAATTGAAGAGCCTAATCCACATACCACATTAAAAAGGAAGGGAGTTGGCCCACTCTTGGGTGCAGTTCATACGAGGGAATGAGCTCAACAATGATTGATTCCCTTTTTTTTTTTTTTTTTTTTCTTTCATCCGGATAAGAACCACCAAAAGCCATATTCCCTTTCGGACTTGTACTTTGGACGGTGGAGATAAAAGAATTGTGAGAGAGAAATAGATTTGGTTACTCATAGATTAAGCGCATAGATAGAGAGAAGGTAGTGGCCTTTTATTTTATTATTATTATTCTTCTTTTTTAATCTTAAATCATTTCATATGATATTGATGTTTGATATATTAATTAATATACTAATCAATCTGAATCTATCAACAAAGATTATAAATCTTAAATATAAAAAATAAAAGATTTTTATTTTTATGTTGCTTCTATTGAGAAGAGAAAAGAAGATGATTATTTAATATTCTCTTCTCCAAATAAATACAAAGAGGGAGAATGACCTTCTTTGCAAATCCAATACTGAAAAGCTTCCGTCCACTCGTGATCCGATGATGATCATTATACAAAGATTTATTTTGTAAAGAAAAGTTACATGAGTTGCAAGTGGGGGCTTTAGTTTATATTTAGGTGCATGTTATTTTTGTTGTTGGAATAAAAAGAAAATTATTGCTTCTGTAATATTTTATGTAATAGATCTAATAAGTTAAGAGAAATATTATTTACGAAAGGATGTGAGAAGGAGTTATTGGCTTTGCTTTGATTTGAATTAACTAAGTGTTTTTTTTTCTCATGTGTCTAATTATTTTTATATGCTGAAAAATAAAAGAGAAGTTTTAATTCACTTGATTGTTTCTTTGATATCAAAATATTTTCAAGTATTTTCGATAAACCTTTTCCTCATTTAAATCTCATAATTACATATTTATCGACTCAACAAATAGCTACGTAATTATGAGCCTTCTTGATGTAGTGACTCGTATAATTCCTATGTGAAATGGTTATAGATTTTTGGACATGATAAAATATATTATTTTTGTGATAGAACTTGGATTACCATAGGGGGTTTAATTTATGGATCACTTATCATGATATCATTTATATCATATCGATTTCAACATCTAATACATCGATGATGACATCTTATCAACTTGACATGTCTACGAATATATGATGCTTTGCATGTCATAGTATAGTAACGTGCAACGATTCCTCGTTACTATCATACCAAATCGTTTCTTTATCACTTGATTTCCCACACTTTCTTTAATTTTTAACTAATAAATTACTTAATTTGTTGAATTATCCTAACCCATGCATTTTTTGACATTAAAAAAGTCTTATCGAGTTTTGTAAATAAAAAAAAAAAAAATTTAAGACAACGACACCGCAGGTGGTGACAAGTGTTGACATTGGACCTCAACAGGTCAAATAATTGGAACCTACTTTTTTCTTATTTGATTTAATCGAGCCATGTCTTTGAACAAAGTTTCCATCAACTCGGACTGCCTAAAAATTACAAAATTTTATCTTCGCCGTCGCTAAATAATAATGTCAAGAAAAATTAATTCATAGAAGCAAACAATTGTTTGTATCATAAATAATATTTTGAGCAACCGAAGAGCGCTAAATAACAATTATAATTTTTTTCGCCTAAGAATTCAACCTGTCAATTAAATGCGTCACATTTGGACGGTCCGAGTTAAAACATTTCCTGAGATCTTTGATGTGACTATTATTGGACAGGGAAAAAGCTGCACGTGACTTCGAGCGTGCTTTCGAACTGCATCTGGTTTGAGATCAACCCGACTTCTAGATTAGTGGTGTTTGGGTTAGCACAGCAGACACCTCTCTCCCTCACCTCCAAGTCTGGGTCGAAACGCGGCGCCCACAGCTGACGACCAATCATAGGGACTCACCGTCGAGGTCTGTGTTGGGTTCCGGCAGGCGATCCGTGGCGGCCTTCGGCGTGCCCGACCCGCCCCCAATTTTACCCAGGAAAAGGAAGGAGGGGAAGGCGGATAAGGGGGAGGTGGAATCTTCTCGGGCCCCACCGAAATAACCCCCTGGTTTCTGAGAGACGACGACAGGTACTCTCTTTTCCCCGGATACCCAAAAAAATCTCCGGTGCTGCGCGCCCACCTCGCGTCCGTCTTTATCTCCCCCTCTTTCTTTTTCGCTTCCCATTTTGCTATTCTTTTTTATCACATAGAATCCCTAATTCTCTCTCCATCGCCATCTCTGACCTCCTCCTTCCCTATATTACGACCCAGCCTGGAGACCCTCCTCTTTCCCATAGCCAGGCTGCTTCCTCCTCGGAGTCCTTTTCTTCTCCTCCCCTCCTCCCTTGGAATCGGCCACGCGGTTCAAGGCACCGATTTGGGCTTCGCCTTGTTCTCGCCTAACAAGGTGCCGTTTTCTTAATCAATCTCTCTTTCTCTTTTTTGTGGTTGTGGAGATCGTTGAGACGGCATGCCATGCGCATGCTTCTGATGGGATTCCTTGCTGTAGTAGAGGTTGTTTGCGCGTTTGGGTTGTGGTGTTGCCTTTTTTCTTGAACCGGAAGCAATGGATTTTGTGGATCCGTAACGCCAAAGATTTGTCTTTTTATATTATTGTCAGAGGGAGAAAAAGGCGCGGATTTGGTGGTCGATCTATAATATTTGATGTGTGTTTGCTACTGGTCGCGGTGCAGATTGACCGACCGAGCGATTGATCTGGAAAGAAAGGGGAGGGAGGAGAATGGCGGAAGAGCAGCGATGCCAGGAAGGCCACCGCCTGTGCGCGAACAACTGCGGCTTCTTCGGGAGCCCCGCGACGCTCAACCTCTGCTCCAAATGCTACCGCGATCACCGCGTCAAGGAGGAGCAGGAGCGACAGCAGCGGCCGGCCTCTTCTGCCGCCGCCGCCTCTGCCATGCTCACAGTGGCGAAATCCTTATCTGCCTCTTCCCCGGCCGTCGTCGTGGTTGACGAGGACGTGAGCGGCGCTGCCGTCCTGGCCGCCCCGCCGGAGGAGACGGAGAAGAAGACCGCGTCGGAGGGGCCTAGCCGGTGCGCGAGGTGCCGCAAGAGGGTGGGGCTAACGGGGTTCCAGTGCCGGTGCGGGGCCACCTACTGCGGCGCCCACCGGTACGCGGAGCAACACGACTGCACGTTCGACTTCAAGGCGGCCGGCCGTGCGGCCATCGCCCGCGCCAACCCCGTCGTGAAGGCCGAGAAGCTCCACAAGATCTGAAGAATCTCCACCCTCCCCTCTTCCCCCTCCCCCGGCTCGATGGACGGCCCCGATCTCGTCCCGGAGGACAACAACCCCACGCCCTTGTGATATGATGATGATTGATGGCTTTCTCCATTTCTTTTGTTTGTTTTTTTTTTTCTTCTTTTTAGCTACTGGTGGTGGTTAAAAAAAAGCCTGGAAAATGTAAACTAATATTAATTAGTAGTTCCCACTTATTTATCTTTTAATATTTTCGTTTATTTATTTATTTCTCTGTCTCTCTCTAAAACCTAAATAATAAGGTCGTTCCCGGGTGCGACTCGGTCTCGTGTTGACCAGGCGGTGTAAACGAGTCCGTGGGGACTCGCTGCCGACGTGAGACGGTGGTGTGCAATCGAATCGGTCATGACCCGCTCAGGGTTAGGCTGTATGGTCTTGAGTTGATGGCACGATACACACGACTCATGAGGTGAAACGATAAAGACACACAGTATAACGATGATTTGTGATTAAAATGCTTTAATATGTTTTATCATTTTATGTTTTATTTAAATAAAATAAAAAATATTATTTTATTTTTAAATGAATAGATTAATAAATTCACGAGAAAAATCAGGAAAATAAGAAATATTTTTAGTCCAAATCATTTTTTTTATAAAAGAAAAAAACGGTGAAGTAGAAATTTAACTACATGGAGTTTGGGGTAGGTTATAAGCTATTTGAATCATCTAGCTTAAACGACTTGCAAAACTACCCCAATCTCAGTGTAATTATTTATGAATTAATTTTCTAATTTTTTTTCTTAAAAAAATGATTTATAATTTGTATTAAAATATATTTCACATTTTGTTAATCTTTTTTCATAGATTAATATAATCTTTAGCAATATGTTTTATTAAGGTGAAAATAAATAAAATCATAAAAAAAATAATATCAAAAGCATTTCATGAAAAAACATATAAATTATAGTTTTAAAACACGTATTTCTTCTTCACCATTCTAAAGACTCGTATATTTTTCTTACTCGCGCTCCCATCGCCCGTAGTTATATATTACTATTTCTCGTCGTTATGTTATTATCAGGCTTGCAACACATAACCATGATTGGTTTGAAAAACTATTTATACCCCTCTTTTAATCAACTTTTTTGAACAATACTTTATTTTACATTATTCCGTTCATTTTATTCAAATTTCACCTTCGATTTATTTGATTCATGCATAGCATAACCAATCCTTCAATCGTATTACGAAAATTTTATTTTTATTTTTTGATAAAAGATAAATGACGAAGATAAAAAATTTGAGTCTCAGATTTTGGGTTAAATTGTTAATGTATTTATCTTTATTATTATATCATGAGATTGAAGAAATATGTCTCGGACAAGGATTATATATTTTTAATACTAGCTTTGTATTTAGTTTATTTTATTTTATTTACTTGTTTTCATTGTAAATTGAGGTATCAGATTTTTTTTTTTTATTCCTAATGGAACAGGTTTGATTATTTTGATGAGTGAGCTATGTGGTCAATGGCTTTTGCAACGGAAGATGAAATCCTTTGTTTCCTGCTCGAAAGATGAAGACAGAGTGTCTGTCATCTGAACTCTCTGCCCTTTTTTACCCTTCCAAGCTGTGGTAGCAGAGATGTAGAGAAAGCTCATCGGCCGGCCTTTACGTCCATCCCGGTATGACCCACTCATCGTCGTCGTCGTCGCTTTGCCCAGATCTTGTTCGCCGGCGCAGGAGGCGCAAATGATGGCGAAAAAGTACCACAATCCTCCAGCCGGAAGCTGCCATGGAATGAATGATACAGTCTGTGCTTTTTTGACTAGTTATCGAGTGCAGCACTCGAGTGGCGAACCCCAATCATCTCTGTTCCTGGAGCCATGCAAAAGCTGATCGAAACAACCCTTACGACGCAATGGGCCATCAGCTCGCCCATGCAAACCACTGCCTTGGTTTCGATCCTCGATAGTTGTGTGGAAAGAGGGGCGGGGCTATAGATAGATCACCTCGACTGTTGCCGCCGTGCATTTATCTCCTAGTCTTCGCCATCATGTTGTTCCAGAGTGAGCCAACATGATCATGGCGAAGCCATGTCGAAACCTCTGCCTCATATCTCTCCTACTCACCCCCGCAGTAATTGAAGCCTCCACCTATTTATTTGTTCTTCTTTTTATGCTGCATTAAAAGAAGAAAAATAAATAACAAATATAAACTACGTTATCAAAGTTGCAAGACATATATTATCTTCCACCAACACCACCTGCTGCAGTCTTCCAACATCCCCTTCCTCTTCCGGGGAGGCCCTTCGAGCGCCCGCCCGCCTCCCTCCCTCTCTCTCTTTGCTCGCTTCCTTACATTCCCACATGCATGATTCTTGTGTCTGCCACCATGAGTGTGTCTGTCATCCAGAGAGAGAGAGAGAGAGAGGTCCCGCCAAGACCCCATCTTGCATCTCATATAAACCCCACGCTCCACCACCAGAAGGCTACCCAGCAGCTTCTTCTTCTTCTTCTTCTTCTTATCTTGTTTTATCGAAGACCCACAACCCCAAAAGGTGATCACTTTTTGGTAGGAAATCATGCGATTAAATTCCTTGTTACACAGGTCTTCTTTTGGGATAGAGTCTTCGAAGAGTGGAAGTCTTCTGATAGTAGTTAGTGTATGTTGGCTTTGATTCTGCCGTCTCCAGTTTCTCTCCTCCTGATGGGGATTACTACCTCTTTAAAAACCATTTGTCTTCCACAATCTCAACCCACTCTTTTCGTCGTGTCTAATTGTACAACTTCATGTTACTCTCTGGTGTGGCTTTTTGTTCCTTGTAGATTTCTCAAGTTGCAGTACCTCCTTCTCTTCGGGAAAACCAAATATACATCTGCTTTGCTGCTTCTTTCACTTTTCACTCGAACACTATCCTACCCAGAGTTCTATAAACTAACATACATACATACTCTCTGCAGGCAAATCATGGAGCGGCTCAACACCCAACTGTACCTGCAGAACTGCTACATCATGAAGGAGAACGAGAGGCTGAGGAAGAAAGCACAGCTTCTCAACCAGGAGAACCATGCTCTCCTGTCTGAGCTGAAACAGAAGCAGAAGCTGGCCAGCTCCAGTGCCACCACCTCCAACCCCAATACCGAGATCCCAGACCTCAACGCTACTCCCCCATCATCCACCATGGCCTCCGGTGGAAGCAAGCACTCGACTTAGTAGTAGAAACATATCTTCCACAGGACTTTATATATATATATATATATATATATATATATATATATATATATATATGGATGTTTTGGCGTGGTGATAGATTGTGTGCATCCTACATATGTAGCTAGATCGGTTGGTCGGCAGGAGATGAAGCAGTCAATGTATTGTGATTGTTTCTAAAACTTAGTCCGAACAAGAAATATTTCCCTCGTTAAAAATGATGTCCAGAGTTACCATCGTACCTGAACAAAGTTTTCCCCAGTCGAACAAACAACTCAGCTGCATACGAATCGTGTGGGACCAACATGTGCAACAGCAGAGGAGAGGGTGATGATATATGTGACTTTAGATTCGATGTGAGGTCCAACGAAAAAGGACTAGGAAAGAAGAAAACAACAAAAAAGGTTGACCACATACCCACCCAAGCTCTCAGTTCAAAGTCCCATCAGACGTCCCACGCCTACGTGAACTCATCACGTCAAAACAAATAAGACTACCAAGAGTCAAAGCCTCCAACCCTCCAAATATTAACAGCATATATAATGAGATGTAATCAAGTTAATTGGTGTCATTCAGATGCTTTTCTAAAACAAAAACATGTTTAGTTTTTCTACTAATGTTTTGTTTCATATTTTGATCTAGAAAGACCTTTAAAGCTTAAGCTTTGTAATTCCAAGTTCTGTTTGGGATTGAGAATTTAATTGCACTATCCTTTCTGCTAATATCATCTTGATGGCCATCCCTAGGAATTATTTGATAACCAAAGAGGATTTCCTATATACTACTAACATCATCTTTATATCCAATCCCTGAAATAAAAGGAGATGGTTACTCCATCCAAATATAATCTGATGGCAACCAAAAGAGTTTTCAATTCAAAGAGTATCATCCATCATACATACAGCTGAGAACATTCTGGTGGTTATACATGCAAGTCTTATCTCCCAATGAGCCAATCTCATGGTTTAAGTAACGAGATCATATGTTGTCAAATAATGCAATGCTTTTATGAATAATGCAGATACAAGAAATCTTATCCAGTACCCCAGGAAAAGTCAACTTATTTAACTTTACCATTTTTTTTTTTTTTTGTCTGGTCTGGTCTCCTAGTTTCTCTTGGGCAATGTTAGATTGTCCGTCTTCAGGTAGTAGACAATAGCATAATCTGCAAAAGTACCAATGACACATTGTGCAAATACAATTCAAAAAATGAGCATGGACGACATTAATAGAAGTGACATAGCAGCAAGAGGATGGTTGTTCAGTTTAAAAATTTAGTTGAATCATTTACTTGTTCACATTTATTCCCATTAACTACCACTAACATGATTGTTCAAACAACGATTCATTCAAGGGAAGTAATTAAAGAAAGGGAATTTAACCTAGGATGCTTTTTATGAATGAAGATCGTTGTCAATCCAGTCATACCATGTAGCATAGGAATTGGACAGGAATCAATATCAGGAAAAACAATGTAGAATACATGTAAAGCAAACATACCTAACAAACACTAAAATTTTCATTAACAGAAGTAAAGACCAAAAGGAAACAACTTTCCTGTTGTCTGATTGGAGTCGATGAGGGCTCTCGAGCTTCTTTTTCATGTTGAGACTTTCTTCTGTTGCTACCATCCAACTTCAGTATCAACTCCAACTACAATATCGGTGCCAACAGCTACAGCCATCTCTCAGATCATTGTACAGTCCTGGTCGTGTGGCCGGAAATAGAAGATATAAGAAACCGACCACACCAGCTGCAGCAGCTACAGTTGCTGTCCCTGTAAGTTAAAATATAGGCTATCTACCTTAATTTGACAAACACAATGTATCTTAATCTAACAAGCAAACATGAAAATCCGGACGAATTAACACTGCAAACACATGGTTGTACATGCCCACATGGTTGAGGCATGGTTGAGGGCAGCAGGCTTGGCTTCAATGTCAGGCCGTGTGAGGGCCTCAGGCGCTGGGTTGCAATGAGCTGATCCAGAGGGGTTGTGTTACGGGTTGCCTACACGAAGCCAATCCACAGGTTTAGATCCAAGCCACACCAACCTCGGGCCGAGTCGATCCCAAGCTGGGCCTTGCTCAAGTCTCTTGAGCCAGCCTGCTAGGTGTCACAGCACATCTATGCGGGCCCATAGGACACTGGGCTAGTGGGCTCAGTGCTCGAGTGCATGCCATAGGCTGAGCCTGAGCTCGACTCGGGCTAGGTTAATCCAGTTCGGCTGGTCAGTCTAGTTCGGGTCGAACTTGAGTCAAACCTCTATATTCAATTTTAATTTTTTTCCCCTTTTAATACAACATGAAATTGATAAATGTAACGATATAACCTAATTCAATACAACATGAAATTCTAATGAAATGGACAATAAGCATATTCATTAAGTAAACATGCTAAATTAAATAATTAAGATGCCGCAAAATGGTTAAATCCACTTAAATATTAATGGCATAATTTCCATAAAAAATATTACTTGAATCAACATGCTAAACTTAATAACTAATATGTTGTCATATGATTAAATCCACTAAAATATAAGGAACATGAACTATAATTGATTAATCATGAATCAAAATTAAGAACAAGATTATCATGTATCATAATCTCTAAAAATATAATAGTTTACGATCTTATTTTTTCAGAAATGCTAGCAACTCAAATATAAATAAAAATTTTAAACTAAAAAAAAATAGATGACCTACCCAAGGATTTCCATATCGGTTTGTATCGACGTACCGAGTTTATCTTGGTCTGATACAGTACCCGATACCGCGGGGTATGCACAGTGAATACCACTCGATATATAATAATATAATATAATATTAATATAAATTAATAAAAATAAAAGGGCGACGTCGCTTCATTCCTTCTTCCCCCGCAGGGAGAAGGAAACGCTCGCCGGCGAACAATCACCCGCAGGCGACGGATCACGCGGGGGAACCAGGGAAGAGCAATGCACGGCAAAACAGGTTTCTCCCTCCTCTTCTTCTCCCTCTTCTTCTTTCTCCCTCAATTGATCGCCAGCGATCGATTTTAGCGGTACTTCTCGGTAGCGAGCGATCCGCGTACCGGTCAGCTGGCGGATTGGTATGTACCGACCGATACAGGGCCTTACAACTCGATAAGGCAATCCTTGGACCTACCTTCCTTCAGGATGGAGGTCCCTCTCCTCCCTTTAACCCCTCCTGTTAGGCTTCTCTTGACTCATTGATAAATAAAAGAGAAGAGTTGACCAACATTATATAAGAGAGGAAGGGGCATTCCCCTCTAGACACAAAAAATATTTTATTTTTGGATTAATTAATTAATTAGTTTTCTAGCTAACCCACACAATTAAGGAAGCAAATTTAATTCTTTATTAACTTTCATTTATTATATAACACAAACAAGGAAACAAATCAATTCAAATAAAACAGTGCAATGGATTTAGGAACCAGTTGGAATATGAGCCCACAAGATTAGTTTATTAAATGACCCTACTTTTGAGAATTTAGATGAGTAAAATCAGTGTAGTGCATCAGAAGAATATTTTTTTATAGGGATTGTTATATCTAATTGGAGATATGCTTAAAATGAGATAATATAAACAGGAGATATTGGAGGATGTAATCATATTTGAAAAAATGAGGTTATCTAGATATTGGGGGATATAATCATTCTCAACTTGCTCTCAAAAGGAAGAAATGATAAATTACACTGTAAGCCTCAAGTAGGTAAATCCAAATATTAGCTCACATCTGATGTGTGACTAAGTTAGGCTGTTTCATTCTCCAAAACCCTCTAGTCCCATCCATCCATTAACTTTATTGAGTCTGAATCATTAACCAAAATATTTAAGACAAAATGAACAATAATACACCAATCAGTCTCTTTAAATCAATTTAAATATTAATCTACTTCCAATGTGAGACTAAATAGGGGCATAAAAGTGGAAAGATACACCACCACAATAGAAAAATCCAACTGAAATAAGGATAATTAGATAAGTGCTATTATACTCCTGAGGAATTACAAAGCAAGTAATGGCAAGGCCAAATTTTGTTAAACTAGAAGCAATAAATTCGACAGTGAAATCATTTTAACTGAGTGGACAAACCTTTTGTCCCTGGAGATGACAACAATGGCAGACCCATCAAATTACAAAAAACATGGGCCACAATAGGAGATATTAAGTTCCCTGTATATGGCAAGACAGATTAATTCATGTCAGCAAATGTATCCCATAATATCAAAATAGACTCATATGTATCAGTGTGGACCAACTACAAAAAATACATACTATGGGCATTCAAATTTAATTGTTTTTCCAATTACTAGAAACTTGATTCCCAATACGATTATATACTGTCACTTCCTGTGAATTTTTTTGTAAAAACTTGTCAGGTCCTGTATTTATTTATGCCAATGTTATTGAACTACAGAAAACTTTCATCTATAATAAACATCCATCAAGTAGCAACCACACTGTCACCAGTCTTACAGTGGCTACAAACATTGTCTCAGATATAATTATAACAAAACCAACAAAAGCCCACATAAAAGAAGTTTCTACATACAAATATTTTTTCTAAAGAGTAGAGTAATAAAGAGAAGGCATTATATTTTATGTAATAACATATTGAACATGCACAAACCTGTTCGAATGAAGAGAAAAGACGCGTACCATCCAAATATCACAGTATAACCAAGCTGGAAGCCTAGCAAGAAAGAAATAGCAATTGCATAAAAAATCTTGGGGTAGAAAAATGTTATCAGTTATTTTTTATCATGACTTAAAAGAACAAGTGGAAGACATCAGCACTAGGATAAAAGAAGTACCTACAATTAGGAAAGCCTTCATAAATCTATATCTTTGCTGGTAGTAGAGCTCCAAAAAATGATTTAAATGTGCTGAAACAGAAAAAGAGATGGGAAAAAGATGGATAATAAAATTCCAAGAGAGATTCCAAGATCACTCAAAGAAGAAATGCTATATTGCATGAATGATGGAACTAATGTCCCAAAAATACTAAAAGTCTAGAACTTGAAGTGAGTTTGTTTATCAAGATCACTCAAACAAGAAATGTTATGTTGCATGATTGATCGAACTACTGCCAATGAAATATTACAAGTATACTGCCAAAGAAATAAGAAATGTTGTGTTTATCAAGATCATTCAAAAGAGTTTGTTTATATCAGTACATAAATTTAGGCCCACAGGCATAGCAGACTTTCTGGTAAAGCCACTTGCTATTATCATATCCAACAAATTTGAAGAAAGAAGAATGGTAAGGATACATTGAACTTACAATATAAACATACATAGGAATTGGTAAGTGCAATCTAAAGTTATGGGTGGAGACTGAACTTTTTTGCAAAACATCATATCTTAATAATAAGTACATCCAAAGATTAGTATGCTTCATGTATGAATCTAGAATCAATTTACAAACCAATAGTAAAACTTAAGCAAAACAAAGTAGAGAAACTAGAAAGATCAGCATCTACTTACCTAAACTGAAGAAAACCGGACAGAAAAATATGATACTGCTAGTTACGAATCCTCCACAGAGGAGCAATGGTATCATACAGGCCCTGAAAACAAGCTCTTCAGTAAATGGTGCCTGTCCATAGAAATTACTTGTCAGTTTATCTCACAAAAGAAAAAATTGCTACACTTCTATACAGAGGCAAAGAGAAAAGGAAAAAAACAAATCCTGTACACAAGTCAATAATAAAGTATTGATCAAAAGTTTCAGATAGACATGGATGATTTATTTCTAAACCCAGCTGAAATTATCACGTTGCCTCAAAGAATAGTAACCACTTACTATGGTGTGATGAGAAAATTACCATTGGTAAGAAACTGGAACTGCCTACAGGTTCAGCTTCTAGCATATCAAATTTCCATTCTCTTAACAGTAGGTATTCCATTTCAAACTACCTAAATGTATAGATCCCAACAAAAGGCGTGAACCTCAATTGCCGCATACACGAGGGAATAAATCAATATGTGTGAAGCTAAGAAAGAACCACCCTTTACCAGTCAAAAGAAGCAATTAATAAACGAAAAATTATCTAAGATAATGTCACAAACAATTCTGTCAAGGCATCCAATAAGTCAATCACCAAAAATATCAAACCAAAGCATAGGCATATCACATTCTGATTTAAACTAATTACCTTTAATATCTCCTAGTGATGCTTTATCTTTCATTGTATAAGAACATGGAAAAAGAAATACACCTCCAAGATAAATGGAAAGTATTAAGACTTTAATCACTTGTAAGAGTGTTTTTTTTTTGTAAACTTGCTTAATTAGAATTATAGTAAGAAATTTTTTAAAAAGTTGAAGTAGAATGCAGGCAGTTGGGTACTGTATAATGGATATGGAAAATGCATGCATACGTGAGGTCTAATAAAAAAACAATAAATAAAATAAAGTATGAAAACAATTTAAGATTATTCCCCTATTATTCATAGGCTTCGAATTTCAAATCAACTCACCATTCCATTCTCCCTAATTTATGACATTTATGTCATGTTAAATTCTCATGAACGGTACCATCAAACCAAAAAACAATCAGTAAAATAGGAGACCCTAGCAACACTACTGAAAATCGTTAATCATGGAGGAAGAATTGTCACATTGGCAAGTGGGTCAAAACATATATGCTTTGAACAATCTGAATTTTCTCTTGCTATTTTGGTTGCACCAAGTCTCATGATCAACGTGTCAAACAAATAAAAAGATTAGTTTGTTTGTGAACTGAAGAATCTACTCATGACACTGTTTAGTGTAAATTAATTTCAGATGATAAGTAAAATAGGGGAGATGATAAAGGAGAGATAATTGGAGGCTGCTTGTTTGCTCTCCCACAATCCGTAGCATAAAAAAGAAAAAAAATTAATGCTTGCTGTCATCAAGCAAATTAATTCTGCATCAAACAACATTTGCATATATACTGTTGACCAGCACCCTATGTCATACAAAGTTATAGCCAACCACTATTCCTACTCTAACTAGGGGTCAGTTGGATTCTTATTCTTTCAACTTATCCTTTGAATAAACTCCTAATCCTTTTGGAACTCTTTCACTTAGTGATTAAAGAGTCTGAAAAGAGATACATTAAAATAAGACTCTACCCGGTTAAACTAAAATTGGATGTCAAGAATATCAAACGTGACCCCGGGTTGCACATGTATTTTACATTTATAAAAACCTATAATTTACATATTCAGTCGATTAGAATCCAGTACAATAAATGGATACATGTTACGAAGCATATATATCCAGGGAAAGAGGTGCGCTTACCACCACATAATTACGCCAAGCCATCACATTCTGGGCATATGCACACACCCAAGCTCTACACCCTTGTCCACAGATTCCATCTTCCCCGTAAGAATTTTCGCTACTTTCTTTTGATGCAGTAATCAGCTTCCATGACGTCGACACGAATGACCCGGCATACAGCAAGGATGTCAGTAGCAGAGGAAAGGCCACAGCTTGCCACTGCACAATCCGCATCATTAAGCTTGCAATGTTAGAAAATCCATGAAAAGAACTCGATAACTTACCGAGTGATCTCTCCTGATACCTAGAACACCGAGGATAGATGGCAAATCGTCGAGTTTCCCGAGCTGATAAAAAAAGCCATATTTGAGTCCCTCGGATTCGAGGAGGAGATGAAGCGACAAGCGGCTTACTCCGAGGAGGAGGACGCAGGCAAGCACAGAGGCGGCGGAGGAGACAGCGGCGCAGGCGAACCGCCGGATCATGAAGCTATCCAGCGATGTCGGTGGAGGGAGGCGAAGGATCAGAGTCGGGGCGTAGAGGATCGCGACGTAGAAGAACGCCATGGCCGCACACGCGGCCGCCGCCACCGTCCCCGAAACCCGGGCCGCCGCCGCCGAGGGATCACAGATCCGGGGCTCTTTCAACGTCGAGGAGGAGTAGGAGGAAACCATGGCGATCGATGGGAAGAAGGACAACATCTGCTTCGGGAGTATGCCCCACGAACCCACATGGAGGCGGAAAAAGCCTCCTCCGCCCCTGTTCGCTTCTTTTCTTTTCTTTTCATTTCATCCCTCCAAATGATTTCGAATCTTCTTTTTAGTGAGACATTAACATCTACTTAATATTGATAATTATATTTTATAATTAATTTCTTAGTATTAAAAATAATTTAACGCTTCAGGAACAGATAAATTTCATCTTGGAAATTACATTATTAATAGACCTAACAAGCCTCATCACGAAGTAGCCAAACATTATGCTTAACGAAAAAATAATACAATTGTAATAATCTTCATAACTATTTATGTACAACGCTTTGCATCCTTTGGGTTAAAAGCTGGCCGCGAGTATTTAAGAGAAGTAGTTACATATTATCTTTTATGATTAATTATCCTTGGTATTTTAATTTTATATTTTAAAAACATATATTATGATCTTTATATTTATAAAAATATTTTATTTTATCTATTATCGATTTTATTAATAAAAATATTGTATATATTTAGTGATAAATTTAAGAAAGACGGAGTCAGTATATACGACGCAAAAAGAAATAAAGTTAATCGAATATTTTTATAGGTATAAAAATCCGAATGTAATATTTTTAAAGTATAAAGATGTTAAAAATATTTAATTATAAAAATAATTACATTATTATTCTCGTTTAAATTTGCATTTTGTTAATGTATTGAAACTATCACCATTTTATACATTTATTTATTCATTATACTTGGCATCAGAATCGGTCCGGTCCAAACACATAAGAACTTCTCCCGGTCTAGAGTTGAACTGGTAGGATCGATTGCAAACGATGGAACACTCCACGACATCCTAGCTGAAGCCCATTTCGACACGTAAACCATCAGCAAACAGCTTGGGTACGTGTCGTAAGACCACTCTTAGTCTAACTTGTCTCTTATACGTGGTTCTTCACGTTAATCAGTAGGATCCCTTGTTTGCTGGGCAAATGAAAGATCCAAAGCGGGCTTGTGGACTTCCTTTCTAATGGCGATCCACTCCCCTCGGCGCTCAAATATGGGGTGAGGGGCTCCCCTTCTCCTGCTCCGCCCCCTCCTCCTCGGCTTGTAGGTGATTCTTTCCTGTCCGTATCTCTCATCGGCCTTTCAGTTGCCTGCTCTCGCGCTGTCGTCAAAGGTCGGGCCTCGGCTTCAATTGCTTTTGAAAGTAATCGGGATCCTCTTGCCCTTCTACCTCCCTTTTCGGATTTGAACTTGTTTTGGGTTTTTCCAAAATAAAAGGAGTTGTTTTTTTTGTATATAAGCAAGTAACTTGATCTGATTTTGCGTAGATTCGATTACAAAGTTTACTTGAAATGAGAATGATTGTCGTATGGTCAGGATGATTTTTGGATTGGACTTTTGAGCTTGGATGTTTGTAAGAAACCACTGAGTGCTGCATTAACCTGAGCCGTAGCATTGGGTATCTTTCTTATGCTTGAGCGGGTTTTGTGCATTGAAACAGATATCTATTTTTCGAAGTACCAATTTTTCTACAATCGTCATATACAAGATCTTCTAATGGAACATGTGAAGATGTCATATAATGCATCATAAAAATGAAGGCTTTTGATTGTGGAGATCTTGATTGTATTGGTTATCTCTAATTGCTGCAATCTTGCTATTTTTAGGCAAGAAAGCCTTACATTTACAGTAATTCTTCTGGTAAACCTAGTTAGTCAGGTATAAAGTTCATTTGCTGATTGATTTGATCTGTGTTTTCAATAGTATATATGTTATCTTTCTTCTTTTTGAGAAAAGTTGCATCATGTAATTTTCATTCAACTTAACATTCACTTTTGGCTCAGGTGAGAAATTAGATACATTTTTTCCTTAAAAAAAGAAATAATGGGGATATCAAAGGTTGTTGGATGTGCGGCAACAGTTCTCTTCTCAGCAACTATCTACCTCAAGAAATCTGGATTTACTTACACGCCAATACCTCTCTTAGTTGGTGCTTTGGTTGGGTACGCGGTCTCCATTGCATCTCATCCGTCCATAAATTTGCCATCGCTCTTGGGAAAGAGATCTGATGGAAGTTTCCCTCTCTGGGCAAAGTTTATTTTCGGCCCATATCTAGTGTCTGTTAGGTTATATGCTGTGTTCAAAAGGTTGAAGAGGAGGGAGTCATTGTACAATGAAGTTTCCGAAAATCTGTATGTTGGGGGTTGGCCTACTTCCCCAAGTCGGATGCCTCCTGGTGATCCTGTAGTAATCGATTGCACATGTGAATTGCCAAAGGGCCCTTTTATTAACAAGGATGCATATTTTTGCATACCTCTATGGGATTCAAGGTCCCCAAGTCCACCACAGATTGGATCTGCGGTTCGTTGGGCATGCCAAAAGAGAGCTGAGAAGAAGCCAATTTACATTCATTGTGCAAATGGTGAGGATCCTCTCTACTTCCAGTTGGTTACTTTAGGCGATACTAATTTATTAATCGTTTTCTTTAGATTCTCTTTTATGTTCTTTTCTTGAGCCAATGTAGTTTGAGCCCAATTGTGGTATACAACTTTGTACCATAAAAGAAATGATAGAATTCAGCTGCATGCATCAAACTTGCATTGCCAGCTGACCAGGTGAACATTGTTATTTCACTTTGCAATTTGGGGAAAGGATGAAAACAGCAGCTTACATTCTGAAGTGAGTATGTTATATATAAATAAGATATTTCAGAAACCCAATTTAAATGGCAGCCGTAATTTTCTGCTTGAGAAGCATTGTAGCCTGAGCAAAAGTATGTGTAAGCATTTCTATATTCTAGTCCGTGAAACATGTTAAAGAATGTCATTTTTCAGAGTGGCTTTTTAAGGATCTATTAATAATTTCATATTTCATAAGTATGTTCCATATAGGTCATTGATGATCACTTTTCAGTATGTTTATATTGCAGTATATATGGCATGTTACTTGGAAGCGAAATGTAGATCAAGGAGAACTATCATTTGTTCCTTTTAAGATTATTTTGCTGCATTTATCTTTCATTGTGTGCTTGAAAAATGCCAAATTATTTCTATAATTGCAGTAGCAATGCCAGTAGAGTGTTTCCCAAAGTTTACTAATGCCATTTCAGTCGAGAAAGATTTATTCTAAAAGCACAAAGTAGAACTATCTTCATGCTTAAAAATCACTGTGGTGGTCAGCACGAGTAGGTGGGTAATCATATAAGAAAATTGTTTGCACTGTGCATCATTCTGTTCTGCTGGCCATGACATCTGCCTGCGCAAATTTTTGGTTAAGCAACACTTCTTGTATACGCTTCATCTTCTTTACTATCTGTCCCAGACGTTGCGATGTTGATTGAAAGAAGTTTGTAACTGATCTAGAGTATTGAACATATTACAAGCTTTCTATCATTTGCAAAGCCTAGAATGCCATCAGTTTATGAATATGTGCTATCTTTTGTCGTGGTCAACATTTCTTTATACTATGCAGTATGCACAGCATTATACACTTGAAGTTTTTCTTCATTATTGCCTATTTGTTTGTTTGGTAGGTGTTTATGTTTCTCCCTTTTATCTCTTGTTTCTGCTGATGATCCGTTGATGCAACAGGTCATGGCAGAAGTGTCTGTGTGATGTGCGCACTCCTAGTTGAATTAGGAGTGGCCGAAAGCTGGAAAGATGCTGAGAAGATGATCCGCGAGAAGCGTCCTTTTATTAGAATGAATGCTCATCATCGAAAAAACTTGGAAGAATGGAGTAAGCAGAGGATTACGTCAAAGACAGGATAATTGGTTGTTAGTTTAATCATTATTGTTAAAAGTAAAAGAAGCCCTGCCAATTACGGCAACATATACATCATTTGCAATGATGGTCATGAAGTCTTGTGCTCATCTTTCTTTTAGGCAATAATTTATTGGTTGACTCTGATACTGTAATAAATCTCCTGTTAATCTAGACTGCCATTCATGAGAAATTTGTGGTCAGAAGTATTGTGATATGAGTTGTGACAGGTTTCAGGTTCCCTGCGATTTAGCAACAATGTTCAATCGATCTTTCTTTGCAAGACCTTGTCATTTGTTACTAAGATGGTGGTGAAACTACTTGGAATTTTGATGCAATTAGCTCATGAAATCAAGAAATATGCTTCAAGCACCATGATTAAAATCCATTACTGTTCAAAGAGGTGGTACTAGATTGAAAGGCTTTTGCAATCCTCAACCAGAGGACACTAGAGATTTCTCTTAGATCTTATGTTTTAGAGCTGATTCTCCATATTGATCCTGGCTCAAGTAGCAAACTGGTTCTTAGTTGCAGATCGTTGACTATGGTGTTCACAAGCTGAACAAAATAATGCTGTGTTCATATTCTCATGAGAAGACGGGCAAAGATAAGTCTAGGAATACACGCGATCCAAATCCGATTAGACAAGTGGATCGGGTATACGTGTGTATATGATAAAACCCGTTTCAAGCCACCCCGTGCATCCGCTTTCCACGCGCGAGAGAGCATTCTAGACCAACGCAAACCGACACCATCTTCTTCCTGAGACCACCAGAAGCTGCCAGAACCGGGAAGGGATGACTCTGGAAACGCCTCCTCCACTATAAATGGAAGCTCCATCCTACTCCGAGACGCAGATCAAGTGTGTTCCCTGGAGATTCTTCTTCTTCTTCTTCTTCTTCTACTACTACGCATCATCTAAAAGAAACCAGCTCACAATGAGGCGCTCGCCGTTCCTTGTACTGTTCGTTGTACTTCTCTTGGCCTTGTGTGCTGCGCCGGCGGCTAAGGGGCTGATACCGTATTCCGGGAGGCTGTGGGACATGGTGATGCCCGCCGCCGAAGACGATCCCTTCCGTGTCCTGGAGCAGACACCCTTCACCGTCCCCAAGGCCGTGGACGCGCTCGCTCTCGCACGCGCCGACTGGAAGGAGACCCCCCACGCGCACCTCATCTCCGTCGACGTACCAGGTTCGTTGCTTTAATCATCGCGCTCCGTCACTAGTCGTCATCTATTCATGCCGGTCCCTGACATGGCCGAGCTCTTCGCGCAGGGGTGAGGAGGGAAGACATCAAGGTAGAGGTGGAGGAGAACCGGGTGCTGAGGATAACGGGCGAGAGGAAGGGCGAGGAGGAGGTGGAGAGCGAGAAGTGGCACCGGGCCGAGCGGACGGCCGGCAAGTTCTGGCGGCAGTTCCGGCTATATATCTACCTGCCTATTTGATGTCGATGGTGTGATGCGTTACACTACTTGGATGTATGCAAATAAATCTTTCATGAGTTCCAAGAATGCTATCACAAGCTTGTTTTACTCCTAATAATAATGATAATAATATTTATTGAAGGGTTTTGCTGACAAGAAGAAGAAAAGAAATCTGGACCTTTAGAGTGCTTTGAGAATAAGAGTTCATTCCTTTGCCCCATCTTTTGTCGAGTCCAGAGATGAGGGCGATGGAATCGTTCTTCCTTTAATCTTTATCACCAAGACACAACATTACACCTTTGCCGATCGAAGACAGAACTAAAGGTGGTGGGATTCTCTCCACGGCCAAGTCTCCATGCTTCTTCTCTCTCTCCACTTTGAAGCTAGCAAAAAGCAGTCGGAGAAGACAACATAACTGCACCTCACCTTCGCGAACTAAGATGTAGGGAATGGAAGCTGGTTGATTGAGAGAGCCTTGTATTTGGTGATTCACTTGATAATGATGTGCAAGCTTTCACTTCGAATCATGAAGCACTCGCAATTAGTGGCTAAGTCTTGCTCAGGCTTGTTCCTGAAGAACAAATCGTGGATGAATGATTTATAAGTCTAAATCAAACAAATTTGGAGATCGATTTGGCTACTTGATCTGCCCTTGTATTCACGTATACTGCTCATCTTCCTAGAACACGTCGAGGTTTATTCCATTTTATGTGCCTTAACTTTCTATCATTCCCTAAAAAAACACATTTCCTCGAGAAATCTTACAATCCAACTCCACAAAAGAGATGGTAGTAACTCATACATTAATCGAAGTCCTCGAATTCCTCAAGTCCGCAAGGATTTCAAATACACATTATCGAAATTTTATGTACCCTTTTATCATCCAAATAAAAATCTTGACAAACACCAGACATAGATATATATATATATATATATTTAATATGATCGAGAATGATGGACTAATATTTTACTTGCTTGTTTTGATGTTTAATGATGCAAAAGAAGCCATCCAAGACCATAAATATGACACCAATACATATGATGGGCATTTTAGCTTTTATTTTGTTGTGAACACATTCTAATTTGAACATCGAAGGAGATTTTTACATATATTATAACTTTAGTTTCAAAATATATATATATATATATTTATATCATATACTATTTAGAATTCATCCATGTCAGTTTTTTTTATGGGAATTTGCAAGCTCAAAATCACATCTGTTCCAAATCATTCACCTGCCTTCGATCAACATCTCAAAGCAGCAGGATCGATCATCGTGTTATCCTTTGCGTCCTAAAATGGCTGTCTTCTAGAGAGAGAGAGAGAGAGAGAGAGAGAAAAATTTGTTTGGCTCCTACAATTGCGGTCTGCGAGGGAGAACTCCACTGCTCATGCGACCCACGGAGCTCTGACACAGATGACTCAGACGAAATCACGGGGCAGTGTCGGTGGTGCTGTCTCTGATGAAGATTCTTGCGGAAGCAAGTGACCCGCCCCTGCCTCCTCCTCCTCCTCATCATCATCATCCTCCTCCCTTTGCTTTCCCCTAATCCCCTTCCCCTCTGCTCTCACCCACTGCAACAAAGTACACCACCCCATTGCTCTCCCTTGCTTCCCTGTCCCATACCATCGCTCCTGTTTCTGTCGCAGCCACCGCCACGACCCGTGTGTTTCACCAACACGCTTCCACTGCTTTTTGTACTTTGGACGAGACGTGGCACTGTAAAAGTGTCTCGGCATTATGACGGCCGTAATGCAAAAACATCTCCAACTTCTGTGAATAGTGTGATCTGTTGCGAAAGTTGCAGACGCCTCCCACTTCTTAATCTTGCAGTCTTAAGGTTTTCGGTGATGATCTTAACCGAGAAGAAGATTACTTTTTCTTTTGTCTGTAGGAAGGTGAATTATAAGTGTGGCCAAGACTTTCGGAGCTGACACTCATTGCATTGCCATTCCCGGAAACCTTCAAACAACACTCAAACCCCATTTGCATGTTTTTTTTGCAGTGTAGAGTTGGGTTCGAATGATTTCGCAGCAGCTCATGACATTGGCAGAATCGTTCATGCGAGAGCAAAAGAAGCCAAGTTCATGAAGACCATTTGCCAGTGAAGTAGTGAACCAGGAAGTGGTGGGAGGATTACAACCCAAGGAAACCCAGTAGTAGTACTCCTTTGACTCATTACACAGGATGAGAGGGAGGGGAATGGGAGAGTGCTCGAGTTAGTGTGGGCTAGAATCATGACTCCTGGCAGCGGCCTTCATGTTTGGGATGAGCAAATGCGGAAGAGAACATGAAGCTTTCTTGGTGAGTATGATTGCAAGCTTCTGTTGCTCATGTCAGAGATTGGAAACTCTGTGTGCCTGGTGGTAGCTTTTGATTCAATTTCTTTAACATGCAACATGATACTCGTGTTGAGAAGTGGAACCTACTGAAACCAAGATTTTTAGGCCATCCAAATTGCACCATGATGGATTTTTTCTTGGTTTTATATGGATCCATAAAGAACATTAGGTTTGCTTCCTTGCAGCTTTGTTTTGCTGCAAATGACTTGTGGCTGAAGCTGTTAGGAGACGCTTACGACATGTAGCAGAGTTCCACCAAACGGAACGGGGATTGTTAAATGAGCTTATGATAACAGCTATCCTAAAGCAATTCCAGTGGCAGGACTAATCTTTGTTTAATGGCACCTGCACAGTTCCCTTAAGCCTCAAAGCACCTTCAAATCACAATTCTAAATGCCTTCGTTTCTCTTTAAGATAAGGAAAAGCTTTCCGAAAGCTCGGCGTGTGTCTATTTCCTCCCTTCCAAGCAACCTCTGCAGCTGCCCTCGGTACACTTGCGAGCAGACCTTTGCATTGAATTAATTGTGTTACAGGTTGTGGTTTGCTTAGTGAGCTTCCTCTGCAATGGCCACCGCCGTCCCTGCTTAAGGGGCTCTCAGCTCGAAGAAGAAGAAGAAGAAGAAGAAGAAGAAGAAGAAGAGAAAGTTCTAACTCGAAATCATGATTCCTCCTTCGAGCTTGAATCCATGGTCACACTGCACTTTCCACAAGAGTTCTTTGACGCAGGGTGGAACAACAAAACCACACTGATCAGCTTCGTTTCAGCAATTCTACTCATGGTGTTGTCACTTGGCACATCAATGGAATTGCACCACAGTTGTCACTGGACTTGGAATTGCTTTACTTCTTTCTCCATTGTCTGGTTCATGCAACAAAAAAAGAGAAGGTTCCAGTAATCAAACAAAAGGAATGCGGATTCACATATGCTTTACCCAAAGGGAAAAGAGAAAATTCTATCAACAAAAGAGAAAACAGGTAGAAAGAGGCACAGTCCTCCAGTATCCAATGCCCAACCCCCATTTCGGAGAAGACGACCTAAGCAAATCAAAGAGAAAAAAAAAACAAGAAAAGGAAAAAATAATCTGAGGAAGAAGCCTGAAATTGGATAATTCAGGATAATCTTCCTGTATTCCAGTCCATTAAAATGATTGTGGTCCACTATTTTCAAAATATATGATAGAATGTGGTCCATCAACAGGTGGAACACCTGAGGAGTTTGATTGCTCTATGCTCATGATTAGCTTGAAAATACTGGAACTGAACCTGTATCTATGGGAATCTTATCACCTAACAAGTGTTGCAATCTTATCTGAAATGTTCTGCTATAATGCTTTGAGCAGGAGACCCAAAAAGTTGAATTGCCTGCATAAGCAAAGCAGGATATGTTGTTAAACACATAGTTAAAGTTCATATTATGTGGTGATTAAATTATCTTTCAGTACTATGCATCTTGATTGAGGGTTTGACAAAGCCATGATAGAAAGTACTGCTTCTTGGGAACCTAAATTGATGGTAAGATTATGTTTTACATTTTAATGTATGTACTGCTTCTTGGGAACCTAAATTGATGGTAAGATTATGTTTTACATTTTAATGCATGTAGGGTGGGGGGGGGGGGGGGGGGACTACTTGGTATTTGGCTCTAGGGATGTGTACAGGGACTTGGAAGATAAGGTATGTAATCCTAATGCATACACAAGGATAAAGGGAGGATACTGCTTTGAACTCTCCCTCACTAACCTGGATTTGGATAGGATGTGTTTGGCTGATAGATCCCAAGGTTGGATTGTGTAGGTTTTGCTAGATCCCATTTAATTTGCTGGCACAACTGTCCCTCTTCGGTATTAATTCCCCACCACTTGCTCTCCCATCCTAAGCCCTTTCTCTCTCTCCCTCACGCAGAGAGAATAACTCATCCTTATTAATGGCAATCACAAAAGCTTGTGATTCATTGAATTGTCGGGATCACTCTGCTTGATACTGTAGCCTGCTGTTTGAAGCTGATATATGTGTATATTAATGGAGTACATTTTTTAATAGATGTATTGTTATCACAAGCAAAACAGGAAAGAAGAGAAAGGCCAAAGAAGAGAGAGAGAGAGAGGAGGAAGGGGAGACAGGAGAAGAAGGTTCACAGTACAGAAAAAGTCACTACCACACGTAACCACACAAGGGTTCCAAAGTATTGTCATCGGTTTTTACCATGTACTGCACACATCCACTTTGCTTTTCTTACTCTGCTGCATGAATGAGTAAAAGAGTTGTTTCTCTCTCACACACAACTGTTATTGAGATGTATTTAATGTTAATACCAGAAGTAGAAACTGGAACCTAAGAGGAGATGAAACAAAAGGGAAGGGGGAAAAAAAATACTGGTGGAAAAAGGAACTTTGGATGAGGCTAGATGGAATAAAGTGAGGGAAGAGCCAAGAATAAAGTGATTTGAATCTAAGTTGTAAGTAGTGATTGATGATCCAACAGTCCTTTGTGAAGAAATTCCATTTAAAAGTTTTCATGTCTTCTTTTTCATGAAACTTGTTCCAGGATCTCATCCTACGCAAAAGAAAAAAAAAAAAAAAAAGGGGGGGGGGGGCATCTTATGATCGAGAACATTCCTTGAGCTCTAGAAGATATTTGGACAAGGAAAGGGCTAAAGATGATTCATCTTGCAGTCTTTATATAGCCTTTAGGTTTGTTCTTCCCTTTGTTCAGTAGGAAGCAGCTAGTGAGTGATAAGAATTGAAGTACTTAGGACACAGAATCCAATTACTAGGCATTCTAATCTGATGCATGACAGGCAAATTACCCAGCAAAATGATGCTGCTAATCATAAACATGAGCTGAATTGACTCAAAGTCCCATCACACATGAATCATGTAATTAATCCATGGAAGACAAGCCTAGAAAAGCAATCATTACACCCTTGGATATCTAAATTATCTCCTCCTTTGGAGATCAACTAGGAAAGTTAATGATGCAACCTACTGAAATTGGATCTATGAGATGTGAGAAGATAAAAACTAGCCTGAGCATTTTGGTCCATTGAATCTGAGACAAGGTTGTGTCTTTTGTTTTTTTTTTTCCTCTCTCTCTCTCTCTGTGTCTTTTGGATACAGGACTTGGATGTAACCAAAGTCTTGTCATTTAAATTTGGCATGGGGGTGTTTTGGATTTTTAGAAGCTAAGTATGTTTGCTTTTCTTTTTCTTTCTCAAATTCATATGTGGGGACTGGTTCTGCTTCTCCCTCTTTCTTTGCCTCTCCTTCTCTGACACTGCAGTCCCCCCCCCTCTCTCTCTCTCTCTATCTATCTTCTATGGCGTAAGCTTGATTCCTGATAGTGCAAGCAAAGCAAACATCCCACGCTTTACTTTTGTTCGGTCATAAGCTTCTAAAATTCTGTGTTTTTCCCTCTTTGTCCTGTAAATTGTCTTCCTCTTCTTCGTCTTCCTCTCCTCCATCTCTCTCTCTCTCTCTCTTCATCTTTTCCCAACCTTTATGCTCCCTCACTACTGCTATAAACCTGTAGTTTAGTCTCACACAACCGCAGCCCTTCTACCAAACCTCTCATTTTGTTTCTTCCTGATGCTCTTCTTTGTTCACTCCCCTCCTCTCTAAGCTCTTCCTGTGAATCTTCTCATGGATAATACCAACAGGGAGTTCTTTGGATAATTCCATTTCTTCCTATGAGCCATGAACGTTGCCAACAAGAGCTTACTTCTGGTTTAGCTTTGCGACTATTCTCCAGCACCCTGCAGCCTGTTCCTCTCTCCGTTCACAGGAGAGAAAGGTGGGTTTTTGTAGTCTCGGCTTGCCCACCATTTTGGTTACATCTCTCCGATAATCTCACATAGATTCGCTATATCTTGTTCATCTCTTATGCTCTCTTCTGAGCCAATGAAATAGGCATTTGAAACCCAGGATGAAGTTCTAGTTTCCACACACACAACAATGAGATCAATAGTTCTTCACCTTCTTAAAAACCAAAAAAATTCATGATTTATGTTCTCTAGCTAGCAAAGACTCCTTGCTCTCATTGACCGGTGTCCTTCTTTGCAACAGATCTACCACTATTTCTTGAGTGCAAGAGATGAAATTTCTTACCAAGTCAAACTGCTCATTTCGAGTTCCTCTGATGCTTTGATGTATTTTCCCAGTGTTTGTGGAAAGAAAGGCCCAAAAATGTGGAATTCACTCTTCGTGTTCAGATTATTATTATTATTATTATTATTATTTACTGTCTTCCATCACTCTTGGGCCTTCAATGTGGGGAAAGAAGTACAAGAGCAAGTACCTGTATAAGGTTGTATAGTAGTCTCAGAGCTTCTTATTTTCCTGTTCCTTTCTACCAAGATTCCAGAAGATGGACAAGTGCGTTCATTATTGTTTCATTTAGAGTCCCAAGGATCTCAGCCTTAAAAACCTTAGCTGATGCATTTGATCACTTGGGGTGGTCTGCTTCTAATTCCTTCTTGTCCTTGACCTTTTTGCCTTTGGTGTGCAGGCCAAAAAAGAACAGTTAGAGGAAGAGGAAGGGGAAGAGAGAGCGCAGAGATTGAGAGAGAGAGAGAGAGAGAGAGGATGGATCTTTCTGGTCATGACGGGGAGATCCCGATCCCAATCCCAATAACAAGCACTTATGTTGTTGGCCATGGTCCACCCCATGGCCACGGCATGACCCATGACACCTCTCCCCTCCACCACCGCTCCAGTGGCTCTCCCCCTCCTCCCGCTGCCGCCGCTGCTCCTCCTCCCCCTCTCTCGGCAGCCACCACGGAGGACCACCACCACAGCACCAAGAAAGGGCTGGTTGTGAAGTACAGGGAGTGCCTCAAGAACCATGCAGCCGCCATTGGCGGGAATGCGACTGATGGTTGCGGCGAGTTCATGCCCAGCGGCGAGGAGGGGACTCTAGAAGCCTTGAAGTGCTCCGCCTGCAACTGCCACAGGAACTTCCACCGGAAAGAAGTAGAAGGGGAGTCCTTTTACGACTGCTACCACCCCTTCAAGGGACGGAAAGCAATAGGTCAGAGAGGACTCCTGATCTCAGGAGCAGATCCATTTGGCTACAACCCCGGCAGCAACAGCCTCATTCCGAGGCCGCTGCCACCTCACATGATCATGCCCCTGGGCGCCATGCAGACATCCGAGTCCGATGAGATGGAAGGGGCGGGTGGTGGGATGATGCCGAGGCCACCCTTGGCGAAGAAGAGGTTCAGGACCAAGTTCACAGCAGAGCAGAAGGAGAAGATGCTTCACTTCGCAGAGAAGGTGGGCTGGCGGCTTCAGAAGCAGGAAGAGAGCGCGGTGCAGCAGTTCTGCCAGGAGATCGGGGTGAAGAGGAGAGTCCTCAAGGTGTGGATGCACAACAACAAGCACAACTTGGCCAAGAAGAGCCCTCTCCAGCTCGAGTGACTGCTGCAGCTGGTTCCCCTCTCACCGTGACAAACTGTTCTTCTCTGTTTGGTCCATGTCTCACACTTGGAATGCGGGTGTTACAGTTCTAATTAGGTGGGTAGCATGCCACAGCCATGGCCCCTCGTACATGTCACTCTGGAGATCTTCTCTTTGACACTGTCCTCAGTTAGGTGGTAGCATGACATAACCATCAACCCTTCCCGTATGCTGAGCTGCTGTCCTCGGATTTCCTCTTGACATCTAAATTGACAAGGTGGTGTAAGTTGATTAGTTTCGCAGACAGAGTCATGTGTCTTCTTTGTTTCTTTCTCCTCTTCTTCCTTTTTCCAAGAAACAACCTGAGTTTGCAGATCTTAGCATCTCCCTTTCCATGTTTTCAAAGCAAACCGCAGATAAAGCTGTAGAAAATGAACAGAGATATGAACTCCATTTCGTTTCTCCTTGTAATCCATGAAAAAGCATAGGGATATCAAGAGAATCTGCAGGTATATCCAAATCAAAGTAGATGGAGACACAGGTATAAAGCAGGTTCCTTGAGAACTGATAGCATGATTACCGGTGACAAAGTCACCATTAGCCATGCCTTTTTGCTGGGATCTTGACATCTTCCCTTCTTCCTCAAACCACTTTTTTTTTTTTCTGTCACAGTTGAAAAGGCTCCATGGCTTGGTTTACCCAAGGCATGAACTGGGATGGCAAGGCAACCTACCTTTCCTAAGGTGGTGGCCACTTTGTACCTCAAAACATATCATCTTCATTTGGCTAAAATAAGGACAGTCTCATTGCTTACAATTTTGATAACAAATAATATGACAATCAATTCTTGTTCATCGATTGATTACGTCGAGTCATCCCTCTTATTGAGCGATGATATAGGGAAGATAATGATCTGTCATCTCTCGTGGACTGAGGTCGTATGGACCAAACCCGTAAGCTTCCGTAGTCTATGGACAAAATGCCGAAGGGCTCAAGTTGGAAAAATCCCCTCGATGTTGATTTTTGTGCAATAACATATCGAGAACTCGAATTCTACTTCGACCCAATCTCGGAAACACGTAAGACACCCATAAACCACTTGAAGATCACTTTTGATATCTCGGTGTCCCATCAACCGTCTCACAAGATAACTATAAGAGTTCCTTAGACAACCTCTTACCTTCACATCAAGGTCAAAACTTTGCTACTCCATGCTACAACACAATTCTACGAACTTACAATTAGTTACATACTTTTAGTCTATAGCTTAGAATTCTACTAACATCAATATTAGAAAATTGTATTTTTTTTTTTATTATGATCACATGTTGAATTCATCGTTTTGGTATGTTCAAACTTTTGACAACCTCGAATGCCATCCATTAAACATAACAAAGCTTAAATCACATCGAGAATGAAGACTAATATTTCATTAAATTATTATTCATCTTAGAAATCGATAAAGACAAATTAGTTTCATATACACACATCAAACTAAACCCGAAATTAAATTTTCAAGGGTGACATGGTGTATCACAATTTGATGGATATTATGACACATTATGCCACCTAAGACATGATGTACTTTTGGATGACTCAATCCCATTTAGTAATACTGTAGTGCCAAAAGATCTTTCTCCTTTGGATGGGGTTTACCTGGTTCAGTCCAAATAGAATAATATCTTTTTTTCTCTTTTATTTTTTTCAACGATGATAATAGTAATAATAAAATTTAACTTTATTATCACGTGATATTTCTTACTAAATATTTAGGGAGGCGGATTTAAGAAAAAAATATGATTTTTTATTTTACTTTCATTATATATAGATGTAATTTTTAAATTTGAAAGGATTGAAATAGTAAGATTAATTAATTAAGGGGTATTATATAATTAACCGTCTTCCTAACTCCCTAACATGTACCTTGGGCTTACACGCTAATAATTCGATCCCCACCGTTGGGTCTCTGAGATATCATCCGTGGGCCCTCTGCTTATGGCGGTGATTCAGCGAGTTAGGAAGAGGTGAAACTTTCGGGTGGCCCATCAGGAGGCGACAAGTTCTTCGATCGAGAACGAAAGCGCACACCATTTCACGCACGCCCAAAATTCCACCACATTAATTCGATCCCCTCCGTTGTCTTAATTAATTTGCTTTCCCTCTTTTTTATTTTTTCCTTTTTTTTTTTTCAGTCTCACTCTCTTGCGATGTCTGGAATCCTCCGCTGCAAGAAGCTTCGCGACGCCGCGACGCGCGCTGCCAGGAACGCCGCCGAAGTCCGCTACCGCCTCCACCAGTGCTCCGCGATCTCCACCCTCCGCCGCCGCCTCGTTCACGCCTCCTCTGCGCCGCGCCGCCCCGGATTCCTCCGTCACGATCGCCACAAGTGGGATGGCGGTGGCGCCGACGAGTTCCACACACGCCGAATCCGTGCCGAGGCTCACTGTCCTCGCTGCTCCAAGCACATGAGGGTTCTCTTCCCCAACCGTATTCCGCCAACTGTCACTGGCGACGGAAGCGGCGACTCCGGCGGAGAGCGCCGTAGCGTAAACTTATGCCCTAGATGCAAGACCGCCTACTCCTTTAGCCCCCATGAGCTCGTTCCCCTCCAGGGCACTTTTGTGGAGATCGGCCGCGTCCGAGGCCCCGATCCGGAGAAGTATAGATGCGAAAGCGAGGAGACTGGGATCCGGGCTAAGAGCCGGTTTTGGAAGGCACTTAGATCATTTTACGGCGGAGATTCGCCGGAAAATTGGCCGGCCGAACCGGGCCCTCCGGAGGTGCAGGGGTCGGCGGTGCAGCCACCGCCCTGCTCAGTGTTCCGTACGAATTCGAACGTGGTGAGGATGGCTGGGCCTGGCGGGGAAAGGGGAACAGATGAATCCGGCGGCGGGGGAGGCTTTGGTGGTTTGGAGGGGTGGGGAGGGTCAAATTTGGGGAAAGATATGCCGACGCCCAAGGAGATCTGTGAGGGGCTCGATAAGTATGTGATTGGCCAGGAGCACGCAAAGAAGGTATCATTTCTATCGTTTTTATTGGCATACGATCTCTGGATCTTTAGGGCCTGTAGAATAGATTTGCTTTATGTTTCTTTCATCTTGCTTTTTGGTGATTCTCAAACAAGTTTTACCTATGGGCGCAGCATGATTTTAAATCATGCAGATATTGAGATTATTAGTTATAATTTGATGTATGGATGGATATTGTTTTAACCAGCCTTTGTTCTTAATAAACTGACAGATAAATTCCTGCAGTACTTCTGATTACTGCTCATGTTTTTTAATTTTAGGATAACAAATTTACTTCTGTCTTATTTCAGTTTTTTTCTCTTTCACCTTCTACTATATAAAGACCAGTGTATTTTCTTTCTTCTTCATTTTGTTTGATGAAAGGATGTGTTGATTAGCTAGCATCTAGTAATAAGCTATACATGTTCTATAATGTAAAATATAAAGTGAATTGCAAGTAGAGTTGCAGATAAGCTTACCAGGACACATGATCCTCTGCTATCTCAATTCATATTAACTTCAAAATGCTTAAGCCAAAATAGCTAAGACTTCTGAAGTGTTTTAATAACCATGGCTTAAAATAACAGACAGACTGGTATATGCTTGTCTATATTTAGTGGTCCAACCAAGTAGTGGTTGTGGATCTCACAGCCAGGCACCACTTTGTATACTGATAAGTTTTAATATTTTTATTATTTAATTCAACAATGCTGGGCGGTGCAAGTCTATGTATCAAATACAGTGCTAGTCCAATAGGTTGTTGAAGCCGATAGTTGGACCCTTATTTAAAACCATGTCAATAACATTTAACCCCATCGCATTTTAGGAGATTGTTCTTTTTTCCCACATTTGTTTACTCTTTGAGTTTGATTGAACTGATACTCTTTAAGTAATTTTGCCCCATTTGGATTGTAGATTCAAGCATTCTTCTGTTTCTCTCTTTCCGACGTGCCTCGGATAGCTATAATCAGGATAAAGAAAGTGCTCTGAATCTCAATCTTCAGAGTCATCTCAACCCAGTCGCCCCACAGCTCCATTACATCTGTCGAGAAGTTCCTTGCCTTTGTTTCTTTGCTTAATGCTATCCCAAATTTTTTTCTTGAAGCTGCAATAGATCTCTGTGGCTTCTCCAAAAAGCCTCCTATCCTTTATTTATGGGGTTAGCTTCAACAGTTCAGTAATGAGTTTGACTTATGTAGCTGTCTTCCATTTATGTAGCCGTCTTCCATATTGGTTATGCAGGCTCTTGCCTTAGACAATCATTATTTAGAAAGTTTTAGCAGGCACTGAATTGGTTAAATCTTTCCTTGACATTCATTGAATTTTGTCATAAATTCTGCTTGGGTAGAAGAAAAGAAAATTTAGGATCTACATAAATATTGGAACACCCTCAAGATGTTCTTCAGTAATTTAATTCTTCTATGACTACAAATACATTCATGGAGATGGAACTTCATATCAGATCAATAGTTAAACTTGCAAAAGAGATGTTCTGTCATAGTATTTCATGAGCCAAGTAAAGTTCATATGGTATTTTATGCCATATTTCTTACCAAAATATTGATTCTTTTGTGATTGACATCTTTGTTGATTATATCAAATAATTTACCTGGATAGTTAAACAACAAGAAATGTGTATATTGCGATTTGACACTCGAGCTGCATAGCATCTGGGTTTTATTTGCCCAGTGTAATTTCTTAACATAAAGAATGACTGCAGGTGCTTTCTGTCGCTGTTTACAATCACTACAAAAGAATATATCATTCATCCTTACAGAAAAGGTTAGTGATGCTTTCAGTTATTGTATCTCTGGTTTTGTTAACTTTTTAATGTTATCTCTTTAACTTTAAACATATAGACAGTTAGGTTTTATTGCTAGGTCATAAAAACTTGCTCATCGTCTTGATGGCTTGTAATGAATTGAATATTCCAAATGCCCAGTGCTGGAGTTGATTCAGAGAACTATTCAGAAGGTGATGATGATGATAATGTGGAGCTGGAAAAAAGCAACATACTCTTGATGGGACCTACTGGATCGGGTACATGATCTAAATTTTTATTCAAGTTTAATTGGATGGTTTGCATGAGAGCTTTTGGTAGGTCCTACCTAGCATCAACCTACAGAATATTACCCTTAAGTTGATTGGTTGGTGAGCTGACCTATTCAGTCATGCTTTCTATAAGACAGGGAAGACTTTACTTGCTAAAACATTAGCTCGCTTTGTGAATGTGCCCTTCGTTATTGCGGATGCAACAACACTGACACAGGCAGGTCTTTTTATTGAATCCATTTTTTCACCTACTGTCTTTATAAACAAAAGCAGAGCACTATCGTGAGATTGTTTTTAAAAGTTTTCCTCAATCTATGATTTTATTAATTTTCAGTTGAGGTTTAGTGTTTAGCAGCTATTATGATTATGTTGTTTTTACTTTACCTTTGTAGGCAGGCTACGTTGGGGAGGATGTTGAATCCATATTGTACAAGCTGCTTATGGTATTTTCTTGTGCTAGTTGGTAGAACATGTCTATAATGATTAAACTAATTGAAAATTATATTTCATTCTTCAACATAATTTTTAAATTGGTGGAGTAATATATTTTTCATTGCTTTACCCTTTTAGTTTGTTTGATGTTTAGTGAGTTTGTAATGAATAATGTCTAATGCAGTTGCATGCCTAGTTGATATTGTCTAACACAGTTATATTCCAATTCCCGTGTCCATATGCCTGAGAAATTTACTTCTGGGGCATGCTAAACCTGTGCGCTAATAACAGGAGACCTAGAGATGCCATATGTCTGAACATGGCTTGTTAACCTTCCCAGTGAGACTTCATTCTTTTGTCAAGAATGTGGGTTGCCTCAATTATAGCTGCGCCATATTCCTCTTGCCTCAACTTGGGGGTCTCAATAGGACAATTCCTACAATTCAATGCTGTTAGATGCAAATGCAATTTTAAAATGTAAAAACTCTTTGCTGTACTGATTATATATTCTATTCATGGACCAGGATGGTAAATTTTTGGATGGGAGTAAAGTTGCAATGTCTAGCAACTTTATACGTTGGCAGAGACCGTGTTAAGAAAAATGGACCATCTACATTAATATAAGAATGATGATTGATCACACATCATAAAAGGAAGAAATGAACTCAAAGCAATTAGACAATCAAAGTCCGCAAATAACACCCTTTCCTCTGGAGTGACATATAAGGTGAGGCAGGTAGAACTTCAGCTGTGATTCATATCCCCAGTTATTGGCTTTTGGAGTGGTCATTTAGTCATCTGCGACTATAGGTTTCTCATGAATGATGATTGTTTTTAAACTATTATAGCACAAAAGGAAATTGTATGAGAGACTGCAAAATTATCATTATGGTTCTTAGAATCAGTCAAACACCATTCTGGATTGGGAAGGACCATATTGAATCTTAGTTTCATTGGGAATTGTTAGGTTCCAATTTGGATTGGCAAAGGTTGCTGGATTTCAGTCAACTTTTAGACAGGTCAAGAAGTTACGTTTCATAGATTTCGATGCAGCTCAACCTGAGTTGACCAGTCAAATGTAATAAAATAAAATGGAAAAGAGAAGGGAGATGAGGAAGAAGCTCAAGATGTCATCCTCCTTTCCCTTTGCCCTTTTTCTCCTTCCGTCTTTCTCTCTGTACTCTCTGTACCCTATATTTAGCCAAGCCTGGCTTGTTAGTCCAACTTAGTAATCCTAACCCCACTCTTCTGAACCTTTTCTCCTATCTGAATAAATGAGAAAATTAAATATCAACAAATTTCTTCATATTTCTTGTGATGTAAGTTTTGTGAATGCCTTATTTGCACACAGTTCTATTTGTGTAATAGGCAAGGTAAGCCATTTCGAATCGTATTGGTGTACTGAGTTGATCTCGGTACGGTATGGTACTTAAGTACCGTGAGCATACTGCTCGATATATATATATAATTAAAAAGTTACAAAATAAAAAAGGGGCGACGTCGCCTCGTTTCTTCTCCCCATGCGGTTGAGAAGCTTCGACAACGTCGCCGAGGCTTCTTCTCCCGTGTGGATGAGGAGAAGTTGCCGACGATGCCGAGGCGACATGCGTCTGACAAGTGGAGAGAAAGGGCGGCGACGGATCGGGATGTCGAAGGAGAGCGACGCTAGATGTCCAGGTTCTTTCTTTTCTTCTTCTTCTTCCTTCTCCCTTGGTCGACACCGCCTGGTATCGGGTGACGGCGATCGAAATCGGGGCAGAAACAACCCCAATCAACGATACCGTTGATAGCAGGTAGTCCACGTACCGGTTTGCTGGCGGACTGGTATGGGCAGTACCATTCGGTATTGTCGACCTTGGTAATAGGTTAATGCTGTTTACCTTTCTTTGATGCTTTGTTGCAACTGAAACTAGAGTCTAGAGCGGCTTCAACTTAGTGGCTATTAGTAATTAGACATGCAAAATCTGTCAAAACCAGTGCTACATATTTGAATTTGGTTTACTTAAAATAACAAATATGAGCCATGGTGTTACAGTCGAGGTTCATCTTACCAAACTGAATCGGTGTACTGCTAGACGACAATATGGTATGTATCATTCCGTATTGACGTCTCATGTGTTGGTATGGTGGGGGGTACGAACGATCCAGAAAAATGGCTGAAAATAGCTACAAATTTTTTTTAAAAATAGAAAAAAGTTAGATTAGGATTTTGAAGTTGGAAATAAATATAAATTTAGTATAATTTTAGCGAAAAAATCTAAATTAAGAAAGAATAGCGACACATTTTTCGATCTTTGAGGAATAGCTTTATGGTGTGTTTCGGACCATCGTTTTGGTTGATATTGAATTATCTACAAAGAAGTGATTTGAATTGTTAGATTATTTGTTAAACAACTTAAACTTTAAGATTCAAATGAATCAAGTAATTAATTGATAGATATACCTGGTTCTATCACCAAAAAGAACAATGAGATTCCACAAGCAGTGGATCGGGGTCCTCGATCTTATGTATCTGTATATCAATTTGATATATTTGTCGGGTCCAATATTGAGATTGATCCTATGACATATCATATTGATACACCATTTGCCATTGGTGCATTAATGTGACTATGATCATAGTTTGATTGTCATGAACCACACGTGTCCGAGGTGGCTCCTGAGGTAAGTACGATGTGACATGTATAAGTGTGGATCATGTAGAATGTTGGAACTTCTACTTTTGTCACGGATCCGCTGTTGCATATCATAAGATTGATCATTTGCTCAAAAAAGAATAATCAACTATCACTGTGCTGTTGCTCGGAAAAGAATGACCAACCATCACGTCGAGCTTCAAGATATGAATCCTGGGTGGCATGCATGAAATATTGCTCCTCGATCCATGCACCACCCAAATTATGTAGATGGGATCATCAACTCCCTGGCGTCGTCATTATCATCAATCGAGGCACTGTTATCCATTTCGTTGTCATGTCTCCAGATAGAGTGGGTTGCTGAATGCGATTGAGAAGAAGTCTATATACCTTTAATTAGAGAGTTCTTCCTCTAACTTGTGTGTTAATTCTCCCTAATTAACTATCTAAGCTTGATCCAATCCACAAATTGTAGCTTTATGAAGTTTTAAAGATTGTAAATGTGAGAATCAAAGAAATAAGTTAGTGAGAAAGAGATTGAGAGATTATAAGAGTTTGAAAGAATGAAAGGGGGTGAAAGAGGGGAGGAAAGGGTTTAAAAACCCTATATATATATATATATATATATATATAAATCCAAACTAGACCAACAAATCTCACTTTCTTGTTTTTTGTCGAGATGATCAATATGTTTTAAGAAGCTTTTGAGAGAAGCGTGATTCGTGAATCATTCATCAACCATGATTATGTTGGTCTTTTGTTGTCCATAAAATTTCCTCATTTTCCTTTCTTTTGATTTTATGATACTTGATGCATTAATGATCTTTTAGCCCCTTTTTATTGATCTCAATTTTAGTAGCTAAATAGCTTTGTTAATTGTTACGATCCTAATTCTCATCTTTATAGTTTGTTAAATGAATTTTCTTCATGCTTGTACTCTTTATTGGTTAGGTTGCTGATTTTAACGTAGAGGCGGCTCAACAGGGAATTGTTTACATTGATGAAGTTGACAAAATCACTAAGAAGGTTAATGGCCAAATGTCTGATTTTTCTAACTCTAGGTCCGTTTAGAACTTAAGAGTGATTTTGTTAAATGTTCAATATGCAGTCTGAGAGCCTAAATATTAGTAGGGATGTATCTGGTGAAGGCGTTCAGCAGGCGTTGCTGAAAATGCTAGAAGGAACTGTAAGTCATACATAATGCTGTTTACATGTGCATATCTACGAGTTCAAATACCACTTTTGCTCTTATGGTATCGTCTAAATTTATGTCATAAAATACTTGTCACCTCCTTTTCACATGCTTATTTGTTCCAGAAATTTTTAGTTGGAAGATTCTTACACTTTCATTTGTGGTGCATACTTTTCTACTGGATTTTTTGGACTTAACTGAAAAAGGATTTTTTCAAGAAACAAACGCTTCATAATATGCAATACTTCAGGTTTTGTTCTTCACTAACTGCTCAAAATAGATTGTGTTGACTACTTCTTTGGATGATATGATATAAACGGGCACCAGTGGGTTTACTTATCTTTCGCCTGTGAAATTTGGAAATTCATTTTTTCGTGAATAACAGTTACTTTAGCCATGTCTCTCTTGTTTCTAAGGAAATGTAATTTTCAGTTTTGTATTATCTCTGACTTCTTTGAAACTGGAATAAGAAATTTAAGAAGCAATTGAGAAATAAAAATGACTTCTCATGGATTGGACCTCAGAATCCAATGAGTAATGATACTTTAATTTTATTTTCTGAGTCATTGAGTCAAGAAGAATCTGCTGTAGTTTCAGAAAGAACAGAAATGAGATCATATAAGAAAAATAGAAACACAAGTATGAAATATGTTCGGATTGGTTAAACATGGAAACAAGAAGCAGAAAAGATATCAATTAGACACTTTGAATAGCGTGTGGTTGCAATATTCAGGGTTTTGAAAATCTGATAGTCATGATCCCCGCAATTTTTATACCATGTCTGTGAGAGAAGGAGACCTATATTTTGTAATTGGCTTTTAACATGAAATATGCATGGATATTAAAGAAATATCAGGGCGCCTATATTTGCAAAAAGCAAGATTCGCCGTACCTCAGCATACTGTTCGATATAGGCAGTACATACCGGTCTGATAGGAGATTGATATGGGTAGTATATATCAGTTTGTTGGTATGTCCTACCATACCATATTGTGTGTTGGTATGTAGGTACGGTTTGATATGTACTGTATCAATAGTCGGTCGGTACATCGGTTCGGACTGGTAAGACAAACCATGGCAAAAAGATAATAATGTTTATATATTTTTTTTTTGTCAAGTGACCTATATACTTATTAAATATTTACTATTCAATATTATTATTAAACATCTTGTTTTTTCATTTTTTTGACTTCTTATGATTTTTTTCTTAGTTTTTGCAATGTTGCAGTACATACTTGTTTGTCTGATCTTCTTGTCAATATCTTATCCAACCTTTCTGGTCATCTGGTACGTATCTCATCCCAATTTCAAAAACTTGGCAATAACTATAGGTCTTTACACCACTAGTTATACATAATCCTGCCGAAATTTGATGCCTACTTAGCTTAATTTTCCATGACTTGCGTGAAGTATGTGCTTCTGTTAGTATTTCAAGTATGTTCCATTTTGGTTGATGTGTGGTACTAGCTTGTTTTATTCTTGCTAAAACTTGATTCTCTATTTTAGTCACCAATTCTTGGTATTAATAGAGGACATTATCAGTGAAGTTTTCTATACACCGAGGACCATCTTCATATATTTGTGGTCATGTATGTGTATATATGATAGCCAAAAGAAAGATGATGAACTCAGAGCTCCCCGTTGTAATTTTTGGATTTTTTAAGATCAAATATGATATATAGTTTTAAACCTTGTCTAGTAACAATTTAAAACACGTGAAGTCTGAACCGATGGTTATGGGCTCAACAACTGATCGTTTAAATTGCAAATGGTGATTTATATTTCATAAGGATTCTCTGAAAGTTATAAATCTCGAGGTCATGGAACTCATTAGTGTTGTAAAAAATTACTTAGTGTCTGTTTTTTATATGACAAAATTATCATGGTATATGTCGTGCATGTGTCATAGATAATGAAAGAGATAATTGCTCTAAGGCACTGATAATTTGGTAGTCTTATAGTACATGCAAGTATGCAACCTTGACTTTCTGCATGTGAACCATGTGGAACTTCTCTTTGGTTTCTTACAAGGGTCAGTGTTTCATATTTGTTTGTGTAGATAGTCAATGTGCCAGAGAACAGGGCTCGAAAGCACCCTCGTGGTGACAATATACAGGTACATAGATGTGACATATTGCAAAATTTTAAGTGCTTGTGACTGTTGTAAAATCTTATTGATTATAAAATTCTTCATTATTGTTTATTGTTGAAGTCATGCTGTTGCTTATTTCATATTGAGGTGCTAATGATGTGGTATGTCATCCTAAACTCAATTAAGTATTGTCACTGAATCCAATTGATGGAGTCTCAGAGAGCCATTGCACAAGATCTCAACTACTGGCTTGCCCAGTACTGGAAGGTATAGATCGGTCAACTGCCTGGTATTACCATTATTGTACCACAAGGTGTCGAAAGTGATATTGAACCGAGATTTTAAATCTAATCAGCATATTGATTTTTAACGTATATTTTGGTGTTTGCAGTATTGATGCAGTTCTCTGATTGGGTCTGTTATTGCTGCCCAGGGTTCTAGTTCATGAAAAATTAAACATATTATTCAATATGGGTTCATGTACAAGTGAAAAGAGAGCTGCATTATCTTTTGAATTTCGTTGGATGTAGACAAGTTTTAATAATATAAGTTACAAAATCTGTATATTGGAGAAAGCAGGAAACCTGCAGCTTGGAGATCTTGGGAAACCAAGTTCTAATCTTTCACTTTCTGCTGTCCTTTTGTCAAAGGAAGCATTGTGGAATATCTTTCTCAGTTCACATGTTCAAAGTTTTGAGAATCTCATGAAATCTTAACCATATCAACTTTATTGGTAGCAAGCAAGGAATGCAATTTCGATCTGTACCGCCCGGTATGGGCGGTATGTACTGGTCCGCCAGGTTAACAGTACGCGGACCGGCTGCTACCGGGCGGTACTGCCAAAATCGACCGTCGGCGGTCGATTTCAGCCATCGGCGGTTGATTTCGGCCATTGGTGATCGATTGAGGGAGAAATTGACCATCAACGGTCGATTGAGGGAGAAAAAGGGAAGAAGAAGAAGAAGGGGAAAAGAAGAAAGAAGAAAGAAGAAGAAGAGGAGAAGAATAGAGAAGTACCTCCTCGCCCGCGGGCGATTTTTCTCCCATGCGAGGAGATGGAACATCTCCCTGCACGGGGAGAAAGATCGAGGTGACATCGCCTCTTTGTTATCTTTTTTTAATATATATAATATTTAACATTATAATATATATTATAAAAATATTTTAATATATCAGGTGGTGCGCACTGTGCGTATAAAAATATTTTAATATATTAGGCGGTGTGCACTATGTATACCGCCTGGTACCAGTACCATACCGGTATCGAGATAGTCTCAGTACACTGGTACAGGCCGATAGATAAAACCTTGGTAGCAAGAACATTTTCAACTTCATAGAAATATGAACCAAGGTTCGACTTACCGGTCTGTACCGGTGTTCGAGTATCTCGGTATTGGTACGGTACTCGATACTGAGCGGTATGCATAGTGCGTACCATTCGGTATATAATATAATGTAATATTAATTTAATTTAAATATAATTATATATTAAAAAAATAAAATAGCATCGCCTCGCCTTGCGGGAGAACGATGCAGCGAGAGAACGAGGCGACGCCTCGTTCTCCTGCGCGGGGAAGGAGGCATCGCCTCGTCCTGCGTAGGAACGAGGCGTCGCCTCGCCTTGTTCGTTTCGCGCGGGGAAGGAGGCGTCGCCTCGTCCCGCGTAGGAACGTGGCGTCGCCTCACCTCATTCATTCCGCGCGGCATCGCCTCGCGTAGGGAGACTTCGGATTTAACAGTACCTACCGGGCGGTCCGTGTACCGGTATCCGGTCGGACCGGTATGTATCGCCTGTACCGGGTGGTACAGCTCGAAATTTCAAACCTTGATATGAACACTTTGAGTTATTGGTAATAGGAATTTCTTGAATTTGAGTGTTTAAATATGAACAATGAGTTGTATCCTTGCTTTTAGGTGTGGTATATGTGTTCCTTTTTGCGTTGCTTGGACTACATTGAACCTCTTAAGGCTCAATTTTTCAGATCTATTTGTAGAGCAAAATTGAAAAGTCACCTTGCTACTGTCTAGGCAAGAAAGATGACTAGCAGTGACAGATGGAAATAAATAATTGATAGGAGTCAGCAATCCGACTCTCTTTTGCTTTTGACTCATTGTATAATTTAAAAGTTCGTCAGTATTTCACTTGTCTCTGTAACTTCATATGTCTATTGGAATGGAGATTCATTATATTGGTAATCTCATTTTTTAATTGATTCTTTTTTTTGTTTCACAGATAGATACCAAAGATATCCTCTTTATATGTGGTGGTGCTTTTGTTAATCTGGAAAAGACAATTTCAGAAAGGTATAATGAAGATAGACATTTGCAAATCTTTTTTAATGATGCTTACACATGCAATTCTCGTAGCATAAATTTTAATTGTTAAACAGACGACAGGATTCTTCTATAGGTTTTGGAGCATCAGTTCGTGCAAATATGAGAACCAGTTGGTTAACAGATGATGTTGTGACATCATCTTTGTTGGAATCAGTAAGCATCAACAATTCCAAACAGTTAATTTTATTGCAACATTGTGATTTCAGTATTTCTTTGCCACAGAACATTGTGATCTCACTAAAATGATTTGTTATTATTTTAGGTTGAAAGTGGCGATCTTATAGCTTACGGTCTCGTACCAGAATTTGTAGGACGCTTCCCGGTACTGGTTAGTTTGTCAGCTCTAAGCAAGAGCCAACTTGTTCAGGTTTTGATGGAGCCAAAGAATGCTCTCGGGCGACAGTTTAAGAAATTATTTAGCATGAACAATGTAAGTATGCACATACGTAGATGATTTTGGGTTTGGGATAGCCGTCTTCTTAACTTGTGCTTTCAGGTTAAGTTGCATTTCACAGACGCCGCACTTTGTTTGATTGCAAAGAAATCAATGGCAAAGAACACTGGTGCACGAGGTATAAGAGCTATTTTGGAAACTGTTCTTCTCGAGGCCATGTATGAGGTACTCTTGACTAATTCTTGGCAATCTTGCAACTTCTGAGATTGACCTGCACCACATCATCTTCTTACTTGGAATGCCACTTCAGATGATTTGCTTATGTGATTAATTTGTCAAAAATGCAATTTGCTTTCAGATTCCAGATGTAAACACCGAAGGCAAAGATGAGCCAATAGACGCAGTCGTGGTAGATGAGGATGCGGTTGGCTCTGTAGACAGACCCGGCTCTGGAGCTAAAATTCTGCGTGGAGACGGTGCATTGGAACGCTACATCACTGGCAGCAAGATTAAGGACCATCCTGTTTCAGAGGGTGTGGAGGTTGAATCCGAAGGGGAGTCGGAGGATGCGTCCAGGGCCTTGGGTTTGTGATATTATACCCCTACCCGAGCTTTGTACAATGTAACCAGCAGCGTGGTACGCTATTCTTCCTAATGTTGAAAGTATCATCTGTGGGTTTGTCGAGGCCTGTTATTGCTGCCGCTGCATCTTTTCATCGTCGCTAGTTAACTGCTGCAGAATGATATGCCCAGGCTTGGCTTTGGGGTGATCTCGGCTGGATCGAGCAGCTTGCGATGCCTTCTCCTTGACCGTCCGCTATTTTATTTGGACGTTGTCCAATAATGCATCTGACAATCTAGCAGTCTGATAATACTCGCAAGCAATCTTTTGTCCGCGGCATGACGGCACCGAGCTATGGACAGAGAGAATAGTGTATGTAACCTTTTAACTCCCATCTGCTTTATATTAGGTGTTCTTTTACCCAGAACAGCAAGTGTAAAGCCCCTAAGCATCTCCATCGCCGTATCAACAGCTGAAACAAAACCAAATAATTTTGAGATTTGTGGTATCTTGATTTTACTTTTGACTTCGCCCTATGCAATTGGTTCCTGACCACACACACACACACACAGAAGAGAGAGAGAGAGAGAGATCTTGGATGCAGTCTTGGCATCATTAAATATATAGAATAAGTCATACCACCATCCTGAGCTTGATTCAAGGAGGACGCGCAAGAGATGAGCTCGAGAGAGGAGCATCATGAGACTGTGATTGAGGTATATGCGGCCTTGCCCTGCTTTGCAAAGAAGGGGCTCGAAGCAACAACACAAAGTATTAAACAAATTAACCAATATATTATCAATTCCATGTTCCTGAGATAGATTTCAAACCAAAACTTTGTGAAGAGGATATATTCATCACTGTGGTAGCCAATTCCAGCTTTATACCTTTTGCAACCTCCCGGATGCAGGACTTCATCAAATCTTGGCATCGCTAGGGTTTGATGCAAACACAAGCATATCTTCTGGAACTTTTCTCAAATGGTGCATAAATATACAGTCAAATAGAACAATAATTTTTCAAGAGCTGCCTGGCAAGATCTGTAGCCCCACTCTTCTTGTAAATCAAGTGCAAATTGTAGGCAGCCTCTCTGTGAAGATTACAATAACCTGGCTTCATAGTTACTGGAACACTTGAATCTTCATATGGAAGTTTGGGGATGGGGTAATCATTCTCTTGCATTGCAAGCACCTTTTCATAATAAATTGCCGCCAGGGTGACAAGGCCGACATGCTGATACGCCCGTGCAATGTTGTACAAGGCTTCCTGAAAAGTAGCCCAATGTATCTATCATGTTTCCAGCTTGATCACAGTACAGTCATAATGTTCTATTCGTTAAGATTATGAAGTTTTGCTACGATTGGGTAAGATGATGAAGTGATCTAGATGTTATGTGGCAATTGAATGATCTGTCTGATTGGAAAATGATGTTTCCTTTAATTTAAAATTCATTCAGATGAGAGTTAAACGCTCCATAACATGGCATAGCATGCATGCACATTGAGCAAAACATTTCCTGATCGGAGTAGATTATAACTATCACCAAAAATATTCTTCTTCTGATTCAAGGAAATATGAATATCAAATAAAATTTCAATAAGATGATGAGTTCTCAACCAAAAAAAAAAAGAGGACAAAACATTGCCTAGCAATTCACAATGATGAATGCATGTATGCTATGAAAAATCATTTGGAGAATTATCGAACAATAACCTGGCTGTTATTGCAGATGCGCAGATATTTGTAAAGAAATGCAAATCCTTGAGCTACACAGTAGTGCTTTTTCTGAAGCCTAAACCCCAGCGCTAAATTAATCAAGGCTGTGCCTGCAGGAAATTAAACAGTAAGTTGTGCCAATAAATTGCCCAGATGGAAAAGTCAATCCACACAAAAGCCATACCAACACATAAATTGATCAGCGGATTTTTCGGCTGAACTTTGTAAGCTTCCAAATACTCCCGAGCAGCTGACTGGTGCTGGCTAATCATAGTAAATTGATGGCCATAAATTATCATTGGCATTACACAATCTTTTAGTTCCAATCGCATATGGTGGAGAAACTTCAAATGCCTTGAAAAACGATATTCTAACCTAGAAAGAGGAGGGGAAAACTTCAGCAAACCTTGTATAACAGCATATAAGCCCAGTGTAAAAGCATATAATTACCTTGAAACAACCTTATAATAGCAATTCCAGGCAGCTATGCTGCGTGGATGTTGTTGAACTATATATCTTACATAATTGTAACCATGTTTTGGATCTCTAGTGCTGTATGCTATATCTGCATACGAGTAAAAAAATGTCAATATACATAATTTTTTTTAAAAATTTAGTAACTGTTTTTTTTTTTAAATTACTCTTTCCATTCACATCTCATGTATACTTTCTTTAAACCCACAAAATGTAAAATTTGTCACAAACACTAATGCTGTATCCAATAGACTGTTAAAACAGATATAGAGATGAAATAACAATTTCTTCTTACGTGCACCCAGTGATCGAAACTCCTCTTTTTTCTCAGTAGAAATCGTGTTGTACTCTAATCTCAGAGTGTGGTTGATAATCTCTAATGCTTCCCAATATCGTTGCACAGATACCAAGGCTTTGCAGAGCTACAAACATTTGCAATATATAAGTAAATTCATGACATAATAATGCCTAATAATCATTAGGAAAGTCATTAACATTTTCATAAAACAAGTGCAAAATATGATCCATGTCAGATAAGACTACAAAAATTGACAGTTAAATTTTTAATCAACAAAAAGTAGGTTTCCATTTGTCTGCAATAAAACATTAACAAGCTTCTTTTAAATGAATTTTTGATATGCTTGGTCTTTTGATGACAAATCAAATCATTAACAAGCTCCTCTTTGCCCATATCACAATGAAACTTTTGATATGTCACCACTGAATGTGAACTAAAAAATGATTACTAGTCCGTAGAACAAGGAAATTAAAGGTTCCTAAGTTTTAGAATACTATCCCTTCATGTTTCTTGCTAGATGCATACATGAGAAGAAAAGTCAAGCAATTAAAACAAAGAACAAGTGGTGACAAAGGTACCAACATCTAAAATGAACTGATGATGTTCCACATCCTTTAGGAGATCAGGCAGAGGAGGTTCTTGTTTTGCCTTCCGCTGTGGAAAATAGCATTAGATCATTAAGACAAGTTACATATCAAGCTCATCACATGGAAGAAACAAGATCAAGTGAATAAAATATAGCAACATATATATTATACCGGAATCTCATCATCTGAATCACTTTGCCAATCTAACCCAGCAGCCAAAGCTGCTGCTTTCTTTTCTTCCTTTAGAGCTGCTAGTTTTTGAAGGGACTTCTTTGCTCTAACTGCTTTGACCCTTAACAGAAGACAATAAAAGATCTACAGAAATTACTTATATGTACAGAAGAAGAAAAAGCAACTGAAATTATTAAAGATGTAGCAGTAAAACAAAACCAGAATAGGTAATCTGCTCATGAGAAGAAAAGCAAACAAAAAGCACCAAAAAATATTCAAAAGCAATGCACATATTTGATCCAGTATCATGCATGTGTGAACCTCTTGGAAACACTGATTCACTTCAATGCCAGTGACCATTCCGATAACATGAGTTGACCAGTTGCTCGGTTAGTCATTATAGTACCTTGCAAAGGAGAGAGGCAGAAAGATGACCAAAGAGAGGAAAATTAGGGCTAGATGGCAGACGGTGCGGAAAATGATAGGAGAAAAGGAGGTGTGTTTGTGCATGTGTGGTCGGCAGCCAAAACAGAATAAAATAAGAGTATTCTATTTGGTAAGGTGAGATTGAAGCTTTTCATAGTGATTGGAATTGAAGGAATTCTCTTTCCTATTTTAATCATGGAACACTTATATGATTCTTTATGTTATGCCATATTATTTTCTATATTATCTCTATCTTCTCTCCATCTTTCTTCACAAGATGACAAAAGAAAATTGTATTAGGTGTAAGGCAAAGGATATTTTTTATTTTTCTTCCTGATTTTTTCAGGTAAAAAGCACATAATTTTTCTTTAGTCGACGAGTTACTATTTGTGAAATCATGGATTTTACCAACATATGATCTCTATTACAGATCTCCTTTCCAAGTCAAATATTTCTAGTTTCACGTATCAATCCTCGATGGTGTATGGCGTGTACTATTTGGCATGAAGGCATGAAGAGATGAGTGGCAACTTCTATTTTAATTTTGTAATAGCAAATGCCCTCATGCCATTGATACTTTGTGTACAAATATTATGTAGTGTAAATATCTACATGCAATACACATGAAAATAATAATAACTAAAAAGAAGAAAAAAAAACTTACAACTCTGACATTCTTGCAACTGGTTTGAAGCCACGGAATAGGTTATCTGCCTGTTGATCATCTAACAACTTGACTCTTTCAAATAATACACTTTTTGCAATTTTTTTTGCTGGACGCACCTACTTGGAAGTAACAATACTGTGAATTAGAAACATCAAGTCATATGATTATGAATGAATACTCAACTAGTAGAGCATGCGATTGCTAATATTTAATGATATAATTATACAAACATGTAAATAATCTTAAACAAGACCAATAAATATATAGTGCACATAAATGAAATGAATATTTATATGTACCCATACATTTACAGAAACATGTCTAGGGACAACAAAAAACAAGAAAGAAGTTGGTTTGCACTCGATTTACCAATCCTATATTAGGATATTTTAGGAATACTACATTGAACAGAATATCTTGTCAAGGACAAAATAAAGCAGCAGTACTTATTGAGAAAAGCAAGACTCCCAAAAGTTTTGATTTATTTACTCAACACCAAGAAAAACCTGGAGAATATTTCCATCTACATTTTAGGGCTTTGAAACAGACTTATAAAGTGGAGAATTAGTGACTGTCTAATTATTTTATAGATGGATAAATTTCCTATTATATAGAGAAAAATCTAAGTGCAATGATTGGTTTAGCAGTATAGATTCTGCTCTAAAGTTTCACTCATAATGGTTAGATTTGTGCACCATCTGTTGGAAATTCTTCAGAAAGTTTCTATCATCTGCAGGCCAATTACTTAGACAACTAATACAAACAAACTTGAGAGCCACTTAAAAAAATGCAATTTAGAAAGGGTTTAATACATCAAGCAAACTCCAATATACAATAAAAATAGGCAAAAGACTTGAAGATTAAACCCAAAAAAAAAAAAAACAGATTGCAGGGCTTGACTTACTACTAGCCAATCATGAAAAGAATAGAAGCTTCCTATTTATAGTTGAATAACCTAGAACAATACCTTTCGATTCATGATCTCTATCACAAGTGTTTCACGAACATATGAATAGATCGTATCAACAAAATCCTCAAGCTTCCCTTTTGCATGATAGATTTTAGCAAGCTGCATTTTTATCTTCCCATTTTTCCACCAAGGATTGGTTTGTGCAGAACTTAAAATGGGCATTTGCGCTGAAGAGTAATACAAAATATAGAAACAATTAAAGAAGCTGCCAATCTGTACAACCATATAGTAACCAGATGAAAGGATAATCATGCACTTACCTGAAACCTTTGGAGGGGAAAGCAAATTAATTGTTTCCTGATCTTTTCCTTCTTCAAGAAGAAGAGAAGATAGGATGATACGGGCATTGACATCATTCTCAATTTTAGATAAAGCTGAAACAAGCCATAGAAATAAATTGCTGAGAAAAGAATACTTTGAAAACCTTGAGCACAGACTAAAAAGAAAAAAAATAAAATTAACAGGCATAAATGACAGCTCCTTTCAAGGAAGAAAGTATGAACTCTGTGATAAAGAAAATCATGATTGATAGTTCACACCAGCAGAAAAAAAAAAGGAGGGGGGTTAAAAATTACTGCAACATAGCTGCTTTAAAAACAAGTGAAGACCGACCAAAAAGAAACATGGGATAAATGATTAGATGAAGCGTGTTGATTGAAAACAAAAGAAGGTATCAATCATATTCAAAGCATGAATATTGAGATTCACAAGTATAGCCTTCTCCATAATTTTTCATTTCAAACAAAGATGCAACGTTTAGACATATGAATTGGAAATTTCCAGTTCGAATATCTGACTGCAGATGTCTTCAAAATAAGTAACCATATCAATAAACCATTTGGAATATTTCCGTCGAAAGGAGGTTTAGCATGTTAGTGTATTAAAGTACAAAAACATCACTTCACCAAGACTACATGACTAGAGAAGAAACACTGAGATTATGATAAGGAAGTAAAATGATAACTGCCTTTTTCAGTTGAAAATATAAATAAAATGAACAAGAAACGTATATGTATACCAACATTTACAAACATGAGTGTTAATGTTAATACATGAACAAGTTACTAGCAAGTTACATGAGTGTTAGTTCATGTATCCCAGAAGAAATCTAGCTAAAGATATTCTGCTGCCAGTTCTTTTTCCTAATTGAACTGCACAAATGTCATAGTGTTTAGGTAGAAATGGTCTTTAACAAACATGTAAAATATGCACAAAACAAACTTGTACAACCTCAGTTGCACTATGTTGCGATGCATTATGCCGAGCAACTGCAAGATATGTCTTGTTATGGGCTGAAAACTGATGTAAGATATGAATGCCATTAAATAAAAACATCAGCCTTCTTAGCACTTACTAACCCTCGAGTGGTTGGTACATAGAGGATGTTCCTCCTAGAGAGTAACTAGGAAATGGGCATTAAATAAAACCAGCAGCTTCACTCCCATGTAAAGTTTATCATTGATGGTTTCCTTTTCCTTACCCTTGGGACTTGTGTCACAGCATCAAGTTGTAAATTCTTGTTGGTTGCAATGAAATTTCCCTTCTATTGAAAATCTTGTGCCTTTAATTTATCCAACAAGTAGTATGTGAATGTGAACAACCAAAGTTTGTAAGCGTAAAATAGAGACAGCCGCACAAATTAGCAAGACAGTAAATCCTATGACCAGTGTTTTGAAAAGCACTAGGCAACAAGGTGCCAAAACACCTGAGGCGCTAGGCGCTCGCCCTAGCAATGCAAGACGTTTGCAAATATTAAATTATATATATAATTAACGAGAAGAGGGAGGAGGAATTGGGTAGGGTATTGTCAAGGTCTGAGGAGCCTTGGTGGCTATTGGTTGGGAGGAGAGTTGTCACAAAGGAGAAGGAAAAGGAGTGAGGTGGCAGTGAGGAGGGAGGAGACAACAATAGGGAAGGTGAGGGGCAAGCAGCAAAGAGAAGAAGAGCGAGGAGAAGGAATCAGGTAAGAGGAGGGAGAGGGGGGTTGTCGTGGTCTGAGGAGGCTCGACGAGAGGGCAACAACGGCAATAGAGGGGACTGAGAAAGAGGGAGAGCGTGATGACACAAAGAAAAAGAGAGTTATTGCGAGAAATAGACACCGCTAAAGCGCTGCTATGTGCGAGGATGCCACTCGCCAATCTTTGGCATGAGAAGAAGTTGTTCGTCATTGCAGAGAAATGAAGCTGCGGATGACGATGTAAGGTGGAGGATCGTTGTCCGATGACATAGTGCGAAGGAGGCTTGTTGTAAGGTTTCTTCCATTGAGTTCCTTTCGGGCACGAGGAGGGGAGTAGGTTGTGTTGTGTTTAGTTGGTTTGATTGATCCAACTATTTGAAATTGATTGAACCTAGACTCAGATTGGAACGAGCGCAAGCTTGAGTCGCCCGGTGCCTAGGCGGGCAGTGGCGCCTCCTTCAAACACCTCACCTGGACCTTCTACGAGGCACTCAGGCCTCGCCTTACCCGGGCTCCTAGGCGAGCGCCTTTCAATGTGGAAATATGGATATACACATGAAAGCATGCCTCTTAACAGCTTACATTGGCATGCTAGTTAAAAAAGGCTGGTTTCAACTATAACCAATCAAGATAATTGAAAATGCGTTATGAAAATCATGAGGCCACTGATCAACTCTTTTCCCTCTCTGTCAACCTTATCTCCCTTCTCCTTCACCATCACATCACCACCACTAACTAGTTACAGTCAATCATGAGCCCCCCTCACTCCAGCAACCTCTTAAGTTGTCAGTAACTGTGTGATGGTGACCCTCTTCAGGGGTTTGAACCATGTGATGGGAGTTCAAATCAATAATGCTGGTCAATTACATTGACCCATGTTACAATGCTGGTCCAACATATTTAGTGGTTCAGAACTTGGAAATGAAATGGCCATCTAGCATAAGTTAATATCACTCGCTAGTTAAAATTACGACAGAAGGAAAGCTAATAAGTAGAATTTGCTTCATACAAGGTTTGCAATTTCAGTTACTGGACCTGTGCAGTCCATTGCCAGATCGGTATAGTCTTGTCCGTTCCAACATATTGTGTGTACGTTGGAATGTATTCTGAACCATTAAGGAGGGGAGGAAGAAGGAAGAGGAGGCAAAAGAAGAAGTAGAAGAAGGAAAATAGGAAGAAGAGGAAGAAGGAAGCGGAAGAAGGAAGAAGAGGAAGGAGGGAAAAAAAGGAGGCAAAGGAAGATGAGGTAGTGGAAGAGGAAGGAAGAAGAAGAAAAAAGAGGAGGAATATGAGGTGGAGGCATACCCAAAAAGGCGAGGGGCAACAGGAAGCAGTGAGTGCAAGCGGTCACCATGCAAAAATTATTGCATGCATGAGGAATTTGCATCGTGTTAACCTAAGCAGGGTTTGCAATACCGCATCGTACCGCTTGGTACACTTAATACATATAGGTATGATAGAGGACCGGTACGCTCGGTATAGCTCAGTACCTTAGTGTTCCATGTGTCGGTATGATCAATACATACCATACAGACAGCTAATCAATACGTTGGCACAATACAAGATTGCGAGCCTTGACCCTAAGTATAATATATACATTGATCGGACCAAACCGCTCGGTCTGCGAACCGGTTGGCGATCGGATGAGTAAATACCAACTGAATCGCGTCGGACTGATCGAGATTTTAATCTTTGTTTTCTTCATGTATCAAAAAAATGAAGTATGCAACGACACAAAAATATATCAATATTGCTCTTCTAAAAGAAATATTTGACTCAAGGCAGTAATAAACACTTCTAGGCAAACCAAATAAGTTTTTTACAATAAATTTTATGGTTACTTATAACAATTAGAACCAAGGTTCGCCGTATCGATCTATACCGGTGTACCAGTATCTGATCGGTATGGTACGATACCTGGTATCGAGCGGTATGCATAGTGTGTACCACTCAATATATTAAAATATAATATAATATTTTATAATATAATAGTAAATTTAGTATAATATATATATATAATAAAAAAAACACGAGGCATAGCCTCGCCTCGCGGGAGAAACGAGGCGGTGCCTCATCCCCGCGGGAAGACGAGGCGCTGCTTTGTCCCCGAGCTAGAAGACGAGGCGACGCCTCGTCTTCCAGCAGGAGAACTAGGCACTGCCTCGTCCCCGCACGGGAAGACTAGGCGCTGCCTCATCCCCGCACAGGAAGACTAGGCGCGCCTCATCCCTGAGTTGTAAGATGAGGCGACACCTCGTCCTCCAGCAGGAGAATGAGGCAGCGCCTCGTCCCCAAGCCGGAAGAGAAGGCAACGCCTCGTCTTCCAGTGGAAGACAAGGCAGTGCCCTCGTCTTCGCATGGAAAGACGAGGCAGCACCTCCTATTCGGGAGACGAGGCGAGGCGATGCCTCGTTTTTTTTTCTAGTTTTTAATATATATTTATATTATATTATATTATATTATATATTAAATCTGTACCGCCCAGTATGGGGTGGTCCTTGTACCGGTACCCTATCAGACTGGTACGTACCAACCATATCGGGCAGTATAGGGCGGCATGGCAAAACTTGATTAGAACAACCATTTTATAGATATTACAGGGGCTAAATGTAACCTTTATAGTAGAATTCTATAGCTTTTCCTCGTTGCTCCATGGATAAGAAACATTGAGCAATTTTTAGGTGTAAGTTTCCCTGCAAAACTCAAAATACAAGAAAAACATTACCGAAGATCATGTTTGGAATAGAAAAAAATTATTAACACTCTTTTGGCAAAAAAAAACAATACCTTGCCTGATACAACTTAAAAATGAGACCATGAATGGCTAATAATGAACAAAGGAACATGTAATTTGCACTAATTAACTGATATGGATTATTCCTAAATTCCTACTTGTGTAGATTTTTCATTGTTATCTTCTAACATATGAAGAATGGACTTTTTAAAAAATGTTATGCTAATTCATACAATTATCAAACCTTTCATCAATCCTCCAAAGATAGAGCGGGTTCCTAGCCAAGGTACAAGTTTAGACAATAAATGATTTGTCATTTAACAGAAAAACTAATAAGCAAGTTAACAGTTGAAAAGGCCAAAGTCAATAGTTACAGTTTTAGTTCATTCAACATGAGCACAACTCCAAAATTCATTCTGAGCACGAACAGGATAAGAGGGAATAATAATGCTTTCATTACTAGGAGCAAGGCACATGTCAAGGAAGAAAGAAACTAGAACAAATTATATGAAAAAGATATAAAGAAAAGTGAACCAAGGTCAATGTAGTATCAGGAAATATTGTTTCTCCATTTTTACTTAACTAGCATGGCTCAACATGAAGGTAGCATGATCCAACATGAATTGGTGGCTTTGAGCCTGTTGTTTGTGAATATATGGTGTCATTAACTGGAACACACTGTGGAGTATCATGATCTTCTTTGGTTGTGCAGTGATAATTAGAGAAACTAGCTAGAGCATGAAGTGGTGAACATTTTAAGAATTAACAATTCTTTGCACACATGATAACAGAAGTGGCCAATAACAATGCATAAACACTTATGCTATAACTAAGAAAGACTCTGAAGGGAGACCATGCCACAAAGGCACCACTCTTTTGTTTGGATTAGAGACTGGCCAAAAATAAAGTCATTATCATCACAGTTACAAAACAAAAATTGGACGGACAAATATGGCATAGAATACCTTACATTGTCATGATTAGGAACATCTTCCAGCATGGAGTAAAATTGAACTGCAAACTGATATTGACCGAGACTCAAAAATGAGTCTGCAGCTTCAATAATCAAATCTCCATTATCTGCACAGCGATCCATTGGCATGTCCTTAAGCAGAACCTGTAAAAGAAACAATGATTTTAGGGTGATGGAGGCAAAAGCCATAATGTACCAACTATTTGGGCAAGGCTATGTGGATCATTTCCCACCATGAGCTGTGTAAGGGGAGATACACACACACACATATATATATATCTCATATGGGTACAGGCAACCATAACTGTAATTGTGTATATCAAATTTGCAAAGACAAGCTATGAGTATCAACCACTAACCATAATAAAATGAAACATAACATTGAGTCATGTTTGAAGCATGACGACAGATAATCTGAACCAGGGAAAGAATTATCTGCAGCATATAAATAAATTTAAAATTATAAGTCTGTTGTAAGGTGGCTAACTACAAACCTGAGAATGTTGCATATTTCCAAGTTGAGCATGACAGACTGCCTCTTTCACTTTCAGATATAACAGATTTTTCTTTCCCAGGCCACAGATTGAGCATGCACGTTCAATAAGCTTAAGTGCTTCCAAATGCGAGCCATTTTCTATGTACAATGCAATTAGCAGGTTAATAACACTATTATCACATTCAACATGACTGTTAACATGATCCTCCAAAATCTTAATAGCCCGCTCAACTAGACCACACTTCTGGTACATCTGAAATACAGAAAGCAAAATAGGAGCAAACTCAGAAGTAAAGATTACATAAACATCAAGATATAAGTGATAATTACAGTATCTATCCATAACGAAATCAAGACAGTAACACATTTTTTAAGCTAAAAATTTTAAGAGAACCTAGTCAAAACAATTGAAACTGCACTCTAAAGCATCAGCTCGAAGCACTTCCATGTACTGAAGTTTCGATTCTCAACTATTATTATTAGGAGATGTAAGTAAAAGAGTGAGTTGTTTTTCCTATAAAGGAATAAAATGAACTTTGACCAAAGAACAAGATTATGCTCTACTATTGGAAAGATAGGTCGATATGCACTTGGTAATTGGTATATTGAAATATGATCTATAGGAAAACACTGGTCCTTCAACCAAATTAGAATGGTGACAGATGAAAGTAAAAAGTCATTGCACCAGAATCCAACTTGTAACCACTTAGCCAGATCCAAGCCCCTCAGGATCTAAATGAGAGGAGCACACCAGAAAACCTAACATAGGCCGGAAATCTTTCCTGGTTATCTTTTAAAATCAATATTTTTCTTCTGACATGTCAAGCAATGTTTGCCAACGTAAATAAAAAGATCACTAGCCTGAAATTCATAGGACCGGCCGCAACTGTTTCTAAAGCAAACGCATACAGTATGTAAGGAAGCAAATTATGACAAAGGTATTCCCATGGTTTGTCCATGCACAGTCATACTGGAATGTTCAGGCATGCAGTATCATGCCTGTAGAGCACAAGCACTATGCATGGTTCAGTGTTGCATTCCACACCCATATTTCTGATCAGGCAAAGTACATAATTAAAAGATTCCAGTATGAGATGCCAGAGGAAGCACCATGTGCTAACCTGGAAGCAAAACAAGCATGATACCACAAAAGGCAATTTTTTTAACATATCAATATGACTACTTGAGAGTTTCTATGATGCAAAAAAATCATCTAGAATTTGGAATCTATATAAGAATAAATGAAAGCAAAAAAGTGAAACCTTTGCAGCCATTTTGAGTGCTTGAATGCTGGCAGGATATATCCCAACGATCTGATCATATGATTCTGCAGCTTTTTGGTACTCGCCAAGCTCACAGTACAACAAAGCAAGGTCGAACCTGAGTCCCACATCTTTTGGATCTGCAGTTATTGCCTTTTTAAGACAATATTTAATCTGACCAGTATTTTCCCATTCGCTGCATTGGCAAAACAATGTAAGTATGTGGAGAGCAGGTCACAAAGTTATTCAGCATCAAATAGATAACAAGTACGAGATAGGATAGCCATGCTAGTGTTCCCGTTAGTAATTGGAACTTATCCTGGCAGGATACCATGACGCAGAGAATTTTACATGAGCTGCCAATGTAGTGTGTTAGTCCATGCCAGTGCATGATGGTTTTGCACATACCAGTCCTTGGGACATGTTCATAAAGAACAGTGGACTTGAAATCTTGTTAAGCCATGGGTCATAGCCTATACAAGACAACAGTCTTTAGGTATCAAACTAGGTACATATTATATTATTCAATCTTCAATGCCTTATCCTTGTGATATAACATGTCTTTCAGAGACAAGCCTGAAAGCAGAAATAGAAGTAAATGGACCTTACAATGACAAAGTTATGTAGATCTCAGAAGTCTTAGATTTAGGATACACGAAATTGCTACATTAGGTGGATTTTCCTCACCCAGCAAACAACAAAATATGATGGCTTTAAAGCAGTAGAAATCAGTTGCTGCTTTCCAATATAAACAATCTAGATACTGATAGATCAGCATTTTGTAGATCAAAAGAACCCCTGGTAGAAACATTAAAAAAAAGAACCAATAACTGCAAGAATCCAAGATCTAAGAGAGCTCACATTGACCAGGCAACAAGCTTTTTCCATAAAGATGGATCCTTGGGTGATAAATGTGCAGCTATCATGTGAAAGTTTAAAGCTTTCCCCCTGTCACCTTTGGCATCATATATCAGACCAAGTATATAATATGCATCAGAAAGATTCGGTGCAAGCCGCACAACCTCTTCCAACAAAGGAATTGCCTGTTACGAGAATAACATCGATATCAAATTGATCTCCATAGTCCACAGAGTGGAAAAACAAGTCACTTGATGGATACTAGAAATTCAAAAAGTAATTAAAAGAAATGCCATAGTACAAGTGCCCAATGCCACAAAACCTGATCAGCAGACCACAGTTTCCAAATAAGTGGCTTCAATGAATTGAACCAATCACTCATGCAATAACAAGAAATACATGAACATTACAATCAAGGTTTGACTTACCGGTCCAAACCGGTGTACCGAGTTCATCTCAGTATCGGTATGGCACTGGTACCAGGTGGTACACACAGTGTGTACCACCCGATATATTAAAATATAATATAATTTTTTATAATATAATATTATATAATATAATATATAATATATTAAAATATTTAAAAAAAAAAAGAGAAAAGGGGCGACGTCGCCTCGATCTTTCTCCCCGCGCGGGAGAAAAAGCGCCCGCGTGCCGTCGCGTCGACGTCGCCTCGATCTTTCTCCCCGTGCGAGAGAAAAAGCGCCCGTGACCCGCGGACGACGACGGCGCACGGGCGTGGACCGCGCGCGGGCGCTAGGTTATTCTTTCTTCTCCTCTTTTCTTTTTTTCTTCTTTTCCTCTTCTACTTGTTACTGCAGATAATCATATACTGATTTTGTACGCTTTAGAGCAAGATGGAAAGGACTAAAAGACTAGTGCAGTGAGATATGCCAGTCAGCAATTCCATCCTATCACTTGGACATGGGAAAAAAAAAGTACAAGAGAGAAGATGGTTCATGGATGTCATGGTTTCTTTTCTCCTCCTAATATCACATAGAGATACGATACATCCTCTGTAGGGGAAAAGTGAATCTTTGAGAAGTCCAAAAGGTCTTCATGGCTTTATTTTAACATTACAAATATAACACCATGAAACTCTGCAAGCTGATTGGAATTACTAATTCTAATAAGAATAGGATTGCTCCACTATACAAAAATTAATGACAAACGCAACAGGAGCAGTTTAATTGCAGTAGGACTGAAAATTATGGTGCATGCTAAAACAGCATGATGCAACTAGCTCACAGTGAAGACTGATCCTCAATAACCATGCAGAAAGGTTCGTCCAGGTCAATCTACACAAGGTTCTAGTTGGTTAGGGCCTACGGATAGGTGTTGTCTAAATATGTCCTGTAGTAAGCAAGAAGAGATGTTCTAAGACCAAATGATTGACAAAATCACTGGTCTCAATACAACAAAAACAACAACAACATAGCATGGTTTCAATCAAGACATAAAACAAACCACACCTAACTCAGCAAAGAATAGTTCATAAAGCATTTTTAAGTTGAGAACTAAGATGCTAAACTCAGTCACTTACAAATAGTTAGACCATTGTCAAATCAGCATTAGATGCCTAATATATAGTCTGGTTTGTATCTCAACAGCAATGAAGTTCTGCTGCTACAAATATATGGATCTTAATTGTCTCACATTTGGACATTCTTTTCCAGCGCTGTTCAAATCAAGAAGAGAAACTATATGACCCTAATCATAGGAACGAGTGAAATCTAACCAGTGGAAAACCAGCAATACACACACATGAAGGCACACTGTGTTTAAGGTATATGTACATAATGCACATGAATACATATTAGCAATTATATAAGTATGTCAGCAGAAGAAATTCAAACAATGGAAAATGTAATGTTATTTTTTGTGATCACAAGATTAACCAAAAGATATTTGATTGACAAAATTGTCTTAAGAACTCACCTCATCATAATCCCCAGATGTGTAATAGAGAGTAGCATCCCCAATTCTTCTAGAAACCTCAGGGCTAAGTTTTTTCTTTGATCCCCTTTTTCTTCCCCTTTTTTTTGACTGGCAATAACCAAATCAGATGTCTCAACAAGCAATATCACAAAAAGTGCACATGAGAAAGTAAGATTGTTATGCAGATTCTACTATTTGTAAACTTAGGAATGCCATGGTGTTAAATTAAGGTCTACTAAAATAATCATTACAATGTGTGTCTTAAGCATTAATTATGACATATAGACAAGTTTCAGTGAGCCAAAAGTTAAAAACATGCAGCATAAATCATCCAAGGACTGAAAAACAAGTATGTCATGCATATTTTCTCCAACTAAATCCATGTCACAGCTATTAGTTCACGGCCTCAATTGACCATGAGGGTGAAAGAGCAAAGGAACAAAATTCTAGATAAGATCAAGAAAGAGAGCGTACAGCTCTTGATCTTCTCCGGCGACCAAAATTCATTAGCTCATTGATCTCCTCCATGGAGACGCCCAAAACATCCTCCCGCCTGGGTTTCTTCACAGACTCGCCACTACCAAAATTAATTAATCAATAAGAATAAAATGAACAACCCCTTTCATAAAAAGAAAACTTGCTCCTTCCTCGGAAGCACAAGGAATTTAAAAAGAGGAAAAGAAAAGATTGGCCTTTACGGTGGTTCTTTTTGGCTGACGGCCTTGCGCTTTCTCTCAGCGAGGGCTTCGTACTCGAGCCGCTCGAACTGCTGGTAGAGATCGACGCCGTGGTTGTCCTCTTGGACCAATCCCAAGGGATCCGTGTCGCCATCAAAACGCAACGTGTAACCCTCGTCCTCGTCCTCCTCCTCCTCGTCCTCCTCCTCCTCCTCGCCTTCCACATCATCCTCCACCTCCTCCTCCTCCCCTCCTCGGCCCCCGCCGCCGCCTCCGACACTATCCTCCATCACCGTCGCTTCTTCGTTCGCCGCCGCGACAACTTCTGAGGCCTTCACCGCGCTCTCGTCGTCCTCCATATGAGACGCTTCCGCGCGGCTTGGGTTTCCGCCGGGCGGTTTATTTCAGCGACGCGGGTTTATAACCCACCACAGACCAGATCGGCCAGTGGACTAGAGCAGACCGGGTTTAAGTCGGGCGTCAGTCAAATTGGCCCGGTACATTGGAGACAGAACGCAAATCCAACAGTGTTCTAAAACGGCTCAATATGACCAGCGTAAGCGCAGCCCATGAGACCCAGCCCACAAGTCCAATTCAAGCTTAGCCCAATTACTATACAAGACGGCTTTAATTTGATCAGCCCAAATGATCGCTGCTTCATACACAGTTGAAGTCATACAGGTCAATAATTCCTAAAAATAATTATATTAGCGGGTTAGAAAAAATTGTCTATTACATCTTATGTATTATAATTTTTTTCCCACATTAATGATGCATACAAATGTTCTATAACTTTTGCTTCCTATACATATATATATATATATATATATATATATATACAGAGAGAGAGAGAGAGAACGAAAGATGGAAAAACTTGTCAAAGTCATCTGCAACTGCCATCGAACACAGTTGATATGATTTATGTCAAGACATGTAGTAGTAAGCAACAGGATATCAAGAAAGACAGTTTGTCAAAGATAATTCTGACTTCTGATACATCTCCATGAACACCTCACCTCGTATTAACAAGGAAGCTATTCCATAAGAATTAACTTCATGCAGCAGAATCAGTTTTTAGTGTCATAGCCAAGATGGAGAGTTGTTTGGTCTTGGTGATGCGAGTAATTGGCTGCTGTCTCCAACATATTTGTGTGGTAGTAGTTCCTGGGATCAAACGTTGGAAGAGTATAATACTCGGTCCCTGCTTGCATAATGCTTAGCTGCTGCTCTCGTTCATTTTCCGCAATCTGAATCAAGTTCAAGGATCAGGTCAGTATTGATAGAGCCATGAATCACTTCATCATCCTCATATTCATATTTGCAGGCCATTCAGATGGATGATCAGCAACAGAAGATGATAGATACAACATTGGAGAACATCAGTTGGCAGAATAACTGGTTTCGGTTTCGCTTATGAAGTTGCAGATACTTGCTTGAAGGCAGATAATAACATGAACAGGTGATCATTCTTATGGAAGGGGTTTTAAGTTTGAACTAATTTTTTTGAGAAACTGAGATGTAAAAGATGTTCTATGACAAAATGTTCCAAAAAGAGTTGGTACCAATAAGATTTGGCAGCACTTTGTGGGGTTGATAAGTAGTGTACTAAACTAAGCTGTATGATGTTTATACTCCACTGTAGTTGCTTTTTATACTGATGCCATAGGAAGTTCCTCAACTTCCTAACACTACCTATCCAAATTTATCCTAGAAGACAATAATATCACAAATTTTCTTTCATGTTGGACTGACCTTAATATTTATAAATAAATATAAACAGCCACTTCAGAGTTATTATCTGCTAAGGAAGGTTGTGCTTTATTTAGTTTGTGAACATTACCTTGGCTCTCAGGTAGGTATTGTCACTTTGCAGCTCCACTTCCTGCAATTACAAAAGAAAATTAATCTGCTGAATCAAAGATCAGCAAGAAACAGATGCAAGGCCGCAATGGGGGTTTTAGAAGTGATCATTGATGCTTACCTTTTTCTGCATATACTCAATTTCTGCAAACAGCAACTCATGCTTCATGATAGGAAACAGTTTAAGTCAGGGACCAGTTTGAACATATGCATACTTCGACTAACCCACTCAACACCTCATAATAGTTTCTTGGGCTATTTACTTATAGTTGATCATGCCGAGTAAGAGTTCTGTCAGATTTGCTAGCATTACTATTCGGTTTTGCATCAGTGATCCAAGACAACAGGATGCAGAAATTAGAAACCAAGAATGGCACATCAACTTCCTTTCCAATAATAGCTAAATTACCTTTTTTGATCTGATCCTTGTGATGCTTCTTTCGAGTCGGTTTTCTAGTTGCTTAAGCTCCTTCACACTTAGAGAACTTAGAGAGTCACCCATTAAGTGCCTGGAAAAAGAAACGATCAAAATGGAACTAGACTGAGCTTGTCTAACCTAAGTTACACTTTATGTCATGAGATAAGATGGTAGCATACCGGTTTCCATTTTGTAATATCTGGATCTGGTGGCGCAGTTTTGCAGATTCTTGCTGATAATAGTGCTGCATTGACAATACAAACCTCCAAACAGGTCAAACAATAGCCTTGAAGGAAACAAAAGGATGAGGGTAAAGCTTTATATGTGGATGAGATGACTAGGAACTTATATCTGTGATCTTCAATCTCTTAGAATCTGGAATTCACCAGCATCTGTGGAATCATATTCTTGGAACTACCTTTGCTTGTGTGATTTGTATAATTAATTATGTGCTACTGTGTTGCATCTTTAAACAGCATTATCCACAATTGTTAAGCAGTAGTACAGGCTTAAAAGTCAACATATGTAGCACAAGGATCCAAAGGATAAATAACTCTTTGAGATGGAATTTTTGGGGTTAGACTTCGTGGTGCTAACATAACTTTATGATTTATCCTCTTTCAAAGAATCATAAATCATTTTGGTACAAGAGATTGTGGCTTGTTGGAGTACAGTATATTCTTCATTGTCTCATAAGATTAGGTTTCCCTTATGAGGTGAGCTGGAATTCATTATATGCATATATAATTTACAACCATAAATATCTTATGATGGATATGTTTCTTATTAAGTTTGAAGGTCTAGTCTCGAAAAAATAGGAAGCTTGAAAAAATAATCATAATTCTCCAATGTCGAAAACCATGAGGCAAGACAAGTTAAGGCTTTTAAGCACACACACATTGATGTTAATTCTAAAAGAAGAGAGAAGGCCACAAAGTCTTACTTGGGAATTGACATCTACAATAGCACCTGAACTTGAATGATCAGCACATGCCTTCTTGTACCTCTCAATTGTTGATTTTATGCTGGAAGACCAATATCTTGTAATGTAAATAACTATAAGATTTTACATAGAAAACAACACATAAGAGTTAACTTAAGAAACAACAATTTCACTTGATTTATATTAATATTCCATGCTTTTACTTCTCAGGGAACTAAATAAAGATTTCTCCATGAAATTTGTAATCATATATATCCATTAAGAAGGAGAAAACAATGAATCAGGCCTCTTGCTTTTGCATGCCAGAGACAGATACTTAGATTGAAGAGATTTATAGAAACATAGCACATCACCTCTTTTCTTATTGTGATTGCTTTATAACTGAAATAATTGAGCAGCTTTAAATGTTCTCTTAGTAGTAGTAAAAGTTGGCTTCAGTTTATATATCAAAGTTTCAAGTAATTGCTGATATGTAAGAGAGAAGTAATCATAATACCAATAACACTGATATATTTGTAACTCCAGAGTCTAAGGTATGATTCCCAGAAGTACCTGTGTTTCTCCACGAGACGGGGGAATTCTACTATATGACTGCCAAAAGTACTGATCCACTTGTATCATGGATTGCTATGAACAATAACTTATGACAATATATATTTTCATGAAGATCCCAAAGAGAGATTTCAAGTAGAAAGAAGAAAACCAAGAGTTAGGACTTGCTGGATTGATAAAGTTATAGAGATCTTTGTCTGAGGAAGGTGGAAGCTTTAAAATCCTAAGAGATATAAGACAGGGTACCTCCTGACATGAAGGTACTCTCCGGCTGGTGGAGGATACACATTCCTTTATTCACACAATATTTGTCGAGTTATGATGCAACTGGAGAAATATTCCCTATCATATAGGAATAGAACTTTGAAACTATAGCTGCAGTCTAGCTAAATGTTAGCAGATGTTCTCTGCATCTATATATTTATTAGATAGAGATATCAACACATCACGGTTTGAAAAGGAACCTAGTCTCGAAGTCTCTACTCTTTGCTGAGAGTATATATCTTAGAGTTTTCATGTTATCTACACATGTAAGATTTCTCACATTGTGAAGCTTCTTGTACATGCATGGAACCCTTGAATCGAGACCAGAGAGCCCCTTTGTCTTTTTCACGCAGAATAGGACAGATATGGCCAGGAAATCTTTCCATGCAAGACAAAAGCTGCAGTTAGTGGAGAATACACTAGGGTTCGTTCTGCTACAGAAGGCAAGGTGAAGGAGGACCAGTACTGACACAATCCACAAGAAAATGACGGCAAGGTTGTCCTCCACTCGTAGCTTGATCTGCGCGACACACTATGGATGGGTCTCTTCCAGTTTGATCTTTAATGGTACAGCTATTCTAGGGTTCAAGTGTTTCTTCCTCGCATGTCTTTATTCCTGTACCTACCTACTACATGCTCTAGGATTTGAGACTCCTGAGAAGAGGATAAAAGCTGAACATAGTTGGTGTGGAATAGCACTTAGCTGACAAATCCAAGATATTGTCGAGAAAGAAGATGAACTATCTGCTTTTGCTGCTACCCCACAAGAAGACCTATACATAGCCAACTGAGAAAAGCTATGTATATGGATACCTATGGGGATCAGAGACTCAAAAACTCCTGATTTGACCAAAGATAAGTGAATAATTGTTGACCCTCAAAACAGTAGCAGATAAGACATCTTTGTTCCTAACAAATGAAAAATATATTGAATAAATATATAGATATTAAGGATGAAGGTAGTCTCATAAGAGACATTGCTCAGTGGCTTAAACATTGAAGCTGGACTTTATAGGCAGACATTGGATCATAACTTGTCATTTTGCACTTTGAGTTGTGTTCCTCTGAATAAAGCAGGTTGTCCAGCAGGATTGACATCAATAATATTTTGGCATTTAAGGAAATTTCCCTGAAATATGTTGATTGATTACTTATGATTAGTCTATAACCAAGTACTACTTTGGATATCAGTATCATTTCCAAAAAGCCATCATATGAGTGTAGTGTCTAATTCAAAGAATTAAACTGCCCAAAAATTAGTCATTACTTCCTGGATGATGAACCTAGTTAGATGACTCAGTTTCAACAATGATCGGTGTAATACCACCGAAAGGATTCAAGGAAATCAGGTACAAGATCAACATGTCCCGTTCTTTGCTGTATGATTCTTTCTTTTTTCTTATTACAAGAATTTGGTATCAACTATGATGTCAAGAATGATAAGTACAAGAGCTTTCGCATGTTCATAGTGTGAGCAAATTTTGAGTTGTTTTTATATAATTACCTTTTTTCCAATGGAAAATTGGAGCAAAAAGCACAACGGATAGTGAAATAAACGAATATATAGATGAAGAGAAGAGGATGGAAGTACTGCTGAATGAATTAGATAAAGGATGAAAAGAAAAGGAAAGGTTATTATAGAAAGAGAAGAGAAAAAAAAAAGAAAAGGATTGCGGACAATAGAATCAAGTAAACATCATTTATATTTCGTCTCCATAATTCTTACCAATCTTCAAATGTAACAATGAAAAAATTGTTTGATGTTATGCCAAGCACTATCTGTGTTATCAACTATGTCAGGATTAAGATACTGATCTCTATATGCATCTGCATAACTGCTCTACAAAAGCCAATATTTTTGTCATCTATTAGATCCACAAGATGACTGCAAGGCCATTATGCTTGCACACTAATCCACAAACATCAAATATTTCTATTAAACTCCAAGGAATAATACCATCTCAAATGGTATCTAACTATATATCATGTAGAATCACCCAAATATAAGCAATTGCAATAGCAAGATTCTCTAGCTTCTACTGTTCATATTTTATCTTGGGAGCAAGCAAAGATAAGATCGAGGATAAGAAGAAAAGAGTAGGTGATGTTGGCAGGAAAATATCACCACCTCCATCACACGAAATAAGCTTCACTATTTAGCTTGTCAAGCAGAGAACTGCTGGATTCGATCTTTATAAAGTACCTTCAGATCTTTGCCCTCCTAACCTTTTGTTATCAGCCCGTAGAACTGGCAAACGAGGTTAAGGTTTCGTCAAAAAAGCAAGACAAGATACATAAAGTTGAGTCCTTGGGAGAATACAAATGTCCGCATGACACACCACACCACAGGTGTGGAAGTGACGTGAATGGACGCAGGGCCCGAGAAATAGAACGCTTCACGTTCAAAGTAATCATCATCACGTAGTACGGACGTCCCCAGTGGCAGTGATCCCCACATGAAGATGAAAAAGAGAGAACACAGCACCAGAAGGGAAACCAAGTTTAGAGGATCCACAGTTTCCCTGGTGGTGCTAGGAGAAGTCCAAACCCTAAGAAAGATCAAAACTTTGAGAGATGTCAAGAAAAGGACTTCTGTTCAGTGTATTCTGGGTAAGCTTTGGAAGTTCTAAGAAATAAAATAATGGAAGAGAGATGGGAAACAAGTCAACAGGCCAATGAGAGATCAACTAGGAAGAGGAAGGAGATGGAAAGAGTACAGTGTCTGAGCCATATTTGTATGGGGAGCTTACCCTGCTTGGGAGCTAGAATGATGGCTTGGTCTTGAAGGTATAGATCAACGATCCATATACCTTAGGAGGGATCACCATTGTAGAGTGCAATCCATTTAAAGGAGGCCTCTTTCTGGAAATGGCAGCCTATGGGTTTCTGCCGTGGAGAAATCACAAGGGACCAACAAAAAAAAAAAAAAAAAAACTACATATTTGAACTCACTCAACACACAACTAGAGATTTGACGGGGCAAAGCCAAACACCAGGAAGGAAAGAGCAAAGAGGATGAAAGAAGAAGAAGAAAGAAGCCCTAGATTTCTGCCACCAGAAATAGCTTCTAGGTTGTACAAGACCCTACAATATCTTGAGATGTGTGAGGCAGATGCATATTGCATATGATAACAAGGAGTTCTAGATATTGCAGATAGTAAAAAAAACTAGCAATACAGATGGGGAACATTCTCAGCAATTGTTCAAAGCTCAAAATAATAACTGCCTTATCATGATGCTTCAGATTTGAACCCTAGCTGAACATTTATCTGTAGAGATATGGATTGACTGCTTGATGCATCTAGGTTTTTTTTTTTTTTTTTTGCTGTGTATGTATGCGTATAAAATGATTCCAGGAGAAACAACCACCAATATCAACCTGGCTTCCTTTTTTTTTCTAACTCATAAGAACACATATTAATTCATGGAAAACATAATTTAAATCTCATCAGAAGTTAAGGTGAATTTAGATCAATCTTATCTCCTCTCACACATGAATCCTCATAAATCTATATGTCTCCAGTTCTGATGCCTCTTGCCCAGTAAATTCTTCAAAAACTGCCCCCTCTTTCTTTGAGAAAAGCAAAAGATTCGATTATCAAGTAAAAAGCTCATGAAATTCTATCAGCACTTTTCTTTTCTTGTATAATCTCCACCGATTGTTATGTTTTCAATGATTTTTAAGACAGTAAGTACTTATTGGAGAGGAAAAAGAATCATTAGCATGAAATGTAGAATTCAACAAAGCGGCATACTTGTTGTTGGAGTACTCGTAAAGTCTGCCGCGGGTGGAGAACACGATCAGGGCGATCTCGGCATCACAAAGCACAGACAATTCATAAGCTTTCTTCAGCAACCCGTTCCTCCGCTTGCAGAATGTGACTTGGCGATTGGTGGTGTTCTCGATCCTCTTGATCTCAATCTTGCCCCTTCCCATCTCTTTGGTGAACCGAGGTTGAGCTGGAAAAAAGAAGATTTCCCGTCTTAGTGACAATAGAAGAAACATAATTTTTCTGGTCTGTAATGGTATACTCCATAATCTGACCTGCTCATATCTGACAAGAAGACCAAGTTGAATCTAGCTGAATTAACTTTTACGAAACTGATGGATGAATTCTACTAAGTTAAGGGCAAAAATTGAGCTAGAAAACAACATACAGAGGTTTGATCCGTAAAATTAAGTAGAACAATACAAATTTTAAGTTCAAAAAAATCCCTAAAATTGTTTCAAAGGAAACTAATCTGAATCTTACCAAAAAATGAGGGACATGAGTCTCATCTGGGAGACAGATTCATTTGGTTTACCATGCCCAAGCGAAATCCCTAAGCATCTTAAGCAATAGATAGAAGTAGCGAATCTTACCAGAGATTATCAGTAAAGATACGTTTTGAAGTGTGATATCTATCAGAAGCTAAGAACACACCAAGCAAATGCCAAGAAAACAAGAAATCATGGTTACTCAAGAACCGAAGCTGTCAATACAAACTCTCTCCAAGAACTTTCATGATGCCAGTCCCAAAAACAAAGGAAAGAAACAACAACAAATCGATCTCTACTGCCTACATAATTCGAGCTTGACAAGAAATCAAGGTTACTCGAGCATCATAGTTACTACCACCACAAATTATCTTCAAGCAAACCATGCATGATGACGTGAGAAAGAACAATAGAACCATCAGAACACCCACTCCCAAAACTAAAAATGAAATCTTCAGGGCAAAAGAAGCGGAAAACACTAGATCTTCTACAAGTAATCAGGACCTTCTTTCTAATTCGAAACCCAGACCTAATCGCCTTCAGCAGCGAAGCCTAGGCTTCGTCTCGCCGGGGTCCTCGGGATCCACCGGAGGACTGAGGAGAAGAAGGGAGGGGAAGCCAGACTGCATGGACGCCGCAGCGGCCTCCTTTTAACGAGAGCTCTCTTTGTATCTTATTCCTCCACTCCACTCTTTAACCCGAACCGGAGATGGAGAGCGAGCTCGCTCAGCAACTCGTTTCTTTTTGTCTCTTTTGGCCTTCGTATGCGTTGTTCCTGAGGAACACTTGACGCAGGTGGGGGCAGGGACGAAAAGGCCGGGCAAGCCTATGGCACGTGCGGCGGTCCGGCTCGGGTGCTGCCCACCGAGGGTGAGTTAAGTTGAATCTGAACCGACAGATCGAGAGACGTGGACCACTACAAGCCGCATGATTGGTGGGTGGGGCCTAACAGTGTTAGTTTCAAGCAACACATTATATATATAATTTTATTATAAATTACCTTTCCAAGCTTAACTTATTATATTTAAGTCATTGATTCATAATGCTTAAGCACAAAATAACGATGATTCACCCGAGCTATAAATTCAAAGTTCTTGCTACTTCTATGAAACTAAATAGAAGTAATGTATCGCTGGTCTAAGCTTCGCGTTATAAGGTGGTGTCATTCTGATGTTTATTATGACTATGATCATTAATTTAATATGTTTTAATCATTTGTCCAAAATAATTATATATTCATTGTACTCTTATCTATTTTCAATGTAAAACTAAATCAAACTATGTTATGTACTATATGCTATGGTCGAAGTGTCAGCACTGTTTGGTTTGATTCGAGTGCGTAAGACTGTTAATGTTACTTCGGGTCTATGAATGAGGATCGACAAAAAACTCAATCGCGAGATCTCCAGGTAGACTTTTTGAGATGTGGCAGATGATTGTCTCTTCCTCCCAGCTGATCACGTCCTGCACAAAAAGGTCAGAGTCGGGTGGAGGGTCCTCCAACTCGACCCCTCTGATGCTCAAGTTAGTCGGAGCCGAAGCTTCAGGAAAGATTAAGAGTCGTAATGTCTGTTGTGATTTTTTTTTTTTTCTCTTTCCCGATACTGTTCTTGAGGATGGTTTTTATACCGATGGCCTTGGTTCGATGCATGCAGATGTTTAATGGCTATCGGTATCAATGTACATAGGTGTTTAATGCACGCTGAAACCTTAAGCGAGCAATCAATACATTGGGCATCGACCTTGTATAGACTATTTGGCGATGCTCTTTCTCGGGATATGAGGTTGCAGGGCGCCCCGTACTTGTCAAGGGCAGGTAACTCGACCCGGGTTCATAGGGCTGAGTTGGCTCGGGATGCCCAACTAACCTTTCTGTGACAGTTTGGGAGCCCCGTGTACTAAGAGGCCATGATATATCCTATCAAATTGTTACATAAATAATAATTTTTAAAATTTTAATAATATTATAAAGTAAAAAAAAATCTAAAGATAAGACGAGGCTTATTGATAATAAATCAGGAAGTTATCATATTACTAGCCCAAAACATAGATTTTATATGCCATGGCCCACATATATATAAGGCAAAAAATTACATATGCATCCCTCTAAAGTTAATGAATTTTATATTCTCTCCTCCATTTTTACGTTTAGCTAAGTAATTTTCATAATTGTTCTTCTAAGCATAGATAACGATAAGCCAAACAATTGGTGAAAGTGTAAGAGGTATCTTAATATTTTTTTCAACTAATTGATTACTACAATCAGTTGAGATTATTCTGAGGGTTTTAGATGAATGCTAACAAGAGTGATATGTGCATTTTTCCTATATCTAAAGGGTATATAAACGTAATATTAAGTGATATATGTTATATTAAAATTGAAAGGGACAAATATATGTAAAATTTTCTGATATAAGAGAGAGAGAGAGAGAGAGAGCAGTGGGAAATGGATGCGAACTAGTGATTGGATGGCCCAGGATTGAGCACGTCGTGTCAGAGATCACAGTGACATCCTTGATGGATTCACCACTTGACTGAGATTGGAGAGAGATCTCCAGAGAGAGATATGAATCAAGCGGTGCAGCTGTAATATCCGGGCGGGAGAAGAATCTTGTAAGTATGAAGTCGATACGTTGAGAAGACCAGTGCTTAGCGCAGGCTGTGGACTACCATGCGATACGAATATTATTAACCGAGCCTTTTCATCGTCGGACCTGTGATTTAATGCATGACTGACAGTTGATTCATTGGATGAGAATCCAGCATATATTGCTTTTGGATTTACGAATCTACTTTAATGTTTGCGAAACCTTTTGTCCTCAGTTTTTCGAATTCAGCTTCAACCTCACTCTGCCCATTTCCTCCACAGAAAAGAAGACATTGTTCCTCTGCGGGGGAATAAACCAAGGAGGGACTCGGAGAAGAACATCTTTTAGGGTTTTGGATTGGCTTATGTTTCATTCTCTTCTCTTCTCCTGGAGTTCATGTGGATGTACGGTAGATGTATACATGGTTGCAGACACTCCTCTTCCTCTATAACGAGGACTTGGAAAGTGTTCTATAGTAGAGTATCTAAGGACTTTGCTAATGGAGATTCTTGAGCTGTTGGAGACATCAAATCAAATAATTTCAGGGAATAGAAGCATGGACACTTCTGCAAAGGACCATTCGTTTAGCATGTTGCGTCCAGAATATGCTTGTGATAGTAGTCGTCAGGAGATAATGATAACTGAGAGTATATATGAGACGACATGAATAATAGAGTCAGAAACCTAATCAGGGAAGAACAACAATGCTGCAACGCATGGTAAGCTCATGACTTCTGCACATAGTTCTCAGAAAAAAGGTTAACAACTTAGAAGCTTTCACAGGAAAAAAAAACAAAGTAGCAGAAGTTTGCTGGTATATCAACATGGTTGTGAATCAATGAAGCAATTGGCTCAAAAGTAGCATAACTTTTTCTCATAGAATTTTATGACTTTGACAAATCATCCCATATGTATGAAACCTATCACTTGAAAGAGAGGGCCAGGGACAGATATATATATATATACACACACATTAGTCTATGATTGAATCTTTAGATGCATGAATGTAGGTTATACAAATATGAAAATAGTGAAATTGTTTGAAGGTGGTATAAACATCATCATCATCCTCAAGTTTGGAAAAAATATCTATCTTGTAGGTGGGAGGTCAATTTCTCTTTCCAAATTTCTAACTAAGACAAACCTGTTATATCTGTTTGATTTCCTCTCTTAGTAATCATGTAAATATAGACATTTGTGGCCTCCCAAGAGTTCATTAGATGAGCTTCTTAACCTAACTTGTATATGTAGTTATATGTTCTATGTGGATCCAATAAGTACAAGATCTATGCTACTTTAAATGGCTTATCAATGAAAAGGAGTGACAAAAATAATGCCTAAAGAAAGGTGAAGAAAATGAAAGATCAGTAGAGTGCCCAGAAACAGTGACAATGAGAAAATATAGATCTACTTCTAAAGATACAAGAAAAAAAAATATATATATATAAATAACATCACCTATACAAATAATTTTCTTTAATAATAGAGCCCCATTTGAGCTTTATATTTGTCCCATTACAATATCAAGGCTCACAAAAAGAATGGATTATTTCTTAAGGCCTTCATCTAGCTGTTGGAGGCTTTGACATGTGTACCCCATCAGTGTTTGTCTGCACACAAATCTTCTCCACTTTGTTGTGCATGATGAGAAAGAGAGTATGGACTTTTGTAGTTGGACAATCTACTTTTCACCATTACTACGTTGTAAACTTGCCTGCTACATTCCTTTATTACCCTTCCTGCAAAGGACCACTTCCTTTCTTGCTTCCTTCTTCCCTTCCACCATCTCCAAGTTATTGTACAAAAGCTGCTTTTGCTCACTTTACTGCAGATTACTCCCATTACTGTGGGGTAGTTGGCCATGTGGAGAAGAACATCTTCCTTCATGCAAGTTGGCAAGCTTCAAGTCTTTTAATGGCCACCATATCATTTGATTTCCAGTGACCTCTCTTGGTTGTTCTACAGCATTTAAAACAGAGGAAGAACATGCCCTCCATCCAACTCAAACACAACCTCTGAAACGTCAGTAGCTAAAGGTTGATAGATTTTTTTTGCTTTTGCTTCCACTACCGTCTTTCATGATTGAAATCGAAGAAATTTGAAGTACATAGACAATTAAAGCAAGTTAGTCCTAACAGTGAACTAAACCAAAATACTGCTACAAGTTTGGTAGCAGTCACCCTTAAACTATCTAATGTTCATGCATGAACACCAATGGCAGGTAGGTCTGTTCATAGAATTATAACCAGCTGAAGAGTTCAGAGAACAAAATGACAGCGCTTGATGTATCTAAAAAATAGTTTTTTCACTTTAGGTGGTCATGTCTGAGCTCAGGAAGCCAATGCTTAACTACTCAAGTAAAAAATGCACCTTGAATCAAGAACATTTGCTCTATATAGCATACATACTAATGCTCATCTGGTGCTTACAGTTGTGTTTAAGTTCAAGAAGCTGACACTAGAACTCCTCAGCTACATATTCCAATCCATCATCATGAGAGGTAATTGAATATTGTATTTAAAGTGGGCTTCCAAGGAATCTTAACCCATCACTTCAACCACTGAAACTATTCACATGCTAATAGATAGATAGATAGATAGATAGAGAGAGAGAGAGAGAGAGTCACTTGCATTCCAAATTTGAGGTAAGCAGCCTCTGCACCTAGACAAGCTCATGGGGAGCAGACCTGAAAGAAGCACTGAGATACAAGTTATGGTCCAAAGGAATATAGAGGACTGGTGAGTTATGACTGATTGATGGACTCTTTGTTCTATGTTCTCTGAGGCTGAAGATGCCAACAGATCAACATGGAATTCTCAAGCCCCAGGTTTCCTTGGAACTCCTCAGACCCAAACCACCACTACCACCACAACCCCTTACAGGCATTGCCAAGGAACTTAAAAGTGGATGCCAATCAACCATAGATTAGAGTGAATCCAACTGTCTTTTTATGTTAATATCACATACAAAGTGAGAGCCAACTCAAGCCAAACCAGCTAGCCCAGATCTAAAGTGAGAGCTCTGAATTGGTGTTTTGTGAGCAGAACTTAAGGTTGACAGATATCAAGGAATGTGAGCATCAGGGATGGAAATTATCCAAAACTTATTTGTATAACCACGTTGATAACCTTTTTCTATTGATGACTTTCTTTTGAAGAAAAGAAGCAGCTATTTATGTTTAGATCTGTACCTAAGAATCACATTTTACATTTACAAGTGCTCGGAAATTACTCACTGTATAGAACACGTAAACTATCATTTCTGAGAACGCACCATTGTCACATCACACACCTATGTGATAATTATCTCTGTGTCAGCAGTGCAATTGTCAGTGGGAGCATTGGTTGCTGGCAGCATCTTCCTTTCAGAAATGGTTGAGAAGGCCTGAGTTAGTGGTGTCTCCTATGCCCCCATTGTTGCGGCATCCATAGACTGCAGCACCACAAAGGCAGAGACACAACAGCTTGCATTACTTCTGGGCATCACCAATGGTGAATCGAGAAATTGAAGTTAGTGAACAATCTTAAATCTTTAGGATTAGGATTCTAAACTTCATCTTTGTAGTTTTCCAAAGGAAACCGTCAAAGCTTAGCTTTGCAGATATCATCCAAAGTTCTGAAGCTGTATGACTATATCTATCTGTCCAATTCAGAATAGAAAAGCTCAGTGTCATCTTCTTCAAAAGGTTGACTGCAAAAACTAGCATTTTGATCGTATAAACCCAGAGGCTGTTCTTAGTTAAATTCTCAAAGCCTTCGACCATTATTACATTGCAGCAGATAACGTTGCGGTCCCAAATGGCAAAGGAAGAGCTCCCTTCCGAGCAAATTAAAACGCCTGCACAGATGAACTGTTCTTTAGATTTCTCCACAGTAGTAACCACAACATGCTTCCTTCCGCAAGGGAATACAAATCAAAGCTTTCCCCTGTCATTAAACTAAAAAAAATTACTACAAACCTCAAGATTAAATTGGAAATTAAAGTTTTACGAAGTTAAATTCCTTGCAAATTCAAATAATATTCAAAATTAATTAATGTTGGAAAATGTTTTGTAATCTATTTTTTATCAGATACTTATAATCCGATCAAATGTTCAACACCTTTGATAGGATCGAGTTATCTTCCCAACACAGTATTAAATTTGATTGTCAATACAAATATAAAGAATATTTTATCGCATTTTTTTGTTTGCTTTGATTCCAAAAAAGAAAAATAAAGCGGACCGGAATCTGCACTCAATTTGGCCCGGTTCGAATTCTGTACGCGGTGAACCGCTAGTAAGAACTTTGAAGGGGTATTTTGGGAAGGAGAGGATCATTTGTTCGTCGATACCGTTCCTCTGTGTCTAACGAGAGTTCCACCGCGAGGGAGAGGATCGATGGCGAGGAGGAGGATCGGGGATTCCCGGGTGGAGAAGTCGAACATCCTGTCCCGCTTCACTCGCAACGAGTTCTGCCTCGAGTCCAAATCCACCCTCGGCGTCGAATTCGCCATCCGTACTCTCCAAATCAGTCGTCAACGGGATCTCCTCCTCTGTCGACCTTTACACCTAGACTGGGTTTACTCTTTTCCTGTTTCTTCGATCAGAGATCTGTTTGCGTGATATTTTCTCCGGAACTTCTTTTGCGTTGATGAACTCTCCTGTAATTTCCTCGACGAGGTCTCTCGATTTGAAGAAGCAAAAGAATTGGATTTTGTGTGGTTTGATATGTTTCTTCACGTTTCATTTGTTTCAGATGTACGATCTTATTTGATCACAAAAACTGCGACTGTTTGCTCTTCTTCGGGTGTTGCATATACTTGCTAAATTCAACTATTTCACTCGAGGTTGTCGATCGTCGTTGTTCCTCGGGCGGTGTGGAACATGGATTGGGAATTTGAAGTTCATCCACCGAGCTCTTACGTATTTTCCCTTGAATGTTTTATCGTCTATGGCGTGATTTGGTTGGGCATCGACTGGTGATTTCAATGCGAGATTTCCACTTGTTTTCTTCTAAGATTTTTGCAGGCACAAAGAATCCATGTGTCTCTATAAATTCTTCGGATTTATGTGAGATGATACATAACGAAGAATCTAGTTTTCTGAGGTATCGAATAACGTTAAATCTTACCGTTTTCTTTTTTTTTCTCTGTGCTCATTCGTATGGTAACCTTTTCCCTTCATGCTCTTCCTTTTCTAGGTAGAAGGCCGAACAATAAAAGCACAGATTTGGAACACAGCAGGCCAAGAGCGATACCGAGCAACAACTAGTGCCTACTACCGGGGAGGAGCTCTCGGAGCTATCTCAGTGTACGATGTGACCAAGCCGACGACTTTTGAGAACGCAAGCCGGGGAGCTTCGTGACCACGCTGACTCCAACATCGTGGTTATGCTTACTGGCAACAAGACCGACCTCGACCACCTTCGAGCTGTGCACTCGGAGGCGGCCCAGAGAGAGGGGCTTTCGTTTATTGAGACAGACATCTGCCTTTGGAGGCAACAAATGTGGAGAAGGCCTTCCGAGTTATCCTTGCTGAGATATATCGAGTCATCAGCAAGAAGAAGATGGGCAAGGCCATCACTGTCGCAGCAACAGACTCCAGCAGCACAAGCAGGCAATGTTGCTCATCGAAGTGCTATTATGTGCTCAAAAGTTTCTACAGTCAGCTGCTTGCTTGAATGCTTTCCTTTTTGTTGATGCTCAGTGATATATTTTTTGCTTTCAGTCTCTTTGTTACTGCATAGATGGAATTGGTTGGTTTACCATCATAACAGCAATCATAAAAGGTTTAAATGTGTGATTATGAATGCTTTGAAAGATATGATTCTATTCTTGTATATTTAATGTTGTTTAATTGGTTCAATATTGGAATGTAAGAGAAAAGATATCTGAAGGACATGTTATTAGTAGAATGAATATTCAGTTTATGAAGGGAACTCAAATCAGGTTTGGTTTTATAAATGTCCTGAATGCAGCAATTCTCACTCAAACAATCTGTTGTGTGATCCTTGTGATGGAGGAATGGATCATCAAAATATAAACAGTTGTAAGCAAGCTTCTGGCAGTCTATGTAATATAGATCAGAGGCTAAGAAAGATGTGAGGTCATATATTTTGTAGACAGAACACAAGTCACTTAGGATCTTCCAACATTTAATATTGATGCCTGCTAACTTAGTTGCTTGATTGTCCAAACTGATGTCACATTTCTTCCAAACAAGATGCACAGGTATAACAGGATCAACTGCAACATCTGCTCTTCTGCTGAATAGGTTGGCCTTTCATCTGGATACTGGTAGATGGTGCTCTCTCGACACTGTGTTGGTTTCCCATTCTGCAACAGGAGTTACAAATATAAATGTTAGCTACTATGGACTAATTGACTACTATCTGAGAACTGCATGAATTAAGAAATAGATGATGACATGGTAATAAGAGTAAATGTTTGATATACTATATGGTATAAGAATAAATACTCCCATGAATTTCTCCAAAAACATGAAACTTCATGGGGTCATTTATATGTACAAGAATTAGAAAAGCTCAAATTATTAGCTCCAAAATTGTGATAAGACAAGCAAGCCAACCAGAAGATGTGGAAAGGACTGCAGCAGTTAATAAAGATGAGTCGGTAGTACCTTTTCTTTATTTCAGCACACATGGTTAAGAAAGCCTTCTCCACATTGATTGAATCCTTTGCACTTGTCTCAATAAAAGGAATACCAAGTGAATCTGCAAATGCCTGCATTACATCATGTATTTAAATAAGGCATCCAGCTTTCAAACTTGTTGGCCATGTCATCAATCAACTTTTATGGTCCCTTATGTTTATAAGTCAATGCTGTCTTAACAAATACTGATTTAAAGTTCTTTAACTCAGGTAACCATCAGAATGTTTAAAGAAGAGAAATAAAACCGAAGCTGAAACTCCGCTACTCCAGTACATATATGGAATAATGGATCTCGGGCTTCTCAGCTGAACTACACATACAAAATTCCAATTTCATTAATACTTGCTTGTAAAGCCGCATTTTCTTTGGATTCTCTGTACATATACTAGAAATGATTGTCATTTTCTGGTTTTGGTTTTTAACTTTTAGGCACTGCAACAGTATGATAGACCAAATTCAGAAGTAAAACACTCATTTGTTAAAAATAGTAGATATCATTCATTACCTTTGCCTTTTCTATTTCCACAACTCTGTTCTCAACTAAATCACATTTGTTTCCAACAAGAAGCTTGCACACACTGTCGCTAGCATATCTGTCAATCTCACTTAGCCACTGCCTGATATTGTTGAAACTTTCCATCTCTGTAATGTCATAAACAATCTGGAGGAAGCCTTAAGACATCAGATGTAATTAAACCATTATCCCTAATGCATTTTAAAGATTAAGTGAAGAAATAAAATTTTCTTTAGATTAACCCAAGAAATTCTAAGTGCCAATAACCACTTCCTATGTTTTTTTTCAAGTTTGAGAGAATTCAAAGTCTGACAGATAATCCAGGTATCTTATTAAACCATCCCTAACATAAGCAGGTATCATAGTGCCCTATATTGGCAGCAGAAGGAAACAATCAATGAACTTTCCACATGTTACGTGTGTGTGTTCTTTGCAATTCTAAACTAAAACTACCTAAAGGTGGCCTAATACTCGATTCCATGGCTCGGTTCTCTATGACGAGAAGAAAATCATGTGAAGAAAATAGAGTTAGTAAGAAGAATCCAATTATAAGTGGTCATTTAAGTATCTGAAGCAAACACAAACAAGGATAAAGACATGGCTACTACAACTTTACCAGAAAAGTAACTACTTGGGGGAAAAGACTCTTACAATGATGCCATGCGCTCCACGATAGTAACTGCTTGTTATGGTCCTGAACCGTTCCTGTCCTGCTGTATCCCACTACAAGCAAACATGATTATTGCCTTAATTGAGCATATTAGACTCTAATGTAAGTGGGCATATGATTTCTTCTATTGCTTCATGTGATTCTAAATTAGAGAGTGATCAAGGATGGGTTCATATCAACCGTTCACAAAATACTTCTGCTCACAATCTTGCCAATGCTGCAAGATCTCTTGTTCCTCCTCCACCAGAGGGGATAGCTGTACTTTCAGATATCTCCGATCCTGGGTGTTTTTTAATAAAATTTTCTTTTTCGAAAAAAATTAGAGAGTCATCACAGTTCTGCATAAACGAAAAGTCAAAGCCATGAAAATGCATGATTTATAGTCTTCCTTTTAAATTGTGCTTCAAGGCCCACCTTGAACCATATATATATTAAATCATCACATGCAACGAATGCAATTTCGGCCCTAGGTGAAAACATAAGAAGCATTATTAGTAACTCATGTGCTCAGAGATCACTTCACTTCTGAGGTTCTAAGCTGATAAAGAAATCTTTATTTTCAGCTACCTCCTTAACCCATTCGTATTTCTAATGGTAATGATATTCATCAACTTTTTTTATATTCATAACGGCAGAGGCCAATTTTAAGGGAGAAAATAACTGCAGGTAGGTCAGAGTAATAGTTGACAATCCATGATACTTGAGCTACCTGCATTAGATTTTCGCTCCTCCAATGTCCACTAGAACTCATAGTTGTTGATGAATAATAAACACAACTGTAATGTCTCACTAGAGTGTATACATTTGCTGTAATAAGAACCAGCAATTAAATTAGCACTCTCATTAAATTGGAGGACAAAACTCACCAAACTGAGTCAGTGTGCATAACAGGATAAAGTAAATCATATGGTGCTCATAGGTTGCTTATATGCCACCAAGTATACCAATGCAAGAAATGGATATATAGTATAAAGCAATTGCACTACAATCACAGCCTGACAAATCAGTGGCTTTCAGACTGCAATTACCCACCTAATCTATCAGTTACATCCAAATATAAGATGCATTAAAGTATCCAAAAACCATTTCTCCAAGTCCTCCAGCATCTTAAGATCACACTATCATACCAAACAGGCGAATTCAAGCAAAATATGATCCAACTTCTCCTATTGAAAAAAAAAAAATGAAAATTTATTAAATGATTTCGATAAGACTCACAATTTGCAGCTTGACTGTTTTTCCATCCAGCTCCACCGTACGAATTTTCTGCGACAAGATGATTGAACAAAAGAGCATGGGATCGATTACTATAGGAAAAAAAAACAAACAATTTTGATGCAAGTTCTCCGGAAGATACACAAGACACTTACGAAATCAACACCAATAGTGCTGATGTAGCTATCAACGTACGAATCATCCTGAGAAGAAAAACCCAAAGACCATCAGCATCAGCATCAGCATCAATAGAAATGTATACGCACAGCAAGCTACTAAACGAAAGGCCACATTTCTTTTAGTTAAGCATAAAAAGAGAACAACAAACCCTGGATTTAGAATGATACGGAAACATCCAGGCTAAACTCACCGCGAATCTGAGGAGGAGGCAGGACTTCCCGACGGAGGAGTCTCCGATCAAGAGAAGCTTGAAGAGGTAATCACTGCGGCGAAGCAGATGGCAACGATCCATCAGGAAATCCAAGAACAAAAAAAAAAAAAAAAAAACAATAGAATCAACGGAGGAGAACAATGGACGACCAAGAAATGGATGGATGGAGATCTTACTATTCATTACTCATACCGCCGGATTCGAGATAGGAACCAACACTTCTTCCCCCGTGATCGACGGATGAGTAGAGTTCCGAAGCGACGGAGGAGGAAAGAGAGAGGAGGGAGAAGCCGAACAAAAAGGTCTCGACTCTATCGTTCGAGCGCGTCGTGGTCTTCAAGAAGTAGGCCCATGCGAACACAGAAACCATCACCGAGTCCAAAATATTCTTTGCCCACTCGCCTACCTTTCACCCGCCCCTTTTACTGCATCTCCATTGGTTATTCCACATTGGTCCCACGTGGGCCTGATTACTTCACGCCTCGAGTAAATAGAATTGACATCCGGGAAATACTTTTTCTACTTGCATCTGGCCCACCCGAATCATACACCTGCTCTTCTGGTTGGGTCCCACCTTGACCAGCTTCCTCTTCGTCGGTGTAACACTGAGCGTTTGCGGACAGAAAGGAACAAAAAAGATTTAAGAGGAAAAAAAAAAAATGCAAAATCGATCTTGACGTGCCAGAATTTACCGCTGAAAGTTTGTCAACGGTTGACTAAAGTCAAAAGTTCTCGATTGAATCGTGTACTCCTGGACATATATATAGCTTTTGGATCTAAAAAACTCATGCATGCAACAGCTCAAAGTGTTCTCCTGATCTTTGTGACACTTTGGAGTCATGTCATTCCTTGAATCGCCTGATCTCAATTGGAAGGAGGGATCATGCATATTTTAACAAATAATCCTGTTACATGCACCAGTTTTTTAGATCCAAAAGCTATATGTCCCGTTGTTTCTTGGAGTAATGTAACAGGCGATTCAAGGAATGCATGATCCCTCCTTCCATATCGTCGATGGAACGGTAAGATGGCGTCCCCTTCCTTCACATCTTTAAGCATTTCCTGCTTCCATACAGCCTCTCCTCGGTTGCCCAGCGAACAGTGTGTGTCAAAGACCGAGGGATCAACTCTGAAGCAATGCGCTTCAAACTCTGCCTTGCTGCTGCTGCTGCTATTGTTCATGGCCTTTGGCGAAGGAGTGGCAGCTCAGGTGGAGGAGGCATCCAACTCCACCAGCTCTCGGTGGCCCAGGGGGCGAAGGTCGTCGAGACGCCATGGCTGCTGGTACCAGCCATCGATCTGCTACGAGCACCTGCAGCCTTTCGAGCGAAGGATGTGCTGCAGGAACCGGTGCGTCGACACCGGCGCCGACTTCAACAACTGCAGCATCCGCTGCACGTTCCGGCGGCGGTGCTGCAATGGCTTGTGCATCGACGTCATGGCAAACCCACTGCACTGACAATGGTGATCGGCTGATTCAGTATAAATCATTTGACGCCTCCATTATTTGGAGAAGGTGTTGCTAAAACAAGATTGTGGTAGATTCCGAGAATGCAATTGCTGAAACAAATGTCCATATCATTGAAAGGTAGTGATCGATTCCTTGGAGAAATAGGCATTTAAACTTCTCGTTGCAATCAAGTGAATCTAAGAAACACGCCTGTCCATTACATATGCTTAAGAGTATAAAATATATAGATCATAAGGGGCTATAATACCGATACACATTCTACATAAATTTGTATTTTACTTATCCAGGGTGAAAGAGCAGACTTATATCAGAGCCAATCAGCAAGTTGTGGAAATTGCTGCAGTATCCATGATACTCCCTGGATAATTGCCTGCATGATGATATAGACATGAGAATTTGTTAAAGGTATGCTGAAAAGAGAACCATGTCATATAAAATCCAAGGATTTCACATGTCTTATTCATGGATTAACTGGTTCAGTCCACAACTACTTGTAGATATTATAATTAACAACTTTAGCTTAAGTTTCAGGCAATATGCAAAATGCAGCACTGGCAAGAATCTTAAGGTTCACCAGCCACCTTTATCCCTGCATTTTGCCCCACCATAGTAGTGTTACTAAGGAGTATAGTGTTAGACTGAGCATATTTTGGTGGCTGGCCAGCACAACTGGCATCAGACCTCCTTTCTTTTGTTTCACCTGGACCATGAAAAACTATAAAAAAGGGAGAGGCTGATGACAAGATTAATAAGACGCAACTATCATATTCTAGTTATAAAAGCTAACAGTTCATTCTGGTGCAATTCAACTAATGCATGAAATAAACTGATACTCTGCAATACCGAGAGAGTTCAAGCAAAAATTCATAATGTATGATGCATATGCCCATACCAAAGCTGAATGCCCAGGCTTGACAGCAGGCTCCACACAATCTCTCGCATAGCTGTATTTAGAATAAAAAAGAAGCAATTTTATTAGTTAGAGAACATGACAAATTATAAGCAGACATCCATGAATGATGATCCAATTTCATGAAAATATCATATCATCCAACTTTTATTAGTTACAACAATGTGTATATTACAAATATTAGGTAGCCAGAAACTAGGATCACGCCATCACGGACAAATATAGTCGGTCCATAACTCTTAGTTATGACCATGCAGTTTTATCGAAAGGGGCGTACACACTCTGTCTCTGCATTAGTCTGACAGATAGCAAAGGGGAAAAACCAAAAATACTTCTACTAGTGTATCTTAAAAAGGAGCCTGAAGCATTAGAAAAGGATGCATAAGGCAATTTGTTAAGCAATAGCTGTTGCCTTGGATACGTATGTCGTATTCAATTTGCATCATATCTTACTTCTAGCTTCTCATACATTGATGCCATGAACCATGAAGATACCTAATTTGAGTGCACCTTCCTGTAGAAGCTTACTTCTAGCTTCTCATATCTTACTTTCAAGCATAACTAAGTCTTACAGAAAGGGACGTACACTATCTGTCTCTTGCCCTCCTGAACCCGCAAACTGTAGAAGCTGCACCCTCTGCTAAATGGGAAAGGCCTGCCCCGCCATTCTGCACGTGTGACAAATTCACTTAACATAGCATATGATGCTTCCCAAACTTGTTCAGTTACAAACACTAACTCTGACATACCCAAGTGCCATGTAACTCCAACAGCCGATGAATCTTCGTTAGATATGTTATCGATAACAAACTGATGGTCAGTGCCGAAAGATTCTGTGAACTTTTTGAAGAAGTCAAGAATAGCCTGTATCATTGTACTGATATATATCAGAATTTTACAATAAATAAGTATCGATAATCCAACCTAATTAAAGTTCAAGAATGTCTAAATCTGCATATGTAATGTAAACCTCTTAACTCAACATGATAACAATATTTCTAACAGACATTAAAAAAATTTAATTAATTGCTCAATAACCAAAGCTCTAAAAGACATGAAAATTGAAGTACAAAATTGAAACAACAAGCTTTAATATGACATTGCACCACAATTTAATAAACTGTAGAAAGGTGGGGAAGATAGTAGCAAGGAGTTGTAAGCATGCTAAAAAAGAATTAAGGAAGCCCTGCTGGCAAGAGGAACATGTGTAAGATAGTCCATAAAATGTTGAGAAACAGCAACACAACATATGAGGATGCATTAGATATCACAAGGAATGCAATCACAACAAAAGTTAACCTCAAAAGAAAGATTACCCTCCAGCCCTAACTATCTAGGGTTTTTGTTAGCTTCCTCAGGAAATCAAGGCATTAATAAGTAAAAAACTTTGCCCATTACAATAAAGTGGTCAATTAAAACAAACAAGTACCAAGAGGCTAATAGAAAAAAGGGCCCTTTTAATTTTGCAAGAATATGATAAAGGACATCTTAGCCATATGATAGAAAAAAGAGAATGAAACAGATAGAAGATTTCTTGGGGGAGAAAACTAAAGGAGAAAAGGTGTTGCTAGATAAAGACAGGGATCAGATTTCGTCATATGATATCTCACGGAATAAAGATACCCTCATGTAAATTAAAGATGTGTTTAATTGCCTCCTAAAAGATATCGTAAGTCCGCAAGGTACACCCTTTATGTGGACTTCTTCGACGTCATCTTCAAATAAAAGGCTCTAATTTCCATTTAATAGTCGACAATCAAAAGTGAGACATCTTCGAGGGTAATGAATCCATCGCGGTACACCATTCTTCTTATCGATGATAAGTGGCATACTTGTCATGCAAAAGGCTAAAAATTCAAGGTTAATTTCACCAGGTCTAACAATTCTTGTCTTACCTTGCGTCCAACAAAAGGTCGGGGAAAGACCAGATCCTCGTAGACGCAGTCCTCTGAGATCAGCGGCTCCACGGCTGCAAGATCCCGGCGATTAATCCCGTCGTAGAACTCCCTCACCACATCGGCCGCCGTCGAGGCTTTCATAAGAGCATCCTCGGTGGTCTGCACCTCGGCAGCAGCCCGTATGATTGGAGCCGTCGCTGGGGCCCGCGAAATCCTCGAACCCGATCGAAATAGGGGACCAGCCGAAGGAGGAGGAATGGTGGAAGGTCCTCTTCGCCCCTCTTTGGAAACCCTAGCTAGGTTATTTAGGGGTATTACAGAGGAAATGGCTCCGAAATGGAGGGCGGTGGCGACCATCTTCGAGCCACGAACTACCCACCGGTATGCAACGATGAACACATGCCCTCTTCTCGGTGATGCCTTACCCACCTCAATTATTGTTTAGATTTTTCCTCAAGATTCGGTCTGGTTCGGTCCGTGTGACTCAGGCCGTCACAACCGGTTCGCATGGCCCAACCCGCAGGGCTTATTATTCCGTCATGCAAAATTAGAGTGCCCAATCACACGACCGGTCTGAAACGACTTCCCGGCGTTGACCGAGTCTGCGCCATGGTCTCCGCGGGCAGCCGGGGTCAACGGTCCTCCCATGTCGGCACGCCTCGGAGCGGCAGCTTCCGATGGCGGAGCCATACTCTCCTCCGCACGTTTCGTCTTCTGGAGCCACAACTCCTCGACGATCCGAAGCGGATTCTTCGTTTCCCGAGCCGTAGAAACGCTCCTCCGCAGTAGCTCCTGCTTCCACGTTTGTCGGTGGCCGACGCCGGTGGAGGAGTTCTGCTGTTCTACGTGTAGATCAGCAGTGGGAAATGAATGTGGTCTAATTTTGCAGCATCAATTATTATTATTATTATTATTATTATTATTATTAGTATCAAATAGTCAAATCCAATTGGAGTGCAATTGAGATACGTTGGATGTTCAAATCACAAATTCTGTTCAATCTGAATTAGTTCATCAATAATTTGATTTTAAAAATTATAAATTATTCTAAGATATTGTTGATTTGGTTAACCAATTAAGCTGATCTAAGTATCTAATTTTATAAATGACATTAGCATAATTTTACAAATCTTATTATCTCACTCGATTGATCAAGATTTTGATTAGATTCAATTGAATTTAGTAAATTTATTATATATTTATATATATATTAAACTATTCAAAGTTATAAATTAATTAATAAAATCATAGTAACTAATTTTGAAACGATTCAAACTATCTATATTATTTTAATTCAATCGAATTCAAAGAATAATTCAGATTGATTTGACCCATTTCGGTTGGAACTAGTTTGAACACGACACCGAAATGGACCCTAAAGAATCGCTGATCCTGTCAATTTCGGCGTATGACCGAGTCCACCCCTCTCCGACCATCACCACCCAATCATAACAACAACAGCAAGACTCTTCGTTTCCCCAACCTCCTTGTCCATCTAAACCTGGCGATCAGCCTTAAGAATAGGAATCCTTCGACCTCAAACCTCGGGATGGAATAGATACTATAACCCAACACACAATCAAATCCCATAACGAGAATCACGAGCTAGAGATAGAGAGAGAGAGAGAGAGAGCGAGAGAGAAAGAGAGAGAGAGACCCAAAGCAATGGTTGATCGAGATGAGTTGCGGTACTCCTTGTGTTCTCGTGGGCGCCTGCTCCAGGTGCTCAGGAAGTACTTCTCCATCGTTCCGTGCTCCGGTTCTCCTCGCCGCACCTTCCCGGCTCCAGCTTACTCTTGGAAGAGGGTGGCCGAGCTGCCCGTTGCGGCCAACAAGAGGCCCACCGTGTCCTTCGACCGTAAGGTCCACCCCGTCGAGGATGATATCACCGGGTTGTTGGTTTCCGGCACCGACGGTGGTGTCGTTTCGGTCTCGACCGAATGCAAACAAGCAGATTCCGTAGTCGAACGCGCCTTGTCTCTTTCCAAGGTTGGCGTGAAAGAAGAGAAGGTGCAAGAGAACATAGAGCGTGAGGAGAAGAAGACCGATCCCCCGGTGGTGAGATTTGTGGAGACTGCGCTACCGAAGACGAGAAGAAGACCGGCGAGGATTGTGATACCGAAGCTTTCGGCTGATACAGCTTTTAGTGTTGTGGGTGGGGAGCAGGACGGGGTTCGAACGGAATCGGAAGCCGAGGGTAGTGCTTACTGCGTGGCCAGTCGGAGAGGACAGAGGCACAGGATGGAAGATGGGTTTGGGGTCATACCCAGCATCCATGGAGACGACAAGCAGGTAATACATATTTTGTTGCTTCTCATTTATTGGCTCATTTAAGAGCATTTTTAATGCAATGGCCTTAACCTCATTAATATGCATTCTCTCCATCTACAAAATCTAGTGTCATTATGATGATACAAAACATAGTATGTTCCGTTCATGAAGCTCCTTATTGTCTTTTATGCTGTGTTGATCATTTGTTCATTGCCTTCCCTTCCATAATGTTTGCATTAATCCGCTGGTCTTTCTCTTCTCCAGGCCTTTTTTGGAGTGTTTGATGGACACGGTGGACGTGCAGCTGTGGACTTCGTCTCTGAGAAGCTCGGGAAGAACATCTTAACAGCTCTAGAAGAGCTTCAGAAGGAAGAGAACCAAATAGAGCTGGCCATCAAAGAAGGCTATTTGACCACTGACAGAGAATTCCTAAGTCAGGTGTGGCTCCCAACTGGCAAATGCAGAGAACTTTGAAACTTTCAACCCTCCCTTAGCTACTAGACAAACTCTTGCTGATTTGAAAGTATTTGACATCTGTTTGACATCGATTCTTCCGTCCACACCCAGAGATCATATCAAACTAATTCAATCCAATTACTCATGAGATTTGTATCATTATTCCGATGACATCCACAGACAAATTAGCTTATGGTGTTCACGATCGGTATGTTTTCCTCCATTCGTAGGGTGTGAGCAGTGGAGCATGTGCAGCCACTGTGTTCCTAAAAGATGGGGAGCTGCATGCCGCCAATGTGGGCGACTGCAGGGTGGTCATGAGCAGGAAGGGAGTAGCAGATGCTCTCACCGATGACCACCGTGCCGGAAGAGAAGATGAGCGCAATCGTATCGAAAACTCTGTAATAAACTCTTCTTCTTCTTCCTCCCTCCTCTCTCTCTCTCTCTCTCTCTCTCTTGTAGCTTAGAAGCTTACAGTAAGAACTCTACACTTAAACAGGGGGGCTATGTGACATGCCGAAATGGTATGTGGAGAGTGCAGGACTCGCTAGCTGTGTCAAGAGCAATTGGCGACATGAACCTGAAGGAATGGATAATTTCTGAGCCAGAGATCAGGAAAATCCACCTCACTACGGATTGTGAATCCCTAATACTGGCATCTGATGGGTTGTGGGACAAGGTATACTTACTACTGCTTTGCTGCAAATGCGTCTCGTACTTAGCAGTCAAATCTTCCACAGTTCATCTCTAACTCGTTTTCATTTTTCCTAGGTTACAAACCAGGAGGCAGTCGATGTTGTCTCGAAGCACAGTTCCTCCATGAAGTCCTGCAAAGAGCTCATAGAAATCTCCAGCAATAAGGGCAACAGGGATGACATTACAGTCATGGTGATCGACCTCCACAAATTTATGCACTCACGTGGCTAGTAAAACCTTTTGTACGTGGGAGGATCACTCTTTCATTCATGGGTTAAACTTGAAGGCGACAACAGATGACATGGAGAAGATGATCTGGAGACATTCCAAGGAATGCATTGCAGATGCTATGCTCCCCGGAGATCTCAAGTAAGATCACACTTTAGACACAAAAAAGATCATATATCGACGAGCAGAATTAGGAGACACGCAGATGATGTGGAGAAAGCCATTGCTTGTCTGGATGTACATCTTCCAGGGGGTTGTTCTTCAGATTTTGTCTACATAGTTTTTCTAGACCGTGAACTCCTTCCTCAAGCAAACAGATGGATGAAGCGCTATGCAGGATTTGCCTCAAGAACAACCAAGAATTGTAACTCATCTCTTACTCTATAAATCTTACAGAGAGTAGTATATAATATGGGGCTGTTCCAGGCCGAGCGAAGCTAATGGAAGAACAAAAGTCGACAGTGTTTGACTCGTCCAGAGTTATCCTCAGTCAACTTTGACTACTTCTTGAGTTATTATTACTTGTTGTCAAAGAATTATTTCGGAGTATTCTTTTCGTAAAACAGGAGTTTGATCGTGAAAAATAATAAATCAGAGTCACAATCGGTTATGATATATATATATATATATATAGGACTATTTTTTCTTTTCTTTTTTTTTAATCGAACAAGAAAATATCCTTCGTATCAAAATTGAAAGTGACAATTGCGCAGTAATTATTTACATCTGGTTGTGGGAATCTCAAAGCCTTCGTTTCATTAGGTTTCTGTGAGCTTTCCCAGTAATGACACTCTGATGCTGATCAATTGTCTGTAGAACTCATCAACCTTCTCTCCGAGCGGCCTCATCCTCTCCTCCGACTCCCTACACCTCCTCCTGGCCAAATCCACAATGATGCTTAGCTCCTTCCGATCTCGTCGGGAGACGGCATCCCGCAAACTCCGAGCAGAAGAAGCCGCAGCATCTAACTCATCCAACACCACAAGCCCACCTCTTCTCCTCGCGTCGAACACTTCCTTCACTTCCTTCTGCAGCTCATGCAGCTTGGCTCCCCATGGCGCGGTCTTGCTCGAGTGAACCACGGGCAGCCCTCTTCGGGTCCTGAAGGAAAGAGCGATGCCGGTGGCGGCGACGGCCAGCAGCGCCACAGCCCGAGAACCGGTGAGTGCCTCGTGGAGCTCGTCGGCGGTGGCACTCGTGCTCGTTTCGTCACATGGCGGCGCACCGTGCGCAGCGATCCTCTCGCTCAGCTTGCGCAAGCTGGAGCCGCACTTCTTTAGCTCCGCGCAGCGCTTCTCCATCGCCTCGCATGCAGCTAACGCCGCCGTCGCCCGCCGGATGACGCCCTCGCCTCGCTCGTGCTCTCCTTCTAGGTAATGCGTGGCTATGGAGATCAAATTGGTGTACTCCTTGACGTCCTCCATCCTGTCTCGTAGGCCGTTGCACGCGTCGAGCAAATCCACCACGTCTTCGAGATAGTCCTCGACCAGCTTCCGGTTGGTCGCACCCAGACGAGGGCCGGCGAGTGCTACAGACCTGGCCATCATTTCTAGCCCTGCGACCGCAAGGTCCAAGGCCTTGGACAGCCACTGAGCGCTGGTCTTCCGGCTGAAGACGGGGAATCGGAGCTCCTCGAGCTCCGCCGCGATCCATCGGTCGAAGGGGGTGCGAACGGGAGGCCACGGAGCGACAGGGGAGGGCGAGAGCTTGGAGGATATCAGCTTAAGAGACAAGGTGCGCAGAAGGGAAGAAGGCCTCATGGCTGATGTACACTCTACGGAAGAGTGGAGGACTCGGGAGCGGCGGTATATATGTTGGGACAGGGAAAGACCAGCCAAAGAGATGAGTTGGGGTGCTGTCGACTCAATAATTGGGTCGGATGCTGTCTGCAATAGATTAAAGACCACGTAAGCTGAGAGGCAAGGCTGTCCTGCAATTGCTGTTCCAATGGAGAGACGCCACAAACTGAAGGGGATGCGGGAGAGATCGGAAGCAATACGTTTCGGCGGCAGGGCTCCATGACAGGTTTCGACCTCGCGACTTGTTTATTGGTGGAGCAAAAAGGCAGAGAACCACGTCTCACGCAGCACATGCAGACCAATCTGTGTAAAATCCATCCGCAATCTACTCTTTTTTGCTCAAATGATCTGAGATGTCAAGGCTTGTTTGGATCAAAGTACTCTATCCGTGAACAAGTAATCAAGAATGATACACTGGTGGATAGTTCTCATCTTCCCAGGAACCAGAGAAATAAATCATCCAGCCTCAAGATGGTCTTAAGACATTCAGCATGAACAGCACTCACCCCGCAGACTGTGCTTGTTGCTCGACGATGATCTTATTCTATTATGGGTTTGCCTTGGGATTGGAGAGCATAGGAGTGGCCTTCCGACAGAGAGCAATGGGGAGAATTATTCCACGTTGCGTGCAATTAACCATTAGGCCTCTGTCTGTTGCTTTCCATATGGGAACGAATTCATGGTGGTGGCATGATGCTGCATGGTGGGAAGACATTTCTAAACAGAGGCCATGAGCTACAGCTGCTAAGCAAAAGTACACCGGTGAACACAGGAGGGTCTTGTTTGAAGCTATTCATGAAGTCACAGCACAGTCTTTCCTGAACTTGGAAGAAATCTGCACCTCAAAATGTCCCTGATCAATGCAGCTTTTAATCTCCTAAACCTGGAAGACCTACTACCACCTCCCCAGCTCTTCTGATGGCATATTGTCTGCTGATGCCGGCCGGACAGGGGAAGGACAACTAAGCAGGCGGCTCTCCTATTGCCGAACAATACAACTCATCCCCCCGACCATGTAAGAGAAGAGGTGGGAAGGAGAATCTACTACTCTGCAAGACTTCTTCAAAGGTCTGCTGAATGAACGCCACCCACATGCGGATAGAGTGCATGGGGTGATGTACGGGTATTACTAGTACTCGCTCGTATCAACTTAATTAAACAGTGCAGTGGCATATACATGTCATTGATGTGGAATATAGTGACTACACTTTCTATTTAGTGCACCACAAAAAAAAGATTGTTAATAACCACAAAGCATCAGAGATGCAACCATTGCAGGAGAAGATTGAGCGAGGTGAACTGAGCAGGGCCCAGATTGCGCACACAAGCCAGTGGCCGAAGTCTGCGGTCATAACCCAAAAGCAAAGAAGCATCATGGGCAGGTGCTGTTGGTAACCCTTATCGGCAACCATGGCCTGTCGTCGAGAGCAGTTTCCTTTGCCGTTGGAACTGAGACAAGGCCTTCGAACTCCTTCCATCTGTGATTAGTATCGCCACCAGCGACGAAACTTAACCTTGGAAGACACCGTCTTGGCATCGAGGCCATCGATTGATGAGTCAATTCAGTATGCCGAAAGTATAAATTCTTTTTAGAGAACTGTTGTGAATGTTGAGAATTGATTCATGATAGTTACATAGTTAGTTAACATGTTTAGAAGTAGTGGCTCATGTTTAGGAGTTGTGAAGGTAGTTTAAGAGTTAGTGGGGGTAGTTATTAATCATGGGTGAGATAGTGAGATGAAGAAAGTGGTGTGAGGTAGTTATTATTATGTCATATAAATAGGACCTTAGAGAATGAAGCAAGTAGGCAGAGAGTGTGTAAAGAGAAGAGATTGTGTTCATTTGGAGATAATCTTGTAAGTGTTCTTGTTCTTTTACCTCTTGTTTAATACTACGTCGTTTTCTTGATTGAAAGCGTTTTCATTAATTGGATCGTAGTATTCTGTTTTATCATTTCTTTGCTCCTCCTTCCCCAACATTTGTGGTATCAGAGCCTTGTTTCAATCTGAACTGGGCATTATGGCTTTTAATGGTAATTCTATGTCTCAACCCCTTATTCCCATCTTCTCGGGCAAATCCTATGAATTTTGGAGTATCAAGATGAAGACTCTATTCAAGTCTCAGGATCTTTGGGACTTGATAGAGAATTGATATGCAGATCCAGATGAAGAAACCAGGCTGAGGGAGAATAGAAAGAAAGACTCAAAGGCATTGTTCTTCATTCAACAAGCTGTGCATGAGACAATCTTCTCAAGAATTGCAACAGCAACAACCTCAAGACAAGCTTTGTTGATACTTTAAAATGAATTTCAAGGCTCATCGAGGGTGATCACGGTAAAACTTCAAATCCTTCGCCGTGAGTTTGAAATTTTGTTTATGAAAAGCAATGAATCAGTGCAAGATTTTCTTTCTCAAGTGACTGAAATTGTTAGTCAAATAAAATCCTATGGTGAACATCTTCATGATCAAATAATTGTTGCAAAAGTTTTAAGAAGTTTAACTCCGAAATTTGATCATGTTGTTGCGGCAATTGAACAGTCAAATGACTTATCTACTTATTCATTTGATGAACTAATGGGTTCCTTGCAAGCACATGAAGCAAGGTTGAACAGGTCACTTGAAAAAAGTGAAGAAAAAGCATTTCAGGTTAAGGGGGAGTCTTCTACTTCCAAAGAAGACAAAAAATCAACAGGAAGAGGACGTGAAAGAGGAGGATTTCGTGGTAGAGGAAATGGAAGAGGAAGAGGAAGAGGACACTTTGATGGGCACGATGAAAGGCAATCAAGCTATGATCAGAAAAACTACAAGAGTGGAATTCAATGTCACTATTGTAAGAAGTTTGGTCATATGAAGGCAGATTGCTGGAAAAGAGAAAATCAAGCAAGCTATGTGGAAGAAAATGAAGACAATAGTAAGTTGTTTATGACTCATTCACAAGTTAATGGTATCTCAAATGACATTTGGTTTTTGGATAGTGGATGTTCTAATCATATGTCAGGGATAAGATCAATATTTAGAGATATTGATGAAACTCACAAGTTGAAAGTTAAACTTGGAGATAACAAGCAAATCCAAGTAGAAGGAAAATGAACAATTGAGGTGAAGATAAATCAAGGGAAGGTAAAACACCTTGATAATGTTTTATATGTTCCTAGCTTATCATATAACTTGTTGAGTGTTGGACAATTGATAGATATTGGATATTCAGTTATATTTGATGATGATTCATGCACTATTAAAGATAAAAAATCTGGTTTGATTATAGCAAATGTTTGCATGACGCAAAATAAGATGTTTCCAATTGATGTTTCAAATATTGAGAAATATGCTCTTGTTACAAATCAAAAGAATGTGACAAATTTATGGTATTTGAGATATGGACACCTTAATATTAAGGGTTTAAGGTTGTTAAATAAAAAAGAAATGGTTTATGGATTGCCTAAAATTAATACACTTGATGTATGTAAAAGATGTATTTATGACAAACAAAGTAAGAAATCATTTCCTATTGGAAAAGCATGAAGAGCATCTAATTGTCTTAAATTAATTCATGCTGACTTATGTGGACCTATGAATACAAAATCATTTGGGGGAAGTCGATATTTTTTGTTATTTACTGATGATTATAGCCGCATGAGTTGGGTATATTTTCTGGAATTAAAATATGAAGCATTTGATAACTTTCAAAAATTCAAGGCACTTGTAGATAGGCAAAGTGGTAAATGCATAAAGACACTTCGGACAGATAGAGGTGGTGAATTTATGTCTAATGAGTTTAATTCCTTTTGTGAAGAAAATGAAATTCGTAGGGAATTGACATCACCATATACACCGGAACAAAATGGTGTAGTTGAACGTAAGAATCGAACTGTTGTCGAAATGGCAAGAAGTTTGCTTAAAGGAAAGCATCTTCCGAATCAGTTTTGGGCAGAAGCAGTTGCAACAGCTGTTTATTTGTTGAATATTTCACCGACAAAGGCTGTTATGAATCGAACTCCTTTTGAAGCTTGGTATGGTATAAAGCCAACTGTAAGTCATCTAAGAATTTTTGGTTGTATTGCTTATGCTTTGGTAAATTCATAAAATCATTATAAGCTTGATGAAAAATCAGAAAAATGTATCTTAATTAGATATTCTGCACAATCCAAAGCATATCGATTATATAATCCTGCAAATGGTAAAGTTATTATTAACAGAAATGTTATATTTGATGAAAGGGCAAGTTGGAATTGGGAGATTAATGAAGGTGATGCACAAATTCGTGTTCCAGCAGAACTAGTTACTCCACCAAATCAAGTGACAGATCCTGCTCCAACAAGATCAATGTCAACCTCACCCAGTAGCAGTTCAAATTCAGCAAATGATTCCTCAAATGAAACCCCTCCAGGAAGGTTTAGATCATTAACAGAGATTTATGATTCACCATTTGCTTTATCTATTTCAGATCCTATAAGTTTTGAAGAAGCAGTTGAGGAATATCGAAAAGCGATGAAGGAGAAAATCAAGTCAATTAAGAAGAATGAAGTTTGGGAGCTAATGGATCAACCGAAAGAAAAGAAAATTTTTGGATCAAAATGGGTGTTCAAAATAAAGTATAATGCATATGAAAATATCCAAAAGCATAAGACTCGGTTTGTAGCAAATGGAGCCATAACATGAAGTATTTATGGCACAGATGAACAAGTTGCAGACATTCTCACCAAGTCGTTTCAAGTTAAGAAACATATTTATTTTATGTCTCAAATTGGTGTATGTAACTATGAATCAAGAGGGAGTGTTGAGAATTGATTCATGGTAGTTACATAGGTAGTTAACATGTTTAGAAGTAGTGGCTCATGTTTAGGAGTTGTGGAGGTAGTTTAAGAGTTAGTGGGGGTAGTTATTAATCATGGGTGAGATAGTGGAATGAAGGAAGTGGTGTGAGGTAGTTATTATTATGTCCTATAAATAGGACCTTAGAGAATGAAGCAAGTAGGCAGAGAGTGTGTAAAGAGAAGAGATTGTGTTCATTTGGAGATAATCTTGTAAGTGTTCTTGTTATTTTACCTCTTGTTTAATACTACATCGTTTTCTTGATTGAAAACATTTTCGTTAATTGGATCGTAGTATTCTATTTTATCGTTTCCTTGCTCCTCCTTCCCTAACAGTAAAGAGCTGCTAGGAGTCGTCAGCGTAGAGAGCTTCCCGCCTGTGGAGGGAGTGAACTGGGAGGATGAACCACCTTACCTCGTGAGGGAGTTGTCTCTTAGTATCTCCTCAGCCGCATCGATTGTCAAGGACTATTAACGGAGGTGACTTACCGGCATGTCATTCCAAGGTCGACGTCGACATTTTTATGTTCGACTTTTTAATCGTTTTGAGCCAAACAGGGAGTTGTCCCTCCGTCAGTTGCCTAAAAATGGGGTGTGGGTGAGGTGAATTATATCGTCGATCATTAATGCGAGGGTGTAGCCCTTTCTTAAATCGTGGTATCATCGAGGAGTGATTCTTGATGATTACAAAGAATTGGTGAGAGCCGGTGGTGCTAGTATTTTATATATTCTTTTTTTTCTCCCACTTTTTCACTTCACTGGTGAGCTCTCGTTAGATGATGAACATCTCTTCCGAGATGGTGGACACTACAATCATTGGCACATAACTAATAATAGTTTGAGGTTACTGTTTGATAAACTTCAAGTAACTAATTATGTTGCTTGGGCTGTAATAAAAACATCCGCGCTCTGAAGATTCAATCTTGTGGTATTTTGGTGGGGTTTAAGGCTTCTTCTGCGCCGTTCGTCATGACCAGACTTGTTTCTTTTCCAGTTAATGAGACAAAAATGGGCTCACAGATATGGTATTGAGTTGTTTTTATCAGCAACACTGTTGATTTGATGGGTAGCTAAGCTGTCGTTGGTGAGTTATTTTGTTCTTCACGTTCGACGTGCACCCATTTGTCTTTGTGAGAGTATATGCAGACAACTCAAGTTGTTCGTTTCCTATCATGTTTGTTATTTTCTGTGCTCTCCCAGTCGCCACCACAGGAGAAGGCAGGAAGGAATGAGACATACCGCTTTGTCTTCTCTGCCATTCCAGATTACGATGCTTCATGCACTCAGGTATGACGAACATGATGTAATTGAACAGGTGTATCCCGTCCTCTTTATTCTGGTTGCTGTGATTTGAAGCATGGCGATCCGCAGTGTTTGTCTTTTAGATCAGGAGTCTTCTATCTATCATATAGATATGAACACTCGAATCTTTGAAAACATCTTATAAAATATATTATATAATCTAACAAATACTTCATGATCACATAAAGCTCCTCCTGCTGTCCCTCTTTACCTTTAATTATCTAGTTCAAACCATGTAAGGCCTATGAGGATTTGCATCGCAAAGATAAAGGAAAGTTGGATCTTTTTATGGTCGACGAAGAACAACGATAGCTCATCAACAATGGATTCACTTCACCAGAGATGGGATGTGAGATGACAACAAAGCAGAAAATATTTTGGGGAGGTTCTCATTATAAACAAACTGCTGAATTAACAATAGAAAATACAAGTCCACGAGAAATCCAGGTCATCTGGGTTGGCGTCTCGAGTTCTCAAGCTCGAACCCTTGCACCATTTGATGGTATATGTAGAGAGAGAGAGAGAGAGAGAGAGAGAGAGAGAGAGAGAGAGAGGGGCATCGCCGGCGGCATGAAGGCTCAAGCGGGGAGCCACTGTGGTTGCAGGAGGCCACGTTGATGTTGCTGTCGTCCCAAGTTATTGTCGTCAGCTTTTCTCGGTCAAACCCGTAGTTGAAGACAGCTGTGCGAGGAGTAACAAAAAGAAAAAATAAAGGAAGAATCCGCATAGTTGTATGTGTTGGCAGGCGATTTATTACCACGAATTTTCTTATTTTTATTTTTATTTTCATCCTAACGAGTCTTTTTTTAATGCAAATCATTAAACCGATTGCATAATAATAACAGCTTGTCCTTATTTTAAATGGGAAATAATTTAACCTTCACAAACACTGTAATCCCAAACAAAAAATATTGTTTGTTTAAAAAATGGAAATAGATTTCTTTTTCAAAATAAATTTCAATTTTGACAAATGAAAAAAAAAGAGGATATCCCCAATTGCTCCCCCAAAATAAAATATCTACGGATATTGTCAAGTCCTATATACCACCATGGTCGGTACTAAGATTCGTGCAACTAATCATAATAGTTGGTGATGCTCATGATTACCCACATGTGCCAAACTTAGAAGTCATGGGTGATGATTAGAGGTGCAAACTAGGGATCATATTCATATATAAAAAACCTAAATTAGCCCTTAATATTATTGTTATCTTGATTCCATTTTAAAATACATTTGAAGGGTATTAATGTCATGTCGCTACACAAAGACCCCAGGAACTACATGCACGTCACAAGCATTTTAATTCATTTTTAGACTTTATATAGGTTTAATTAATCTTATTGATTCCGAATTTAGGTGCAGGAAAAGAACAACTTTTAATTAGGAAAAAAAAGGCCAACAGCGATCTTTTTCTATATGCATATATAAATCGAAGAGAGATTATAGCATTGGGTTTTTATTAGAATAATAAGATTCGAGCTTAGATCAAAGTTATATGCATTATTGAGTTTTGCAGTGTATAAAGAAAGTTGCCAGAAGTCTCCTACATTTGTATTGTATCTAATTCTGGAGGTAAAATCGTGTCAATTATAGAGAAAAAAAAAAGAAAGAAAAGACACAGACCAATAATTTCACCACAGTTGTTATCATTATAATGTTACACAAGAATGGGATTAAAAGTAATCGATTATTATTATTTTTATGTTTATTATGATGGATGCGAAAACAAAGCTCTGTACAATGATTTAATGATCGAGTTAATTAAGCTCTGATATGTTTTAAATACAGCATTGTTGTTATATTGGACGGTATTGGTTGGAGCGAAATAAATGGATAACTGAAGTCAATTAGCAAGCCGTGCCGTCATCATACATAATGCGCATGTAATTGCATGCGTGGATGCCGAATCATCTCGATTAGCGTTAGCGGTCAACCAGGTCAAAATAAATCTGACGCAGTGGTACGAGTACAGAGGTGCAGATTCCACGGTCTCGAACGGCGGACCCACGTGCCAGAATCACGTCCGCCCACGGGAATGATGTCTCCAAACCGGAACATCGAGTCCGGTCCATAGTTAGCCCTACCGGTTCGACCCGGTCCGAATCCGCTATCCGACAAAAAAAACTAACCGCGAGCCCAATCAAAGCTCGCACCTAACGTTCTTGCCTTTGGTACACGATAAAGCTGTCTTACTTTATGCTACCGAACGATGGAATGTGTCTAACTAAGTAGGAAGGCATCAATGCATGGGATTGAGATAGTTAATCGAGGCTTTACTTTATGTCGAGATTTCAATTAGGAAGACAGGGTCGGGTGGAGGGGTTCGATCCGATGCCAAATGAGCCGAGGAATTGGATACAGAAAGTATGCTGTAACGTGGAAATCATGCAAATGATTCTACCTACCTAAATTGATTGAGCCTCTCCTTTTAACGTAGGTTTTCTTTAATCTTGTGTAGAGAAGCAGCAGAAAAGCACAGACATAGAGTTTGGCTTCTGCTTCCAGTTTGCTTGGACCAAACACCAACTGTTCCCACAAATCTCCAGTTCCGTTCTTGCCTCTCCTTCCAAAGGGTAAACCCCATCAAGGATCGGAGGTGGAATGGTCAATTCCATCACAACCAGTGCCTTGCATTGTTATCTTTATTCATGAAGAAGGTGAGGCCCATAACACGACTATCATGAACGGCAACAGCAGTGCTTTAAGGAGAGTATATAATGCAATAGGTCCTACTGCTTGTAGTCTTTCCCTTTCCTCCCTTTAGCTTTTTCTTCCCTCCCTCCCCTTTCTCTCTTTCCTCTCTTCTCAACTCTCCCCTTCTCAATTCCCTAGCCCTAACCAAACTCACATATAACGCCTTGACAAGCACCTCTAAATTTGGTGGGCTGATCGTTTTACTCGTAGATCACTTGCTGGCTAGGACCTCCCCTGGAGGAGGGGCTGAGAGGAGGAGGAGGAGGAGGAGCGACGGATCTGAGGAGGAGGAAGATGACTCCGGCTAACGTTGCAGGCCAATTTGGAGACACCACTTACACCAAAGTCTTTGTTGGTGGGCTTGCTTGGGAGACCCAGAGAGAAACCATGAGGAAATACTTTGAGCAGTTTGGGGAGATCCTAGAAGCTGTGGTCATCACCGATAAGAACACAGGAAGATCCAAAGGCTATGGATTTGTAAGTCTTTCTTCCTCACTTTTCGTTTTCTCCATTGATTCCTTGGTTGGGAACACATAACAGTGACTGCAAACACGAATATGTACATGGATAGAAGGAAAAATCTAGAGATCGGAATCCTATCAAAGAGTCAGGATCTTAGATCTCTCTTAATTAGATTCCTCACTGCGTTCATCTTGCATCCAAGGTCACATTTCGCGAGCCGGAAGCTGCGATGAGAGCTTGCGTGGATCCCTCACCGGTGATCGACGGAAGGAGGGCTAATTGCAACCTCGCCTCCTTGGGGGTTCACAGATCTAAACCTCCAACTCCTCTTCATGGTAAACAAATCTTTCTCATTAATTATGCTTCTTTCTTGTAATTAATTTGCTTGTCCAAGGTTCTGAATCATGCTTCATTTCATGCTTTTCTGTGATGCCAAGACCTCATGACATGGGTGATAAAAAGTAGGCTTTTGCACCTATTAATATACAATTTTCTTCTTGTACTCTCCTCTCTCTCACACACACTCACACATTCTTGTTGTTTGATGGATTGCATACCGTCAAATATGCTTTTTCCGGATCATAATTAATTCATTCTACCACTAAATATGCTGGCATTATGAGCTGGAACCCTATGTTAGTATTCTTATGCACAATTAAAAACTTATGGTGTAGCATCACAAAAGGTAAAAGGAGAAAGAACAGTGAGGTTTTCTAAAGATAATAAGGTTATTGAGAAAAGCTGAAGAGACAAATCATATCAGTTATCCTAGGAAACAATGCTGCTCGTTTCATTAAGGCAAAGTCATTACTTCTTCTAGTGTGTGTGTGAGTGTCTCTCTCTCTCTATCTCTCTCTTTCTCAACTGGTTTGAAGTGCTCAGGCATGTATCCATGACACTGCTACCTTGGATTCCTTCCAGTGGAGCAGACAGTCACTGAGGTGACAGCTACAGTGGTTTGACTGAGGTTGATGGGGATGATAACACTGTCTTTTATATCTTACAGGAGGGAGCAGGAACTTTAGGGTTATGAAATCTCTTCAGGCAGGCCTTCAAGGTGGGATGGGAACAGCTTTTCCGTCGCCTGCAGCTGCCACCTTCCCTCATTATGCCATCCAACAAGGGCTTCCTTATTATGTCTACGGGTAAGCTGTAAAGAAGGCGACACACATTGTGAGGGTCAGATGCCAGCATGTGCATGTACGCTTGCCCGTAAAGGCATCTCTCCCCACCTCCTCTCTCACAGACGATCATGGTGGCCTGCACGAGGCTGCCTTGATCCATGTACATGGACTGGTGCATCATATCAAAGCAGTGTCACTCTTCCTCTTCTCTCTCTCTCTTTCTCTTTGTCACATACACATACGCACACCTTCTCGTTGTCGACGTGCATGAAGATTCTTTCTTCATATATAACTTCCATGTACATCTCTCTAACTTGTAGCTTTCCACCTGCAATCTCAGGTTCTCACCCTATTCCGCAGAGTACAACTACGCTACGGTATGTCCCCACTTGGTCTCTTCTACCTGCATTGTTTCGACGCAAAAAAAGATAGAGAGAGAGAGAGAGATCTAAAGTTCTCACATCTCTTTTAGTACTGTGGCATGCATGTTTCTTTTCTGACATGGATTTAGCCAATGCCGGTTTCTCAGAACCTTCACCTGCAATAACATGTTTTTTTGTCCCCTCAAGCTAATACTTTTTTTGCTAGTTAAACAACCAGTCACACAGCTTAATACAAAATAGGATTCCTTTCCTCGGTGCCATAAACAAGTTGGAGGGAAACATAAAATCCACATTACAATGGAATGAATTGTTGGCTTTTCGATGACCACCAAGCAAATTGTTTTGCTCATGCACCTACTGACTCCTCACTACATCTTAGTCCGATTACCAGAGCTATTACAACATGTACGGTGGAGCAGCTTCTCAGTATCCACTCTACGGAGGGGCCGCGAACGGGGTGGTATCTGGAACCACCGGCTACTACCCATACTTCCAGTTTGGCCAGGGCGGCGGCGCCGCCGCTGCTTACGCCCAGGGTCAAGGATATGGCCTGCAGTACCCTCCGTTGCTCCAGTACTCTGCGGTGACCACCACGGCCGGGGTGACAGGCTTCACAGCTCAACTCTATGGAGGACCCATGTCCCTGGCTCCGACTCCCACAGCACAAGCAGGTTCGTTGAGATCTTCCATTTCTCCCGTCTTTTCTTTTCCTTGAGATCGGATAAAGTTTGATAATGGTGGATAAACCTACTTAGTAACGATACATTTGCTATAGAAGATTGTAGATATGTAGTATTCTTCTTTAAAAGATCGGAAAAGTGCCGTATGATTGATTACATCTCAGGAAGGGCAGCCTGTTAAAGATAATTAATATACTTAATCACACGATTCTTCTTTGTCATTAACTACAAAATGTGTTTGATCTAAGGTTTTTTTTTTTTTTTTTCCTTTATGCACACTTGTATTATCTTTCTGCTACTTGAGGCCATTTTATCTGCAATTTGGGGTACTAATATCTTTAACAGTGTCTTTTGCTCTAAAACAGGCATGACTACGGCTGTGACATCTCCAAGCCTGCCGAGTCCAACAGCCCATCCCTACAGACTCATTCCTGCTCACTTTGCTGCACCTTCCGCACCGGAGCAACCCTTGGCCTAACCGTGGTTCTTCTTCACTCATCCTTGTTCTCACCTGTGTGTCTGTAAGTTTGTCCATCAGCTCTAACATAAGCCCTAAGTTTACACCCCCAAGGTCTTTGTTAGACCGAGTCAGTCTCAGGATTGGAGGGAGGAGCACTCCAAATCCATCAACTGATGCCGTGGTAACTGTGCAGTTCCTTCTGCTTTATATCCCTGGGATGGGCTTAAAGCATCTGCATGCACCCACAGGTAGGGTGATGCCTTCAAGAACAAGGAAAGGCGGTACCAAAGTTTAATTTGGCTCCTCATGAGCCAGGCGCATCAATCCATCTAACTTAAAAGTGCCCTTGGGAGGGCTCTTAGCTAACACAAAGCTTAAGTTTTACTACTCATGATCTGGTCTTTCTTTTTTCTGTGTCAGCCTGTGTTGGGCTTACTTAACATTCTTACTCTGTTGTAGAGGTGCATTTGGTCAAGTGGTAGGGTAAGGCATGCCCTGATCCATATCTTAATTCAAGTCTTCCATGACCTTGTCTGTCTGTGAAGACTGAGAGAATCTGATCAACCCTATAATGTCAACTTTACCAGTTAAACATCATGTGAGAATTCAGTGGAATCACCTTGCCTGGGGGAAAGGCAAGCTGATCTTATCTGTTGAGTAGCTTTTGTGTGTACATTTGTGGCTAGGCTCCAGGGGGAGTTTTAGCTCCAAGCCAGGGAGGTGTAGAGGAGAGCTAGTGTTTGTTTTTGGCATCTAGCTCTGCTGCTCCCTGTCCCTTATTAACAGTATGAGCTCCATATATGGCTATGGAGCTCTGATTCACCCATAGGAATTTAAGTTTAGTGTTTTACCACCCAATGGACACCCTGGAGATATATTTTAGGTCTCATGGGTTCCTCTTCCATGACACTGCAGCTTCAACACCACCATGGTTAGGTCCAAGAGCCTCCTCCTCTCTCTCTCTCTCTCTCTCTCTCTCTTGCATGCAGTTTAAATTTGGAAAGACTTCTGTGATTATTGCTGCTATTTCGCTTATGCTGTTTATGTTCAGAGAGACCAGAGACTTCTATTTCTATATGCTATGTACTAAGAACTGGATCTTGTAATAACTAGCTAGGTATCATACTTTAGCTGTATCTGATATCCTTCTACATTTTGCATCACCAGACAATGCACTTCTCTAATTTTCTTTTCAGTGGCAGCTTTACAATTATGATTGGTCTCCATAAAATTGTTGCTGTGTCTTTTTATACATCAAGAAATTTTGTGATTGATCATAATTAAGTTTATATAAGATGGCTGTTGATTGGGCACATGTAATTTTACTGTCCATAAAAGAAAAAACAAAAGGATGACACTAAAGAGATTACATTGTGATATGAATTCTGTTTGGCTTGGATTTGATGACTCATGACTGGTGGCTATTTCTTCATTGATCACCCTGTTTTACTAAAGAGATTGTTCTGTAAAGTTCATTTCTACATTCTCACTCATCTACAATTCCATATGTTTCATCATCTATTTGATCCAGTTGCATTAAAAGTACAATCATGCATTCTTATTGCATTTTTTTTTTTCTTTTTTTTGTATCCAAATGCACATGCTATATCTTATGAGAAAGAAATATCAAGCATCCTAAGTGAACACTTTTGGCTGTAAAATTGTACCTAATACTTCTATCCTGACTCTTCTTTTACTTCTCTAAATCATATAGGGACTATGTGACTCTCAAACCACAAAAGAATTTTTACTTCTCTGGATCATATAGGAAATCATGAAAAACCACCATGATGACTTGAATAACATGTTCAAATATTTTAAATATATGATGTATTAGTGCAAGACTTCAAAATGTGTATGACCCAACTTAACTATGAGCTATTTGTGAAGACAAGTGTATTAGCATTAGAAAAATGTTGCTTATTGATTAAGAACAGAGGAAGTATGTGACTAATTAGTCGCAAAGCTAATGGTAGATCCTACATTGGAGATTTAGACCACAGGACATTGTACTGATTCATCCATATTATACTGGCTGTAGTGGGAGGTCCAAATAGGTTAATATCACTGAATCAAAACCTATATTTGTATTCTATAATTGTTAGAAATGATGCTTTGTTATTCTTCAATCATGTAATTTTTGGCTAGTTCATATCTCCTGCTCTTTTCATGATCTATGTAATATTTAAGCTTAAAAACACATTAGAGAAAAGAATCATAAGCCAGAACATTCCACCAAGCATTGTGTTCTTCAGCTGATATGAGATGAAATAACTTTACTGGATTCAGTTGTCTCCTTGGCTTATCTGTGCTTTATCAACCAACATTGTCCCTTTAAAAAAAAGCTTGCCCCCCAACTTCTTTTACACTTTTTCTCCAAGTTCAAGGGTTGATTGAAGTAAAGTTTATTCTTCTTTCTACCCATTGAACTTTCTTTATATTTAAGGATGATTGGTTTCTTTTCTTAACTAAGATATGGAAAAGATTTAGGTACTAGTTTGAGCTAAACTGGGTGAAACAAATTGGATTTATGTCATATTTCTGAAGGTTTCTGGTGAAAGTAATAGGTTTCCTTAATTGCTGCATAAAAAGCAGGACTACCTATGCATACTAGTCAAAGGAAGCAAGATGGAGAAGCACTGACATGTTTGAGCTCCAGGACCCTTGGCATCTTATTGCTTCCTTTGTGGACTTGAGGACCTACCTGTGTTCTTCTTGAGGATTAAAATGGCTCATCTTTTTCCCAAAGCCTATTTGGGAGCTATCATTGCACCTAGTTTAATCCAGTGTGGACCTCTGAACTCACCAACATCCATCTGTCTAAGCTGCCTTATAATCCAGGTGGTGATTAAGGCCTTTCTGTGTGCCGTTGTAAGTGGATGAGGAGATGATGATGAAAGCTTAGGATAGATTATAGACATCATCTTCTGCAGAGAAGAACCAAATAGTGTGATGCTTTCTTTACATAGGCTGATATGGTGTTCCATGACACACTCATTGAGACTAGCTAGCCATTTCATGCTCCTCTCTGTAGCATATGTTGCTGCCTAGATTCAATTACCTGCTTTTTTTTGTTGAATACTGTATGTCCTTTGACCAATCATAATAAGATGGTGGTGTCATCCAAGAGAAATGCAGTAATATGAATGCAGGGTATGAGAAAAGTGGTAATCAAATTTAACATAGCTGAATAAACTTTTGAGTAAAAAGTCTGATATGATTGATTTGAAAGTATGATAATAATAACTTCCAAAGAAGATGTTGCATATTGCAGTAATCAACTTCTGCTCTTTTGTACCATTTGATGATTTTGTTTGTGTGGCATAACATTTTGTTAAAGAAAAAAAAAAAGAACAATAAAGAGATAAAATCCATACCTCCATTTATGTAACAAAAAAGACTGGCTCTACCCAGCTATTATGATCCATCAATGGCTCCTTAGGAAGAAGTTGTTCCTCCTGTGACAAGTACTTGTCAGAGGGAGACACCCACTGCAACAAGTAAGCGCATGGTGTTTCTTTGTGGTCAAACTTGTCATCCTGCTGTCGCTCCCTCTCAGTAGACCTCACTCAGTCTCGCAAGAAAGCTGTGAGTTTGTCTTGCTGAGGCCCAAACAGAGGCTGATCAACCCCGTTGCACAGAAAGGTTGAAGGAAGCAGTGGAGTGTAGGACCATGGACGCATCAAGTCTCCCGAAGCCACCAACACCGTCGTTAATTCACGAGTTGAATACAGAACATGAATGAATCATTGTTGATTTGGGGTACTCGAGCAGTGTGGATTCGCAGCCATTTTGTCTGAAGCGCTGAGCTCTTCCAGATGAGTGTGGAAAAAGCGCACCCCCCCTGTTCGGAGAAATGACAGCGTCGGCAAGAGCACGAACGATCTCCAACCCAGGGTGGTGGTGGTGGTGGTGGTGAGTCATCCGAAATCGACAAGCTTAGGCTAACCTCGATCACCAGATTCCAACACACGCACCAAATCTTCCCCATCTTTTGACCTCAACAGCAACGCCATATCCGATGAAGCCCCTCAGGTCAAGCTTCACTCCAGCTGCAGCATCCCATGATCGCAAGACGCTCGACCACGGGGTGGATTACAGGCCATGGTCAGAGGCATAGATTTCTGGACCTCAAGAAAAAGGAAGCAGGAACGAGACTGCTAAAAGGCATAATGCAGCACTTTCGGGGTGCTCGGAGACCAAGCAATCCAACTGGCCCCTCTGACCTTTCATGGCGAGCAACACAAATGGAAGGCGATGTTGTCGGTCGGCACAGCACAGCACAATGTGCTGCTCTGCGTAGCTTTTGGAGGTGGGTGGGGATGATTCTGCCCCCTCAAAACTCTCCAATTAAAATGATATCTCATGGAATTCAACACACCAGTTGACTTGCAACTCCATTGGTGGTGATGGTTTGTTAGCACGCCACCATTACCATCCATGCTTTCTCATCTTCCAAGTAATCAAGATCATCATCCAGATTCTAATTCATCTATCTCTTTCCATGACTGTTGCAGATCACATCAATAGTTAGAAGAAAGCAATGACTCTCAAGTTGGACACAATAAATATCATCATTTAAAGAGTATTAAATACGTACTTTTTACGTTCAGTAAGACACCACCTCCTAATTCGAATTATTTGACATATATTAAAAAGTTCATAAAGGATTCCTTCAAAATCAAATATCATAGTTGACTATTTGTTTTGAAGACATTAATTTCATGAAAGGAGAGAAGTGCATCTTGAAGGACTGTAAATTCTATATAGGGAATCCTCAAAAGAAAAAGTTAATAAAGATTTGATTTAGTCTTAATTGTTTTCATGATTTAATCATATTAATCTTATGGTATTTATTTTTATTCAATTTTGGAGGACTCTTGATAACATTCATTCCTATCCAAAAACACACTGCCTAGAATTTTGACCAACATTCTCAAGGACCACAAAAAATAGTCAACTTCTAGTTCCAGCATTTATGGGGAACAGCAACACATATAATTCCATCAAGCCAAGCCAAGAAAGAAAAATAATAATAATAAACATAATTCGATATTACTAAAACTCCGAGATTTCGATGATGGACGTCGAGAAAACAAGCTAGATATGATAGATGGTAACTCCAAATTAAAAGAAAAGTGGAAACAAGTCAACTGTTCATTCCAATGAGATACTGCAACTTGGCATAGTAGTTAGGAACGCATGCAAGTCCGTGATTCATCCAGTGAGTATATCGGTAGAAAAGTTGCTGGATTCATGTGACCAGTGTTGACCTGCGTGTGTGTGGTGTTCAACTTATACACATGCACTGCCAAAACCAAAACTGGTGATGATAAGACAACCAGGAAGCAAAAGGAAGTAATCCTTTCTCATAAGCTTATCAAGATTTTTTTTTTTATGTGAGCTTCAGTAAGTTTTTGGATTCCTGATGTATTAGTATTTAGGAGCATTAGTTGGCAACAAACATGGATAATGCACATCTGGTTTGGTGGTAGAGGGTATGTTTTGTATGCATGTACTTGTGCAGGTAATTTGTAGCATGAAAAGGCTTTTTGTTGGGAAGAAGAACTTCCTGCCTCCCAGATCACTTGCATCACCATTTTTTAGGTTAACAATCCTGTTCTTGATTCAAGATTCAGGTTTAGCAAGGAAATCAGATGATTTGTGCAATAGTAGAGGAGGAGGAGGAGAGCAATCCAAGTCCCAAGGATATCTATGTGGGAGACCATAGTTTTGCTGCTCTTCCCCACTTTGCTGGGTGAGAGGCACATCAAACTCTGACAGTCCAACGCCAGCATGGAAACCCACTACCCAATCACTGTTCACAACCTCACCACACCAACCCAAATGGACTCTCTTTCTCTTTCTCTCTCTCTCTCTCTCTCTGTGTCCTATAAATAGCTGCATCTGCTTGCGTTGAATTCACCCAAAATCTCTCAGACGGAGGGGCTTTTTTTCTTTGGTTGTGAGCATTCGAAGAGATTGTTGTGTTCATACCGAGACAGAGAGTTTCTTTGTGTGTGTAGAAAGAGGCTAATGGACATTGAGACAAGACAGGACCTCAAAGGGGACTCCATGCTTGCTGAAGTTTCTCTTGATTGGAGGGGCAGGCCCTGCAAGCACAACAAGCATGGCGGCTTGAGAGCTGCTGTCTTCGTATTAGGTTCTATCTCTCTCTGTCTCTCTCTCTCTCTCTCTGTCTCTCTCTCTCTCTCTCTCTCTGTGTGCCTGGGTTAGCATCTTTCATTCTCTTCTCCAGGCATTCAAGCATGTGAAATCATGGCGATCGCTGCTGTTGGGAACAACCTCATCACATACGTCTTCAACGAGATGCACTTCCCTCTGTCGATATCAGCGAACGTAGTGACCAACTTCGTAGGAACTATCTTCATCTTGTCCCTGCTCGGTGGATTTCTCTCAGATTCTTATCTGGGCAGCTTCTGGACCATGTTAACCTTTGGATTCGTTGAGCTCTCAGTAAGTTCCACCTCCCACTGCTTGCTAACTCGTTCAAGGTTGATAGATGCCATGTTTCTGCTCTTCTCTTTCTGTCCATCCATAAGATACAAAATAAAACGAAGATAATGTCACGAAATGTGACTACTTGGATTCTTTTTGGTGATGAAATGTAAACCTTATCTTTTTTGTTCCATCTAAATTGCAAATATTTCAGCCACTTGGCAGTGGCAAACCCACACGACCGGAGGACTAAAACACTGCCATCGTCAACCACCTGCATGTGATTTCTTTTCTCGAGGCAAAACACCTGCATAGTTGCATTACTTCTTTTCTTGGTGTCATTTAGGGCTTCATACTACTGGCAGTCCAAGCACACCTCCCACAGCTGAGGCCACCACCATGCAACATGATGTCGGGAGAGCAGTGCGTGGAGGCCAAAGGATTCAAGGCGGCCGTCTTCTTCCTTGCTCTCTACTTGGTGGCCTTGGGGAGTGGCTGCCTCAAGCCTAACATGATATCCCATGGCGCGGACCAGTTCGGAAGGGACGAGCCGAAGAAGCTCTCCACATACTTCAACGCCGCGTACTTCAGCTTCTGCGTGGGAGAGCTCATCGCCCTCACGGTTCTCGTTTGGGTGCAGACGCGCTCCGGGATGGATGTCGGCTTCGGCGTGTCGGCAGGCGCCATGGCGATGGGCCTCATCGCCTTAATTTCCGGTGTTGTTTTCTATAGAAACAAGCCTCCACAGGGCAGCATCTTCACCCCTATTGCAAGAGTAAGATCCATGATTTCATCTCTTTTGACTCGATGAATCCGTGAGATTGTTGGACTATCCAAATCTTTTCTTACTGACAAAGGATAAGCTTGCAATGAATAATGGTGTTGGAAAGTTCTTTGGGGACTTCCATCCTTCTCTATCAAGTCGACAGAGATTGTTTGGTAGCGTTTGGTCAAACCACTACTGGTCTGCTTGTTGACGTATGAAACTGATAGAATATTTGTGTTTGTGTTCTTCAGATTTAGATACAACAGCTCCAGAAAAAATAAATAAATAATAAAGTAGCGTTTCTCACTTTATTATCTTTGCTGCTACTTTATTTTCCATTCAGAAAGGACAAGGTACATAAATTAATGCTTGAAATGATAGCAGTCTTTGTTTGCTTGTACCGATGGCTCGTCTTACAGGGAAAATAATTAGCTGGTTGGGAGCATGAAGGTTGTACTGACATAAGATCATTGAAGGCAGAGGTGACGACACCCAATCAGCAAGTTATATTCTATATACTTCCGAACAAGAATACACTGGATTCATGGCACATATAATATACTTATTTCTCCTTCAAAAGCATGCATTTGAATGCCACCCTACAAGCACGGATCATATCATATCACTGTTCCCTGAATGATCTTTGAACTGTGCATGTTCTTGCTGTCAAGGAAAGTTATTCTTGCAGGTCTTTGTAGCAGCAATTAGCAAGAGAAAGCAAGTTTGCCCCTCTACTAATTCTGAGTTGATACACCATAGCCAAAAGCATGATGGTGATCATCATCGAGACCTCAGGCACACCGGCAAGTTCAGGTTGGCTGGCATTTCTTGGTCGTAAAAGCATGCTCAAACAGTGTGCAATTAACTCCTGCAACATATTTTTACTCTTAAGGTTTTTGGACAAAGCCTGCATCAAAGCTCAAGATGGCTCGAACTTGGAAGAGAGCCCGTGGAGGCTATGCACTGCCACGGAAGTCGAGCAGGTGAAGGTGGTCCTCTCGGTAATACCGATCTTTGCATGCACCATCATCTTCAACACCATCCTTGCTCAGCTCCAAACGTTCTCAGTCCAACAAGGAAGCTCCATGGACACTCGAGTGGGGAACTCCTTCACAGTCCCGCCGGCTTCATTCCAAGCCATCCCTTACATGATGCTCATCGTGCTCGTCCCCATCTACGAAACCGGCTTCGTCCCTCTCCTCCGGAGGTTCACCGGAGTGGAGTCTGGGATCACCCCCCTGCAGCGCATCGGCGTCGGCCTCTTCACGGTGACATTCTCAATGGTTTCGGCCGCCTTGATCGAGAAGAAGAGAAGGGAGGAGGCTGTCGGGCCACACAAGCATCTGTCCATCTTCTGGATTGCGCCGCAGTTCCTCGTCTTCGGCCTGTCGGAGATGTTCACGGCGGTGGGGCTCATCGAGTTCTTCTACAAGCAGTCGGCGGCGGGGATGCAGTCCTTTCTGACTGCCATGACATACTGCTCCTACTCGTTTGGGTTCTTCCTGAGCTCCCTCCTCGTCTCCCTGGTGAACAAGATCACATCAAGCTCATCGAGCGGTGGGTGGCTGAGTGACAATGACCTCAACAAGGACAGGCTGGACCTCTTCTACTGGCTCCTGGCGGCTCTCAGCCTCCTCAACTTCGTCAATTACCTCTTCTGGGCCAGATGGTACTCTACCAGTCCGTCTCTGTCAACTAAAGCACCCAACAACCATGGCCCCTCTGGTGAAGCCTCCCTTAGCATCAGCCGATTTCCTCAGAATATACTGTGAAGACCACCGCCTCCATGCATGATACCTTTCTTATTGCTCTTAAGACTAACAAAGCTCTAAATCTAAGTTTCATATCAAACTCAGCGCCAGTAATCTTCATCTTTCATCAACAGTAAGAAACGTCACAGCACATCATTGCAGCAGATGCTTCGTTCTTCTGTCTTCTTCGCGCCATTTCTTCCTTGTATGGGCACCATAGTCTCTCATCACATGTCATTGCCACACTGTGTGGAGGTGGGTAGGGGACATGTTGGTATGGGGGACATAATGTCCAAATTAAAAGATGACATCCTTGCCACACTCATGCCCATTCTTGTGTTTGTGGAAGAAGATACCCATGCTTGCTTGGTGTATGCTTTCCCTCGAAAGCTGTGCAAGCTCTGCTAACTCGAAAAGATAACAAGAAATGCTGTGGCCTCCCCTTCTTTTTAAGCCTTGCATATGCCTAAATTTTTTTACATAAATGCTCCAAGGCGAATTATGGTAAAGCTGCAGATCAAAATTATACATGATAAGTTAGAAGAAAAAGTTCCAAATTAAAGTAAAAATAAGTGTCTTATGTTGCCCATGTTTTTGCTATCCGTAGTTTTTTTGGTCAACGGAGCCCAATAGATCTGTGGGCCAGAATAAGTAGACCAGGCCGGGCCGAACCGAGCTGTGGAGTGAGCAACGGCCAGTCAAAGCGTGCCAGTTGGCACGAGAGACGTGGCCGAGCGGTAGCCATACGTTTCAAACCGGGCGCTTTTGGTGTTCAAACTTATCCTCTGGTAGCGCATCGACCGACGTAGTAATAATTAGACCCCTCAACGCAACCGACTTCCCCACTCCGTTTTATAGAAGCCTCGGTTGATATCGTCACCCTTCCTACTATAGGCACCGCCGTGGTTTTCGAATCCCGAAAGGAACAACGATTTGCTCTCCCTCTTCTCTCCCGCTCTGGTTTCGGACCCCAAATCCGATTCAAATCGAACACCCACCACCAAATCCTTGCATCTACTTATACCTCAGCGATCGAGATCGAGATCGAGTCTGCGATCCGCCCCCGAGATCGATGGTGCGAGTGGATGCCGTGGCCGTGGACGGCAGGCCGCTGAAGCGGGCGCGGCGCCGGGATGAGGCTGACGGCATAAGCGCCGGCGAGATCGCTCCCAGCGGGCCGTTCCGGCACTGCGTGAGGTACTTCATCGCCCGACGCGCACGGGTGGCGCCGCCCGCGCTGCCGCGCCTGAGGACGTGGCGGATGGCCTCCCGTGTGGGGGACACCGCCGTCGATCTGGACGTGGTGGAGGAGGACGTCGCGAGATCGAGGAGGATATACTGCGACCATTGCAGGATCGTCGGTGAGTCCTCTACCTCGACGATCTTGTCGGGCTTCGTTATGCCTTATCTGATGCGTAATATAATGCGATCTAATTAATCGCGGGGGTCGTAATCAACACGCGATTCCGTCTTTTTGTTTGTTATTATCGGTGTGCGAGCGGGTACAAGGATGGGGGGAAAGTATCCTGAGTAAACATTGATAAATCATATTATAATCCAGTAAATTAGAGGAGTACGTCTTGATGTGTGATTCATGTGCTTGGATCAACAGGTTGGAGTACGAATCCAGTGTGTTCAACGCGATACCACTTCATAATCCGGAACGAGAGCAGCCCATCCTCCTCTTACGAGCACCATCCCTGCAGACATTGTGGGACGCGGCGTCGCTTCTCAGAACTCAGGTGTGAGATTCTTCAAGTTCTCAAAAATCTTTTTACAGAGAAAAAAAGAAGAAGAAAGAGAATTGGATTAGAATGTCCATTGCTTAGCGTGTAATCGACGCCAGTGTTGTCTTTTTGCATTTTTTGATCTTTTAATCCTAAAATTCACATCAAAATTAAGATTGATCGAATGTAATTATTGGAAGTTTTTAGAAATTTAGAGGTTATTTGGAGGAGGTGACATTGTAACATGAGTATCTATCAGCTTAACCTGCAGGTGCAGTACTTGCAATTATGAGCCAACCTCTATTGATTTGGAAGACTGGGCATCGCTGCAGTTGGAGGACCCTACGCATTTGTTGCATGGTGTGGTGCATGCCAATGGATATGGCCACCTCCTGAGGGTTAATGGCCGTGAAGGCGGCTCGAAAAATTTAACAGGTTGCGACTTGATGGAGTATTGGGATCGACTGTGTAAATTACTCAATGTCAGGTATATCCAAACGTCTTTGCATTTACATACCTTATAGAAAAGGGTAATTCTAGTCATCTTGATAAATTAGGTTTATAAATTAAAGTAAAAAAAAAATAGTCCTTTGGTAATTAAGATTTATTCCTGTAAATACATTTTTGAATCTTAGTGTAAAGCATGAGTGACACTTTGGGTGTTCCAAAGTTTCTCGATGGAAAGAAGAAAGTTTTTTCAAGTTTACGTGAGAGAGTGTCCAAGAATTTGATTGGTGTTTTTTTTTTTTATTATTAGAGCACTAATTTAGGGAATGAAAAGACTTTTTTGTTCATTTCAGAAACCATATATGTAAAAGTTTGCAGCACCTTGATCGTTTTGCCGATATGACTCTCGGATGATTCTTTATCAGATAAGACGAAGAGATTACTGATGGAAGATTATTATTATTCATGAGATAAGTTAGGATTGTAGTAACATGATGGCTATAAGATGATTGATATAATAATTTATTGGAGACAAGAAAGGGTTTTATATTGTTTCTTTTTTTTTCTGTCGTATCCTTTGTACTTATTGCTCCAGATCAAATTTAGTCGGGAATCCAGAGGTGCATTTTTGTTTTTTTATGGAATCAAACCAAATTACTCTTTCTTCTTGACGCCCAACGAAACAATTATTATCCACGACACAAGTTGTATAATTGCACATTTGCAGTACACCATGAAGTGATATTTGTTAGCTACAATAGAAGGCTTCTTTTTTTTAATTATAATAATCTTCGGTAGTCTAAGAGATATTCGTAACAATTTTCCCATAGCATGTCAAGGAGGATGAATTGTGGGTCATTGGTGCTTTCTTTTGTGGCCATATTGTTCTTTGTGTAATCTTTTTGACAGGCTATAAACCTAGTTGAAACACATTGGATCATATTTCATTGTAATGTAAAAGTAGCCTGTTGCATAATAAAATTTAATATGTTTTTATGGCTTTCAACCTTCATCAGTAAGGTCCCCTTAGCCAACTATTTGTTGGAATACCACAATCTAAATCCTCGTGGAAGTTTGCAACCTTGTACGCTCAGTCACCCACAAAGTTTGGGAATACATGGAATTTGACATCGGAATAACCACTGTGAAAATAATTCTAACGATAACTCCAGTATGTTATGTGAATGACCATTTTTTATTTTTCCAATCGCAAAGCATGCAATTATTGTATGGACTAATGAAAAAGGGTTTCAAATAACATTTTGTATTTGAGATGGATACTCAAGCTACCAATCTGAACAAATTCTGATTACTGGATAATTAGTTAATAGCTTACTAGTCATAAGCACTGCCTCCACGCATGAATTGTAGAAACAAGAGTTTCATCCCTGCTGCTGCTGCCCCAAAATTCTGGAATCTGTGGATAGCATGCCTAACCATCAAGGGTTCTTCCCCAGCAGAAAAATCTCCCTCATGGATGTGTCCAAGAAGCACGGCATGGAGTTCCGGCTCCTCCAAGCTGTGACCGCAGGCCAGCCATGGTATGGAAACTGGGGATACCAGTTTGGCGCCGGCAGCTTTGGTCACACCACTGAGGCTTACCGTAAGGCAGTGGATGCTCTCTCCAGCACTCCTCTCCCCGATGACCGATCACTGAGCACCCAGCTGCAGAAGACCATTGCCCTGTATGCGTTCCTTTCACCTCAAAGACTGAAGACATTGAGAGACCTCTTCTGTTTCATAACTCAGCAGATCAAGGACTGCTACGGTGAGAAGAACCTGGGTGCTGATGCAACAGAAAAACCACAAGATCCTGAATCACTGCCAATGTGCACATGGAGACAGGAAGACATCAACCGAGCGGAGAATGCCATTATCAAGATTCTTCAAGCTGTTAAGGAGTCCAAGTGGGTCACCTGGCGGGCTCTTCGAGGGGCAACCTTTTCGTCTATCGGTTCGTTAGAGCTGCTGGATTATTGTCTCAGGAAACTTGCTGGTAGAGCAGTGGCCGATGGTTTGGTTGTCGCAGTCAAATGTAATGCTGAGTCGAACTCAGTCGATTACAGGTTGGCCTCCTCCCTATTCACTTGAGATGAATATATGGGTCTAACCTGCAAACTGAAGTCTTCTTTCCTTGCCTCTTCAGACTTGAGCATGCTTCGGACGAGCGATCATCTGCTCGACGCCTGTGCAGGCCTTCCAAAGAATGTCTTCTTCATGACCTCAGGTTGTTGTACGATGCCCTTCTCAACCCTGCCACCATGCAGCCTTACGAGCCACGGTCAATGTGGGAATCCTCCCAGAGTTCATCAGCAAAAATTATTGACTGCAAGCAATTTATCAAGCATTACGATAAAAATAAAGACTTAGTGGCTGCACATCCGTTCACACTTTGTGTATGGTGTCGGATGGAGTTAGCTGACAAACCAAAGAACTACTTAGCTCCCCCACCAGAGGTCTTGCTACTACCTTTACATGCCACAGTTGCAGACCTCAAATCTGAAGCAACAAAGGCTTTCCAGGAGACGTACCTGATCTTGCAAACATTCCAGGCAGAGCAGGTTTTAGTAAATGGTGAAGATGCTGATGATGCCGCCCAAATCAGTTTCCTGCTAGGCCCAGATGATTCTGTTCAAGTTCGCGGAAGGTGCTTGGGAGGTGGGTGCGAGTTGGAGCAATTGCGGATGGAGAGGGGCACAGAGACTTGGACAGTAGATTGCACCTGCGGAACCAAAGATGATGATGGCGAGAGAATGTTAGCATGTGACAGGTGTGGAGTGTGGAAGCACACAAGATGCTCGGGGATAGATGATCTTGATGAGGTTCCGGCGAAGTTTGTCTGTGGATCATGTTTAAGCATGTCCAAGCGCGGCGGCAGAGGCAGAAGAATGTACAGATATGACACCTCGAGAAGCTGGCAGGATGATGATGCGCCATCGAACACTGGAAGAGACAGATATTTAACAGTAAAAAGTTGACCGATCGATGTAAAGAAAAAACTTTGTATATAACATTTTAGACAGACTGTCATGCTTAATGAGCATTTTAATGTCATTTTGAGTGTGATGTTGAACCCTCAATAATGCAAAAGTAGATGAGTAGAAGGTTGATGGCTGTTAAAAAGAACACAGTTCATATGCTTGATAAGCATGAGAGAGAGGATGGGGTATATTATTATTTGATTCTTGAACAACAGATCTGCCTAGGACAAGGGTGAAGCCAGCTTCCATGGCAGGATTTGAGAAGCTAGTGGCACTAAATTATGAAGGCAATAGTGTTGAATAAGATCAAAACATCAAAAACAGGATTGTAGTGGTATTTCTTCGTCCGGAACAGAATCTTGAAATCTAAGTTCAACATAATAGTCTCTTCAAAGTGAGGTTCAATAAGAAAAAGATTTCAACAATGGCACATGCTTGAATACCTTACACATAATGGACGGGTTTGTTTGAGCTGGACAATCGATGTATAGCGGACGTATTGTCTTTAGCAGACTTGGTTACTATTGGTACTTGGTTGGCTAGAGTGGTGCACTAAACTCAGTCCTATTAGCCTTACCAAGCTCAAATTATGGAATTCAAACTCTGTTTCAATTCAGAACTTCATAACTTTCTGATTCAAGTTTTGCTATGCAGTGCTTAATTTTCACAAATATGACCACAGTTTAAGATTTTATGATTTATAACAATTCTAGATTTTGCTCCAGATAGCAGCACCATGGGACAAGCTAGACATGTTTATAATTTGGAACAAAATAAAATTCAGGTCTAGATCGGTGCAAACTCAACAACTAGGATGCGATGGCTAATGCATACAAGAAATAAAATATTATTTTCTAGAAGAGAAAAATATAAAACATTGTTGCACAATGAATAACAAAGATGTAACCGTTAACCCTCGAGAGAAAAAAGTGGGTCACAGCACTACGCTTTTACGAATACATAAGTTTAGAAAAGTCAACATATGCAATCCAACATCTACAAGAAGCGTGTGTTTTCGTGCAACAGTTTCACCCTTACAATTTAGAAACTCCACTTAGTCATCAACCTAGGTTTTAACAATAAGAGAAATAGAACCCTACCATCAACCCCATTCATTTTGGTAGGTTCTTCTCTTTTATTCTTTCTTTTTAGTTTTCCTTCTGGTTACTACCACCACAAAAAGAAAGGGCAGTGTAGATTTTAAGACATTTGAGACAAAACTTAATGCACTATGTGAAACATAATGGCAGCAGTCATTGCTTGGCCCCTCATCAGAAAATATTTCAAATAATAATCAAAATAAGATTAAATATGCCAAAAAAAAATGCATATACAATTAAAAGGGTCAGCAAATATCCAGAAAAAGAATCAACATTAAACTATTTGCTATTTGAAAAGGAAAGGATATTGTGTTCTGTTTGCACAGAGAGTCAACTTGGAAAAGCAGAATTAGTTCTCAGAGTTAATTGACATATCTTAAACAAAAGAACACCGATACAATCTTCATATACACTAACCTATACTGTATTTACCGAGAATCAATAAACCAACAGATGTTTCTCACTTTTCACCGTGGTAATTTGTAGACTTCTATCAAAACCAATACGAAAAGATATTATGTACCTTAAAACTAAGATATTATTTATGACAAATATATTTAATGATTGAAAATGTGTGCCCAAATACCAAACGAATTTGAAAGAAAGCTCTAGTTCCAAATGCCAGGACTTCAAGAAAAGTATCTACAGCAAGATCATGTCATATTCAAGAGAAGGGCAAAGACACATAATTATTTTGTTTTATTCTTTAATAATTGGGTTAAACTCCGCCCTATACCGCTACCCTCATATTCCATAATCCAAGATGAGATATGAACACTAATCGTGATAAATCCACCATTTATGAACTTCGATGGTGGTGTTTCCGATTCGACTCATAAAATTAGGTCTACCCCACTACCGATCCGAATCCACGAGTCCTCCGTATGATTATTGAGATGCTTCTCGTCGTCTCGGTTGGTTCATTTTTTCATTTGAGTTGCATGCCACAACCGAGCGTACCCCTATTGTTGGATTAGATCCCTAACCCCATTAACCGGCAACAGACGATCGCCACCAAAGGACCATCGTAATAACAAACAAATCGCCATCAGTTTAGCAGCAGTGCAAAGAATAAGAGAACACATCGAAACTGTAAGAGAAGGAGAACAAAGTTCAAGAATTCGAGCTCTAACCCGAGGGCTCCTGAAAATTTCCGCCGGAACCTCCCGTTGCTGGTTCTGAGGAGGGCTTTGACGGGATGCGGAGCGCGCATAGACAGGAGAATTCCAGGAAGAAAAGACCGAAAGATAACTGCTCAACGAGTTCGAAACCCTAAACATAGAGACCGCGAACAGAGACGTCAGAACGCGAGAGTTAAACGAACCAAACATTGGGGACGTGCGTCCGATTCCCTCCACGGGTATCCAATAAATACTCGATATGAATCACTACATAGTATAACAATGAATAACTATTTTTTAATATATTTTAATCATTAAAAAAATATTAAACTCAAGTTAAGGTTTCGAAGTCTATTCCAGCAATGAGATGCTGATGGACAATAACTACAAAGGCTTACACACTGATACTTTGCAGGTATATATTTTATTTGTATAACAAAACTTGAGATCGATAGATAAAGGGGCACATAATTCAACCTTTTTTGCATGTCGAAGTAGATAGAGAGGGTGATGTATTATTTGGAATCGAAAGTCTAAATTAGTGGGGTACTAACTTAGGTCGTATTTGCAATCAAATTTTGGTTCTCATGTAGGTAGCTATGGCCAGTTTATTTTTTTTATTTAATTAACACATGCACATGTAAGCACGGAGATATGATCGACAAAGAACAAAATCATGAATTGTAGGAAGAAGTCATTAACAATGTGAATCATTTAGGATGAGGGCAGATATAAAGGCTTTCTTTTGCACCCAAGATTGAAGAGGGTGGCTATCTCATCTGTTTCAAAGAGACAAAGAGCCAGTGATGAAAGAAGCACAACATACGAAAGGATATGTATGACACATGCAGGCGAAATTGCAAGAATATACAACGGGGCAATGCAGTGGATAGAGGATGAAACACTTACTACAACCCTGTAAACTCCCATGTATCTTTGAGCTACAGCAGAAGAATCATCCACCACAAGTATCAGTCGAGAAAGACCCTCTTAGTTTCCAACTAAAGACAGAAGCAGCTTCTTTAATCAATATGCACAAACCAAGTTCCTACCTAAAGGGGCATAAGCAACTCTTTCCTCAAATGTTTTATAAATCGAGACCAACAAATACTGTTCATGACCAATATACAAAATTTGGGTAGGAGGCAACACCATAGTGATCATCTGTTCTTCCCTTTAGGCCCAGATTCCATTTGGGGAAAAAGAAACTTCATACTCAGTGATGTAGTTGAATCTTCATGTTTCAGACAAATTGAACCTCAGATATGATATTTGCTCGAGGTACTACTCAGCTTAAGAATTTCGCTGAAAGCCCCAACCCATCTTCTATCATCACTCAGAGCGCACAAAATTGTACTTCTCGGTGAGTGAAACGGTGTTCATAATGTTATTCATCAGCATCTTGAACTTCAAGCTATAGTCACCTCCACTGAAAAATAAATCACACATGTAAGCTAGAACTTTGAATCTCTCGAAATGCATATCATCCAAGCATGTGGATACAACCATCAAAAAGGTGAAACCAGAAGCACCAACCAGCATTAGGCATAGGTGTAATGAACATGAACATCAAAAACAGAAACAAACAAGTCCTGAGGAATCAGGCTCCTTTCATGAAACATTCATTAGTGTTAAGAACAGATACCAGCCATCATACATATATATACAGCCTTCTAACACAAAGGTGCATTAAAAATTCAATAGAGCATAAGAACTCTATCGAGTAACATGATGAAATGTCCCAAAAAATGCGAACTAGAATTTCCAGCATCATATAATCACCCCATTATACATCAGTAAGTTGAACAATGACAACAATGTAGCAATTTTGTTGCTGTCAGGACCATATGGTGCAATTAAAATGGTAGATGTGCTAAAAAAGATAGGGGTATATAAGACATCATACCTAATGGAACCTACTATAGAAACCTGAAAGAACAATATGAACCAGTGATAACTGGTTATGAAACATGAGAAGTGTACCGTAACCATCACAATAGAGAGGAGAGTTGACCCGTTGAACAATCATTTTGGAGACAGAAAATAGCAAGAAGCACAAAACTCAGCTCCCTCTCTCTTTTAGAAACCCTCAAGGACAAAAAAGTATAGAAATATGGGTAATTCACCAAAGGCAATGTTCCTCTTCAGCTGTACGTATCTAAATTGGAATAATAGATCATTAATTTGTCCGTCACATTGGTATGTACATCACTTTGTTTTAGCACATATCTAATCATAGGCAAAAAGCATATCATAATTTACTAGCTGCGGAAGCATATCAAATTGGAAGGCCAATGTAACATCACCATTCATAATAAAAAACAGCTAATCCTGTCCAGAGCTCTATCACATTGCAATGAATGACTATCTGGTGTGAGCAAACAGCTGTGCATGACTAGTTGCACAGTTTCATCTCCCACCCACTAATTGTGCAATTATCAGTGATATGCTTAATAAATTCAATAGCATACTTATTTTGTTACTTCTTTAAAATTAATAGAAACTTATAACCTTATGCGGCTTATGGATGCAATGGCTCGAAGAGCACTCCGGATCATATCTTCATTACGGTCTACTTCTTGCTTCACAGCATCAGCCTTTGGCTTGTGATTGATGGTTTTTTCAAGAGGATCAACCAGTGAGTCCAGAACTGCATGGATTTAATAAAAAAAATAAGGGAAAATAATTGCAGGATACAATTTTAATCACCCAATGATAATAAAATTACTCCAGAAGGTAAAGACCTGCAAGGACAGCAGAAGGGCACTTGTCTGCAAGTTTTGAGAGGATAAGATGACATGGCATCTTCACATCATAGTGATCTGGGAAGACAATAAAGAGTTAAATGATTAGAATAATAGCATACAAGCAATCTTTCATGATGATCATCATAAGATATTAGAATCAAGGTTCAATGGTTGGAAGATATTATCACAGAGAATATTTTTCACAAAATGCTGACACCAAATTTTTATTATAAGCAATAACTAATGAGTTAGTATAATTTAAGTGATGCAGCATTTTTTTGCGATATTGTCATAGGCAGATACTCTCAAGAAAAGAGAACTATCACCATGACCATCACTATCCTCCTTCAAGCATCCTATCAAAATGGATTCATGTGCAGCAAGGCAAATACAACAGCGATATTAATTCTGAAGGAAATTTACTTATGACCAAGATCATCAGTCTCATCATCATGTCTCACATGGTCTATTGTGCATTATTTTCAAACCATACTCACCACCTAAACCAGATATCAGATAAGGAACTATAAAAGATGACGGATTCATTTGATCCAGACAACCGTCCAACAATGTGTCCACACACTCGAAAGCTGCTTTTCTAAGTTCAAGACCATCATCTACGACGTGCTTGAAAGGACCAAGATCAACTGTTCTTATCAATTCTTTCTGCAATTAAAAAAATGGCATTAGTAATGAAATTGAAACCAACAATATATTCCTACTATGAAATAATTATTTCACGTTTATTAGACACAAATGCATTAGTAAGGTGATAAAAAAAGCATTCACAACAAAATGATTTCAGATGGGCCTAACAAAAACATTTCGTTCAGCAAAGATGTTAAAGAACCAGTAGACAAAGTTTATACAAAAATTTGGTTACAAGTAATGCACATCATTCCACAACATTCAGAAAACTGAATAGGGAAAGTTGCCAAAGATAAATCATGTAAAGGTGGAGAAACAATAGCAGAACAACATACAGCAAAACAGTGAAAATGATTTCTAACAATTTAAAGAGTAAATCGAGTGTGATCTAGAAAACTTTGAATATGGATATGCTTGATAATTTATTGACTTTCAGATGATCTTCACATTCTTCTGTAACTATTTAGGACCAGAGACAAATTTCACAGTTTTTCCACCAGAGTGCTTAATTCCCAACCACTAATATTGTCCCCGGATTTCTTAATCAAGAGTACAAATATTGTCCCCATTAAAACAACTTTCAGTAAGTGCTGCTGTTACACAAATAACCAGTTGAACATGCAGTAAAGTTGGGACAAAAAAAGAGTTGTCTTACAAAATATCATTCCATACATGTTTTACCAATTTTAACATGTAGTAATTATTTGGCGAATATTACTGCATATAAGTCATTCATACAGACAATAGTGTATGAGGCAATCACAAGTCCAATCATCACTATAATCAATCACAGCAGATTAGCATACCTTGATAACAGTCTGGTCATAAAGCAGTGGTAATAATTCAGGAAGAAGTCCTTTAATCAAATTTGGCTTGTTATGAGCAGCTGTACTTAGAGCCAGGACAGCTGCACGTCGAACATGCTGTAGCATATGAAGGAGAATAAAACAAGGCATGATTAATCAAAACAACTAAAAAGTCCATTCACATAACCAACAACCATAAACTAAATTACTCTGTCAGTGTCTTTAATTAGCATCAAGAATGTAGAAAACTCTGGGTACAGGATTTCATCTATCTTTTCAGGCCGTTCAACAATTGAGTACTTGACAGCAACAACAACCGTTGCTCTTGTAAATGCAGTAGGACTAGCCGTGCGCTCCTACAAAATGCCAACATTATTTGTTCTGCGAGATCACATTAGTATTTTCATTACTACAAATTAGGTCATAAGCCATACCTTCAGTGCAGGCACAAGCTTCTTAGGCTCAATAAGTGCAATTTTACCCAAACACTCAGCAACTACATTGCGAACCCCTTCTTCATCACTTTCACAATGATTAAACAGTAAGTTCAATATCTTCTCAACATTAGATTCCTGAAACTCACTTTGGCCAGTTTGATCAATAGAGTGCCTTGCAATAACCTACATAGGAAGTCAAGAAGTTAATGGAGTGCACAATATAGCACAACCATGTAACTTAAGGAAATTAATGATTTTAAAGAAACCTCTTTTAAAGAATGAAGCAAAAGGTATTGCTTTTTCTGTTGATTGTCAATTTGGTCCAAGATGAATGGCAGATATTTAGATAGATTGCCCACAGCTATGTTTCCAAGAGCATAAGATGCTGCAGATTTTATCTCTTCAAAAGGAGACTGGAACGACTCAATAACGATATTCTCTATGTGCACATGCATGCTAAGATCTTTCCTTCTTCCAATTTCTCCAAGACATAGCAAAGCCAGGTGTTGTTTAGCCTGTTAAACAGAACAGATATTAGAATCTTTTCAACAAGATAATTGAGTCTGCTGTTGTTCGACCCTAACAAAAAGGCTGCAGGGCATCGGTGACATATAAGCAAAAATTTTTGAATATACTAGTGTAGTAGATTTTATATAAATACCTAGCGATTTCTATATCATATATGAGTATTAGCTTGAACATGAGACACAAGTTCTATGAGGATAACATAAAATAATTGTTCATTGCAAATGGCTATCTAATGTCCATTGTTTAAACTTCCTGCAACCAGGTTTGACATTATATATATGTCCAGATCATTAAATATTAAACATAAGATCGTTATCAAGAATATCATTCATTGTCATGTTTCAAAAGCACAAGGAATGCCATCAATCAGCACAAGGTGGTATGAACTAAAACATGCCATGCCAAAAAGCTATTGTGCCTAACATGCAAACACATAATGAACAGGTCAACATATAGCTAGACCAATTCTTGCTTGTGCTGACTAAAACAAGGGGATGCTAATCAGACCAACAAAGATTCATATCATGCTAGAAAGGCATGAACGTTCTTGTGCCACATAACAGCAATCCTTGCAGAAGCATATACAAATCATTTAACTTCAATCCTTTATCAATTAATGGCTTGGTAAGCCACAAAAATTACAGAAACATTGCAGTACATAGCAACTAGCAGAGCATTCCGGTTTGCTAAGAATGACGGTTGAAGATAAGAAAAAAATTGAAAGAATCAACTAGACCAACAACTAGATTTCTTTTTGCATGCCTAAATTTTATCACTCATGGATGCAAAAATTACAAACAAACAATCAATAAAGAACGAAAAAAAATACCCACAAAGAACTTACAGAATTCATACTGCTATCATCTTTCAGAATGCCTTTTAGCATTTCTACAGTGGATGCACATTTCTGATCACCTGCTGCTAGGCAAAGTACAGCAACACACTGGGCTATTGAATAAAGAGCTTGTTTAGCGAGGCCCCCAGACTGTGGTGAAGGCTTAGCACTTGAAAGTAGTGAATCCAATAGTGCGTCAAAGCTTGTATTTGCTGAATGAACCAATGATGCAAAGAATCTTTGTAATGCCTGCAGCATTTCCAAAACAACATCTTAGTACACAAAAAAATACTACAAAATTCCACATTTGAGCAACCAAAGTTTTGATCAGATACTTGCAGAGCTTGACCCTGCAACAGAGAGCTCCTGATTAATATGAGTGCTTGAGGAAGAACTTTATGCCTAACAGTCAAACCAACACTTTGGCTGGATATTCTGTCAGTCATCATTGTGCAGCAAAGTTCCAGAGCAAGAGCAGTCATATGCAGGTCTGCTTCACTGCCAAAACAACAATTCATAATTCAGAAGCTGGATTGAAGAAAATGAAGTAGCTCGAGGATAATATAGCATAACCAAAAGAACCTTATAAGGGTTGAAAGTTCAACTATTATAACTTCATAAGCTGATGAGGTGATTTGCTCGCCATAAGCAACAACAAGGGAGTTTAGTGTTCCCAAGGTTGCCTGCCTCAAAGCTCTGTTAGCCTGTAAAATAAGCATACCAATCTTAGGATACATCATCATGTCAAATTCACCAATCCTTTAATGACATGAACTGTTTATGATATACCTTCCGCAAAAATGCTGTTAATTCTGAAACAACTTGTTCCAAGACACATGACAAATCTATCCGAAGAGGTGAGTTAGCAATTACAGCAAATGCCTGCATCCATGAGATACTGTTAGTAGCATAGCAGAAAAAAAAATGGTAAACACTGCTGACCATGACAGGATCACAAGGGGGCCATGTAATATCAACACCTAGAAGGAAAAATAATAATAATAATAATAATACTAATAATAAACTGATATTCATCACTTGCAAAGGCCACACCAACCTTGAGCAGAACACAGAACTTATCCAATTAACAAAGGGAGTAAGTTTCAAGTTTTAACTGATATTTAACAATAATTTTATGACCTGTAAGTTGATAGGTCTAGACGTTTCGGAAATGGATTTAACCATTTGTATTACAGAAACCAAATGTCTACAATGATATGACTAGCAATTTCTTTACTCATTGTACAAGATATATTAACAATCAGAAGAGCTTGCAGTATGAGTTGCTTGTTGTTAGCTTGAGACATATAAGTTGAAGAGAATTATTCAATTTCCAAATGAAATTTCTAGGAATTCTTTTCAAAGTAAATAAATGCTGCTTGGACATAAATCATGAGTTTATAGAAGTACATATGTGGATGCCATTGCAAACATCAGCAGATGTGTCTATTGCCACATGAATAGATGTTCTTGTTGGAGACTAGGCATACATGCAATACATCTTACCAGAATTCAAGTCCACCAGCAAACTGCAGAAGCCACATGATAGTACTCCAGATGTACTTTCTCAAATTTTTCAAAAAGATAGACACAAGTATGATTTTCACTATATAGATTTTTTAAAAAATGAACATTCTTAAATAAAAAAATTGTCAATTCACCTTTATATTGCTTAGTAGTAATTTTAGACCCTAGGTTAAAACAAGGCATAAAAGTTTTCTTATATCAATTTTATGAAAACATGCAATTAAACAGAACCAAAATAGTAGAGATTTAAAATATATATGTTGTATGACTCTTTATATGGCACTCCTAGAGTTTCATGTCCATGTATAAGTTGTAGTAAAGAAAAACAATGCTACTTGAAATTTAATTGATACAAAAACCATAACAAGCTGTTTAATGAATTACAATTTTGTTTAAGAAGTAACATTATAACACTGTTAAATTCTACATATGTAAAAAGATATTATAGCATGTGAAAGCCAGACACCCACATTTTATCATGATCTATTAATCCTCTAGTATCCAGAGTATTACAGCAATTAAATTCATTTATAATTTTGACATATTTACTCAAAAAGAGAAGGTAAATAAAATTAGCATTCACATGAAAGTAAAAAATTCAAAACCAAATTGCATCTTAACATAAAGTCTTGAAAGGATAACCTTCACAGCTGTGAGCCGGGTAATCTCATTTCCCATTCTATCAACGAGTATGGGAAGGCACGCAGATAGATCTCTTTGTAGATTATCACCAAAAGTTGAAATTACAAGGCTCATGCAAGATATAGCACATTCTTTAACCTCCTGGGATGAAACCATTATTTAGATACATGAAGCAAGATGTTCAAAGTGAAGAACCAAAGAGAAACTTCAAACCAACCTGATCTTGATCTTGATTTGCCAAACGTGCCAATATGGCATTATAAATAGGGTTGATGTATGGCTTGAAGTCCAAAGTGGACGTCTGCACCACAAAGAAACTCAAGTTACCGCTGGTCATACAAGTGATAGCAAGTAAAATAAGCTTAAAAATAATTACCTCAAAATTAGGACGAAGAACACGGACTAGCTCTCCACAGACACGTAATGCTTCAGCAGTTACTTTATAGTATCTTTCACCAACAGCAGATAGAACTGGACTAGAGAGGGCCTGAGGTATGTTGGCAGTAAAAAATGACCAAATCAAAGAACAAATTAGTGTGCATAGATATATTGAATTATCTGTGAAGCTTTGCAACTAGAACCATACCAATACATATTATTTACCTGCACCCTGAAGAGTGAAAAAAAAAAGAAACAAGAAAATGAATGAAGTTTAATTATGATGCATGACATTAGTTAAGACTAAAATTTATGACATTATCATCTAATTACTTGTTAAAAATATCAGTATTGTCTGGGTGTTGACAAAGTGTGTGTCCGAAGCACTGCCAGCATACCATACATTTGTAATGTCGACACGATATGAAAGTCAAGAGTCTATGGCACATTCCATGCCAGCCAGCAGAAATCAACATCAGGAATGTCAGAACATTATTAGAAATCATAATTAGCAGAGCTCACCCCCAAGTAGATGCATTGGTACAGTACAACAGAAAAAAACTCTTTGAAACTCAAAATCATGCCAAAAACCAAAAAAGAGATACATTAATAAAGTAAACTAGGATTGATGAAAAGCATAATCATGATAAACCAACAACAAAAGTGCAATATAATTTGGAATGTTAGGGAATATTGTGCAAATCGAGAAATTGAGTTTACCATAACCTAGACATGAAGGATTCATGATCTATATGCATAAAAAACTACAAACAATAATATGTAGAAAGCAAAAAACTTGAAGGTGAAGGTTAATGCTCAGTACATCAAAATGTTCACTCAACAAATTTGATGATAAAACATGACTATCATACCCCAGCTAAACAGAATTTGCTCAATTGAAGTCTCTTACAATGTTAAAATTTAAATATCATATGTGGGTCCACAAGAAGGAAGAAGGATTTTATTTTACCTTGATGTATGGATGAAATACAGAAGGTGAATGTGAAGCCATAACCAATCTGGTAAAAACAAGGGCCTCAATCTTCAAATTTGAGGTGGAAGATTTGTCCTGGGAAGAGGAACAAATATATAGTATAAGATTGTTAGAAAAGGGCAGAGTTGTGCTATAACACCAAGAAATAACTTACAGTCAATGCCTTTTCAATCCCAGAAACAAGTGAGCCAATGTGCTCAGCAAGACAATTAGGTAAGACAACCACAAGTTCTTTTAATACCGAGAATGCCCCAACCTGTACATATATAGTGGAGGAAATTACAAATACCAGAAAATAATTGAGCCAAGAAAAGATGTTGGAAGAAATCCTACCTTAGTCTTGACAGTTTTTTCACGGAGTTGTCTGTTAACTGACTTCACGATTTTGGGTACTTCTTGGTTCAACAACCATCGTGGACTGCATTTAACCAGAATCAAATGAAGCGAGATAATGTCATTTATATTAACTTTAGTTAAGGAATTGAACATCAAAAACCAGCAGAAAATGCAGCATACCAAGATGTCGTAAAAGGTATGTCTAAGGAAAAAAGTTATAGTCTTTTGCTTCAGAAACAATGACTGTCATCCCGATATACAGTCAAAGCAATATATGGAGATGGCAAGATGATACGATGACAAGATAATATCAACATGCTTGGAGATCATCACACAGCAGAGAGGAAGAAGAGGTTGGATTAAAAAATGTAAGGGCAAGGAGAAGAAAAAGGAAGAAATGTGGAAAATATTAAGAAAAAGTATAAGCTACAAAACCAAGAGAAGAAAGAACATAAAAGAGAAGTATCTATCAAAAAAATTGATATCAGATTTCTCCAGACATTGCACAAATGTAACACAAAAAATTGATCGATGGCAATTTTCATCTAGCAATCTAATGAAGCAATCGGTATTATTAAATTAAATAATATTCACAGTAGACTTATTTGACCAAGCAGAAATTGGCACCACTGGAGCTGATATGGTGGCCATCAAACAGAAACTGTGAATCATGGCTGACTTGATTTAAGATCTCATTATGGATATCAGGTCCATAGAACATGTGAGGATGCCACCAAACTTATGAAAGTTTACCACAGTTCTAGTCAGAAATCAGCAATTGGATGTTGGCAAATTAAGTTGGACAACCATGATGATCGTAGTTCTATGATCAGTAATTACTGAGTGGATGACAACCCCTCAGAAGTTGGGAGTGTTGACAGACTATTCAACATAAAGGTCCATCTGATATACCCCACTGATTTGATTTTAATGCTTCATTGACTAAACCAGCATGTCAAAATCCCCTCGGAAGACATATGAGCAATTTGGCAAATTGACATTGGCATTTGATCTAGAACTTAAGTTCCATAAAAGCTACATGAAGCTCGAAGGCTAAGAACCATTCCAATTTGGAGAATCTAAGTTTAGAAAAATGAGAACCATTAAGTAACAGATGATATCAGTTTGACCTTAATTTCTTTTGGATATCTAAAATTCTGCATTATTTATGTGACGTTTGCATGGTTTTGTTTGCCCATAACAAGGTTCAAATACATACACAGCACTCAAAAGATGCATTTACAGCTTCACTTGAGATTACAATGGAATAACTGCTTGCCTTGACTCATCAATGTCAACTTGTCCCTTTGTCACATTACCAGTCTGCCGTAACAACTCGATAAATGTGTTAAATACATCCATCTGAAAAGAAAAGGCATTTTGTACAATTAAGATGTACAAGTCAGTATATCTTAGTTCAACACTAGTATTTTGGTAGATCTATAAGCACCTTGACATTCTCTTCTCTTTCTTTAAATCTTTCAATCAACTTAGGACATGCCTGCAAACAGCAACAGAACCCACATAAACCATAAGCAAAAAGATAAGGAACAACTGGACAATTTATGCTCAGTATGATATAGGTATAACAAACTAATTTAACATTCATAAAGGTGATCATTTATGTCAAACAGAATTAGCTATCAACTACTACAAACAGCCATATATCAACATTGCAGCTAGAGGACTTAGTCCATCTTGTTAAGAAAATGGCCAATTATCAGGATATAGCATCAACCACATCATCATGCAAATAAAGCAAAAATAAGTACAGTACTTCACATGCCTCATGATACAACTTTATAAGCATCTCGGGTCGTGACATGATAATAGCCTGCAAGCACTTTGCAGCTGCTCTTCGAACTTTCCAGCTGGCATCCTCATCGTCGGTGTACTCATTTGCACTTTCACTGCCAGAATTTGTAATAATACTATTTTGAGATAAAAAATACTTATAAAGCTACAGTAGTACATTTTAAACGTTTGAGCAACATACTCATCTTCCTCCTCGTCATCCCTTTCATCATCAGTGTCCTCCTCCATGTTATCAGTAAAGTTTGGGTCATAGCTTAAATATTCCATAGTTAGATTTAGAATGTCATCACAGTATGGAGATATGTCCCTCGGACACCTAAGTAGAAAACTCTCCAATGCCTGCAAGAAGTTGGAAAAAGTACATTGATGCAAGTTTCTAACTTCTTTATTTTCAAAAAAAAATGTAAGCTATAGAAATTGCAATGAAGTGAAAAAAGATCATTGCTTGAGAGTACCTGCAAACTGTATTCACGAAGTTCTTCATCAGATTCCGAGGCAATCATGCAGTATTTAATAAGCAACGGGACCGAATCACCAAGGTGTGGTCCAAAACGATATCCAACAGAGCGACTAAAAGAACAACAACAGACATCCTTCAAATAAGATATTTTCGATAGCAAACATATATATGATTTGCTTAAAATTTCATACTAATAAATATATACATAATAAGAGTTGGTTTAACCGTATAACTAAACATAGCAGTCTGCACACAAATTGCTATTTCGAATTGATTACTAACTATTCTCCTCTCCAACACCAGGTTACTGGCTAAAATCATTTGAAGCTGACACCATTACAAGGCTCAGATTATTGGATTGGATGAAAAAATCACAAGTTGGTAGAAAATTTTTACTAATATGTCACTTGTTTCATCATTTTTCCTGACTTGAATCGGTCACTTTCAATTGATAAACTGATGACTAGCATACCACTACAACAGGGCCTAGTGCTGTATAACTTTGGGGAAAAAGATAATGTAGGCACAAAAGCTATAAAAGGAGACGCATAAGGTTAGGCCAATGTAATGGGTGAGTGATGTATCTACCCTTTGGTGTCCCATAGACCAGCTTTAGACTCTTAATTTCTCTCGAGCATATTTCCCTCCTCAAGCTTTAATATGCAAAGCAAGTTCTAACGATGAAATAAACTAGTGTCAGCTTGTCCTCCAAACCCAAAATTTCATCCCTAAACTCAAACACCACTTTCCAAAATATTGAAATATTAAATAACAATTAACTTGTCACTTATCAGAGACCCTCACCTCCTGCTTTCTTATCAAAGTTATAATCTATATCAAAAGAGCCAGTGATCAAGGTTAGTGTCTATTCAGGGGTTGCTTTAAATAAGAAAAGATTTACAACTAAAGTGAACTTGTGTATGCTGAACTCGTAAGGAAAAAGGTTTTGCATCACGAACTACGAAATGAATTCGACCATTGACAAGCTGAAAATAATTTTTTTTCTGAAAACACCACCAGTTCATAGTTGTGAGAGCCACTCTTGGCATGAAAGGGTGTATGAAAAACACGAATGGCAAATAAGAGAAACTGAGACATTCTAACTGATGTTTGTCGCAAGAAAACAATGGGACAACACTGAATGATCTTTCTTACAACTCGGTATCTACATCACTTTGATTCCAAGGATATTGGGCAACCAACTTCCTAATAGCTGGGGACTGGAGGGCTTTTTCTTCCTCTGTCTAAAGGTAAAAAACCAGTGATATTCTTTAAGCATACAACATTAACTGCTGGAGACTCGGCCATGAATTGCTGTCCAAGCTTTCAGTCAGAAGAATATCTGACTCAAAAAACAACGATACATGCCATCAGATGGTCAGCACAAGTCCAGGTTTGATAATTTGGATACAATTTTCACTAGTTGCACTTTATTTTGTGAAATGGGACTAAATGCCAAAAACAAGCAGGACTATTAAAAGTTTGATCCGTTATATCTTTATTCACATATATTATAGGCAAAACATCTATGTGTCCATTCCGAATTCAGAGAAATGACCAGATGAATTCAACATAACACAAGTGATCCAATTTGATGAAATGCAATATACAGAAACTCAATTTGAACACCAGCCTATTTTGCAGGCAAAATAAATAGTGATCACATAGATACAGAATAATAAAGCATGCCAACACCAAGAGAAAACAATATAAGGAAGCAATGAATAAGATCTCAAGTAGAAGTTACCTTAAAGCTCCAATCATCTGAATATTTGTTCGTGTAAGTTCAGGTTTTATATTCTTACTTTTCAACAGCTGAACAACTTCAAATGTCGCCTTAGCCAATAGATCATCTGACAAACTTGAGGCAAGAGAAGCTACAAGCAAGAAGATACTTTATTAAATAATTTTAATCAAGAGAATATCTATTTCATTCCAAAATTATAACATGGAAATGGATAATATGCTCTTTGGATTGTTAAACCCCAATAAGGTTTCATAGCACCTGTACACATGCACATGACATGCATACACATACGCATGTATATACACCAAGGATTGCCATACTGGTCCATACCGACGTAGCGAGATTATCTCAGTACGATATGGTACCCCGATACCAGGCGGTATGCACAATGCATACCGCTCGGTATTTATAATATTATATTATATTATATTATATTATTATTATATCATATTATATATTAAACAAATAAAAAGCTGGCGACGTCGTCACGATCCTTCTCCCCACACGGAGAGAAGGAATCGCCCACCGACGACAGACAAAGCAGGGAACTGGTGAAGGTATGTTTCTCCTCTTCTTCTTCTTCTTCTCCTTCTTATTTCTCCCTCAATCGACCGCCGACGGTCGAAATCGACCGTCAACGGCCGAATTCGACGGTACCGGCCGGTAGCGGGGCGGTCCACGTACCGATCAGCTAGCGGACCGGTACGTACCGCCTAGTACGGGGCCTTACCACTCGGTAAGGAGAACCTTGATATACACATGAATTGTTCCTTCTAGAGAGACATATACAACAGGGTACATGTGCAAATATATGAAAAGAGAGAAATTTGGAGCTTCAAAAGAATACATAGGCAAAAACCCCTTGGAAATAACTAGTTTCTCACCAATACAAAGAATTGATTTCTTTCTAACACTGGCTTGATTAGAACCCAACTGGGACAGAAGTGCACTCAGCAATTCCTCATGAGCATCTTTTGTCATCAAGTTTCCAAATCTCTGGAGCATGTCGCCTAATATATCAAGACATTCACACTTAATCTCAGTGCTCTTCCCCTGGCAGAAATAAAAAAAAATTTGTACCATCAAGATGCATAGAATTCTTTCTTTAAACTACAACAAGTCTTGGCAGCACAGAAGATTGCAAAATCTAGTACTTCGACATACCAATGAAATAATCAGGATAATGCATTACAAGTAACAAAAGACTTAAGACTGAATCAAAAGTAAATAATTCCATAACTATAAAAGGTCTAGATCTGCATTCAAGAAGTCCAAGTGCCAAAAAGAGCAAAACAACTAAAAGTGCAAGCTGTAAATGAAAGTAACAACGAACACAAGGAATGTAGATAATCATCGAACAGATGTAAGTTCTATGCCTAAGTTGCTTAAGAAAAAAATTAAAGACAGAAACCAATCAGGAAAGGCAAGAGTAGAGCCTGTGCATAACACATAAAAGAACAAACTGATTGTAACAACAAGATGATGAGATTAAATTATCAGATACAGAAATATGAATTGCAATTACAGAAAGAATCCTAGTCTCGATAAATTATTTTTCTTCTATTTACTTAACAAACAAATTCAGCACCAGGTCAACACCTAAACATAAAAAAAAGTTCCCAACGCATAAATCTGTGAATTTGGTAGATGAGAGTAGTCCAAGCAAAAAAGGTTGTTACATTATCTGAGACATATTTCACAGTTTGCAACAAAAACATATGTAACACAAAAAGGTCATAAAAACGTGAGAAGAAAAAAGACAGAGGAACACTGCCTCAAAATTCTCTTTATATTACCAAAGCACAAGGAAGTGGATGGAAGAGGGAAAGCAACATGTTCTCTATGTTTTCTGATTAAGAATCTCAACATAAACATCTAAAAGACCTAGCTTCACTTCCATAATTCACAAACACATACAATCTTCCCTTCACAAATTTGTTGGGTAGGAAAACAACACATACAAAAAAGTACAATGTTCATTTTCCTGCATCCCTAAGGAAACATTTGTAGAACTACAATGTTTTCCATGTATCCAATTATACGGAAAGCAAATAGAACATGTAGCTAAATAGGATAACAAAAACTCAAAAAGGTTCATGTTGAAATAAGTCATTAAAAAATTAAACAAAAAGCTTCAACTAAAAATTTCATATGGCCAAGAATAAAGTGCCACAAGATGTCCACAGACAATAGCTAAACAGAAAGAAATTATAAGAAACTCACAGGATTAGTTATGCCCTTTATCAACTGAGGACCCAGAGAAGCTAGAATACGTTGGGCAAGGGACGTTGTGTTAACTTCTGAGACTATTGTCTTCAAAGCTATACTAGCAATATCACGATGTTGATCTTTCCCATTTAACAATTTGTCGCAGAGCTTGTTGGCCATTTCCAGAATCCTGTCCTCACTGATCTTCTTGACAAGTGGAGCCAGACTATATACAGAAAAAAATCCAGAAAGGAAAAAACCTCAATTAATGAGGTGCACCTTAACCAAACATGATTTGTATGTCAAGATCAAGAAGTATAAATTACCATAAAACAAAATAAACTGGATAAACAGGATTTACATATTGCTTTTGGGTACATTATGGTTGCAGACTTACAGACACATGAAATAGTTACCGAAGTCCAACCAAGAACTAACTGAAGAACAACTGCTCGGTTATTGCAGTCAGAAATATTTCTATTTAGACAAGATCAAACAAAAACTACTCGATTCATACAAAGAAAGATAATCATGGAACAGCTACATATCTAGACTTATAAGAAGTAGCAAATGTATCAAATGTAGCTAAAAATCTTAATTAGTTGCTACAGCATCATTAAGAATTTTGATAGTGCCAAAGAGAACAGAACAATAAAATTCCAACCAGCACTGAGTTTATAATTATGCTCAAAATTAATATTGTGTAACTAATATTGTTTAATTAGTTCCTTTTAAAATTTTAAACATTACTTTTTATTTCTAAAATATTCTAAGTAATTTTTTAGATAATTTTAATTCACTTTTTGCTGAAAGTCGATCATCTAATCCATATTGTCCCTTCCAGTATTCCAGTCACGTTATATAGTTTAACAATATAACATGAACCTCTAAGCTAGTACATGTGGAGAATAGAAACGTATGTTTCAAGACAAAAAATTACTGATTGCTTATCGAGTACAACACGTGATAACTGATCTTTTCGTTTGTGAAAAAACCAATTACATACCAATGTGACGTTTAAAGTTAAAAGAACAGATATGGTGGAAATTGTAAGGCAGCTCTATTGAGGAAACATCTTGAGCAAATCAAGAACGGTCTCCAATCAAATAGAAAAGGGAAGGCCCTATCTCACAAGGGAGGAACTAATGCAAAAATGTTTAAAAACCTTGCATAAAATAAAAACTCTTCATAGATGAGATATGATCTAAAAAAGAATATTCAACAGATAGTACATGTTAAGCATAATAACACGAGAACAACTCCAAAGCAGGATATGCCTTCTCCAATCTATGGTGCACATTTGGCTCCCAGACTCCATTATGAATATCAATATGCATAATAAAAAGATGACATGTTCATCTTTAGTTTTGGTCACTGTTGCAGATATACTACTCGTCAAACATCAATCTGTATCTTGCGAAGTCACTCCCAAAGTCCCACCCAGTGAGTTATCATTTATACATCAATATTTTTATCCTTTAGATGCATTTTCCTAAACAATGTGCATCTCGAGCTGTAGTGGAACACAAATAAAAAAAGTGTTTAATACCATCCATTTTAAGTGAAAATGATAGAAATGTTCAGTCTGATCTTTGACTAACAAAAAAACTTTGTGAAATCGCTGAAGAAACAACTATGAAATAATGGCCTATGGATGGCCACAAAATGAACATCTCAACTTCACCATGTATTAATCATCGAACAAATCCGACCACACCACTTCCTATTAGGACTTGCTACCTATTAAAAATTAATAAAAATCAGATGTGTTAAATTATGCAGAATTATACAAAATGGCTTAATTAACCAACTTGAAAACAGTAACTGTCATCAATGTTTTATGTAGCAGTGAACTCCTGGATTTCCATCATCCATAAAAGAGTTTTTTTATTTGTAAGGTATCCAGGAGGTGAATCACCATAAATGCGGTAACAAATTTCAACTTTTGAATGCATATTATAGTGATATAGTCTACTTTAAAAAAATAATTAAATTCCTAAAACCATATAACAAGCAAATATTATGCTCATAACCAATTAAACAAGACTATAGACAAGACGTTTATGCAATACTTATAAGCTGCATAGCAATACAAGGGATCAGACACAAGTAAATGCATCATATAGCATTTAGAAAGCAAACCATTTCACAGCTAAACCAGATACATCTCCAGCTGCGTCTTCTAGTTGTTGGAGGACAGCACTTGTCAACTTCATCTCCAAATCAGAATCGGATTTAAAACCTTCCTTATTCAATTCATTAAGTAAATCTGATGTTGCCATATATCTATAATCTTTATCCTTGCCCGTCATCTAGAAAATGACCATCAAAACCACTATCAAAATGAGCCCACAAATAGAATATCCAGCAGAAGTACCAAGATAAAATTTTGAACAGTTGCATACCTTCTCCAGAATATTTGTTATACTTATATTTGCCATATTGAAAGCTTTTACCAGACTTGGATGCAACTCAAGGTTCGTACTATGCCTGCTGATAAATTTGCAAAATCATTATATGTGCATTAGAAATGAAGGTCACGAAGTTTCAAATTAGGGATGATTACATTATTTATAAACCTAAAGCACATTGTGTTAAAAAAACTACAGAACAACAGAAACAATACTGAGCAGTATTTAAATAAGTATATGGGTCATGCAGAATATGCATATGCAGACATATTTGCATAAGGCGGTGCGTTCATATCATGTCACATTACTGTATATGTGAAATTTAGCATGTCCATGCTGCATGCGATATGAAAACATAGTCACATATGTGATTTACATTTCATTCTTACCAATATTATTTCAACTACCATTAATATTTTGGTAAATTTGAGTGGTCCATAATAAAATTATATACATCCCTTACACCTTCTCAAATTTCTTTCAATAAATTGTCACTTAAGAACAGTTAATAAATGTCACTATTATTGTGTTAACTTATGAATTGTTATTTAGACTTGGCACATATTTAGGAACTAATAATGGAAAAGTGACTTCTATATCACCATCATAGCAATCTTATCTGTGCTACCTACTACCTGCGTTGGATTTCATCATTTAAATTAAACCATCAAGGAATTTGGACAAAAGTACATGCTTCTATTTTTTTTACCTGATAGATATTGAATCAGATTTAGAAAGATATGCCATTCAGGCATTTAAAAGACTAGAGGTTACATGTTGAGTGGTGCATAAAAAATTTTCCCCTTCCCTTAGTAAATTAGACGATTGTCTATTTCTTCATTTATACTTAATTTTATTTAAGATGTACTAATATGCAGATGCATATGTGTCTACTTAGTGCATGTTCCACTATGCAGTACCTTAACACCTTGCACATTGCAGACTTTTATTTTCTAATTAACACTAAGAATAATATTAAACTTAAAATATTGTCCTAAAGGACCTGATCCTGAAAATTATTTAACTAGTATAGATAACGCCAGCAAAAACAAGTGATTCGCCATTTTTCCAATTCTGCAGCAGATCTTGTGTGATATACTTAAAACAAACAATTGGCAACAAATAGTTTACTTCTTGAAAAATTTTATAATGATGTAGATGATTCATTATGATAACAATATTGTGTCATAAACTTGTAAAAGGATCCTCTAGATTGGGAAAAAATTGAGGAATTCAGTACTGGATCCTGATAAAGTCATATCTTTTTTAGAAGTCAAAGTTAACAATAAAGAAGAAACATCAAAAGAAAATACCACAATTTTGCAGTCATAAGCTAAGGCAGCAAATATAAAAAATTTCACCGACCAAGACCTGAAAAACATGGTTGAGAACTTTTCATTTATAACATAACTAAGCATTTGATACAGATCAGCAAACTGCTTCACTCTCGGAAACAGTACCTTCAGTAGAGACAAGAAAAGGATGGAACCATCATAACCAGTATGCCCTGGTAGAGCTTTCAAGAACTTTCAGTATTACCTAGTTTTTTTTCTGTTAACATCCTGATGCATAGACATAAAAATTAGCAGACAATTATCCCATCCAGTCGGCTAAAATATCATCCATGTCCAACCTAATATTTATCTGTGCATCTAGTCATGAAACCCAACCTGATCTAGTTATCAGTTAGATGTTTCCTAATTGTAGTCTATGATAGATTCTAATATCAAACTTGATTGACAAGCTACATAGTATTCAATCCGAGTTCTTAGGACTCTGAACTGAAATTTAATATCGTACCAGAAGCATACAAGTCGAGGATAATAAACTGATCTTGAACTTCTATAAATATACAGTAGTGCATTCTTATAGATGTTTGAACTTCTATAAATAACCTTTGTCGGGCAAAGACGCATTGCATTCGTTTTATTCTACAACACAATACTACACTAAATAACCCCTAGATAAAGATCTGAAAAACCCAAGAAGATAGGAAGAACCTCGATGATCGCAAGAGCCTCTGTGTACGAAAACCTAATAGCTCGCCGCTCTCCAGTGATGGTGGGAGGAAGAGAGCATCCCTAGCAGCAGTTTGAACTCGTCCTCATCCGCGCATCCTCTGGCAGATGATCGGCAGCGGTGGTGCTGGTGGCGCCACTTCACCAGGAAGTGTGGGCTTCCAATTTCAACGGGAGACCCGAAGGCGTGGATGGCGGCGACGGTGCCGCGGAAGAGATATTTCCCAGCAGTCGACGACGGGAGGAGGGAGGAAGATGCGAGCGAGAGGAATCGATGCGATCGAAGTTAACTACGAACTGAGGAGAGGGGTTGGGAAAACTCGTTGTTCTAGGTTTAGGGATCTTCCAGGCCACCGTTGGATTAATATCGATGGAGTTGATGCCGATGGACGGTAGCGGATGAAAGAGGAAACGGGTCGGATGCCAGAATGGCAAGATCCGAACTTTATTTTGGTATAAGTATAAAAGTATTTATATTCAAATTTGAAGGGGCAATTTTTTTAAAAAAGGATTATAACTTAGGATTTTCCAGTTTAAAAAATTCTTATAAAACACTTTTTCTTTAAATAATTATTTACCCTATCGATTATCATTTTTCATCGTGCCTCTACTTGCATAGTACGTCCATCCCATCGATTGCTCTTCTAACCCTATATATCAGCCCCCACTCGTTCGACGTGGTTGAATATGGTTCTCATCGGCCACCCCCTTCCCTCCCTTGACCACATTTGCCTTTGTGTACAGATTGGTAAATAGTATTAATTGCTCTCCTCCCTTGGTCGCTTGTGTCTTTGCATGTCAATTGTCAATATTAACCGTCACCCTCCCCTTCCCTCATCGCATGTGCTGCTCCAGGTGAGGGCTGGCAAGCAACGTTGATCAACCCCCTCCCTTCCCCTAATCGTTTACGAGGGCTAGCCACGATGAGGGTTGGTGGGCGGGCAAGCTAAGTGGCCAAGTACGATTAAAAGCATGACTAAGGTTCGAATTGTGATAGAAATTTTTTGAAGTTAAGAGGAAAAAAAAAGATCTTTTCATATGGCCGGGAGCGCTCTATGAAAATTTTCCAAACATCGAGTGGTTTGTGAGGAAAAATTCAAAATTATGAGGTGTTTTATGAAATTTGGCCAATTTGAAGTATTTTAAACATGATTTCAATTATGAGTATAACAATACCAAATTTTGTTAGTACCTCGTGTAGGCCAACCTCTAGATAGGAAATTAATACTTTATTATCTGTTACATGAACTTAGAACGCTTGTATTTAAATTTATATGTTGTAAACTACTATAATAATATTCGCATTCATTAGTGTTACAATAAGAGTGATATGGTTGTTCTATCCACATCTTACGTGGTTGACTTATTAGTATTCTATGCAATCATTCCTATCATTTGCATCGCAAAGGTCCCTTGTCACATATCCAAGCTATTGGTCGAGACATTGCAAAGCTAAATTGGCAAAATCTATTTATTAAAGCTTCAATTGATGGTAATTTCAACTAACATAATAAAAAAAATATAATAACCCGAGATCGTCAAGCTATTATTACCGCTTATCACTAACAAACTATATAATGCTACTTATAAAGCACCCACTATAAAAAGGATCATCTAGGTATGCCCAATCCATAATATAAAAAAATAATTAAAATTTTATCTATCCAACCAGTTCAACTTGTCTAACTTGAGCATTGATTTAAGCATCAAAAATACATTATCGGGACTACTTGTGACTTCGTTTTGTAGAGAGTAGAAGTCTAGCTTGACAAATTTTTCTGGGACCGACTTGAGAAGGAACTAGGTTGGCTCCGAGTTTGTCTTTAACTCAGACAATGAGCCTCCTAATCCTCTATAGATCGATCATGATAGCCTCGAAAGCTCTTAGTCTGAATCCCCCTAGTTTTAAGTATCCCAAACCAAGGTCTGATGGGAGTATTGGCTAGACAAATTAAATCCCTCTACATGTTCCTGACCTCAACCTTTTCTTATGGCTTTTTCAAGATATGACCTTTACTCAACTATCTCTTTTAGCAATTATGATCATTCATGTAGAACCATTCTATACTTTACTTCAACAAATACAATTTCTAACTAGGATGGTCTAAATCATCGTGTCATGTCTTCCTCACCTTATCCAATTAGTTCATCAAACTTCAACTACATCCTATTCCTACCCCTACTACATCACCTGTACCCTTTTTGAGCCAAGTAGCTAAGTTATACCCAACAAAGACCCAAGCATCACCTAAGTCATATCCATCTCTTGTAGTCAAATTCCATTGCCAAAACTATAACTCATGAATGAGTTAGTCAGCTAATCAGCCCACTTTTCTAGCAAGGTAAGAGATCACTTGCATGAAATGGATAAAAAATTGACAAACATTAGTAGAGATATAAAGTAAGGAAAGTAGTCATTAATAGATTTAAATTCTCGATCTTTTTTCATAGAAGATATAAATAAATAACTAATTCATTAGGGCTTTAGATTTTCTATGTTGAATGTCTACGAAGGGAAGATTGATCCTTCAAAACACATAGTTATATTCACTTCACAAATAATCTTTTATGAGACTGCAAACTCTCTTATGTATTGGGTTTTTCTAACATCCTTAAGAGGAGCAACACGTGAGTGGTTCGCCATATTGCCATCGGAGTCGATCTCATTCTTTGGACAATTAGCTAGGGAATTTAAGCTTATTTCATCAGTTATAGCCTTCCGAAGAAACCCATTACTTATCTCCTACTTATGCATCAATAAAAAAAAAAACTCTAAAAAGTTATACAAGGAGATTCAATGATGAAGTATGATAAGTCGAGGATTCGACCCCCTCTGTTCTCTCTATTGTACATATTAGTAGTTGGACCCTCAAGGTATTTTTATGAAGTCATTACTCAGCCTCCAATAACTTTTCTATAATTTTTATAACAAACTAAACACCATATTATCATCGAATAAGTAATTGTCAACAAAAAGAAAGACGGAGTCTAAGAAAACAATAGAAGGGCAAAAAGTCTCCTATTTAAGCTTCATGAAAAAGCTAAAAAATGACAAACCAAGAGGAGTGGGGCTCTTGGTGGGAGTTCACACTAAATATTTTTCTACACTAAATTATTTATATAGATACGAAAGTATGGGGCTCTTGAGGACAATTCGACTCCTTAGGGCATTATCAATAAGAAGAGATATGATTAAATACTATCATTTTATGAGGACCATGGATATGAAATAAAAAATTACTATGCCTTAAAGAATCAAATTAAAGATTTGGTTCAAAGGGACACGACAATAAGTTCCTCCAATAGATTTGACATCTTTGTTGAAACCTCCAGGCCAAATTAAGTAGTAGGTGAATGTGATTATGGGTGAGCCACCTAATGGGGTAGAAATCATCGTTCTTAATGTAACCTTTAGAACTAATGATAGCATAAAGATAATAAAAATTAAGTTTCTGATAGTCAATATCCCCTTGGCTTATAACTGTTAGGATCAATTGACACTAAGAAGGGGATGGGGTGAATTAGTGCAAGTGTTGAAATCTCGATTTAAAGAAAATTTTATTTAAAATAAAATAAGAAATTAGAAGCATTTCGTTCAAGTTGAGTAAGTGAGCAATTAAACTATTGAATAATGCTAAGTTATAATCTTGCTTAAGGAAAGCTTGAGTAAGAACATGTAAATTCAAAAGGGAAAGTTAAGAGACACTCACAGTTTATATTGGTTCGACCACAACTTGGCCCTACGTCCACTTCTCGAGTCTCCTTTCTCGAGGTCCGTCGGTGTCCACTACTAATCTTCTTCGAGTGAAGACCAAATGTTTACACTTCTCACTCTCATTTTCACAAGTTCAAGAGATGAACTTTCTTACAAGAGTTTCTCGCTTCCCTTGGACTCGCTTTTACACTTTGAAGCACTCAAGGAAAGCTCTTAAATTTTACAACACTTTTCACAAGAATTTTATTCCTTTTTCATTCACCACCCTTGCTTCTCTAAACAAGAAAACTCAGGGTATTTATGGATCCCAATTGGCTTCAAAAATAGAGCTAAAATTTAAATCATTACGTAAATTCTATGTACGGATAGTACTACCATCGGTGCTGGCGGTACTACCGCTGGAAGCACCCTGAAAACAAGGTAACGGTGGCATCACCGTCACGAATCCTGTAAAAGCTATATTTTTTATATTTTTACATACCCGACTCGTACCTCTTGTTGACCCATTTCCAGGTCAACAAAATGAGCTCAAATCCAACCCAAAATGGACCTGGTTGACGTATGTTGAGTTAATTTATATTCCTTCCAAATCTAACTCAATTTGGACTCTAAACTAAATCAATGCTAACTACGACATACTAAGACATACAAATGCAATCAATTTGACCAACGTGTCAAGTGACCTTCTCAACTCCTGTGATCTTTCCAGTAACCTCCGATGAACTCCCGACGAGTCTCGATCATCTTCTGGCAAACCCCTGGTGTATTCTCAGTAAGCTCTCAATCACCTTCGATGAGTTCCCACTACATTGTCCGAACCCCAGCCCGATGTCCCAACTTGACTCCGGCCCAACATATGATTATATTATCTTATCGTAGTTAATCCTACATCATTCATCTCCAACACATATATTAGATTAACAAACTCATCAATTGATTTCATCATTAAAAATCTAATATTCAATAATCTCTCCCTTTTTGACGATGATGACCAATTGATTGCATGAGTTAACCTTAATTTCCTGTATGTAAACTCTATAGGATAAAACAAACTTGAATTCAAAAGAATCCAATGCTTTTGAATTCAAGCACGATACCATTCATAAATATTTTAAAATTTTAAAAACATAAATCTATACAATAATTTTCTCCCTTAATTCATCAACCATCAATATATCAAAAATTTTCAAGACATACATTCATACATTCGTACATTATGAAACAACATTAATTTTAAATAAAATTTCCTTTTAAGTCATCAATATATCAAAGATTTTCAAAACATATATCCATTCATCATGAAACAACATTAATTTCAAATTAATATATCAATTTCAAATTCTTCCCCTTAAGTCATCAATCGTTAATTCTCCCCATTGGGTCATCAATCATTTCTCCCCCCTTTGTTATCAACAAAACTGAGAAATTTCCATTTTACCATTTTTAAGTAATATTCTATATTTGTCATCAATATACAATTTCTCCCTCTTTGTCATCAACAAAAAGGTAAAATGTTGAGCAAATAATTTTAAGATAAATGTTCATAATATTTCAAGTTTCTCCGTATTTGTTATCAAAATGAGAAGTATTGATTATATATCTAAACATTCAATACATGAAAATTTTATTTAGTTATTGCAAAATATCACTTTTGTTTCCCCATGGTCATTGTCAAGCGAAAGTACAAATGCAATAATACAAAATTAATTTTAAGGTCATAATGAATATTAATAGTATGAAAAATATAAAATTTAGCAATAAAATATATCATTCATGAGTACAAGAGAGTCATAAATTATGACATGAAAAATATCAATTCGTGAATACGAAAGGTCATGATTTGGATAATAACCTTTTTAAATTTAAATTATTAAATTATTTTTATATTTTAATAGATTTAACAATAATGGTATCATTTTATCTCTTGTTGAAGGATTGATAGGATAAAATTTTCAAGAAGAATTATCATCCTTTTTAGTTGTTTCATGTGATTTGTTTCAAGAATGATTTTCAAATCAATGAATTATCGTTTAAGACCAAAAACCAAATTTTATTCTAGAAGAAATCATCAAGGTCATTACTATAACACATCAAAATAATAAAATATATTTAAAATAAAAATTCAACTTATCTCAATTCCAACATTTAAATGAGTCTAACTTTTTATACATATTAGTTGACAAACTAATTTCTAATTTTTTATTTATTTTATATTTAAATTTAAAATTAATCAATCATTCAACTATGCAACCTACTTTAAGTCAGCATATAACCCATCCAATATTTCAATCATTCACGCCAATAATTTTTAACCTATCATCAAAATTTCTTTTTTTTTATATTTCAATTTAGATAATTTTGCATTAAAAATAACTAAAATTTCTTTGTTCTAATTTTAACATGCTCTAGCTATGCATCATCAAGATTAGTTGTATAATCATTAACCAATTTTAATAAAAATATTTATTATAATTAAAATAAAGATCATTAATTTTTAATCATCTTGATTTAAATAATTTTTCCTTATTTTTGTCATTTTGGCTAGAGTGATGTGAGTATATCTCAAGTCATATGGCTTGAGCATCCACTATCAATATATTCTTATAGCCTTATTATGAGACAACTCTACAAGATGAGATGTTTTGGTTTAGTTTGGGTCCCTCATGAAATGTTTTTAGCATTTTCTCTAATAGCTTGAGGTTGTTTATGGTTTCTTTAATAACTCAAACTAATTTATATATACTATATTTCCTAAATGAATACTTATAAGCAAAGTGTCAATATCTACCACAAAAATTATATCTATTTTTGGGTAAAAAGTGTAATATGTATCTTCTAATATGGGTAGTTGACTTTTGTTGAGCGTCTACTACAAAGTCAATACCTTTCCTATGAATATGATACCTTTCCTATGAATATGACTCTTATTTGCAAGGATCATGTTTAGGGATTTATTCCCTATTTTAAATTTTTCTAATGTTTGTTACAATACAATATTTTCTTTTTAAAGTTCTTATAATGTTTCACATTTAGAGCAAGCATTGTGTGATGGTGATGTATCATGCATTTCTTTAAGTTTACTAACTAATGATGTATATTCTTTCTTAAGTAGTTTATATGATTTTGCTAATCATTCTAAATTTATTATAAAAGTTCATGAAAAATATTTGATAATTCATTAAAAGTAAACGAGATATTGGAGGGATCACTTTTGATGGCCATAAGCGTGAGATTCTTCATTTCTTCTTGGATTGTGCTCTTCATCTTCGGAGCATCTAGGGTTCTTGCATTCACAGCAAGATGTTTTATCCAATTTAAGTTCATTTTTATGATTTTTATTCATTAATTTATCTAATTCATTTGTCAAATATTCAAAGTTCTCATCACTTAGGAGTTATCTGTTGTTTTTAGTTCTATTTCCTTCCCGTTCTCTGGAATGTATAGTTTTTCTATTTTCAGTTCATAATCCTTTCTATTATTTGAAAAGTTTTGTTCTTATATTCTCAAGGTACTTTCCTTCTCATTTTTTGGAAATTGTTCTTCAAGTTCATTTTTATGAATCATTTCATTTAATGATTTATTTAATTTAGTTGTGCTTTCATATGTGATTTTAATATATGTCATATATCAAAAGTTGAATCACAAGAAGAAACTCGATGAAACTCGTTTTTATTTAAAACATAAAATCAAGCATTCATTGTTTTAGCATTTAAAGAAAATATTTATTTTTTATAATCATTCTAATCATTTAATGGATTGGATGACTTCTGAAAACTATTTTCGATAATACACCATAAATCAAAATATATTGAAATTAAAAAAATATGCATTCAAATTTTTCAAGAGGTGTAGTCCGTCCTATTGAACATAAAAAGACTTATGATGCATTGACCCTCGTTAATGTCATAGTAAATCATTTACTCACTTGGGTGTTAATCCAATGAGTATAACGTGGCTCTGATACTAACTGTTACGATCAATTGACAATAAGAGAGAGGAGGGAGGAGGGGGGGGGGGGGTGGGTTTGGTGGAAAGTGTGAATTAGTGCAAGTGAGAGATAAGCAATATGAGAGATAATACTTCAATACTACTAGAAGTGGTATTGACCTATTAGATGATACTCAAATTCCCAACTAGTTTAGCAATATGAGAGATAAAAAAATGACCTCAAGGAATCCTAACGATGCTACCTAACATCAGTCACCCTTCTAAAGAAAGGAATATTGTCATTTAAGCAATGGATCGATGAGATCCTTCATCATTAGCTTTATACCCTATAGCAGGGGAACCAATGGAAGAAATTCCTCTGAACCCTAAATGGTTAGATAATACAATTAAGGTAGGGTTGACCTTAATTTCCTATGATTGAATTCAATAGTATTCACATGGTCAACTAGTGATATACTAAAATAGATCCTAGTATAACCCAACATCGACTCAGTCTAAACTCAAGCATAAATCAGTCAATCAAAAACCTCAAAGATTCACTCTTAACCATCAAGATGACATAAAGGAGGAGGTCAAAAAACTCTTATAGGTTGGCTTCTTTGGCAAAGTCCAGTATCCAAAATGGCTTACTAATGTCATTTTTTTGGAAGAGTAATAGGAAATGATAAATGTGCATTAATTACACTGCTCATATGATAGGTTTTCCCTTTCTAGAAATATGGAAGCCACGTATCAAATGATGGTTAATAAAATTTTATAGCACTAAGTCAATAGGAATATAAAGATCAATGCAGATGACATGTTGGTGAAAAATCGCTCTACCGACACACACTTGGCTGACATGAGGGAAATATTTGCCACCATCAAAAAAATTTGAATGCTATTAAATCCAACCTAAGTATGCTTTTGGTGTGAGCTTACAACAATTTGTGAACTTTATGATACATTAACAAGGGATGGATAAATACAAACTAGGAGAAGATCCATGCCATTATTAACCTAAAACCTCTAGGCTCCACTAAAAAAGTTCAATAACTAACTGATCAAATCACATTGCTAGTGGATTCTTACATTAAATTTGTGATCAGTGCTTCCCTTTTTTTAAATTTTAAAATGTTAAAAAGATTTTCAATAGACAAAACAGTGTCAAGAGGCATTTGACATGCTAAAAAAAGTATCTAGTGATTCCTGCCCAACTTTCCAATCCTTAGCCGGAGGAAGATCTATACCTATACCTATATATAAAACTAGGGGCTATAACCTCAGTATTTATTTGAGAAGAGCAACAAATCCACATACTTATATATTACATTAGCCATGTACTTCAAGATGTGAAAACCTCATATCCTAATTTTGAAAAATTAACTTATGATTTAATTTTGATAACTAGGAAGATTCGCCTCTACTTCTAGGCTCATCATATTATTGTTTTGATAGATTAGTCGATGCATGAGATATTCTCTGAGCCCAATGTCACAAGAAGGCTTCTTATCGGGCAATTGAACTTAGTGAATTTGATATTAAATATAAGCTAAGAATCACCATTAAAGTGCAAGCCCTCATTAATTTTGTGGCAAAAAATGACTCTTGTTTAAGGAACATCTATGTATGTTATGCGCTTGACTCTACATGTGGATGGGTTAGGGGGGCATCACTCCAAACCATTACGCCATCGCACATCACCTATTGACACTTGCTTTATCGTATCTAGTCTCTTTGGCTTATGGTGTCACTGCTTGCAGCCCTACAACCCTTTGTGTACTAACTACCATGCCTGGTTATAACGTCTTTTTTCACTAAAACATATCGAGTTTTCATGTTTAGCCAACATGTTATATTAACACTACCAAGTCATATAAATTGAGTCGGGCTTACTGAGTCAGCAACCCGAGTTAGATTCACCAAGGCTAATAACTGATTTAAACCTACCAAGTCAAATGGATTAAATCAACTATTCCAGTATCACTTATATAGATAAAAGATACCAATTAAATTATACTTTTTGACTAGTTATCCACGATGATTTTCGAAAAGTGAAGGACGTGTTAAAGCAAGAGTGGCATAATTGTCTCATAGACACCACTTATGGTTGATTCATCAACATTCTACGTCATCATTCCCGCCATTTACCTAACAAGGGTCCCTCATTACGTGTTCAAGCTATTAGTGGACAAATGACCAAACTAAACTAGCAACACTATCCAATGACAATTCCAGCTGATGGCAATTTCAATTAACATAGCACATGAATACAACAACTCGAGGCCGTCGATTTATTATAACCACTTATCGCTAAATAAACTATGTAATACCCCATCTCAAGCACCCACTATAAACTATAAAAGAGATTGCACAAATATACAACAAACAAATTTTGATCGATCTTACTGGTCTGACTTTGTAATATATATATAAAATTTCAATAGAAAATATATTTAATAATTAAATAAATTTTTCTTAAAAAAATAAATTAAAATCATGCACATCATAAACAATTCAGAAGTTATAGACTAGTATGACTAGTTAAACTTGCGTAACTTGAATACCAACTTGAGCGTTAAAGAGGTATTATCGGGACTACTCCCTAAATTAGTTTTATAATTGATATGATATATTTTGACCCATTCATCATAGACTTTCATGTCACCTTCTAAAAGTCGAGTAGACACATTTGACTTAGCTTAGACCAAGGTCTCGGGAGAAGCACTACTTCGGCCCACTGCTCGAGGAGCTCAAGTCAGCATCAACACACAAATTGATGATCCACTCCTCACTCGAGGAGCCCGACAGCGTATGACTTAGAACCAGCGGTTGCATGCATTAAACAATATCGTACGAAGGCTCTGAACCAACACCAGCACGCATTAAACAACCTTGTATGAACTATCCTCTCTGTAGGTAGTATAAAAGGCACCCAGGTAAACTGTAGCAGGGGGGCTCCAACCCGCACAATCTACACTCCAATACTTCACTTCGCTTTACTAACCTGATCGTCGAAGGGGCTGTGTCGAGGCACCCCCATCACCCGACTGAGGCCTTGGTGCAGGATGCAGGAGTCAAGTTGAGAGATTAGCGGGTCGACGGACCACAGACACTAGGGAGGCTCCCTCCCGAGTCGACACTCCGCTTGGATTCGTCCCACGAGGTCGCGTAGATGTTCCTATGCACACGGGTCGAACCAAGCCGAGATGACATCTCATACTCGGCAAAAGGAACACCAACATTCTTTTGGTGTTAGAAGGAGGGCCCGATGTCACAAGAATGTCAGGAGCTGCCCACTAACCTAGGGGAACATTCGGGGTAAAGGGACCCATGTTCAAAACCTCCCTCTAACCTCAGGAGATCGATTTTCGCTCTGTCCTTCGTGGACGGAAATAATGCTTCCCAGACTCCGACTAGGTACTAGAGACTATTCAATGAACCAGGGCTCAAGAGCCCTCCGGTGGGGGAATGGGGCAACTAGTTGTCTCCCTTTAGGCCTTTCATGGACTTGTGTAGCAAGTCCAAGCAATAGCAGGAAAGATCCAGACCATCGTTTTCCTTGCCTACCCCTCTGTCGCAAGCTCCATTGCCAACACCAGATCCGCTACAAGCACCGCCAACCCCTCACATGCTTCCTCATCGGTCCTCTTTGAGCCTCTCGCATCCCAAACGACCAATCCCAGTGGGGCGTCGGTCGAGTGAAGAGCCAACGACAACCCTTCAACTACAATCCAAGGAGGGAGGTTCAGAAACTTGCTCACATTGTCAGGGCCACCCCGAGCCAGACACCCTGTCATCAAGCTCCACAGATTCACTTTGGGCCCAACTGCACCACGTCACCTGGCGGCTGGACGATGTCCAGAAGGAGGTTCGTGAGTTGAAGGAAGAGTGTGAGATGACCCCGCTTGGGGGATCCCTGTTCACTCAGGAAATACGAGCATGTCGCCGCCTTCTAGGTGCAGATGGCGTTGTATGACACATCTGATGCACTAATGTGCCAGACATTTCCCACCACTCTCCGAGCCACTGCTCGGATGTGGTACAACCTGCCTAAAGCTTCACTTAATTTTACCTTTCAACCAACCGGAGAACAAGTTCGAGTCCAATTTTCTGGCCAGCGCTAAACCAAAGCCCTCAACGATGACTCTCCTCGGTCTGAGCCAGAAGAATGAGGAGTCACACTCCCACTTTATCTCTCATTTTGCTATAGAAATTAGGCAGTACCCGATGCTCATCTCTCCTTGATCATGCAAGCATTTCTAATGGACCTATGACCATCCATGTTTTTCTAGTCCTTGATCGAGCGACCCCCAGTGCCTATCTTGAAGATGTTCCAATGTGCAAACTAGTACATGGTTGCAGAGGTGCTGGTGGCGAAAAAGCATGAGGATCACAAAAGGCCACATGCTGAGAAGTCTCGAGGGTACCCCTCGAAAGCCATGAGGAGGCGACCTGATTGACCAGGGCCATCTTATCCAAGGCCTCCACTACCTCCATTGAATTCCACTTGTATGAAAATCTTCCTCTAGATCAGAGAAAAAGGATTATTGAGGATGTCCAACCCTCTAAAGGGGCTTCGGGACCCAACGAATTACTGTCGTTTCCATCGGGATTATGACCTTGACACGAAAGATTGCCACAACCTCCGCAATCATATTGAGGAGCTAATTCGCTGTGGCTACCTCGGGTGTCATGTCTGGAGGCCCCGAGACCCATCCCCCCGACCATGGGGGCCTGTCGAGAAGCAAATCAACGTCATAGTCGGGGGCCCGGTGTCTAGGGGAGACAACACTTCAGGATGGAGGGCTTACGCATGAGCCACCGTGGAGAAGCGCCCTCGTGAGGCCACCGAGCCCTAGATATCCTTCGAAGTGGAAGAGGTCGATTACCCCAACCATGATGATGCACTGATAATCTCGATCTGTGTTGCCAACGCGTTAGTAAAGAGGGTCAAGGTTGACACCGACAACTCGACGAACATTCTCTACAAAGATGCCTTCAAGAAGCTCAGATTGACCATGATTGACCTATCCCCAATGAGCTCCACTGATAGGACCCTAGCCAGGTCGGGTCCTAGTCTAATAAGTTGAATTCGCTAAGTAGACCTTGTTGATCGGCTTAGACCTGACATTGAGTTGGCTAGGAGTTGATTTGTATAAATTAGCCTAAATCCTAGATAGAGTAGGATTCGACCAAATATGAGTCTAGTAAAAGTGGAAGTCGAAGTTGGAGTTCTATTTCCAATATGACCCTTAGTAGGAATCCAGGGTTAGGGGGTCTCTTCATGAGCCCTATAAATAGGTGTATAACTCTTCTTTTTTCATCAATAAAATTTCAGCCACTTTTTTTCAGCTTTTGGAGCCGAAACCTAGGAGGATTGATCCTCTATAGAGATCGAGGAGAGCAAATCCCCTACAGAGGTTAGTTATCCTTGATAGAAACCTCTAGGTTCTATCAATTCGATATCATAATAGCTTTCTTGGCGTCTCGCTGTTTATCTACCTTTGTTGTTGCCATCTCCATCTTCATATGCTGCAGCCGACCCCTGTGCTATTGCTACCACCTTCATCTGCAGCCGACCCCCCGTGCTGTCGTTGCCACCTTCAGTCGACCCCTATTGCTATTGTCATCTTTATATGGTATTGTCATCTTTGCCTATTGCTGCCATCCTTAATTATTGCCGCCATCTTTCCTTGTTATTGCCACTACCAACTCCAAATATTGCTACCACTGCCACCCCCCGGTTGTAATCACAGCCAACACCCCATATTGCTACTGCAAGCCACAACCCTAGGGCAGCCATCTAATCTTAGAACATTATCATCGTTGCCATCTTTACCCCTTGCTATCGCCCCAACAACAACCATCTAAGCCTAGATCATTGCTGATGCTGCCTTCCCCCTTCTCCTGTTGCTGCCAACACCATCCATCAACCTATGCCCCTGACTCGTCAACTAAAGAAGGACTTAAACATTACAAATCTTTAATCCTATGCGATGGCCTCAGATGATGCAATTGACACGAAGCTTGAAGCTTTCGAGGCCTACATAGAGGACAAGTTGCATGTGCTCTTCGAAGAATTCAGATTAGGCCGATCAGAGAGCCCAAAAAGATCTCAACATGAAGAGAGTTTAGATCGCAAGGGAACCAATCCAAGAAGGGCGATTAAACACAAGACTATGCATATCCGTGCATGAGGGTGGTCTTCCCCAGATGGGAAGATAGAGACCCAATCGGATGGATCTAATGTGCTGAAAGGTATTTCCGCTTCCATAAGACTCCTGAAGCATCTAGATCGACATCACCACCATACATCTCGAGGGAGACGTGATCCAGTGGTATAACTAGTTCGAGTATACACATAACATACCTACTGCTGGTTACAGGTGCCCTGCAAGCTAATCATGTGAGTGATGACACGTGTGACATACTATGCGATATTTTTGCTTATGATTATTATTAGTATAATCTCACATGATATTATCTGTTGCATATATATATTGTGATGTCTTTGCTTCTGTGTAATGAGAATTGGATCGTGATAAGATCACGATAATGAGATCGATTCACCTTTAAACACAGATCCCAAATAATCTTGGTCATAAGTTACTCGAGAGGGACATCGAGATAACCAGAGAGACCAGTGTACTGTATACCCATCCATATGCTGAAGGTGGCTGGTCACATAGCCACTTGTGGAGACACTAAGGATACAATACAGATGCTCATTGAAGAATGAGTTCACTGATTGATCCGCTTATGGAATATTACATAGTTAATGATACATTCTATAGTCCCAATTATATATCTGGTCCTTAGACTTGAGACACTAAGGATAACATTGTTTGAATACTCCTTTCTTTGACATTGGACTTACAAGTTTAGAAAGTTTTATATATGGTACAATTGGTTATCGGGATTAGTAGTCAAGCTTATGAAGACAATTGAATGTCAATAAAGGATCATCTACTCTTAGTATCATGAGAGGAATATCCAATGTATGCTTGCTCAGACAAATCCCAAGTCAGGGTTATTCGGATTGAGAGAGGAGTTCTCTGGGAAAATTTGATTAGAGTGAGACTCGGATGGATTCCGTATATGGCCTGATAGTATCATGTCCAATATACGGTCTCTATGATATTAGTTGGATGAGAGACTATATATACACGATAACCGTGGATAGACAGATTCGATAGATTCGATCCCCTTGTACCGTATGAGGACTATGGTGTAGTGACCTAGTACGTTCATAATTGATGAGTCGAGGTAATTATTATAAGGATAATAATTTAATATATTAAAAGGAGTTCTAATGTGAGCGACTCACGGCCAGCTCAGTATCGGGCCTAGAGGGTCACACATATATTGTGGATGCTTCAGCGATAGAGGATTAGATATGAATTATTCAATTAGCCCATGTTCTCATCGAATGAGACCTTATATTGATGGACTCCTCGTATGAGGCCCAATTAGAAGCCAAAAGATATTATTGGATATAGATCTAATAATTCAAGGTTAGTGGGTAATTGGATGGTGATCCAATACCCACTAAGACAAGACCTCTAGGATTTTTGGTGGCTCTCTATAAATACGAGGCAAGGGTTGCATATAGATGATAAGCTGCACTTTTGGCCACCTCCTCTATTCTCCTCCTCTCCCTCTCCTTCTCAGCCGATCAACCCCTCTCTGGTGCAAGAGAGTAGCGAAGAAGATAAAAGATCTTCTTCCATATTAATTGCGAGAAGTTGCGCAAGAGTTGCGAGATTTGAGACTGCAACTAGGGAAGTATTGCTGCAGCGTTCCACCATGTAGATGCCACTAGAGAGGAGGATGCTTGACCTCTTTCATCCCCTCCATCTGGATCTGGAAAAATAAGGATATATGATCTCCCTAGGTAAACAATCTCACATATGATGTAATTTTTTGATTTTACGATTTCTCGCACCAATCTTTGTATGATGATTTTGATATACCTGGGAAACTGGTTCTGTTTTGATCTTTCACTATGTATATGATGCTCCTATTGAGGTTTCCCAGGACCTACATGGAGACAATTCAAAAGCAGGTTGCTGATCCGCTTTGGACTATTAGAGTATAAGAATGTGGATGGCCAACTTACGAAGATTCATCAAACCTCGACCATACAAGAATATCAAACTAGGTTTGAATATCTCTCGAACCAAACTCATGATTGGTCTAAAAATATAGTTGTTAGGAACGTTCATTGAAGGATTGAAGCTGAAGATCCGATGTGAAGTAAAGGTGCGACAACTGTATATATTAATGGCTACCATCTCCTTCGCTTGCATCCAAGAAGAAAAGCTAAACATTGATGCCCGAAGGACCAAGATCATGAACCAACTAGCAACCATCAAGCCTTCGACCTCCCCTATTGCCAACCGAACCTCTCAGCCCAAAAGGCTTACCCGAGAAGAAATATAAGAGAGATCGACAAAAGAACTATGTTGGCACTGCAACGAACCATGGAGTAGAGATCACCACTGCAAAAAGGAAAAGTTTTTTTATGATTGAACCGATTGAGGATCCAAAAATGGAGGAAGAACCACAACCGACCATCAGCACTGTATATGCTCTAGACGGCTACACCAACCCGCAAATAATGAAGATCGACAGATTCCTCAAACATTAATCGATCACAGTTCTCATCGACACCGGAAGCACTAATAACTTTATGGATAACAAGGTTGCTGCTCGATTAACCCTCAGGATTGAAGATTGCAACATGTTTGATGTAAAAGTTGCAAATGGTTGAATCTTATCGTGCAACCACAAGTGTTTGTGAGAAACTAATCATGTAAGGCCAAGAGATCATCGTATAATTCTTCTTATTATCGCTGGATGACTACAAAGTGGTGCTCGACATTGAGTGGCTATCTACTATAGATGATGTTTCCTGAAACTTTTCCAAACTTTTTATGAAATTTTTCATCCACGGGAAATAGGTGATCCTACGAGGTAAACACGTGGATGAAGTTTTGATCGTTATGACTCAATGAATGGAGAGAGTGTTGCACAAGACATATGTCAGCTTTCTAATCCAATTGCAAGGGCTATAAACTGAAGCCCCAACGATGAATGAATACTTGAACCTCTCCTCTTTACTTGTTGATTTTTCAGATGTATTTGTTGAACCAAAAAATTTGCCCCCTACCCGGCTACATGACTACCGTATACCTATTTTGTCAGGAAAAGCATAAGCAAATGTTCAGTTGTACATATACCCTCATCTTAAGAAGGCCAAGATCGAGATGTTCATCCAAGAGATGCTAGAAATAGGGCTCATAAGATCAAGTGTTAGCCCCTATTCTTCAACGGTGCTCCTCGTACGAAAGAAGGATAGAACATGGCTAATGTGCATAGATTATCGAGCCATCAATAGCATCACTATGAAGGACAAGTATCCAATCCCTATAGTAGATAAATTGAAGGGAGCATAAATTTTTAACAAGCTGGATTTACGGTCTGCATACCATCAGATTCAGATACATGAAGAAGACATACAGAAGACCGCTTTCCGAATGCATAACGGGCACTATGAGTTCCTGGTAATGCCTTTTGGCCTAACTAATACCCCTTCCACTTTTCAGAGCTTGGTGAACGACATATTTTGGGTTTACCTCCATAAGTTTGTTTTGATCTTTTTCGATGACATCTTGATTTATAGCCCCTCATTCGAAAGCCACCTCTCACACATGCGACTTGTTTTGATGATTCTTCAAGAACATACCCTTTTTGTCAAACATTGGAAGTGTAGCTTCTTACAGAGTGAGGTGGAGTACTTTGGCCACATCATCTCAAAAGAAGTAGCAGTAGACCCCTCGAAGATTGAAGTAATGTAAAGTTGGCCACTGCCGAAAATAATCAAGGCACTGCGAGGATTTCTAGGGCTGACTGGTTACTACCTCAAGTTTGAGAAGGATTATGGTAAGATCAGTACTCCCCTCACATTATTGCTGAAAAAAAGATGTCTTCCTATAGTCGGATGAAGCAACAACAACCTTCGATGCCCTCAAGGCTACAATGAAGTCTACGCCGGTGCTAGCCCTACCTGACTTCGACAAGGTGTTCGTGATCGAATCTAATGTGTCGGGAGCTCGAATTGGTGGTCTTAATACAAGATGGTCGACCACTAGCGTACACCAACAAGGCTATGATAGAAACCCAGTAGGGTTTGGTCATGCTCAACCAAGTAGCAACCAATAAAATCATGTGACATTGTAATAAAACCCTATATTGTCACCTCTATTATATAAAGAAGAGTGGCCTGGGTTTCTTTTATTGGGCTGGTCGGCTAGGGTTTCTGACAGGGGCGCATGGCTTTGGCAGCCACTTAGGTTGCCGCCCTCTTTATTTAGGTAGGTCGACTATATAAAGAGCAAAAGAGGGAATTCACTTAGGAAGCACCCCCATACGGTTAGGGATTTAGAGCCCTATATAAGTTTGTAGCCTCCACCTCTTTTCATCAAGTAAGATCATCTTTATTTCAGTCTTGTGGCCAACTTATAGGAGGGAGGAACCCCTATAGTATTCCAAGGGTTGATCCCCCTTAAAGATTAAATCTTCATAGAGCTCCTCTGGGTTCTATCATCTAGTATCATAGCAGCGATCTTGCGGTTCTTGCTACCGTCGTTGCCGCCTCCGTTAAGCCAAGCAATTCCCATAATTACTTTTGACATCACCTCCACCGTCATCCTCCTACTGCAAATTAAACCAATCTATTGTTGCCACCAGCGATTGCACTAGAAATCTGATATTTCCCTATCACCAAATACCTCTTACTACTATAGTTTTCCATCTTTACATCCCAAAAAGAATCTCCTATCCTTTCCTTACTGCGAATTCCTTCCGTCGCAAATGTGATCATCGTTATGAAAGAAGAATTACTGTAAAAAATTTGAATCGCATAAGAGGCTTTTAAAATTGATATATTGGACATCTTTTTTGGGTGAATTTTTTTACACATTTCATACTTCAACTTGGATTTAATTTAAGGTTGATCTACCGTGCAACGCATCTCTTAAACAATTCTTATACTACTATAAATTATCGTCACAAACTCATTTCAATCGCATAAGAGGCATTTAAAATTGTCGTCACAAACTCATTTTTTGGGTGAATTGCTATTACTACTCTCATCTGAACCGAGGTTTCGCTATTGAAATTCTGCATAATTTCCTCAAGTTTCTACTGGAATTTACATCGAGAAACTACTGCTTCTTTGATGCAAATTCTATTCAATAAAACAACACATACCACAACGATCTTTCATCGAATCCTATTAGATTTTCACTACTGTCTTTTCTGGATTTGAAACTCTCTTTCCTCATCTTCGCCCCTACTAAACTGCAACCAAAATCGCATCCAAATCAATTACCAAACAGCCCCAATTGCAACCTATTCCTCCACCGATCCCCCCACCTTCTGACATAACTTTTCAAACCGACACATGCCCTTAACCCATCAACAAAAAAGATATATTAACATTATAGATATGGAGGCTTACACTATGGCATCAGAGGAGGCCATCAATGCAAAATTTGAAGCTTTCGAGACCCGAATGGAGGAGAAGATATAAACCATCTTTGCTGAACTTAGTTTGGGCCGACCACAGAGCCCGAGGAAATCACATCAAGGGGAAAGCTCTGATCGAAGAGAGGACTTCTAGGAGAGAGGAGGCTCTATAATTGATCCCTACAATCCATGAGGGTGGACTTCCTTAGATGGAAAGAAGGAGACTCGATGGGTTGGATCTCACGCGTGGAGCGTTATTTTCGGTTCCACCGAACCAGATATGCTTCTATAGTGGAAATTATGGCTATTCATCTTGAAAGGGATGACATACAATAGTTTAATTGGTTTGAACACACCCATCCGCTTCGGACCAACCGACTACGAAAACATCGACGGCCAATTAGCAAAGATCCGACAAATCTTTACCATCCAAGAATATCAAATAAGGTTTGAAAGACTATCTAATCAAACTTGTGATTGGTCTGAGAAATAGCTATTGGGAACCTTTATTGAGGGCTTGAAGCTGGAGACCCGAGGAGAAGTTAAAGTGCGACAACCGTATACACTCATGGTAGTCATCTCTTTCACGTGACTTCAAGAAGAACGTTTGAACCATGAAGCCCAGAGGATTAGGGTCATTCCCCGACCAACAATATAAGGCCCTCAGCCCCCTTTACTGCCATCCGAGCCCCCGCACCTAAGAAGTTGATGAGAGAGCTACAAGAGCGATCTGTGAAGGGTTTGTGTTGGCACTATGATGAGCCATGGAGCCGCGAACATCACTGCAAGAAAGGGTGACTTCTCGTGATTGAACCAATAGAAAAAGAAGTCATTGAACCATCAGAAGAGAGACTCAAACACAAATAAGAAGTTGTAGAAGAAGAGCCCCAATCGATCGACTTTATGGTGCACGTGCTAGCCAACAACTCTAATCCGCAAACAATGAAAGTTGGAGGCCTTCTCAAGCAACAACAGATCATCGTTCTTATCAACACGGGTAGCACTAATAACTTCCTCAATAGTAAGGTTACTGCTCGTATAACACTCCATATCGAAGGTCGCAACAAGTTTGACGTAAAGGTTGCCAACGGTCGAATCCTAAAGTGCGACCAATGGTGCTTGCGAGTGAAACTACTACTACAAGACCAAGAGATTATATCTAACTTCTTTCTCCTACCTTGATGATTATGAAGCCGTGCTCGACATTGAATGACTAACGATGCTAGGTGACATCTCCTGGAGCTTCTCTAAATTAATTATAAAATTTTATTGCAAAGGCAGATAGGTCACCCTACGCGGCAAGCGCGAAAGTCATATCTCCACTGTTTCAACACAACTAATGGAGAAATTCTTACATAAGGCACATGACAATTTTTTGATGCATCTCTAACAGTAATCAAAGGAGAAAAATATACAAATTGCAGATCCAAAACTCACCCAATTGTTTGCTGAATTTGTCGATATTTTTGCTGAACCGTGCGGCCTCCCCCCTACTCGGCAACATGATTACCGAATCCCTATTCTTCTGGGCAAACCACCAGTAAACTCTAGGCCGTATCACTATCCTCACCTATAGAAGGATGAGATTGAGAATATTGTAAAGAGATGCTTGACACAGGAGTGATTCGGCCAAGCTGCAGCGCATATTCCTCGTTGGTGTTGCTAGTACATAAGAAGGGCAGAACTTGACGGATGTGCATCAACTATCGAGCTTTAAATGTCATCACCGTCAAGGATAAGTACCCAATACCAGTAGTGAATAAACTTTTGGATGAATTAAAAGGAGTCTGAGTCTTCACGAAGTTGGACCTCCATTCCGGGTATAACCAAATTTGGGTATGTGCTGAAGATATTCCAAAAACTACATTTCAAACGCTCAAAGAACATTATGATTCTTGGTAATGCCTTTTGGACTCACTAATACTCCCTCCACCTTCAAAAGTCTAATGAACAATATTTTTCAGAGCTTTCTATGCAAATTTATGCTGGTATTTTTTATGATATTCTCATTTACAGCCCTACTCTTGAGATTCAGTTTTAGCACTTGCGAATTATTCTAACAATTATTCGGGAGAATACTCTCTATGTTAAATAATCAAGTGTAGCTTCCTCTAGCATAAAGTAAAGTACCTTGGGCACATAATATCATAAGAAGGAGTGGCGGTAGACCCGACAAAGATAGAGACAATGCAAGGTTGGCTGAAACCTGCAAATGTAAAATCGCTGTGCGGTTTCCTTGGACTCACGCGCTACTATCAAAAGTTTGTAAATGACTATGGGATGATCAGTGCACCACTAACCTCCCTATTAAAAAAGGACTCCTTCCAGTGGTCAGATAAAGACTCTGCGGCCTTTGACAGACTCAAGGCAGCCATGACGACAACGTCGATCCTAGCACTGCCCAATTTCAGTCGACCCTTCATCATTGAGGTCGATGCATCTGAAGTTGGAAACAGAGTCGTTCTAATGCAAGATGGCCAACCACTTGCATATACCAGTAAGACCTTATCTCCCTCTCATAACAAAATATCCATATATGATAAGAAGATGCTTGCAATTGTGCACATCGTTACAAAGTGGAGACCCTACCTGGTCGATCGACGCTTTCATATCAAAACTGACCACCGAAGCCTCAAGTATTTTTTGGAGCAGAAAATATCATCCCCTGAGCAACAAAAATGGGTAATTAAATTCCTTAGTTTTGATTATGAAATTATTTACAGAAAGGGACAAAAAAATATTGTTGTAGATGTATTATCACGATTACCGGAGCTGGCTGAAATTTCAGCTATCTTATTTTCTTCCACCAGCTTTTTCGAAGAATTATGTAGGAATGAAAGAAGGATCCAGAGACCAGCAACATCATAGAAAAATTGGAGAAGGATCCGAGCGCAATAGCCCACTACACTTGGGATTCGGGGGATCTACGCTATAATGGTTGTATTGTGCTTGCGCCCGATTCCCCTTGCATCAAAATCATCATGCGCAAAATGCACTCTCCACCTTCAACATGACACTTCGGATTTCTGAGAACATACAAGAGAGTGAAGCAAAATTTTTATTGGAGAGGCATAAAAAAATTTATTTCTGAATATGTAGCAAAATGAGATGCGTGTCAACATCAAAGGGGTGAAACAGTGGCAAGTCCAGGAAAGCTGCAACCACTACCTATACCGACTCAGTGTGGACCGACTTTCCATGGACTTCATCGAAGGGCTACCATCATCTTAAGGCAAAAGCACAATCCTTGTGGTGGTTGATCGATTAACGAAATATGCCTATTTTTGTGCTATGAGACATCCCTATACCGTTGTCAGTATTGCTCAGATTTTTGTTGAAAATATTGTCAGGAGTGCATCGGGAGCTTGTCAGGATGGCGCAAGGGAGTTCACCGGAAGAAGACCAAGACTCACTGGAAGATTGTCGGGATAGTCGAACGGCTTGTCGAGAGTTGGGAAGATCTTAAATGGACTTGTGGCTATAATTGATTGTAATTAATTAAGTTGTAGTTAGCATCATGTAGATTAACCATGATGGAGACAACAACATATCAGATATGGACTCAAGATCAAGCTTAGGCATCAGGCCAAGGATTGGACGACGCGGTGGGAGCTCGCCGGGAGTTTGCTAGGAGATTCACCGAAGGGATCGGGAAGCTCGCTAGGAACACGCCGGAGATCGCTAGAGGAAGATCATAAGACTCGCCGCTTGGAATGCCGGAGGTTATCGGATTGCGGGAATAAGGTCATAAGCTTGATGGTAGTGAGAACTATAATTAAAAAAATATTCAAATGAAGGATAACATAAATAAGTAAATACGATTACTAGGCAAAGTAATGCTGAACGTATTAACATATTTGAAATGTACATTGAGGGCTCAATGAACATTTCAAATATAAATTGATGTTTTATAATTTTTTATAATCGTTTTTTACCTAGATATTATATTGAAATGCCTAAACGTTGAATCTACTTTAGTGTAGCATTGCTAATAAAAAAATTTAAATTTCTTAAAGTATCTTATGTTATTTTCTAAGGTCATAAGATTATTTCTATATAATAAAAATCCTACCCATTTTCTCTTTCCTTCTTCCTTCACTAACATGATTTATGTCTAAAATTTTATTTATTTATTTATAGATATATATTTATATTTTTATTTATGTTGTTATATATTCTAATTATAATATATCTGAACCATACATTTTTTAAAAATTATACATATATATATATGAAATAAATGTTAAATATTTCATAAATTTTGGAATATAAATTTTCCAAACAAACCACTCAAACGACTCGCGTCGCCCCACTCATAAACCCTCAAAAAATTCCGGTGAAATGTGGCTTTTTGTTTCTTTCCGCTTCAATTCATGCAAATATTCTCACTCGCGACCTCTTCACATCTGATTGGAGACCCTTCCGCTCTGGTTTTTCAGATCGAAATCCTATTTGGGGGCAAAAGCCCTAGTCATAATTCAAGGACTCGGCGACGTGCAGGCTGGAGATGTGAGTCCGTGGAGGATTCTCGTAGTGCCGACTGCGATTTCGGCGCTTCTGGGGATATTGTTCTCGTCGAATTGTCGGGGATGGCGGTTTCTAGTGTCGAGCACATGAAGGATTCCTCCGATCGGACGAAGGTTGTGGTGCGGCACTTGCCGCCGTCGATCTCGCAGTCGGTACTGATGGAGCAGATCGATGGCAGGTTTGCTGGCCGATACGACTGGGTGTTCTTTCGTCCTGGAAAAAATAGGTAAGGGGGTTTTGTTACCCGTTCTCCAAATCTCCTATCGTCTTTTGTTGGTTCAGCGGCAACAATTGTTACGGAATTTGATACTTTGATGTTTAAATTTTAGGTAGGATGTTTTACTTTTTAGGTAGGATGTTGATGTCGTCGATCGATGTAACTAAACGTGGAGATCTTGGTCAGCATGCTCGGAGCACGGGATTTGCTTTGTTGTCATTTGGAGGGGCTTCCTTCAGGCCCTAATTTTCTAGCCTTTCTTTGAGTATTTTTGTTCCGAGATATAGTTCGCTGGAAGCTGGCTAAACATGGGGTTTCAATCTTTATGTCCGCGGACATTATTCTTAAGAATGCTTAATATGTTAAATTCGTTTTTTTTTCTCCATAGGTTCTCCTTTTTGGTTGTTAAAACGTAGTTTTGAGTACTTCGGACACAGTTCTTTGTCTACTCTGTTGAACTCGGTTCTGTTCGGGTGATATATTCTGTTGCTTGTTTCTCAAAGTTAGCTGATCTGTGAGTTTCTATATCATCAGTAAACATTTTTTGTGGCTTACATAAAAGCCAGGTGAGATTTGACAAAGCAAATACGCTTTGGAAGAATTGTTTAGGTTTTTCTATGACTTTTAATTTCATTCATATGATGCATATTGGATAATTTATCAAGTCAAACTATCCTTGAAATGTATATGTAGTTAAGATTTCTTTTACATATTCCTTTCATTTCCCATCACGAAAGAAATATGAATTTGTAGGAAAGATAGCTTGTTAGATGTTTTTGATTTGTTAACTCATAAGAGACAGCCACTTTGTTTATTTCTTTAAATCTATAATTGGTTTCTCTCATGGCATTTATCTAGAGAGTTTTGAAATAAGAAGTGCTTATATTGGCTAGCGGCATTTCTCTTAAGATCACCATGTTATATTCTTGTGGAGACATTCCCTAGCGATAACTTTCCAAACTTTGCTAGATGTCATTTTGGCTTGTAAAATTGGTGGCTTGAGCTATCTGTGTTAGCATCATTGTTTTAGTTGCTTGAATACAATAAAATTAATAGTTTGGTTACCATTGCCTCTATTATCTACAACTGCTGTAAATTCAGCACACTTAGTACTTTGCATCTATAGGCTAATAGGCTGTCTGTAATTGGTTTGTACGTTCATTTTTCTCTTGCTTAAAATTTATATTTAGCATGTCTATTATGGTTTTTTTTCCTTTCTCTTATATTCATTCAATCTGGCAGACGAAAAAACCAGAGACATTCGCGTGCATACCTTAACTTTGAGAGATCAGAAGATGTGGTTGAGTTTGCTGAGTTTTTTGATGGGCACATTTTTGTCAACGAGAAGGGTATTCATCTTTATTTTGTTCTCATCGCTTTTACTTAGATTGAGTTTTTATTATTCAGTATCCCTGCAAGTTACTAGGATGTCACATTCCAATGCAAGAGGAAGTATGTTTATATGATGAACTTGATTTTTCTTTACATTTCAGTTGTGTTGTTTGAGGATCTTCATTTCAATCATGACATGATGTAGCTGATTCTTGAGTGAGATTTGATATAACAAATCATAATACTAATTATGTTCAATTGGCTGGCTGATTTATTTTATAATAGCCAATTCCGCTAATATATCTTTCATCGGGGTATCTATGATATTGGTTTTAGATTTTCGTCATGTTTTTTTTTTCTTTGTGGGTAAAAGCTGTAGTATTTAAGAAATGATTATAAGGTTTTAGTTTTAACTGGTATGGATGCTCATGTTACTACTAGTTCTTGCGAGTGCATGCAAAAGACACAACTGGAGAGAGTCTTTATGATGATAACAGCTTATTAATGTAAGTCTTTTCAGCACTGCAGCAGTTTTCTGTATATTGGTGGTCCCTGTCTTACAATGAAAACCAAATTGCAAGAAGAAAAGGTTTAATAAATGGGTAAATTAGGAATACAAAGATCGAAAGGAAGAATTTAGGACTATACTGGCAGAAGTTTTGCTTGATTTCTATGATACAGTGAATCATCCCTATTTGTGGTTGACCACAACACTGCAGGTTAACTAGCTGAAGTTTTGACCACTAGTCTTTTGTGGGTAATAATTTGGCTTATTTTTCAGAGTGTGGTTAAAAAAATTAGCCTTAATCCTGCCAATCGGTTCTTTCTTTCTTATTTTTCATGATGTGAGGGCTTGGTCTTCGCATGCGAATAAAGCATGAGGCTTACCTCCGAACCTGGAACCAAGGAGATAAATGGGGTAGTGTTGTAACTTGTAAGGATTTGATTTTTATTTGTGGGGAAAGGATTTTTTATGTTTTTTGAGAGTGAGTTTTTCATTAGACCTAAGGCTGGATATATTAACGTTCCCTAGACTTTGCTTTGGCGGGAGAACATGGTGGTGGTCATGGCCAGTGAAGGTTATCCTGGATGCTACAGGAGGGGGATCTTGATAAGAAACCTTGAAGAAGCAGAGCTGCTTTCGCCTATGGTTAAGATCTTTCATGCTAGCACTGATTTCGTCTCAAATACTGATTTCATTCTTGTGTCGGGCATGAACATAACTAAAGATCTCTATTTCATGTATTTTGGGCAGGAAGCTGTTGGGCTTCTCAACCGAAATCATTAAGATTTATTTTAAACATAGTTGAGATTTATTTATAGTATCTTTTCACAATTAGCATATAAATTAAAACATTTAGTTGTCTATGGTTATTTAGGTTGTAGATACAAGTAGTATGGACTGTAGTTTAGACTTGTCTCCCTATTCTCATCCCACAAATTTTAATTTTGAATGCTTTTGAGCCATGTCATTGTATCTTGTATCAAATTTAAAATTTGTTAGACACATCAATCCATGTCTCTCAACAACACTTTGTACCCGAGTTAAAGCAACGTAGTTGTTCACAATATATTCATTAATTAAGCTATTTTTAGTTAATAATAGGCCCATGTCTAGGCATCTTAGAGGATAGACTAAAAGCATATTCATGATAATGCTTTCTTCTACAATAGGTTGGTTATTGGGTTCTGTGTGATCTATTGATGATGCTGGTTTTTAAGGTCTTATAATGGTTTTTTTGCATCTCAAAATTCCTTTTTAAGAATCTTCTCCATCGCTGGATGTTAGCACAGTGCAGTTGCTCGTTTACTGATATTTTGAGCAGGGTTTGCAATGCTGCATTGTGCCGCTCGGTACGCTTAGTATGTACTGGTCCGATAAAGGACCGGTACACTCAGTACCTTAGGCTACCATATGTCGGTATGCATGGTACAACTCGGTATAGCTTGGTACATATCGTACCAACAGCTGATCGATATGCCGGTATGGTACGAGATTGCGAACCTTGATTTTGAGTTTGGGTTTTCTTCTCTATGTTTTTTGTACCTACTACCTTGGCGATAGTATTGGAATAATTATTATATTGTAAACCAGAAGTTATAAAGATAAGAATGAATAATCTCTTTTATCAAAACCCTTTTCATGTTTTCTTTAAGAGTTCAACCTCCTTCCTTGGCATGGCCAGGCTTGTACGCATGTGTGTTTCTTTGTGTGTGCTTGACTTCTTGCTTATCATTATGCTGATACACAAACTTCTTACACATATGGAACTTTTGTGTTTGTAGGTGAATTGTGTGTGCATAGTTGCATTATTTTTTCAAATAAAGTTCAGACTTGAGCAATAAGCTAGCTATTTACTATGCCGATATATTATCTTGAATTGTTTAATACTTGTGATTGCCTTTTCTTTGTTATCTATATCATGGTTTTGAATGATGGGTCTTTTGAAAAATGTCATGCCAGGTGCTCATTTCAAAGCTGTCATAGAGTATGCACCCTCCCAACGAGTTCCAAAGCCATGGTCAAAGAAAGATATTTGTGAAGGGACTCTATCTAAGGGTACATCTTCCTCTATGTACTTGTTTTTTATATGCTATGACCTGGTATATTACGCTTGTATTTGTGGCATTCCATTTTAGTAATTAGTAGTTCTCTGATGAATAATTAGATCCTGAATATATGGATTTTCTTGGGCTCTTATCGAAGCCTGTGGAACATCTTCCTAGTGCTGAGATTCAGCTAGAGAGGAAAGAAGCTGAAAGAGCTGGTCAGTTCTAATACTTGGATTCTCTAATGTCATCATAGATGGTGCTCAATAGAGTAATTTGTAAGATTATGAGCTCATTAAATGCAAAAATAATCTCTTGCCTTATCAATTTTATTTCCTGTTCCATAGGCGGTACAAAAGAATCACTCATAGTGACACCCCTAATGGCTTTTGTTCGACATAAAAGAGCAGCTAAAGGTAGTGTTCAGGTATAATGTGAATCGTGTGGGCTTACAATTTCTCTTTTTGTAACTTTACATCATCTAACATGGGTGTTTGCCAGTATCCAACCTTATAAAGGAACTGTTGAGATTTGTATTTTGTAACAGGTGCCCATCTTGACACTTGGCCTGTCCTGCCATTATGTGCAGTATCCACCTGCACATTTAGGGTTTTAACTTTTAAGGCCAATGGCCACCTAAGGGATGGGGCCATCATTAGGGTGCCAAAAGCTTGCTTGTTGGTTGGGTGCTTGCTTGATTCTTATTTTCTTTCTTATACATCTATACCTACACTTAATGGAATATAATTGCAGCATTGTTGCTTTTGCCCTTTTCTTGTTCACGGCAATAATTCCTTGATGCTCCCATCTCTAATCATTAACTTGATGACCATTTTAGAGTCAGTGAATTTGTTTTGTTAAGCAAACAAGGTGTTGCTGTTTTCTGATTTCTGTAATGTTTCTGCTGATAGAATTTACCCTAGTTACAAACTTACAATTCACTATTTTGATTTAAACAATTTAATGGAGTTAATGTCGTTGTATGTGTGAAATTTAACAAGTTAATCTTCATGTGTATAGCTACGCACATTTGGCACTTATGAATAACCTATTGTAATAACTTAAGGAAGATTTTTGACAAATTTATTTGTATTGAAAGAAGTTCTCAGCAGAGCTGTAAAACTCGGAGAATGGTATCGGCTTGTCGAACCTAGAAAACCAGGAATGAACTATCAACTATCAACAACCATTACAGTTCACTAACTAGACCATTTGAGATTGAAATGCCCTCAAGGATATCTAAATCTTTAAATTATAAGGATGATGGATACTCATCACTCTATTATCCCCTTAACATGTTTGCTCTTTTGTCATCATCGTCATCCATACCATTCTCTTTCACTATTGTTCTCTTATTTATTTCTGTTATACATATTAAATTTATAACATTATCTATCTATATAATATTTCTAACATAATGCATAATTATATTTATTATTAAAAAAATTAAATTTGTGGTCTGACTAGTTGATCCACCGGTTCAACCAATAATCTGATAGTTGATCCAAGACTTGAACGGGTTGATAACCGGTCCCATTTTGATAATCATGATCCTGATCATTTGATAGCAGTTGTTTATGTTATATTAAAATGCTTACTCTTTTTTTCAGTTGTTACTACTTGCGAGTTATCTTTTGCCCTTGACACTTACCTAGATGCCGATAGGGGGGTTTGAGTTTGGATTTTATACGTTTCAAGGAAAAAAATCAAATTTAACTTGTAAATTTTCTGCTTTATACTGCAGTTTGTAGACAAATTGAAGTTACATAACCAAACCGATCCAAGAGATAATCCTTCATTGTGAACCAATCCTTTAGTTACATATTTTAATTCTTATGATATGATTGATCTTGTAATTATTTAAGAAGATTTACCTTTATATTCAAAGTTGTGCTTGGATGGGCTGCACCTTAGATGGTTTTAAGGGCATGCACAAGGTGAAACAACTACCATGTCATCACTTCCTGCATGCTGTCTACTAGGAACAATTCTTGGAAACCTGACAAGTGTAGTTGAGTACATCAGTGATTATGACGGAGGAGATTATGATACTCTCAAACAGTGGTACATTTGATAGATGTCATTGCCCATCTATAGAAAGAGTTAGCATTTTATGACTGTTACTTTTTCTTGGAAACAAGCCACATGTTTTTTGACTTTGGTTGTGACGAGATCTATCATTTTCTATTGTTTATATTTGAATTAAAAGGTTGTTTCTGGCTCTTCCTTACAGTATAATATCTGTTGATTTTTGAAATTGGTTGTGGTATGATTTTTTGATACTTTGTTTAGGGATGCTATATATAGCAGAAACTTTTGCTGGTAGTGACTCTTAATGGATATTAAGTAATAAGTGATGTGTATGTGTTTTTGTTGAAGTTATAAACTCTTTTTTGTGCTATAAGAAAATGCTTCATAGGCTTCAAGTTCTAATGCTATCAACAACTGAAAAAATTGGCCATGTCTGGCTAGGAAGTTACATTTTTTGAGTGCCTTTATATATCAAACTTAAACTTGTGTGGACTTCTAGGTTGCCTGATGCATAATAGATATCTTATGGATTTGATGTGCACAACATTTGATGCTTGTTTTGCTTTGCTGGGCTTTTAGATGCAGTGCTTAATTTCTTAATATGCCATTTGGGTGTAAGCTAAGATATTCTTCTGCTGCAGAGACCATGTTGTGGTGGTAAAGTTAACAGAAGAACTTTAGTGGTTTCCGCTGGCAGCTCGAGCCCTTCTAAAAGAGGATCTGTGAAGCTTAAGGTTGTGATTTCAGTTTTATATATTTGCTTACTTTGTTATTATTATTTCTTTGAATTGGTTTGAGATGATGCAAGATCTTGGACATGAATCTGAAGCTTTTTTTCCTGAAGATGTTTGTATATTTTCATTCTTGTTCAATTTGGTGATTTTTTCTTGTTGTATTTGCCAATTTTTTAAACATTATAAATTGGCAATGAATACAAACTGCTATTCAAAAGTCATTCTGTTCCTGCTGTATCAGTTTGTGAAGTGCATGCCACTTCTTTTTTATTTTCTCAATCTTCTGCTTGTTTGAGCTAACTTGATATTACCGGTCAATCTTCTCATTATGAATATGATAAGCATAAATTTTGTTGCATCCCCTGTTTATCGTTTAAGTAGTCTAGTATTTTATCTCTCTAAGCAACCATAAAGCAGCATTTTTGTTTAGAATAGCTTTCTAGAAATATGTGGAGCCACTCAGCCACTATTATGAAAGGAAGCCTATTTGTCTACATTTATTTACCTGAATAAGCAGTAGTTAAAAGCTATTGACTAAATTATTGATATGGTTTTACCATTTTTGGTACATGAAAGATGTTTTCTTTTAAGATCTAGTGAGGTTTGTGGACAAGTTACTTGGGTTTCTGTAAAGGAACTTAATATGTGGGACATAGAAAGCAACTCTATGGTGCTGATGAATTGGGATAGTCTATATTAGCTGTCACTATTTTCTTGCTTGAAAATTAGCTGCTTAAGAAATCTTTGTTAACCCATACTTAGTGCTCCAAATGATGGTAAAAAGTTGCTTCCCCTGCCATACACACAAATTACAATGAAAACCCAAAGTGTTGGAAAATTTTAATGTTATTGACTTATTTCCAATATTCTCCTTGCGCCAAATGGTTGAGTATGCCTAATGTATTTTCCAAGTTTCTCTTTAGGCCAATTGGCCAACCATACCTAATACTGTCGCATTGATGCAGATATTCATTCTTTCTTGCTCACTGGATAATCATGGCTATCTTCCCTGATGTTGGCGCTTTACATTGTATGCTTTAGTGCTGCAAGCATTCCATGTGCTTTGGCTAATGCAGCAACTTCAATATTGTGTTGATATATAAACTCAGGAAGTTTGTGTCAATGTTCTGCAGAATTTTGTAGATCATGGAGGTTAGGTGATTTGACGAGTGAAGATAGATAACAATGTAAATTAGCATTCTTTAAAACTTTTTATTGGTGTATTTATGTGAAATCTTTTATATAACAGGACCTTCCTCAGTGTGTTCGACATGCACTGATTGCTCTTCTGGATTCATCGAAACAACCAACAGAATTATAGCAAGGACCAATTTAACTTCATTAACAATCTCTTGGTTCTGAAATTTGAAATATTTATGCTATAACCTAGTTGTCGACATGTGTGTAATCACTTTTATGCATGTGGTTGATCATTGGTCATATTCTATTGCAAGTTACACATAAGATGTGTCGAACTGGATTCAACTTTTGTCAAGACAAGTATGTGGTAGTCTTCCTATTTTATCAGATATGTCTACAGTTACTTTCCTGCTGTGTCCATGCATGTTTCTGTGTGTAGTTTGTACTTTTCTTCCTTCCTTAACCACCTCTCCCTGCATAAGTTTTTCATAAGAATCTCTGCTTACATGGTCTTTTAACTGATAGTATGAGAAATAAAAATCTGGCTTTCTTGTCTGTTCATGAAGCTTGCAGGCACCCCCGATGATCGTGGAGCCAGTGCTCCTAATAAAGATTGATCAATAATGACAGTGTAGCCACTAGCTCCTAATTAAGATCGAATTCCGACTTGAAGGCTGTTTATGAACCAATTCGATGAATTTGCTTGTAATGATTCCATCTACAATTTTTGGTAAAATTACGTATAACTTGAGCCACTTGAGGATGATAAAGAACATTATAGTTTGGCTTTTGAGGAGGTGTATTATCTTGTTTCATATGGATTTTTGCTCACTGTGTGATTGTGTAGATTGAAAGTCAACCATGTGTTATGCAGTACCATGCCATGCTATTGTGGGGTTAGCATCTTTTTGCTAATCTGTGTGGTACTTCATTGCATGCTGGTACAAATGAAGTCATCTTTGTCGAACGATAATGGCAAAATGCCTTGGCCACCTGCATGCACTCATAACTTTTTGGACAAAGGGTAGACACATGCAAAACACAATGAAATGTGGAACTTTACTACAAAAATGGATCTTTACAACTCGATGCCACAAAACACAATGGCACATGGTTCCAGAAGCAGGGAAGGGGGAATTTGTTATTTGTAAACATTGCGTAAGAGCAAAGTGGTTGGTTTAACCCTCAATTTCCACCTCCTAGGTACCATCCGGGTGGGTATCCCCCATATGCCACTAGCAAATTTGCAAGGTGCTGAGATGGCTAGTGTTTTAATTAGGATATTTATGTCCAATGTTAGTGTACAATGACATGGGAAAGATCCTGCCGCAGCTCTGTAGAACTGTCTGTTACGAGAATAAACAAGACTGAAGTATGTTTGTTAGGCACTATCACTGCCTAAAAACATTATATTTCATCAGCCAAAGGACCCTAACAGTATTGCTGATATTAAAATGTGCTACTACCCTAGCATGCATTGGAACTTGCTTGCTGATTTGCCTTTTTTCTGCATATTATCTGTTGGAGTATCACCTTAACTTTTTTACTTGAGAATGAGTTACATCTGAATGTCGAATGGGACCATTATATTAATTAGGCATCTTGAGACATCATTATAAACCCCATTTTAGAATATTATCTACATACTAAGATGGATGATGATATTGTTTTTTACTCTCTGCAGTATGTCTCAAGGGAAACTATGAAAAGGGGGAGCACCAAAGACAAACCAAGTTACATTTTGATGTCGAGGAGAGAAGAGCAGCAGCCATCAGTAGATAAATCTGCTCCTGTAGCTTCTGCAATGGGAAAAGAAGCTTTGGAAGATGATTTTGGTATGTTGTTGTGTTGTGTTCAATTGTCACTACGTAAACATTCTGTCAATTCAAATGTCATCTAATAGGAACTTGGGCTGCCTGTTCTATTTTCTTGTGGATATTCTGATGTGCTTGAATATTTAGTTTGCATTTAAGATGATGTTTCAGTTAAGATTGTTTGCACTGTTCTGGGCTGCTTTTACAGGAAAAATTTGTGGCACTATATTATGAGGTAGTTTAGTGAAAATTCATGATCAGATCCTTTACTGCAATGTCACATTGCTGTGATTTATTTCTGTTGCTAGTGGTGTTTATATGACACTATGACTGATATTGATATGTGGATTATGGATAGTTTGGAAACAGAATTTTAATTCTTTTATGGTAGCTTATAATTTTTATTGTTTTCCCCTGCTAATTTACTTCATATATAAGAACATCATCAGGAATTCCAGGAAATTCTATTTGTTATATGTTCTGATGGGAGTTTTTTATGAACAGATTAAATTTTATTTGTTAATTTTCAAATTTTAGATGCTTTATTGCCAGAAATTGAGAATGCACATTGTTGCTCTTAGTCTCTCATTGTCTGTGTTTTGATTTAGTTGTTTGCTTGTAGTCGTGGCAATTTTCCAACATTTGTGTGATAATGTTTTGTAAAAATGGCTCGGTGAACTTCCCTGAACCTTGTGGTTAGTCAGGTGCTTAAGGTGAAGTCGTGTTTCTAACGAGTCCTTAAATCTCCTGAAAATCTGATGTATTCCATTGAATATCCTATTGTAGAACAAAAATTGAGTTATGCATGTTTGCACTCAAGCACAGGTGAAATTCAGTTACCTGAATAAACAGAACAGCTCATATCTGAACCTATATGTGGTTCATGTATGTGTATCTCCATAATCTAGCTTATGTTTATAGAAGCTTCAAACTCAGCATGTTTTCTGATCCTTAAATTGTTTTATATTGTTTGAAGCAAATTATCGTACACAGATATTATGTCCAGATGAGAAACAGTTCCTTGAGGACTTTTGTGTAAATGATAGATGAGAAACTCAGCATGTTTACATAGCTTATGTTTAAATGCTTATATGGGTGTACACATACTGCTGATGACCAAAAAGCATCATAAATAGTTATGTGATAAGCAAAAGAACTTTGACAGTGCAGTTAAAATGAAATCAGATTTAATTATAATAGGTGCAATGTGGTAAATAACTTTTCCTAGTGATCACAAAATTAAATAATCCATATATTTAGCATATTGGCAATTGTCATTTAAACTCTGAATCCATAGTAGTAAACCAAAATTAGATGAATAAGTGATTTAAGAAAAGTCAATTGAATCGTATATCATTAGTTGAAGTTAAAGTGATGGACTATCTGTCCACCCTTTGAATAAAACATCTAATAATTCGAAATCTTACATACAGACAAAACATACTCACTTCTAATTGCACAAGAATAAGCCCATTAGCGACCAGATGCTGTTCCAGCAGCAGTTGAGACTTGAGATAATGGTTGATGTATATCATTATGGTTAAACGTTTTATGCTGAGATATTGATGATATATCATTATGATACTGCATAAAGTAATAATTGTAATTGTCAATAACTGGATTTAATGGAACTTCTGTAGCTTCTGTGATTGTTGACTCCGGAAAGAGCAGAATCACTCTCTTGAAAGGGAAGGAGAAAGAAGGTTCTGATGTAAGCAACTGATTTCTTTAGTGAATTTTATGGTTCCTTTGTCTTTTATTCTTTATAACCATGGTAACTTCTTTGAATATCCTGGGCCAGCCATTTAGAGGTCTGGTGCAACAGCAGGTTGTGATGTCATCTGTGAGAAACTCACCAACTTCAACATCGAAACACAATCAGGCAAATGGAATAATCATTAGAAGCATTCTCTCAAAGGAAGGGCATCTGAATCAGTCATGTATAGCTGCATCCCATCCTGAGCTGCAAATACAGGCAACAAATGTGGAGAAGGACAAGCACTCACCATTGCCTCCCAATGCAAGCTCAAAAAATGACTATATATCATGTAGTTCGTCAATTGCATCTGTTTCTGATAGTGATGATAAAAGATACATAGACACTAAGGTTGTTGCTATAAACAATGCACATGGTTCTTTATCAATCAATGTAAAGCACGGAAAACAAGCCCGAAAAACAGATAGACATGATCGTGGTATTTGGGCTCTTCGGCGCTCAGACAGAGCTCTTCCTAGTGATAGAATTCCATCCACTGACGGCCCCAAGATGTTGACAGATTCTTTAGGAAGCATCTACGTTTCTCAACAGGCAGCTGATAAAGTTGAAGAGGTGGATATGGTTGTTCCCAGTGCTTGTGTTAGGAATGGCAGTAATTCACATGCTGCCTATGAACTGTCATTAGTTCATGGAGAGAGAAAAGCTGATGTGCGTTATATAAGTAGAAGTGAAGACATGAAGACTCATAGAGGAAGAAGAAGTCTTTCTGCAGTCGAGAATGGTGAGAATCTGTCAATCGCAAATTGATTCAATGTCTTTGTGCTTTTTTTACTACTACACGACTGACGAGCATTTGATAACGTTTTTAGGTTCCCATAGGCGTGTTGGCCGCCGTGGATCAGCATGTGGTTTAAAGGAAGTGGATAACTCTTTGAGTTTATTAGAGGGAAAGAGTTCCAAGAGAGGATCCACCAGTTACAGTTTGCACGAGGTGAAATATGATAAAATAGCATTTTTAGACCACTTACCCTTTCACAATATTGCACTTATTTTTCCTATATAATGTGCAGAGGCAAGTATGGGTTCAGAAGGCAGGCTCAAGTTCGTGAATATTCTAGTGAATAGTAAGATTGTCATATAAAATTCCTAATAGATTTAACTAAAAGTTATCTACGATTGATCTGCATGTCGTATATTGGGAAATAAAAAAAATAAATGTCATCAGTATGAAACAATGAGGCATTTTTGGTTATATATTTCATATGTAGTGCACCATATTTCATAGGCTGCAATGTTGCCCACCATCTTTTCTTTCCTATCGTCTTTCATCAGTCTTCACCATTACCTTTAGGTTCAAGGTCATTTACAACTTTTTTTTCAGCTACTGTGGCATTTGTTATTGTTCATTTTACCTTTGATATCTTCTTTCATGAGGAATATGTCAGGTCATTTGTCATCTGCTATCAATGCTGAAAAAGAAGACCATGTTTGATAAGATGAATTTATGATTTGTATGAGTTTGTAAATACCATTAGGGAGCTTTGAATTATTAAAAAAATTAACTACTATATGCTTCGCAATGAATTTGAAAAATCTTCCTTCTAAAGTAACAACTATATGCTATATAGAGTTTTCTTCAACAATATCCATGTAGTTTATCACATCCTGTGATTACTAGCAATGTTTTGTTCTTGAGCAACTTTAAGTTGAATCTTGTGATGAGTTATTTGTATCTTTTGTTTGGTTGACTTTATTTGCAAGGAACTAGATGTTACATAAACTTCTAGTGAAACCCTCTCTTCATAACCCACACTGGTGGGAGCTTCATGCAACTGTGGTGTTCAAATATCTTGTCTCTATATATTAAGTTTGTAGTTCAATTTAATAAACCAAATTTCATGAAACTAGTTCAACCCTTCAGGAAAATCATGTTTCTGTATCTATATATCATTGTTGTTTCAAACACTTAATGTTTGACTCCTTGCATTGTATTATATCCACCTATTTCTTTGATCTGCTTGCTAATGTTTTAACTGCAGGATGCATGTATTGTTGCGGATTTGTTGAATTGTGGCAACATTTTGGTTTTGGACCTCAGCCTATTCTCAGCTTCTGATTATCTAAATTTCAGAGTAAAAAGCCTCTGTGGGTAAATGCTTGTTCAACTATCCTATTATCAAATTGTTCCCATAAGAAATTACATCTCCAGCTGAGTCAAGGGCAGCATGATCTTAAAAGTAGCTAGCAGGTGAAATAATTTAGCTAATGGGTCTGCAAGTTGCAAACAAGAATGGGTTCCTTTGTTAGCCAACAGTGCTAAAGGATGGTGGCTGTCCTTGGTGTAGAAATGGAAGATCTGTCTTACCCTTTTACCATCCATCAGTGGGTTGGTTCAAAGATTACCAGCATGGTGACCTAAACAAAGTTCTTTCTCCAGCATCTTTAGAGAAGAACAAGGGAGCATTTTTTGCAACCTCTCTTAGTTGAGCATGTAAACAATGCTTGGTTTTTGTTGTTTTAGGGAATGCCTCATGTGACACAATGCTTTTGTGAACTACCTGATTTTGGTAAATGTAATAGTAGGAAACATCACTTTCTGAGCACCCTATGTTTGTCACTAGTGGTTGACGAGTGGAGTGGTGGTTGATTGAGTGAAAAGAGTGGTGTAAGTGACTGAAGCATGGAATGGGTTCTCGGGAAGGTTGATCTTGATGAAATTAGTGTTGACTGATATTATAAAGTATTTCGTGATTACTTACCTCGTTTATTTTGTATGTTATGATTTGCATCTATCAATCACACAACAATGTATTTTTATCATTTCCAGGTCATTTTTTAAAATCGTGTATAGAACTTTGAAAACATCTCCCCGCATAAAAGTAATGATTTTGCAGTGTCATAGATTCTTTTCGTTGCTATCAAAATGTCATAATAGAGTGAGAAGCAGTAATGGTTTTTTTTTTTCTTTTAATCAAAAGTATGGTAATTTTTCAATTCATTTCCTTTTTTTCATTGGATGTTGTGAAAAGAAATATCCAGACAATTAAATGCCATATGTATATGTTATTTTCTATAATAAAGTTAATCTTCTGCCTGTAAGATTAGAACGATGAGCCTTGATGCAGTCCTTCTGCAATTGAACTGGTTAAAATTTATACATATGTATTTTTATCTTTTGGGTCATTGTTCTTGGTGCGTACTTTACCAGAAACTTTTATAAATGTACCTTAGATCTGAAATCTGTTATTTAATTGCCCGTTGAATGAACATTCTGAGTCTTTGTTACTAGAATCGTCAGCCAATATAACTAATCAAATATCAAGATCACATTTCCTTCATCTATCAATATCCAAACAGCAATGTTGCACACATTCCTACAAGGGTGTGGCTTCGGACCTGTGTCCATATCATCAAATCCAATGGGTCCCTTCAAAGGAAATGCGCTTCTCCTCATTATCCGTATCCGACGGAGAAACGGAAACGCATTCTTCTCCTCCTTTTCCTCCTCCACAAAAGTAAAAATAATGAACTACTGCTATATCAGCAACCAATGTGGTCTTCTACTGTGAGCCCACCGTAAGCAACAAATCCCGCGGTCACACCCCTCGTTTCATTGCTTTCCGTACGCTTCCAATCTCGTTCCCCGCGTGATGGCACGATCTCCGCCGTCAGATCAGATACGCTTTTTGGATCGTTGAGATCATCGCAACTAAGTGAACAGCGGGCCCGCGAGTGGTATCGACCCTCGGACGCCCGCACCCCCCCCCCCCCCCCCCCCCCCCCCTCTTCGTGTGTGTATTTAGGCTCTCCGGTTGTCTGTGGTAACGCAAACAACAAAAGCAAAAGCACGAAAGCAGTAGCCGCCTTCGATTTCCCCCTTTTCCTCGCCGAAGCTGCGAAGCTCCAGACGTGAGGTCTTTTTCTCTTCTCTACTTCTTCGGTCTGTTTCCCGATCCTCCTTTTGTTGATTTGTTGTTTGTGCTTGACGCTAGGGAATCGATGGCTTGTGTCGGGAACAGCGTCGGCGGCTCGTGGAAGCTACCGGCGATGACACTATCCAAGAATCGTTTTTGCGGCGGTTTGAGTCATAAGGTCTGTTTCCTGGGTCAGCCGACTTGGAGTCCCTTGTCGGCCTCCAGTGCTCCAGAATCTTTCACGTTGTTCCCTCGGGGGAACTTCGTCACGGGCGCTTCGATTGGTGTTACTGGGAAATCTGACGACTCCGGCCTTTCCGCTAGGGACAATGGCAGCGCAAAGGATTCCGGTGACATATTTCGAAACCTTAACTTTAATGTTGTGCGATGTAGTTAATACTTCTTCGGGGCTTTGATTGAGTGAATAGACATATATAATTTTGCTGATGGTTTTAACAGGTTGTTTTAGTTTGATCGATGCCGTCTGAAATTACGGAATCTGTGTGATGATGTTGATTTGTTTGTGTCGGCCGTATTTGGGTTTATATTTCAATTTGTTCTTAAAGGGAATGGAAGAAAAATGTTTTGATTGCCTTTGATACCCGAGGGGATGGTTGTATGCGTTTGATTTAGTAATCTATCTTTTTTTGTTTTGTAAAAAAAAAAAAGATGTATTACCAGATTCTAAAAGTTTGCTGTACTGTAGTAACAGAGGATGACATGCTCCCAAGACCTAAATAACCTACTTGCTTGATAACCTTTGTGGAGTTGTTTCTATGTTGTCAGACATAGGGACCAATAAGTTTGGACAGTGCTGTAGGTATCCTTCTTTGTCGTGCCAATATATTAGAAATTTACAATGATCTTCAACGACAGATCTACATTTAGCATTTGTGACGGAACTTTCTAGTTTAAATCAAAGCACATTATTTTCAGCTTGATGTATAATCTATAATTCATCAGGATGTGATATAGCAAAAGCCACTTGTTATGCATCTTGCTACTTAATATAAGTACATAGCCATCCTATGCAAATTCTCTCTATACAAAATGTATACATATATTTTGTAATAGAAGGTTAGAAGATCTCACAATTCACAAAAATATTTGCACTTTCTTCTAATAATATTTGTCTCAATTGTGGTGTAGTTTTCTGTATATGTCAGTTACAGTTGAAGAGTGTGGTAAGTTTTACTTGTACATTAATACTCCTACATCATCTTTACTTAGCTTAACTCATAAACATCTGGATTCAAAATTGTTGTGTGCATTCCTTATATTGACTGACTATCTGCATGGTCTTAGTTATGGTCTTGCATGTTAATGCAAGTTTGAATTTGGATATGTTGCTTCGACTTCTTTGAGTAGTTAGTTATGATCTTATGTGTTCGTGCAAGTTTTGAGTCAATATGATTCTGTTTGCCATTTTCTTACTTGCTGCTTGTAGTTTTTCAAGTTTACTTTCGAGGTCACTATGTTTTTTGTTGTTTCTTATTTTTCTTATCCTAATATCACTTTTTTTTTCTTCAGTTTAAATTTTCATTTACCAGCATGATTCTTAACTGACTTTGCTTAGTTTTTCTGTCAGGAGAGAGAGTGGTGGCCTTGGTGATTGGTGGTGGCGGAAGGGAACATGCACTTTGCTTTGCCTTACAGCGATCACCATCCTGTGATGCAATCTTTTGTGCCCCTGGTAATGCTGGGATTTCTCATTGTGGAAGTGCCACCTGCATATCAGACCTGAATATTTTTGATAGCAAAGCTGTGATTGCCTTTTGCCACAAATGGCGAGTTGGACTGGTGGTAGTGGGCCCCGAAGCTCCTTTAGTGGCTGGCCTTGTAGATGATCTAGTCGAGGCCGGGATTCCAACCTTCGGTCCCTCGGCTGAGGCTGCAGCACTTGAGGGATCAAAGGACTTTATGAAGAAGTTGTGTGACAAATATGGAATCCCTACAGCAAAAGTATGTTAAGCTTCTATTCTGATAGACTTTATCAGTATATCCTAATACTGGGGCACTAATTTTGCAATACTTTATTAGTGATTCCACTGTGTTTTGGAGGTTGTTTGCTTCAGAATAAGTTATCCAGGTATTGTAAATGATTAACCTCAGTGGTTAACCTTACGAAGTTGACTACCAAAGTTAATCATGGACCCAGCACTACTGATAGATACTTTTGATCTCTCTTGTTCATTAAAATTTTCTATGTTAAGACATTATACTGTGAATGTTGAGCCCATTTATACCCTATGATTATGATTTTTATACTCAAGTCTTCTCTTTCCTCCCAAAGAATGTCAAACGAGTAACACTCATGTTTCTTGGATAATTAATCTCTGATCTTGGTATTTTAATAATGATTTTTTGTTTCTAAAATTTGTGCTCATCCATGTAGTATCGAACTTTTGCAAATGCTTCACTTGCAAAACAATATGTAATGGAGCAAGGTGCACCAATTGTTGTCAAGGCGGATGGACTGGCTGCTGGGAAGGGAGTCATTGTAGCCATGACTTTGGAGGAGGCATATGAAGCCATAGACTCCATGCTGGTTGATGGTGCTTTCGGCTCTGCTGGTTCACAAGTCATAATTGAGGAATTTCTTGAGGGAGAGGAAGCTTCTTTCTTCGCACTGGTAGATGGTGAAAATGCCTTACCTCTTGAATCTGCACAGGATCATAAAAGAGTTGGTGATGGTGATACTGGTCCAAATACTGGTGGAATGGGGGCCTATTCTCCTGCACCGGTACTAACAAAAGAGCTTCAGTCTGTTGTCATGGAATCCATAATTCTTCCGACTGTGAAAGGAATGGCAGCGGAAGGCTGCAAATTTGTTGGTGTGCTTTATGCTGGTCTTATGATTGAGAGAAAAACAGGATTGCCTAAGCTCATCGAGTATAATGTGCGCTTTGGAGATCCAGAATGCCAGGTCAGTAGTTATTCAATTAGCTTTTCCAACTCAAAAAGCTCTTAGTCCAAAATCATGATCATGCGATACAATTCCATTCTAGTATCTTCATGGCAGCAAATTATACAGGAAATCATAGTGAAATCATTGTGCCATTGACGAGCTTTGATTGGTCTCTATTTTTGTAGCAGAACGCTGCAAACTTATATTTCAGTTAGGCACCTCTAGGCCTACTATCTAACCGAAGCATTTAAATTATGACACATTAGCATATTGTTACTAGTTCACTGTTCCATGCTTGTAATAAGATTCAGTTCATCGTGTGGTCATTTCAAGCCATGAGTTAGTCTCTCAGCAAGCAGTCAAGTAACATATTTTTTCTGTTTTGTTCCACGATAAACAGGTCCTGATGATGCGTTTGGAGTCTGATTTGGCACAAGTTTTGCTTGCAGCCTGCAGAGGAGAATTGGGCAGTGTATCACTGAATTGGGCAACTGAATCAGCAATGGTGGTGGTCATGGCCAGTGAAGGTTATCCTGGACCCTACAAGAAGGGGACCACGATAAGGAACCTCGAAGAAGCAGAGTTGCTTTCGCCTATGGTTAAGATCTTTCATGCAAGCACTGATTTCGACTCAAATGGTGATTTCATTGCTGCTGGTGGCCGTGTGCTTGGAGTTACAGCTAAGGGAAAAGACATTGAAGAAGCTAGAGAAAGAGTTTATGATGCAGTTCAAGCAATTGACTGGCCCGAAGGATTCTGCCGCAATGACATCGGCTGGAGAGCTCTTCGCCTCCGGCAGTTAACCAATAACCCATGAGTAGGCTTTTGTAGATATGGCACCGTCTGAGTCCTGATCTAGTTATATTATGAAAGATCTTGCAATAAAAACTTAAATAGTTGATCGTGCTGTTTGATTGATGAACTCTCTTCAACTGAATGTTGAAGCAATTATGGTGCAGTTTCATGAGAACAAATTTGGGGTATATTAAAATATTATCAACTGGAACTAAAAGGTTATTGAGACTGTGTTGTATGTGATCATAATGGCCACAATATTTCATCTAAAACCCAATTTTAGTTTCAGATAACTAGCAAAGTTGCAGCATATCATTGAAGTCAAATGCTCATTGTTTCCACATCCTCAGTCCCCAGTATTCCCTATGCTGTCATTTTGTGGTCAGAACTTTACAAAAACACAATTGCTTCAGGATAAGCAAATCATAGAATGTAATCACTTTTGGTAGCCATTGGAAATACTTCCTTCTTGTGAACATGAGATTTCTTTGCATAAGGACCACATGCTGCAACCTTTTCTGGTCATAATATGTTATCTCCTCCAAAAATACTGAAGTACATAGCAAGATTTAGTACTTAATATCTGCAGGAGAATGCTGCATGAAATAAGCATGATTAAATCTGGTGAACTCCCAGTTGTAGTTGATGCCCTTGATGAGCATAGTGAGTTGAAGATTGAAGATGCAGAACATTGAGTAAGAAAAACACAGTTACTTAACAGGGAACTGATGAACATCTGAACTTTGTTGATAAATCAATAGGGGAGAACTACACTTTGACAAGTGACCATGGGGCATATGGGCTTGTACAAGATCTGAATGGATCAAGGAAGCTAGGGAGAAGCAAAGGCATGGTGGTCGTGAGAAGGCCAAATGATACCTTCTCTTGGGCAAGGGAGAGGAGCTGGCTGAGCAAGGTATGTTGGATACAGTTGCCCTGGCATCAACACTGAGAAGTCAACTGTGCTTGTAGTTGCCACCTGCAGAAAGAGAACCAGGATTAATTTTATGCACAAGTGATAAAAGAGAGAAGTCATCCATGTATAACACAAGACCTAAAAAGAGAAGTCATCCATGTCAAGGAAGTCTCTGTCGCTAAAACCATCATAAAGCTGAATCTTTTCTGGACGCGGAGTTGAATTTTCATGTCCTTTTGGTTGATTACAGTGGGAAGGATGTTATTTCTAAAGAGATTCAAACTGACATGCGTGCAAACTTACATTTTGCCAGTTCTTGATCATCTTTGGGGGCATCTGATCCTGTTCTTGGCGCATCTCCAGGTGTGGTCCATGAGCATTGGTTTGAGATGGTGGGTGAGAGGCCCTCGATCTGAGTAAATGCTCGAAGATCGCCATGACGAGGAACATGGATACCAAGATTGCTGTTGCAATGAAGCCAAAGGAGAGAGCATTCATGGACGAGCTCAAGTCCTTGAAAGCAGCCTCCTTGTCGTTTGCTCCTGATGGAGTTGTGTTGTCACTCCACATCTTTGGTCGATCTCCAAAGCCATTCATGGTGATCAGCTGCTGCTGCTGCTGCTGCTCTGCAACTAGTAAGGCTCTCCTTTTCAATGTGCTCCGGTTGAAGGATTAGCTCAGTAAGGCAGGGGAAGCTAAGATGATGGCCATCATAACTTGGGCACCAGAAACAGCTTTGTATTTGTTCAAGCACTTTAAGAAGGAAGCAGAACACCAAATCTAAAGAACATGTAGAAAATGATGATCAGAAGAAAACTTTCCACACCATCAGAAACATCACAGTAAATAAAAAAAGTTGTGAGATCATCAATTCCTTTTGTCAAATTAACATCCAATTTGGATTTGCTTTCAGCTTATTATACACAGTAATCAAGAGCAGTAGTAGTAGTGAACTGTTAACTAGTAACAAATTTCTTTCCATCCAAATTCTTTTCCTGGGCAAAAGAGATTAAGATAATCAAATCAGCAACCTAAGTAAAATATTTTGTTCTTTTGAAGGAAACTAAGCAAAATGTCGTAGCAGCTCAAGAAATAAGCATTTAATAGTCATGCAGATATAAGTTTCCTTGAGGGAGAGTTGGACTGAGGTTTCTCAAGTACTAAGTTGTAAAAGCTAAGCATGTTTTTTGTTTTTTTCTGCTACACATCCACAAATACTATGTCAAGATCTCCATAGCCTCAGGAGCTACATATTAATCTGGATCCATACTCCCAAGAAAAATAGCATGGAAATAGACAAAAACAATTGCAGGTTGGTCCCCAAGACAAATGGGAAAACTCTCTCCTCACTATGATTGAGTTCATTTAGCACAAATGTCTCATATCAAAACTAACAAAAGTTGACAGGAAAGCAATATATGTATGATCTGGGAGGTGAAGAACAGGCAGAGGTTCAATAGCACAGAAAAGAAAAGAGGGAAAATGGAAGAAGAGCCAACCTTGAGCTTAAGATCACAGCTGACCTTAAACTGCAGCTTCCTGAGAAGGCCCTTTTTTTCCTGTAATCTGGTGCTAATGTGATCTTTGCTTTGTCGTAGCTTAACTACAGAGGAAGGAATAGTTGATGGTGCCCAGGCTGCCTGATCTAATTGCCTATGGACTCACAAGCTGCATTACTGAAGGCTCAAAAGAATGCCAACCCCTAGGATTCTTCTGAAAGCATAGCTCTGTCCCAGTGTCAAGATTGCCAAGTTCTAATAATCACCAGAAAGAAAGGATTGGATTGCTCACTGTCACAGGCATAAGAGCATTGCTGTCAGTCTGAAAAGGATAAATACATAAATAAAGATATGATGATGGTCTTCTACTGCATCTTCCCTCCACTTGTGAAAGAGAGAAAAAGCTGCCAGAGCAAGGTATGATCTTTATTTTAACAGGTGAAAGGCTGCAAGAATGGTGGAAGACGATGTCTAAACCACATTTGAATGCTGGAAACACATGAGCAGATGCCACAAAGAAGCAACTGAGATGATATCAGAGAGAATGAAAGGAAGAGTATTACTCCAAGACAGGAAATCTCACAGACATACATTTGACACAAGTACAATGTTTCAGGAAAGAAACTAAAATGAGAGAAATGGGTCTCAGCATAGCAGGTGCATCCAAGGAAAATGATCAAATTCCTCACCTTTGATGATGAAGACAACATGTTCATCCTCCCTAGGCTTTTTCGCCTGTGACACACAAGGCAGCAGCAGATTTATCCAGCACATGCAGTGACAAAGAAAGGCAAAAGGATTGCAAAGATTCAATTAGTACTCTAACCAATTGGTGTGCACACTTTGCTTCAAAGAAAAATGAATATGATGCAGAAGCTGCACTCATTAAAAGAAGAGTTGACAAGGCGGCAAACAAGAAACATGGCTTTTTAGGTGTTTCAACTCGATAATGAAGATGTCCTGGAAGAAACACAAAGCCTACAGAGACCTACAAAGTGACGGATTAAGAGGGACAAAATAATTGCATGATCTTTCTGAATTGTATATGGATTAACAGAGAGACAAAATAATGACACCTTGGTTCTAAATATAACCCAGCTGATTCAGTATGTGATCCTCAATATGGGTACTAAGTTTCATGCATTAATTGACATTTATTTTCAATAAATCATCATTACTCTGTTTTAGGCTTGTCTTCTGAAGACCAAGAAAGGTTTGGGTCTCATGATCCTGAGGTGATTGTAAAGATCAAGCCACTAACTGTGCACAACTATCTCTCAGAATCATGCTGAAACCAAAGACTTGAATCACTTGATAGTTACTTAACAATTTATAATTTCATTATTTCATGAAGATATATCAAAAACTTTTTCTTCTTTCTCATCATGAAAAAGGACAGTCATCATGAAAGGACTGGCCATGCAAAAGAAGGTCCCCCACAAGGTTGGGTTACAGAGACACAATGTGGGAGCTGGAATGGTAAGGATAACTTCATGCATGAATCAAGGCCCCCATTTCAAGCATTAATTTTCTCTCAAGGCACTTGAAAAAGAATTAAAAAAAAAAAAAAGTTGATAAAAATTTTGATTGTATTAAAATTGAACTTGAGCACATGATACAAGTCAACTATATGGAAGAATATTACACAAATATTAATTAAACATTAGATGAAGTAAAAATGTGTGGATACATATTTCTGACATATGATATGCTATAATACATAAAATTTTAATGGATTATTACAGCTTATCCCAAAAGTTTAAGTTATTAGAAGAAGTTTCAATATTAGATTCATAAATAAATTAATAGTAGAATTGGTGACAAGATAAGAATATATCAAGTGCACAACAAGTTACCATAGAGAGAAGTCAGATTTAAGTAGTAGAAGTCAACATAATAATCAAAGCAGACTTACCAAGCTATGAGTTTCCTCAATGGAGACCTGACCAATAATACAACATTTAGGACACCTCACTCAATCTACTAAGTAGTCAATGATACTTCCAGCTAGGGATAGGAAACAATCTAGAGATAGCAATTAAATTAAGTGCTGCTGCTGCAACTAAGGGGGCAGACCAAAAGCATGATGAAAGAGCTTAATGGTGTTTAAAAGGCGCTCAAATCCTGACATCACCAAATGATTGTACAATAAATAAAAAAAAATCTGTTTTTTTTTTCACTAATGTCACAACAACTCAACTCCATAATTCCCCTTATTAAGTAGAACTCAGAAAAAAAAAAAAAAAAAACTTCATAATGTATGTAATTACCATGCCTAAACGCAATCGACAACCAAAAAAGATATTAACCTAATGCATTTGCTTGTCAAAGAGATCTTAGCTTATCTGCTCAGAACAAAAAGGAAAAGAATTCTTAGCTTGCTTTTGGTTTTCTCTTTTCAGGCCAAGTTCTTTTTGGTTTGTCTCATATTTAGGGAAGTCTTACTTTATTGCTTTTCATTCATGGTCAAACTGAAGTCTGACCTTTCTTTTTTTGTGTGTGAAAAAGTTATTATCTATATTAAAAAGGTATACAAAACTTGAAACCTATCTCTTCTTTGATTCTACAGCACTTGGTTCCAATTAGACTCTGAGGCAGCATCATCTACATGGCCAAGTTAGAAGAATTAGACATAGGCCAGCACAAATGGGTACTGAGACATGTATGGATGAACCTGATAGAATGTATTGAATTGATGCATATTGTTTAATAAGCTTGATGTATGCCTAAGCCTAATCCAAATTACTTACTATATGGTGGTAATGAAACCTTAACTTGAAAGAGGCATTTCTTGGACTGCTTGGGGTAAAATCTCTGGAATAGCTCATTCAAGCATGGATGAAGACTTCCCACATGTCTCTTGTGAGGGACTAAATCCACAGCCCTACTTTATGGGAAGGCAATCTTGCCATCATTGGTCTTTCAAGCTCTTTTCACATCTAGAATTTAGCAATAAGAGGCAGCCTTGGATTAAACTTTGACATAATCTCAGAAGTTACAAAATTTGATCAACATAACAAAAGAAGAAAAAGGTTATAATTAGAAAGCATAATTGTCTCCCTCTCTTCCCAGTGGTGAAACAACAGCTCAAATGTGATAGTTACACTACCACACTCATTATGAGTACTCCAACATATACTGTTGCTGGTATCTCAAACAAATGGAGGGAAATGTCTGCAGGCTGAGGCCAAAGGATCCAAAGGACTACAAAAGCAAGTATAGCTATGATGAACGAGTAGTGTACATGGCCCACAAGTATAGCCATGCTTTCTTAAATGAAGGCCTTTACCTTTCTACAACCTACAATGATAATTGATTTGTTTTATATTCTTAACATCTTACTAAGGCATGCAACTTGATCTGATCAGAAAGATATATATGAATAATTATGATGTAATTTCTAACATGGTAGCTTCTGCTTTGGCACCATCTTAATTGTCATTTCATATTGAAGTTTAAACAGTCGGATGAAATATGACATATAATTTTGTATTCCTGAAAAGTTTATACCTAGTGGTTTTTGAATTTGTCCATACAAGTTGTCTTCAATGATGATCTTGTCAAATTGAAAGATATCGACTTGAAGACTGAAGCAATCTCTGTTTTTTCAGCAGAATTCTTTTAACAAGTAACATTTGGCATTTGAGTCATGTTGATGTTCAAGGGTGTCACACTGAATTAATTACATGAGAAGTTTCAAAAAAATAAAGAGAGATGTATAATTTAATCTTGTGTTTTGCTTTCAGCAACCATCTGCTTTTCTAAGTTGAGAACTTTATGTAGCACCATTTACTCCTGTTTGGTGTCAAGGAGTATTGGGATTGCAGTAATGCAAAACTTTGGTTGCTAAAAACCATGAGCTGAAGGAGATCTTGGTGTATGGAGCTTATGGTCACTTTGGTTTTAATGTTGAATTACTTGTATGTTAGTGTAGGAAGAAGATCTTCAACAGTAGTTGCCATAGGGAATTGGAAGCCAACATCTCCACCGGCTGCTTCTCCTCCATGAGTAGCCTCTTCTTGATGTGCTTCCTGCTAATGCAGCAGAATACAGCAAACTTGATCTGAATCTGCTAGGTTGTATTCAATGACCCAGTCTTCAATGTTCATATGCAGCTGGAGCATCTGAAGTGGAACTCAGAGAACTCAATATTATAGTCCAAAAAGTCACCACATAAGATAAATATCAACATTATTGTTTACAAAATCCATGTCCTCCCAAGAAAGCCCTGAACTTTCACTAAATTTCAGATCTGAATTCCTTGGTCCTTTTTTTATGTCTTCTGCAGTATGCTAAATTAGTAAGAGTGTTTCTAGGCCGCTTCAACTTAACCAACATTTCTAATCTTTCTTATAAGAGATGTCAAAAAGTATGATTCCAGAGCTGAGTTAACTCTCATCCAGTTTTTATGATGCTTTGAAGTCAAGGTTTAAAGCTTGACTGCAGTAGAAATACTATATATACTGGCATATGGATGCATGAATCTATCCATATTTAGGTTGAAATCTGAACTCTAATGAACACAGAATCTTTGTGGATATCAGTACAACATTGACAGAGTAAGATCGCATCATGAATCCATGATCAAATGATTCTGATGGTGGTAATCTTTCATTGAGCCTTACTTTGAACTCTCAGGTTTAGCTCCTATGTGGTTCACATCTCTTTAGAAACGCAGCTGCTTCAACAGAGAGCTGTTATTTTTATAGGATCAAACCATCCATTTACTTCGTCTCCTTAAAGAAAGAACCTACAAAATGGTGATTTAAATCTCTTTACACATTAGAATGGTTTGGTTTACAGATTGGAATTGTGCATAATTCCGGCAACTCCAATATACTATGAATGTATCTGAAGAGCTGCAACTATTGTAGCTCTTCAGATGCCACTGAATTGTAGACATTGATGCTAATTATTTCATCAAAAAGCCTTTTGATACGACAAATGCCGACCTGGCCGCCAAGTCATCACGCGCCCCGGACAGTTAGGCCGTTGACGTGGCCAAACCAACGTGATTGATCGAAGGACACCAGTTACCGTACAGCCGACCTGGCACAGGTAAGGTCGGCTGCTCCCACCTGCAGGCGCACACCTCACCACCAGTACGGCAAGCGTGGCGGGAAGCGCGGCAGCACGTTGCCGTACGGCCGACCTGGCACAGGTAAGGTCGGCAACCCGCACCTACAGGCGCACGCACCACCACCAGTACAGCAGGCATGGCAAGAGGCGCGGCAGCATGGTGAGTCATGAATGCGGAAGGGTCGTCAGGTACGAACAACCCACAGCACCCACTATAAAAGCTCCTGCACCTACACGGGGCGGGGGGATCGCAAAAAAGACCACGAAACTGACTTGATCGTCGGAGGGGTCACGTCGGGAACTTACCCGACCCGACCTCCTTGCAGGAATCAGCGGTCGACCCCAGCAGGACGACCTCTTCTCCACCAAGGCTCCGCCACTCCAGCATCAGAACCCCCAAGCCGACCCCTGAGTCACCACTCATCCGAACCAACTGCGCTCCGTGCCGAAGAAATTGCGAAGCGGGCGTACTAGCGCACACGGGCCTGGACCAGCAAAGGCTTGCTCGACATATTTAAAGGCGAAACACGTCCACCTGGCAAGCCCAAAAAAAGACACTATCATTTTGGCGCTAGAAGGAGGGCCCATGTCGCCAGAACGCTCACTCGCTGACTCGGGGCCAGAGCGCCGGACGGAACCCGATCACCCTCGATCGACCGAGGAAGCCCCGGCCGCCATGCCGACTCCCAATCGCTTTTGGAGAATGATGACTGACCCCGGGTTCCCGTCACCTGCACCCCCCATGGTCACCGCCGAGGCCTTCCTCGGCCTCACCAGCCAAGTCCAGGCGCTTGCGGGCATGGTACAGACTATAATCCCGTATCTGTCGCAGTTGGTGCAGTCGGCAACACACCAATCAGCGCCTCCGCGGGCGGAGTCACAGACGGCCCCAAGTCGGAGAATCCCACCCGTCGCCGAAGCGCCACCACCCCGGGTCACCGAGGCCCTCCCACCTCGGATCCCGGCTTCGCCGACGTCAACACCAAACCGATCTCAAAGCCGCTCTCACAACCCGGCGCCGACTGAACCTGATCTCGACGTTCTATCGACTGACTCCACCGACTCCTTGAGGGAGCAAGTCCGTCGAGTCCATCAACGACTCGACGAGGTTCAAAGAGAAGTCCTCAAGTCGAAAGACGAAGCTGGGGAAAGCTCAAAGGGGGGCTCCCCATTCACCCATGAGATACACTCAAAGCCCCTACCGGCCACATTCAGGCTACCAGCCCTCGAACCCTATGACGGCAGCGGAGACCCAGTAGAGCATGTTGCTACATTCCGCGCCCAGATGGCCCTGTATGACACATCGGAGGCACTGATGTGTCGAGCTTTCCCGACCACCCTCCGAGGATCGGCCAGAAACTGGTATGCTCGGCTAAAACCCGCTTCCATACCATCATTCGACGTATTGGCAAGGGAATTCGAGTCCAATTTCTTGGCAAGCGCATGCCCGAGACCCACCACAGCCTCGCTCCTCGGGATGGCCCAAGGGAGCGATGAGCCCCTCTCCCAGTTCGTAAGAAGGTTCACCTCTCAAGTACAAGGCATTCCGGACCTCCATCCGTCCCTGGCCATCCAGGTATTTCTGACGGGGTTGAAGCCTTCTAGGTTCTTCTGGTCGCTGATCGAGCGGCCACCAACGACTTTGCCCGAGATGTTGCAGCGGGCACATCAGTATGTGGCGGCCGAGACTCTAATAGCCGGCAAGCGGGACGAGGCGAAACGCCCTCGGGGCGAGCAGTCTCGGGGGAATCCAGCCCCGCCTCCCAAGAAAAGGGAGGATAGGTCGGGCCTGCTGCCAGCCAGACCTCTGCCAATTCCCCTCAACTCAACCCGAACGGAGATCTTCTTCCAAATACGGGAGAAGGGACTCTTGAAGGCACCAAGCCCGATGAAGTCGCATCCTGAGCGGCGTGACAAGAGGAGGTACTGCCGGTTCCATCGGGAGTATGGTCACGACACCGAGGAATGTCGCGACCTCCAGTACCAGATTGAGGACCTCATTAAGCACGGACATCTGCGGCGATACGTCCGCGAGCAGCCACCTCTTTCGGATGGTCGGCCACCCCGAGACCTATCCCCCCGACCACAGGGCCCGGTCGAAAAACAGATCGATGTCATCTTCGGCGGCCCAGCCTCAGGCGGCAACAGCTCGACGGCGCGCAAAGCATATGCGCGATCCGAGGTCGGGAAGAGGCCGCTACATCACGAAGAGCTCGACGTCGCATTCAGATCGCAGGACGAAGAGCATGCGTCCCACGACGACGCGCTAGTAATCTCAATCCGCATGGCAAACGCCTACGTCAAGCGGGTTATGATCGACACGGGAAGTTCGGCCGACATCTTATATTTCAATGCCTTCCAACGGTTGGGACTGACCGACCTGGACCTCACCCCCCTAACATCTACCTTGACAGGATTCACTGGGGATTCCATTTCTCCCTTGGGGACGACTACGATCCCTGTCACGATCGGGGGAGAGCCGAGGTCAAAGACCCTGATGGTACCATTCATGGTGGTCAGGCTCCCGTCCGCGTACAACGCCATCATCGGGCGCCCGACCCTAAATCGGCTCAGAGCGGTCGTCTCAACGTACCACCGGGTCTTGAAGTTTCCAACCCGAGCCGGGGTCGGCGAGGTCAGGAGCGACCCGAAGGAGTCCAGACAATGCTATCTGGCGGCGACAACGCTGTGCAAGAAGCCAAGAACCGGACCGATCAACGCCACGGCTCCGGACCCAGTGGAAGATGCCCGGGATGCCCGCTCCGCGGAGAAAGTTCTCGAGCTGCCTCTGGACCCGAGCCGCAAGGGCAAGCTGGTAAAGGTCGGGTCGGAGTTAACAGAGAATCAACAAATCCAGTTGATAGATTTCCTAAGGAAGAACGACGACGTCTTCGCGTGGACCCCGAACGACATGCCAGGGGTCGACCCGGAGATTGCCCAACACTACTTAAACATCTCCCCCGACGCCCGGCCAGTAAAGCAACGCCCGCGGAAATTTGCCCCGGATCGCCAGAAGGCTATAGAAGACGAGGTCACCCGCATGTTGGACGCGCAGCTCATCGAGGAAGTTAAGTACCCGACCTGGCTGTCCAATGTTGTACTCGTTAAAAAGGCAAATGGAAATTGGCGGATGTGTGTTGATTACACTGATCTCAATCGGGCTTGCCCGAAGGACTGCTACCCGCTTCCCCGCATAGACCAACTTGTGGACGCCACGTCCGGGCATCAGCTGTTCTCTTTTATGGATGCCTTCTCGGGATACAACCAGATCCAAATGGCCCCGAGAGACAAAAGAAACACGGCATTTATCACACACAATGGCACGTACTGCTACAAGGTGATGCCGTTCGGATTGAAGAACGCCGGCGCGACCTATCAGCGCCTCGTCAATCGAATGTTCAAGGACCAGGTCGGCAGGAACATGGAAATATATGTCGACGACATGATAGTCAAGAGCCAACATGCCGAGACCCATCTCTCCGACCTGGAGGAAACGTTTCGCACGTTGAGGAAATACAGGATGCGCCTCAACCCAACGAAGTGTACTTTCGGCATCACTGTCGGGAAATTTCTCGGCTTCATAGTGCATCAACGAGGAATCGATGCCAACCCCGACAAAATAAAAGCCATACAGGAGATGCAGTCGCCCAAGACCGTAAAGGAGGTGCAACGACTTGCGGGAAGGATAGCGGCCCTGAGCCGCTTCATTTCCCGGGCCGGAGACAAGAGTTCGGTCTTTCTTCGCGCATTGAAGTCGGCAAAAGACTTCAAATGGACCCCCGAATGCGAAGAGGCCTTCCACCAACTAAAAAGCCACCTCGGGAGCCTGCCGCAGCTGGCCTCGGTAAGGGATGGCGAGCCCCTCGGCCTATACCTCGCTGCGACCGATCTGGCAGTTAGCTCGGTCCTGGTGACACTGGACAAAATCGGGGAAAGGCCGGTCTACTACACCAGCCACGTTTTGGCAGGGCCTGAGCTTCGATACCCCCCCATAGAAAGGATAGCCTTGGCGCTTATTCTGGCCTCCAGAAAACTGAGGCCATATTTCCAAACACACCCCATTAAGGTGATAACCGACCAACCCCTGCGCCAGATCCTCTCCAAGTTTGATGTTGCAGGTCGGATGCTGAAGTGGTCTGTAGAGTTGGGGGAGTTCGATATCGAATATGAGCCGAGAAAGGCAATTAAAGGCCAAGTGCTCGCAGACTTCCTATCGGAGCTCACGCCGCCACCAGTCCCTCAAAGTCTGACCACCGGATGGACCTTACATATCGATGGGTCAGCAAACTCGGAGAGAGGAGGGGTCGGCCTGGTGTTCAAAGACCCCTCCGGCCACGTTCACGAACATGCCTTGCGATTGGGGTTCAGAGCCACGAACAATGAAGCCGAGTATGAAGCGCTCCTGTTCGGCCTCAAGGTTGCCGCCGATCTAGGGGCAGAAGACATAGAGGTATTCACCGACTCCCAACTCGTCGCCGGCCAAGTTAATGGCACATTCGAAACTCGGGAAGCGGCGATGATCAAATACCTTGCCGAGGTGCGGCTGGCGGCGGCGCGATTTCAAAAGTTCGCCATCACCAAGGTGCCCCGCAACGAGAACACGCAGGCAGACGCCTTGGCCAAATTGGCTTCCTCCCGCGCGACCGACACACCAACCGGACCAACGGTTAGGACCGTCGGGCCATCCATCGGCCCGACCCTCATGACTGTCGGCCAAGAGGACGGAGGCTGGACCAACGAAATCCTCCACTTTAAACAAGCGGGGGTCCTCCCTGAGGATAAGGCGGCCGCCCGAAGAGTCAGAAGGGCGGAGTCATGGTACTGCATCATTGATGGCAGCCTCTACCGGCGAGGTTTCAGCCGACCCCTGCTTCGCTGTCTGAACCCGACCGAGGCACAGACCACCTTAGCCGAGATCCATGAAGGAATATGTGGAGACCATGTCGGCGCTCGCACCCTGGCACACATGGTCCTAAGGCAAGGATACTATTGGCCTACACTACGAAAGGATGCCCAAGCATATGTTCAAAATTGCGAGCCATGCCAAAAGCACGCCCGATTCCAACATAGACCGATGGTGCCACTCTCGACAGCCGACTGCGCCTGGCCCTTCGCCCAATGGGGAATGGACCTCCTCGGCCCCTTTCCCCCAGCCTCGGGACAGAGAAGATTCCTGATTGTCGGCGTCGATTATTTCACCAAGTGGCTCGAAGCCGAGCCGCTGGCCTCCATCACCGAGAGGCAAGTCGAGGGGTTCGTGTGGAAGAACATCATAACCAGGTTCGGCCTCCCTAAGGCGATCATTACCGATAATGGCACGCAATTCAACAACGCAAAGTTCAAGGCGTTCTGCCAGAGCTATCGCATCCAACTAAAGTTCAGCTCGGTGGCTCATCCCCAGGCTAACGGTCTGGCCGAAGTAACAAACCGAGCCATCCTTGAAGGATTGAAGAAGAGGGTCTCCAACGCCACGACTTCTTGGGTGAATGAACTTCCGAGTGTCCTATGGGCGTTGAGAACGACCCCTAAAACCCCGACGGGCGAATCGCCTTACAGCTTGGCATTCGGGACTGAGGCCGTGTTGCCTCCCGAGGTGGTCTTCCCGACCCTTCGAGTTCAAACTCAACATCAGGAGGAGTCCGACCAGCAACTCCGTGAAAACCTCGACCTACTGGAGGAAAAGCGGGTCGATGCTCATCTCCGAGCACTGGCCTACAGGAGAGCTATTGCGAAGATCTACAACCGACGAGTACGCCCGAAGCGCGTCGGCCCGGGCGACTTGGTGCTCCGCAAGACCGAGGTCAGTGATCCGAACCGGTCCCGCGGCAAACTGGCCCCGAACTGGGAGGGTCCCTACCGAGTTATAGACATTATCCGAGACGGGACTTATACGCTGGCGACCATGGAGGGTCGGTTATTGCCAAGAACCTGGCACATCACGAACTTGCGAAAGTTTTACGTGTGATAATGCATTACGACTCGTGCCAAATCAAGGTGCAACAATGATGCAAAAACGCCGGGACTTGTATTAACTTGTGGATAATACAAAATGTGTCAGGGCCGACCTGAGGGCTACCTGACCCGAGTTACAAGTTCCCAAAAAGGAATACAAGCTAAGGGACAAAACTAAGACTCGGGAGGCACCGAGTTGTCAAAATCCTGCCGACGCTCCATTGGTACTGAGTCGTCCTCGGGGTAAATCGTGAACGGATCCTCTTCGACGTCGGCGTCGGGGTGGCGGGCACGAAAACGAGCTCGCGCCACCCGATACCCGTACTCGTAGGTGACCCGTCCCATCCGCTTTAAACCTTCTTTGAAGCCGAGGGACTCCTTGTATTCCGCGACGGCGACTTTGGGCAGCTCAGCTCGGGCGTGCTCCAAGTCCTTCACAGATTGGAGCAGCTCGTCGTCCATCCTCCTGGCCCTGGCCCGGGCCTCCTTCAGCAGGTGGTGGGCATCACTCAGATGACCCCTCAGCTCTTTTTCCGAGGTCTCATGCCTGAGGAGCTCCTCTGCTTTTTCGGCCTTGATCTTCTCGAGCTCCTCCTGCAGCCTCGACGCCCGCTCCTCCGCCTCAGCAACTGCCTCGGGCCCGCCCTTCGACTTCAGGACGTCGAGCTCCTCCTGCTGTTGCTTGACCCGGTGGTCCATGAAAGTGATCAATCGACCAGCATCATGGACCCGGTCGACCAACGCCATTTGAAGGTGCTGGCTCTGCACAGAAGGACTTTGTTAAAAAAAAAAAAAAGAGGGAGAAGGGGAAAGAAATTCGTAAGTCGGCCGACTTACCAGGACGAGCTCTTTGGTAGCTCGGGCCATCAAGACCTCCGACGGGAGCGTGTACAGCTCCCGTGCCAATTGAGGGTGGAGAATCCCCCTTTCATACTCCTCGGCGGCGGACAAAGTGTGCCATACCTTCGTCGAGTTCCTTAGTCCCGCCCACCGGGCCTGCAGCTCCTTCTCGGGGTCTTGGTGCCCCAGGTCAGACATCATCAGGGCATAGTAGCCCTGGTCTCCTTTGCAGACCTTCGTCCTGAAGAGGTCCTTCATGGACCTCGGGCGTTCATGAACCGGGGAAGCAGCCCCCTCCTCAGACTCGGCAGGCGCTTCCGGTCTCGCGGGCGACGCGGCGGGCTCTTTCCCCTTGGAGCGGTGTCGGGAGCCTCCTTCGCCGACCGGGGACTTGTGCTTCCTCGACAGCACCTTTGTCTTCTTGACGGGTTCCCCCGTCGCATCAGCACGTCCAGTCGAAGGGGGGGCCGGTCTCTTCGCCGACACCCGTGGAGCCTCCCGAGCTGGGGAGGCACTGGCCTCATGAGCGGAGGGGCGGCTCGGCGGGACCCGTCCCCCAGCTACTCTCGGCATCCCACGAAGATCTCCGAGGTCCATCCGATCTGCGTCACAACTTACAGGTCAGTAAAAGATTAGCAAGGCTTGAACAAAATAAAAAGCTAGTACCCTTAGAGGCCGGACTCAAACCCGCCTCAACGAGCCAAAGCTCGGTCATTTCCTTGATCGCACAAGAAGAGGAAAGAATCCCCTTCAGTCGACTGACCAGGACGGCCTCCTCCTCGGACAGATAAGGGGGGGCATTGCCAATCGGATGAGCCGACCAGCTAAACCCAAATCCCCAACCCAGACCACTGACATAAAGGTAGCGGGACTTCCAGCCCTTGTTGCTGGAAGGCGCCCCGGTAACCCTAAAACCTACACGGGCGGTGAGGTAGTAACCTCCCCGACTCTTGCACAGGCGAAAACACGCCATGAACAAGTCCCGGGTCGGGATAATTCCCGCTCCTCGGCACTCACCTAGAAAAACCACTAGGTAACGCCACGAGTTGGGCGCTACCTGGCTCGGAGAGACTCTCCACCGCTTCAGGCACTCCTCGATCAGAGGGTGCAAAGGAAACCGAAGGCCGGCTTCCAGGGCATCTACCGAGATGCACATGCCGGGGACGTCCAAACTGTAAGGACGTTGCCCCGGCTCTGGAACATACAACCCGTATTCAGCCGGGATGCTGTACCGTGCCCTGATTACGGCAAGTGACCCCTCGGTCACCGCCGAGTCGAGGTCATGATGTGACATCATGACCTCCAAGTCCCTCTGAACCCGCGCGTCGACAGGCGACGGGGGCCCAGAAGACGCTCCCGAGGAACTAGCCTCGGGACCACTACGACTCGACTCCCCCGACTCCGAGGGAGAAGCGACCCTGACACTAGTGGAGGAGTCCGACGAGGTCATCACGACCTGTTAAGAAGGGGGCTGCCGAGCTGAGAAAGCGAGGGCTACTAGGGTGGTCCGAGGCAGAGGCAGCGAAAAAGCGAAAAGAGCAAGTTAGGTCTCTGCGCAACCCCCCAACCAATTTATAGCGCCCAGGCGTGCCGTTTTAGCTTCCCGAGGTAAGAGAAAACGCCGCCGCACCGAGGAAACACTCAGCGCATTGAATGCGCCATGATTGCGACCGAAACCCTAGGAAATATACATATATATATATATGTATATCTATGCGTGCAAAAAAAAAAAAAAAAAAACATTTTAGCAGCGGCTAGATCCCCGGATTTGCGCCCGAGTTCACCCTCTCGGCCAAATCTCCGGATTTGCGCCCGAGTTGACTCTCTCGGCCAGATCTCCGGATTTGCGCCCGAGTTCACCCTCTCGGCCAAATCTCCGGATTTGCGCCCGAGTTGACTCTCTCGGCCAGATCTCCGGATTTGCGCCCGAGTTCACTCTCTCGGCCAAATCTCCGGATTTGTGCCCGAGGTCACTCTCTCGGCCAGATCTCCGGATTTGCGCCCGAGTTCACCCTCTCGGCCAGATCTCCGGATTTGCGCCCGAGTTCACTCTCTCGGCCAGATCTCCGGATTTGCGCCCGAGTTGACCCTCTCGGCCAGATCTCCGGATTTGCGCCCAAGTTCATTCTCTCGGCCAGATCCCCGGATTTGCGCCCGAGTTCACCCTCTCGGCCAAATCTCCGGATTTGTGCCCGAGGTCACTCTCTCGGCCAGATCTCCGGATTTGCGCCCGAGTTCACCCTCTCGGCCAAATCTCCGGATTTGCGCCCGAGTTGACTCTCTCGGCCAGATCTCCGGATTTGCGCCCGAGTTCACTCTCTCGGCCAGATCTCCGGATTTGCGCCCGAGTTGACTCTCTCGGCCAGATCTCCGGATTTGCGCCCGAGTTCACTCTCTCGGCCAAATCTTCGGATTTGTGCTCGAGGTCACTCTCTCGGCCAGATCTCCGGATTTGCGCCCGAGTTCACCCTCTCGGCCAGATCTCCGGATTTGCGCCCGAGTTCACTCTCTCGGCCAGATCTCCGGATTTGCGCCCGAGTTGACCCTCTCGGCCAGATCTCCGGATTTGCGCCCAAGTTCATTCTCTCGGCCAGATCCCCGGATTTGCGCCCGAGTTCACCCTCTCGGCCAAATCTCCGGATTTGTGCCCGAGGTCACTCTCTCGGCCAGATCTCCGGATTTGCGCCCGAGTTCACCCTCTCGGCCAAATCTCCGGATTTGCGCCCGAGTTGACTCTCTCGGCCAGATCTCCGGATTTGCGCCCGAGTTCACTCTCTCGGCCAGATCTCCGGATTTGCGCCCGAGTTGACTCTCTCGGCCAGATCTCCGGATTTACGCCCGAGTTCACTCTCTCGGCCAGATCTCCGGATTTGCGACCGAGTTGACTCTCTCGGCCAGATCTCCGGATTTGCGCCCGAGTTCACTCTCTCGGCCAAATCTCCGGATTTGTGCCCAAGGTCATTTTCTCGGCCAAACCTCCAGATGTATTCCCGAGCTCAGGCTCGGTCGGATCTACTCTTGCTGTACCATATTCCCGAGCTCAGGCTCGGTCGGATTTGGCTTCCTGCGCCACATTCCCGAGCTCAGGCTCGGTCGGATCTACTCTTGCTGTACCATATTCCCGAGCTCAGGCTCGGTCGGATTTGGCTTCCTGCGCCACATTCCCGAGCTTAGGCTCGGTCGGATCTACTCTTGCTGCGCTGTACTCCCGAGCTCAGGCTCGGTCGGACTCAGCTTCCTGCACTACATTCCCGAGCTTAGGCTCGGACGGATCTACTCTTGCTGTACCGCATTCCCGAGCTCAGGCTCGGTCGGATTTGGCTTCCTGCGCCATATTCCCGAGCTCACGCCCGGTCAGATCTGCGCAGGCGGTCCCACGTTCCACATCATTCGAAATCCTCAGAAGTCCGCGCTCAGGACTAGTTTAAGGCAACCCCAAACAGCGATCAAGCGCAAGACCTCATCTTCGGCACCCCCATCAGGCGCCTCGAGAGGGTCTACCTGGGGGGGGGGAAGAATGATACGACAAATGCCGACCTGGCCGCCAAGTCATCACGCGCCCCGGACAGTTAGGCCGTTGACGTGGCCAAACCAACGTGATTGGTCGAAGGACACCAGTTACCGTACAGCCGACCTGGCACAGGTAAGGTCGGCTGCTCCCACCTGCAGGCGCACACCTCACCACCAGTACGGCAAGCGTGGCGGGAAGCGCGGCAGCACGTTGCCGTACGGCCGACCTGGCACAGGTAAGGTCGGCAACCCGCACCTACAGGCGCACGCACCACCACCAGTACAGCAGGCATGGCAAGAGGCGCGGCAGCATGGTGAGTCATGAATGCGGAAGGGTCGTCAGGTACGAACAACCCACAGCACCCACTATAAAAGCTCCTGCACCTACACGGGGCGGGGGGATCGCAAAAAAGACCACGAAACTGACTTGATCGTCGGAGGGGTCACGTCGGGAACTTACCCGACCCGACCTCCTTGCAGGAATCAGCGGCCGACCCCAGCAGGACGACCTCTTCTCCACCAAGGCTCCGCCACTCCAGCATCAGAACCCCCAAGCCGACCCCTGAGTCACCACTCATCCGAACCAACTGCGCTCCGTGCCGAAGAAATTGCGAAGCGGGCGTACTAGCGCACACGGGCCTGGACCAGCAAAGGCTTGCTCGACATATTTAAAGGCGAAACACGTCCACCTGGCAAGCCCCAAAAAAGACACTATCACCTTTAAAATATAACTAGCAGAAACTTTATCATAATCCTCACTTGAAAATCTCAACAAATCCTAGAAATTCAAACTTAATCTTTGTGGCCAGACTCATATGAACTAGTGGCAGCTGAAGAGGTGTCATCATCTCAGATGAATGGTGAGGAAGGGACAATTAAAATTCCACATCTGCATTCATGGTTGATTTCAATGGCGTCAACATTACCACTCAGCTGTTCTGATGGAGAGTTGCATGCTCTTTAAGCAGAAGTCCATCATCTTCATGACAGTTCATAGGATCAGGACCTCACAGAAAGATATTGGCTGTGGCTGTGCCACCAGCTGCTCAGAAATCCCTACAGGAATAATTCTAAATTGTATTCCAGAATATTTTAAATGTGGTCTGTAAGATCTGAGTCAAAGTTTCTGAATGATAGCAGACAAAGATGTGTGCATTGAGCTTATTACGTTTGAGATTTTGACCCCTCACCTCCCTCCCTCCCTCCTTTCCAGCCTTTGGGTCAGTCTGACATGTGTGATCCATGCTAGTCCACCAAAGAAACAGAAGAATCAGCAACACAAACATCTACGGCAAAGGAGAAGAATGGCAGGTAGCAACAAAGATGTCATTTTTCTCTGGTCATGAATGAAACCCAGAATATTCTGGTGAATAATATATATAATACATACTACCAGCTTAGCAGTCAATGGCTTCTTAAAATTCTCATATTGCAAATAACATGATTCTGATGATACCAAATAAAATCGAAGAGGGAGGGAGGAAAAGAATTAGGACGTAAGCGCTTACAGAAGGGTAGAAATCCGATGAGCCATCAACTTTGACTCCTCTGTCAGCTAATTATTATTTATTGAGCAAAAGCCGAGATGAACAGCATCATCATCATTCATGATTGCAGCCGAAAGCTCTTATCTGAACAAAGAGCAAGCAGGATTCCAAGTTCATGGGCAAAAAGTATGGGGCAGAACAGACCACTTGAGATCTCCACAGCCAAGAAAAAATTCTGCATCGCCACCAGAGAACCAATGAACCTAAGAAATAATAAAAAAAAAAGATGTGAGTGGAGAAGAATCACCCACGCCTGTCGAGTTCTTTCATCTTTGGCTTATCGGATCCCTCATGGCCACATGTTTTGTTCTTGGCATGAAGTGAGAGGGCAGAGATTTGCCACAGTTTCCGCTTTGCATCCATGTAATCGACGGTAAACTCGAGCATTATTCCAGAGCTCTTCCATTCATGCTTGGGATCATGTGAAAGTTATTTACTTAATCCACATGTTTCGTAGGCAACAAAAAAATTTCTCTTTTCTTATGTATTATATATTCTTTGGTATGTGGAGATCTTTTGCAAGTATCTATTAGATTCTTATTGGGTTTTGTTGGATAGAGAAATGTGACTTATAGTGTGTCTATTCTAATCACATGTATATAATTGAATTATTTTGAGCCGTAATTATATATATATATATATATATTGTACTAATAAAATTTCATGATAATTAATAAAATGATAAACCCACTAAAATATATGAAAAAAATAGTAATACTGTTAATAATTTATGATGATAACAATAATGATAGTGGGGGAGCTATAAATCCAGTGGGGTATCCTCAGCTTTGATTCATTAATGATTCGAATCGGATATAATTCGATCATTCATAATTGTAATTTAGGTACATTGATGTTCGTCAGCATAGTTGTCATACTAATAATACAAACAGTAATTAAAAATAAATTATGAGGATGGGAAACGAGAAGAGTCTCGTTTCCCGCTATGGGGTGATAGCGTTTCCCGCTCCAACCGGGGGGTTACTTTACGGGCCACAAGTCTTTCCCACCTTCCTGTCTATAAATAGAGAGCGCCCCGATGGCGGAAAGGCAGAGACGATTCCAACCCCGGAAGCGCCGCAAGAGCGATCGAGGGAAAGGCAGCGAGGAAGAGAAGAAGAAGTGCGAGAGTTGGGCAATCACGGCGTGTAGCGTTGGAGCCGGCCGGTGGGGAACCCACCGCCTCCTCGACCCCGCGCAAGTGGAGAACCTCAAGGGCCGCCCCGGCCTCGTCTTGGACAAGGCGCGTAGTCCCGCGCCCCACGGTGGTCGCGGTGCCCTCCCAAGCGCCGGCGGAAGCCCCTCTGACCTTCTCTTCTTAGCCGGAGGCGGCCGTTCCTCTGTCGTCTCTCCTCTCTCTTAGATTAGTTTAGCTTCCCCAACCCCTTTCCCTGTTTTCCCCTTTTCTCGTACGACGACAGAAAGATGCTGACCATCAAGAGGGTTCCCACCGTGCTTTCCAACTACCAGGAGGATTCCGGCGAGTCCCGTGGCTGCGGCCGGAACTGCCTCGGAAAATGCTGCTTGCCTGGTAACGCACAAAATCCCGTCTTGATAGGGTTTTTTTTTTTTCTTCAACATTTGCTTTTTCCCCATCTGATTCTATTGAATTTTCTATCTATAACCGTTTGCAGTGTCAAAGCTTCCGCTTTATGCCTTCAAGAGCGATGCAAGACCGGAAATTTCTTCCTGTGGGGTGGATGAACCACCATCCGATTTTTTCCTCAACAATCTTCTGCTGGGAGGGGTATTACTCTTTTTTCGCGATCAATTTTTGATCTTTTTTGGCTTCTAGTGCCTTTCCTTGATTAAGTTTTGGCAATATTGCAGTGGGAGGATCGGATGAGCCGTGGACTGTTCCGGTACGACGTGACAGCATGTGAGACCAAGGTGATTCCTGGGGAGTATGGCTTCGTCGCGCAGCTGAACGAGGGCCGCCACCTCAAGAAGAGGCCCACTGAGTTCCGTGTTGATCGCGTCCTCCAGCCCTTTGATCCTGCCAAGTTCAACTTCACCAAGGTCGGCCAGGAGGAGGTCCTGTTCCGCTTCGAGGCCGGGGAAGGTGACAAAGCTCGATTCTTAGAGAGTGCTGCTGTTGGCGAAGCCAACACCCCCAGTGTTGTTGCAATCAACGTGAGAGCTATTCCACACTGCTTTTGTTATGTGGTCTTCGTTGGTGCTAATTTCTCTTTCGTCTTTCCTTTCTCTTCCTGCAATATATTGCTGAACTCGCTGCTTCTGCAGGTGAGTCCCATCGAATATGGTCATGTTCTGCTGATTCCTCGTGTGCTGGACTGCTTACCCCAGAGAATTGACCCTGATAGTTTCCTGCTCGCCCTTCATATGGCTGCGGAAGCAGGAAGCCCATACTTTAGGCTCGGGTACAATAGCTTGGGTGCCTTTGCCACCATTAATCACCTTCACTTCCAGGTAAATCTCCAGCCTTGCCAATTGTTCTCCACTTGTAACTACTCTTAGATTGACACAAGACAATAGATGAAGATATCGACTAAAGGCTTTTCCCGTCATGACAGGCTTATTTCTTAACTATGCCCTTCCCAGTGGAGAAAGCTCCTACACAAAGGATTCCAATTGTTAAAGGTCTGTCCCAGAGCAAAGTAAAGGTTTCAAAGTTGCTCAATTATCCTGTGAGGGGCCTTGTTTACGAAGGAGGAAACACTTTGAAAGACTTATCTGACATTGTTGCAAACTCCTGCATCTGTCTTCAAGAGAACAATATCCCGTTTAATGTTCTTATCTCTGACTCGGGCCGGAGGATCTTTCTCTTCCCCCAGGTAAATTACCATTGTCATTCCTACCCACCTCTGTTTATCCTAGTATTGATTTATCTCGTAGGTAGTTTTGCGGATTCTTCTCTTGGTGTTTCCAAGGCAAACAAACAAGAGAAATGCATTTCATTGTATGAAGTAGGTTTGATCCAGGTAAATCATGTGACAGATAGGGTGAGGAAGATGTAGAGATATTTCCAAATCAATTTATCTCAATGTAGTGCTGCCATATGGATGGTATATACAAATTGTTTGCTTTGGATGCTTACCTTTTAGGAGATTTATGCTATTACAGTCATTATATTTCACTTCTCAGTATCGGAGGGTGATTAGAACTCACCCTTCACTTGATTGACTGCCTCTATTGACTTAAACAATGTGTAATGCCTTTCATGCCTCTGGAGACTCTCAATTAACAGAGAAGTTGTTGAATTTGCTGTGGCAAAGCACGAGAGATAGAATCCTTTGTCAATCAACAAATTCACAATTAATCAATAGATGGATGTTTCAAGGAACTTAAAAAGTAACTACTGCCCACATTGACATAGGTGTTCCCCAATTGAAGTTGCATTTTTCTGTCAGCACTTTTCTTTTACTGCCCTTTCTCAGTTGAAGAAGTTTATAAGCACTCTTAAATTTTATTAAACAAGTATCTACTTTACAATAACAAAGAACCTTGCTAATTAGCTCTCTCTGTCTTTCCAAACTTTGCAGTGCTATGCTGAGAAACAGGCTCTGGGTGAAGTGAGCCAGGAGATCTTAGATACTCAAGTGAATCCTGCTGTGTGGGAGATTAGTGGGCATATGGTGCTGAAGCGGAAGAAGGATTATGATGAGGCATCAGAGGAATATGCTTGGAGGCTATTGGCTGAGGTCTCCCTTTCTGAGGCTAGGTTTGAGGAAGTGAAAGCTTACATCTTTGAGGCCACAGGTCTGGAGTCTGAGGAGGAAAAGATCGAGCCGGAAGAGAATAAAGGAACAACACCACACCAGTCCTCAACTACGGCGGCCGCCGCCGCCGCCAATCACTTCCCAGAAGGTTGCCTGGTCCTTCAGTGAGAAAGATGGTCGGTCACCTGTATTGCCTGCCTACTGCTGCTATTTGCTTGCTTATTGCCTAGCTGTTTCCGAGGGGAATAAAGAGCGGAGATGGGTTCTATTTCTCACATCAGCACTGTCTCAACTATTTTCTCCTTTTTTTTTATTTTTGGTTTATCCTTCATTATAGTTTGCATAAATATACTGCCTTTTGGATTAAGCAGATTGTAGATTTCATTGTATGGATTTGGAGCTATTACTAATTTTAAGATTCTCATTGTTCACTAAGATTGTGTTTGTGTGGAGAGCCATGCCACATCGATTCTGTCCGTCCCTGTTTGTTTCTCTTGTTGTTCGACTTTGTAGCTTTGCCTGTGCATTTCGATCATCCGATTACTACTCCGTCTGATGCAATCTCAGCAAGGAAACACACACCACCGATTGCTGGAATCGAGGGATAATGATTAATAATGCGAAGAAACAAGGAGAAATGGCTGATGATAGCTGGTTATTTGAGAGGGCTTGATTGATTGATACTTCCATTCGCAACGCATCTGTCCCCTTCTCCCCATCGGAGCTTTCGCAGGTTATATAGAGGGTATAGAGAACCTATTAAGTTTATTCTGCCCTAAATGCTCGCAACACCTGTCTTCTCATCACAACCTTCATAGATTACGAAGGATAGGAAGAACCATAAGAACTCATCTAAATGAAGAATGGAGTAAGTACCATGAAAGCCGAGCCTAAGAATAGGAACGGAGAAACATCCCCCATCCTGCTCTATTGACATAATGATGGTTTGCTTTACAGATGGTTTGCTTTCTCAAAAACGTGGAAAGTTTTGTGGGGCTGGAAAAAGCATCGAAAGAAGTGGCGGAAGCAGATGGGAGGAGTTCATGATCTTAACACAGATTCTGAACTCCCACGATTTTTTCTTCATAAAACAACAAAACGGATCAACGAAGGGATTCATTCTTCCTTAGCTAATGGAGACATACGCGATATATAACAAACAAATACATCTAAGATGCTGTATAAATTGTATCTTTTTTGTACAAGTGAACTGAGAAGTACTCGGATCACGTCCTTAGATCTCCCTCACAAACGATTTCCCTCTCTTCAGCTCAAAAAACTTTTAGCAATCATGCCGTCAAATGATACGCCGCCAAATGAAGCGACGAACAGCTAAAACGATGGACGATACGTTTGCTCCATTGCAAGGTAATCCATCATCTCGTCATCGTCGTCGTCGACGTCGTCGTCCTCATCATCATCATCATCGTTATCTCCACGATTGATGTAGGTTTTGTCTCTTATGCACGGCACTGGTTTTACACCCTGTTGAGAGAACAGTCAACAAATCACCATTAACAACCGAACCCTGAATGAACGAACTATTGGTACCTACATAACATGATGGTCTCAAATTCTTACCTCTGTGAAGATCTTAATGGCTTCTTCCAAAGACTTGCTGCTCAGTATCAACATTGCTGCCTCCTGAAACATCAATCAACGACGAAACAAAAAATGCATCAGCAACCCACAAGTAGATGATCACATGTACCGCACAGATCTCTTCTGAAGAAGAAAGAAGAGCAAGTTACCCTCGCATGCTGGAGCTCAGCGTATGTGAGAGTTCGAGGCTCTAACTCTATGGAAGATGTCCTCTCCATCTCGCTCTGCCTTCTCGGGTTGGGTGGCGGTAAACACGATAGGGCGTCAGAGAACAGCCCCAGCCCTGTAATCCTCCAACAGGAAGAAAAGGCCGAGAAGGCGGGACACGCGTCCACGCTGCACTGCGAGGGCGGCCCGCCACGCGTGAGAGTGTGTATGGCTTTGGTTCACACGTGGCAAGAGCTGAACAGGCTGGTGGCGGTGGTCGACACGTTTCGACCATGCAGTGGGTTGCGGCCGCACACGTGCGAAAGTGTGTATGGCGGTCGGTCACACGTGGCAAGAGGTGGACACGCTGGTGGCGTTGATCGACACGTTTCGACCATGCAGCGGGTTGCGGCCGCACACGTGCGAAAGTGTGTATGGCGGTCGGTCACACGTGGCAAGAGGTGGACACGCTGGTGGCGTTGATCGACACGTTTCGACCATCAAGCGGGCTGCCTTGTCCTTGTCAGAAAAATTACATACGGTTCCTCCATTAATAATTTATCAGTTCCCCTTATTACTTTTTAAACTGTCACCATTAATATCATCACAATCATACAATTCATCAACTGCTATTGTCGCCATCGTCACGACCTTGATCCTACACCACAATCGTCTTGCCGGTGGGTGGTGGTATTACCATCAACGTTCGTGAAAAAGGTCACTTTTAGAATCACAATTTTGAAGTTAATGCAGCTTTTTGCAATCAAAACATATTAACAAACACGCAATTATTTTCATGTGCTTGTTTTAAAGATCACTTTTGTCAAAGGAGAAGCGATGTCAAACACAACATTGTAGTTCCATACGGAGACATACCGAGGCTTTGGTCTTCCGCAGTGTGCACACCGTCATGCTTCTAACTTGCAAGTTTCCATATTTGGCAGTTCATCTATTCCTCGGGACCTTTTGGAGATGCCTAATCTCATACCTACAGAAACTAGAGTCTCCAGTGATCTTTCACTGTTTGAAAGAAGGTCCTCATCTATCTGAATGGCGTCCTGCAGAAATCAAACAATAGATTGATGATAACGTATAACGAATCAGGAGAGCTATTGATTTAAGAAAATTGATGACCGCTAATAGGAAAGTGTTTTTATCATCAGATGCGTACAAATAATGAGGAATACAATGAAATAAAACTAGAAGCAGAGATGCCATAGAATGTCTCAAATGTTCAGTGCAGCAAGTGTATACTTTTCTGTTTTATTCTGCTCCCCTCCTCTGAGGTACTGTGTGCAGTGGTACATGGTGAACCCATACCAGTCTAGACCTGGGGCTGGTATCGGTCTCTCAGACCAAGACATAAAACCTTGCAATGGATCTTAGTTTGAATAATGATATTGGCCTCAATAGAGCTTAATGGCAAACAAAATATCCATGAATTCGACCGTACGTATATAGGATCTTCTGACTTCTTGTTATATATGAATTATCTTACAAAACCACAAAAGTCAAAAGAAACATGGCTTACTATTGGTTTGATAAGAGTTCTATAATTTCCTGCAGAAAGGTTATTTTGTATAATCATGGAGGAAATAAGATGATTTCTGAGGCATGAATCAGAAGACAAACCTTTTCGAAGACACATATCACAGTGCTTCCACCAAATGAAAAATACCCAAACTGAGAAATAAGTAAAAAGGACATATTATGTTAAGAGCAAATAATATATTTTTTCCACGTAGGGTGGAGCAAAGTAATAAATCAAAATAAAAAGAAAGAACCTCATCTCCTTTATGGACATAGTCACCCTCCTTCTTTGTAAAGGTAATGCTTCCTACCATTGTAGCTCCAATTGCAACAAATGCCACCTGTAAATAAATGTGAAGAAAATAGGAATGCAAGTAAACTTGTTATATCGAAAAAATTATTCTACAGAATTGCTAGTTATTTGCAGCTCTATCCAACTAGAAATATCTACTTGGTAGTATATTTAGAGAGAGCCGCTGTAGGATAATTGAAAGGAAAATAATGACTGCTGGAAAATTCTAACTCCAACAAAGTGTTGAACATTCTAACATGTGTTGTGGCCACCACTATGTCACGCATGATAAATCATATGATGACCATCTGACTCCAACAAAGTCCACGGTTCAAGAGATTGTATTTGTTAACAAAATAGGAAAGTGAAATTCCTTTTAGTTTTCTGGAGAAGTATTTATATCTATTGGTTGGACTAAATATATACAGAAATAATTATATTCATGGAAGCGTATAGCATTGCTCATACAATAATGAAAAAAACTGGATATATCAATAATAGAACAAAAAAAAACTGGTAACACTGGTAAATAGTCATAGCTTGTCCATTGTCATAAAAGAATGACCAAGTGTCTGCTTTATTGTAATACATGGGCTTTCAAGAATAAATTCAGACTAAAACGGGCTCTTATAAACCAATAGACATCTTGAAGATATAGTCTGAACTATGAGCTAATTCACATTGTTCAGAAGAAAATACTTCAGAACATGGATAACCCTTAACATAGAAAGATTTAAGTTCACTATATTATAGAAATTACAAACCTTCCCAAATTCTGAGGTTGAGATGATAGATACAACTCGTTTGTTCTCGGTGAAAACATTACAGTACTTACTGTTTACAGCAATTGGGTTCACCTTCATCAGAAAATCACAAATTAGGATCAAACAGTTCTTAATGATAAGGTTAAAAGAGACAAAAGCTAAAGAAATTAGAGGAAGATATTTAGACAGGATAAAAGAACACATGTACATACTGTTTATTAAAAGCCTAACCTTAAAAGAGATAAAGCTAAAAAGGAAGAGGAAGTTAATTTGACTTGAAAAATCAACAAATGTACATACCGTATATAAATATCCTGGAATATCAACAAAACTTTCGATTGTACCAGAGACAGGAACATGGAAACGATGGTAATCCTGCAACCACGAAAAGACTAAATGGTAACATTTTTACACATAATAACAAATTCAAAAATCATTTTACAAGCAGTTATGGTGAGAGCTACACCTGTGGAGCCAGTCGAAAAATTACTAAAGATCCATCAACAAAGGCACTAGAGCATGTATCCTTCCCTAGAAGGCCTTGAATAGAGAACTTTCGGCCCTGTCAGCTAAAATATATGTTAGGTGGCCATTACTTTCTCCAGTTATTAACACATGGCAGTACCTAAAACTTTGTTTCAATGTCCTCCAAACACATTGCAATTTCTTTACTTCATTTTTGTACTCAAAAGAAATTCCAACAGTAAAATAAGGGCTGATACTAAGTGTATTGCACAATATATTGCATACACATGGCTGTAAATAATTGATGGCAATACATTAAGTGTCACTGACATAGATCACCTATATCGTTTTGAATAATATGGATATTGGAGTTTAGCAAATGATCACCTTATTTCATGTTACAATGCATATGGAGCTAAGGTACTACTTGTCCACCTGTTTAAGAGCTTTTGTTTATTTTTTTATGATCCTAGGAAAAAAGCCAAAGTCAAGAATTCTTCTTGAATCAGGAAGAATAGAATATCTAGAAAGAAATGCTTATCTTTCCCAGTTTCTATCTTCTTGAAACAAATTTTGCCATATCAAAATTGCATATTAGAAAATGGCGAAAGTTACTAAAGATCATCAAGAAAGAAAGATGAATCTATCAAGTAATGATTTTGATAAGATATCAAATGACAACAGCTTTATGATAAATGTTCCAAGATGTTTTTCATTAAATTATAAAAAAATATAATTATATTATAATATGCAAAAACAACAGGAAGAATAATTTTCACCTTAATCCAAAACCTTAAACTCTCATTGGCAGAATTAAAAGCCATCAGGCGGCAATCAGCTGCACAGATAGCAATGTCATCACGTTCAGTGTAAGCGATTGGTCTTGCACCAGGCTTCAACTCTCGTATAAAGAACTGGTTAAAGGTCTGCAGTAGACATATTTAAAATTAGGAGGACTATATATCTATTAAGAATAAGATGATTACAGGATATATATCCTCTTTGATACAGTTTATGTAAAATTCCTGGAGCAACAAATGTTTTAAATCCACCAAAGGTATCATAAAGGCAACATCATATCCTACTTTATCCAAAGTTGTTTGGCATTACACAATGAAAGCTTTTACATCTTCTGCCTCTTCCATCAATTTCAAACAACCTTTCTTATGACTGCAACCATATAAGAGATATGATTTGAGAAATTAATTTGTCAGTGATAGATTCCAATTGATATATCTCCCCTATTTTACTGATTATAAAGTATTGGTCAAATCAATTTAGAGATAGAGTACATCAAGATTGACTTGGAAAACATCGATGTTTATATATGGAAGCAATCATTTGTTCAAGCCCCAAAATCTGGTCTACAACATTTCTGTTTGCTGGATGTAATTCACAGTTATCTCTCAATTAGCCAGTGAACATTTGTGGATATCGTTTGTAACATTCTTCCACCACTCTATTTTGCCTTGTTCACATGCTTTTTGCCAAGTCAACTCAAGAATAACATGGAATTCACAAAAATTGCTTTAGAGCTCTGAATGTCAATAAGGATCTTGTAAAATGTTGGCAAATGCCAGTTTGAGATTTAGAAAACTATTATTTGGAGGTGTTGGATACACAGACTGCAAACAGTCACTTATTATGCTTGTCTTATTACGAGTGATGACATCAAACTGTATTAAATCAGATATTTCATTTTTACTAGTTCAAGTTATTCCTTGAGTACATAATATGAGTTAACAAAAGAAGGTCAAATCAACTAATAAAGAATTTTGAGTACATCAAATGTGCATTTTGCAGATGGCAATTGCAGTACAATTAAAGCAATTTAGATTACTTCACAAGGTTAAAGCTGCCAACAGTGTGCATAAAGGAACTTCTTCAAAAGCTGGCACAAGTTGAGATGTACAGAGGGAAAATCAGAAAAACAAAAGCTTCATGCAAGGTTTCAATAACAAGGAGCAAGGAATCAATCACTGGGAGGATCAGTATTACCCATTGTATTAATGGTCCAACCAAGGACTCTGTTTTGGACCCCATAGGTTGCTACGGGTTGCTATTGAATTATCTATTGATACTGGGTGGTATGAGCTGGTATACCAATACCATATCAGTTCAATCGGTTACCTAAACCAGTACCGAACCAAGATTTGAATCCTCAACTAGCATTATGATTGAAATACTATTTCCATCACATCACTTGTTGTGTCGTACTGCACTTAGTTTACCATTGATCAAGCATCCATGACACAAGAGACACTCATACATCTCCTACTCTCACTCAGTCAAAACCCTAGCAAACTATAAAGAAGATATAATAAATATGATGCAAAACACAAAAATTCTTGATGATAACTAATGGGCAAATACCTTGAAATATTCAATTGGATACTTGGCCTCATCCATTTTAAGTTGACCCTGCACCAGCATAATTGGACCTTAAAAAAATAATGGCTTAAAACAAAAATCATACAAAGAATACCATGATGTATATCAAGAATGAATAAAACTAAAATTTAAAGAGAAATTGGCATAGTGCAAATGTTAGGCTTGCAGAATGCCAAATAAAGAGCCCAGTGTTTGATAATTTTGTTTATTCTTGTCGTTGGATGTCATCTTCAGTTTCACAACACTAAGAGAACTGGATTTAGAGTACCAATGCCATCTCTGGATCTTAGTCAAATATCTTAGACAAATAACAGTACATAAGGCAAACTATTTCGTATAAAACTATAATTACCTTCATATAATATTGTGAAATGGTAGCAAATTAGAAAGAAAACAGTGTAAGAAGAACCCCCTACTAATTGTGTATTAAATTTAGATAAAAAGAAACTGATTTCCTGAAAAATTCTGAAGTTTTGACGAAGTAATGGATGATAGACCCCTAAGAACAGATGGCAACCCTGCATATTCTTGTTGGCTCTGCTATTGTCAAATGATGTTCCATTATTTGATCTGTTATGTTATCCATTTAGCATAGAATCTTCATATTTTGCAGAATACAATGATTCCTGTCCTGCTGGCTGCAAATCACAATTATCTGCCCAAGACTTAGGTTTACTAAATATCCATCTAGAACACATATTATGTTGTTCAAGTATGAAGTATTATTAGCTGATTCTGATATATTATCATATCATTTTCATTGGTGTTGGCCAAGGCCGACACAATTTTAGTTGATTCCCCAATCAGCAGAAACTAGCCATGATCAGTTTTAATTGATTGTACTCCCCCAAAGTAGGCAGATTTCAGCCAATTCCAACCAATTCACCAACTCAGAAAGAAAACAATTAGGAGGCCATTTCTGTCTGGATGGCCATCATAGTAAGGGAAGGTGAAGAGAAGGATGTGAAGGAGGAAAAGCAAAAGTTATGGGCCCAGCATTCATCATAAGCATCAGCATAGTTATGAGCCCATTGAAATTAATTCCAAAATCTCAAGAGAAGAAAAAGAAGAAAAGTGAGAGGAGCTCAACAACTATCGAGTACAAGGCATACCACCTGGTACATGGTTTTTTTATTTATATAATCTTTTTTTCATACACCTTTTATTAAACTTTAACTTTCTTCTCGATTTTTTTTTTCAAAACATGATATGTACTGAAAAAAACTTGATATCTTTTCTTCATTCCAACACAGTATGCACCAAAAAAAAAAAAGAACTTGATATCAAGTCATAGTAAGAACATCTGTGTTTGAAAATCACATGTCTCTAGAGTCTTATTTCAGTAAGTATGGATTTAAAATTATTTAAATTTTTAACACATGCAGTATTATCAAACACAGCATTCCATGTTCCAAGGGCTATAAGAAAATCTTCCTTAAATAAACAATGTTTAGAAGTAGATGATTCATTCCTATTAACTTTCCAAAAGTATATATTCAAAACCATACTGAACCGTAGTGAGCATTTCCGATAACAATATGAATAGTATAACAATGAAGTATATGCCCCAAAAGTATACGAGCAGTATCCTATAACAACGAAGCAATTCTATTCTTCCTTTAACCAGTAAAACATAATATTCTTTTTATAGCATGGCTTGTGTTACCATATCATGATCTATATTTTGACTCCTATATCAGGTCATTTGAACCCTAACAAGAGAAGATGATAAACATCTTGTAGGCATTTCTTTAATAAACATTAAATTCATAGATCCTTCTGTTTCATTCTTCATATCAACGAGGCAAAAAACCTCTTTATCCATAGGAAATGGTTGTTCGTATCTTTTTCCTTACTAGAAGCTTATTAGCATTGAGCAATTTTTCTTGGTCTACACCTTCAGCATGGAGATAATGTGGTTCCTAGTAGATGGAGAAATTGGAAGTAATTCATTAAAGATCTGAAGGAAATTTGTAATCATCAAAATGGCAGGTTACTAATTATTATTACAGTCACAAGTATTTTCAAAATTTAAGCTCTTGGTATACATGGTGTATATAGGTGCACATGCTCTCTTTTCTTCATTTACACCTAATTTTATGATTGAGTATAATACTAGAATTCTAACTAAAGAATAAAAACAAAGGGTCCTTACGTTAAAGAATTCAATGAACTTTGGTATGTCTTTGGCGGATTCATGTGAATTCATCTGCTTCCCCTGCTTCTCTGAGATGTTTTGTAAGAGGTCCTTAACTCCTATGCATAAGGATAATATTGAATACAAATATTGTAAGCAAAAGTATGCAGAACTACTATAGAAAACATCACATGTGAGTATGCGACAGAGGTATATATAGCAACAGAAAAGTTCGCCAAGTAAAAAATAGCTTCAAAGGCACCTCAATTCTTCTTATGAAAAAGAAATAGAAAGGAAAAATGTCACAATAAGTTTGTTGAAAGCACAAAGCCCACAACGAAAAGCTTGAATATGACTTGATACAATCAATTCATTTGCAACTCATCCTAATTGTCCATCAGAATTTGATGAGGTTTATTGACATATATCAATTATGATTGACTAACTAATGCTCAACCTAGAGAAACCATGAAGACACGTTTTGCAACATGTGGCAAGGATTCAAGTCACTAAGACAGCCTTACTCTTGTGATGACAAGGTCATGTACATGGATTCTTCCTAGACCATGCACTGGTAGCAGCCTTATGCACTTTTGCCACCCTTGGATTTAATCATTTAACTACTTATACTATTGCACTATGTGAGAAAAAAAACCTTCAAATTTATTGGTTAAAATGACATAACATACTGGAAGAGTTTCTTAAACATTATGAATGTTTCATTTATGTACTTTAAATTAGCACATTATTTTAGTTTCATTGATTCCGTACAGGTTCTTACACTTAAAATTTTGATCATCAAATGTGCTGGAACTTCATGTGGAATTCCGTTCTTAATTTAGACTACTACTAGGACACAAAAGATACCAGAGTATCGATGTAGATTCTATTTTATTATCAATCAACATCACATGTTGATCCAAGTCAAAATCTAGCTGAACCCAAAATGCCTGCCAACTACTTGTCACATTAATTCCAAAGACTCCAGTCATTTTTATCTAGTTTTTAACTGAATCAGTTAATCTCAACTAATCAGCAACTGATCCTAATTGATGTATGGCCATCTCAAAAGGCCTGATCATTCCATGTCATTTTAGTTCTCCAATCTATTCAGACAGATCCCAGTTATACAAAATCCATCCCTATCTTGTAAAGCTTGATGCAAGATTCATACTCATAACTCACCCTTGCTCACCAAATGACTGTGTTGCTGTATTGTTGAACTTTTAATGATGTATAAACTGGCTGATGAGTTTAAATCTGAAACATGAGATTTCTTGGTAATAACATTTGGAGCATGATTTCTTGTTGATATGCATTTATCATACAAGCACATGTCAAAACAAGGGGTAGCAGTTAAGCTAATTTCGAGCTCGGAAGCAAAATCTTATTTTTAAGTCTTTGTTACAATTTAGGCTTTTTTCCAAAATTTAGTACAAGAATTACAGTCAACTATACAAAAAGTTCAAGCATGTACTCTGTTCTTGCACAAAATGCAAATTGTTAGCTTTCTGTATGATGAAAAACTTAACTCAGAATTCATGCATTCAGATATTGTAATGAAAACAGAAGTGAATGTCCATGAAAACAAAATGGAATTCTGGAATGTCATAATAACCCTATAAGATGGAAAGTCAGGATAATAATATCAATTATAAAGAGCCCTTGACTTCACAAGGTAATAATGGTTTCATAAAACAAGGGGTAGAAGTTAAACTAATTTCGAGCTCGGAAGCAAAAACTTATTTTTAAGTCTTTGTTACAATGTAGGATTTTTTCCCAAAATTTAGTACAAGGATTACAGTCAACTATACAAAAAGCTCAAGCATGTACTCTGTTCTTGCACAAAATGCAAATTGTTAGCTTTCTGTATGATGAAAAACTTAACTCAGAATTCATGCATTCAGATATTGTAATGAAAACAAAAGTGAATGTCTACGAAAACAAAATGGAATGCTGGAATGTCATAATAACCCTATAAGATGCAAAGTCAGGATAATAATATCAATTATAAAGAACCCTTGACTTCACAAGGTAATAATGGTTTCATATTCTCCAAAACTGTGGAATGCTGGAACAACTGGAAATCTTGCACATGGAGATCCAAAATTCCATATGGTGTTAGGATCGGAATACCTGTATTTATAAGTGTCAAGCCTACTTTTGATTGATATATTGCTCTCATGGACAGAACTATCTTTCCATCTATTATTTCCTCAACCAATCCCTTTGTTCTTCGATCAACAACCTACCATCCAGTTATATGTTAGATGTGTTCCCATTATTCATTTCAATTATGCTAGAAAGGTGCTGCGAATAGAATGCATTTCATTTTTTTTTCCCAATTATCATAGAAACACAGTTATTGAGAATCAAGAACCACTTAGCTGAGGGAAAAACTAGCAATTGGTACTACAAACATAATGACGTTTAAACATTCCAATGATTCACAAAATCAACAAGATAAACTTAATAGATATCTGAAAAACAAATCACTAATTATAGAAAATAATAACCATATAGCTTGAGTAGGGATATATCTTGAAGAGCAAAGAAAAACCAATGTCATATAAGTATGATCATTTTCCCTTTTTTATTTTTCCTTTTGACAGAGTCAAACAGAGTTTATAAATTGCAAAAAAGGAACACAATTGGCTACAATGGGAACACAACAAAGTATTGACACATATCATAAAGAAAACCAGGAATGAAAGTTTAATGCAAGTCTAGGATCCCTGTATTACCCAAATGTTTCTTCTAATTATTCCATGCATTTATGTAATACTCATTTTTTCTTGAGTTCAGAATATGGTTATTATGTTGATTGGATTTGGGTAACAGATGTTAGAGATGATAAAAGAACATTAAAGAAATGTTTTGGACATTCCTTATACTAAACCAAGAATAAGAAATTTCTGGTGGAACTGCAGCTTTGTAGCAAACAAAAGGCATCCAGCTAGACTCAAATAAGAATTATGAAGTGATCTGATGAATACCTTATCATTTGACTGCATAAAATTTAATACTGTGGAAAAGAATTCACAACATATTCCAATTTATATTAGATACTGAAGATCACAGATGTAACAGAACCTCATTGTTGCTGACTATGATTTTAACAAGTTAGAAAGATGAACCATCTCCGTATAGAGTAAAGTGAAGTCGGTAGTGGATGGCCATGTCAGTTGAATATTGATATATGATATATTGGCACAAAGGAACACTAAACTGATCTCAAGACTATCATAGCTTGTAGGATATTCCACCACTGGAGCTTGTCAAATGATGTCATAGAGAAGATAATAAGCTTTAGGTCTTAGCATCTTTTTACTAAGTTGATTGTTGTACTTAGTCTGATGTGTGTAGAAAGTAGAAACAACACAAATTGTACCAAAATATGTGAGGCACTGGATCCAGAACGCAGACCAATGTCATATGACGAAACATGGGCCCATTCACTAAGTTTGAATATCCACCTGAAATATAAAGAGGTAGATCATCGTAATTACGCAATTAGAGAGTTCAAATATTTCATTGTAGTTGGATGGAAGAACTGCATTGGATGAATTATTATTTTAGAAAAATAAACAAGCTCACCCATAAGATGCTTCCTTATCTGTTAGAAATCCACCAGTCATAACCTGATTTCCAGTTCCCTCATCAAAGCATAATGTCATATGGATCATATCATTCAACTTGTCAAACTTTCCAAGACTCTCACCACACACAGGGCAGCTATTGATCAGTGGTTCACTGCAGTACTACACAAAGAATGTCAATACTTATTTATACTTTGGCAACTTTGACAATTTTGACAATTGAATTTGAAACCACTAGTGGCATATAGAGCAACAAAGCCTTCATGAAAAGGTTGTATAAGGTTAATACTTTTCTTGTTGAACAGCTATCAGTGTTGCTAACTCATCCATGTCAACTACACCATCACCATTCTTGTCTGCTTGCTTGAAAAGATCTTCTGTCTGTCTAGCAAACAAATGTTATTCATGTACCAATTATTTAGAAGTAAACAAAGAGACAAGGAAGAACTGAACGCAAAGAAACTGTAAATTGTTTTGACCTTGGTAGCAGCCACTTGATTGCCAAATGCATTCATCAATTCAGCAAATTCAGAATATGATAGTTTGCCATCTCCATTCAAATCCTGATATCAAATTTTGAGAATTCCAGTCATTTTAAATTTCTAAAAAAATTGAAAAAGGAAGATGTATATTTATTCAAATCGAGATAATTGAGGTAGAATTAGAACTTAGTGCAGCCAAAAGATACACTCTTTAAATAACTCTTGTATAGTTTGTCTGAAAGCTCTGTAGTCTCTTAAGTTGGAAAACAATTGTGCACTTACTTGTGCACAACCTTTTGGGATGCTTGAATTGTGGAGATTTGTTTACACCAAGTAACTGAGCAACCAACTAACGAGGAAGCTCAGCAGTATGTGCATATGGCACCAGATCAAGTTAGCCAATTTCCTTCAAGTTTATGTTACAATATAGACACTGAGAAACGCAATCATATTTGCATCCATGTAGCAAACACCTAGCTCCCACTCTCAGATTTAATATCATGCATTGGTCAACAGTCAAGTTTCCTCATTTGATTATTGTAAATTATCAAGGTTTTACTTACCGGTCCATACCAGTATACCAACATTTTGTCAGTACTGGACGGTCTGCACAGTACATACCTCCCGGTATATTAAAATATATTAAAATATTATATAATATAATATTAAAATAATATTAAAATATTAAAAAATATTTAAAAAGATAAAAAGGGGCGATGTCGCCTCGATCTTTCTCCACACGGGCGACCCGCTGTCACGGACTTAACTGAATTTGCCTAAGCCGTGTGGTACCCTTGCGGCTAACTTGTAGACTTAGCTGGAATTGCCTAAGTCGCAAAGTAAACTTTGCCCAATGTTCCGGACTTAGCTGAGATTGCCTAAGTCATGAAACGCCGAAGCGTATTTGCCCGCAAAGGGTCAGCCCAATTGCAACCTCGTGCGGGTCCCGAAGGACCTGCAAAAAGAGAAGTTGATTAGTTTTGAAGACGAGCGACGAACAAATCCCGACATCTCACAAAGATGGCAGCTCTTATAAGCAATTCGTCGAACACCTTGTGTGCAGCAAAAAAAGAGAGAAAGAGAGTGAAACAAGACTTTAGAGGGCTGTAGGAACGGTCGCAAGTCCACAAACGACGGTCCCCAAGGTGTCGGATGCAAGTCAAGTTCAATGCTTGATGAATGCTCATGCCCTACACTATCCCGGAGCCCCATCCAGCCCTGAACCACCCGGGGGGTTTCAGAAGGCTAAGATGGCTGACGTTTTACTCGGCTGAGATGGCTCACGAAAACGACCAAAAACCGGGCAGTTTTGGCCTGTTCTGGCTTCGCACAACGAGCGATCATTCTGTAGCCTGACGGACTGTTTCTGCTCGCAATTCCTAAGCAAAATCACACAAAACCAAGGCAAAATAGGCTGCCAAGCATTTGTACAAGCAACAAAAGCGACGAACGGTTCACGGAACAAAGAGTTGCGGTTGAGCGACGACCGTTCGTGACATCACGGGCGGTGATGATGTGCGGGCGAGGACGCGCGAGGTATTCTTCTTCTTTCTTCTTTTCCTTTTCTTCTTCTTTCTTATTTTCCTCTTCTTCTTCTTCCCTTTTTCTCCCTCAATCGACCGATGACAGTCGATTTGTCCATCAATCGATCGCCGATGGTCGATTTTGGTGGTACCGCCCGGTAGCTGGCAGTCCGCGTACCGATAACCTAGCGGACCGGTACATACCGCCCAGTACGGGCAGAATAAATCGGTATGGAAAACCTTGCAAATTAATATAGATGTATGTTCAATGTAACACACACACTCACACATGCGCACGCGCGCGCACACTCACACACATATATATATATATCAAGGTTTGACTTACCGGTCCGTACCGGTGTACCGAGTTCATCTCGGTACCGGTATGGTACTGGTACTGAGCGGTACACACAGTGCATACCACCCGGTATATTAAAATATAATATATTATTTTTATGATATAATATTAAAATATTTAAGAAAAAAGAGAAAAAGGGGAGACGTCGCCTCGATCTTTCTCCCCACGTGGGAGAAAGAGCGTCCGCGACCCGCGGGCGGCGATGGCGCACGGGCGAGGACCGCGCGTGGGCGATAGGTCTTTTTTCTCCTCTTTTCTTTTTTTTTCTTCTTTTTCCTCTTCTTCTTCTTCCTCCCTTTTTCTCGCTCAATCAACCGCCAATGGCCGAAATCGACCATCGACGGTCGATTTTTAGCGGAACCACCCGGGTAGCAAGTGGTCCGCGTACCAGCAACCTAGCGGACCGATATGTACCGCCCGTACCGGGTGGTAAATATCGAAATTAAAAACTTTGATATATATATATATATATATATATATATATATATGGTTGAGGTCCATTTTAACTCCTGTGGTTTTGGTCATGGACCACGTACGCCCTTGTGGTTTACTCTTGTCTAAAATAATCCATACATCTTCAAAAAGGTAGCATATAAGCCTCTCATGTTAAGTCTGAATTAACAGACGCTAGAATCTGCTTATATGGCATGCTAACTCATAATAAACTATTAATATATTAACACATATAATTTAATTTTTTTTAAATCCATTTCAGCCCATGTGGTTTTGATCATGGACCATTCGAGCCCTTATGATTTTGCTCATGTCTAAAATAACCCATACATTTTCAAAAATATAATATATAAGCCCCTCCTATCAAGTTTGAGTTAACAGGTATTAGAGTCTACTTACGTAAGATGCTGACTCACAATAAACCATTAACATAATAATACGTATAATTTAACAAAAAAATTAAGACCATCGCCAATGGCGAGAGAAGGTGTTATCGTGGATGCGACCACCAACAGCCGCATCGAACCGCTACTTATGGCGTCGTATGCACACAGCCTCTCCCACGCTGATGTCGAGCTCAGGAGCTTCCAATCCTGCCTCAAGTGGATGTGTATCGATCAGTCTAATACTAGGCACAGAATGGTCTCCTTGTCCCTCTTCTTCCTCCTAGGTATCTTCATCCCCACCGCCTTTCACTTTGTCCTCTCATGCGCTCCCACCTGCCATGCTTATGACATAATGGTCTAACTCTCCTCCCCACTGTCTCCGACCTCTGCCTCTCTGCCTTCGTCCGTCGCTACGGCCTCTGCCACTTTCTCTTCCTCGATAAAATGAATATATTTTTAATTTAAATTTCACGTGTCATTATATTAATAATTTATTATGAGTCAGCATATCATATCATGTAAGCGGACTCTAGCATCTGCTGACTCAGACTTGACGGGAGAGGCTTATATGCTACGTTTTTAAATATGTAAGTGTTATTTTAGACACGAACAAAACCATAAGGGCTGAAGTGGTACATAACTAAAACCACAAGGCTAAAATGGACTTTTTCAAAAAAAACTTATATTATACGTGTTATCATATTAATAGTTTATTATGAGTTAGTATGCCACGTAAGCAGACTCTAACGTTTGTTAACTTAGACTTGACGAAAGAGGCTTATATACTATGCTTTCGAAAATATAGTTTAGGCATGAATAAGCCACAAGGGCTTAAGTGGTTCATGACCAAAACCACAAGGGCTAAAATGGACTTTAACACTATATATATACGTATACACATGCACATATATTGAAACATGAGCGGATATTTAAAGGCATTCTAGTCATTTTCTAGATAATTTTCCCAATTAAAAATTATTGAGGCACTATGTTAAAAGTGATGATGTTTGGTTGGGACTAGGCTATAAGTATTTGGAACATCACAACTATATTATTATGAATGTAAGAAGCCACAAGGCATTACATATTAAAGGTAGAGAAGCTATCTTTGAAATTTAAAATATGTGAAATAATAAACAAAATAGATATCTTTGTGTATGTCTAAGTGACCATCACATCTGAAAGACCATATGTGATATAAACTTATATGATTAACTACCTTAATGGTTATATAAAAAGTCCACCTATCAGAGGACAGTGTCCTAATTCAGAAAATTGGTATTTGGTATGTAGTCAATGATGCAAAAAATGGATATTATGGTATAGTTTGCTCTTACAACCACCAAAGCAAAAGAAGAGATATCCTAAAACATGGAAAGAGGAAAGACATACCACAACAGATAAGATGCGACGTGCGAAGAATTTTTCTATTTCAATTGGATCCTGTCATAAAGCCAAAAATATTAGTTTTAGTTAGTTTTAGATAATTCAAGCTAAACTATGAGCATTTTATTTGTTCCAAATAAAGTAGAAAGAAAAGACATCATAAGTTGTGTATATACCTCAACATAACACAAAATAGATATACTACCCACTGTTGTACTAGATGAAGATGGGTCTAAGAGGCTAAGTTCTTCGATGTTGTCCTCTGATTCCTGCAAGAATCAGTGAGACGGCAAATGATGAGATATCATAGTAAATGAGACTATTAGGGAAAAACTGAACTTCAATTAGTTGTACAGATTCCGGAAGCTGAATTAAGGTAATAAAATAAAATTCTGACATCTTGTCCTACCACTATACTATAGAACCAATAAAATTTTGACATCTTGTCAATTAACTTGTATGAACCAGTATTGAGCTATACGGGTTGGTATAAATCCTTGGTCAGACCAGTAAATACCAATCGGTTCACTCTCACTATTGAGCTATAAGGTTTATGCATAGTGGATTACAAACATTTGTTGCTCCCCCCTTTTGTGTGCTCTAGAACAACCAAAAATGACAAGTGATGCTCACTTGGCCAAACCCTTTTTTTGCCTGAAGTACCATAATGATTTGCTGGAAATTGACCGGACAGTGTCCTCCAGCTGATCCTTGCAATATTGCTAGATACTGCTGGTTAGGTTGATTATGGACAATCTCAACAAGTTCTAATGATCCAGACCTATTTCCAATGATGGAATACAGCCACTCCAACTGACCTGCAAACTTCTGCACATAGCACAGACTTAAGGCATACACTTACCAAAATCAAATTGTTGAAAAAATTTACAACATATTAAACAAGTTTTCCGCTGCCATTTCATTTGGCCTTGTAGTTGAGCTGCCCACTACTGAGACCCAAGGTAAACAAGACCATATAATTGGGCTCAATCAAGCCATTTTGGAAGAGACTGGCCCGATTCGGTCCAAAAATTTTTGAAATTCCTTGATTATTTGGTCTTGAAGCCACAAGCAGACCTCTCAACCCCCTTTCACAAGTTTGCAAAACCTTACCACCACCTGCTTCCATCAGAGAAGGAAAAATCTGACCAGACATTAAGTGGCAGGTGGGCAATCGGTTTGCTTTTCTCTTCCAGCAGGCATGGAACACAATTCACCATTCTAGTGACTAGCCAGCAGCTTTAGTGTTATTGAAACTTAGATCCTACTGAAGTGTACAAGTTTGATCCACTTTGTATGTAAGAGCAGACAAGAGAATTAGGGGCTATAATAACAATGACAAAGTTTAAAAAAAAGAGTGGGAAAATCTCTGTGGGAGTGCTGTCACACTGCCATTTGATCAGAATATGATTGCAAGGTGCATAACAACCGAAGACGTAAGCTCAACATATGTGATAAACTTGTTTGTTTTCATATTAGTAGTTCATATGATAATATGAATTAGTAATATACTGCTCTTTCTACAGGATCCAGAATGATCTACAGGTAGGAGAGCTTTCATAAAGAGAAACATCAAATAGTACAGAAACAGAAGATAAAGTAATCTTACTCGACTTAGCACTTCCAAGAGATTGATTTCACAATATCCAACGAGGTTATTCTTGGATAACCTATTTGTCTGCATAAGGGTAATTAGCAATAAGTAGCAATAAGTGCCTTACTGTAATTGTATGATAAGCTATTCAACTGAAACCAAATCAGATATTTTGAAGATAAGAAATGAATGCTAAAGAAACTCAACCCATCAAAATTAACATGTGATGAAGACATATACTATAACCAATCAAAACACAGAGGGCAAGGTGTAAAGAGCTCAAATGCAGAAAGATTAAAGGTGATAGCAGTATAGGTGACTACTGAGAAGTTCATAGATCTCAAGGCTCAAAATTGAACACAGGTGAAAAAGTGATTAGTTAGAAAATGCAATCATTCTTCTTAAAACATTGAACCAACTGATCCCAAGTAATGAGAAGAAATGTAAAAGCAATTTTGTTAACAGTCAAATAGCAACATACCTCAAATACTGATATACGAGCAATAGTAGGTCCATCTTTTTCCAACACAAGTTTCTTTTCCTACGAAGAAGTAAGAACAGAAGAGAATGAATTACATTCAAATACTGGTTGATTCCAATACCTGCACTTTCATTAAAAATAAAATAAAAGAATGAGGAGAAGGAATAAATTAGTTCCTCAGATGGTAGGAATAAGAGAAGTTTCTTCATCATGACATGATGCTATATTAAAAACATGCAAACTCCATTCTAGTAACAAATCATTGTCTGTTATAATGCCAAAATTCAAATATGATATGCCTTGACTCTGAGTTAAGGAGTAAATCATCCAAAGATCCAAACAGAAAACAGAAAGATCATATGTTCCAAGTTTCTGAAAGAGGTTTATTGTTCCCTCATCTGTTAAGGGATAAACTATTACCAAACAAGAAGTAGGATTAGAATGTATGGTGCTTGATAATGTATGAAACAGGTACAAGTAGATCAAAGGGCACAAAAGGCTTATAGCTTTTTATATGTTCACTGGAACTGGTCACAGGCAAATGAATGCCATGTGGTGGTATTAGAATGAACAGCTTTTTCTAAATGCTTGGTTAAAGATTATCAGACAGCAGTGATGCAAAGACAGAGAATGCCAGTTGAGTTAGTATCACAATGTTAATTATGTTATATATCCATTCTAGTCTAAAATCTTAAAATTAACAATATTGACAACTAAAAAGAATGATGCATCTACAATCAATTGGTAAAATTGTGATATCTCGGGACTAGTTAATAACACTTGCTAGTTGCTAAAGGCCCCAGGATGCTCTAGACAAAGCCACAAGACTTTTGCGTGAAAAAAAAAATGTTATTCAAATAAGGAACAAGATCATGTATTATGGGGTGTGGATGAAAATGATCATAAGTGAATTCCCAGTGTGGGGATTCAAAAATTTTTGTTCATATCAGAAGGTTTATTGTGGTCATTTATTCAAAGAGTACTGCAAAAGACAGCATAGCCAAGGCATAGCCATAAAAGTAATAAAGATGAAAAGTGAAATTCTGCATATTACATGGATGTATTACTAACATAAACTATGTTATACATGAGAAGAACAGCCCCGGTAGGAAAGGTGATGAGAGCCAAATACTCACTGATCTCCAGATGGGCTTCTCAGTGCTGCAGCATTGTGCATGCGGCCAAGAAAGAAACCATTGTAAGTACGAGATACAATAACACGGGCAAGGTAAAATAACTTAATAGAGACAAACAGAATCCGCATATGGAAGAAGAATGCACTTGAGGTAAATGCAGACTCTCACATGAAAAGAAGAGAATTCCGATAGCAGAAAAGCTAGTGACACTAATTATAGAATTATTCTCATGTAATACACTAATGTATATGATAGAACCCCGGAGGTTCTATCGTGGATGGAGATGGAAAAGGGGAATAAACGATCACTTCGAGGGGATCGGCCCTCTTGGGGGTTTTGCCTATTGGCTAAAACACATACTTCTTCATTAATTCATGAAAAAGTTTACATCATTATTTATAGAGTGCTACCAAGAGCCCCTTTAAGCTTGGACTATAGACTCTTAACTGAAAATAATAATTGACTTCATCCTAACTGAAGATAATAACCAACTTCAACCAACTTATAACTGATTCGATTGAGCTCACCCAACCCATAACTGACTTCGATTGAACAGACTAACATGACTCAACTCGAATTAATTATGAATAGATGGACCCGACTTAACTAGGGTCCTAACAGTATATTGGACATACACAACTCATGAGAAGGATGGGCCATAGGCTCTAGTTTGGCTCTAAACAGTAGTGCCTCTCTTTTAGATGATCACTGTTGGCTATGTCAATAATGGCATTGCCATCATTTAATCGCTTTTAAACTGTAAGCAATAATGATGTGGAATTAAGTTATTTCATCCTTTTACAGGATGCAAGCAAGAAAGGTTGAGAATTTTGATGAGGTCATCATGGTCATTGTTTAAGCATTCTATCATAAAGATGAATATCTAAGGATCACACTTCAAATCAACAAGATACTGTGCCAAAGTTTAGACAATTATCCAATTGGCTGGCTACTGTCCTAGTCTTGATCCTCTAGGAACCAAGGTACGAAAGAGTCATCTTCTTTGACCTACAAGACAGAACTTGGAAACTTTTTATGTTTTGCTAAATTACCGATGAATCTAAGAAGATAAAAATTTGTGCAAAAATAACTAGCAGCAAATATTCTGTCATAAGCTAAATGGATCTTCACCTGCCATTGACCTCAATTTAAGGGCAAATTTAGTAAATAGCTCAAAGTCCATCAAACTTTTTCACTATTTTTTTCTTATTATCTTCCTACCTTTCACCATTAGTCAAAAGTAACTAAAATCACTTTACAAATGCACCAGTAGTTCATTTGTTCATAAGTCCAAAGGACCATCAACAACTTTCCATTATATTAGTTTAAGATGGAAATATCCCTTTTTCTTTTCTTTGTTCTAGGTTTTATGTTACGACCCTACATCCATCTTAACATTATCATCGCATTAACACTAAATTTTTTTTATAGGTTGTTTCCTAGCTATCCAGCATCCTAACCTATAAAGCATATTTAGCCTTAAAACTAGTAAGAATGTGCAAATGAACCACAAAAACCAAACCTAAATGATTCGTTTGTCTCATTTCTTTTAAGTCTTTTTTTCTCACCTAATTGGTTATTTTTCTATTTATGAAGTTGGAAACCAGACAAGTGTTCATCATGAGCATATTTGTGAATAATAAAAAGTGAATTAAGAATATTAGTTAGCGAAAGCATTAAGCATTAAGCTTTTGTATATTACCAAAGTTTTATTATTATTAATTAGTGTAGGTAAACTAAATTATTAATTGATTCCAGAAACTAAATCATTAATGAGGCAAGTCATGGAATATTTGCTCTTGCATTAATTGATTTTAGAAGAAGAGTGGCCTAATGCACAAGGTTTATGACTATAGTTCATAGTATCATCAGATTCTGATATGATCCTTGTCGATATCAAACACAGCCGATCCAGTTTTGGCCAATCCTCAGTCTTATAGTAAGCAACTTGGTACATCTTGTGGCATAGACAACCCAGTTTAATTATGAAACTAACCTATAAAGAACATGGAAATCACGATATTTAAATGGCAAAGATCAGCTGATACCCACCATCTAAGGCAAAAAACTTGGCACTAAACAACGCAGTTTAAAGCTGAATCTAATATATGAAGAACATGAAATATGTGATACTTAAAATGGTACAGTTCCGTTAAAACCACCATTTATACTCTGTGTAGGAAACTTGCCACGATTAGGCAAACAACCCTGTCTAGTTTCCAATCTAACCTACGAAGAACTTGAAATCTATAACACTTTGGATTGCAAATATCAGCACATAATCAAGCATGCAAATGCAAACTTGTAAATTCTGAAACCCAATTGATTCAGAAATCAAGAACATCTGCTATACAAAGAAGGAAAGCGAATTAATCATCAAACTCAACTGATCTGATGTCTCCGTGCGGTACGTACGCTCTCCCAACGACAAGCAGGCGAACCACCGATCCTTGAACTGCATCTCCGCCTGCGGAGTCGACGGGCCCACTAGCATCATCGTCGTCGTCCCTCGCAACAAACCCCATCACCACACAAAGGAAAGGTTTAGGATTATCTTACGCTGATGATCTCGATGCGGGCGATCCCTGCAAAATCGTCGGCGGCGAGGTTCCTGAGGAGCGGGGGGTTGGAGCCGTGGTGGTGTCGGTTGGTCCGGAAGCGCCGCCGGAAGCGGGAGAAGCGGGAGTGATGGTGGTGAGCGTGGCCATCGCCGGAGGAGTCATCGGACGCGTCGGCTCGCGAGCTTCCGTGACCCATTTTGGCGATCGGGCGATCAACGGGCGGGCAAGCAAGCGAGCGGAGTAGGTGCGATGGATGAGCGCTACACACAATAGTTTTTGACTTCGGAAGGTTGGGAGACTTCGTCAAATAGTCCTGTTGTTGATCGATAATAACAATAGTGCCACCAGTTCAAAGAGGCGGCAGACGTGGCGAACGATCAATGGCTCCTCGGGTTCTCGGTAAGTGCTTCGCGTCTCCGACTTATCCTTCGTAAGAAACTTCTGATCCCATGTCGCGTTCACCCACTTCTGATCCCATGAGCTCATCGTGACCACTGGTCCAATCGAGTATCCGGCTTCATGTCTGACCCATCATCGTCCCACCGTAGCGGGCCCCAAGGCCACTCGCCAATCCAATAGAGGGTACAGAGGTCCCACGGCAACTCGCGGGTTATACGTGGGCTGGGTTCATCGTCTTTTACCCACGTTCTCACCGTGGTGGGTCCCAGGATCATTGAGCTCAATCAAAGCGCGGCCGGTTCACGTGGCGGGCCCCACAACTGTGAGCCGCCTCGTTCCAATAATTGTGCAACGCGACGTGGGATCAGGTGGTCTGATTGGAACACGCGGAACAACATCATGTGGTCAGCGTGATATGATCGGAAGGTGGGGTCCGTTTCGACGGATGGGCCCAAAACCCACAAAGCACTAAATAAGCCATTTCAACACGCCTTTGATTTCCATCAGAGCTAATTTTTAGGTAACTTTACGTACCTCACACAAATGCCAAGTGCTCATGCTTTTACACAACCCCACAAGAGAGATGGCAATGGAAGAAAAGCTGTGCCACTTTCGTAAGACAACAAATCCATGTCACACCAAAAGTGCAGAAAGGCTAATGTTTGCAGGTGTAAGCTTAAAGTTGAGACCTGTTTCCTCACACGTTTGGTTTAGTGGTCCTTTTACTTTTTATCACCCATTTCATTTCCTAAAAGTTGATGATAAATGACCCGATGATCGAAGAGTGGTCAAAGTCAAACATGAACTAAAGTTAATTCCATTTATAGTGCGTGCAAGAGATAGCTCGGCTTATGCTCAAGCCCGAAGCCCAAGTCAACAGCAGTAATCAAGCCCAATTCTTACATTATTGATCCATTAACTTGATGAATCATTTATGTAAAATACTTTTGTCAACTTACTAACTTGATAAAAAAAAAAAAGCGTACCCACTCCATAGTTAGTAGCCTTGCGTGCTACTAACAATCTAATAAGTTGACTCGTTTCGGCTGCGACACTGTAAATGCAAGCACATGCTATCAAGTGAATCGAGGACAACTTCTTTGTTTCATTGATCTTAATCTTATTGGAAGGAATGCCGAAGGTTCTTCTTTCAGCTAGTCTTTGTCAAGTTCTTCTACTGTCTTTAGAGTTGGAAAAAAACTATTGAATCTGAAAAAAGAAAAAAAATTCCTTTTTGTATAAGGGTTTCTCATCAAATTATCAATTTGTTACTAAAATCAAATATTAATCGGAACAAGATAAACAATAAAATAATGAATCAACCATAAAATAAGATACCAAATTTTTAACGTAAAAAACCCAATATGAAAAAAACCATAAGACCGTAGTCTACTCAAATCTTAACTATTACTAATAATGATAATAAATTTATAATAAAACTTTTCTAAGATAACTAGATAATCACAATAATATCAAGAATATAGATCTTGGTTCACCGATGATATATCTCATCAATACATTCTAGGATTATAGAACCTATTGTAAAGATTCTCCACATAAATTTTAGGTCAAAACTGATCAAGTTTTATCATTCTATAATCTCCCAAAAGCTTATTCTCTCTCTCTCTTTTTATCTCTTTGTTACTATACTATTAATGTTCATGTCTACTTAGTTTTTTCTCATGTACCCCACCTCCTATCCACTTAGATATTCTTTTTTTTTTTTTAATGATAAATCAAATTTGGGCTAAATGCCCAAATATCTAGTCCAAGCCCACTTATAAGCTGGACTGAATAATTCTCCTCCTCTAGCTCATGTAGTGGGCTGTACTAAACTCGCTCTCCGTCTATATGCTTCAAGCATCTCTTTAGGCAAAGATTTTACTAACATATTTGATTCATTCTCATCGGTATGCACATTTTCTAAGTATAATTCATTCATCTCAAGTACATCACGAATCCGGTGATGTCTTACATCAATATGCTTGGATCTAGAATTGTATGTTAAATTCTTGGAGAGATGAATAGCACTCTAACTATCACAATAAACATTCTATCCTTCATGTTTTAAACCCAATTCCTAGAGAAATTTTTTTATCTATAAAGCTTCCTTATAGGTTTCAGTAATTGTCATGTATTATGCTTTTGTGGTCGATAAAGCAACACAATTATGTAACTTAGATTGCCAAGATACTGCTCCCACTACAAAAATCATTAAGAACCCTAAAGTGGATTTCTTAAAATCAGTATCACCTATAATGTCTGCATTTATATAACCTCCTAGCAAAGGTTTACCAATCCCAAATCATAAACACAACGTGTTAGTACCTCTCAGATATCTTAATATCCATTTTATTGATACTCAATGTTCTTCATCAGAATTAGAGATAAATCGACTGACAACTCCAACTACATGAGCTATATCTAGCCTAGTGTAAACCATAGTATACATCAAACTACTTACTGCAGATGAGTAAGGCATTTTGGACATTTCTTTTTTTTTTCACTTATATGACATTGTTTCAAACTAAACCTAAAATGACATACTAGTGGATAACAAACTGCTTTAGTTTTATTCATATTAAATCTTTCAAGAATGTTTCAATGTAAGCCTCCTGAGATAACCAAATCTTTCTATTCTTTCTATCACAAAGAATATTCATATAAATATTTGTCTCATCAATCCTAAGTCTTTCATGATAAAAGATTTACTTAGTTCCCTCTGAAGCTTCTCAATTTTACCAGCATCATAGCCAACAATCAGCATATCATCAACATATAGTAGGAGAATAATGAAATCATCATATGAAAACTTCTTTGTAAACACATAAATGGTCTGTGGTTTTATTATATCTTTGGCTCATCATGAAGGAATCAAGGTGATTGTTTGAGTCCATATAAGCTTTTATTAAGTTTACAAACTTGATTTTCTTTTTCCTTAACTTTGAAACCTACTAGTTGCTTCATATAAATTTTTTCTTCTAAGTCATCATTTAAAAATACAGTTTTTATATCAAGTTGCTTAATTTCTAAATTCAAGCGGGCAACCAAACCAAGAACAACTTGGATAGAGGATATTTTTAACACAAGAGAAAATATTTCTTCAAAGTCAATACCCTTTTTCTGATTGAATCATTATACAACTAATTGTGTCTTATATCTTTGTTGTGAGTTATTATTTTCAGTTTTCAATTTATAAACTCATTTATTCTTGAGAGATTTATTCTCTATAGGTAACTTTACTAAGTCATAAGTATCGTTCTCAAGCAATGATCTCATCTCTTCTTACATGGCTTTAGCCCACTCATTTTTATGCTCATGTAGAATACATTCTTGGTAAATTTAGTAAGCATAACATACTCATATGTAGGATATCTTCTAGATGGTCATCACTCACTTGTGGATCTTCTCAATAGAATCTAATATAGTGGTGGAGGTGCTTGCTCAATTTGTTTAGTTGATTCAACTTCATCAATTGTAGGGGTATTATCACTAACATTTTCAGCACTATCTTCTTGTCTATCTCTCCCATGATATCATGAACTATAGGTGGAGGAACTAGGCCCAAACTCCAAAGAATATAAACATAAATATTTTACTTCTCAACATTATCATCTTATTTAAATAATTGGTCTTCAATAAATATGACATCTATGCTTCTAATAATATTCTTATTAACTGGATTCTATAGTATATACCCAAACTCCTCATTACCATATCTGACATGGGAGTGTTACTTTGCTATAGTTAGCTCAAGTAAATCTTGTTCATCCAATGGTATTCTCTATAACTCACAATGCTTGTCTCAGCTTTTTATCTAAACCTCTCAAATATGATAGCTCATGAAATTAAAGTTATTTCAAGATGTTTTTCTTCATAACCAATGAATGCATTGAATAAGTTAGTTAGTAGATGTAAAGCACTTAATTTTTTAGTTTCCTATGCATGAAGGATTGTTTCATGCACTATTACTTATTTTAGAGTTTTAAGATTAGAGAAAAAAGTTTAGCACCTGATTTGTATTGGAATAAACTCTTGGAGTCCTTCTAAAACTTTGTATCTCTTAGATGTTTCCTTGAGTGGTGAGTCTTTTGATTTAGTTCTGTATCCGTGTTTAATTTTATTAAGGTGGTAAATTTTTTATATCCTCTTGTGACAATAAATTTGATGGTGAATTTTTTTATCTATTTTATGCAACTTCTATTTTTAGCTTATTTCTTTTCTACAACTAGATTTTCAGTTTCTCTTATTTCTCAAATTTTATTTCTCTTTCACCTTTCCCGGCATCAGTTTGGTATCAGAGTTGAGGGCTAGAGATCATGACATGACGGAATAAAAAAATAGTGGGTGAAGATAGTGATAATAAAGATAATGTTGAATCCTTAAGGTTGCAACTATAAAGAGTACTAAATAATGTAACATGAAAAAAATGAAACCATTGAAGAACTTCGAATTAAAAATAATCAGTATAAAAATGATTCCTAAAAGTTTAATTATGTTGATGATACACCTCATTACCCAAGGGAGTTGGAAAGATTTTCATCAAGGTATAGAATCCAAGACGAGTGACAGAATAACTATAATCCAAAGTTGGATATTTTAGAGTTTGAAGGTAATATCAATGTTGATGAATTTATTGATTGGCTTAATATAGTAGAAAAAATATTCAATTTTTATAAACCACTGAAACTCGGAAGGTATGTATATTTTTGGTAGGAAAATCTGAAGAAGCAAAGAGAACATGAAGAGAAGAGTAAGATCGTGACATGGGAGAAAATAAAAAAGGAGTTAAAAAGAAAATAATTACTTGACAACTATCGGTAAAAAATCTTTCTAAAAAGCTATTATTTTAAACAAAGAGATATTAGTGTGAAGATATAATAAAAGTTTGAAAGAGATTCTCAATATAGTGTGAAAATTTGTTATACGGGAAGATAAAATTCTAAGTCTACTCTGGAAAGAAAAGTAGTGTTAGAGTTACATGACAAGGGTGAGGAATCAGTTTTGGGCATATTGCTCCAGATAGTCCAAATAGGAGGATCGTTATATTTTTTGAAAAATATGGTGATGAAGATGGAATTAAAGCTAGTGACGAACAAAAATATGATGATTATGAGGAAGATATTACTTATGGTGATCATGGTTTATCTTTTATTTCCTATAGTGAATGCAAAAATGAATTAAAAAGAGATGGTCATGTTTTGGCTTTGGTAGCCATAGAGGAGAACAAACAACACAAGGAGCCAACAGCAATCATGAAATCAATTATGGAGGAGTTACAAGATGTACTAAAGGAGATCCAACATAACCTTCCACCATTAAGAGACATCTGACATCACAATAATTTTATTCCTAAGGCAGATCTAATAGACCGTTTGGCTTTAGTTGCTCATTTTGTAACTATTCAAATTAGTAGAGTTGTTGATGAGGGGCCTAAATAGATAAAAAAGTTTAGCACCTAATTTGTATTGGAAGAAGTTTTTTAGAGTCTCTCTAAAACTTTGTATCTATTATATGCGTCTTTGAGTGATGAGTCTTTTGATTTAGTTCTGAATCTTTGTTTAATTTCCTTGAGGCGGTGAATTTTTTTTATCCTCTTGTGACTTTAAACTTGGTGGTGAATTTTTTATCTATTTTACGTAAATTCTGTTCTAAGTTTGTTCATTTTTCTACAAATTGACTTTCAGTTTCTTTTTTTTTATTATTACATTCCTCTTTTTCCATTCCCAGTAGCAATATCCCAATAAAATGCATACTTTTACCTTATTATCAAGCTTGGACCTCTCATTTTAGGAATATGAGCAAATGTCTTACACCCAAAAACTCTCAAGTGATCATAAGATATATCTTTATATTTCTATACTCTCTTTAGAACATCACCTTTCAGAGGAACTGATGAAGAAAGATTTATCAGGTCAACTATAGTTCTCATAGCCTCCCTCCAAAATGACTTAGGTAACTTGGCATGAGAAATAATACACCTAATCCTTTCTTCAATGGTTCTGTTCATCTTTTCTGCCATACTGTTTAACTGAGGAGTTTTAGGAACTATTTTCATAAGCCTGATATAATGAAACCTATAATAATTCTTAAAAGGATCCTTGTACTCACCACTATTATATACTCGAACATACTTTAGTTTTATTCATGTTTCTCTTTTAATACTAGCATCAAATCAAATTCTTTGAAAACATTGAGTACCTAGTCTTTAGATTTCAAAGCAAAAGTTAAAACTTTTCTAGAATGATCATCAATAAAAGTAATAAAATAAAAAACACCTCCGAGAGTTCTAGTTTGCATAGTGCAAGCATAGCCTAGTCAATAACATTTAATCTTCTAGATTATGGATAAGTATGAAAGAAAATTCTATGTTTTTCTAGTTAAACAATGATCATAATATTTAAGAGATGTACCTTGCAACTATGGTAAGAACTATTTTCTAGCAAGAGTTTGAAATTTATGCTCGCTGATATGACAAAGCCTTTTATATCAAAGATATATATTTTCATCATTTTGAATTACATTAATCTCTCTTTTATGTAGTTTAGCCTCCATGACATAAAAAGAGTTTTGTTTCTTTCCTCTCGCCATAGCCAAATAATCTTTAGTAAGCTTTCATTTGCTTTTATCAAAATAGTACATAAATCCCTCATCATCAAGTTTCCCTGTAGATATTAAGTTTAGATGAATATATGAAACATGTCTTACATCTTTAAGTATCAATTTGCTCTCAGTACTAGTCTCCAAGCAAATATCTCCAATACCCATAATATTTGATGTACCACTATTTTCTATTTTGACATTGTCAAAATCACCAGTAGTGTAAGATCTAAAGAAATCACATCAGAAGTAACATGATAAGAAGCACCTTAGTCAATTATCCATTTACTATCCTAAGCTATAAGACTGACACATCCATCATCACAAATAATAGTAATATCATCGTCAGCAGTAATTATATTAGTCTCCTTCTTATTTTTATTTATTTCATTTTATTCTCTCTTCCAGAACCTACAATATTTCTTCATGTGACCTAGCTTGTTGAAGTGGAAAACACTTGATATCTCTTCTAGACTTAGATCTTTCTCTATAACCATGTGGATTCCTACTATGACCTCTTTCACGTCTTTCTTATTTTTCATTAGCAAGTGCACCAAAAGAAGATTCTCCTTGTTATTTCCTTATGGCATCTTCATTTAGAAAACTATCTTTAATCATGTCTATAGTTAGAGTCCCCTGACATGAAGTTAGAAATTGTCACCACATATGTTTCTCAACTTTCTGGTAAAGAGCTGAGGAGTAACAATCCTTGCATCTCATCATCTATAATTATTTTCATAATAACCAACTTATTAGCAATACTCTAAAATAGACTTATGTGCTCAATAATATTATCATCATATTTATACTTTAAATTGACAAGCCTTATGAGGAGAGAAATTATTTCCTACTGTCTTTTTGCAGAGAGATTTTTTAACCTCTGTCTAACAACATCAGCACTGGTTTTATCATAAATATACTCATGCAAATTTATATCTATCCATCTTCTAATATAAACAATAGTTTTTATATGTTGTACCTCTCATTCTTCATCTTCCATATTAAAATGTTTTACTTTAATTTTGATGGGCTTATTTAGATCTTTATAATTGAGCAAATCTTCAATCATACGCCTCTGAGTGAAATAATTTGATGAGTTCAATTTAATCATATCATCTGACTATTCAATTTCAATCAAATAAGAAAAATTTATACCAAACCAACCTTGATACCGCTTGTTAGGAAAAACTATTAAAGCATAATAATTTTTTTTCCTCTTTATGTATCAAAATGAGTTTTTCATCAAATTACTAACTTATTATCAAAATTAACCAGAATAAGATAAATATCAGAATAATGAATCAACCACAAAGTGAGACACCATATTTTTAACATGAAAAATTAAATATGAAAAAAATTATAAGACCGTAGTCCACTCAAATCTCCACTATCACTAATAATGATAATAGATTTATAATAAAAATTCTCCAGAATAACTAGAGAATTACAATAATATCAAGAACATAAATTTTGGTTTACTTACCATTATCAATATAGATGGATATTATAAAAAAAATTTTAAACTCACTAAATATGTATATCAGAAAATTATAATAGAGAGTATAAACAATGGATAAGTACTATTAGGATGGGAAAGCTCGTTGAAAGGATTCTCAAAAAAAAAAAAAAAATGTGTTAGACTGATAAAATTTTACCGTTGGATACTCTCAGAAAAGCTTACTTTCCTTCTCTTCCCTTTCTCTCTCTTCGTTACAGCATTGTTTTTTCTTCTCATGTGCGCCGCCTCCCCATCCACAGCTTTGAACTGGACCCAACACTTAGAAATATGTTGCATAATTAGCTCATATAGTGTGTATCTTTCAACCTTTTGTGGTTCATGAAATCTCGGTGGAGAGATGGGGCTTTTGCAGCATTTGCAGTTTCCTCCCAAGAGGTCAAAAAGCTAAATAAGCGTCCCATCATTCACAGTTGGCTGTTAGGCTCATCAAGCCGTCGGCAGCTGGTGTTCTTGTTTGACTGCAGAGAAAGGATGAGATGATTTGATATCTGACATAGATGGCCATGTTTCTTGTATTATCATCACAACAACAAGCATCTAATTAATTATATATAGACATATGCACACACACTTGTCGAATCTAAAGCGGAGTTGACCCTCTTTTAACTTTCAAGCACTTCAATTCATCATGTTCTGCAACATGGGCAAGCAATGGTCTCACTGTATATAATCTTTGTCAGATGTACACATATATCAGCTAGAGCACAAGAGTAGTAAACCTCACTGTCATCCCTACAACTGCTCTTCATTTCTTTAAGAGTCAAACATGAAACGCCAGTGGTATTTATTTATTAGTTGGCTTGATGTCCTTTGCACGAGTGGACTTAAATTCTTATGTTTCTTGTGATCACAAAACGACGTGGAGATGCAATTTTTGCGTCCAAAGCCATCATGGTGTTTGTATCAATCAGATCTTTATTTAGTGACTCGATTATTTGTGGCAGCAGAGATGAAGATGAAAAGAAGAGCAAGGAACCACTATCTATAGGCCCTAGAAAGTTAGATCACATCAGATAGCATTTATTGGAAGATCGATCAACGTCAAAAAACTCTTTTTGAACGAGAGAAACGATTTCAAAGAACACAAAGAATAGCCAGAGCACAGAAGAAAAAAAAAAAAGTTGGCACTCAAGGTCCCCATTCTCTGCATCTGTTCATGCATTTAATACCTTAACTTGGATGCATGTTGATTGGCTCTCCCATGACAATATCTCTGCTCAAATCATATTAGTTTCTTCTTGTGCTCATCCCTACTGAGATAATGGAGTTTAAAAGCAGATAACAAGCTGCATCGTGTGCACCGGATGTTAACTTTCAAGTTGGAGTGCACCACAAGCTTGCGCATCTGCTTACGAAAGCTACTCCCAAACTTTATTACTTGATGACTTATGCGATAGGGTAAAGTAATGCATTCTGATGTGGTGAGAGGAAAGATGCAATAAATATGTCCAAGTGCAGGATGAAACTGTTTTACTCTAAGAACTCTTCGCTTTTTTTCTTTTCTTTTTTTGTCTGTGCGTTGATAATGATGATTCTTAGAACAGGCTCATATAGTTTGTATAAAATTTAGATTGTTGATCACAAGCAAAAGCTTGTGATATACTCAGTCGATGAGGATGTAAGACTGTTTCTTGGTATGGGTTACTGTCTTACGTACAAAGGCTTAAGCATGACAACATCTGTGAATCGGATTAGGTACCACAGTCTTATTTGAGTAATGCCTGCCGTTGCCATCGATGCAGAAGGGAACTGTTGTTGTTGCCGATGAGATTAGCTTTTCTCACGTCGCTTCTTACGTGATGACCGGTGAAAAAATACATCTACTTTGACTAATATACATCTCGTTAATAACGTTCGTTAGGTTATGGCTGTGTCATCGAAGGACTTAAACCCTGATGGATTAAACGAGGGATGGCGTGGCTGGTCAAACAATGCATGCTGAGCTTAAATGATTGACGTGGACTAAAACCACTTTGGCAAATTGAATTGAAGCACCAAAAACGTATGGCCATGACATTGCCATGTTGACCATGCAAACCTAACTGGCCGTATCGGTCCCTCCATTAATCTCGTTGACCGCGGATAATTGTTGACTCTGCGACATGCTTTCTCGTGCTTTTGCCACGTGCATCGGTTTCGAGTGTCCTTTGGAGAAGGCAGGGAAAGAACTCGTCGGCAAAGTTTCATGAAGAATCAAACTGTTCCTTTTTTAGACTTTTCTAAACACATGCGTGTTTGTTTCAGTCAGATTCCATCGTAAATTCCTACCTGTAATGAATTTTCTGGGCTTGATGCTAACTCTTAGCGTTGATTTATTCCGGGTTGCTACTTATCATGCTTCAAGTAATCGCGATTGATACGTCGGAGTTGGAATTACTTGATGGATTCTGTTTGCTATTTGACCGATGCTGAGAGGAACGACAACAACTTAGGGTTCTGCCAGGTGAGATCATGAAGCTTTTTTTGACCTCCGGAGAAAGACTGCTTTGGCGTGCGTGGCAGCAGCGAATTAGGGTTCTTGATGAGTTGATGAAGAAACCGCTTGCCATCTTTGGGATTATTATTATCCGCCAACGAACTAGCCATTTATATTATTATCTACTATATGATTTTTGTCGTTGCTCGGACTTAATTATTACCGTATGGTGGTGATAATTAAGTTGCAGAAAAGGATGTGTATGATAGATAGATTTGATGCAAGTTTAGAGGGAGAAGGTGATGAACACGCAACTGTAAGGGTGATGGCTGCAGTGATATAATACTTACTACCTCTCCTTATCGTGCAGAGCTAACAAAAAGGACTTGGCATCCGAACCCTAAGCCAACTCGACTCGCTTATCCTCTCTTCGTCCTCTTTTTTACATTGCCTGTTATCGTCTCCCGACGCCTGTCTTCGTCGGACTTTTGTGCGGATAGGAGTTATGGAATCGACATCTTCGGCGTCAGCAGGATCCGGTGGCACAAAGGCGTGCCGGCGTGGGCACTGGAGGCCTGGTGAGGACGAGAAGCTACGGCAGCTCGTGGAGGAGTTTGGACCTCGCAACTGGAACTCGATTGCTGAGAAGCTGAAGGGGAGATCAGGTGCAGTTTCCGGTCACTGTGTCCCCGTGATTTACTACTGTTCCTACCGAATGATCACGCTATGTATGTGCGTCCTCTCTTGCTTCCTGAGAAATGGATGCTGTTGCTTTCATCTTCTGCAGGTAAGAGCTGCAGATTGAGGTGGTTTAACCAGCTTGACCCAAGGATCGACAAAAGGCCATTCACAGAACAAGAGGAAGAGATGCTGCTTGCGGCTCAACAAGTTCATGGAAACCAGTGGGCGCTGATCGCACGGCTGTTTCCCGGGAGGACAGACAACGCGGTGAAGAACCATTGGCATGTCATCGTGGCTCGCCGTCACAGAGAAAGATCGAAGCTCGTGAGGAAGAGACCATTGCAACGGTTCCAAATCCTTTCTGACGTCGAGCTTTCAAGCATCCATTTGTTGCCGCAAACATACCCCAATCCTAAATGTAGTTCCAGTGTTTATAGGAGGAGTTCACAGCTCCATGACCAGCCACCTCGCCGTCATCGTCATCTACCTCGCCGGAGTCTGGTGGCATTCGAGGAGGATGCCAAGAACCAGAAGGCAGCTCCTCTGGATTCCAGCAAATGCTCCTCCGAGAGTGATTGCTGTGCAAGCCATGCAGTAAACGCATGCGAAATGGTCGGACATGGGGACGATTCTGACATGTCCATCGATCATAGAGCCATGAATGAGCAGAATGATAGAAGCAATACCGTTCCCTTCATAGACTTTCTGGGCGTTGGGGTGACTTCTTGAATCCAACAACCTTTTTGTTCTTTGAAAATTTGTGGCGAATGCTTGCTGTAATGATATCTTTTGAGTTTTAGGAGAAACAACATATATAACATTTCCAAGAAATCTATTGTTACATATGCATAATAAATACTAAGGGTTAATTATAAATTATCTTTTATGTTTAATTATCTTTAGTATCTTAGTTCTTATATTTTAAAAAATTTCGTAGAGTTTCCTGTTACTTCAACAAAACGCTTCTCTCTTTATTTATTTTTAACTCTATTAAATTTTTTTAAACCCTATATAGAGATGTTAATATTTTATTTTCTTAGTTATAAGAATCCCAAAGTAAGAATTAACGTTTCATAAAAACCCTTCCCTGGCGTGAAAATACCAAAGCGGCCCCCCGACGCTAGGTCGTCGAAGTAGACGGGGATCGACGTGTAAAAGTACCGAGTGTGGCTCGTGTATCCCATCCCAGCGACGGAGGTCGAGAATACCACCTCTTATTGGTTAGCGATCAAAGGGCCCCACAAGCGAGTCTCGGTAGCTCGAGTTCTTGCGTGAAGCGTCGCTCTGCCCTGACACAGGAGCCGCATCAAAAACAACGCCCATCACCCAGTGATTCGTGCTCAGCGGGGGAGGCATACGTGTCATTTAATTACTTGGATGATGATAAATATATGAGATTTATTAGCTAACATGCATCTTCATGCGACCCACATGCTGAGTTAAGTTAATTAGACTAATCTCATCGTGGAAAAAAGAGAATTTTGAGTAGTGGATATCCTCATTTAATGCAAAGCCTTTCGATTAATCATTGGAATTTTTTAGATATATATTATCTATTTAAATCACTATTAATTATATTTAAAAATGAATATAGATAAAAAAAAATAGATATCAGAGTTAGTTTTACAACACATGTCAATACTAAAATGAGTTACCCTAACCCATTTAAGTAGGACAAAACAAAACTACGACCACAATAGGAGATGCCAACCACTTATTTAGTCTAAGGTTGATATGGAAAATGCTGAGTCATATTTTATACGACAATAGCTTACCAAGTAAAAAAAAAAAAAAAGGATGTTTCCAACTTTATGGGTAAGTTAGGTCGAAATCCAATGTTGAGTCAACTTCCCAACCCTTTGTCTTCTTTTATGTGCACATTTGATCTAATGATGAGCATGGCCATAAGATTCTCTCCAAGGAAGAGCATGGCTGGCTAATTATCACTCTCATGCCTCGCTTAATCCACATCATAGCCATCATTAGCCAAAGCTGAAAAGGTAGATGATGATGCATTTCCAATGCATCCCAAATAAGCCCCCACTTCCTTCACTGTCAACCAATGGCTCTCATGATCGTCGACAAGAGAGCAAAAGTGCATGGGGTTTGCGTAACACGCCACACACAGCACTTGCTAAGGGATGTTTGAGTAAGCTCATGCATCAAGGAACACCACTCAATGGGTTTGGAAGGGAAGTTAATAAGAACATATATATTTGAGCTCTTCCTGGTTAGGTGAAGTGGGGATGAGTAGAACTCAACTGTCGCAGGATCATTAAGCAAAGATGATATGGGCAGTGCATGGGAATGATGTGAGGTGTTGTGGATGGAACTCCACCTCTGAGGGGTTTGGCACACATCTCCATCATTCCGGCGGATTATAAGACTTCACCATGGATTGCATATGCTTTGTATGCAGGTATTGGATGGCACGTAAGTTGGTGTTGGGACTGCATCGATATCCCCCTCCCATCCACGAAGACAACATCCGTCTTGCAAGAGCTTGGTGGGTCCGAGCACTCCTTTTTGAGAGGTTCGAGGAGCTCAAGCAAGCTCTCCTCGGTGCTCTCGGCGACCTATAGCTAGGGTTGGGTGGCGACGACATCGGCTAAAGGAGATAGGGGACTCTACATGCAACCGATCAAATTTATTTACTCGCCTGTTGTTGTTATCATCAACTTAATCGCATGTGTTGTTATCAACTTAGACTTAGTTTGATTAAAAGAAATAGAGATATTTATTTATTATTATTATTATCAGTACATAGTGAAGATTCTAAGAATATTGAATCATGTAAATTTTATATTTATTATTTTAAGCATATATTTTATTATCGATTCTCTTTGCTGTTAAGTTGTTCTTCCCCCACGCTCCACCCATCTTCTTATAGCAAAAAGAAGCAAAAGTACTTTTGCTTTGTGGCAGAACAATACCACTCAGATCATTAAATACACTCTGACAAAGGACATCACAGGCCAAAAAGAAATCAATATCCATGGCTCCACAGGCACTAAACCTTATAGAGTGAACTCTCTCTCTCTCTCTATATATATATATATATATATATATATATGCAATAGATGCACCAAAAGTCTACTTCGTCCTAAGTATATTGCAATAAGGACAGGATACAGCTCGTTTGACTTGGCCTAGTTTACTTATTGAGGATGGACATGAGAAGAGCAGCGAGGGATCTTAATTACACTGTTAGAGAATTACTCTTCGGCTGGCCCTGCGTATGAGGCCTCAGTTTGGCAAGCTTATGTCGTCAAGATCATCCAAGGACAAGAACACCTCATCCAGGCACGAAAGCTCTGACCCGTCGTCGTGGAAGCTCGACTGCGAACCCCCGGCCGACTCATGAACTCGGCAAACGACCCATTTGTTCGATTCCTGCGTGGTGATCGTGTTACCGGATCTGAGTCAGTGGGGCTCGGCGAAGGGATTAGAGAGTTCTCTTGTGTTGGTTGAGCTGAAGCAGGAACTTACTGTTCTTGTCGGTTGACCTCCTCTCTTCCTTCTACTACTGTTGCTGCTCGTGCTGCCACCATTGCTGCTGCTACTACCAAGACCAGCGTCGGGTAGATGGTACTCGTGCATCAACCAATTGGTCTTGATGCCCTCAGGAGCTTCGCCAAGATAGTACCTGAGAGTCTTCTTTATACCAACAGGCGTGTGATTGCTAGTTACGGTCTCGTCGGTGCTGACAGCATGCCAGTAGCCGTTAGCCGTTGCCCTGTTCTGGCTTCTGCGGGTGAAGAAGTACCAATGGCGGTTTCCTCCTTGAAGAGCTTTACCTTCAGGCACAGTCCACAAGAGAGAGAGAGAGAGAGAGAGAGAGAGAGAGAGAGCGAGAGGATGCGTCTTATATTAACTGCATGCAGCAACAAGAAAGCTACTAGACTTGCAGGGGAGTTTGCTGACCATTGAGGTCCCACGGGTCGCAGTGGCGGAGATCGATCGTGGGGATGATGTCGGGATAGCACGGAAGTTGCGCGGCCTTGCGACGGAGGAAATGGACGACCAGCTCTTCGTCGGAGGGGAAGAACTGGAAACCAGGTGGTAGGTTGCTCCCTTCTCCCATGCTTTCGCAGGACAACAGCACCAGAGAGAGAATGGAGATAAGCGGTAAAAGGTCCACTTTATTTATAGCCCGTGACGCAGGCAAGTCAAGAAGGGCACGAGCGCAGCGCGGAATTGCTACATGGGAATATTGGAGTTATTATACATATATTTCATGTCACTATAAAGCTCTAGCAACACAGTGTTCTATCAACGACACAGCGACGAGTGATAGCAACATCTTGTCGAGACGATTTGTCCTACGAACGAACAGAAGGGCGTATAGGCCAAAGCTTAATCGAGAAATCCAATGAATGGTTGCAGTAAAGTCGCTTCATATAAACAAACAGCAAAACAAGGCTTATCTAAATGCTCTCTTGACCTATTCTGAAGGATCTCTTTTTCCTCATGTTCTTTTGGACGGGTCAGTACAGAGAAGTGGTAATGGCTGGGACGATCATATTCGTACCGGAGGACAGTAGAAGGCAATACGAAAAGGACAGTGTCCAACTTGCCGATCCATTCATCTCCCCAACATGCCACTTGCTGCTTTCCAAGTTTTCTAGTGTTAACAGTGAACTCATCGAAGCTTCGACATAGAACGAACTTGTGGTATAATGAAGATGACCGCTGGATGCAATGAGGCCTTCGCGAAGAACCTTCTGATACCGCTTGGTATGGTCCGTTCATGCATGAGCACCACCTGGGAAAAGGATGTAATAGATCAAAAGAATTATTCGATAGCAAAGTAAAAGAACATTATTGCTGTCGAAGTTTTTGGAGCTGGAATCTCTTGTGGTTTGGGTTACATGCATCCACCCACCGTGTTCCTAACACAATTTTCTGATACATTAATGGTGAGTTTTGGCCAACTTGTCCTAAAAGAGAGAACATATGCCCCATGTCATGCCACCCAATTCTGTACGTCACCCCTCTCCACCACGGCACTTCTCGTCTTCACTGTAACCAGAATGATAGCCTCCAACAGCACAGTGTCCATGACATGGTGGCAAAGTACGGGAACATCACTTGAAGAAGAAGCCATGGATAAAATATGCACCTATAGAGAAACTATGTGCCTCACCTCTTAAACCCAGCAATGATTGCCAAAGGATGCAGCTCGGTGCTCCTCCGCCCGTGCTGTTGGTTTCACCGGGAGATACACTGCTTCATTAAAACTAGACAAGAAGGGACGAACCCCTCACGGAGAGGAAAAAGCACCACCTTTTTTAGTGGATGGCAAACCGGACATGAGAGCTCTCCTTTCTCCGGTGACGCAGACGTGATGCAACCTTCGCCTGCACGCAGAGCACCTGTGGTGGGGATGGTGGTGGCACCGAGTCTTGGCCTAGTGTGCTAAGCTTCATTGTGGGTTCTCAGAGAGAAGAGGGAGGAGCTGCCACCGCTTGCAATATCCTTGTTTGTGAGATGTTCCACTTTCAGAGTTCAGGCTTTTCTGGGTACCTTCACCTTGTTCGGTCAAGCACTGGGTGGAGCTGCCATTCCCAGTAGGATCAGATGGTGGTGGCTTCGGCACAGGCTGCACTCCTGGAACTGATCCTTAGTTGAGCTCCTTGTGATTGCAGCTGCTCCAATTCACCATATGGTTATCGAAGCAAAGTGTGCCTTCCACTCGGGTAGCAGCTGTATTCCACATCCATATCATTAGAGGCACAACCAAAGAACATTACTGCTTCTTCATTTACATCGGAGAGGATGAAATGAAGGATTCCCATGTCAAAGTATGCACTCAATTCTGCTGTTTACTCATAACCAGCTCTTGAGGCATCTCCCACTTCATCATCCTTAACATGCTGAAACTAAGTGTCAAAAAAAAAAAAAAAGTATGTAGTTCATATATAATTTGGCATTTACAGTCTTCAGAAACAGTTTAGGTTTGATGGAAGATCTTGTTCATGGACAGCCTATACAATTTGCTCAAACCCAAAGTAGCAAAATTATTTAATCTTTATTTACTGAATGGTGAGCTTGGCATCTGCTTCTGACCTAAACAGTGATACATACACCTTATTTTAGTTAGCTTGTAGTAATTGTATATTGTGGATCTTACCTTTTCGTCATTATCATAAATAAGGTTTCAATGTTCAAGGAGACATGGCAATTTTATGAGGATCTGATTCCCAGACATTTAATTTTGGCACTCAAATGAAACATGGAGCTCAGTCTCTACCTGATTGTAGAGTTGAAATGGCAGCTTGGATAAGACTATTACAGCCAAAGAAAAAGATCTTACAAAAGGGGGAAATCAAAGATAAGCTAATAGAGAAACATAAGAGATCTATGAAGAGGAGAAACAAAAGACAAACTACAAGCCAATGACAGCCAAGAATGATTGGACTTATTTGCACCTCTAAGGCATTGACTTACCTTTGTGGGATGTGGAAAAAGTAAGGTGTGTCATATCAAATGAAAAAAAAAATTAAATTATTGATATAAAATGATTAAGCTTAAATTAATAAATTAATTCAAGTCTTTTCTTACTTTCGATATAAGATTAAAACTAAAATATTATAATATGTCAACTTAAACTCGTATAAATCGACCATACTTTACAGCTCACAAAATCGACTGAATGACCGATCAAAACTCTACTTCACAATTTAGGTCAGATCGAGCCGAACACAACGCATCATCAAGGAAACTTATGATTCGTTCAAATAACTGGTTAGATCCTATCTAAATCTGGCAATATGGATCCAAGATACGGATCCACACAAAATCTTGGTTCCAATTTATATCTTGAGCATCCAATTTATACGCATCATTTGATATAGATCCAAGAAGCTGATCGACATAATTGATTTAAAGCAGATTACCCGATGAGTCATCTAACTAAAAGTAGATTACCTGATGGTTAATAATAGCCATGGGAAGGGAAGACTTAGCACCGAATCCCTTAGTCAAAACTGGTGGGTTGGTCCAAGTTGATGATTTTTATCTTTATATCTATAATTTTAGATTTACCATATGCATATATATTATACCTGCAAAACTAAAACTTATACACATTGTAATATAATTTATTGGTAATTAAGTTTAATTTTGAATGTACAATATTATTTTTAGAAATATTTAATACGTGATGGTTTCCAAAATAACACGCAAAAGAATGGTGGAAATAAAGGCATGCCATTTTCTGTGTCACATCTTTGAACGGCTTCCAACTCCCCCGACGACTTCTTCGTTCCACTTCTCTTTATTATTATTAATTATTTTTTTTATCAAAGTCGGCTCTTTGATGAGTTAATCCGCCTCGCTTTCTCCCATAATCCCTTCCCCAAGACAAGAATCTGAATAAGAGCTTCTTCGGCCTCCTCCGTCTCCCTCTTCGTCTCCTTTGGCGTGAAGGTAAACCCTTGGCAACCTCTGATTTCCGTCTGTTCCTGTCACGTACTGACCCGATGTCCCCTGGAATTCTGTGAATCTTTGGGTGCTTCGGTCTTATGTGGGTTTTGATCCGGTCTGGTGCTGTATTAGAAGGAGAAAAGTATAATTTTGGGAAAAAAAAGAGATGATTTTGAGGGTTCGATTTAAATTTGATGGATGTGTTCGATTTGTAGGACGTTTCGATGGCTGCGGCTGCGGCGTGTGCGGAACGGGCGACGAGCGATATGTTGATCGGCCCGGATTGGGCGGTCAACATCGAGTTATGCGACATTATCAATATGGATCCCGGGTAAAGTTCTTGACTTGTTGTTTAGTTTGGTAGATCTAGTTTGTAGGTTGTTGACGTTTGTTTAATTTGGCATAGAGATTCGAATACTGTAGGGAATACTGTCAAATGATGAGCAGCTTGGTAAAGATGGTTCCTTTTTTCCCCTACTTGGTAACCATAAAAGTGGGTTTTTGGGGTTCCACCCCAATTGCATCTAATTGTTCGGATTTTTCTGTAGGCACTGTTGTAAAATTACCAAAGATGTGAAACTGAACGTATTAGGCACTGTTGTGTTGTGGCCATTATCTGGCTGTAATCATTATCAGTTGTTGGATCCAAGTTTTTCTATGCCCAAATACACATGGGACTTATTTAATATGCACCCTTGAATTATTCGATTATGCTAAATTCAGCATTGCCCTTATCCAGGCATGTTGAATTCCAAGAAGAAAGTGTGTCTCCTCTTAAATGATAAGCTGGAAATCATGAAACAGACGTATGAACTTGCTGGACGTGATACTAAACACAACAAAATGTTGACATCTTTGATGGTACCTTATGTTTTTCCTCCAATATATAATCCCACCATCAACCACTTCATGTGGGTATTGCATCTTAAAATATGCAGATTTGTCACCATATTTACTGTTTCATTGACGCCAAGAGTGATGCAACTGACTATTCCTGGGGATATGGATAATCGTTTAGGGAGGAAATCCTTATCCAATTAACCAATTCGCTAAGGAATTTTCTGATTTTGATGTGCTTTATTTTCTTGTGTCCTAACTTCTAAAGAATTTTAGTTGCTTCATAGCAGTAAAATATTTTTATTGTCCTTTACTGAAACTCCTCCAATAATATTTCTTCTCACGAGCAGACAGGCAACGGATGCACTGAAAGTACTCAAAAAGCGTCTCGGAAGCAAGAACCCAAAAGTTCAACTTCTGGCACTTTTTGTAAGCACATGCTCTTCTCCTTAAGTTAGAACTTGGTATACCTTCAAAAGGTTAGATTTCAGTTGTTCATATCAATCTTTAAGTAATTCATGAGTTAATAACAAGGTTCGCAACTTCATGTATTGGTTAGGGCTCAGGTTGATACTATACTGCTCTGCTCTGTTACTGGTATATACCGACCATCAGTCTGTACTGAGTTTAAAAAAAATCTGAGAAAAACCGAAAAAAAAAAACTGTCTGTTACAGGCCAACCGGCTGTACCATCCGGTTTGCCATAGATGTTTTCCCTGGTCCACGTACTAGTTGGTACCTGGCTATTATGATGATGTTTATTTTGATAGACAACAAATTCTAATATTTTTTTCATCTTCTTTAGAAGTATTATGTCAATATTTCTTGTCTTTATTTGCTGTTGTCACGGTAGAGAACTCTAAATGCTGCTCCAAATTTTATGTCTATACAATAGGGTCCTGTCAACTTCAACCTACAGCAATTGGTTTAAATGAACAACTCAAGACAAGGGTCTTGGCACCACAGTAAGGTTATTCAACTGGAATGACCAAGATTTGAGTATGAAAACATCCTCTCTGCTGTAGACTGTGAACATTGGTCTTCCCTGAATGCCACATTGGCGAGCGCCTCTTACATTTGACTGCCATAGTTCAACTTGACCATGTTACGCAATGTTTACTCTAGGACACATGGAAGATTTGTTATATCCACAAGGCTTACTATGGCTGTGATTGCTTTTCTCTAGCAAGTGGATGTAATACTGATGTGTCTTGTGCAACGGTTTTATCCATGTAAGAATAGATATCAGAACAGATTCTGCAGCTTATATAAATTTAAATTTTTGCATTTATACTTTGGTATGCTCACTGACACAATGAAGAAGGGCCCTTGGGTAAACTAAACTCTTAACGGATTATTCTTATTTATTGGTTTAGTTGGCTTCTCATAGAAAAGTATTCATATTTATATTTTATATGGTATTCTGTCTTGAATATTAATATTATGGTCTGGAAAATGCTGTTGCTAACTAGGTGCTAGAAACTCTAAGCAAAAATTGTGGAGACAATGTTCACCAACAAATTGTTGAGCGGGATATCTTACATGAAATGGTTAAAATAGTGAAGAAAAAAGTAAGTATCACGTCTCATAGCACATCTTGTAAGTTTCATTTGACATCTTCTTATTTGTTTTCTAATATTCTTTTTGTTTCCTAAATCTTAATTGCAGCCAGATTTGAATGTAAGAGAAAAGATATTAGTTCTGATAGATGCATGGCAAGATGCTTTTGGTGGATCAGGAGGGAGATATCCTCAATACCATGCTGCATACCAAGAAATTAGGGTACTTTCTTTTTCACCTTGATAGACATGCCATTCCCTACAAGGTTGTGATTTGTTTGCTGTCCTGCTTAAGTTTCTCTTTATATCGCCAAAGATCTTGAGGGAATTAATTTAAGTGCTAGTCTAAACATATAAATGACACTTAGTATTTTTTGGGGCTCTGATAATTTTACAATGAAATTCTCGTTGCTCTTTTTCATCTTGATGTACTGTTATACTCACGTGATATTATGCTGATGTGTTACCTATTGGCCTACAATAGTACAATTTTGCATGGTTGTTGGAGCTACCAGAATTGATGTATCTCCTGTACCTGTGAAATAGGTTGATAGCTGCACATGCTTTGCATGTTTTAGATCTTCTGTATTATTTCAGAGATTGGCTTTCTTAAAGGCGGATATTTTCTGAATTTCTCCTTTGTATTGATAACTAAATCTTTTGTTACAAAAGTAAGTAATTTCAACTGTTTCCTTTTCCATAGGAATTATAGACATTATTTGTTCTTGATATTTTGACATCCACTTGCTAATAAATATTTGTGTAACCTATGATTTGCTTATTTTGTGCTTGTTGCTTGCATTTTATGGTGCAACTGAATCTTGTGTCCTTGTTAGCTATATAGTTATTCATCAAAGAATAATTTTGGAAGATTTGTTCATTGTTTTTGGACAGGCTGCTGGCATTGAGTTCCCTCCCCGTACTGAAAATACTTCACCACTGTTTACCCCCCCACAAACGCACCCTTTGGTGCATCAACCTGCTGCATCATCTGATGAAACTACTGCTTTAGAAGCTTCACTTCAATCTGATGTTGCTGCTCTCAGGTTCTTGCTTTATTCTTTGTTTTTTTGCATATGCACATAAGTGATATTTGATGTGTTTATGCACCTATATGTCTTTAGTGGCCATCTAATGATCACTGTTTTACCTTTTTCATCATATTAGTTCCCTTTGTCTTTCCAATTTTTTGTCATTTAACTTGTTTGCTGTTTAGACTATAGACATGATAAGGATATTTCAAAACATCATTGACTTCAGAACTCATGATTTCAAGTTTTCAACTACTAAGTGCCAAACATTTATTTGCTGTTTAATAATGATAGATCAAACATACAATCTTGCATACAACTCTGGTGATTACAAATGCATACAACATGCGTGCGACTACTTGTAAGTTCTTGCTTTATTCTTTGTTTTTTTGCATATGCACATAAGTGATATTTGATGTGTTTATGCACCTATATGTCTTTAGTGGCCATCTAATGATCACTGTTTTACCTTTTTCATCATATTAGTTCCCTTTGTCTTTCCAATTTTTTGTCATTTAACTTGTTTGCTGTTTAGACTATAGACATGATAAGGATATTTCAAAACATCATTGACTTCAGAACTCATGATTTCAAGTTTTCAACTACTAAGTGCCAAACATTTATTTGCTGTTTAATAATGATAGATCAAACATACAATCTTGCATACAACTCTGGTGATTACAAATGCATACAACATGCGTGCGACTACTTGTAAAGTTGGCTGTTGTTTCAAAGTGGAAAGTGGAATGTAAAATAATAATTTATTTTTAAGAGGACTAAATCAAGATAAAACTTAAAATGATATGAAGAATATCATGACAAGTCGATGCTTGTACTATTGGAGTCATTGGCTATTGGGAAATAGGGTGACGCGTATAAATTTTGAGTGTGTAGATATTTTGCTGGTTTATGTTGCTTTTCTAGAAGGGGCAAAAGGTGTGTTGAAGGGGCATTTTAATGGTATGTGCCCTCATTTACTTTTTATTTGGTCAGGTACCCATTTGAAGAGGTTAAGTTTATTTGGTTTAGATATGGACTAGTATGCCAACTTTTTTAATCGTTTGTGTTGTATTCACCAAGGTCCTAAACAGAATTCTGAGGGAGTAGATGTGTGATTATGAATTATGGCCTTTGAATAGAGATTTCTTTGGGTATCATAATAACAAGAAACTAAATCAGAAGTTTCTGGTGGAAGCATAATGCTTTGGTGTGGTTAAGGGAACTGATACACTAAAGTTATATCACTCAGATGAATCTTACAGGAGGGAAACCATGTAGCCATCCCTAAATAGTTGGGAACTTTGCTGTGTTGTTATTGTTTGTGTAGGAATTAGTCTGAGGTAACCTGGCTTTTTTAGTGGAAGATGAAGTTTAGTAATGTTGAATGCAAATAAAGGCAAAGATATGCATGTGTGTACTAATTGGAGAATGGATCATTCCTGCCAAAGATAGCTGATTCTGCAATGTACTTACATGTTGCTTAAAATTTGTACATGAATTATAGATCATTAATAATTCTTACTCGTATTTTGATGGACAGTTTCATTTTTAAGTAATAAATTTAATAGATTTCCACTTATTTATGAAAGTCGTATTTCAGGTTCTAATAGCAATCAATTGCCTTAATGCAGCTTGCAAGATATTCAGAATGCTCAAGGAATAGCAGATGTGTTATTTGAGATGCTCAATGCACTGGATCCCAAGAACCGAGAGGTAGAAACTTTTCTTTTGTTGCTTTTAGAAAATGACTTTCGGGAGAAAATTTTCTTTTATTGCTTTTAGAAAATGACTATAGGGTTCGCTGGAAATATATTATGTACAATCAAGTAATCAACTAAACCATTTTATGTTTGTTCAGATCATGAGATGATATAGATCCCTCCTATTTATGCATGTGGCAGATTTTGAAACTTGGAACTTTGGTTCCACTTGGTCACTTGGAATGGCATTGACCTTCTTTTCATGCATATCTTTGGGTGCTGTTGGATCAAACATTCATAATTGTGACTGCAACACTGAGACAAGTGAGTGGTGTAGAAGTTTTAAAGTTGCTTACCAAGTTGAACGAATTATAAGAAATTATGGAGTTGGTAAAGTTGCATTGGTCTGTCGTAATAAAAAAGAATCTGAATTGCATCAAGGGCCTAGAAAAGAGATCCCTTCAATCTATGGTTGGAGTCCTAGCAAGGACATCTTTAATTCTTCAAATGGTTGAGTCCAAACCACAGCTTGCATATTAAGGAGCTTAAAATGTATGGGAATAGCAATTCAAACAGGCGTTAGGAAAGGATGCCTTGCATCTCCATTTTGTGCTGTAGGTCACTTTAATTTCTGTTACATATTTATAAAGATGGAAATTGCTGTTAGAAACTAACTGACAAACATGCTTTTAATGATTTTGGAGTAATTGTTAAGTTTCATAATAATGTTCCAGATGGGATCTGTTCTCTAGAACATCATGTAGCTTTTTCTTTTTATTTTTTTTAATGATCTTAGTGGAGGTTCATTTCCTGTGTTCATCTCTCTTTCTTTAGCAATACAGGATGTTATTGATTAGTTATAGTATATGATCACCAAAATGTCTTCTATAGCTACATTATCATTAGTTTATTATACAATATACCTCTGTACATAAGTTGACTACAACTTGTACATTGCAGCAAATTTGACATGGTAAAGTATCCGTGTCACATCACTTCATATGCTTACATTTCTTGTAACTTAAGTTACATTTCTTATCAGACACTGTTGCATGCCAAACATATGCCCTGATGTGTGCAAGATGTAATTGGCAGGATTAAATAAGTTGTAGTTCAAAATTGACTTGTTGAAATGCATCCTGCTTTCTTCATGACATCTCAATCTTTTGCCTGTAGTTCTAAAAGTATCCACTGGAAGTCAGAGCATTGCAGGTCAATACATCGTTGATTCTAACATCCTTCTTAATGTCATAGCTACTTGTGCCTCATATGACAGGGCTTAAAACAAGAAGTTATACTTGACCTTGTTGAGCAGTGCCATTCTTATAAAAAGCGTGTCATGCTTCTTGTAAATAATACTGGGTATGGTCCAAATTTTTGGTATGCTGTAAAGTATCATTGAGTTGAAATTTATATACTGAATATCTTTTTCTTCACTTTTTTGTATGCTACAGAGACGAAGAGCTTCTTTGCCAGGGTCTGGCTCTGAATGATGAACTTCAGCATGTACTTCAACGACATGATGATATCTTGAAGGGAACTGCACCAAGTCATGAAGCTCCACTTTCTTCAGCTGTACCTCTTGTTAATGTAAATCATGAGGATGACGCGTTTGAGGATGAGTTCTCCCAGTTGTCTCTCAGGTACATACATGAGTGTTCTCTATTCTGTTCTTATGTCTATTCTTTTATTTAGTTTTCTGTAATGTATAAAAATTAAAGAATGGTATATGTGTTGTCACACCTATACTGCCAAAGGTGTATTTTTTTTCTGGTTGCTGTTAGCATACACAATTTTGTTCATCGTTTCAACTTCTAGGAATTAGTATTGAAGATTTTATTTTTTGTAATTTCCCACTCATATGATCCTTATATTACTGGTTTACCTCAAAACTAACCTGCTTATGAGGAAAAAGTAGGTGTTAGTTTAAATACCCTTTGTCTCACCGTACAAGGGGGGTCCCCTAATCTTCATTCTTTTAAAGAAAATTTATTTAATCAAATCGAGGATACAGGAGCCTCCCAAGGTACAAAGTTTTCCTCATGTTGTTGAGAATTTCTATTGATGTGTAGCCAACCCAACACATTAGTTTCCTTGGCTACCAGTGGCATATCTTTGCAAAGACTTCTTAAAAACCAAGGAGTTAGGTGAGGATGATCAAGAATAAATACCAGTTCGACTCACTCTTGACAGAGAAATTTTGAAGCTTCTTATGTTTGGCTTGTGTGTCTATCCCAAATTGCCCAACATTCAGCCTGTAGAGGATTGGTTGCACAGTGACTTCTTCCAGCAAAGAGAATTGAACCTTGGGAGTCCTTGAAATAGAAAACCTGCAAACATAGAGGAGTTAGAACTAGAAAATGAACCATCACAAAAAAGAGATCCTGTCAAATCCCTTAAACAAATGGGATCAGATAGGGTAATTAGAGGAGGGTGAGATAGGGAAGAAGACGGCGAGTCTTTTATGACCATGGGAGGACTATCATTAAAGAGGGATAAAACTTTCCTCCACAAGGAGGATGGTTGGATGAAGTGATTGTTGAATTTGGAGTCATTTCTATTCTTCCATATGACCCACAAGGTAGCACCAATTAGAGTCATTTCTGTTAATTTGACTGCCTTCCATCAGCCAAGAACCAAGAACCATTGATCTTCATGTTTTCATATTGATGCTCTTGAAGAAGATAAGATGAAATACTCTGACCCAAAGACTTCGATGTTGAACAGTAAAGAATAACACCTGCCCACATATGTATGATCCGTCCAATTCTCTTGGCCTATGCTGGTGACACACAGATGTGCCAACTGGAATGGCTTTGGATACTGGTCATGCTGGAAGGCTATTGACATATCTCCATATTGCAAAAGCTCATATTTGCTTGTGCCTATAATGGTGCCTGTTTACTTCACACATGTGAAATTGCAACTGTTCTTTTAGCACAGTGATGGAAACTTTGTTGTTTGTTTGAGCAGATTGGATTAATTTTCTAGCTTGAGCATCTTGATGTTATTTGGAGTTCTGTAAGGAGGTTAAGATTTTAAAGCAAAGCCAAAGTAGCCGATGGACAAATTTAAAAAACTGCAAACCAATATAGATTTGTAATGTCTTATCTTTGTCAACTAATTGATACCTTAGTAGTAATCAAATTAAACATATTAGAGGCAATCTGATCACAAATTACAAGCAAAGTCTAATAGGATTAAGAAATAGTGACAATTTTATTTCTGATGACACATTTACTGACTGACCTCTAATTTTGGATGGATTAAAATGGTGCCTAAAGAAGCTCAATATCTCCATTTGTGAATCATCAAAACTGTGATAATACAAGATCTTGTAAGAGCTTTCATAGTTTTGTCTCTTGGGCTCTCATGATGCAGATATAAATAGTTAGTGTGCAACATGTTGAGTTGGGGCGTTAGTTGGGTGTTGAATTTGTGTGAGAAACTGTGCCGACCCAAATCTCAATTCTTCCGGTGGTCAAGCTTTACAGACTTGGATGTGAATTATTTAGTCAAGCAATTCATGCAGATTTGAGTGCTTCTGTTAGTTGTTCCTTCACCTACAAACAATTTCCAAACTATGTTTTCTGTGCAAGTAGAGAACCATCCTCTTCAGCCTTGTTAAAGAAAAAAAAAAGAGAGTGAAAACAAAGACGAGTATCAGTCTTTTCTTCATTGAACTTTTTCTGATATGCATTTTCTTGATATTAGACAAATTAGTGCTATATGTAAAAAAAAAAGAAAAAATAAGAGAGTGAAAGCAAAGATGCGCATCAGTCTTTTCTTCATTGAACTTTTCCTGATATGCATTTTCTTGTTATTAGACAAATTATTGCTATACGTGAAAAAAAAAGTTGACTGCTGGAGTTTGTCCTTGTTCTTCCAAATTAGTTGTTCTCTAGATAGTGTTGGACCTTGTTTTGACAGCAAACGTATTGGTTGACATCCTACAAATGGTAACAAATATGCTTTTAATTGATATGCATGCCTAGTATGACTATACCGTCTCTGAACATTGTTACAGGACTTCAAGGGATAGTGCAACAGGGCAGAGCAGCAAATCTTCTAGTGCCAAAATCCCAAGCCCTCTTCTTCCACCACCCCCACCGTCCAGGCCAATTGGTAGAGAGGCAAGCACAGTCGACTATCTAAGTGGTGATGTTTTCAGATCGGAGCAACCATCAGATGCTCCTCTCGACCCACCTTTGCCACCATCATTGTCTCCGCCTTCCCCCCTCTTATCTGATTCAACTCCATCTTCGAAGTCCTCTGGGCTACCCAGGTATGATGAGCCTGTTCAAGCCGAAAAATCTAGTGAAGAGCATCTTCCAACGTTTCTTGGGGAATTCCCAGCTTCTGGTGTGTTACCACCACCCCCATCAAAATATGGCCAAAGACAGCAGTTTTTTTATCAGGAGAAGCATGGTTTATCTGGTGGGGAGTCAGTAGGACTTTATGATGGATTGACCACTCAAAACCAGAACTTCTCTGCTAATCAGGGAAATGCTGGCTTGGGTCTGCAACATAATCAGCAACACTTGGGTGGTCCGGACTCATCACCATCAGCCCAACAAGCCAAACCTGAGGACATACTCTTTAAAGACTTGGTTGACTTTGCAAAGGCCAAATCATCTCCATCAACAAAGCCAACCAACAGTCATCGAACCCGCTAAATGGTGTCCCCAAGCAGGTTTTGTGCATTTCATCGTGTTTGGTCTCTTTTATCAGGCTAAAGAGGTGACGGTTGCGAAATAAAGTGTGACATTTGTCGTCCTGATTATTGTTCAAGTCAGTTATTCTGTGGTGTATATGATGAATAGAGTAGCATTGTTGCCAGACAAATATCCTGCTTATGTATATCTTTAGGCTATTTCTATGTAAAAAGAGATCATGCTTCTTTTATACATGGACTTCATGCTATTGTGTTTATTGTTCGAATGCATTATTGTCTCATGAACTCCCTACACATTTGCTCCAAATGTATAGGAGCTTTTGCAGTGCAAGATGTGTATCATCTTAGAGCTCACTGAACTCCTCCAGTGGGTATGAGCAAATTTTACCTGTCCAAGTTCAATGATCTGATCTCACATAATTTGCTGCAGTCTTGAGTTCTGAGGCATCAAAACTGTTTGGTTGAGGGTGGAGGAGAGTTCAACAGATGAATAGGCCCATCAAAGTCATGGATATGTGTTTTTACACACATATATAGTGTAAATTGCCTATGCAAAATTTACTTGATTGCATTGATCGCTAATCTTTTTTTCTTGATCTTACCATGGAAGTAAAATATATTGTGCAAAAGCAGTTTTCTTAAACATTCTTATTATATAAAACTTTTCAGGTGTTACAATAAAATAATCTAGAACATCTTAAAAGATCCTTTGATCCTTGGAGAGGGTTTGACTACAAGTAGATATTGTATTGCGGATTTCAGTTTGACCTCTTGAGATGGTCTTATCTCGTGTTCTGTGTCCAATCCAAACATTCACACGCAACCATTTTTTCTCTTTCCTCAATCATTTTCACACTATTGAATGCTTTTATGTCGCCTTCTTTTTTTCCAAACGACTTTTCAACATCGCTTTGGTCTAACCGAGGTTGACCAGAGGATGGTGGTTGACTTCCTCTATTAGAAACTGACTGCTTGACCGACCGTCCCATAGAAAAATTAAATGTCATTTGATTGTTTCTGAGAGAATTTATCGTGTTTCTTCATCCCTTCTTTTCCCGTTTTGAGTTGTATTACATATATATATATATATTCTAGTCAAACCCCAGCGTAACTCCAATTCCAAGCAGGACCAGCCCGGTCCGAACCCCAACCCTACCCACACGTCTTGCTTCCAGAAGCCGATACCCAGTGGTCTAATTCCATGGTTGATAAATCTGCGGGCCGCGCTGTAGGGCCGGCAGGGCCCACGCCACCCTCGCAGATGAATTATACCGTCACGTGGCGCCCGCGTAGGCGTCGCCCTTTCCAACTCTCAGAGACGGACTCTACCCACCCGTTCCACCGGGTAATGTCGCATGGGACCCACAGACATTTCTTCGTGGATCCTTCGTGAGGGTCGTCGTAAACACGCGTGAGAGACCGTAACTATCGGAAAAGAACTCGCGTGGAGGGCGTCCGTGCCTATAAGTTTGTGTCTCCCCGTTCGCGCCCTCCGCCTCTTCTCGTCTCTCACCCGCTTCATGATCATTACCGTTACTTTCCCTCCCCCGTCTTCCTTTCCGTTCCCAATCGGTTCCCGTTTCGGATTACGGGCCCCCCCATGCCCAGCCTCAGCCTGCGCCCTTCGCCTCATATAAACACGTTATCACGTAACTCAACCGTTACGAAGTGGACGTTACTTCGTATTTGGAGACGATAGCTCTCCCGGATGGAGACGAAGAGGCGGCCGGGAAGCGATCGACCTGGGTTTAGGGTTTCGTGATCGACTGCGTTCGTCCATGTCTGCGTGCGATGGCGGGTGGCGGGGGAACGATTGAGGCCTTCGGTTGCGGGAGATGGGATGCGGGAGTTCCAAGGCGGCGGAGGAGTCGAAGCCGGCCGAGCTGTGCCGGGAGCGGGTGGAGCTGATCCGTGCGGCGATGGACCTACGATACGCCCTCGCAGCCGCCCACGCCGCATACTTCCGGGCGCTCGCCGCCGTCGGGGACGCGCTACACCGGTTCGTCTGGGAGGAGCTGGCGCCGGCCTCCGCGCTGCCGGCATCACCCGTCCTCGTGCTCCCCTCCTCCGAGAGCAAGGGGAAGCTTGGTTCCGTCCGCGGAAGTGTCGTCGCCGCGGCTGCGTGGACTTCTTCTTCCGCGACTCCGCTCTCGCACTCCCTCTCGCCGGAGGGCTCTCACTTGCCTTTTTCGTCAGGGTCGGAGGAGGTGAGCCCTCGGGCCGGAAGCGGGGAAGGAAGTGAAGCTGGAAAAAAGGACGGAAGCGGCAATGATGGTGCTGAAGGGGAGGAGTCATCTTCTCCGCGTCAGCGATTTAGGCCTCTGAACGCTGATTCTTCCTTCATGAGGTCATCCACAGCGATCCCCACTGTGGTCTACCAGGATCCACCGACTCCACCTTGGTCGAGTTCTGCGTCCGATGGCTATGGGTATGAATTTGGGTATCCACCCTACGGTGTTCCGATAGCATCTCTGCTGCAAGAAGGAGAGGACAGGATGGATCGTTCTGTGCCGGCAGTTGCCCCTGGTACTCCCCCTCCACCGCCACCTCCGGAAACGTCTTCTTGGGACTTTTTCGATCCGTTCAATTTCTATGAAGGTTTCTTGCCCGATTACTCTGGAGGACGGTATGGTGTGCGCTCCTCTGTGAGCAGTCCTGATATAAACGAGGTGCGCAAGCAGGAAGGAATTCCTGACCTTGAAGAGGAAGAAGAGGCACAACCAATGGAGGCAAAGAAGCAGATGAAGGTAGTTATGGATGATTCAGGTAGGAAGAATCCTATCGTTGGAAGCTCAAACACTGTTTCCACACCAGAAATTGGTCGAAAGGATGAGAATTTTGGTGGCATTGAATTGGCAGACAAAGAGAGTGTGAGCAGTTCAACAAACAGTAAATTGAGAAGCAGTGGAGAGGATGAGATATCCGCCAGGAAGAAAAAAGGGGTAACATTTGAGGATGTGTCGTATGATACAGAGAAGAGTGTGCCTAGTGGTAATAAACCCTTGTCTGCACATAGTGATGAACGACCACTATCTTTTAAAGGTTCGAAGGATGTGATGAAAGTTTCTCAGGAAATTAAGGAACATTTTAGGTCTGCTGCTGGTTGTGGTGAAGAGGTGTCAAGGATGCTTGAGGTGGACAAGTTGCCATACCAATCAAGAAGTAAAATGTATAGAGGTGGGTTTCTTTTTTATTTGGTTCAGTTATCTCTTGTTTCATTTGCTGTGCATGCCATCTGCAAAAATCCTGCAAAATGAAGCTGATAATAGAAGCCCTAGGATCAAATGGGTAGTTTTTTGAACATTTAAGTTATCTGGACTGAGGTTGTTCACTTCATAGTAGCAAGAGGGATCCATTTAAGGAAGCAATCCTTCCTTTAGGAGGCTGAATTTGATTTTTATTTATACTGTTCTAATTTCTTATCGGTTCCTTGATTCTGGAGAGGAATCATTCTATGCCCCTTAAGTCTCAAATGTAACTGTAAAGAGGTGGGATTGTGCATTTAGCAATTTTTCTTATATTATTGGCTCATCCAAATTTTCCTGTTTTATGCATTTATGACAGAATCATTTTGGTTCATCAAGGGATAATTATTTCTTAAAGAAAAGTCCATCATCTGTCTCTAGGTTTCACTTCATTGGATGCCTTTGTTGAGTCGAAAGAAATTATAAAATCATATGTCACTTGCCAAACTAGATTTAGCCATAAACCTCTTTTTGAACTGCAAACTGCTAGTTATGAAGTCCGCTGTAAACCTGTAAGCTTTTTGGTGAGAAATACATCACTTTCATGCATTTGGTAATTGGCCTTTGGTTTGTTCAAAATAGGTGCACAAGATCATCTCTTCAATATCTGCTGTGTTTTTGGTTCTTGGTTCTTTTGTGTTTTTTTCCAAGAGAGTTCTTTGTAGATGTTAAAAATATTTTTAGACCTCATGCTGTTAAAAATTTTCTTTCTCATGTCAGATGACATTTTGTGGTATACATATTAATTACATTTTTAAATTTCTTCTACCATTCTCAACTCATTGTTTTCCTTATTGTATATAGATGCTTGTATTTTTTTTCCTTCAATAGTTCTGTACTATAATATTGCTACAAATTGAGTGCATGATTATTAAAATTCATCTTAGCGCTATTTAATAAGAATCTCATCTGAAGAGGCTAGTTAATCTAAGATAAATGCAATTTGTGAATCTTATGGATCTTGTTCCAGTCATCTCTTCCAGGATTTTGGATCCTAAGACCCTGCATTTGCCGTTATCATCACATCCTTCTTTCAATTGGTCACGGCATTCAACTGAGAGTACAACAATAAGCAGAAAAGCTAGCATGACAAGTAACCACTCTACTACAGGGTCTAATAACATTTCATCAACATTGGAGAAGTTGTATCTATGGGAGAAGAAACTCTACAAAGATGTAAAGGTACAAATCAGCATACAAGAAACCACCTAAATACTGCTCTTCATTATGCATTAGCAGTTGTTCACCATCATATGTTAGCCCATTTGATGTTAGTTCTTATCATATTAAACATGAATATCTACAACAGGATAACCTTTTGCCAATTGCTGTTGCTATCGAAAGACGATTAGGTTGGCTTACTTAAATAATCCATTTAGTAAAAGGAAAATGACAGTTGAGCAAAGGGTGGAAGTTATGAGGAATAACAATAAAGGGATATGATAAAATATCAGGTCTTGTAAATGATTGATTTATGAATCAAATGTTCTAATGATTCATCTCAAATACTTTAGAGACATATAAGTATTATGGTACATTTTGTCCAGTTATACAGAAGGTAAATGACATATTAGTAGTTTGAAAGTTGGAATAAACAGTCATATTTAGTTTGCAAATATAAAGAAAATTAGCTAGATTACACATTTATACCTGTGATTAGGTGGCTACAGGACCCTGCTTAGGATTGGTTCTACACTGCCTCATAGGATGACTGGGAGCTGATGGAATAGTGCTTGACTTATTTATGGTCTAAATCAGTGTTCCAAAAATGGGTCAGACCAGTATTTACCTAGTATTTGCTGGTCCATCCAACCAGGAACTGGCACTCAGACTTGGCGATGTTGTTCGGTCCATTCAAAACTGATTATGTATGTGTGTGCGCGCGTGCGCGTGTGTATGTGCGTGCGCGTGCGCGTGTGTATAAATATATACCACACCGATGTATTGAGCTTTGCTTGGTATAGTACGGTACAACATACCAAGCAATACGTCTATATATATATAATTATATATAAAAATATAAAAATCAATATATAAAAATATAAAAAAAATTTATAAAGAAGGCATACGCTCCTCGGTGATGTCACCTCCTCTTTTCCTTGTCGCCTCATATGTGGCATTCAGCAAAGAAGGCGATGAAGACGTCGAAGGCCGCAGACGTCTTTGGCCTTCGGCGAAGAACGCGACAAAGAAGAAGTCGTAGAGTCGTAGACGAGGCGATGAAGGAGATCACCTCTTCCGCTGCTCTAGCCATCGGCTTGTTGTTACCTTCTGGATTGGGATTGTTGATGGAGGGTGATGCCGGATCGGGATCGAGAAAGGGTTTTACGTGAAGGTTCTCTCAATTCTCCCTCTTCTTCGAACGCCCTCTCCTTCTTCTTCCTTCTCCGTGGATGTTTCATCTTCCCTCGTTGCAACCAGGCCTCAGCCAGGCTTATATCGCCGGTAGCGGGTGGTCATGGTCGAAATCGACTGTTACTAACCTGTTTCGGGTGGTAAAAGTCAAAATTTTGATTGTTACCGCCCAAAACAGCCTCGTATCGTCCGATACAAGGCTATATCAAGCGGACCGCCCGCTACCTGCATATTGGTTCACGGTGGATCGGTACCGAGCGGTATGATTCGAAATTTCAATCACTTATATATATATATATATATATATATATATATATATATATATATATATATATATATATATATATATATATATATATATATATATATTGTTTTTAAGACAACAGCACGCCTTCCATCTCCTCAATCCCGTCTCTTATTCTCCTCCTCCTCCTTCTCCAAATGGCCCATCTGGTCCAAAACTGAACCTTTTTATAATATTTAATGTCAACAGTAGGCCTCCTGACTCCTCAGCCTCCTTCTCCCTGTCCCTTTCCCTCTCCTCTCTCCACCTTCTCCCCTCTTCTCTCCCTTTATCTCTTTAGTCTGTGCTGACAAGTACATCATACATCGGCAATGTTTAGACCATATCAATTAAGCCAGGGACTGCTTGTAGAGGTCTTGTACTGAGATTTGTATCCTTGATCTAAATTATGAGAGAGTGGTTATTCTCTTCTTGTGTTTTTGAGAATCCATATAGTGGCCAAAGTAGAACGCATACTAGTTGCTCTCGCTCTTTCTCTTTCTTCCCCCAACCCCTCACCCCCCCCCCCCCCCCCCCTTCTCTCAAAAACACACACACACACAGTCGTTTTGATATTGGGAGCAAGCTATAATTATCATGTATAGATGCAATTACAAATATATGTTATTTGAATACAGAAGCTCTATTGAATCCCATTTTCCATGGGTGATGTAGAATAAAAAAACGAAGATTATGGATCAGACTTTACATTTAGGAAACTGGAATTAGAAAAAAAGGATAATTTCTTGGTGCTCATGTAATTTACACAGATATGCTGTGAGACTGTCTCTAATGTTAATTACTAGACACTCATGTGGAAGTAGATTATTCAGAATCATGCTTATAATCTCATAATTACATGCTAATTTAACATATTCAGTTTATTGTGTTGCTGGAAATATTCTAAGCTTAACTTGTACCAATAAGTCCTGTGTGAAAATCATTTTGATTTTTGATAATTGGTAATACTCAGACTTATACCCTTGTCAATATTAACATGTAAACAATTAGTATACTGAGCCGTAACTTCCGGACCGAATACTTAAAAACTATATTATATGTTTGTCTCTTGTGGTAATGATGACCCTTAATCTTTTGTCAATCTATTTTTCCTTCAACAAATTGAATGACAGTAAAAAAAATAAGATCATGATTGGTTCTGTATAGTTTGATGCTTTGTGGGGGTCAACATTTATGTTAAATTGCTTAGGTGGTTTATTTAGGATGAAGAGAAACTACGGGTGAGCTATGACAAGAAGTACAAGCGGTTGAAGGATTTAGTTGATAAAGGGGCAGAGAACTACAAAATTGATTCGACTTGGGCATCAGTAAGAAAGCTGCACACAAAAATAAGCATTATCATTAAATCGATTGGTGCTTTCTCAAGCAGGATTCATGAGATCAGGGGTGAGGAGTTGCAGCCCCAACTTATTGAACTAATCCAAGGGTATGAAAGTTTGAAGTTTTCTATATAGTGCATAGTTTGCTTGCATTAAACTGTTACTCTTTTTTCTTGATCCTTTTATGTGCTTACATTTGATGATGATGCTTTTCAAATTAAGTTATTGATATACAGAGATCTGATGGAGATTTTTGGAAACATGCGATTTCTGAATTGTCTAAATTCTAAAAATTAGTTGGTGGCCCTAGTAGAAATTTAGTCTTCTGTTATGAACATTTTAAATAGTTCTTTTCGTCTACATCAACATATACTTTAAGATCAATAATTAAGTTATTACTTATGATTATTTTATCAACTCATTGTCAATCACAGGCTAGCATATAGTTGATTGACAACACCAATTTGTTAGTTTAAAAATTGAATTAGGAATTAAATAAGAAACCACCACTGTTTCTTTAAAATTGAACTATTTTATATAATGAAAGTTTGGCTTTTGTATTTCTTCTAAAGTGAGACTAGTATGATAAGAAACAGAAACAGAAACAGAAGATTTTCTTATGCTATGATCTGCAATTGGCACAATGAGTAGTTTATGGAATATTCAAAGTCATTCCTTGCCCCTATATGTTCTATATTTGTACATTCTCTATGCCTTTTATACTAGTTAGTTTTGGTATGCAAATGTTATACTTGATATGTTGATCAGCTTGCCAATGATCAGAAGGAAAAGGGAGGAAAAGGAAAACAAATCTAGAATGTACCAGTGCTTGAATTTATACTATGGCATTTTTCATAGTGATTTATATACAAGGATTAAGTAGAAGTACATGCTTGCAAGTAGTCTTGTCTAGTTGTAGTACATGCTCAATAGTTGCATTATCCTCACTGCAGATTTATAAGAATGTGGACATCTTTGCTGGATTGCCATCAAAAGCAGTTGCAAGCTCTAGTTGATTGCAAAAGACATAGTTTAGTGATGAAATCCACAAGCCAATGGAAGTCTGCTGTTAAGGTAACAAAGGAATTGGAGCTGGAGCTCCTAAACTGGTGCAATTGTTTTCATGACTGGGTCAACATCCAGAAATCATTCGTTGAAGCCCTCAATGGATGGCAGATGAAATGGCTTCCTCAAGAACAGGAGCTAACACCTGATGGACCTGCTCCTTTCTCCCCAACTAGAATTGGTGCTCCATCAATATTTATCATATCTAATGATTGGTACCATGCAATTAAGTGTATTTCAGGAGAAAAGGTTATTGAAACAATGCGTGCTTTTATGGAAATTGTCCACATGGTCTGGGAGATTCAAGATGAGGAACAACACCACCGACTTGAAGAAGAGCACCTGTCACAAATTTTTGATAGAAAACTAAAATCTTGGCAGGCTATCCAGAAAGACCAGTTAGAGATTGTGACCGACATTAATGATGGTCCGAAGCACCATGATGATTCCTTGATGGCATTGGACCTAATGAAACAGAGATTGGATGAGAAGCGAGCAATACATAAGGAAACTTTAGAACGACTTCAAACTACTACTTCCAATATTTTGCCAACTGGTTTGGTTCCAACATTTGAAGAGTTGGGTACTTTTTTGTCAGAGGCACTGCAAGCTTACAAGGGAATCAGAATTAAAAATGACAGTGGAGGGACATAAGCAATCATAACTAGAACTGTTTGGCTGTATTACACAGGACTTCAACCAACGCTTAAAATCATCCAACTTCAGTGGAACCTATGTGATTTTTTCCGTCCACTTTGGAAAATTGGACCGAGCAGAATTTTCAATAAGGTTTATAGTTTTGAGAATTAGAAATGGAGTTTGAGATCCAATAAGTTCATGCATTCAAACTTGACGAAACACCCTATCATAGAGTTTTCAAGGGCAACTAAACAGATGCACAGAATTCACTGATTGGTCCATTGGTTGGATGGTAATGATGTTAGCCATCAACCACAGATGCTGTTTGTTCTGTTGATACATAACAAAATAAAATTTCAACGAGCTAACCACTGAATATTTCTGGAGCAATTCTGATTGTGTACAGCATTAACAAAACACAGAAGAAGGTTATTCAATTTTTGCTCTCATGTTCTCTGCATCAATCTTGAGAAGATTTTGCCTAAAGGTCATTTTGAGTTGCTGTCAGTTACAAGGGTGTCTTTGGTCTATCACTGGTGTTGAAACCCCAGAAATGCATTTTATATCGTGGCACAGCATGTGTTTGCTTATGTGAAAGGTGTCTGAGATCTTGTAACAAGTGACTGTACATAATTAGTGAATGCAGTAAATACATACACCACAGATTTCCTTACCGTGATTTTATACTAACATTTTACTTGGAACTTTGTTAATATCTGCCCCTACCTCAGGTTCTTTATATATTCTATCTCTTAAGCTGCGATAGTGTTTTCCTTTTTCCATATACCAATTCTTATCTTTTTTATTGTTGGTGTATCAGGGAGGAAAAAAAAAAAATCCCAGATCAGCAAACCTGGAGGCTGAATGCTGCTGTACAACACATATATATCGTTCATCTGATCAACCGTCTTGCATAATTTTCACTTTAAATTGGATGACGCATCAGGTGCTAATGTTATCACCTCCTTCCAATTTAAATTACATAATTCTCTTTGTTATCTTTGGTACCTTTAGGCCATTGCAGCTTGCAACTTTGGCATGTTCCTTTTTTTTGTGTATGCAAGAAATCTCCTAACTCTCATATGACTTCCTTGTATCATATTTTTTTGTAGCTGTTTTCCTTCAGTTGGAAGAAGAATATTTCTTGTCCATCCCACTGGCCTTGTGATCACATCTATCTTCTTTTTTCTTATAGGAAGAAGATGAACCAAGGAAACTGGGTAAACCATTTTATATAGAGTTTGCTCCTCTTCCACGAAAGGAACAAAATGCAAGTATTCTTTGAACAATGTCTTTTGTCTTCTCATTCATTTGTTTTGATGGGTTCTTTATCTCAATCAGCAGCTGCGCCTCCTTTCTTGCATAAGAAGGATAAGATTTAAATATCAATCAGGTACTAATTTTGATAACTTATGAGACGCAATGCATCAAGTTATATCTCGAACTATATGTTTCCATACTGATCTTGATTGGACTAGCAAATATTAATCAATACATATTGATTCCTTGCTACAAAATTCTACTTATACCCGATTAAATTCCATGACTTGCATCCTTATATCCTTCATCCACAAGTTTAACCTCCTCACCCTCTACAAACGTTCCTCCTCGATTAGTATCGAGTTAAGTGATTAAAAAATCATACTGGTCATGTTCTCAGATCATAAAAGATTGTTGCTTGTGCTCCTCGAACCACAGGAAATATTCATAATCAGAAGTCAGGTCAAGGATAAGCTCTCAAACACCCAGAAAGTTTTGAATTGACTTTTGACTGGCAGATGATCCACACGAAATTTTGTCCCAGGTCAACGATGCATCATCTTTCACGTTACCCAAACTTGATCGAGAACTTATCTAGAATAATAATTTATTTCCAGTCTTAGCAGTTGGATTTTGATTACTCTTTTATATACTGATTTGGAACAGTCATATTGGCAGATATTTTTGAAGCCACTTTGTGATCATCGACACACAGTGACTTGGCCATTCCAAGGAAGGTAATAGTGGATTCCCCCTCTTGCGTGACTTCTCTTCCTACTCTTCTATTTGCTTCACGTCGAAGCTCTTGTCTTCTATTTGCTTCACGTCGAAGCTCTTGAGCTTCGCGTGTCCTTTCTGAGACCATATTACTGCATACTGTTCCTTATCCTCATTCATCGAGATAAAACAGGAAGAGTGTAGCTGTTCACAATCATGCAAGGGGACAACGAGAGTTGCCTTAAGCTTGTTGGGTGCACAGGAATTGGGCAAGCTCCGAGGAAATGGAAGGATCAGCTCTACCATGCTTAAGGTGTCAAGGGATCAGCTCTACCCTTTTGACAGAGGACGCCTCCACCTTCTGCACTTCCCTCACCGAGGACCTCAAGGGGCTCGAGCTGTCGCTGGCGAAGGACTCCATCTCCATCAAGTGGTCCCTCGAAGCGATGAGCGTCCTGAAGAGGATGCAGGTGAGACTCCTTGCCCTGCTGAAGAAATCTGAGTTGCCGATCTCGTACGAAGCCGAAGACTGGTTTGAACAGTACATGCAAGAGTCTGCGTCTCTATTGGATTTATGCAACTCAATGAAGTCTGCTCTTTACGGGATCAACCGGTCTCGCATGGCTGTAGAGCTCGCCGTCCATAAACTAAGCGAAGACCACGAGTTCGGATTGGAAAGGTTACAGAAAGCTCATGAGGAAATTTTAGATTTCAGATTAGAGAAGGAAATATTAGGGCTAGACAAAGGTGGAATTTTGCTCGGAGGAAATGGAAGAGATGACAAGAACATGGGAATCGTGATGTTTGCTGCTAAAACCACTGTGGCAGTCTTGTCATGGCTTATGATTTCAGCAATGATTTCTCCTGTTCCGGTCAAAATGGAAGACAAGGAGCTGACTTCATCGATCCCTGAGCTGCAGCAGTGCATGGAGATGCTTACAGAGCTGACCGGCAGCTTCGACAACCGGATTTCGAGCCTCGGCATCGGCCGGGAAGTTGCTCTGGTTGAGCATGAGATGGTGAACGAGGCAGTCGAGGAGTTGCAGGCCCAGGTGGCGGAGAAGAACAGCCATAGTTTCCTCGATGGTCTGGAGAAGTTGAGAACAAGGTCATTGGAGCTGAAGGAGGGGATCGAGAGGCTCGGCACAGTGGTGGAGGAGGTGTTCGAGGAGGCCATCAGAGGAAGGACTGAGATGCTGGACATCTTCAGGAATGCAAGTCTTTGATTCAACCATGCATTCTACTGCAATGGAAGTCTTTGATTCCTGGGTGGAAACCATGCATTCTACTGCAATGGAAGAGCTAGTTTTCAGTCTTCTTGTTATGTGATAATGTAAACTACAGTAGTAATATTTGTTGATAATTTCATCTTAGTTACATAAGTATTTAACATATTTAGGAATAGTGATTCATGTTTAGGAGTTTTGGAGGTACTTTAAGAGTTAGAGGAGATAGTTATTAATCATGGATGAGATAGTAAGATAGTGAGATGAAGAAAGTAGTGTGATGTAGTTATTATTATATCATATAAATAGTACCCTAGTTTATGAAGCAAGAGTATAGAGAGATAATGAATTTGGAGATTATCTTGTAAGTGTTATATTACCTCATATTTAATACTACGCTGTTTTCTTAATTTAAAACGTTTTTATTATTCGTATCGTAGTATTTTATTTTCTTGTCATTTCCTAGCTCCTTCTTCCCCAACATTTTGTTAGGAAACCTCAGCGGGTGTATCACATGCGCAGCGGAAATCAAAACAAAAATTAGTTTCATACGCAGATCAAATCGTCGTGCAAAAGATTAGAGTCGCGAGAAAAATCGTAAAAATTGAAAAACCGCGATGTGTGAGACATTGATTTTACCTAGGAGATCGTATATCCCTGTATTCCAGATCCGGATGGAGAAGATGAAGGAGGTCAAACGTCCTCCTCTCTAGCGGTATCCACATGATGTATCTCTGCAGCAAAACTCCTTCAATCTGATCTTGCATCTCTTGCTCAGAGGGAAGGAGGAGAATAGGAGGTGGTGGCTAAAGTTGCAGCCTATCAACCATGAGTCTCCCCTCCTATTTATAGAGAGCCACAAAAAACCCTAGGGCTCCTTTCTTAGTGGGTATTGGATCTTCATCCAATAACCCACTAACCTTGCATTATTGGATCTCTATCCAATAATCTACTTATGCTTATAATTAGGTCTTAATCAAGGAGCTCATCAACATAGGGTCTCATCTAATGAGAATAGAGGCTAATTGGATCTTATCCAATCCTCTATTCATTGAATCATCCACTATATGTGTGTGACCCTCTAGGCCTGATACCGAGCTGGCCGTGAGTCACTCCCATCAGAACTCCTTCTGATATAGTGAATTATTATCCCCATAATAATTCACTCGACTCATCGACTATGGACGTGCTAGGCCACTACGCCATAGTCCCCAAACGGTACAGGGGAGATCAAATCCATCGAACCTGTCTGTCCACAGTTACCATGTATCTATAATCCCTCATCCAAATAATATCCTAGAGACCGTATATTGGACACGGTATTGTCAGGTCACATATGGAATCAGTTTGTCTTGCTCTATTCGGATTCTACCGGAGAACTCATTCTCTATTAATCCGAATGACCCTGGCCAGAGATTTATCTAAGCAAGCACATATGAGATATTTCACTCGTGATACTGAGAGTGGATGATCATCTATTGACACTCAATTGCCTTCACAAGGTTGGCTACCAATCCCAATAATCAATTGTACCAGATTTGGAACTTTCCAAACCTATAAGTCTGACGTCAAAGAAAGGAGTACTCATACAAGACATCTTTGGTGTCTCAAGTCTAAGGACTAATACACAACTGAGACTATAAAATCGCTGTCTGACATTAGGTATCTATCATTAACCATACAACATTCCATAAGCGGATCAATCAGTGAACTCATTCTTTAATAAGTATATGTACTATATCCTTAGTGTCTCCACACAAGGGGCTATGAGACCAGCCGCTTCCATCATTTGGACGGGTATATAGTACACCGATCTATCCGGTTATCTTAATGTCCATCTTGAGTAACATATGATCGAGATTATTTAAGATATATATTTAGAGGTGAATCGATCTCATTATCGTAATCTCATCATGATCCGATTCTCATTGCACAGAACCAATGACATCACAATATATATGTAACAAATAATATAAAGTGAGAATATGCCAATATTAATCATAAGCAAAAAGATCACACAGCATGTCATACGTGTCATCACTTACGTGATTGGCTTGCAGGGCACCTGTAACCAGCACATTTGTGGTATCAGAGCTAGGTTTTAATGACAATTCTATGTCTCAATCCCTTATTCCCATCTTCTCGGACAAATCCTACAAATTTTGGAGTATCAAGATGAAGACTTTATTCAAGTCTCAAGATCTTTAGGACTTGATTGAGAATAGATATGCAGATCCAGATGAAGAAATTAGGCTAAGGGAGAATAAAAAGGACTCAAAGACATTGTTCTTCATTCAACAAGTTATACACGAGACAATATTCTCAAGAATCGCAACATCGACAACATCAATACAAGCCTGGTTGATATTTTATTTTAAGGCTCATCGAGAGTGATTACGGTAAAATTCTATACCCTTCGTCGTGAGTTTTAAATTTTATTTATAAAAAGTAATGAATCGGTGCAAGATTATTTTTTTTTAGTGACTGAAATGATTAGTCAAATGAAATCATATGGTGAATATCTTCATGATCAAATAATTATTGCAAAAGTTTTGAGAAGTTTAGCTCCAAAATTTGATCATGTTGTTGTCGCAATTGAAGAGTCAAAGGACTTGTCTACTTATTCATTTGATGAACTAATGGGTTCATTGCAAGCACGCACATGAAATAAGGTCGAACAGGTCATTTAAAAAAAGTAAAGAAAAATCATTTCAGGTTAAGGGGGAGTATTCTACTTCAAAAGAAGACAAAAGATCAACAGGAAGAGGACGTGGCAGAGGAGGATTTAGTGGTAAAGGAAATGGAAGAGGAGAGAGACACTTTGATGGACATGATAAAAAATAATCAAATTATGATTAAAAAAACTATAAGAGTGAAATTAAATATCACTATTGTAAGAAGTTTAGTCATATGAAGGTAGATTACTGCAAAAGAGAAAAGCAAGCAAGTTCTGTGGAGAAAAATGAAGATAATATTAAGTTGTTTATGACTCATTCATAAGTTAATGATATCTCAAATGACATTTGATTTTTGGATAGCGGATGTTCTAATCATATGTTAGACGTAAGATCAATATTTAGAGATATTAATAAGACTCACAAGTTGAAAGTTAAACTTGGAGATAGTAAATAAGTCCAAGTGAAAGGAAAATGAACAATTGAGGTGAAGATAATCAAGGGAAGGTAAAACACTTTGATAATATTTTCTATGTTCCTAGTTTATCACATAACTTGTTTAGTGTTGGACAATTGATAGATGTTGGATATTTGATGATGTTCATGCACTATTAAAGATAAGAAATCTGGTTTTATTATAACAAATGTTTGCATGACACAAAATAAGATGTTTCCAATTAATGTTTTAAATATTGAGAAACATGCTCTTGTTGCAAATCAAAAGAATGAGATAAATTTATGACATTTGATATATGAACACCTTAACATTAAAGGTTTAAGGTGTTAAATTAAAAAAAAATGGTTTATGGATTGTCTAAAATTAATACACTTGATGTATGTGAAGGATGTATTTATGACAAACAAAGTAAGAAACCATTTATTGTTAGAAAAGCATGGAGATCATCTAATTGTCTTGAATTAATTCATGCTGACTTATATGGACCTATGAATACAAAATCATTTGGGGAAGTCGATATTTTCTGTTATTTATTGATGATTATAGCCGCATGAGTTGGGTATATTTTTTAGAATTGAAATATGAAACATTCGATAACTTTAAAAAATTCAAGGCACTTGTAGAAAGATAAAGTGGTAGATGCATAAAGACACTTTGGACAGATAAAGGTGATGAATTTATGTCTATTGAGTTTAATTCCTTTGTTGAAGAAAATAATATTCGTAGAAAATTGACAGCACCATATACACCAGAACAAAATGATGTAGCTGAACGTAATAATCGAACTATCGTCGAAATGACAAGAAGTTTGCTTAAAGGAAAGCATCTTCCAAATTAGTTTTGGGCAGAAGCAATTGCAACAGCAGTTTATTTGTTGAATATTTCACCGACAAAAGCTATTATGAATCGAACTCCTTTTGAGGCTTGGTATGGTATAAAGTCAAGTGTAAGCCATCTAAGAATTTTTGATAGTATTGCTTATGCTTTGGTAAATTCACAAAATCATCATAAGCTTAATGAAAAATCTGAAAAATGTATCTTAATTGGTTATTCCTTATAATTCAAAGCATATCGATTATATAATCCTATCAGTGGTAAAGTTATTATTAATAGAAATATTATGTTTGATGAAAGGGTAAGTTGAAATTGACAGATTAATGAAGGTGAAATACAAATTCGTATTCCAGCAGAACTAGTCATTCCACCGAATCAAATGATAGATCTTGCTCCAACAAGTTCAACATCAACCTCACCCAGTAGCAATTCAAATTCAACAAATGATTCCTAAGATGAAACCCCTCAAGGAAGGTTTAGATCACTAACAGAGATTTATGATTCAATATTTGATTTATTTATTTATTTCAGATCCTATAAGTTTTGAGGAAGCAATTAAAAATAAGAAATGACGAAAAGCAATGAAGGAGGAAATCAAGTCAATTGAGAAGAATGAAACCTGGGAGCTAATGGATCTACTGAAAGAAAAGAAAGCTATTGGATTAAAATGGGTGTACAAAACAAAGTATAATGCACATGAAATTATTCAAAAGCATAAGACTCAGCTTGTAGCAAAAAGATATTTGCAGCAACAAGGTATTGACTTTGATGATACTTTTTCTTAAGTTGCTATATTAAAAACCATGAGAACCTTTTTGACTTTAACTGCTTATTTGAGTTGGTCTGTTTATCAATTTGATGTGAAATCTACGTTCTTAAATGGAGATTCACAAGAAGAGGTGTTTGTTACTTAACCTGAAGGTTTTTTAGTTAAAGGGCATGAAAAAAAGGTATATAAGCTAAAAAAATACTTTATGGGCTTAAACAAGCTCCAAGAGTATGGTACAGTAAAATTAATTTTTATTTTTATCAAAATGAATTTAAAAGAAGTGATAATAAACCTACCCTTTATCTAAAGAAGGAAGGTGAACATAATATTTTTATGGTTTGTCTTTATGTTGATGATATTATATATATAGGTTCATCTGACTCTATTGTGACAGAATTTAAAAAATGTATGATGAATAAATTTGAAATGTCAATATATGTTTACTACACTATTTTCTTGGGTTGGAGGTGAAGCAAGGATCAGATATAATTTTTATTTCACAAAGAAAGTATGTAATGGATCTGCTAAAAAAATCTAACATGAATAAATGCAAAGATGCAGTTACACCTATGAATGTAAATGAGAAATTGAAACTTGAAGATGATACATGTTTGACAAATGCAAGATACTACAGAAGTTTAGTTGAAGGTTTGATCTATCTAACTCATACTCGACTAGATATTATCTTCTCTGTTGGTGTAGTATCCAGGTTCATATAAAGCCCAAGTAAACATCATCTCGGAGTTGTTAAAAGAATTCTACGTTATATTGCTGAAACTACAAATTATGGAATCTGGTATTCTCATAATTTTAAATATAAATTATTTGGTTTTACTGATAGTGATTGGGTAGGAGATTTGGATGATAGAAAGAATACTTCAGGCAATATTTTTAGTCTTGGATTAGGAGTTATATCTTGGAGTTTAGAGAAGCAAGCAACAACTACGTTGTCGACATCGGAAGTAGAGTATGTAGCTACAATATCAGCGACATGTCAAGCTATATGGCTCAGAAGACTTATTGAAGATCTTCATCAAGAACAAATAGAAGCAACTGAAATATTTTGTGACAATAAATCTACAATTGCACTAACAAAAAATCTCATATTTCATAAAAGAATGAAACATATAAAAATACACTATCATTTCATCTGAGATCTTGTAGTAAATGGAGCTATAACAATGAAGTATTGTGGCACAGATGAACAAAATGCAGATATTCTCATCAAGTCATTTCTAGTTCAGAAGCATGTTTATTTTATGTCTCAAATTGGTGTATGTAACTATGAATCAAGAGAAAATGTTAAGAATTAATTCATGGTAGTTACCTAGGTAGTTAACATATTTAGGAGTTGTGGAGATAGTTTAAGAGTTAGTGGGATAGTTATTAATCATGGGTTGGGTAAGATAATGAGATAGTGGGATGAAGTAAGTAGTATGATGTAGTTATTATTATGTCTCATAAATATGATTTTAGTTTATAAAGCAAGAGTAGTGTAGAAAGTATATGTATTTGAAGATTATCTTGTGATTATTTTATTATCTCATATTTAATACTATATTATTTTTTTGATTGAAATTATTTTTATTATTAGCATCATAATATTCTATTTTCGTCGTTCTGGCACCTCATTTCCCAACGATATTAGCATTTCAAAGGTTATCACATATATCTCCACATGTGTATTCAGTTTTTAGCGCAGCAACGGCGCCGGCGTCGGAGTGGGTGGCGGAGCTGCCACGGCGTCAGCCAGAAAGGCCACGTGTTGTCTGCTTCTTTTTGGTCCCACGCATATCAGCGCCATAAATTTCTGCTTTCGTGGGCCCAACTGTGAGTTCATGACCCTCCAATCATAAGGCAGGTACGACGTGTTGGTAAGTCGTTTCGGATAAAACAGTTTCTTGTAGGGGATTAATAGGCGTTCCCAAAACAGAAGACCTTTCAAACATCGTGTAATCCTCTCCGCCGTGCGCCGTCCCCCGTCCACCGGGGCTGCCTCACCGATCAAGATATGATGGATCCAGAGGCGGTGAAGAAATACCTGACGGAGCCCGCCGCAAATTCCGTTGCCGCCCTCCCGGCGCGGTTCTTCGACGTCCTCGTCCTCAACGGCCTCCGCCTTGACCTCTTTGAGCCCGGCCACGTCCTATGCTCCTATGCCGTTCCTCCTCGCCTTAGCGTAGGGGAGCCATTACCTCCCACTTCCCTGTTTTCCCTCTCCGAGTATATCCAGCTAACTCTGTTTCTTTCGCTCATCTGCAGAGCTCTGGCAACGTCCTCCATGGTGGCGTCGTGGCGACGCTGGTGGATGTGGTTGGATCTGCAGCCATAATTAGCTCTGGACTTCCGACGACTGGGGTTTCGCTGGACATCAACGTCTCCTACTTGGATCCGGCCTTTACTGGTGTAAGTACATGCATTCGGCAAAGTGTCATCTATCTATAAAATCAAGATCGATTTCTGTTTCATCGTGCCAAGTTCTTTCTTTTAAGCAAGGTTGTCAAAACACTTTCGTACTTATCATCAATCAACTTTTCCTTTTAATTAAAACCTGAAGTTGTTCAAACATGAAAGAGGACAACAGATAGATAAATTCGGATTTATAGCCTTGTTTGTAACTGATTTTTTTCTAGAAAATAGATAGAATATGTAGTTAACAAAAAAAAAAACATTGATGAAAGGCACTTACTATGGATAAACTCATTCTAGATGAAAAAGTGGTAATAGAAAAGGGTGCATGGCAAACAATAGTATTTGCATTTGGAAGAGATTGAAGGGGCTTACACCCCAATTGCTTGAAGGCTTTCTATGACACATTGGTGGCTGCAATGTAAAATTTAGTCCAACCCCTCCCTTTTGTAAGTGAAGGAGCAAGTCATGTTTCTCCTGTCAGAGCTGAGTTGCAAAGGAAGCATTCGTTTCATGGTGGAATGCTATGGAAATCTTGCAGCATAAGAGATATTACCTGATAATTGGTAATGGTTGTCTTGCATGAAGAAATTTCATCATGTAAAACTTATTCTTCCTGTAGCGCATCCGATGTTCTCAGCTTTTGTTAGTTGCTTTCGATTGATTTATCATTCTTAGTCACTACATATTTTGTATATATATTTATGCATCTTGAATACTTGTGGAGCCACGAATTGTGTGGGTATGACGATGAGGCTTCCTAATTGGTGCTATCATGGTTACATTTTCTAGTGGCACATATGAAACCTTATTCTGTTTGTATTGAATGAGATTGATTTTTTTTTTCCATATGCTTAAGATCATGATGTCTCAGTTTGCTTTCCCACGAATTGTCACAACTGTTGTCATTCCTATGAGTAAGAAAAAAAAAAAAAAGAAGCCTCATTCTTTATAAAATTTTTGCCTTATATTGATCATAGAAAATTTCTGTTATGCATAGTTAAAAAAAGGCCAGACGAGTAGGTTATCATTATAGAACTCTTCCTTTCCTTTTTATTCTTTTGATGATCAGCTTTCTGTGATTCTATGGATCATGGTTTTTATTAGGGGATTGCAGTAGAAACTGGCTAATCTCTCTCTCTCTCTCTCTTATCTTGAGCAATGAGTAAATTCATTTGAATGGTCTTGTATGTACAGCTTCCAACTGTAAAGTACTCCATAAGTGTATGGTTGTTGTTTTTCCAGGAAGAAATCGAGATGGAAAGCAAGCTTTTGCACGCTGGAAAGGCAGTAGCAGTTGCCTCAGTTGAACTTCGGAACAAGAGGACTGGAAAACTACTAGCTCAGGGACGACATACCAAGTATCTTGCTGCATCCAGCAAATTGTAAATTGAAATGACATGTATGTCATCTTTGCATTTCCATAAAATACATGGTATACAGAAATAATTGTTGGAGAGCACAGATGACCTTTATATAGGTTTTAGAGTCTTTTACCTTCTTTACATTGAATGATGCTGGACACTGTTAATCATGTTGTTTAGACCCCAAAAATCTGATTGCTTGGTGGTAGTAGGTTTCCGAATATTAATGTTGTTGGAACATGCATGTAAATTGCATACTTGTTAGATCTTACACCACCAAAACAAGATGTACTTGATTTCGTTCTTCTGTGATGCACCTTGAATTATTCTTCCTCAGTATCATTGACATCCTGCAATAATTGTGACATTTCTTATTCTTTCCAAGCTTATAGTTCTTAAGAAGGCCCTAAGGAAGAACAGTCTTTTTCATTCTATAAACAAGCTAGGATTCTAGCTTTTTTATTTTTTTTTGCTTCCCTTCTGTGGTTCTCCTCTTCTCAGAGTCTTGATTGTTTGGGCAAATTCTTTCTTTAAAATGCTTCCCTTAGCAAATATGTTGGAAGTTTTTGGCTATCAGGCTTAAACAAATATTACAAACTTTATGAATCAAGAGAAAAAGCATGATGTTAAAAATCATCCACCTAACCAATATCTCAATGTGAGTTAAGTAGCACAAGTGGGTTAGGGAGGGAGGGAGGTAAACTGGAACATCAACTCCCTCTCAATTCATTTACCCACATCAACTAAAGAAACCTAATTCCTACCTATCAAGACAAACAAGATTGGTTTGATGTTGAATCTAACAACAGTGCAAGGGCATGTTATATTTCATTCATTAGGTAGTTGGATGTCCTTATTGCTTTGTACAGTAGTCCTCTGCAAGAACAGAAGCAAAAAACTGAGAGCTAATGCTCCTCCAGACAACACAGTTAGTGCTCATGCAGCAAGATGAACTCAGGGAAGAGTAAAATGAAAGGAGTTCTCTCTTCCAAGCTGGCAATTTGTCACAGATGCATAGTTCATCGTCCTCCTTCAAGTTCAACCACCAGAGTATAGGATTAGAGAAACATGGATTACATACATCTCACCTTCTGTCTTCACTTGGAGTGGGTGGTGTGCTTCCTCTGAGTGATGCTCCCATGCTACCTCATGCTGAGCACAGTGACTGCTTCTTGGAGGACACAGCTCGCTGAATCAAGAACAGCTTCTTTAGCACCTTCACCATCAGTATCAGACTCGGCGTTCTACGATGAATCAAACCGCCGCCGCTCTTTGCGTCTTTCAATGCTTCCGCGCAGTGTTGCTCTGTTGCACTCGAGCTCCCCTCCTTGGCCATCCTTTTCCGGTCACACGACACCCTTGCAAGCTCTTCATTGAAATCCTCCCACAGCATGTCCATCTTCTCCTCATCAAGCCGACCGCCGGCGCCATCCGCCTCGAGATCCCCCCCTCTCGTCATGTCCGCATCCGGCGACGCTTCACCGGCGGACGAGGAGCTTTTCCGGCGGTCGACGACGGAGGGCAAGAACCACAGGGGGGAGGCGGCAAAGTGGGGGAAAGGGAGCTGGCGGAGCGAGTCTTGTCCCACTGTGATGGTGGGAAAGCTGAAATCATCCATTGCTTCCTCTCTACTCTCCCTGAAACCTCCGTGTGCTGTTGACAGGCACTACCATTAGCCGTAATCCGTGGATGTGAGCGGGGGGAGATTAATGGCGGTCATGGGTGGTGCGTTTGGTGATGGCGGGACCCTGCAGGGGCGGAAGTAGAAGTAGCCGTTGGGGCAAAGAAGCCAACCAAAGGAAAGCAGGAGCGCGGGCCATTAAGTGGAGTGGAGGGTAATGGTTTTGGTCCAAGCGCTATGAAGCATGCAGGCATTACGTCGAGCAGTTTGAAAGGCTTCATTTAATGCAATTTTTTAGCCATCTAAAAAGCCAAAAGCTAATCCACATTCTTTAGCAGTTGTCTTTAGGGACTTCATCTTGTCTCCCTGCCTTTGTAATGCTCAGAAAAATTTGGTGGAAAAAAAGCAATCAAACATAGGTCCGACGAACTCTGGTTCTTCGGTACAGTCCTGCTTTCTGCTCGTTGAGATTATGTGTTCTTGCAGGCTTTTAGCTCAAGAGTCATCTTCTCTCCGGATCTTACTTCTCCTCGAAACAATGCTTGGTAGCCTACTGGTGTGGTGTGCCTTTGAAGTGGACGCCAAGAAACCCAACTCATCATCGACATGACGTTGAAGCAATCTCTTCTCTCCTCCTTGCACTCTTATAACTGTCTTGCGTTCTTAGGCACACCGCCATGCTCCCGCCACCATGGTCTCCCAGCGCGCAGAGGTGGACACCACGAGTCCATTTCGATCCGTGAAGGAGGCTGTTGAAATCTTCAGGGAACGCTTCCTCGCAGCCAATGTCAATTCTCACAAGACCAGCTCGTCTGCCAAACTTGACATCATCAGAAGCCCCCCGATCCGTTCTTTGCCACCTCCGAAGCCTCTCCTTTCCGCAAATTCCTCGCCGCCCTCCTTGTCCTCCACCTCCCGTTTCATTCATGAAAGAGACGACGAGCTCGCATCTCTCTACGCGCTCAAGAAGTTGGAGCACGAACTACACGAGACAAAGTGCGAGCTGAAGCTGCTGAAGGAGAGGCAGTCCGAGACAAAGCTAGCAGTCGCCAGCCTCTGTCTCCAGCTCCAGAAGAGCATGTCCGAACTGAGAGAGATCGAAGCAGTTGAGGCGGAACCGAGCAACCTGGCGATCGAAGACCAGCCCCGTAAAGTTCGAAGTGATCGATGGCGCGAGGAGAACATCCGGGAGAGCGAGTACTTACCGACTCTGGCTCAAGCGCTTAGCCTTGGTAGGATGGAGCATGACTTGGGTGGAAGAGGCCGGAGAAAGCTGCAGAAGAGGAAGCCCATCGTTCCTCTCATTGCAGACATCTTTGCCAAGAAAAAGGGAGCCACCGATTGCAGAAACTCCATCTACACCCCATCCTTTTACAGTGTGCTAAGCTGAAGCTCTTCGTGTGATCCTTGTTTTGTGTTGGCCTTCTTTGCCTTGTTTCCCATAAGCTTTAGAACACTTGTTCTATGTTGCCCTTCATTTCTTGTGTGTTATAAGCTTCAGACTAAGAACTCGTTATTGGTGACCATGGAGATCCTCATGTCTTTTTGGAAGTTTATCATTATTACGTGAAAAATTAAAGGAGGATAGATTTTTTTTTTAAATATTCAGGCAAATTGATCATTTATGTAAAAAGATCATTTAGGTCAGATCAATTGTGGATTGCCAATTAACCACCTGATCTGTATTTACTATTACGTTTTTGGTCATAGTTATATTAGTATTTCTTAAAATATTTTAATTTTATTTTTTAGAAAGATTAAAAAATATAAAGATCCTTCTATTGTTTTAGCTGGACGTATAACGGGTCGGGTTTAGCTTCGAAAGGATGATCCGCGATGATTAGCTTTGGGCTTTCTAAGCTTTATCTGGATACCAGCTTAAGAAAAAGATAAATAATATAAAAATTAAAACATATACTTTTAATTTTTTTTTCTACTTTTTCTCTTTAATTCACTTCAATAAGAAACAAAACAAAAAAAATATTTTTTTAGGAGAATCGGATTCCCCTGGTCTGCCCATATTTCCCGAAATCGATTCCTTCCCCACCTGCGTGTCCCCTGGGAAACGCAGTCGCATTAAGCATTCGTAGTAGCAAACATAAATGGGCGAAGGCAAAATTGCGTGTATATATAGACTTCCAAAGTCAGATAATTCTTGTATTTATCTTATTAAATTAAAAATTTGACATATACGTCCCATCAAAATCTACGAACTTACATATATAACATTGCAGTTAATCTCTCCCTTATGGTATGTAGAGGAGATATAAAAGGGGTGACGTTTCGTACGGTTTAGGCTTCGAGAACCGCTCTTCCTTCTCGGATTGAAGCCCATTCCTCCCCCTGGCGGCCCGCCATCAATCGCTTTTCCTGGCTTTCTGCAACTGCGGGGAAAAAGGTCGGTTCTCGATCCTCGATTCCCCGTCGATGTCCGTCTTATTTAGTTTGGTTTTTGTTATTTGTTGATTCATTTTTGGGTTTCGGCGGGTTCTGATGGTTTCTTGGATTGGTCGGGGGTTGCCTAGATTTCAATTTTACGTCATCTTTTCGTTTCCAATTGGGTTAATCGAGAATGTCGCCGTCCCTGTTGCAGGAGTCTTCTGCTGTATGCTTGGTTGCATTCTCCGTCTCCCTCTGCCCTTCCGCGTCGCTGGATGGGCAAATATTTGAAGGAGACCTAATCGGTTCTACGAGAAGGAGGGGGGGCGGGCGGGTATAGGAATGTTCTCGGGGTGGGACTTCTCGCGGTCGGGCGCTATCAAGCGCGTGTGCAAGTTTCTCTTGAAGAAGAAGCTGGGGGAGGTGATATTGGGCGACATCGACCTCGACCAGCTCGATGTTCAGCTCAGCACCGGCACGATCCACCTCTCTGACCTCGCCCTCAACGTCGATTTCCTCAATCAGAAGGTGACCGCGTGGCTCCTTTCCTTCTTCTTTCCCGTATTCTTTTCTTCTAGGGTTTCCTTCTTTTTTTTGTTTATTTTCTTGAATTGCAACTGGGACCTGAGGCTGTAGTGGTTTGTTCGTTTTGTTGGTGAATCTTGGATTGTTCCCAGTATGGTGATGTAGGCCAACAGGACCATGATTCTTGTGCTATCCGGTATATATTAACAATTCAATATGGTAAAATAGTAGAACCATGACCTTAGGTTTATGCCAATATGGTAGAGAAGAACCGGTCGTCTACAGAAAGACCTGCATACCACCAGTCCATACTGCATACCTGTACAGCAAGGTGTGTCGCTATACGCTGGAAAAAAAAAAACATTTCTGCTGTAGTTGTAGTTGATACTCTACCTGCCAATTTGCATCAACTGATGTTGTTTTAACAAACCATTATTTTTGTCCGTGCCTCTAAAAGAGGATGAGAGGTTGGGAATAAGAAGTTTGGGTTTTGTAGGCTCTTTGTTGTGGTTGGAGCTAGAGGGTTGTCATTTATGTAGCATTATATTGAGTGTTCAAATAGATAATAAGCTTTGTAAAACCATTGATAAGTTATGGTACACCATTGGATAAAATTATTAAAACAATTAAAATGGATGATACTGTGTCATTAATGAGCTATATGTTGCCATTCTGGTCTGTATATAAATCCTTAGTGAAAACTCTTTTGATGGCAGATTATTTATGGAAAAACATATTTAAATGATGAACTTCTAAGTTGTCCGCCTTAATCATATTGTTCTGGTATTTTCTATTAAGAAAATTAAGTATTTCACCGTTGACTTAATCTATCATCGCACATGTTCCATTCCTGTGCAAGGATTGTGGGCCAAATTTTGAAATCATTATTGATAGTGTCGTGAATTGTGGATAGAAGAACTCATAAATAAGAATTTAGTTTTTGTTGTCTCCTAAATTTAGTTTCCAATACTTTCAGTTGAAATTTTGCCTTATTTATTGATGAAAGTGGTTGTGATATTTTGTTTTGCTAATTCTTTTGTTTTTAGAGTCACACTCTGTTTAAAGTGTTTGTCTCATGTCTGGCAAGTTGATTGTCTCATGTCATAGTGCAAATTCTAGCTCAAGTTGTTTACCAATTAGCATGTATTTGTAACGCATCTCACTATTTACTTTTTTCCTTCCATTTATATTTAAATTTATTCTTTTATTTTTATGTCCCAGATCGCTGGTTCACCAATTGTGGTCAAAGAAGGATCGCTAAAATCCTTATCTATTACGATACCCTGGAAGCTAAGGAATTGTGAGATAGAAGTTGATGAACTTGAGCTTGTGCTTGGTCCATTTAGTGAGAGCAATATTCCTCCCACAGATGCTGATTGTTCACCATTGAGTCATGATGGTCAACAACGTACAAGCACCAATGTTGACAAAATTGAGCCAGGACCTTCCCAAGATCACTACAGTTCAATTCCTGTGGATGTGCATGAAGGAGTCAAGACAATTGCCAAGATTGTGAAGTGGATCCTCACGAGCTTTCATGTTAGGCTAAAAGGAATTATAGTTGCTTTCGATCCCCGTTCAGGTCTGGATGAAAGCGGAGCCATGTTTCATAGACTTCTGGTTTTTAGAATCAATGAAATTGAGTTTGGAACTTGTGTTTCTAAGGATTCTATGGCAAAGTTGATGAATTTTGTAAAATTTCAAGAAGCTAACTTGGAGTTTCTTCAGATGGATGATATTGATGATGGTCCTGAGTTTCACAGTGTTACTGGGAGAAGCTTTAATAAAAACTGTTTAGGTTGTGGTACCATTCCAGTTTTGACTGGGGTGAGTGGTGGGTTCTCAGGCACATTGAACTTAAGCATCCCATGGAAAAATGGATCCTTGGATATTCATAAAGTTGATGCAGATGTTTCTGTAGATCCCATGGAATTAAGGTTGGAACCCAGTTGTATTGAATGGGTCATTGCCATGTGGCAAACACTCACTAGTATTGGAGTATCATCTTCATGGACTCACCATCATCAAGCTGCGGATTCCTCTAATTTAAATTGTCGAAGTCATGATCGATTATCTTTGTCACATACGATATATCTAGATGCTGATGGCGAGACATCACTAAAGGATAGTGAATTTAGAAGCATAAATTCTACAATTACTACAGAAAAAGCATTGGATCCTTTGGTTATGAGGAATGTAATCCACAATTGGGTCCCAGAATATGCTTATCAAGAAGAAAAAAGTGAGCTGGAGCTGGACTATGGTGCAAGGTTATATTGTCCATACTCAGTATATAATTATATATATGCTCTCCTTCAGTCATCATCTCATCGTTTTGATTTTGTACCGCTCTTGTAGGAATTCTTGTGAACAATATCTCAGAGAATTCCTTGTTCCATATAGGCACTTCTTATATAATAATTGTTGTGGATGACCACATCCTATCATATATTTGTTAGCTTGGCATAAGTAAATTTTCTCATTTTTTGCTATTAGATGAGAATAACATCTTGAAAAATAAATTTATGGAAAGTGTTTCTAACTAGAAATGCTGTCAAGAGATATCTAAGATGTTGCTTTTCTTTTCATCATACATTTATTAATTCTCACTGGTATAAAAGTACAGTTTGGTTCATTTGAGGCGCACAGTAATTCTGTTCAAACATGGGAACTTACATGCAAAACTCATTGATCAGTAGTACTTTTTATGGGTACTATACACCCTTTCTGACCGCTTGAAAGAAGGTTCTTGATTTCACAATTGTTGATTTTATGGTTATGGTAGGCTGGTCTATTTGATTTATTTTGTCAATTTTATGTTGGTATAAAGACCTAGTATCTTGATTGCACCAATAAGTTGCCTATCAGGTAAGGTTTGTCATACCGTACCATACCGGCATATCGAGCTCATCTCGGTATGGTACGGTACACTAGTACTGAACGGTATGTCTAGGCATATCGCTTGGTACGTGCATATATATAATATATATAATAAAATAATGTTAAAGACTAAAAGAAAAACGATGATGTCATCGAGGTGACATCGCCTCGTTCCTTCTTCCTGCGCAGGGAGAAGAAATCGCCCGCGGGCGATGGATCGAGATTGGAAGAGCAGCGTTGGATCTCCAAGTTTCTCCTTTTTCTTCTCCCTCTTCTTCTTTCTCCCTTGGTTGATACCTCCTGAAATCGGCCATCGACGGTCGAAATCGACCGTTATCGCCCGACAGCAATCGGTGACGGTCCAAATCGACCGTTATCGGTCAATTTCGGGTAGTAACGGGGCGGAAACAGCCCCAATCGATGGTACTGCCTGGAAGTGTGCGGTTCACATACCGGTCAGTAAGCGGTGCCCATCGGTATTGCATCCTTGCTATCAACAGCAATATGCTGGAGAGTAGTACACTGGTTGCCTAACGAACCCCCAGGAGTTCACATGTCATTTGAGATTAAGGTTCGCCGTATCGTAGCGTACCGCCTAATACAGATGGTATGTATTGGTCCAACAGGGGACTGGTATAGGTGGTATATATCGGATTGTTGGTATGTCCCATCATACCGTATGTCAGTACATCGGTACGGTTTGGTATATTCCTAACCAACGGTTGATCAGTACGTTGACACGGACTGGAAAGACAAATCATATTTGAGACTTTTGAGTTAGTACAACAACAACAAAGCCGTAAGTCACAACTATTTGGGGTCGGGTATAAGGATTTTTTACCGCCATTGAGATATGTAAAAAGCCATATGTTTAATGAAATCGGTTGGGATATATGTTCATGAGATCTGACATAGTTTTACGGGTTGTTAATGAAAGCCGTTTTCATTTGGGCTTGAGATCAGCATTAGTGGTGTTAGACTTTTGAGTTAGTATCGGACTAAAGTCTAGGATGAATTATATATTAAACAGATAGAACTTTGGTTATTAAGGTTCTCAGGTATCGTTTCATTAGCACCTCTGATAGGAATATCCACAATTTCTTTTTCCTTTGCAAAAAGACGTCAGTTGCAAATTGTATGTTAGCTTTAGAAATTTTGCCAATAAGCCTTATGAATTGATCTGAAATGCTAAAGTTTCATAATTATATACCTCTATAGAATTAAATGGGTAATTGCAGTCAGTCTGTAAGGTGTCAATTTAGGTGAATTGGACAAATTAGATAACAGCAAATTGTTCTAAAATTTCCTTTAGCTTCCTTGACTTCCACTGGATTAATTTTTAGTTCCTATTAGATTTAAACTTGTCTTATGACTTGCTTGTTTCTTTCACGTTTGAAAAACAAACATTTATTTGGATGCCTACTTCCACTAAAGTAGCATAACATCACTTTGATGCACATTAATATAATATTCTATATCAGTGTATCCTACACTTTAGTGGATGAATATATAATTCATCATTTATCTATGAATAACCAATGTTGTCAGATCCTTCTGAAAAACTTGCTAGTTCATAAACCTTTTCATTCAATGCTATCCCTGTTGATATTGTACAGTTAATAGTTCCAATTTGATGAATGCAATCTAGTCGATATAATCAAGTCATTTAATCTTGATTTCAGCGATATTGTGAAGGATTTCTCAATTCGTTAATGTATATCTACTGCAGCATTGATCAATTTTTTGAATGTTTTGATGGAATGAGGAGCTCCCATGCATATTCTGCTAGTAGTGGTATATGGAACTGGACATGTTCTGTTTTCAGTGCAATATCTGTTGCATCCAATCTTGCTTCTGGAATGGGAGATGTTCCTAAAGGTAACTTCTGTTGATCTTTGTGAGTTCCATTGCTATCTGTTGCAATCTCAGTGGTAATCCTCTAACTTGCTTTCAGAGATATTATTTGTTTGTATAGCTCATTTGGATGGCATGATATTTCTGTTTCTGCTGTAATCATAAATGTTCAATATTTAGTTGGCCTGTACTATGGTACAAAGTTCGCGGTACCAATCCATACCAGCGTACTGAGCTCAACTTGGTATGGTACGGTATGCTGGTACTGAGCAGTACGCATAAGCATACCGCTCGATGTATATATATATATATTTATATGTTAAAATAAAAGGGCGACGTTGTCTTGTTCCTTCTCCCCGCACGGGGAGAAGAAATTGCTCACAGGCGAATGATCGCGCGGGCGAAGAGCAACGTCGGACTTCAGGTTCTCCCTCTTCTTCTTTCTCCCTCCCTCGACTAATACCATCCGAAATTGGCCGTCGACGATCGAAGTGATAACGAGGCAGAAACAACCCCAGTTGGTGGTACCACCCAGTAACAAGCGGTTCGCATACCGGTCAGCGGGTGGACTGGTACGTACCACCCGTACCGGGCGGTAAGATTCAAAATCGCGGACCTTGCTATGGTATCATTGAAAAATAAAGTAATGAACATCAATTGGTAAGAAGCTATATGGGCCTTGGTCAGACCAGTAAATACTGGTCAGTGCATACTAATCTGATTAGTATTTGCAATCTTGTCTATCACTATACCATTATAGTTGTAGTATTCCCACTATACAAATCAAGGAATTCATTTCGGCATCCTGGAACTGTATCAATCTAGGCTTGGACCTGTATGGGTCTGACACAGTCCATTGGTATGTAATTGAAGATTGGTTCTCACATTTTCTTGCCAAACACAATCAATATTTATAACAATAGATACTAAATCAAAAAATATATAATATAAAGATCACAAGCAGTATTTAAACTTTAAAGAATACATGTAAGGATAAAGGTGATATGGACTACTACATTTTCGGGGATCAGGCCTAGATCTGTATGAGTCTTGCTTAAATCTACAAGAACCAAAGCTTGATATTTGTAAATCATCTTAAATGAGGTCTAAATGGAAGAGATGTAAGCTTAGGTTGGAAGTGAGAGCATAAACCATAACCTAATTGCATGAAATTATACTAGAGATTAGGTTCAGATGTTTCTTGTTCTGAAGAGAAATTGCATCTGACCTTGGACGACTCCATCTTTCCTTGAGCAAATGGGCCTCCCATCAATGTTCTTGAATGATTTTGGAAGAGAATTGTGAGAATAGGAGTGAGTAAATGGGGTATTTTGGAGAGAGCAAAGAAGAGAAAAGAAGTGAGGCAGAGGGTTTAAAGCTGGTTGGTGTGTCTTTGGCTAGGGTCACTACCGGGTAGCATTACTGGTACAAACCTATTACTGGGCCTATACCAGGCGGTAAATCCCGTTACCGTGGTTACCGACAGTAGCCCCTGTACCTGACCTGAATCACTCGGTTGGGCTTGGTCGACATGCCGACAACTGGCCAGATCAGTAAATACCACATATACCTTACCAGTCCTGTTGGTTTTGCAACCATGGTTCAAATATTTGTTTTTAAGTTTTTGTCTTCTTAAAATGAGCATTTTCTTAAAATGATATTTTTGTTTTCTGCAGTTATCGTTAAGATCTAACATCTAGTCAGACTGTTCCGTGGTTTCACTGAGAAGTATAATAAGATAATGAATACCAACTGGTACTGAGCTATATGATCCGTGGTTGGACTTGAAAATACTGGTCTGTGTACTTATCCGATCAGCATTTGCAACCTTGGTCGTCATTATACCATAATGGTTGTAGCGTGCCCATTTTCAAATATTAGTTTAACATTTTTTTACATTTTCTTAAGCAGCCTTCAAATGCTCGAAATATTTTAACTGTGTAAAGTCAACTTTATGTCTCATTATTTTGTAAACGGAATTATAGTATACAGTATTCAAAATCTTATAGCTGAGTGTTAGAGCACCACTCTTGTAAACTGAATCTGTTGTTTGATCCTGAACAGGGCATTAGTTATAAATCAATAATTTTAGCACAAAAAAAGTCATAAAATTCAATATATCACCCTACTTAAAATTCAGAACCTTAGTTCCTACATGCACTTCCTACATCTTTGCTGCAACTTTTAGTTCCATTTGTCTCCCTTAGATCCCCCTAATCAATACATCACCCTACTTAAAATTCAGAACCATAGTTTGTATGTATTTGCTGTAACCAGCTTTTCATGATTTTGCACTGGTCTATTTAAGGTTTTTGTAAATTTCATGGTGCATGTCTATGTACTAGCATGACACATGGGCACAGGTCCGGCACCTAGCCAACATAGTATTGTTATGTTCTTGGCACAACATGAAACCTTGTGCTTATTTTTATCTGGCACAATTGTCATATGTGCCAGTATCCATGGGTTTGTATGGCCTTTTCTTTGCTCCAAGCGTTTATCATTACTTGTAAACTTCTTGCATGGTACCCAAGTGACAAATTTATTGATTAGAATTCATAATTGTGTTATGTTGTAGCAACTATTTTCCAGAGCTCGTTTAATTGTAGGCTAAACATTTTTTCATTCTTCCTGATGCAGAACAACATGTGGAGACAAGTTTACGAGCTGTGATTGCTGATATATCTGTTATTCTTTTTCTCAGTGATGAACAGCAGTATTTACATGGTTCCGACAAATTTTTTGATCCATCAACGAGTGAGATAAGCTCTGAGTCTTATATGAGCTGCCTTTCATCAATGAATACTATTTCTTCCACTGTCAGTGAAGTTACTCCTGTTAATAGAAAGATGCACTACCTTGCAGTGAGGTGTCAGAATGTAGTTCTAGATTTGGAGGTAAAAGTTCATTTTCTTTGACTGTTTCTTATGCATTACCTTGTCAATCTTTTTGAAGCTTTTGTTTTGAATTTCCTTTATGTTGGCTAACTTTGCACATTTGATGTAATCAACAGACGTATTCTCAAGATACGAAGTTTAATGCATCAGTAAAGCATATCGAAGTTGATGCATACCATGATACTCAGAACTGTGATGCAGGAATTTCATCAAATAATTGCAAGAATGATTCCAATGAGCAAATGTTTTTGAGTCACTATTTGCAGGAAAAAGTCCAATGTTCTCTCCCACCATTTCCTTTTCATATACGATATCATGGTTCAGAATCAGCTATGGAGCATAATGCTGTGAATGGCCTGGTCCAAGTTAGATTGTTGGAATCATTTGGTGTCTGCAGCTGTAGGTTCAATGTCAACTCCAAAACCTCAAATGGCGTATCAATGGCATTGACATCATTTGTCATCGATTTGCCACCTTTTGTTTTGTGGGTTCACTTCAATCTATTCATTGTGCTGCTGGATCTTTTTAACAGAGTAGAGTCTTCCTTAAAGGAAAATAATGTATCTGAAAATGTTCAACCTAATATGCAGCATAAAAGAAATAGGATATCATCTCCTGATGTTCCTGAAACTGGCATCTCTAGTAGCATAACCACTGTGTCTCCAAGAGCATCTTTTCAAGGAAATATAATTATTCCACATGCAAGGACAATAATTTGTTTCCCTTCTGAGTATTATGGAGATTTTAGAAACGCAACCTTGTTGGATAATCTTATTATTCTCGAACATTCTTTACCTTTAAGCACTGAAGAAGCTTCAGGTATCCTTAAAGTTCCAAAGGCGACTTCTGCGAGAGATCAATCTTGCGCACCTTCCAGTTCACTCCATTTGAGTATAAAGAACTTTGATATTTACATGGTGAAATCTTCAGTGGAAAATGCTTTGGATGATCGAATCTGTAATTTAGACAGTCACATCTTTTCTGCAGTGAAGATTCTATCTGTAAAAGGGTTAACTCATTCTGGAGTTACTCTGCTCTGGCAGAAGGGTCCTGTGACTGGTACATGGATGGCAGATAGAGCTTGGAGTTTGGCCTCATCACGTGATCAAAATAGCAATAAGATTATTGGAAAAGGATCTGAATTCTCTGTATCTAGTGGAGAGAACCTTGAGGAAACAAGTTCCAATATCCGCCATGAGCTGATCCTTAGTTCTGCATTTTTGTTGCATATTCGGTTGTCTTATGTTTGGATCAATCTTGATAATCATGATTATAAGTTTCTGGTTTGTTTGCTAAATAATGTCATTGATAAATGTTCAAGGGAATCCAACAGTATGGACACTAGTACTGACATGGGCATCAAGAATGAACAAATGTCCCTGAGATCCTCTAATATATCTCAAACATCGATTCTTGTGGAATGCAATGCAATTGACACGTGTATTAGGCTAAATGAATTAGTTGAGGTTAGTCGCCCTTTGCAAAAGGAGCTACAGGGATCATGGAGTTGCTTTAAACTGAAAATTGAGAAGTTTGAGTTGCTATCTGTCTCTAATATTGGTGGAAAAGAAGATGCAAAACTTTTATGGCTCAACCATGGGGAAGGTGATTTATGGGGTTCCATCTGTAGTAGGGATGAAAAAGCTTTTGCAATAAGACAGGATCTACCTTTGATAACCTGTAGAAATTCTGCAATGAGACGTGGCAATGGTGAAGGTGCTAATGCGTTGGCTTTTGGTCCTGCTGGTACTGTTGTCACACACATTTGGAATCCACAGTTGCATCAAAGTTATACTTCCATAATTGTTCGTTGTGGAACTGTAATAGCACCTGGTGGGCGGCTGGATTGGATCACTGCTGTATGCTTGTTTTTTAGTTCACCACCCAGAGGGGCAGAGAGCCCAGAGGATGATGCAAAGACTCAGGTGTCATTTTTTCTGGATCTGGTTGATGTTGCCTTGAGTTATGAACCTCAGAATAAACAATTTCAAGTCAACAGTGAAGTTCCAGGCCTTGACCATAATTTTCATGTTGAACACAACAAAGAGAAAGACGAAGGGTACACAGCATGCCTTTTAGCTGCAGCATCGTTTAGCCTTTCTGTTCATACTAAGTCGGATCCAACCACTAATTATGATATTCATATAAAGGATATAGGACTCCTTATATCCGAATCATTTGGTTCCATCACTGATATTGATGGTTATTGCATTAGTTATCTTCAGAAGGCTCAATATTCCAAAGTTGCTCAAGTATCACTTCTGCAGGCTATTTTGAGAATCAGAGGGATTTTCTGGGAAATTGAATGTGAAGAGTCACATATTGATTTAGAATCTTGTCATGACACGACCTCTGGTCTTTTTCGTTTAATTGCTCAGCTTCAGCAGCTTTATGCACCTGATGTTGAAGATGCTTTAATACATTTACAGTCAAGGTGGGATACTGTTCAACAGACAGACATGGACCAGAATACAAGTTATCTGGCAGATCCTGTCTCAAGCAATTCTATGGATTTAGGTTCTGGGTTGTCAACTAGTAACAAAGAATGTCAAGCTTATGGGCTTTTGGATGACATACTTGAGAATGCTTTGGAATGCCATCCTAACTCTGATCATTGTGGCATACAATCTCATGTGTCATGTGAACAGTGCAAACGAGGGGACATATTAAATGTTAATGCTTCAAGAGCTGGTGATGCTTTTGCAGCAAATTATGCTGATTCATCATGCAGCTCAGGAGTGGAAGCTTTTCAAAACCAATCTGACAATGAAAAATCCACACCTCAGTTTATCGAGAGCTACTATGCAACTGACATGCTTCCGTCATTACCATTATGTGTTGGCAATCATTCACGTTGTGAAGATAGCAGATGTGCACTAGATGTTTCATTTCACAGAGATACTGAGTATAGAAGAGGTGGATGGTACTTGGATGACTGCTTGACGATAGTAGAAGATCACATCTCGACAATTATGAATCAGCCTGAGGGGAAATATCTGCGGCAAGGAGAACTTGAATCTGATAATTCAAATTCTGATGATTGTTGTCTTCTGAAAGGGAGAATACTTCTTAAAAACATGGATGCAAGGTGGCGTATGTACGCCGGAGTTGACTGGTATAAACCAGAGGCAGTTCCTACATGTAGTGTGAATTCTAACGGAAGAGATGGGAGCTTATGCCTGGAGCTTAGTTTGGTAGGATTGTATATTCAGTATGACATATATCCTGAAGGAGAAACTAATGTGTCAAAGCTTTCTCTCTCTATTCATGATTTTAATCTTTATGACAGAAGCAGAGATGCTCCTTGGAAGATGGTATGTACATTTGACTTCGTTGTCAATATCCTCTCACTGGTAAATAATAGTGTTTAAATTTTTTATTTTTTTGGCATTGAAGGTTTTAGGTAATTACCACTCAAAAGATCATCCAAGAGAATCCTGTGCTAAATCATTCATTTTGAATTTGGAAGCTGTAAGGCCCAACCCGCTGACACCTCTGGAGGACTACAGGTACTTGTCAGATGTTTCATTCTATTATTCAATTCGTTTATTTTATTTTGTGATAATTTATCATATACTTAATCCATAATGATGTGCACATTATTTTAACTGAAATGCTAGTGGTTGCTCCAGCAAATCATTAGTTAGTCTAGTAAACATAATTCTAAAGGGCCTCCTAAATTGCCTACTACATTTTATTTATGTTTATGATATCTATTGTCAAAGTTCAATTTACAGTTATGCAGCCTTGCAGTTTTCTTTATTGGCATATCTTCTAGAACAAGTGCTATTAGGCTAGGTAATTCTCTTATCTAAAAGCTTCCTTTTTATTAGATTATCAGTTATAACTACTCAGGTACTTGAACATTGTTGTTCTGAACTCCATTCATACATCACCTTATTTTTCATATAGTGGTGTTTGATTCATATTTTAATAACAAAATAATCATGTAAGCATAAGTTGTTTATTTTGTTTCTTTATGCTCCTTTCCGACTTGGGTGATCATAGCTTAAGTCACAAAAATAACCTTGTTGCTTGCATGGGTAATGTTGTATGCATTGATCCTCTCACACCCTATATTAGTGGGAGCGTTGTGTTTTGGTCCATCCTTGGTGCATGCGAGTTGTATAAGGTTGCCAATTTTAGATCTAAATCCACATTACAAATCAGATATATGAAACATGTGCTCTCAAACACTTTTATAACCATAGCAGATATGTGTCAAATATAATACTTGTAGTACACTTATATTTCTAGAGTATGTTTCAAGCAAGGTTCATTGTACCGTGGCATACCATCCAATAGTTTGACTATATTAAAGAAAATCAAATAGACCCCCACTCAGTTTTAAAAACAAATGTTGTTACCTTTTTTATTCATAAAAGGAGTTTGTTTAATGTTTATAGAATAGTACGGGGGGCCACTTCGATGCGAAATCATAGTCCAGGGGATCACTTAGAAGTACGAGGGGTGATTTTGATCTTGAGGCATAGTACGAGGGGTCACTTAGACGAATTTTAAAGTTCGGGAGGTGATTTTGATTTTGAGGCATAGTACGGGGGGTCACTTAGATGAGTTTTAAAGTACGGGGGGTGACATTGATTTTGAGGCATAGTACGGGGGGTCACTTAGATGAGTTTTAAAGTACGGGGGGTGACTTTGATGTGAAATCGTAGTACGGGGGGTCACTTTGATGAGTTTTAAAGTACGGGGGTCAATAAGAATTTTGGCCTTCTAGTTATATGTTGTATTTATCATGGTATAGTACCTATTCTTACTCTACAACCAAGGGTAAGGGTCTAACATATATAATATTATATATTTAAAACACTTTAATTTTTGGTTATCATATCTATTCCATATAGCATTCTATCTTTAAAATTTGGGATTGCCATATATAATAATATATAATTATAGATCAATTTTTATTATCATATCCATGCCATATAACATCCTATTTTTAAGATTTTGTACCAGACCATTCATGCCATGATGTATTGGTATCCTATATCTATATTCATGATTCACATTTCGCATCATCTGATTTGCAATAAACTAAGGTTTTTAATCTCATACTATACTGGTGTACCGAGCTTTGCTCGGTCTGGTACGGTACGACACGACATACCGAGCAGTACACTAAGGCGTATCGAGCGGTATTGCTGTTGGCTGCCTAGCCTGATAAAGTCGTGCAAGCTTACATTAAATCTACATAATAAATGAATTGCTATCAGTCGCTTCACCACCTTTCAACCCTATACTTCACCTCCAAAAGATACAGTTCACCTACACCGTCCCATTTCGCTTCTACCCTCTGTTAACTTTTTCTCTGTCATCATGTGGCATTGCTTCATGTCCCTACCATATATATACCAGCTATCAATTGCACCCTCTCTCTCTCTCTCTCTCTCTCTCTCTCTTCTGCCCCGTCCCTACTTACCAAACCCTAGCATCCAAAATCCAAGAGCGATGGGGAAGAACGACCTTTAGGAATCTCTCCAAATCTATTTGTCCAAGCTCAAGAAGGTTTCGTCTCATCTTCACACATTGAATTCCCCAAAACTAGCCATTGCTAGTTGGCTGCTGTCGATGTGCAAGTATCCCATAACCCCATCCTTCATCGTCGACCGCAACCTCCCCGGCCATGATCCCTCTGCCACCCTATCCAATGACAACTGCTTCCTCTACGAGAAGTTCCACCCCCTCTACTCGCGCGAGGACGTAGGTGATGACTTCACCTCCGAGTCGTCGAGGTACGATGAGGACTCGGCCCTTATCGTGTTCTGCTCGATGGAGCGCTTCTTCGTGTTACCCGCCTCGTCTTCCTCATCGTCATGCTCCTCCTCCTGTAGATCTTGGGCCAAATACTTGATATCGCCTGGTATCGGGCGATCACGTGTCGATCTTCTAGCGGATCGGTACGTATCGCCCGATACGGTTCGTTATTCAAGTCCTTGCAATAGACCATGATGTTCTGTCAGATCCTTTGTATGAGATGGTTCCTCTATTTGACCATTACAATATAGTTTAGCATGGGAAACAGCACAGGGCAATATGGGAGAGAACATCTGAGAAATTTGTTTCAAAGTTAATGTTGGAACATAATATAGACAAAAAGAGATAATTTTTAAGCTCTAAATAGGGAAGTTGAAAGAGAGATACTGAGAGGTGAATCTACTGCCTACTTTAGTGCCAGATAATAAGCAATTCCTTTAAAAATGACAATTAGATAGAAATTCTTTGGATTGACACAATTTTGAACAAGAAATACCCAAATCATTGTTTAATGTAGGGGTGCAAGATATCTTCTAGAGTCGAAGAAATCATTGGAAGCATACAAAAGAATTACTTAAAATTTGCCTTTAGCGAAAAAGTTAGCTTTGTCGAACTTGCTGATCTATTCTGGGTTGCATATAATTGTGATTGTTGAGTTTATTTGATCCTTGGAGGCATGCTAGTATGAAATATTTGGAGTGATGGATCTACATTTTTTTAAGGGGGATACTTTGAAGCAAGGTTTGCAATCTCATCCTGTATCGGCGTATCAATCAGCTGTCAGTATGGTACGTACCGATCTGTACGAGTGTACTGACATATGGTACACTAAGATACCGAGCTATACCGAGCATACTAGTCCTCTATCGGACCGATACGTACTGAGCATACCGAGTGGTACGATACGATGTTGCGAACCTTGCTTTGAAGTCTATTTGCCTTTTGAAGCTTTAGCCCACTTTTTTTCTGCAAATGCTGGAGAAAATTTCTTAAGAGTAATTTAAGGAGTTAAGACACATTTTATTACATTTTGACCTGTGGTCCTTGCACAGCTTTTTTTTTTTGGCTAAGTTCTAATGATCTTTCAGGTTATATCTTGAGCTTCTTCCTCTTCGGTTGCATCTTGATCAAGCACAGCTCAATTTTCTCATCAGTTTCTTTGGCAAGGAATCATTTGATGATCCCTCTCCTGTTTCACCGAATAATTTGGAAGCGTCTGATATGTCAAAGGCGAGTAGGAGGTTCGGAAGCCAAACAATAATGGAAGAGGCTCTACTTCCATTCTTTCAGGCTAGTTCTTTGAACTCATTATTTTTCTTTCCTGGGCAATTCAAATCATAGCTTGATAACAAATGTATGCTTCTGTTAATATTCCTTATTGTAACTTTTTAGTTTGTATTTGTAGGTAATTATCTATTTGTAGGCAATTCAAATCATAGCTCGTAACAAATATATGCTTTGTGTTGTTGAATTTTATCTTCAACTGTGTTATCATGAATAAAAATATTTGCCGTTGTAGATACTTATTCATATTAATAGGAAAATGCTGCTTAATTGTTTCTTCTAGTTGCTCCAGATTAAATAACATGGAATAACTATCAAGTAATTCTGCAGTCTTCGATATATTTAACAAGTCCTTTCTTGAATGATCTATGCCATAAGACTATGCCTCACAGGGATCGCATATGGTCCAATCCAATATAAGCCGTTTGTTAATTTATTTAAATTAGTGACGTGATCTGATCTGGTTATCTGTTCGATTATCAGATCAGTTCCAGATTGACCTTGGTCCAATCTGTTTATGGCTTGATTTATCAGGTCAGTCAAAATGTCCAGAATTGATAGGTCTAGAACTTGATTATACGGCGTTTAGATAAGATTCAAATAACCGTTTTTGGGATGTGCTCAAATCAGATCAGTTTGCAGATTAGATATTTGATCCTTGACTGGATTGGGTTTGGATTAGCTTTTAGTTTTTCAATCATATTGTTAAACTGCATTGTATCTTTAGATGATGGATATATCTATGCAACTCTGTGCTGCCTTCCAAAGTACTTTAGTTGAAACTGATTTGAATCTCTAAGAACCACAATTGAATTAAAATTGAGACCATCAAGAAAGCGAAAATTTGTTTTGTAAAGAACAAAATAGTTCCAATTGAATTAAAATGGTTGTGTTTATGATTTATTTTGCTACCATGACAATATCAATTTTATGAAGATTAGATTCTGCTACCTACATATATTGCTTTACATATATTACTAAAGCAATTTCTGTTACATTTCTCTTCTCGTTATAGAAATATACTTGGCATCACACTGACCTTCATATCTGACTTTTCGTAATCTGTCCCATTCTAGAAATGTGATGTGTTGCCTGTGATCTTACGTGTGGACTATATTCCTCGTCATTTTGATCCAGCAGCACTAAGAAGAGGAAACTATGCAGAACTTCTCAATTTAGTTCCATGGAAGGTATCTCTCTAACTTTTCATTGGTTCTTTAAAATTATTGCAAGTTGAAGGGACATATAGCTGACTAGATCAGTTCCTCTATCTTTGAGAAAATTGTCTATAGTATTTAATTTTCAGAGACTAATAAGTTGGCGGGTAACTTGAGCGCCTGATTATGAGCAGAAAGTTATTAATGAGCCCCTCATCATGTATCAATATGGCAATTTGTAATTAATTGCATCGTTTTTCCTAGTGATCTATTTGATGAACTATCATAACTTTTATCAATCACATTTGGAATCATCAAATATGTTTTAGAGCCTGAAAACAGTAATTAAGAGAAGTTAAACCAGGCGAAACTGTAGTCCTTGCAAAGCACTATGATATATCTCCGTGGGAATTTCGTGGTTCAAAAATTTCCATCAGTGACATCTTTCTTCTTCGTGTGCGGAATTATTATTTCCATAGCTCTCTAAAGATTATAGTTTGCTGCTCAAACTTGTTTCCTTTGCTCTCAGCATGTTTTGTATCTCTTATGATTGGAATAACAAACTAAATTTAAATTGTTTGAATGGCATTGACATTACGATAGTTACAGGATTGGTAGTTGGGAACTTTTATGTCATGTATATGTTGTCCTTTTGCATTTAAGCACTTGCTTGCTTACTGCTTTTCTTTTTTGAACTTCTCCCTCTCATCTGCACCATTCAGCTCAATACTTGATGCTTTCATTTTGTGCTCATACAAAAGAGTTCTGCCATTGTGGTGGATTGAAGTACCCAGCAATGTTTTTCATGATGATTCCATTTCTCATGTTCCTGATCAAGGTTTGCAATTTCGATCTGTACCGCCCGTATCGGGCGGTACATACCGGTCCGTCAGGTTACCAGTACGCGGACCGCCCGCTACCGGGCGGGTACCACCAAAAATCGACCGTCGGCGGCCGATTGAGGGAGAAATCGACCGTCGGCGATCAATTGAGGGAGAAAAAGGGAAGAAGAGGAGTAAAAGAAGGAAAAAAAGAAGAGGAGAAGAAGAAAGAAGTACCTACGTTCCCGGCGTCGTCCTTGCCCGCACGCTGTTGCCTCCCTCGCCTGCGGCATCGTCGCCCGTTTTCTTTTTCTATTTTAATATTATATAATATTATATTATAAAAATATTATATTATATTTTAATATTCCGGGCGGTATGCACTATGCATACCGCCCAGTACTGGTACCGTACTGATATCGAGATAATCTTGGTACATCAGTACGGACCGGTAAGTCAAACCTTGTTCCTGATAGAAGTGCCCATACATGTGGTCATATATGTCAGACCTGCAAGAGTCAAGAGCACCTCTGAAAATCTTCAGTGCTGATTAAATCCACCTAAATAGCTTTTCCCTACACATCTTGGTATCTTAGTCCCACATTCCTAGTTAACATTTGCTATTATTTTTGCCATTAGTGTTTTACTTTCATCATTTATCTCATGAGTCTGACTTCTTTCATCTTTAAAACAAGCAGTAATTTCACTTGCCTTTCAACATCATGTTGTCTGTGACAATCTTGGATCAGTATTTTCCAACTTGGACTTATCGGTCTGACAATCTTGGATCAGTATTTCACTTGGCTTCATACTCGTACAAAATCATTCATTTTTAACTTTTTACTATTTGTTCAACGATATTGGACAGTGGACAGTACAAGTATACTGCCTGGTATACTAGTAGCATATAGGTCCAGTAGGTTACAGAAGTCAGTATAAATCCTTGGTGAGCATGAAAAATCACTGTTGTCATACTTAATATTGAAGTTGATAGGTGTCTTAGTCTGAATTTTAAGCTTGCTACCTTTATATACCCTTTATGTGCTTCCTTTGGTTTAAGTCTCACTTTTAACTAGTTACTAAACATTTACTTACATTTTTAATATATGAAAAGAAATCAGGCTTAGGGTTTAAAGATTCATGAGCTTCAACCTAATGATCTATGAAGTAGAAATTTTTCTTATATAACATTCTCATCCTGTCACGATTTCATTGTGACAAAATCTAATATTGTTATTTGAATCAAGGTTCTCCTTACCGAACGGTAAGGCCTTGTACCGGGCGGTACGTATCGGTCCGCCAGTTGACCGGTATGCGGACCGCTCGCTACCGAGCAGTACCGTCGAAATCGGCTGTCGACGGTTGATTTCGGCTGTTGGCGATCAATTTCAGCCGCCGGCGGTTGATTGAGGGAGAAATAAGAAAATGGAGAAGAAGAAGAGGGAGAAGAAGAAGAAGGAGAAGAAGAGGAGAAACATACCTTCACCAGTTCCCTGCGTCGTCCGTCACCCGTGGGCTGCCCATGAGCGAAGAATCGCTGGCGGGCGATTCCTTCTCCCCGCGCAGGGAGAAGGATCGAAGTGATGTCACTAGCTTTTTATTTGTTTAATATATAATATAATATAATATTATAATGTACTGAGCGGTATGCATTGTGTGTACTACTCAATACGGGTACCGTACCATACCGAGATAATCTCGGTTTGCTGGTACAAACTTTGATTTGAATCATAACTCAAATTGAGACACCACAAATACAGTGATATTGTACTTATTGGAAAGACATTTTACATTCAAGTGCTCAAGTATGGTAAAATGTCACTGTACTTGGATTTCAGCTAGCTGGATTTGGAGATCATGATGGTTGAAGTGAATGGATGATTGTCATAAAAGAAATGTATAATTGAATTTTATGGTCAATAAATGCTAAAAAAGAAATTTGGTAACAAGGGGAACACAACAGAGTCCTACTCATACAATATAGCAAAATCATTAAAGTAGACAAGTCATCTACCCCTTGGAAGCAAAATCTTATAAAACATGTTAGATGAAGTTAGCTTTGGTTACCAAGGAAAGAAAAAGATACGTACCTGTTAACTTAGCAAAATGAGGATGCTTCGTAGCTCTACAGTGCAAAAGACAAGAATACAAGAGGATTGCACTCGTTTAGTTGTAGCACTGATTGACATTATTTGAGAATGTTGACTAAAAAGTAGTTCCAAGGTAGTTAAGAAAAAACCCAGTGAACTGCCATATCCAAATAGGAGATTAGATAGGGTGAAAGAACTTGTGAAAAGGTATGAGGTCACTTGATTATCTAGAATTGCCATTAAGAAGCCAAATTATTGCTTCCATGTAGCCAATTGGAAAAAAGGCATCTTGTTGTGGCTGTAATAAAGCTAGCAGATATGAGAGAAAGCACATAAATGAGCAATATTTTGAAGTTTACTTCTTCCTCTATTGCAGAAGAATTTGGTTCCTGTTGTACTCCAGTCCCTGGTGGTGTATTATTGTGATTTACCTTATGCCTCGACTTGCAATGATCAGCAAGAGTGTCATTTTCCTCTAATTGAGCACTTTCTCAATTTCTATTATTCATCTAGTGTTTCATTGTTGGTATGATGTTGAAAAAGAATGGTTACCGTCATATTACCTCCACATGCTTCAGTTGTTGCATCTTCACTTGTAACATCTACGAAATTAGCATCCAGAAGCTAGTTGGTTTCTACTCTTATGCTAACCCCTTTCTTTTAGCCATTTAGTCCCTAGGTTCAAAAAATCGTCAAACCAGTACATACAGATCAATATTTACCCGTCTGGTACAAAACTGAATTTTGTTTTCTTTTTAATCTGGACCTACCCTTGACAGCCAAACAGCTGTCAACAGAAATGTCTTCTAATCATCCTTGGTCTCCTCCTCGTCCTCCTCACTGGTACACTGGCGTGCCATGTCTTGTTACACCGGAATGTAACCAGACCTATACCAGTCTTGCTAAGGACTGGTATGTTTCTCAGACTGAGACTTGAACCTTGTTTTGTACATTATAGACTTCTAATACTTAATTGCTGTTGCATTTTGATGATAGTACCAAATAGTAAAAGGGACATCCTATCATCCTGGGTTACTCAGCTGCCCAAAGACAAACAAGGAAATAACTGCACCTCTTAATTTGTTTGTTATGGGATGTGCTCCTACTTCTCAAGACACTTCTCTGGTGCCTTTTTTTTTTTAATTTTGAGATACTGAATGTGAGAGAAACATTTGCATTGAATACTGTGATAAGGAAGCATGTACAGAAGACTGAGGAATATTGCATTCTGAATCATTGTTATTATCTGATACTGACCTTTATTAGCTCAGTAGAAGCCCACCATGCTAAGCTAGTGTAGGAGATTTCGATCTTTCTTAAATCTACTATAACCTGAGTTTGAACTATCTATTTACTGTTAAGAGGTAGGCTTGATGTTCTTCTGTTAATGTTTAGGCTGATAAAAGATTGAGGTTTCGGGCCTATATTTTGTGGAAGAAATATGATTCTTTTGCCATATTTGCAGGGAATAGATTTGCAGCTTAAGCATGTTTGTGGTATTGGGGTTTATGGGTGGAACAATATTTGTCAAACTGTCCTTGGACAGTGGCTGGAAGATATTGCTCACAATCAGGTCACTTTTCTATTCCTGTACTTGTGGTGGAGAGTTATAATAATATCTCAAATTTTCGTGCTAATTGGTAAGTGGACCTTTTTTTTCTAGGTTCGTGAGTTATTGAAAGGGCTTCCACCCGTAAAATCATTGTTTGCTGTCAGTTCTGGTGCTTCAAAGTTGGTTTCGCTGCCTGTGAAAAGCTACAAGAAAGATCACAAGTTGATGAAGGGAATGCAGAGAGGTAAGCCAGTATTCATGTTTTGCTTTCTACGGAAATGTCCTTGCCTCACAACTTGCGTCTTCCACTTGTAAGGCTTTTTTGTAAGATAGATTTATCAGATGACTGGTACATTTAAGTTTATTATTTTTCTAACCATGGTTTTAAGTTCTAACATAACATGCGTTGTTGACCAGCTACCAAACAAGACATTTGGTGTGGAAAACCATGCCAAAAGTTGGAACAAGAAACAGAAGTAGATGAACAATTGCCAGAAAATTGCATCTCACTGATCAAGAGAAAATGGTAGATCTGTCAGATATACCTAAATCTAAGTGGGAAGTTGAAAACAAAAGAATTTAATTTTAGCTTTAAATTGGAATAAAATGAATCTTTTTCCTTGTATCATTTCTTATTCCTGTATGGACATAAATCTATCTAGAGAGTACAAGCAACTAAATGCAGAGTGTTGAAATATTTTGTGCCCAATAACTTAGTGCTATGGATAGGTTGGGGTTCTGATTTTCCACCAGCACAATGTATGCTGCCCCAAATGGGCCAAAACCTGGATTCCTTGCTTTAAGGTCAAGAGATCTTGAAGAAAAACTGATTTTATAAGGGAGATGCAATCTACTAATTTTGACTTGGATTTTTTCATGGAACCCTTTGACAAATGCACTTAAGCATTATGCATTTGAAATATGAGCAAGTATTTACTAATTTTTCCAAATTATCATTCTAAAGGCTAAAGAATTAGAACGTACTGAATTATAAACATTTGCAGGAGCAATGGCTTTTATTAAGAGCATATCAGTTGAAGCTGTTGGTCTGGGGGTGCATTTGGCAGCCGGAGCCCATGAGATCTTGCTCCAGACTGAATATATCCTTACAAGCATTCCAATGTCTGTACCGTTGTCTGAGATAAAGAGAAAAAAAGCAAATGTAAGATCTAATCAGCCTGAAAATGCACAGGAAGGGATCCAGCAGGTATACATTTTCATGCACCCTGGGTACACTTTGTGGCTTCAAATGCTTCTCTTTTCTTTATGATCCTAGGACTTATCTTGTTGAATGACTACGGTAAGTTCTGATGTTACAAGTTAACGAATGGGTACAATCAGATTTGTTCGTCCATCTTCGTACAAAGGTGTGAGAATACGCTATGGTCACAAGTAGTTATTTACTGCAAATGATGTCCTGAAGTAATGTCAGATGCGATAATCATAATATTAAATACTTTAGTCTATTATTTTGATATGATTACATTTCTATGATGTGCTACAACAATCACTCCATTGGCAGTCAGAACAAAGGAAATTATGGACCTGCTTCCGCAAAGGAAATTCTTTAAATTTTATTTTGTGGTGGCTTAGTATGTAGGTGTGGTGTTCTGGCACCGTGGTTGTTATAGAGTATTCCTTTGTCCATTGTAGAAGGAATTATTAAAGATCAGCTGTGAATTGTTTAGTTCTTTACAAATTGATGACATTTATACTTCTGTTTATAGGCTTACGAGAGTTTAAGTGATGGCTTTGGTAGAACTGCATCTGCTATACTTGGGACTCCCCTGAAATCTTATCAGCGTGGCGCTGGTGCTGGATCAGCTATTGGAACTGCTATTCGTGGAGCTCCTGCTGCTGCTATAGCTCCTTTCTCTGCTTCTGCTCGTGCTGTGCATTGCACATTGCTTGGATTGAGAAATAGGTAATTTTTTTTACATGAATTGGTTTCAGTGGAATGTCTGATGAACTAATTTATTCAGCCTTTGGAGCAATTTAATTGTAAATAGTTCATTAATCATCTTATACATATAAAGTAGTTTATGTAATGGTAAAACAATTACTTTAAAACTGAAATACAACTACAGTTAGCCGTACTTTTTTTTAGTGCAAATAGGATCTTGAGAATATTGTGGTAGAGGAAGACAATAGGCAATAGTGTGATTTGTACTCAAAATTAAATTAACTGATTAATCGAACTATCAAATAGAATCAAAATGCATTTATAATTTGTGAAAATTATAAATTTCTTGTTTTGATATAGAAAAGTAAGTTTTTGTTCTAAATGTCTAAAATAATTATATAAAGATGTACTACAATTTATTTCTTTGATTGTTGTATATTAAAATTTTCAAATCTTGATATTGCTTTATATTTAATTCTATGTATTTCATTTGAACTCACTAAAACATATTTCAGGAACTGTTATCTACTTATCTTTATGTTTCCCTATTATTTGGTGGAAGAATCAGCATTATCTTGAGGAGTATGTCAAGAGAGATAATTTGATGATCAGTTTTTCACATTCACTTTCAGTGTTAAGAGTCCAATCATTATAAAAACAGTTTTCATCAATATCTGAAAATATCAAACACTTAAACCAAAGGTTTGTTCCACGTCCATGGTTCATTTTCAATGCTTTTGTGGTGAACAATTCATGTGCTTCTATTAAATGACGTTGCACTTGGATGCCACCAAATCATCTCTTCCGGAGTAAAAGGTAAGTTGACCATAGAAGAGAAGCAATCATAATCACTGACATGAGTTTAAAGTTCTGAAGCGACCCAGATGGAGATTTTGGAATGTGGAGCCTTCCGAGTACTAATTAATATTGTGCTGGAACTCGACATTCCCTGCATTTGACCTTGACATTTACTAATATAGGATGTTGTAAGTTGTAACTGGATTACATTAGCCATATTTATGGATGGATGACTAATCTGAGGATTCTAGTCGCTTCCTAAGTATAAAGCAAGAACTGGTCTCTGTTTTTTTCCTTCATTTTTTTCACGGTAGACTGGGACATTATGGTTTTATACTTGAAGACATCAATTTGACAACTTATTCGACTTTTCTCTTTAATTATCCAGGAAAGAAAGTATTTGATCACCTAGAAGCCTAAGATTCTTTGTTAACAATGACTTTCCTCATTGCAGCTTGGATCCTGAGCACAAAAAAGAATCAAAGGAGAAATATTTGGGGCCTTCTCAATCGTAGGATTTCCAAAATTTATATTCTGGGGGATTAAATTTCATGCATCCATGTATATTGCATTACAGAGCTGCTGGCTGATTTGCTGCTCAAACTTGCCCCATGACTGCATACTTCTGGTGCTGGTTTCGTGGTTTTATAAAAGGACCGACTACTGTACGTCCATGGTGCGGGTTTCATGCGGTATATATGCTGGTACGTTGTGAACATCATTTAAGCTTATTCCTCATCATAATTGCACTTGCATGAGATGATGATTTCATATTTTTGGCTGTTGCAGGTGTATAGTTCTTTAAGGGAGATTCTTTATGCGACAGAATAATATGGTGGTAGCCTTTGTACAGAATTAGGTACTGTAGAATGCTCGCCATTTTTTCGAGGAAATTGTGAATAGTGATTTTGTATATAAAGCGTGTTAATTGTGCCTTTTCTTCTCTCCCTCTCCTCATGATTTTTTTGTCGATCATTCGAAGCAACTTGCTGGGGCTTGCCATTACTAATGAATGTACGTATGATTCTTTGGTTGCTTTATCCATCCTTTTCCTTTCGTTATATATATATATATATATATATATATATATATATATATATATATGTTGCGTACGTGTCCCGTTAAGGCTGAGACATTATCAACGCACCTCAAAGCAGGAATGCAACGCAGAAGCTGGGAAGTCAACAATTCATTAACTTAGGACAACATGCCGAAAATTCCAGAACCTCTTTGGTAATGCAAACAAAGGCAATAGCCTTGCCTCCGGGATCGGTGGTTCGACCCGATCTGACTTGATCCGAGTCTGTAATTTTGTTTCGCTAGAAATGGCTCGAAGAAGAGTTCTCGAGATGACCGGATGATTGATTTTTAACAAAAATACAAGTCATTAAGAGCTTTGGATTCATTTTGCTAATTGTAAGAGATTGGACCCGGTCCAATGTTAACATGACCTGATCCGACCCGAAGGATGAGGATCACTTGTTTATTAATCCCCATCAGGATTCAGGGTTCTCCACCCATCGTTGCACGAGTGAGGAAACCCTGGGCCCACCGATCGTTCGATTTTGACCCGCGACACACAAGTCAACTCGGGTCGAAGGAGAGCATCGGCGTGGATTATGCGGCTGGACTGACCGTGCCCTCGGCCGTCTATCGCGCTCTCAGCGGCGTCGTTTCTCGATCGCCGGCTTCTTCGATCTAAATTCCCATCTGTCGGCTTCGGCATCTCGCAACCTCCTCCTCGATCGATCTTCCCGTGGGAGGTCAGGCTTCCATTCCCCGATCCACATAACAAGGAATCCCTTGAACTTTCTTATTGTCGTCGATAAACTTGTAATTTGTTTCGGCGCTGGACAGTTTTTTGTTTTATCGCATTCTTCGGTCCAGGTGATTTCTTGATTGGATTTTTGCCCGTGTGTTCGAGAGTTTTGTTGTCTTGGAGGGTTGTTAGGGTTTTTCTTCTCGATCGGGGTTGATTCTTGGTCTCAGTTTTATCGCATTCTTCGGTCCAGGTGATCTCTTGATTGGCCTTTTGCGTGTGTGTTTGAGAATTTTGTTGTCTTGGAGGTTGTTAGGGTTTTTTCTTCGCGATTGGGTTGTTTCTCTGTGATTTCTCATGGTCTGTGAAGAGTATTGATTCTCCGTTGCAGGAGTTCTTGATCATCACAAGAGCCCATAACCTAAGTCGGCAGACTTATGGCTCTGCGTCGGATTTTTCGGAGGCTTTCGGTTAATGGGATCCCCGGCAGGATTTATCCATCCTTGGGCCAACCTTTTTCTAGTGCTGCGTCTCCGAGTGAACCGATTCGTGCTACTCTCTTTCCTGGTGATGGAATTGGGCCTGAAATCGGAGAGGCTGTTAAACAGGTTTGAGGTTTTCTCGTTCGTCTCTAATAAACTTCGAATCATTGACTTTATCAGGTTCTAGTTCATGTATAGTTCTTTACTTTGTGACGATGTTCTGAATTTGTAACTCCTCCGCAAACATTGATCTTGAAGGTTTTGTCAGATGAATCTTGTTCCATTTTCATTTGTGACTCCTATTTTTATCTGGGGAAAATGAGGTGAAGTATTCTTTTAAACCTTCAAATTTACTAGGAGGAGCATGTTAGCCTTGAATATGTATTCATTAACCTTATCACATATCTTTTCATTTTTTTGATGATTAAAGATCGATGGTTTAACTTGTCAAGATGTCCATAGTGTTTTCTAGTGCATTGGCTGTTGTATTCATTCTTTGTGGGCTTGATGTTGATGCAAAAGATCCTCAAATTCTAACAAGTTTAGTCTATGTCATAGATCATGCTCAGTAAAATAGGCTTTTAATACTTGATTCAAACTGGCTGGATTGAGATCTATATCATATCAGTATACTATACTAGCTCAACTCCGTATATTGGTGAAGACCAAGTTTCTTACAGCTTTGCATATATTGGTAAAGAGGAAGCATCTCAACCTCATGCCAAGAATGTTAAGTAAGTTTAGACTTTATGTTGTTCATCTGCTGGATGAGATGGAGGTCAGCCAGTTCATATGTTTTAAACAATAGCCTGTTCCTTTGTTACTGCTTCTTGATCCCTTTTGTTACACAGAATTACCTTTTTCATCTTCTTTTTAGGTGAAGAAAACTTGAGTTGGAATATTTAAATACATGGATTATTTTTGACACAGGTTTGGTATTGCAGGTGTTTGGTGCAGCAGAGGTGCCCATAGAATGGGAAGAACACTACGTGAGTGACAAGGTGGACCCAAGAACAGAGAGCTTTCTGACATGGGAAAGTCTGGAATCAGTGCGGAGGAATGGTGTTGGCTTGAAAGGTCCTATGGCTACACCTATTGGCAAGGGACACAGATCATTAAATCTTACATTACGTAAAGAACTTGGTCTCTATGCTAATGTAAGACCTTGCCAAAGCCTTCCGGGATATAAAACTCGATATGATGATGTTAATCTTGTCACAATCCGTGAAAATACGGAAGGAGAGTATAGTGGTCTCGAACACCAGGTAATTCATGTAACTTGAACCGACTGTTATTGCACTTGTTGATCCGTGATAGTTAGGTCACTTGTATAATTTTTCCATGTATGATGCAAAACATGACTGTAGGTGGTCAGAGGTGTTGTTGAAAGTTTAAAAATCATTACACGCCAAGCAAGCCTAAGGGTGGCAGAATATGCTTTTCATTATGCCAAGGCTAATGGCCGACAAAGGGTATCTGCCATACACAAGGCCAACATCATGAGGAAGACTGATGGTCTCTTTCTCAAGGTATAGTGTATATAGTACTTAGCACTTAGCAGTCCCTTTCCAGACAGAGCAGAGGTTACTTTCTCTTGTTGGATCTGTTTCCAGTGTTGTCGTGAGGTTGCGGAGAAGTACCCGGAGATAACATATGAGGAAGTCATCATCGATAATTGCTGTATGATGGTATGTTTGGACTTCTGTGGAAATTTGGCTGTAGTTTTGTCACAACCCGTATAATTGTTCTAAAAATTGATAACTTCTTTTAGGAGTATATAAACTCGGAGCTGAACTTTTCTGTTATAATGCATTTTACATGGAGCTTACAAGTATTGTTGCTTATGACAGCTTGTGAAAAACCCTGCCTTATTTGATGTATTAGTGATGCCCAACCTCTACGGAGACATAATCAGTGACCTGTGTGCAGGCTTGATTGGAGGCTTGGGGTTGACTCCTAGGTAACTTAATACTTTGCCAGCTTTTTGGTACAGAGGGAGTCTTTTATATCGGTTGATTTTTTTTTTTATTCTCTTCAGCTGCAATATAGGTGAAGGTGGCATTGCTCTGGCAGAAGCTGTTCATGGTTCAGCCCCTGATATTGCTGGAAAGGTAGGATCTTCTGTATCTTGAACAGTATCTGCCTATTTATTTTTTCTAGCAGAACGAACTGATAGTGACTAACTTTGCAAGCACATGCAGTTAATTTTCTGTGGGTTAAATTGTCATTTACTTGTATGTCTGAATACATTAATTATAATTCATATTTCCAACTCCATAAACACAGCAAAAGCTTCAACCATTCTATAGTTGGACAAGTGTTTGTTTCTATTGGTTGATCATGTTGTGCGATCCGTGACTCCAGAATCTTGCAAATCCGACTGCACTCCTGCTGAGTTCTGTTATGATGCTACGCCATCTGAAGCTGAATGATAAAGCTGATCGAATCCAAAATGCCATACTTAGCACCATTGCAGAAGGAAAGTACAGAACTGTTGACCTTGGAGGCAGCTCATCAACAACCGATTTTACACAAGCAGTGTGTGACCACCTCTAAGGATTTCATGTTATTTTGAACTAGTTATTGCACATAAGAATTCTATTCCGAGGCCAATATGTGACCCTTCCTTTGTTTGAGTTTCCACCTCATTGCACGAGGTGCTTTGAAAGTTTTCCGATGTTATGCATGTAATAATTAGTATACTAAAATGGCATTGAACATTTACCTGTTCTTCCTTCCACAAATCTTGGTTTTGACATGAGATGCAAATAAGGATCTATAGAATTGTGGTGACAATTCAATATTTTTTGACACCAAAAGAGGGCAGTGTGTGCTTATGTAAAAGCAGTACTCTTCTCTTTTTGCAAGGCAGAAAGTTGTGGGGTTTGAGATTATAGGCCAAGGTTTGGTGGTGCAATCTTATGATCTTTATTTATTTCCTTAACTGCATGTGATTTAGTGGTTGTGGGATCAGATTGAGCATCGCTGCTTTCAATTATGTTTGATTGAAACCCAATCTTTGGCTTCTGATCTGATAATCTTTGTTGCTTTGTTTTTGCTCTGTGAATATTGATCGACTTACCTCAATCGGTTGCCAAAGATGCATATGGGGATCATATGAATATGATAGCGTCGTTTTGCACTCTCAGCATCGTTGAATGACATACAAAACCCATTCCATTGGATGCTAAAGACATACTTTCGTTCTTCCGTTCCAAACGGGTATCTTAGTTTATATTGCAGCTTTAGTCCATAGCATTCAACGAACTTTTATCATAATCCATATACACTAAAGACCACCCAAATCTGAAAATCCACACTCCTGATACATTAGATCTGCCCGCAAAACAGAAGCACCGCTACTTTAGATCTGCCTGATAGATACATTAGAAAACCCATTATATCTGCCTGCAAAACAGAAGCACTTCTACTTTCGGGAGAGAGAAATAGATACATAACAACCACACACACAACCAGCTCATACTATCGAGACTAAAAATGGACCCTAATTTGTGAAACAAATTATGTCTAATACAAGCAGCTTGGTGAATGAATTTTGTAATGTACATGGTTTCTGCATTGAAAGGTTGATGAAGGGTCAGATGCCCCCCCAGGTTGAAGGGTCAGAGCCTGGGGGAGTATGGTTAACCATCACAAGCAAGTAGATACAAGCGGTTCAGATACGACACCACCACAGGCTTAGGTGCCAAACCATCATCTAAGCAAATAGCCGCAAGCGTGTAGTTATGGGTGCTCGGCATATGGGGCATGTCGATAAGGTGGCACCACATTCCTTGCAAGTCTTGACAACAAAAAAGAATAAAAATACTTGTAAGAGCGTGTCATCCAAAACTATTAAAGAAAATAGAAACCATGTTGAGGTATTTTTCTCGCTCAGAAATTTCTCTCTTCTGTTTTGCATCACTCGAGACATCAACTAAAAGAGCAATATCGTAATTGGTAGCACAATGGATTTGTTGACATGGACAAATTAATTTGTTGTTAGAACAAGATATGGTGGTGGACTTTGTCAAGCTTAATGTACCTAAAACCTGCAACGGTCTCCAAAATCAGATTTGTGCCATGGTGCAAGTCTTATGCTGGATATTTCAAGCTAATTAGAATTGCTGATGGGCAATGTGTTTATGCAGGTTTTTCATATATCAAGGATGGTAGCTGCTGGCTTCATGAATTGATGGCTGTCAAGAAAGGGTTGGAAGCTGCTATTCACGAAAGCATAAATTATATTGTGGTCGAGACAAACACGAAGCTACTAGCCAATGTACTCATCATAAATGACATGTATTTGCTAATGGCATCCGGACTGTTTTCCGTCTATTAAGTATGTTTTAGGATTAGAGAGTCGAGCATATCTATGGAGAGGGTGACAAAAGTGTCCATTTGTTGACACAATATGCTATGAATAACAATTTTTTGGTTTTTCAGCAAAAGGATAGGAATCATGATCTTAGTGCCATTTTGTGCTCCGAGGTGCATATATAAGTTTTTCTCTGTTTCATTAAAAAGGTTCTTCTATTAGAAATATGTTTCAGATTATGAGGAGCCATAGTGGAGTGTCTCCTACTGTCTTTTCTATGGCTTGATATTGTTTCTATGGAAGTGTGAAGACATTGCACAGAATTTCTCCAGCAAAAAAAAAAAAAAAAAAAAAATGTATAACGACTATTTCATACAATGACCAGACACTAAATGAAAAACATACCAGATGGCCGCAGCCAAATGCCATATCCTTTGGGTTTGTTAAGCATATAGGGCAGACCTTAAAAAACAACAAAGAAGTTTGTAAGACAAGGATTGCATTGCTGATTGGCACATATTAACATACCATGCAAAAAGGCAATGACATGCCCTTGTGCCACAGTACAACAATTATTACGGTAAAACCCTAAAATTTGTTTCGATAAGAAAAATATACCTGCTCTGTTGAAGCAGTGGAGCCAGTTGTCTGGGTGTCTGCTATACGAGTCGATGACATCATTAAACTATCATGTTCAAGTACTTCCTTCGGAGGAGGAAGAATTTTTGGTGGGCTAAATCTATCACTCTGGTTTCTGTGAGATGACCTTAAGTTTAATATGGAAGAAATGGGAATGGAAAAATGACTGGCAGAATCAGGAAATGCTACACTATAAATACTAGGAATAATAAGAGGACTTACTCAAGAGGTCGGAGGCCTTGTGTGGCTCTGTATTGAAAAGGTATTTCCATTAATGCAGCAAGTGCAAAGGCTGCTTCCTTCTTCGACATTTCATTTTTTGCACTCATGATATTTGTAAAATTCACAAACTGCAGAAAACTCAGATCCTTAGCCAGAAAAGAGAAAGAAGAAGATGCACATAGCTATGCTGAAAATAAAAAATTGCAAGTTATCAACATGTTGATACATCACTGTTTCTGATTTTCATAAATAAACATATCACAGACAAACTAGGAAAAGGATCTATCTACTATCGAAAAGTTGGACTGTGAGAAACGTGAGTTCCATTTATCATAGAAAGTCAGGATTTTTCATTCTCTCAGCAATCTCTAGTCTTAAGATACATCAACAGGAAATGTTTGAGAATTTGATTCTTTTAATTGGTCATCAGCTTTCTTATTAATTATTGCAGGCTAGCACTGGGACATAGGATCCGTACACCGAGTTCGATCTATTTGAGTAGTCGTGAATTCTTGACAGCATTGGGGTTACTCCCATTTAGCGCCTAAGGGAACTTATTCTTAGATTCCCGGTAGCGGAGGTAAGTCTCTATTCTTTGCTTTCTTCTTATACCTGGATGCACTAGATCGTATTATCAATCAATATAAGTAAATAAGCAAAGCTAAGTCAAAGAGCAATAGACAGGAAAGTAAGACTAAGAGAAGGTAGTGGTCATAAAGTAATTGAAAGCAGCCAGGCTGAAAGTAAAGGAAGTAAGCCTATCAATGAACTAAAGAATAAAGTAAGAGTAAGTAGTAAAAGAGTTGAACTTGGACATCAGAACCAACTAGGTACATTAGAATATGGGGGTTAGATCCAGCGCATACAGCTATAGATTAGGGGAATTCCTTGTTTTGAGCCTGAGCCACAGATAGCCCTATAAGCACTGGTTCAAGTCTGCATTAATAGCTCCGGACAATACTTTCCAGATCCAGCTTATGCTTCTCATCCCTATTCTTCTCCAGATCTTTTTTATGCTCCTCGGGATTAAACAAGAAAGTCATATTTTTATTGCACAACTTATGCTTTTGTTTACTTTACTACTTCTGAGATTATGATCCTGCTCTTTCCTTTGCTTATGTCATCTTTCCTTTGCTTTTATTGCACAACTTATCCTTATTTTTAGCATAGGGTTAACTCAACTATGTAGAGCAATAGCAATAGAATTAGTAACGCTACCAAACAAAACAACAGAACAATCAACGAAACCAGCAAGACCCAGAGCAGGAACAGTTCGAGCATTGTCTCTGCAATATAATTATTTGGATTTGGCAGCCTCCGCCTTATCCTTATTCTCTTCTTTAAAACTGTATTTCACCCACGATTCTTACTGAAGCCCCTACTTAGTAGTCTGTCCCTCCTGCCTTTACTATTAATAGAACTAAACTAACAACCGGGAACCTACCCCATACAAGAACTGAACCAGTGCTTCTCAACCTTATTAACTGGTTAGTGCCCAACAAGACTCTAGCTCATAACTAGGCATTTCACTAATAAGAAAGAAACTATCAAATAAAGATTTGATGAACCAACTGATAATCAGAACGTAACTCATAATAATGGGGAATTTCACTAGTGCTTATAGGGTTATAGCTCCAAAAGTAAGAATCGAACTCATAAGATACATGGTCCTGGGCCCTCCTACTTTTACCCGGAACTAGGCATTCAACTAGTAACTATAAGATTGGAACACCGCCTTACAACTCTTTATCCCCTATGTCTCATTCTGTTATTTTTACCCTGCACTCCTCAATGGCTTCTACCCAGCTTAAAAGCTAGAAACTGGGGATTCAATCACTGCTAGCAAAGCGATAAGGTGGTGTACTAATGAAATACATAAAACAACAGGATACTGGTCCACGCTATAAGACTGTTAAGACCGACAGCAAGAGTTGAATAATAAACTGATAACAAGAAGCCAACACTACACTATAGGATAGAATAGAACTGGGTGAACCACGCCTTACTTACATACATAACAACAATTGAACCAATACCGACAAGAGGCAAACGCATAACTTTATACTTTAACTACTTACTTCAAATCTGTCCTTCCTTTATCCAAATCCGATACCCCCTTTATTCTTGAGCTGCTGATCTGATCCCAAAGCTGACTTTCCTTTTCCTTTGCTTTGTTCCTTTACTACTTGTTGAATTCCCGTACTACTTTACTTAGTTCCATTATGAAACTCATGTACTTAATTCTCTTACTGTTGAGTTTGATTCCCTGCGAGAGAGGTTTAGTGTCCATTGCTATAGTTTAATCAAGCCCCGAGGGGTATTTCATACTCGTGGAGAGCAGCTGCATTCTGTATTTACTACTTGAGATTTACTCCTGGAAAATAGGCTCACTATCATATCTTTTATTCTTGTATTCATGCCTACGAGCCTGTCTTTGCTTGGTTTCAACCTGTACTAGTGCACTCTATTCTAATATGATAACTCAAAACAGGAGATTCAACTAGCACCGATAAGAATGCGACTACTACTAGCAACTACCACTATTACTATAATAACCACTATAATAATTAAGCCATCAAGTAAGAATCCCAGAAAGGAGTCTAGCTACTACTCTAAGCCCAGAAACCTTATCTCTTTCCCCGGTGCCCCAGCCTTACTTGTTAGATTTGAGTCTACCTATCTTTGTTTTGAAACTGACCTTCGCTCTCTCGCTCCTGGCTTAGGGAATCCAAGTCATTAGTAAAAGACTTTAGTGTGCTAGGGAGGGAATTAAACTCTAAGTAAGATACATTGGACTGGGAATTCATAATTGAACTAGGACTTCTCAGAACCAACACCCCATAATACAGAATATACTTACTCCACTGATTGATGAGAATCGAAACACCGCTCACTAGGCTTTCACCACTACCGGAAAGAATTGAAATAGTAAAAGCAAGACTGACAAATACAGTACCAATACAAAGAGTAGAACTGGTTGGTGTCTCTTCTCCCGGGCTACCAATACTTAAAACTGAAGACAGGGATCTAATCTATCAAGTAAGAATGCAAATGATATCCTCAAGAATGAACTGATGTCCAGCAAGAATTGAACTAATACTGAATGGAATCCAACACTGCCCAACACGCTGTAGCTCCCAACTGGCAATTAAACCACAGATCTCACATCTTGCCTGTTAGGTCGAGTCTTACTTTTATGTCTCTAAAGCTTTGCGCCTTCTTTCACACTGCCTTTCTTGGCTATCAGCCTATATCTCTTTGATCTCGTCCTGTAACTACTGATCCGTATCTTTGCTCTATTGCTTTTAAGGCTATAACTGCTACTTATCATATCGATACAAGAAACCCCAGCTAACTAACTATTGAATGTAACTGCTGCTTCAAAGGCCATAACTTGAAAATGGGGAATTAACCTATTTTAACGAGGGTCAAACCCATACTTGTAAGAATAAACACCGATAATAAGGCTTTCGCTACTTATCTCTAACCTTGCTACTTGGACCGCCTACTTATCTCTATCCCCTTGCTTTTAGTCTCACCTTCCTAACTAGCAAATACTACTGACTATTGGAATAACTACTAATGGCAGAATCAAACAAGTCATTCTAATATTCAAATAGGAAAAAGGGAATTAAATAAACAAGTAAGAGTTTAGATCAGATCTCTCGGATACACACTCCAGAGGGAGTTAGTGAGAATTAGATAAAGCAGTACAGAACTAAAAGCAAGGAGAGAGCCTTGTTACCGTATCGGCGTTTTCATTCTTATCCATACTAGTGGAGTTACCCGGTTGAGCTATATCCTTGTTAGTAGCAGCATCGGTCTTGCCAGTTAGCAAAGAGAGTCGGGGTCTGAAATACAGAGGGAAAGCACTACTGGAACGCCTTGCCTTGTCCTACTCTTGCGATTACGGAATGATGACTGGTGCAGTGGATCCAAAGGGAGCAGATGGTTTTTCCAAATAAATAAGTCGGGAGGGGTGAATAAGAGAATTATCGCTCAGTGTATACAACAATATTAGTAAACAATAGAAGTAATGAGCTGTCTCGCTCGGTATCTCAAATTGGGCTCTTAGCCTGGAACTCACTCTTTGGCTACTGATCTCAATTACCTATCTGTTGATTCAAACTAACACTCCCGCTTTTCAGTCTTTGACTCTATCTAAATCTTACTTACTTACATCCAGATCTGATTCCTCTACTAAAGAGAATATAACCAATGTCAACAAGACTAAAGTCAAGGACAGGGAACTCAATAGTGCATAACGAGACCTTAGCTTTGGAACCCATTATTTCATTATAATATTCTAATTACCTTTTTCTTCTTTTACTTAGTTGTTTGTCTGCACTTGGTGACTGATAGGCGAGGAGGCAAGTTTCTATTTAAGTGGCGAAAGAGTCAACTCGGGGGAGGGCATGCAGACTCATTGGGCAGTAAACAAGACTAATAGGTGGCAATGCAAGGTTTGATATAAACTTGTTTGCGCTAGTGGTTGGTTGAAACCAAGGGAAGTCATACTAGAAGGCAAGTGAGGTAGACTCCCATCTAACAAGCGGATCGCGTCTAAGATACTTGCGTCACAAAAGGGGAATTCAACTAAGACATACAATTGGTACAAAGAAATGAGAACAAGCTAAATAGTCCAACATCATTTTCAAAAGTGATATTCAAAAACACAGGGTTGAATAAGAGTCCACATGTTGACTTCAACAAGCCTTATATAGACAACAAGTCATATATAGACTTTCTCCTTCTTTCCCATGTTCACCTTACCGACCACTTCGTTCACTTGGCTTTAGGCACTAAAAGGGATAAAAGTTTTCGTACTGATAGGTAGGAGAGGCAGGCTAGCTGCTAATAGTCAAAGAGGAAAAGAGGAATATCAGAATGATGGTTAAGGCTAGTAGAAAGGGGAGGGACATCCTTGAAGTCAGTAGTTAAGGCCAAAAGCAAAGATAGGAAGAATTCGATTCTTGTAGTACTTCTTTTCATCCCTTAGCCCCCTCTGTGTTAGCCTGCCCTCCTTGACACCCTAAGTATTACTTCCAAACTGGCATTCCTGTATTTAAGTATGAATTGGCTAACTCCAAAACTAGCACTACGACAGCTAAATATGGATTAACGAACCCACCCACATGGCTTTACTGTAATGGCTATAAGTCTGCCACTCTTTGCTTGAAAACTGATATCATTACTTCTAAGTGGTAACCTCCAAACGGGGATTTAAACTCAAAAGAGATAATGGCACTGGGCAGTAAGGGCCTTACTCTTGACTTTCGCTCTACCAAACGCCCTATGCAGCCTATCTTCCTAGGTCAAATTATACCTCCCATTTCTTGTTCTTCAACTCATGCCTTTCATTCCATGTTCTTCTTTTGGCCCTCTTGATTCTCTGTAGCGTGTCCTGCATTCTGTGTTGCTATTGTGGGTATGCTCAGGTCCACCACGAATTCTTTCTTTTTATTGTAAACGTTATTGTATATGACATTATCTTCTATTTGATTAGGGAAATGTAGTCGAAAGGAAACTAACTAATGATTTTTTTCTTTAGCTCCTGATCCAGATCTTTCAACTTAATGCTTTTAGCCTTGCCTTACTTCTTTTGGTTTTTCGATTGATTACTTGAGTTCTTTAGTTCGGGGTTGACTCTTCAAGGACAGGTGACTTCCGAACATTCAAGTCCACCTTTGTAGATGTTATAATACTAAGGGTATCCAAAGAAGGTAAAACAATCAACCTCATCTGCATATCAGTATTTAGGTGACTAGCAAGTCTAACCATTGCAATACTCTAAGGGGAACTTACAGAGGTCAAATACACCAATCAAGCACACTTGCATATGACCATTTAGGAGCATAGCAAATCCCACTACCCTGGATATCTAATTTACCCCTCAAAAAATACAATGATTCCATAAACTGCTGCAAACCTTGAAAGCATTTTATGTCCTTGACATGACATCACACTGGGATCCTGTTTGCAATATAAATTAACCTTCATGGGTCCTAACATCAGAACTCACTAAGATCCAGTGATTTAAGAAGAACTAGGCGCCAAAAAGCGCTAAGGTCCCAAAACGCCCGAAGCGCTAGGCGCTTGCCCGAGCGAAACGAGGCGCTCTGAAATATTAAAATATAAATAATATATAATATAATTATTTAAATAAAAATATAATATTAAATTAAAAATATACTATTAACAGTATATTACTTATTGTTAATAATAGTTAGACGGGGAGAAAAGGGGACAAAATCTACCATTAACCTATATATTATTTACTATTAACAGTAGTTAGAAGGGGAGAACAGAGCTGTTGACAGTAAAGGGATATAACAAGTCACGAAAGTGGGAAGAGAAGCAGCGGTGAGAAGCTGAAAGATGGCAGCAGCAGCGACGAGGGACTAGTCTAATACAGCCGCGACAGTGCTGCGAAAGGCAGCAATAGTAGCGGTGGACGCTGCGGACAGCAGCAGCAAACAACAGCGAAACAGTGGCAGCGGACAACAGCAGCAACGGACAACAGTAGCAACAGCAGACAGCAGAGGAAGCTGAGGAGACTCGGTCAGCGACATAGGAAGACTCGGTTCGCTGCATCTACAGTAGAGGCAGAAAGCGCCAATGGTGGAGGCAACGGGAGAAATTATCGGCGGCAGGGGCAGAGGAGAAGGTGCAAACTAGGGTTGGGAGTCGGGGTCGTGCGCAGCTTTTAAGGTAATTGCGTGCGTTAGTTGGTTCGTCCAGACTTAAAAAAGTCTTGTTCGGTTGCCTTATATCAATCGGGCGCTCGCCCGAAGCGCCCGGCGCCTGGACTCGGGCGAGCGCCCAGGCGGCGCCTCATTGAAGCGTGCCGCCTGGTCCTTATATGAGGCGCTTGGGCCTCGCCTCACCTCGCCCGAGCGCTTAGGCGAGCGCCCGAGCGCCTTTTAAAATCACTGCTAAGACCTATTTACATTAGCAAAAAGGGTTCCGGTGACATTTAACTTTAGAAGCATAAAATATGCGTTTTCAAGTTCTGTAGGAGCATATATATGATATTTGTATCTTGGAGGGATGAATAGAATATTATGACACCTTGCAATTGGGTATACCAGAAATCTACCTAGATATTCATCAGTCCATCAATGTATTATGATATCACATGTATTAAAAAGATAGTCCTCTTTAAAGTAAATGTCAAAGTGCAAAAAAAGAGACCGCTGCCATTTTGGAGGGGCAAATAGGATATTATGACACCTTGCAATTGGGTATACCAGGAATCTTCCCAGATATGCATGTCCATCAATGTATTATGATATCACTCTCACATGTAACTAAGAAATCCTTGTTAAAAAGATATTCTTCTATAAAGTAAATGTCATAGTGCAAATGAGAGGTCGGTTGACAGTGATCACCAGATATAGATATCAGACACTATTAAGGCTATTCATGATAAGACATGAATTACATCTTTGAAAACAACTACATTGTTGATTGTAATTATTATTATTTAAATTAATATATAATCACATACATGACATTTAAACTCCACCAGTAATTAAATTTAGTTAAGTTAATATACGATCTCATACATGATATTTAAACTCTACAGTATTACACCAGTATAATGTTCAACAACTGAACTCACCTGAAAATTATCAAATCTACGTTCAGGAATACAATCATCAAAATGCTCCATTGTGTCCCATGGTCCATCACCAACACCAACCATAATTATTGATAGAGGAAAGTAACTGTACGATATAAATGCTTCAGAAAAAAACAATACCACAATACACAAATGAGGATTCCAGTTAAACGTTCACCTGGCATCAACAATTGCCTTTATGGTTGCACCTTCTTGGGGACTTAATCTTCCTTGTGGTATGTCTGAGTTCCTCGCAACCTGTGGTTGTCAACAAAGCAGAAAAGATGAGAAAAATAAGCCAATTGAATACTCTTAATCACAAAATACTTTTACCTGTCCATCAGCAATGATGACAAGAACATGATATTGCCAATTACTTTTTTTGACAATATCAATTGATGTCTGGATTACTGGGGCAAACGACGTTGGGCCTGCACATGAGGTAGAAAAAGGCAAAAATAGGACCATCATATGAGCTTCAATCAAATATGTTACCTTCGTTGTAAAGTCTATGACAAATACTTAATCAGTACACCCTTTTTCAGAACTCATTTTGCAGTCTTGGACTGCCTTGGCCTATATCGGGCTATCCTAAGCTTGATTTGCCCCAAACCAGTTATTATCTTTCAAGTAACAACTAGTTTTTGACCAAAGTCATGTCCTTTCAATTCTTAGCCAAAATAAAAATGTGCTAACGAGTATGGGCCAATACAACCTGAATTTTCAATCCTCAACACCATTTCATAGGACAGACATCAGATCTAAACACAACATAAAAACTTATTTTGATGTTTTATTAACAAAAACCTTTAGCAGTAAATCTCAGAATAAAAACATATCAGCCAACTTGATGATTCAATGATTTCAACATTTGCATTCATTTCCTGCTCAAAAACTTGTATAGCATGTTTAAGGATAACTTAAGAAAGTAGGAGTTCTGTGCAAGCTGGAAAATGGCATCCCTCAACTCCCTGATGAAATTAAATAATAGGTGAGATACTTGGTATCCTATGTGGCAACAACATCTAAACAAACAAACAATGTCATGGATTTAAACAGAGGACTGTTAGTATTATAAAGAAAAGACGATGGACCAGGGTGGGCTTACTGCCCAGTTTTAGAGGATTACTGGCCAGTAACCCTTGAACCGGACTGGAACAACCCAAAATGGATGGGCCCACATCCCATTTGCCCGTCAGACTGGGTATCTATCACTCGGTAAGAAAAAACTGGTGTGGGTTGCTTTATATTATTTATTTTTTCAGATTAGAAATTGATAAACCAACAGGGGGCAAAGCTGCATCAAATTAGTAATATATTACATGTAACTTTTATACCATGATACAACGTAAAAAAAATAAATGCTTGAGCATTAACATTAGTATCGCTTTATCATTAGGGTTTGATGAAATGGTAAATTAGCTCTCGAAAGCTATCAAAATAAAAAAGAAGTGATGTACACAACCTGAAAGTTTAAGGTGTGGCACAATCTCTCTATATCGTGCAAGAGCCTCCTCAAAACCATGACAAGGTCGGTTATCAGGGTAAAAGCTGAAGACAGATTGGTCACGTGTAGATGCTAGCACATAAAAAGCATATGGATAAGTTTAATGCATAACACGGTATTAATGCTTTAAAGGGAAGAAAAGAGGAGAGGGGGGAAGAAACACTTACCATCACCAAAGCCATAACATGGTATCAAATTGTCCTCATCAAAAGGAGATAATGTACGCCCAATTATGGAAATGGCTTGTTCATATGGGTTAGGTGTACCACCAATAGCATGAAGAGATCTCCTACCAAACGAGTACCTACCTACATCAATGCCAGGAATATCAGTCTACAATTGCAAAGAACTAATGCATTTTGAACAGCCAATGAGTCTTCAAAGAAAGTGGATCCCCGCTTTATCTTCATAAATTCAGTCCATCACCTGTCCATTCGTTGCTTTTCGTGAAGTCAATACCAAGGACTAAGTTTGAAGACTCAAGGCCCGATTCTCTCAAAGCAGAAATAACCTGATTAAAGGAAGAAATTGTTATTAAAATAATTTAAAGAAGATGTTGCATATCAGGAAAAGACGATCTACAAATATAGCTACAGACTACAGTGAGATACTGAGGTTGAGTTCAGTCAGACCAAAAACAACAAGATTAACAACGACTAACAACAACAATAAAATGGATGTCTAAGACCAAAGATATGCATATTGTGGCATCCACTTCTCGAAAATGATGTTTTGGCAGGATCTGAATGATAATCAACAACACTCAAGTTGCTGCTTGAATGAGTTACCCACACCAGTTTTTCATTAAATTTGTGCAGTGCAAATTATAATACAGCTTTTACTGCCGGTGAAAAGAAGGTACGCAGTTACATTTTAAATCCTAAATTAATTGATATTTGATAATACATATATAGGAAATTTCTACAAAATTCATTAGAAGATTTGAAGGCATGATTTCATTAACAAACCTCGTCAAGCGAGGAGAAATTATCTGGAATAAATTTTGCTTGTTTCCCATCATGGCCATTGTAGTCCTTGGAACTCCTGGAATGATAATGACTATGGCGCAAGTGCGTATGAGGTTTCATACTCTTCAAAAATAGAGGAATTATATGGTACAATCTGCAAACAAGGAAAAAACTGGATTTGAAAGTTATTCATTAGTCAAATCACAAATTCATGTTAGATGCAAAACACAATAAACACTGAATAGCAGCAAGAAATCAGACTGGTATGGGGGCAGTATGGTTGGTATCATACCCGAACAGATTGTATTAGTTATTGATATGGATTACTCATAAATTAGCAATACATTGTTGTAGGAAGTCATAAAATAGATCGGTGAAAAAACCGCTATGTAGCATTAGAAATATGCAAATAATGATCGATAAAAGATTATAACTACAAGGAACCCGTACTTGTTGTTACAGACCTCTTCTCTTGTTATACCAAAAGGTAATATCCATGTATCGAACAAGCAGTTAAACCAAAGAAATCAATGCATCTAGTACGACAATGAAATGCTCCCACATTATCCCTCAGCGAGAGGCAAGCCGGCAGTAATTATCTCCAAACAAGGGTTGCAACATACAGAAAGCAACCTCATCACTCAATATCACTCGCCCTGACAAGTTCAAAAGACATTTTAAACAGAAAGCCGAAGGAACCAAATCAGTTTTTTCCAGCCCTAAAATGCTCTAATTCTTGCTTTATTTTCCCTTCCAAAAATCAATTCCTCAGAACAAAACAGCCAAATCAAGATCACATCGAGTCAACCCTTCAAAATGAGATTCAAGATCACAGGTTATTGCCTTACAACATCCATAAGAAAGAAACAAGAAGAAGACGAGAAATCAAAGAAGATAGGGTTCGCGAGGAAGGGGATGAGAGGAGGCGAGAAGAGCTTTACCCTGCCGATTGGTGTTGATTTCCCGATCTCTTTAGTTCCTATTATAACCACCGCTCCATTGAAGTCTTGAGGGCGGTCACTTCACGCCTTTCCTTGTACTGAGCCCCGCTCCGGATCCGAGGGATCCGCTCCAGTTATCGGTACGGATCAAGACGATCTTTCACCGCCCATATATGTGGGAACCCAGATTCAACGGACGTGATGCGCGAATTGGAGCGTCTTCGGGATGAGCAGCCACTGGAGAGGATCCCCCGCCCCGCCGGCTGACGGCCGTTGCTGCTTGTCGAGCGGGATGCGGATTGATCCGCACACGTGGGAAGATGCAGCACGGTCCCACAGCGGGACCCACGCGCAGGCCCAAATTCGACGCGTATTTTGATGCACTCATCAAACACGATTACAAACCCAAGTCTCGTCTATTTAAAATAAAGTGGACTCGTCAAACACTATAACAATAATAAAACTTAGTCTCAATATTATATAAATTTTTTATCATCATTAAAAAATATATATATATATATAATTAAATTTAAAATATTTATAATTTTTATTAAAAAAATTTAAGTTCTTCCTCTACTCGTATACATATCATCTTAAATGATTTTGTAGATGATGCTTAATTATCAATAATAAAAATATTTTTTAATCTTTTTTTAGACAGTTGCATAGGACTTTTTTTTTTTTTTTTGGGTACCAACTCACCAAAAAATCCATCAAGATAAAATAAATAAGTCTATTTATATATATTATTTCTTAACTGGCGAACTCATCGAACCTGGTAGATTAAAAAAAAGAAAAAACAAGTCTAAAAAACACATTTTTAATACATCCACATATCATATTCCATTTAATTGAATGTAATATAGAGGACATCATTATGTACGTCGTTTTTTTTTTTTTTTTTTTTTTTTTTTGGCCTGGAAGTCAACTAGAAAAAACAACATTTCACGGAAAGATCAACGCGAGTGCCTCCTCATTAGATGGATAACAGGATCAGCTGGAGACGATTGGTTCTTCAACGTCGAGTCCACCCGATCAGCGCGAGAAACACCGCTACGAGATTGCCGGCGATCAGCCCCCTCAGAATTCTCTGCTTGTGTTCCGTATATGGAGGGTACCTCATGGAGACATCGCCACCAAAACCACGGCTTAGCACCGCCTTCTTGTGACTAAATGCGTCGAACGAGAATTTTCCATGGTAAGACCCCATTCCGCTCTCTCCCACGCCACCGAATGGCAGACGAGGGTTGGTGACCTGCGACCACATCAAACATGTTCGTCACTTTAGTTTCAGACCAAAACAAGTTTGTGTTCTTCGTGAAGATACGCGACGTGATTTGTTTTGAATGCCACAGAGAAGAAGTAAACAAGTCGAGGATTGATTTGTTACGATGAAACCATCCGTAGGCACAAGGAAAAATTTTACTTACTTGTAAGACTGTGTCATTGATGGCCATTCCCCCGGCGGACACAGTTTTCACAAACTTGTCTTCTAGTTTCCTGTCCTTGGTGAAGAGATAGGCGGCGAGCGGCTTCCCTTTTGAGTTTATAAGATCGAAACCCTCTCGTAGCTCATCCACCTTTGTGAATCAAAAGGAAACTAAAAAAAATCATAAAGTCTACGTTACATTTATGAATGCTGAACTCAAAGAACGATGACTGCTCACCGTGACAATTGGAAGTAAGGGGCCAAACACTTCCTCTTTCATTATTAGTGAATCACCGGGAACATCTAACAAGATTGTGGGAGCGATTCTTCTGCAACCACATTGAGATGATGACACAAAAGAATAGCTTATCTTGTCGGAAACACTGTTGCATACGAGATGAGGCTTACAGGCGCTTTTCGTTCCGCTGGCCGCCATGGACGACCGTGCCGGAGACCTTTTCGTCATCCAAAAGATTCATCAAGCGTTCGAAATGGTTGGAGTTCACGACGCGAGATAGATCTGCTGATTCCAATGGATCCTTGCCGTAGAATTCCTCCAAAGTTATTTTTAGAGCATCCACCTGCAGATGTTTGTTGCATCACTAGTTGACCAATAGGCGACAGCAAGGCATAGATAGTAGTACCACCAAGCTTTTGTTCTGAAAGGGATACCAATTTTGGAGCAAATGATCTTGTTGTAATAATATAGTCCGGTGCGATACAAGCTTGTCCACTGTTGCATCCCCACTTGCCTACAACAATTCTCCTTGTTGCGACCTTATAAAACAGAGCCCCATTAGCCTCACATATAAAGCAGAATCAGCATACAACAATGTAGATTCGATGCTTTTGCTTTCCCTTCAATTTACCATACTTTTATGTCAACATTGGAATCAACAAGAACAGGACATTTTCCACCGAGCTCCAGGACTACCGGCGTTAGATGCTTTGCAGCTGCAGCCATCACAATACGGGCTACTCTCGCGTTGCCTGTAAAGTTTACCACTGTGTTTCTAGTTATACTGCAAATACATGTCTAAGCCAGAAGAGTCATCATATATGGACTTGTGAAAAATGGAAAATCTTCATCTCATATATGCAATAGCTTTATCAAAAGCCATAGATGAGTGAAACAATTCACAACAAATAAGCAAAGCGAAGTACACGTAATGAGCGACATGCCGACCGATAATTAAGTCTAGTGCACAGACCTATAGAAGAGTCACCATTTAGTTTAGTTGTCTAAAATGGCCTAGTGAAAAAATCTTTATCCCATATATGCAATAGCTTTATCAATAGCGATAGAGGAGCGAAACAATTCACAACAAATAAGCGAAGCGAAGTACTAGTATGAGCGACATGCCGACCGATAATTAAGTCAAGTGCACAGAACCATAGAAGAGGCACCATTTAGTTTAGTTTGTCTAAAATGGACTAGTGAAAAATGGAAAAATATTCATCTCATATATGCAATAGCTTTATCAAAAGTCCTAGATGAATGAAACAATTCACAACAAATAAGCAAAGCATAGTACATGTATGAGCGACATGTCGACCGATAATTAAGTCACCATGCATTCTAGTATATGATTTTTATAATATGGGAGGGATAACCTGTATAGAGTATTTTATCAAACTTTTGTTCCAAAAGTGCTGTTGTTTCAGGAACGGATCCTTCAACTACTCTGATACAAGAGTTATCTACATAATCTGGTAGAATTCTTGCGAAAAATGATGATGTGGCTGGTGCAACTTCTGATGGCTTCAAAACAACAGCATTGCCAGCTGCAATGGCTCCAATTACAGGGTCAACGGATAACACTGACAAAGAGCAAAAAAAAAGAAGTTGTCGACCTCGCTATGAAAACTTATCATGAATGTAGAATGTTTCACCAAATCCGTAGTTATAACATTAAAGCATAATTCTCGAAACAAGACCAGTCGTAGACTGACAGAACCTTAACCGAAACAACCGATGACTGTCTAAAGATGACTTTTAAAAAGAAGTTATCAGAAAAAATGAAAAAGATTGGACATCTGATCAGTAATTTTGCCCTCGATAAGAACTGTCGAGAAAAAAAAAAAAGGTCTACGATAACTTGCCCCAAATAGTTGGGACCATAGATCTTTATTTTGTTATCGTTGTTGTTGTTGTTGTTGTTGATGCTTTTCAAATATTCTATCCTGCAGAAATTTTTAAAATGATAAAACATATATGAATTTATTTTAGAACAAAATCCTCCAACGGCTTAAAGCGTTGGTTTTTTGTTAATTCAAGAGCATCACTTGGGGTATTGTTATTTAGATTTAGAAAATTAGAATTCTTTAATTGACTCTGAAAAAACAAGCTATGGATTAGTTCTTCTCTTAATCATTTATATTCTTTTTTAACCAATCATATACTGCAGTATATGATTTGTGTTGTTCATGTGCATCTTGCAAGCTCTTATCTAGTAGCTATATAAAAACAAAGTCTCATTAGAATCGGCAAGAATTTATACTTTTGCGTGCCCAATTAACAACATAAACGAACAATTTTTTTGTTCTGCAACACATAGATCACACTCACCTTCATTTTTGTAAAATATTAATAAAGAATGATTCTCCACTTACAAAAGGGGTAATTCCATGCTGAAATGATCAGCACAACACCAAGAGGCTCTGACACCACTTTTGCTGATGATGGAAAAGTTGTAATCGAAGTGGCCACCTGCATAATTGTTGCAAATAGTGATTTGAGCAGGTTAATTTCCAAAATTTATCGATCATATATGTCTACATAAATGTGTATTTGTACCTTCTCCGGTTTCATCCAGCGTTTCAATTCTTTCACGGCAAAACGGCATGATTCCCTTACCATTGAAATCTGCCAAATGAAACCATCAGTCATATATGAACACAGACTTCACTACATCTCTTTAGAAGGGCAAAAGCTAAACAAATGCAAGCAGATAGTTAAAAAGAATGATACCAAATGTATATTTGTTGGAGCCAAGTAAAGAAGCAATGAGGCTCTTACTTATGCTCCTGTATCAGCTTTATGTGTGAGACAAAAGATTAGCAGAACTTGATAACTGCAGAATCTTGTGCAAAAGAGGAGAGTATCTGAATTAAATGTTCTAAAAAGGTTAATTCGATTGACAGCAACAGTAATTTCTACGACTGCAGATGTCAAATATTTGGGATAAATTACTGCTTAGGAAGATGCATGAACCAAAGGTTTATATAAGATCAGAAATCAGTTCCAAAGGTTTGAATTCACAATTTGGATGATCTTGGGAGAGCGTGTAAACTCAGGAACTGAAGGAAACGAAAAAGAACAGAATTGTATGTCAATCTTCCAAGATGAAAAAAAAAAAAAAAAATTCTGACTCTGCCTACAGATGAAATAACTCAAAGAAAACCATATTAACAATGTCCAATCTACAAAATGACCTCTAATCGATGTTAGCATGGGAAGACAGAACGGCAACCACTGACACCTATACAAACTACCACAAGTAAGATGAATCAATCCTCAATCTCTGTATGAAGAGGACATCAAAGGTAAGACTAGCTATATTGACATAGTTTAATTGCAAACAAGAACGTTTTCGGCGATCCATTACAGTTCCAGAACCTCTGTGCCGCTCAAAGTCCATTGCTTTGTTCCATTACATGTAAATTAGTAAGAAAAGCAGCAGCTATCGCTAAAACCAATGAAGGGATTCCAATCAAAGTTGACATATAGGATGAATTGGTCTGTAGAGTTCAAACTGGACCGTAAAGGACTTTTTAAGCTTCAGGCGATATGTTCTCTGGCAATTCGGACATAGCGATGCAGATAAATCACCCAAAAGTTCCAGCGATGGGATCCAAAGTCGAACCTTTCTAGTTCAGAAAGCAAGTAGGAGACCAACGAAGAGATAAATTAACCAGACTGGTAGGAAAAAAAGGAAAAAATCAAATCTGGAGGACCTCGCTAATGAAAGATTCTATCTGGGGCTTGGCTAGGTCGTCATGGAGCGCCGCCGTGACCTCCGCCTCCTTCTCAACGATCAGCCTCACGATGCCCTTGAGCTGCGCCACCCTCCACTCGAAGCTCCTCGTCCTCCCGGACTCGAAGCTCTCCCTCAACTCCGCCACTACTTCAGCCGCCCCCGCGCCGTCAAATCCTCCCTCCATCGCGTCTTCCTCGTCCTCTGCGCCGCCGCTGCTTTTACAAGAGGGAATCGTGAAGAACAAGGAGAACTTATGGCGAAGTTCCAAATCAGTGGGCAAGGGGAGAGTTCGGAATCAAAATGGAATCTTGGTTTCGATAAGGCCAGGAATAGATTACAACCGTCCGCCACAAACGAGCACTCCCACGTGAATGGATAAAGGTGCAATTTTGACACTCGCATGCATGCTTCAATTAATGCCTGCATTTATTGTTAAGATCTATTTTTTCTATAAAAAAAAAGAGAGAAAATAACGATGTAAATTTTTAATATGTTTTTTGATATTTGGGTAATTGCATTAAGATGATATCTCAATTACATGAGATCGAGTGGACGGGACCCACAGGCACAGCAGGAAAAGGGTCGAAACCACGTGTACTGCAAGGATAGGTAACATCCACGTGTGCAACCACAACAAATCATTGTACCTGCCACGTGTGATCCAGAGAATCCTGGTGCTGGATCCTGTCCTGAAAGAGCATGCTGTATGTACTTTACACTGTAGATTTTGATATGCTGTATATTAATTATGCTTATTGGCTACAAATTTATATATGAAACATAATTAAAATATACAATATCATCACTATTGAGCCCATTAAGAATATTACAATGTCAATCAGAATTCAAACATTTTAATCTAACATACAAATGGAACAGCAAGAGGAGATTAGTTGCTACTGAATTAGACTTTTATTACATCTTCCTGTAATTAATTACATACAAGCATAATAAATTATATGCAACCCCTGTTATCATTACACACCTCAGGGGGCCGGCCTTCTTCTTCTGTTACAGATCATACTGTGTGTGAATGGTGATATGAGCAGGAAAGAACCCTTTCCCTGCACATCCACATAAAGGAAAGCAAGCAAAGCAGCAGCAGCATCACAGGGAGGAAGTTCCAGGCTTGGGGAGCCTGTCACAGCCGATTTGAACCCACCCAATGTGTTGCCTCTCGTTGTCATAAACGACCATGCGGTCTTGCAGAGAGATGTCTGCAAACACACCACAAGCAGATCAGATGGTTTACCAGTTGAGGTCTCCAAGTTTAGGGGTCTCGTTTAAATTACCTCCAATTATGTTGAGGTCTTGGTTGAGTCCAACTTCGGTGCCATTGAGGATTCCCAAGCATGCATTCCCATGTTTCTGCAATCGAATAATTGGATTGATGTTCTTGTGATTTCAGTTCGGTAAGAGAGAGAGAGAGAGAGAGAGAGAGAGCTTGCAAGTGCTTACAGTGATGATCAGATAGTTCTCAGGAGGTACTTCCAGCAATGCTCGCTTTCCGTTCACAAAGTTGAGAGCTAAAGTCTTGAAGTACTTCTTGACATCCTTCACGGACTTGAATGCCTTCGGCCCTTTCCAGCACACCGGAAGCGATGGGTCATCGAACTCCTCCTTCAGTGGTTTCCTGGAAAGATCGCTCTTTACCTGCAACTCCATACATCAAATTCCGGGCTTGGAAGGAACCATAGAACGAGCATGCATATCCAAAGAGTGAAACATACTGCTGACAGGAATGCTTGGTAGGGCTGAAACCCAAAGTAGGTGAACGTGCTCCCAGTATCGAAAACCACCTCCATTTGATTCACTCCCAGAGACCGAGTGCCCCAGTAGAGGTTTGCTGGCCCAGGTGAGTAGTAATTCCTGATGCAATCCAAAGACATTAGTTTTCTTACTGCAGAGACATTGCGAGAACTCCAGCTAAAAACCAGCTCACCGGGAGCGAGACATGGGCGCCCAAGTCATCAGAGAGGTGGGGACGAAATCATCTCCGAAGAAAAGATAGCCTCCACCCTTCCCGCCGAGACAGTGACCCATGACGTTCTTGGTCACCCCTTGATCGCTCAGCTGCGACAGAACGCTAATTTTCCCGGTGCCGAGGCCAAGAAGTCCGTCGGTTGGCGTAGGGGCGTTCTGTATCGCGAACTGCTGATCGTACCCACACCTACGTACGCCAAGAGCGCGGTGTAGGGATCGCAAAGATGGGATTTTTATAGAAGCTGGAGCGTGGCTACTGACCCCAAGGCAAGGACTGGGCGGGCGATGGTGGTGTTGATCAGGCGGAGGTTGAAGGCGTCGGAGATGAGCACGCCAAGGGAGGAGCCGCGGTCTTCGTACTGGATCTGGTAGTCGCATTGGTCGCAGTTCTCATCGTGGATGGTGCCGGTGTGGAGAGCGGCACAGAGGGGGTCCCTGCAGGGCACCAGCTTGTTCCTCGCCGGCCGGTACCACGGGTGAGGCCCCTGAGAGAGTCACCGAATCAGAAAGGAAAGGTACCGTGAATGACATTCGAGTTTTGGAGAGGACCAGAAGGGGCATGAGCATAAAGGTCCAACCTTGGAGCATCTAACGCAGGGAGCGTCGCATTGGAGCCAGGTGAGGTCGCTGCCGGTGTCGATGTCCAAGAAATAGGGCTTCGGCGGATCGCCAATGCTCATCGCTACATAGTACAGCCTGCGAATTCCAATACCATTCAAAGAATTAGAGCCCATCTATCGACTCAACCCGCACCCCGCGAACTTACCCGTGCGGGTAGACATCGCCGTAGATGGGGAAGACGATGGAGGAGGGAACCCGTCGGACGGTATCGACCGGCAGCTGCAACATCGGCGGAGGAGAGTCCGAGCCCTTCGCCTTCTTCGGCGAGGCGGCGGAGGCGGAGGGCGACATCGCGGCGGTGAAAGCTAGCAGGAAGGCGATTATAAGCCCTTTTAGGGCGGCCGTCCGGCCTCCCATCATCCTACGATGGAGGTCGAGGAACGAAACGTATGTGGAACGCTGCTTCACAGGAATGCTACGGTGGGTATCTACGGCCCCCCTCCCTGGCGGAAGCGGAAGAAAGAGGAGGGAGAGGAGGTGGAGGTGGAGGTGGAGGTGGAGTCGCGACGACTCGCTCGCAGCTTACGAGACCTTACTCCGCGGAGGTGCTTGCTATTTATACTACAATTCTTTATTTATTTTCTTTTATTATAATCCAATTACTACTATTTTTCTCTCTCCCAAAAATAAAGTACGTAATCAGTTCGTTATATTTCTGATGCTCCAATTATGACCCTCCGATGGTAAATCAACGTAAATGATGCGGTGGGTCCCGACGCCATGAGGAACGAGCCCGACGCGCGCGTACCTAAGCGTCACGCACCCGAACTCTCTCACCCAACGTGGCTCTCTGGAACAGGGACCTCATATCGGGGCCCACAAATCATAGGAAACTTAAAGCGGAGGAGACGGAGAGCGAGAGGAACAATATAATGGTATTAGTGTGAGGAAAGCATAAGCCGCTTTATTCGTAGCTTTGGGACGGCTTTTTGGTTTATCCGAGGCGTCGTGATTAAACTAAGCATGCGCAAAGGAGCTCAAAAGGCAGTGCCTTTTGTCTGCTCCTCAAGTTGCTGCAGCCTCGCAAGGCATTAAAATTCCTTGTTGCAGCTTATTTCTTCACTTCGATGTTGATAGAGAGAGAGAGAGAGAGAGAGTACCTCGAACTTGTAGGTTAGTAAACATCTGATTCATTAAAGATATGTCGAATGAGAATTAAAATTCTTAATTTTTGATAGATGAGCATGATATATATATATATATATATATTTTAGGTATAAATTTAATTTAAATTTTTATTATCAACATGCAAATTTTTTTTTTATCAATTAAGTTGATTAGGATCATTAAGAACTTTCTAAATTATCACTGCGAAGCAAAGAAGTGGAGAAAAGATAATCTGAGAAGATAATAGAGATTTTTATTTGACCTATCAATCGAATAAAAAATTAAATATATCATTATATATTTTTTAATTACATAAATTTTAATAAAAAAATTAAAAAATAAATATTAATAAAAAAATCAGTTTCGATTTTAGTTTCATAATTCACAAGATCTATTTATTTATTGATTATTAATATTATTAAATTTCATAATATTATTAAATTATTAATGTCTTTATCAACTAACCAAACTGAAACCTTCTCATTCTCTGCAGTGAGGAGTGAGGAGATTGGCGAAAGAAACGTGTTGGGTAGCAATTAACGGGTCGACGAACTAATCTGGCCGAACCCTCGCACCAATTCAGCCTCCTTAGGTGGCCATATTCCAAGCATGCTTTTTGTCTTCTCCTATCCAAGTCAATAAATGGGATGGAAACTTCGACTCACCACCACATTTTTTGCCCCAATCATCGTCCTTCAATCTCGCCGTCAGCAGAGCCACCGCTGCTTCCCACCATAAAGTAGATCGACTGCGGAAAGAAGCAGGAGGGAGGAGGGAGGGATCGATCGATGATGGACGATTCCTTCAGGCGGCCCGGAAGAATCCCCTTCCAGTGGGAGATCCGACCCGGCGTTCCGAAGCCTCAGCATCAACCAACGCTTGCGGCTTCCCCGCCGCCGCCGACGTCGAAGCTCAGCCCACCTCCTTGCATGACGCCACCTTCACTCTCACCGCAGTGGTCGCGCTCCCTGTCCAACTCTTACTCGCCTCCTCTGCCCTCCCAGTCCCTGACGCGCTCGCCTTCGCCGCAACACTCCATACTCGGCTCTCCGTCATCCACTTCGCGTTCGAATGCAACCGCCACCATCTTCTACCGCTCGGCGTCCGCCTCGCCGTCCAAGCGGCGGAGCGATCCCACTCGCCGATCTTCCAAAGCGCCTGCTGCTACTGCACCGAAGGTGATCTCCGTCTCATCGAGCTGCTTTCCGGTTCCATCAGTGAAGCGCAAGGACAACAAGAGGAGCATCTTCGCGTCTCCGCACCATTCTGCGTCGAGCAGGAGCTCGGCCTCCTTCTCCTCCCCCTTTAGAGGCTCTCTCTTCGTCAGGGATGAAGCGGAGGTCGCAGCCAGCTGGTTCTTCTGAGCCCCCTTTTGGGAAGACGTGCCTTTATTTTTTTTGTGTCGCGAAACAAACAAACAAATAAACAAAAAATAAAAAATAAAAAGAGTACAAAAAAATTAGCACGCCCGGTGGGACTCGAACCCACAATCGCCTGATTAGAAGTCAGACGCCTTATCCATTAGGCCACGGGCGCTATTTGATAATATTACGATGAGTCTTTCTTTTAACGAATAAAAAGTCTACATGGGTGAGCTGAGATCTGTGAAATGTAGAGAGAAATTGTTATTACGTTGTAAATTTGTCTTTGCCAGCATCTATCGTCTCAAAGCAATGCAATTTTTACGGTGGTAATGGGCATGGATGCATTTCCACGACAAGATGGAGCTCAACCCAAGGAATGGGGAGGGGCGCAGAGATGGAAAAATAATTTGAAGTTTCACAAAACAATATGGCATCTATCATCAAACTCGATTGTAAATGGTGGCCTGTTTTGTACAGTAAGGAAGTGAACAAAAGGGAATGGGAAGTATTTTAAGAGGGTTACCATGTATGAATGTTGTGGCAGGAGAACCAAGTTCTCTTATACATCACACCCCGGCATCGCAAACTGTAAGGCAAAGGACTCGACTTGGTTGCGAAGCTCGATAATGTCCCTACTGCTCCCGAGGCCCTTCTGTATCTTCCCATGTTCTTTCTGTATGGTACTTGCGATTTGTGCCGCCCGTAGGAGGAAGTCGGCAATCATTTCAAAATCTCCCTCTAAACAGCCTCTTGTCGTCATAGCAGGAGTTCCTAACCAAATAAACCAACAACAGGTGATTTAAAATATTTGCAACAGCCACAATCTACATGTTTCATAATGAAAAGCATAGGCGTGACAGAGGTCACCTATCCTCACACCTCCCGGAGAGATAGCACCATTATCAACAAATATCGGGGTTTTATTCAGAGAAATGTGGCATGCCTCGCAAACCTTCTCGAAGCTCTTACCTGTTTCAGGATATTTTTCTCAGTACAAAAACTTGTCTCTAATAAAAAAAAAACACTTCAAAGTGTATATCACAATAAGCACACAAATGCACTGTATTGATAAAAAAGGAAAGCTCGATGGGAAAAGCTTTCTCAACAACCAGCCTATTGAAGTGGCCTCTTTGACGTAAATTATGTAATTCTGGACGATAGCTGATACTTGTAATTTCCACGTTTGCTCTATGTGTTACAGCTTAAAAAAGCTATTAGGCATATAATAAGGAAAAATAACATCAAAAATCTACCACACAGTTTGCTACTGATTGAGAAAGAATAAATTATATGTTCCGTCAAAACCTAGGGTTTGAACTCATATGATATCTTCCAACTTTAAAGTTAATCCTGGTTCAGCTACAGTTCCCATCAAATAATCTTAAAAAATATGATGTGTTCCATGTCAATGCTAAAATCTCTTGCCAGAAAAAGCCCCTTCTAAACCTACTTTTATAGCTACCGGAAACATTCTATCTTCCACAGGCGCATTCAAACAAGGATCTCAAACTAGGTGAATAAAAGCAAAGAAACAATATTTCTATCATTAATTTGGATCCATGATTGATAATTTTAGTGACAGTTGAGGATCCACTATTTGATCCAACTGAAAGAATTATCTCAAGCAAGGAATTTTTTTGTAACTTAGCAGATGCTGCAGCCATTTCACATTATTTGACATAGATATTTTTATACAAAAATCATGTTAAAAGTATGCACATTCAGAGCATTTCATAACAGTTCATGTAATACAGGTCCATTAATTATTTTCCCTGTTTGGACCAAGTACATCACATATGGTACTCACTGAATGCTTCTCATATACCCGATAAATGCTGGCCCCAAAGTATCCAAAATTTTACATAATAATTAATAAGCCAGGATATTCTTAGATACTTCACGGATACTTCTCAATTTTAGTTTTTCTTTAAAATCCATCAACTTTTGCACTTTATTGTGATACTTCGCAAGGTATCCAAAACTTTACGTAATAATTAATAAGACAGGATATTCTTAGGATACTCCGCAGATGCTTTTCGATTTTAGTTTTTCTGTAAAATCCTTCAACTTTTGCACTTTATTGTGCTTTCATTAAACCCATCCATGCACATGCCAAGGTTAGTAAAAACATAAAAGCATTTTTATTGCATCAAAACAATTGTTGGATCTGACTCCTGTCACTTGTATGGAAGGCATAATAATAAATAAAGATCCCTTATTAAAATCTAGAATAAGAAATCAAAGAAGCTAATTCCAGATCCCCAATGATTTTCTGTAAGTTACATTTCATCCCGCGCCAAAGCCTGCAATCAAAAATATCTTAGTTTCCTTTTCCCACTAATAGTTAAAAAAAAAGTCATCAAATGGGATTTTGTCCAATTATGTTTTCCTTGATGAAACATCTTCATTAGATGACATTCCATAACGAAGGACTAAATATCTTCCATGACCATTATAGGACTTATAGTTGATGACATATGTTCAATTAAATGTAAACATGTAATTCTGGTCAGGGAGGTCTAAAGAAGTCCACGACATGCAATTGTGTCTCCTAAGCAAACTCGACCAATATATTTGCATGTTGTTGAACTGCACGAGTAAAGAAGTAGCCGCAACAAAAAAAATAACAAAAGAAAAGCACTACAAAGTATTACCAATTTGGCAGCTCATGTCGGAGGACACCTATCTTTTCAAACTAGCATTTCCAAAATAAAAGGACTATTCTGAAAAACAGAAGCCCCAAGGTATATTCTATGCAACCACTAATCTGTTATATAGCAATATATCTCCTGTTTTCCTTTAATGCATAAGATTCCTTAGTTGGTGGCAACATATAATGAAGAGATATATTCTCTCGACAATCACATAACTCCACTTACGAACCTAAAACCACAAAAAAGAATTTAACTACCAAATTAATGGACAACATAAATAAGTCGAGCCTCGAAAGATTTCCATCCCGCCAAGTCATGTTAGTTTGTCAAAATTCATCCAAACCCCAGTATATTGCAGTAGTTATAATTCATGAATCTGAAGAAAGAGAGTACATGCAACACAACAAAAAGCAAATGATAGTCAAAATAGATAAATCCCTTGTATCTTTAAGGAAGCAATTTTGCTCTTTGTTCTGTAACTTGAGAAGTACAAGGCATTTTTAATAAATCATTTTTCAGTTTCACAAAACTTTGTTTTTTTTTTATTAATTCATTTATTTTGCAATCATTAACATATCTAAGAAAATTTTTTCCATGCCTGAGGACTGCATAAGTCTTCTTAAGTACCTGTTAATCCAAAAGTTCTGAGATCCCAGACTAACAAATGGTTGTCTGTGCCCCCAGTAACCAGCTTGCAATTTCTTCTTAGCAAAGCTGATGCCAATGTTTGAGCATTTCTCTTGACCTGTCGAATATATGCTGTGTATTCAGGTGTAGCTACTTGCTTTAGAGCTACTGCTAAAGCAGCTGTGTGGTTATTTTGAGGACCCCCTTGAAGCGATGGGAAAACAGCAAAGTTTATTCTCTCCTCAAAATCATATCTACCATCATCATCTGTTCGACCAAGACAAACCCCCTGTTTCTTTTGTATTTTTCCCTTCCTGAAGAAAATTATACCGCCCCTAGGACCTCGAAGGCTTTTGTGAGTTGTTGAAGTAACAATATCACAATAATCAAAGGGGCTCAGGCATTCCTGCAAAGTCCATCCATGCACAAAAATAATGTTAGGCTTTTATTTATCTAAACAAATAACAAAAGCACATGCCTTAAACAAAAATAAATTAGTTTTGGATGACATACTAATACTGAACAATGAAAAAAAATTATGAAAATACTAATGTAAATGTATTATATCACACGCTAACATGTACTAACAGAATAAAATTAGGTAATTAGGATAAGGTAGCAATGTCGATCGTCGGTATCAATTCTCTTGCTGTGCAAACCTCATTAAGAAAAACCATTATCAATCAACTAAAATCGAGTACACAAAAAGATAGGATGTTACAACAAAGTTGTGTTCATATTGAAATTATTTATTATACTGTCATGACTTTTTCGATTAAGCTACTGAACTAACTTGAAGGAACAAAAAAGATAAATGTATTCAACACAAAAGCCGGTGCCAAAACAGTTCTACAGCTCGAGATGTCAATTTTAGAAAAGCACTAGACCATAAGAAATACGAGTAAAAGGATTTTAACAGGATATGAAAACAAATTTCAACTCATTTTCATCGGTCTATGATCACCTAAGATACTAGCATGCATCTTGCACATGATCTAACATCTAAACTTCAGAACTCGATAGGACGGTAACAGCCAAAAGGTAACTTCCATACAAGAAAACAGATGTGACAAATGATGCACATGGTAGAGACATGTAACAAGTAGTTCATAATCACATTATCATAATAATAGAAAGAAATCTTGTAAGTTACTTGGCATGCCAAGGGCCAAAATGAAAAGACAAATTTTGCAAAGTCAAGTAGAGGATTTGAACCTTGGCAGCCACAAGACCACTAATGTGAGCCATGTCACACATCAAAATTGCTCCACACTTGTCTGCGATCAGCCTAAATCGGGCATAATCCCACTCTCGGGGGTATGAGCTCCCCCCACAGATCAGTATCTTTGGGCGATAATCCATCGCCTTTTCCTCAAGCTTATCATAGTCAATGTAACCTGTGAGTGGATTCACCTTATATGACAAGCTCTCGAAGAATATTGAAGCCCCTGATATCTTCTTCCCACCAGGAATGTTGTACCCATGACTGACGTGACCACCAGAAGGTGAATCCAATCCCATAATTCGATCCTTAGGGAGCAATAGTCCTGTGTAGACCGCAAAATTGGCTGAGGTACATGAGTAAGGTTGGACATTCACACCCCAGCACCCAGGATCGAGATCGAATGCTTTGAGGGCACGGTCATGACATAGCCACTCAATCTGATCGATGTACTTGTTCCCGCCATAGTATCGAGCACCTGGAAACCCCTCAGAGTACTTGTTTGTCAAATGGCTGCCAAGGGCGTCGAGCACACCCTGGCACACAAAGTTCTCAGATGCAACAAGCTCAATCCCCGACACCTGCCGCCGCCTCTCCTTCTCCATGATCTCAAAGATATCGGGGTCGGCCGCAGACAAGGGCTGGTTTCCCCAGGACAATATATATTCCCTCCGTAACTCGAGATCAGGTTCCACCTTGGTCCTCTTCGCAGGGAGCACCGACGACGACGAGCAAGAAGAGGGCGACTCCCATCTCCTCTGCCTCTTGATGCACATCGAGTAACCCAAGATCCTGACTTCCTTCCCCTCCTGCTCCACCTCGTCAGACTCCTCCCCGAGGTTCGTGTCCACGTATCCGAACCCGCCGGACTCTGCCAGCCGGTCCAGGAGCTGCAAGGGGATCGTCCGGTTGTGCAATGGGTCCCGGAGGTCGGCATCGCGCAGGAGGTAGACCGAGTCGTCCGCGATCGGGGCACGGTAGGAGGGCTGCGGCGAAGAAGGAGAAGGATCGGTGTGCAACCCCAGGGACAGGTTCGATTCGAAGTTGGTAAGATCCATGACGAAGCTTTCGAATCAAATATTAGAATCAACAACAAGAACACGAGCGGTGACAGAAGCGCCGGCGGGCGGCGGAGAGGCGGCACGCTTCCATCAATGGCAAAGAGACAGAGAGAGGGTTTGGTGGAGGACCGGCGGCAGCACGTGGCGGAGGCGGGGTTATGGGGTTATTTGGGGGAGAAGGGGCGAGCGAGCCTGGACGGGATTGCGGGCCGGAGACACGGTCGGTGACAACGGGGACAACAGGTCACCGTCCGTCCCCCTCGCCACCGTTTCCGCTTAGCAAATTTGCCTGGCGGGGGTGGGGGAGTGGATGGGCGGATTCGTATTCCCATTTTAACTACTCGTGCGAGCTTGGATCGATGAGTGTACCACATAGTGCGGCGCGAACGATCTCCAAACACGTGTAAAATCCGACGGCTGGTTGTTTTTACACGTAGAATAATTGCACGAAATCTTAATTTAGGAGATGATCCCAATGCGATTGCCTCCAAACCAAAGGAGGCATTCATTGATCTCGCAATAGACTGTTCTATGATCGATCTATCGGTCAAAGAAAAAAGCATGTTTTACATACAATAAATTCTTAGTCTATCGTTTACTTTCACAACATATATTTCTAGAACTTGATACTGAAACTTAAACCCAGTTCAGGTGCATACAATATTGCCACATGAAGAGGTTGTAATGCAGAAATTAAACTGATGTACACAATAAATGAATTGTAGGAAAATGGTGCCAAAATAAATTTGCCAAATGATGTAAGGTAGGTTTTAAATTTGCACATCATCAGATTCTGGCCAATTGGTTATTTCAAAAAGTCATAATACAACACAAATGGATGATGTGTCAGAATGAGTAATAACAATATTGCATAAATCTATGGCACCATTTGATTCCTCATTTTAACCATAAGGCTTCCGAAAATGATGATAAATTTGAACTTTTTGCAACAAGCACAATTATTCACTATAGAAATGTTTTATTACATTGTCGGATGAACATAAATAGTGTCTTTTGTAAACCTACGATAAAAGCTGAACAGCCGCGATGGCAGGTATCTTTTCTCGCAGCTTCTGAGTTACTGCCACTCGAACTGTCATGATGCCAGCAGCTTGGCCTGTTAGTCGAACTTTCACGATAGGCTCCTCAATTTTGACTAGCTCAAGCTCACCGCCGCCAGTTCCGGTGAGGTATGGCCTTATCTCGTCGAGTACCTAACAATGGAACCAAAGACAAGCATCAGTGTTTTCATTCATGCATCTTTTTTTCTTTTGTAGTCACACATTAAAATGGTAATATCCAAACTACCAAGATTTCAGAACAGTTATGGTATAATATCACACACTTAGTGGTGTGAAAAAGCCACAAGAACAAAGTAGAAGCAGGTAAATTGGAAAAGAAAATGCAAATAAGCATCCTCCACCAATTCAACAAAAATTGTTGTGCAGAGGGGATATCATTTTTTTATGAAACCAAGTCTCAGCTAGAAACAAATCACCGGAAAATGATATAAGAGGGGTTCCCACATGAACTTTGATTTGCTCGAATCAAAATTATCATAACTGGAAAGGGCTCGCCAGTTCGGCCAGAAAACTGTGAACTGACCTTAAGACAGGTTCAGTTCTATTAAAATGTTAATCCGGTCTCGAAAGCCATGAACCGGCTTTGAGACTGGTCTAGTTTTGTTAAAAGATCAAATAAATCAGGCTGGAGTGGCTAACTCAATCGGTTCATTGATGTAGAGAACTTCAAGTATAAAAAAAAATATAGCAATGTCCTTATTTTGTAAAATAAGTTGAATCATATTCAGGCATATTTAAGTAATATCAACATTATAAATTATAAAAAAATGCAATATTTTGCTCTCCCTGCTTGTCTTGTGCAGCTATAGAGAATACAGGTATAGCAGGATCTAACTCCTTAGTTTTAGCTTCCAAGAAATATAAGGTCCATAGCAATCAAATTTCGCCATTGACATGTTCCAGGCAGTGTTACTTCACATACATATGATTGACAATTGAGATTAAATGACATGATGACATAACACAAGCATATATGCATATCATGATGCATTATACATAATAATTTTATGCATTAGGCATATCATGATGCATAATCCTTGCTTTTGAGCTATTACTATGATGACTTAGTCTATTAGGTGTAAGTGTATGTTCATGGGACCCACACCATGTTTCACTTAGACAAAGTAACCATTTAAACAGATGGAACAAATAAGGATAGTACTAAAATGGTTCATGCATCTTCAATCAATTATATTCTCATGGTAGCCACCGTAGACATTTTAAGATCTGAAAATCAAGAATAATGGAAAAATAGGTACATGAGGAATGATTTCTCACAAAACATCAAAACAATCCAATGACAAGGTAAAATAAGGAAATCTGTCATTGCTAAAAGTAGATGGTGATTATTTCAAACCTAAGTCTGGATATTTACCAGAATTGTGGAACTAATAAAAAAAACAAACTCTTTATAGCCACAAGCATGATAAGAAGGAAGTGTATACAACATCCAAAATCTGAAATTACAAAGGTAAAATCATATTTTAACATGATAATTATTTTGCTATTGGTTACCTTCTCTATGTTTTCTTCATTCAGCTGAAGCCCTGTCTCTTGGTCGGTGATTGGTTCCACTGCAACTATTTCTGGAATTTTTTCCATTAACCGATGCTCAATACCCATCTTCATTGTCATTACAGAACTTGGACAAGACCCGCATGCTCCTTGCAGTTTTAGTCTTACAATATTTCCATCTATCTCATGAAGTGCTACATTTCCTCCATCAGCGATAAGATATGGTCGCACTTCATCCAATACTGACTCAACATTTTCAGCAGTTAGGGGCAAATCAACCAATGGATCTAGGGGCAAATCAACCAATGGATCTTGAGTAGCAATTGATTTAACCACTGTAACAAAGAAAGAAAGAACTATTAAGCTCACATAAATCAACTAAATATAGTGCAAAATAGAAGCATCGTTTACCGTTGCTTTTGCAAAACCATAGAAAGTAGATCAAACTAAGTCAACTTAAAATGGCTTGAAGGAACGAGCGTAAAGTTGAATTCTTGAATTCTACTAACATATTGTCATGGACAAAATTATAAACAGTGTGCTTAATGCAATGCTCATATATGTCCGTGTCTTTCGAATTTTGTTCATGCTTTGTATAGCAAGTAGCGAGCTAGCAGTAGGCTTGGCAGCCCTAGTTTGGTTAGCTCTTGTAGCCGTTTTCGATTTTTAAATGAGGGTTGTATCATGTGAACACTTGTGAGGATTCCGATCTGTAATGGACCATGATCCTTTGTGTGCGACTGTTTAAAGCTTACGAAGTCCATGGTTGTAATTTGCATTGGCTATAAAGTGTTTGTTGAAATGATTGCTTGCAGATCCCATGTGAGACACTTTCTCTAACCCGTTTTCTCTTTTGTAGATCTTAAGGGACCATAAGAGGTTTCAGGGAGGCTGACCTTTGCGGACGGACACACAAGGATGTCGCACGACTTAGGCAAAACCAGCTAAGTTCGTGACATTTGATATCAGAGCGGGACAAGCACACGTAGAGACACTTGGCATGAAAACGTAGAGGACCTAGCTAGGCTGCATGGAGGGCAACCAGCACACGCGACGGTTTAGGGGAAACGGACATTGAGACGTAGGAAAAGAAGTCGCTTAGAGGAGCGGGCAAGCAAGATTGACATTTAGAGGAATGGGCAACCCTTTAAGCGAGTGGCACCACGAAGACAAACAAGCTAGGATATAATGCGTAGCACACAAAGGCGGGATGGTTGAGTTCAAGCTACGACTCGACGTTGGCAACCAAACTTGACGGTGCTCAAGGCAAGCCCGACACTTGGTAAAAGGTGAGACCATGTAAAGTGGGACAGGTTGCACAACGACCGAAAGGGTTATGCAAAGCTCACAGAGGTGAGGGAAATTGCTAACTCGAAGAATTCGATACTCATGCAAAGGCTTGCATGCAGGCGATAGAGTGTTCGTGGCCATCCCAAGACAACTGAAACTCGACGCCATAGAGCATTGGAACTTTCTCTTCGACATGGGAAAGATACGTCCGTAGGAGGCTGCAGTGTGCAACAAGTTCAGCATGTTATTAGGCCTTGAAGGGTGCAGCGAGGGCTGTATTGGTAAAGAGTCGTAATCTAGTAAGTGTGCTTGCAGAGGCACAACAATGCACCATTTGTTTAGCAAGGCGGAGTAGTCAAAGTGGATGGTGATCTCTGAAACTTTCAGAGGGAAGGATGTGAAAATGAAAGTTGCTCCAACAGGACAGATTTCTAGGAGGGATAAGTCCTGATTCTCCAGAGGGAGAATCATGTGCAGCGGATCGCACATGTTGAACGACAAGGAGTCATCACATGATTTTGCATGAGGTAATGCATTGGTAGATGCTTTGCGAGATCAAGTGCGAAGCGACCCATGGCAACACCAAATGAAGGCACACTTAAGGCCGATGTGGGAATCAGACTTCATGGAGGGCTGACTCGTGGAATGGTGGGCGCGGGGGCCACTATCAACTCAATGCAAATCGAGAGCGGAGCAACTTGGATGAAACCTAGTGAAGTATCCAAACTATATGAAGGGAGTCAACATAGAAGATAGAACATGGAGCAGAGGTACAAAGCTTTTCTTGGATAGAGATCAAGGACATAAACTCTTGCAAAGGCAAGAGCGAGATCATGTCATTCCATGGGTTCTTCATTCTGATAGAGCATACTCATCCTACATGGTGCCAAAGATGAAGAGAGCTTCGAAGCACATGCACCTTATCTCGGGAAGCATTTGACGGAAGAACTAAAGCGATTCAACTTGCGAAGGTGAAGTTAGGATCAGAAAGCCTTAACACGAGGCAAGAGGATGAAGAGGCCGGTACTCTTGAAAAATATGCTACGGTGCTACCATTCGAGTTGTTATGAAGAAAGCAGTGCACAACAGAGATTGTGCTAGTGGGTGAGACACCCACGATCCAGATAATGATGCACCGATTTCATTAAAGTCTATGGACTTCGAGAGCTACTAGACAACGGACTGTCCTAGAGCGATGCTTCGTGCGGGTGTGGCCCGAGAATGGGTGGACGAAGGTCATTTGCCAAAGGAGCGAACACAATCGAAGATGGCTAAGGCCCTATGATGTGCTGGCAAAGGCCACACATGGAGAGATTGTAGTATGAGTTCAACCTACAAGAATCTGAATACAATGGAGATGTTACCATGAGACAACATGGTGCAACCGATTGTGGTAGAATAGTTCGAGGCAATACTACACACCAAGGTTTGCAATTTCGACCTGTACCACCCGGTATGGGCGGTACATACCAATCCGCTAGGTTACCGGTACGCGGACCGCCCGCTACCGAGCAATACAACCAAAAATCGATAGTTAGCGATCGATTTCGGCCGTCGACGACCGATTGAGGGAGAAATCGACCATCGACGGTCGATTGAGGAAGAAAAAGGGAAGAAAAGGAAGAGGAAAAGAAGAAAAAAGAAGATGAGAGGAAATAATACCGCGCCGTCCTCGCCCGCCCATCGCCCGCGCCCGCGGGCGCTTTTTCTCTCGCGCGAGGAGACGGAACGTCTCCCCGTGCGGGGAGAAAGATCAAGACGGTGTCGCCCCTTTCCCCTTTTTTTTAATATTTTTAATATATTAATATCATATTATATATATTATAAAAAAATTATATTATATTTTAATATATCGAGCAGTACGCACTGTGCGTACGGACCGGTAAGTCAATCCTTGCTACACACACGGGGAAAGTATCATGAAGGACTTGATCATGCAGAGGTATGATCAGGAGCTGCTGGGAGCTCCACTTTGATGAACAACACGATGGTAAGAAGGGCTATGAATTCAAGGAGTGAATGTCACAGTATCGCAAAGACGGGTATTCCGTGTGTGCATCAGATGAAGGCCTTGGTCATCAGCATATGAGGGTTGTGTACCACAAAGGGATATTTCCGAGTGCAAGTACCAGTGAGTCCCATGAGGGAGGGACTTGATCATACAGAGGTATGATCGAAACGACTTGAGAGTTGGACTGTTCCAGTGCTTATATTCACTTAAGGGAGCCCAGCAAGTCAGAGGATAAGGCCGAGTATGCGAACATTGTTACAAAAGAAGCTAACGAGAATAGAATTAACGCAAGCCCTGCAACAGGATGGCGGAGGCCATGCATGGGAGTTGTAATATGTCTTTCCATCGACCAAAGGGAACTGCTCGGAGAACACAGAGGTGCTGAACGGGTGGTCGAAAGGAACAAGGAAGTCACGACGAGTCCATAGAGGCTCAACTATCCAAAAGCCAAGTGTCGGCCAGAATGGAAGTGGACTCGAAGGAGTGTTACAGTGCCGCAAAGGTGGATCTACCGATCGCGAAGGGACACAGATATAAGGCAACGGATGGTAGTGTCATGGGCTTAGCAGCACCATGGTACCGCAGAGACGGTAATTCTGTGGAGTCATTCATCCCTTGCTCTCATGGAGGGAGAGCGTTGGTCGTGAAAGGGGCCGAAAAGGTGGAGAATGCAGAGGCAAACTCCAAGTACCAAGATAAGGCTGAAGGGCAAAGGCCAAGGAACTTCATAATAACGGTGTCAACAGGCTTCTCATCAATATAGTCGTTGATACAAGAATGCTCGACCAAGGAATGAAGTATGCAGTACGTGGTGTTGTACCTTTTCTACTCAGAGGAGTAAGCGGCAAAGATAATGGAGATGGTATAATCCCAAAAGCAACCAAAACTATCATAGACTAGCTCCAATTTAGGGTAAAATTTTACTCTTTTCAGACAAAACTTCTTGCATTCCAAAAGTTCGACGGCAGTGAGAAGGTGAATAGCAGTAGCTAACTCAAGAGACATGTTGCAACTAGAGCAGAAGATTGAAGATTCAGTAAAAGACGAGGAGATGCAGTGTCTGCAACGACTTCGACACAGACATCGAAGGAATAAGTGGGGGAGAATGTTACGAACAAAAATATAAAAAGGGTGCTCAATGTAATTTCATGTATGTCCGTGTATTTCGAGTTTTGTTCATGCTTTGTATAGCAAGTAGCGAGCTAGCAATAGGCTTGGTAGTCGTAGTTTGGTTAGCTTTTGCGGTCATTTTTGTCTTATAAATAAGAGTTGTGTCATGTAGACACTTGTGAGGATTTTGGTCTATAATGGACCATGATCATTTGTGTGCGACCGTTTAGAGCTTGTGAAGTCCGTGATTGTAATTTGCATTGGCAACGCATTTATGATGGATATCATATATGCCAGTTTTCATATCTATATATCAGTAATTAATATCAAGGATATGGTAGCCATAAAAGTTGCCACAAAAAATACTTATGGCTCGAACCAATAGATCTCCTATGGCAGTCATCAAGGGAAGCACTTCATATCATTCCCCTTTGTCTAACATAATAGGAACCAAACAAGAACAACAATTAAAGACGTCGAAAGGCTCACCAGGTGGCCTCCTAGATCTGGTAATCGAACGAAAATAGGGGGCCCTCTGCGACCGAAACCCACGCGTCTCGATCGGAATTCTGGTTCCCCGGAAGGCCGATTCCTGTAACAGAGCAGACCCGAGTGATTCATAGAGGACTGCAAACCCTCACAAAAGATCAAAAGTGAAGAGAAAGGAGACCTTCGGACAGAGCGGACGGAAGGGTAAGAAGGCAACGACAGCGGAAGAAGAGGCGGGTTCGGTACAAGGAAAGGGATTCGGCACCACCGAGGGTTGCATCATATCAAAAACAAGGGTTCGCACGGCTCTTCTGTCAACGCTTCTTCTTCTTCGCTCTTCTCTTCCTCTCTGCTTTAACCTTCGGAGTCGGTCGATAGGCGAGGCGGTCGAAATGGGAAGGACTCGAGTGGCCCTTTTCAATTAGCAGCAATGCTTAGTAGTTAGGTGGTGGAATCATGTTAAGCGTCATGGTCAATTTGGACACGGCAACTGTCTCACCTTTCCCCCAACGATGCTAGTTTGACCTCCACGTGTTGTCAAAATGGTCAACCATAGGAATGAATAATTACACGATTTATTGATTTTTTTTAAGAAAGTAACGTACATTTTTATATCAGTAATTCGTGTAATATCCCTCTAAATTATATATAATTATGTTGATAGAAAATATAAAATTAGCTAACCACAATTTACCACGTCAAACCAATATTGTCCTGCCCGTGTGGATAGGAGGTTAAAAGCTTGGATTAGTTATTGAATTAGAGAGTTATCTTTCCTATAAAATATTAAAAGAAATAGTTAGAACTAGCTACTCTTTAAAATATTTATAAGAATATTTTTTAAAATTTAAAAGATAATTAGAGTTGATTAAGAATTAACTCATCTATTATTTCGTAAGAATATTCTCGAAAATCTTTTGTATCAGTTACTAACATAAATAAACGTAAATCTCTATCTTTATACAGCAAATGAACTTTGAGAAGCTATACTATGCCTCCTTGTATATAGATCAGAGTCACATCTTATTGATAAAGACATGAATGACATAGAAAACCTAAAACATGACCAAAAAAAAAAAAAGTATCATAATAAATCCATTGTCTAAAACGGAATCGTATTTTTGCTAATTTTCGTATCCGATTTATAGTTTTTTTACTTCTTCTTTTTAACGATTCACAGAAATATCTTAGAGCACAAAAAATTCTGCTATAACATTGGACAAGAATTAAATGATATGACTTGGTTTTGATGAATCGGTGATATTTGACATGAAAAGAGAGGATGACATACCCAGAACACGTACAACCTTGGGACACGTTCTTCATCTTCTCCAGTACAATACAACACTGATCGCTATGAGGAGCGCAAAGCATTGCGCGTGTTTCCACAGGCGCGTTGTTCACAGAAATGTATCGGCGTTGCTCGGCAGCCTCCGGAAGAAGTTATAGGCCGCCGAGGGCGTCTTGCTCCGGAACTTGGGGTGGCGCATGAAGTACAGCCCCAGCAGCGTCACCACCAACTGGAACGGCAGGAAATAGAAGACTGCAGCCATTATGATGGCAAACACTAGGAAGATGGCCGTCGCCCGGGGATCCCTCCAGCTCAGCAAGGCCTGTATCCTCTCCGCGTGGTTGGCCAGATCTGCCACCACCGACTGCACCCTACTGGCGACCACCCTCAGCCGGTCGTACCTGCTCATGACCATCTCGTTCGTCCTGGTCGACGGGTAACTATCTAGCTCCTCGTCGAGCTCGTCTGGGACTGCCGACTCGGCGAACGACAGATTCGTGTCCACGTGCGGCGGGTGGCGCGGGCGACGCCGGGAGTTCCAGGCGCCCACGATGAACAAGTGGAGGAATACGAAGGGAAGGATCAGGGACGGCGTCCAGGCAACGACGCAGAAGAGCAGGAGGACGAGAACGGTCACCGCCGGCCTGGTCCAACTCCGGACGGCATCGAACCATATCAGGTAGGCCTGGAGGTCGGAGAACAGCATCCTGATCCGAAGCCAATTGGTCTTGCCCTTCCTCAGGCTGAACGTGTTGCAAGCATCGGTGAGAATGTATGCGACCAAATCCCTCCGCAGCGGCGGCTCTGCCCGGGCCAGCTTCGCTGCCACTGTCTGCTTCGCCTGGTAGCGGAGGTACTGCATCTGCTTGACCGGGATGGGCTGCGTGTAGTGGATCTTGGGATACAGAGGCTTGATGTACAAGAACAACATGTTGAGCCACGACGTGCATGTGAATCGGAGGGCCAGATGCAGCTCGCCGGTCTTCTTCAACCCGGAAGGATGCACCAGGAGCAAAGGATAGAAGTGAGTATAGACACGGTCAATCTCCAGCGTCGAGAGCCGGATTCGGATCTTTCCGATGGGATCGTCTTTGGCGGCGGCGTCGTTGTCGTCGACGTGGCCGTTGTTGAATACGGCTACAGTGAGGACGGTGCAGGGGTCGTGGACGTCCCATGCGTACTGCTCGTTCCACCGTGGTTCCCCGGTGCCGAGGATCGTCCGTGTGCGCACCCACTTGGGGCCGTACTTGGCGACGCAGTACGCGTCGACTCGCTTGCCCCCGCCGTTGTTGGTCCACGGTGGTGCAAGATTCCGGGCGTTTAGTATCCCGAGCTCGAGTAATCCGATGTTGGGCTTCCGGAGCGGCTTGGCGGAGGGCTGGAAGTCGCTGCCGAAGTGCGCGGACTCGTCGATCACGTGGTAGTTGTTGTCGTAGTAGACCTGCAGCTGGAGCTTGCCGTAGCCGCCGCTTCCATTGGGGTTGTCAAGGATGAACCACTGAGGGGGGAAGGGCTTGTGGTGGTCGGCGCGGGTGCGGATTGCTCCCTTGCGGAACTCCAGCTTGCCCAAGGTCTCGTCCTTGTTCGGCAGGAGACGGTCTTGGACCATGAGCACCAGCGGCTCGTCGAAAGGCTCGCAGGCAACGAGCATGAGCTCCTCGTTCTTCCATGTCGGGTTCGGGGTGCGGTCCGAGGAGACGAGAGTCCACCGCAGCTGGGCACCGAGCTGGACCTTGATGTAGATCGCCGGGTCGGGGCGGGACGGCTTCAGGTCCTGGGCCGAGATGACGTTGACCCGGAGGTAGCTCATGCGGGGGTTGAAGTAGACCTTGGAGCGGGTGTGGGGGATGCTCGCCAGGGGAAGAAGGTGAGCGTCGGAGTGCAACGCGTCCGGGTACACCTCGTCCGCCTGCGTGCCCATCCACACGGCCATCATGATCTCCCCCCGGTAGGCGTCACCGTCGCGGTTGTTCCCCTTCCGCAGCGTGTACCACTGAGGGGCGACGGGGCCATCCGGCGGAGCGCGCAAGGGGACCTCGGGGAGCTCGATGGCGACGGCGCCCACGATGTCGTCTTTGATGAAGTTCTTGTCTTTCACCACCACCTCCAGGCGCTGCGACTGGATGTGGCCCTTGGAGAAGGCGAAGACGTTTTCCCACTCCGGGTCCCGGTTTCGCTCCCGGTGATTGGTCTTGTTGGTGAAGTTGCCAAGCTTCACCACGACGTAAGGATCGAGGCTGCCGGCGATGTCCATGGCAGGGAGTTTGCGGGCCCTGACGATGCGGACGAAGAGGAACTCTATCTGCTCCACGAGGTCGTAGGTGCTTTTGATCTTGTCGCTGTTTCTGGCGAGCCGGTAGCCCATGAGGGCCGCCAGTGGCGGCTGGGTCTCGACGAGCCCGTACTCAATTTTGGGCGGAGGAGCGTACTCAATTTTGGGCGGAGGAGCGTCCTCAATTTTGGGCGGAGGAGCTTGCTGCACTGATGCCGCCACCGCTGGCCCCGCCCGGTAATAAGACTGCGGCGGCGGGCGGTGGTGGCTCCTTACGTGGTTCGAGAAGAACTCTGTCGTAGGGCTAACTTTACTCTTTCCTGTCGCGGATGCGGTCCCGACAGAGTGGAACTCTCTCCGCTCCTTTTCCTTGGTCAACGAATGATGGCTCTTCTTCTTAGGCGGCATCATATCGCCGACGGATATGGTGGACTTGGGCGGCGGCGTTTCGGCGGCGGATACGGTGGAAGGAATGGACTCGAGGATAGTGGATGATGATGGAACGGATTCCAGGACAGCAGTAGGCGCAGAGGCGGAGAAGAGGGGAAGGTAGCCGTCGGCAGCTTGGGCTTCGGAGGCGTCAGGGACGGCGTAGAGGCGGAGGGCTATTTCGCCGCGGACGTTGACGAAGAGGCTGCGCTTGTCGAGGGGGCAGATCTGGAAGGAAGCGTCGAGGCGCGAGGATGCCACGGAGGATCCAAGGAGGCAAACGCGGCCGAGGAAGCTGCGACGGCGACGGCGGTGGTCGACAGACGGGGATAAGCGATCGTGGAAGACGGAGACGTCGACGGTGCGGTGGGGGAGATCAAGAGGGTCGGAGACGTCAAAGACGAGGGTCTCGTTCCACGAGGGGTTGAGGTCGTTGAGCTTGGTCGCGGTGCGGCGGCTCTGTCCACCGAACTCCACTTCGACGAAGGGATTCGTCGTGCCATGCCTGTCTATGGGCTTCAGGCGGTGGGCTTGAACGACCTCCACCGCCAACTTCATCTCCTCGTTCAAAGCTGCAAAAAACACTGAGAGAGTTCAGTTATACTGATTAGATCATTTAAGATTGTCCGACTGGGGAGGCAACAAACAACAAGATGGACAATTTAAATCATGACACCGTTGAACGATCAAATGGTGCAATCATCAGCGTTGGATTTGAATAGTCCTCCATCCCTGGGAAATATAGTAAGGCCGACAAGATGATGCAACTAAGAAAACTAGAACTTAACATGATTTGGTAGGGAAAAATACTGTCGTTTTCAATGTTCAAAGTACCTTATTAGAATCGTGTCTCGAGTTGGTGGAAGGAAGGATCCTTATCTGAAGACTGGGATTGGCTGTTGGATGTGAGATTAATAATACTACACAATCGTTGACTTGACTTGATGTGGGGAATCATTCGCACACATCCAGCATCAGCCACGAAGTCATGGCGAGCATGAGCTTGCTCGAGAGGAAGAAGACAAGAAGACAGGACTTGTGAAGGCAAGAGTCAATGTTTAAAGACACCTCTTTGTTGGATGCTTTGCTGTTGGTGACTGTGTTGATCACATATCAAACGTCATGAAGGGTAGGAGTGGAAGGGTTCAAAGGCAAGAAAATGGATACTATGACCATCAAAGGGCGACAAGGCGTTGAAGCTAACAAGGATACCATAATGTATCAATGAGCCCCTCAAAAACTTGATGACCGCCATTGCTGTTAAAGTCTAAGGTCAGCTCAAAAACTAGTAGAAAACGCCCCGAGGGTGGCCAGTTACATATATCACAAGGGAGATTCCTGGAACAACGTAATCGATAGTTTTGCTTGCTTGCAGTTGTCCCTGATCTGTGATGTTGACACAATAAAGTTGACTTTAGTCAATGGAAATGAAAGGATTTAAAAAAGGATATTGGCTCTTCATGGTTCATATAATAATTACATCATATATGAAAAATGTCTAAAGTAACAGAGGGGTATGATAGTTGCAGTAATGGTACATGTTGCTTATCATCCAGTTCTATAACAAAAATAAGATTAAACCTGCGGTCAAAAGCATTCTTTGATGAAGTATGTTTTGAACAATTATATAAATCAGCATAATTGTCTATAGCAAGGTTAAAATGGCATACCATATACTATCTGTGGTGTCCGACGTCTTCTCATCTGTGGTGTCCGACGAGGGAGGACAGCGATGGATCGGGATCGTCGAGGGAGAGTGGCACCGAATCTCCAGGTTCTTCCTTTTCTTCTCCCTCTTATTCTTCCTTTTCTTCCTTATCCCTCACTACAACCAGGCTGATACCGTCCTTCAGCAGGCGAAGACAATCGAAATCGACCATTACCAACTTGTTTCAAGCGGTAACAGGGTGCTAATAGACCCAATTGACGGTACCATCCGGTAGCGAGCGATCTGCATATCGATCTGTTGGTGGATCGATACGTATCATTCAGTAGCGAGTAGTCTACGTACCGGTCTATTGGCGGACCGATATGTACCGTGTGGTACGGGTAGTACTATTCAATATAGCATTCCTTGGCCTAAGTATAAATAAGAAATATATAAGACCACCTAGGATCAAATCTGAAGGGAAACAACAGCAACAGGGCATCATAAAGAAGATAGAACATCCATGTATCAAATAAAATACCATTTTACCTCTTACCTTGATTTGCTGTTGTTTCAATAATCCGTAGCCAGTTTACGATCTCCATATTCTTGTGTGTATGAAGCTAGTTGCATTTAATATTTTGATAGATCCTCCTCACAAACAAAGTAGAGTCAAGATAACCAACAGTACCTGCAAAAGAGGAATTAGCAAAGTGAAGAAATTGGAAGAATAAGATCAGAAAATTTGGGAACTCGCCACAAATAATTCCTAAACTCAAACAGAACATTAAGGTGTAGCCAACATAGAAGCTGGCCTGGAAAAAGCCTGATATATTTGTCTTTACATAGCAGCAATATACCGAGTAAAGGTACACAACAAGTTTTCAAAGCAGCAGAAAAGTATGAAGTCCACTGCCAATGATAGTTCTCAGAACTCAAGAAGAAGTATGTGCCCACAATAGTCACACAGTGATTATGATGAGGATTAAGAAAAGTAGTAACATAAAGCCATAAACATAGTACACCTGTCCAAGAAAGACAATAAAATTTAATTGTTTTGCTTGTCATAATCCATCTACAAACACAATTAGCATTGTCCCAAATGGAACAGCTGCCAGTAAGCCATAAAATATAGCAACTGTGTTAAGCATGAAGCCTATTCCAAAGCACATAAATGCAAACAATGATGCTGTATCATTTGGCTTCATCCAGTGTTTTCCAGGTAATGAGGAATATGAAACAAATTTGATTGTAAAAAAAAAGGACTAATTTTAATCATATTTCAAGCCAGGAGCTTCTTAAGTTTGCCATATATATGCTATTTCACAATATAAAGATGACTAATTTGTGACAAACCATACCAATTCCATGCATAAAGTCCACCACTTAAATAGCCTGAAATGAATGATGTAAGAGCATAGCACACCATAAAGGTTGTCACAATAGCTCCTTGTCTGTCACAAACCAAAACCCATTACTGATGAGTAGATAATCATTAGAATCCACTTTTGGCAGTTAGCTAAGATAATGATAATAACAGAACTGTGAACCACAAAGAGATCAAAGAGGTAAAATATTCATGTTTATAAAAAAACTCCCGTCCTTTTTGTAAACTCTACACAGAGAATCCATCTTACTGATGGTACATCAGAGACAATTAACCTATTGTCGTGAAAGTATATCTGCAAGATTGAAGTTAAATTTAGAATAACTGCACAACAGAAATATTCTAGTTCCATCTCAAACAATTCATTTATATGAATAAATTCATGTCACAAGTCTGATGGACCTTATTCTAAGGATGAACTTCTAGACCAAGCATATAGAAAAGGCAATGGAGTGGTCCTACTAGCGCAAAAACCTTGTTAGAATGAGCATTTACCATATAGTTAAAACCAAGATTCGCAATCTCATACCGTACCGATGTATCGATCAGCTATCGTTACGGGACATATTGAGTTGTATCGAGTGTAACGACACATGGTACACTAAGGCACGAAATTGTACCGAGCATACCGGTCCTCTATCAGATCGGTACGTACTGAGTGGTATGATACGGTATTGCAAACCCTGGTTAAAACTACCAAGTACAATTTATCAATAGTAGGGCCAACTTATCTAGTCTCCTATACTAATCCAACTCACAATCATCTTCCAATTTTGAACTGCTGGGATGTTGCAATTTAATCTTTAAAGTACACCAACATCATGTGTTCAAGCAGTATCCTAGAGTGGGATTTAGCGTCTAAACTGTCGATGCCAGTAATGATACTAGACACAAATAGTGTCTTTTCACATTTTTCCCCCTCAGAAACATACTACTAAGCCCATATTATTTTGGCCAAGGCACTCTGTTTCCTTCCAAGTGAATCTGTATTAAACTATTGGAACAGCCTTCCGAAATAAGATAATATAAATACCCATATGCAGAGAATACATTTGGAGGAAAGCCTTATAAAGTTTTTGTTCATGTTTCTCTAATAAGGGATCCACAAGTTGTTGGAATAATAGGAAGCCAATCTTTTCACCCAATAGAATGTTCAGCTACGCAACAACTTAAAAGACTCATGAAAGATTTCAGTAATCGCAAGAACTAGAAATGAAGAATCTACACGCTAACACAACACCCGAACACAAATGAAGAACTAGAAACCCTGATGCTTGAATCGATCCTGCGTAAACAGATCGACCCGTCCATTGTGCCAATACAATTCTTCGATTCCAAGATCACGCTTGCGAGAAACTCACCAGCCAAGAGCCCCCCCAGAGCATCCGTTCACGGTCGCGAACAAGATCTCGAAGAACAACGTAACGAGAGATCAATAAACCGATCGGGGCGAAGGGAGGGATGAAGGGGGCGATCCTTATGGTCGGAATCGGGGGGCGGGAACTACGGAGCATCGCCGCGGAAGGAGACGAAGCCGAGTTTAAACCATTTGTGACCGCTCCATCGATTTGGGAGGAGTCAGTTCAAGTCCAAATCACAAACGCGACTTCGCTATCCGGAGTTCGGATCAGCGAAGTCTTCGGTTCGGATTCACAATGTGGATCCATACTAGGAAATCGAAGTCGAATTCGGATCAGGGATTCGGGTTAACGGGCCACATCAACACCCGCATCAACTACAATTATGGATGACCATTTTAAACTGCTATTTTAACGGGTGACCACATCATTAGTACATCTCCACGATAACACAACACAGTGATGCATGCAGGAAAACTTACGTATAAATTCATGTTGTTTAGAGGATGAACAATACATGCTTAGGTCTTGCATAATAAAAGGTACATATAGTTAATCCATATACCATCCTTGAGCTTGGATCTTGTTTTGGCATACATAACCACATTGTTATATAACTCTATCCATCTCCATCTTGCAAGGGTGCTCCTGTCAACTAATAGATAGAGTACTTAGAACAGGTTAACCATGAGCAGTGTGACAAAGAAGATTAAACAATGATAAGCCACACTTCCATTGAACATGACACACTCTGTTCATCCTCAGACCAACAAAACCTAGTCTCTCTCTCTCTCTCAGTGTACTTCTTTTTTCATTTATTTATTGCAGATCAGGTTAACCTACCAAACCACATCACAGATCGTTGCACAAAATGGTTCCAGTGAGACAGCCAACACCAGGAAACTGGCGTACATGGCCAGCATTCCCCATCACTGTTTGGCCTCCCTTTGCTTGCACCATAAAAGCACAGAGAACCTAAAGAAAGATTAAACCCTACTATTTCAGCATTTCAAAAAGACCAAGACATGCTTCCGCACTAAGAGGAAGTAATGCTGTTTTCATATAGTCTTTGGAGAGTCTCTGCTAGTTTTGAGCTTCTTCTAATGGTCTGATAACTCTTAGTACATTAGGGTGGGTGGTGCTCCGGCAGCTGCAAGCTTCACTACCTTGGAAACCAAGATGGCGACACAAACAGATGGGGGATGGAGAGTAACCGCTGGTCGCAGCTGATGAGAGAGCCTGTGAAGGATGGGCACGTTTTGGGGAGTGGTGAGGGAGGCTTATGGAGAGGTCGAGGTTGAGGTCGATGTAGCGGACGTCGTCTTGGCTGGCGCCGCCGCAGTTAGCATCGTCGGAGGAGGAGTACTCGGCCGGGGCTTGTACGGCAGCCGCCATGTCCTGCAGCATGGCGGTTTCCGGTAGTTGCAGGATCTGGCGATGAGTCTGGGGATCGATACCTCGGCCGAGGAGCTTCCGCTTGATGTGCGTGTTCCAGTAGTTCTTGATCTCGTTGTCGGTCCTCCCCGGTAGTCGCCCGGCGATGAGGGACCATCTGGATCATCAACCGCCGTTGCATAAGCAACGCAGAAAGGTTCTTCACCTAAGCAAGCGAAACGTGCATCTTAATGGGACTGCGAGATGACATACTTGTTCCCGAGCACGCCATGTAGCTTGATGATGAGCTCGTCTTCCTCCTCCGTGAAGTTGCCTCGCTTGAGGTCGGGCCGGAGATAATTTATCCACCTGAGCCTACAGCTCTTCCCGCATCGTAGCAGACCTGCAGGCAAGCGGAGAAAAAAGCATGAGCTGCAGAGCAGAAAGGAATTGCTAGCTAGCTAGCTGCGCATGAAGCAGCGCTCCAAAGAGGACCTGCAGCTTTGGGGAGTGATCTCCAGCAACCTTCACCATGGGCTTTGATGTAGGAGACAAGCTTCTCGTCTTCCTCCTTGGTCCATGCTCCCTTGTTGGTGTGAGCCTTCTCACAGCACGGAGACCTGCCCATGTTCCCAGCACTCGTGCAGAGGGGTTCTCTGTGGACGACACTTTGAGATGAGAGAGCAAAGAGCATAAACAAGCGAGAGAATAAGAAGGGAGGAGTGGGACAAGGGAAGCGAGAGAGAGAGAGAGAAGGGAGGATGGATTTATATGAGAGGAGGGGGAAGGTGTGAGCTTGCATTGAATTGGTTCAAGGCTTGAGTGGCTACAAAGGCGGGGGTTGGATTTGTTAGGTAGCCCTTCTTTTACGTGAGCCTTTCTTGTTCTATATTAATCTTACATCTCTCTCTCTCTCGCTCTCTCTATTTCATTCTTTTATTACAACCAACATATTAATATCTACATCTCTCTCTCTCACTCTCTCTCCGTCTTCCATGGATTAAAGAAAAAAGGCTTCTAGAAAGCTAACTTATCTGTGTGGAGTGTAGGAGGAAGAGAGAATCCATCAATTTGTTGACCAACCCTTCTCTTCTCTTCCTCTCTCTCTCTTCTATTTGTCTGTGGAACAAGTGGAGCACTGTTTTTACCTACCACTTCTGCATTCCTTATAATTAGCTTAAGTACATATAAGAGATTTGGATAGCAATACAAGTACTATAGCTCGATCTTGTATTTGATGTCAAATAGCACACCGACATCAAGATTATATATTACTGATAAGTTGAATTTGGATAATGATTCAGACTCTTCTATCCGAAGCTCAAGAATTTTAGAAGGAGAAATGAATCATTAATCTTCATTGTTTGCCCCCCCTTTGAAGAGAACTGGTTCGCTGATAAATATAATGACAGTATGTATAATCAACAGGAGTACTCAGTAATATTATTGTCATCCACCAGTCACTGCTACACACTGAGAACACAATGAAGAGGCCCAAGCAGAGGTAGAAAGGATGGGGGATGACAAGAACAATCTTGTGGGAAGCAATGAGATCCTTTGGCTACTCCTCAATCCAGCTCCAACAGTCGGTCTGTACTTCATTCAATTTAATGCATATCTGCAGCGGCACACTCATCCAGTCTTTGTCACTGATTGATAGACATCTACCCATTGGTATGATCTCTTGACCAGTCAAGGTGGACTGTGACCCTGCTCCAGAGGAGAGTAGGAAGTTGGCAGATGTGATGAGATGAAGAAGAAGGGTTTCCAGCTCTCCAGCAGAGCTCAGGAGGACCCTACAAGGTGGAAAAAGATGGCAGCTTTTCTTCTGAGGTCAAGTGGTGCATTCATTGCCTCCTTAGCTGAAAGAGGAAGGGGCACAAATGTCTCTTGACACCCTCCTCTCTCTGACCTCACTCCCCTCCTTTTTAACTCATCCACCAACCTCCCTGAAGGACTGTAAGAAACAAGCAAGGATTGGAAATGGCTACCTACCCACCATGGTACCCATGCCTTTATGACAATGAAACCTGGGGGGTTGGGGAAGGCTTCTAGAGGAGAGGACTGTCATGGGCTTTTGGTTCCACCTAACCACTGGCTGCTTGTGGCATGGCAACAGTTTTCTCTACCTCTTCACTGGCAATGGCAGGAGTGTGACTTCTAAATCCTTATGGCAATAAGCTGCTTCTAATTCAAATTTAGAGTTGTTGTTAATCCATGAACAGGATCCCAGGAATCAAACCACTTGAAAGCTAATGTGATGATGCGAACTCTGACAGCCTACCAAATGCTTCAGGAACCTAATGACATATGATTTCTAGAAGAGCTCACCAACTTCTTCATCATCTTCTTCTTCTTCTTAACTAATTCCTGGCTTTCACAGGCCCATCACAGGGCATTCATTCTGGAAGACAGCCAGAAGAGGTGTCAACCAAATACTCGGTAGCACACCAACCAATCCCACTGATATGGGGGGAGGGGGGGGCTCAATTATATTATTATGAGCCCCCACCAACCATTGTCATGCCTGCATAAGAACACAAACATCCATGCATGCCCAACACTTCTGTCTCCAGCCAAACCCCACCCCCGCCCCTGTCTTGACCAACCCCAGAGAGAGTGCTTTCTGTTCATCAACAAACCCATTCTTCTTGGGAAGAGCATATACAAGAGAAGAGTGATGATAAAGCAAATAGGTGTGGTCTGGAAGATAGTTTAAAGGTTGAAAGCTAAGCGCATGAGCTGCAAGATGTACTGGAAGATGCTTGCTTATTTATTCCTGGTTTGTGGAGGATGATGAAACAATCAAAACAACATTGTGATCTACCATGCAATAAATATATACTTGTTCAAAAGGAGAAGTACAAGAACAATTAGGTTCATTCTCAACATAAACAGAATAAACATTATGGTTGATTTTGTGGTATACTAACATGGGAACAAAGAGGAGTGCTTAGCTACCATGTCTTTGAAAAAGCTTATTAGACTTGAATTGTTGGTGTGACTTCATCACCTCACTAGGCAATGGAGCTGTTGAGGTCCCAACAGATCACCATCTCACTCTCACCCTCACCCTCACCCTCACCCTCAAAGAGACTGGCAGCTTCAGCGCCTGTGAACAACTACATCACTCCATCATCCAAGCTCACCAGAAAAGACCAACAAGTGCCCAATGGTTAGCAAAAGCCAGGAAGTGGACACTGGTAGGTGGAAAAGATTGAAGAGTGCCCAATGCCTTTTTTTTTGTTTAAAGCATGAACAACACAGGTAGGTCATTTAGATCAATGTTGGAGGATGCTACAAGAATATTGGTGATAGGAGTGAGGTGTGCAATGTTAGAGATGGTGACTATGGTTGATTCTGCATCATATGCAGCGGAACCATGGAAGCTTGTGGCCATGGATCCTTTATTCTTTGTTATCTGTGCTGACAAATCTCTTTGTTGTGGTTGTCGATGCTGTGGTCGGGGAATTAGCACGGCTCGGTTCCTCCCGCGTGCGTAATCTCATCCATGTCGATCAGGAATGGAGGGTTAGACTCAGCCTCCGGTCTACGTCTCGGGAATCTCAGCCTCGGGTCATTAACTCGGCTCCTTTTCCTTGGGTTCGCAAACGAGACCCCACTAACGTTTAAGTCAGTGCCCTGAATGATTTGAGTTTAAGTATAGTAGACGAGTGAGAATATTCCCCATTTCATGTCCTTAGATGGAGATTTTATACATACCAGACGAATGACCGATCGTACCCTCGGTCTTACTTCTGTCGACATGTCGGGCAAGGTCGACACGTACGGTCGGCCATTGTCCGTCCGACCGAAGTGGTCGGTCATTGTTCGTCCGATCGAGGTGGCGCAGTGGCGCAGCGCACTATCCTCCATTAATGAGTCTTAGTGTAGCTTCTACTACCGTGGTGACCAAGTCAGTGCTCTGCCACCTCGGCCCGACCCCGCACCAGCTGGGTCAACGATGGATCTCGGTGCTATCATGGATTGTTGAGCTAGCGTAGGTCTTAGTGAGTTAGGTCGACCCATTAATTTCTTTATCACTCTTCAATGGCATCCTTTACTAGATTTTGTACATGCTCTTTGTTTTATCATTTGACTTCTTCGATCGCATACAAAAATATAACCAAGATTATTGAATATTTCTGTTGAAGATCCATTCAATACAGTATTTATTACCTGATAGATGAATTATAATGCTCTATTATTTCTATTCTTATTAAGAACCAGTTTTTCTATTTCCATTTCTGAAGTACATATCATCTCTCTTATCCTTAAAATCTTGCACAACTATTTTCTTTTCAAACTTTTTAATCCGAGAAAAAACTTTTTTTGGGAATCTCAAAACCAATTCTTCTCAAACATAAACTATAATTTATCTTCAAATAAATCTAATCATTTTGGTGGGCTAAACTTTAAAGAGTTGATAGGAAAAATAATGGACCGCCCCATGTTCAGTCAATATGGCCAGGGCAGAGCCGACCTAGAGCAGGGACGGCTAACGTGACACAGGGACAACTGACCTGGCGCGGGAATGGTCGCCCTTACACACATGGGCGAAGCACCATAACAAGGGCAGAAGCCCGGGTGCCGCACAATCTCAATCAGATCTCAAGGATCAGGAAGGGTCGTACGGTGGCAAGGCAAAGATCGCACGCGACATACCCGTTCGTAGTACGAACAACCACTAGTGAACACTTGTTGCATTAAGTATCCTAGCAGAGGATGCTACAAACATTGATAACAAATGCATGCTCGACCGCCAACGAGCAGGAATAAAAGCTACCCCTGGGGAAGGTTCCGAAGGGGGCAAAAAAAAGGAGACTCTAACTCCGACTCTTGCATACCAAAAGGAACGTCAACGCTGAAAATAAGCACCGGAGACACTCTCATTCAAAAGCGCTAACTTAGTCATTGAAAATACCTTCTTGGGAGGTTCCCCCCCCCCCCCCCCCCCCCCCCGCCCTCCAGACGAAGGTCTTTTCCTGTACGAACCCGATCCATGGAACAAGGAAGATCCTTGACCACCTCAACGTCCCGAGGCGAGCGACCTCCTCAAGCTTTCCCCAAGCTCCGCAATCGATTGAGTTAATACTACGCGTGCATGCCAAACCACGTCGTGCCGAACGAATATCCAGCAACAAGAGTGTTGCTTCAAATGCAATGTAAATGCACGTATTTTGATTCTTCTAATTTAAGATTGCTGTGGACGGCAAGAAGAATCAACAAAGACTTCCAACTTATAATGACTTTGAGTTCTGCTGCTTTCTTTCTGCTTCGGAGACAATTTCCACTGTTCTTGACGTACGTCAAGATCTCCGTCATTTGATGCGATCCTGAGAGCAGGCAGAACTCTCAACTAGTTGGCATGGTTCTTCACACAATGTGTTTGGGTGGCCATTCTGACGCGGTAGAAGAGAGCAACGCATCTATTCGACCTGATGAAGCAAGTCAATGATGGCAGATAACCTACCCAAGGAACGAGCTTCTCTTGGGACCGGCAAAACACTTCATCGCGTCTTCTTGCAGCCGACCATTCCAGCCACCCAGGAATTTTGACCGCTCACAGTTCAGACGATGGAGACATCCTTACTTTGCAGCCACATCTGTCGCTTCACCTTTTTCTTTTAAGGAGGATTAGGCACGGAGGAACCCGAAGAGTCTCCTGGGTGGGTGCAGCCATGGCCGAACACCGCGGCTTTTCCTTTTCCACCGTCTTCTTCTTCTTCTTCTTCTTCTTCTTCTTTGCTGTGGTGTCCGCTATTGCTTCTGCAGCAGAAGAGCCGTATGGGTTTCTCCAGAGCGAGAAGCTGGTGAAGAAGCCGGTGCGCGAGAAGCTGAGCCACCTGCGGTTCTACTGGCACGACGTGGTGAGCGGGCCGGACCCGACCGCCGTCCCCGTGGCCCAGGCCACGAACGCGTCGGCCAGCGGGTTCGGCACGGTGGTCATAATCGACGACCCGATGACGGTGGGGCCGGAGCTGTCGTCACGGCTCGTTGGCCGGGCGCAGGGGTTCTACGCGCTCGCCGCCAAGGAGGAGGCCGCCTTGCTCATGGCCATGAACTTGGCCTTCGTGGAGGGGAAGTACAACGGGAGCACGATCGCCGTGCTGGGGCGGAACGCGGTGTTCTCCGGCGTGCGGGAGATGCCGGTGGTGGGCGGGAGCGGGCTGTTCCGGCTAGCCCGCGGCTACGCCCAAGCCAGGACGTACAGCTTCGACACCAGGACCGGCGACGCCGTGGTCGAGTACAATGTGTTTGTCATGCATTACTAGTGGTTTGGTACTATTTCGTCTTCTTGCTTCACATGTCGGACCTGTTCACGAGCTCTGCTGTCTTCTACCATAGTCGCTGCAAGCTCCATGCATAGGTCTTCATCTCTCTATTAATAAGCGGCAGCTTCGGTAAACCGCAGTGGTGTGAGAAATCTTATGAGCAATGGTAGATAGAACAATAGGAAAAGAAGCCATCATCCTACGATTAAGCTCATAGGTTCTAGACGACAGACAGTATGCTGTCATGTTCCAGTTCCTCTGTTCATGTAATACCCCGATTAAATTAATCCCCATTTGTTATTGGAAAAACTCTGCTACCTGTCCAATAGATGTGGTTTGCCCCGTGTCTACTGAGCAAGTACTGTTGGTTCAGGCTCGTGTGCGCTAGCTCGCCCACGGTCATCTCGGCACAGAGTTGGAGTTCGGTCGGATGGGTAGAGCCTCGGGGCCCGGCTTGGGAGGTCGGCTGCTAGTGGTGGAGCTCAGGTCAGGTGGACGTGTCTCAGCTCGGGTCGATCGTCGATTCCTGCAAGAAGGTCAGGTCGAGTCCCGACGTGACCCCTCCGACAGTCAAGTTAATTTTGTTATTGATTTTACGATCCCCCTGCTCCGTAGAGGCGTAGGGGCTTTTATAGCAACAGTAACGGGATATCCGTACCTGAATCCCTTATCTTCTTTATTGCTTACCATATCGTTGCATCTCACCATGCCGTTCGTGGTCCTTGTGGTGAGGTGTGCGCCTGCCGCTGAGCGATGTCGACCTTGCCCACCTTACTTGTGTTAGGTCGGTCGTACGACCGCTGATTCCTCCATGCTTGTGTCAGGTCAGCTTCCTCGTGTCGGGTCGGCCACGTTGGCGGGCCAGTTGTCCGAGGGCGCAGAACGTGGCAACTAGGTCAATATTTGTCATATCATTCCCCCCCGAGAAGACCTTCTCGAGGTTCCCGATTATGGTGCTGAAGATGAGGTCTTGTGCTGTGTCGTCGGCTTGTGGTGAAGTCAAACTAGTTCCGAAAGTTGGTTGATCCGATCGGGCGAGAGTTGATCTGACCGAGCAGGGGCTCGGGAAATAATCCAACCGAGCAGGGCTCGGGAAAGGGACTGGCCGGGTTTTGTACCCGGGAGTTGAACCGATCGAGCAGGAGCTCAGGAACTGATCGGACTGAGTGGGGCTCGGGAATGATCCAACCGAGCAAGAGCTCGGGAACTGATCCAAGCAGGAGCTCGGGAATTGATCCGACCGAGCGGGACTCGGGAAAGGGACTAGTCGGGTTTCGTACCCGGGAGTTGAACCGATCGAGCAGGAGCTCAGGACTGATCGGACCGAGCGGGGCTCGGGAATGATTCGACCGAGCAGGAGCTCGAAAACTGATCCAAGCAGGAGTTGATCCGACCGAGCAGGAGCTCAGGAATTGATCTAACCGAGTGGGACTCGGGAAAGGGACTGGTCGGGTTTCGCACCCGGGAGTTGAATCGATCGAGCAAGAGCTCAGGAAATGATCGGACCGAGCTGGGCTCGGGAATGATCCGACCGAGCAGGAGCTCGGGAATTGATCCAACCGAGTGGGGCTCGGGAAAGGGACAGGTCGGGTTTCATACCAGGGAGTTGAACTGATCGAGCGGGAGCTCAGGAACTGAACCGAGCAGGAGTTGATCTGACCGAGCAAAAGCTCGGGAATTGATCTTGGCAGGAGTTGAACTCGGGCACAAATCCTGGGGATTTGGCCGAGAAGGTGAACTCGGGCACAAATCCTGGAAATTTGGTCGAGAAGGTGAACTCGGGCACAAATTCTGGGGATTTGGCCGAGAGGGTGAACTCAGGCACAAATCCTGGGGATTTGGCCGAGAGGGTGAACTCGGGCACAAATTCTGATGATTTGGCCGAGAAGGTGAACTCGGTTACAAATCTTGGGGATTTGGCCAAGAAGGTGAACTCGAGCACAAATCCCGGGGATTTGGTCGAGAAGGTGAAATCAGGCACAAATTCTGGGGATTTGGCCGAGAAGGTACGTACATATTTTGGTATCATTATTTTTATCCAATATTATTACATATACATTTTTTGTCGTTTTCCTTGCGTCCTAGTGCCCTCAGCACATGTTTTCATTCGATGTGGCGATGCATTTAATACATTGGGTGATTTTTAGGGTGGCATTTTGTTTTGCCTCGGGAAGCTGAAACAACTCCCTTGGGTGCTATAAATCTCATGCAGCTAGGTTGAGACGTCACTTGTTCACTTTGCCCCTCTTCTTTCTCCCTCGGACCCCCCTTAGCCACCCAACATCCCTTCAGTCGATGTCTTTTGAACAGGTCGGAATGACCTCCTCGGACTCTTCGAGTAGCGTCAGGGTCATCTCTTCCCCGGGGTCGGGGGAGCGAGTCAGGGTGATTCCGAGGCCAATTCCTCGGGAGTGTCTTTGGGGCCCCCATCGCCGGTCGACGCGAGGGTCCTAATGGATCTCGAGGTCATGAAAGCGGATCATGACCTAGACACGGCAGTGACCGAGGGGTCACTTGCTGTGATTAGGGGGCGATATAGCTTCCCGACCGAATACGGGTTGCATGTTCCGCGGCCCGGGCAACGCCCCTACAGTTCGGACGCGCCCGACATGTGCATCACGGTGGATGCTCTGGAGGCCGATCTCCGATTTCCACTTTATCCACTCATAGAAGAGTGTCTAAGATGGTGGAGGATCTCCCCCAGCCAGGTAGCGCCCAACTCATGGCGCTACCTCGTCGTGTTTCTGGACGAGTGTCGAGGGGCTGGGATTATCCCGACTCGGAACTTGTTTATGGCATGTTTTCGCCTCTGTAAGAGTCGGGGCGACTACTATCTTACCGCCCGAGTCGATTTCTGGGTCAGCGGGGTGCCTTCCAACAACAAAGGTAGGAAATCCCGCTACCTTTTCGTGAGTGGTCTGGTCTGGGGGGTAGGCTTGACTGGTCGACACACCCGATCGGTAATGGCTCCCCGTACTTATCCGAGAAGGAATTCGTCCTGGTCGGTAGACTGAAGGGAATCCTTTCCTCTTCAAGGAGATGACCGAGCTTTGGCTGGTCAAGGCGGGTCTCAGCCCGGCCTCTAGGGGTATTATCATGTTTGCCCTAATTCAGCTTTCCAGGTCATTTTCTAACCTGTGAGTCGGGATGCAGATCGGATGGACCTCAGTGACCTGCGCGAGATGCCCAAGATGTCTAGCGGTAAGGCCCCCTTGACTCATGCCGCCGCGCCAGCCCGGGAGGTCGGCGTTTCTCCTGTGAGGGAAGCCCCGAAGGCCTCATCGAAGAGGCCGATCGATGCACCGACTGAGCAGGCCGATGATTCGACTCGACGACACAAGAAGGTGAAGGTGCTGACGAGGAGGCACAAGTCTCGGCATGGCGAGGGGGAATTTCACTCACATTCCAAGGGTAAGGAACCAATAGTGTCGTCGAAGGAGCCTGACACGTCCACCGACTCCGATGAGGGGGACGCATCGTCGGTTCATCACCACCCGAGGTCCATGAAGGACCTCTTCAAGACAAAAGTTCATAAGGGAGATGCAGGATATTACACCCTGCAAATGTTCGATCTGGGGCATCAAGACCCGAAGCAACCTGGCTGAGATCTAGAGGTTGCTGAAGGAGGCGCGGGTTAGAGCTCGGAAGATGGACGACGAGCTTCTACAAGCTGTGAAGGCTCTGGAGAACGCCCGAGCCGAGCTGCCTAGGCAAGCGATCGACCGTTACAAGGAGTCGGTCGGCTTCAAGGAGGGGATGAAAAGGATGGGCCGCGTCACCTACAAGTACGGGTATCGAGTGGTGTTGGCCCGCTTCCATGCCCTACCCGGACTCGAAGGTTGAGGAGGACCCCTTCACCATCCATCCCGAGGATGATCTGGTGCCGATGGAGAGGCAGCAGGCATTCGACGATTCAGACCCGCCCGAGTCCTGACTTTGTGATTTAGTGCTTATCATTTTGTAATTCGGGTCGGGAAAAGCCTTATTTTGTTCCCGACGTCTTTTGTAATCACATTTTCATCAATACAACTCAGGACACATCTTTTCATATTATGCGTAAAATTTTCGAGATTAGAAATGTGTCAAGTTCTCGGTAGCACTCACCCCTCCATTGTTGCCAGTGTGTAAGTCCCTTCTCGGACGACTTTGACGACTCAGTAAGGGCCCTCCCAGTTCGGAGCCAGCTTCGCACGGGACCGAGTCGGGTCGCTGACCTCGGCCTTCCGTAGCACCAGGTCACCCATCTTGACAAGTCGAGGGCGCACTCGACGGTTGTAAAGCTTGGTGACAGCCCTTCTGTAAGCTAGTGTTCGCAGATGGGCGTCGGCTCGCTTTTCTTCTAGTAGGTCGAGGTTTTCGCGTAGCTGTTGGTTAGATGCCTCTTTGCCTTGGGTCTGGACCCTGAGGGTCGGGAAAACCACCTCGGGAGGTAGTATAGCCTCGGTTCCAAAAACCAAGCTATAAGGGGATTCCCCCGTTGGGGTTTTTGGAGTCGTCCGAGACGCCCAGAGAACACTCGGAAGTTCCTCCACCCAAGTGGTCGAGGCTCCGGAAATTCTTTCTTCAGCCCTTCAAGAATGGCTCGGTTTGTCACATCGGCAAGTCCGTTGGCTTGGGGGTGGGCGACCGAGCTAAACTTTAGTTGGATGCGATAGCTTTAACAAAATGCCTTGAACTTTGCATTGTTGAATTGCGTTCTGTTGTCCGTGATAATGACTCTAGGAAGGCCGAACCTGGTTATGATGTTCTTCCACACAAATCCTTCAACTTGTCTTTCGGTGATGGAGGCCAACGGCTCGGCCTCGAGCCATTTAGAGAAATAATCGACTCTCACTATTATGAACCTCTGTTGTCCCGAGGCCGAGAGGAAGGGGCCGAGGAGGTCCATTCCCCATTGGGCGAAAGGCCAAGCGCAGTCGGCAGTTGTGAGCGGTACCATCGGTTGATGTTGAAACCGGGCGTGCTTCTGGCATGGCTCGCAACTTTGCACATAAGTCATAGCATCTTTACGCAGAGTGGGCCAATAGTAACCTTGCCTAAGAATCTTGTGTGCCAAGGTGCGAGCGCCGACATGGTCTCCACATATTCCCTCATGGATCTCGGCTAAGGTGGTGCGTGCTTCGATCGGATGCAGACACCGAAGCAGTGGTCGGCTGAAACCTCGCCGATACAGTCGTCCATCGATAATACAATACCATGACTCTGTCCTCCTGATCCTTCGGGCAACCGCCTTTTCTTCGTGGAGGGCTCCTGTTTACTTGAAATGAATGATTTCATTGATCCAACTTTCCTCTTCCTTGTCGACAGTTAACACCTTTTTGTGGAAGGTCTGGTGGTTCTCACTGTTCCTCCCGGCGGCGTGTCAGTCGTGCAAGAGGACACAAGCCCGTCCAGGGCGTCTGCCTGCAATTTCTCGGCACGTGACACTTTAGTGATTGTACACCTCCGAAATCGATCTGTCATCTGCCGCGCCTCGACCAGGTATTTGATCATCGTCGCTTCCTAGGTCTCGAACTCTCCATTGACTTGGCCTGCAATGAGCTAGGAATCAGTAAATATTTCAATGTCTTTCGCGCCCAGTTCGGCTGCGACTTTTAGACCGAACAGGAGCGCCTCATATTCTGCATCATTGTTCGTGGCCTTGAACCCTAGCCAAAGCGCATGCTCGTAGATGTGGTCGGAGGGGTCCTTGAGCACCAAGCCGACGCCACCTCTTTCCGAGTTGGCGGACCCATCAGTGTGTATCGTTCATCTAAGGTCCGAGCTCGCCAGGGTCTCCGGGGGCGTGAGTTCCGAGAGGAAGTCTGCCACCACCTGGCCTTTGATCGCCTTTCTTGCCACGTACTCGACGTCGAATTCCCCCAATTCTATCGACCATTTAAGCATCCGACCTACAACATCAAACTTCGAAAGGATCTGACGCAATGGTTGGTCGGTTATAACCTTGATAGGATGTGTCTGGAAGTACGGCCTTAACTTTCTGGACGCCAGGATCAGCGCCAAGGCCAACCTCTCTATGGGGGGATAACGGAGCTCGGGACCTGCCAGGACATGGCTGGTGTAGTAGATTGGCTTTTGCCCGGCTTTGTCGAGCGTCACCGTGATCGAGCTAACTGCCAGGTCGGATGCCGCAAGGTACAAGCCGAGAGGCTCCCCGTCCCTCACCGACGCCAACTGGGGCAGATGTTCGATGTGGCTCTTTAGCTGGCGGAATGCTTCCTCGCATTTAGGAGTCCACCTGAAATCTTTTGCCGACTTTAGTGTTCGGAAGAAGGTCGAGCTCTTGTCCCCAGCTCGAGAGATGAAGCGGCTTAGGGCCGCTAGTCTGCCTGTAAGTCGTTGGACCTCCTTTATCGTCCTGGGGGATTGCATTTTCTATATCGCCTTTATCTTGTCGGGATTGGCATCTATCCCTCGTTGATGCACAATAAAGCCGAGTAACTTTTCGGATGTGATGCCAAAGGTATATTTCGTCGCGTTGAGACGCATCTTGTATTTCCTTAGCGTGTGGAACGTTTCTGCCAAATCGGAGAGGTGAGCCTCGATCTTCCGACTTTTGACTATCATGTCATCCACGTAAATTTCTGTTGCCAAATCAGAGAATGCATCACCTTTACTAGATTTTGTACATGCTCTTTGTTTTATCATTTGACTTCTTCGATCGCATACAAAAATATAACTAAGATTATTGAATATTTCTGTTGAAGATCCATTCAATACAGTATTTATTACCTGATAGATGAATTATAATGCTCTATTATTTCTATTCTTATTAAGAACCAATTTTTCTATTTCCATTTCTGAAGTACATATCATCTCTCATATCCTTAAAATCTTGCACAACTATTTTCTTTTCAAACTTTTTAATCCGAGAAAAAACTTTTTTTGGGAATCTCAAAACCAATTCTTCTCAAACATAAACTATAATTTATCTTCAAATAAATCTAATCATTTTGGTGGGCTAAACTTTAAAGAGTTGATAGGAAAAATAATGGACCGCTCCATGTTCGGTCAATATGGCCAGGGCAGAACCGACCTAGAGCAGGGACGGGTGACGTGACACAGGGACAACTAACCTGGCGCGGGAATGGTCGCCCTTACACACGTGGGCGATGCACCATAACAAGGGCAGAAGCCCGGGTGCCGCGCAATCTCAATCAGATCTCAAGGATCAGGAAGGGTCGTACGGTGGCAAGGCAAAGATCGCACGCGACATACCCATCCGTAGTACGAACAACCACTAGTGAACACTTGTTGCATTAAGTATCCTAGCAGAGGATGCTACAAACATTGATAACAAAGGCATGCTCGACCGCCAACGAACAGGAATAAAAGCTACCCCTGGGGAAGGTTCCGAAGGGGGCAAAAAAAAGGAGATTCTAACTCCCACTCTTGCATACCAAAAGGAACGTCGACGCTGGAAATAAGCACCGGAGACACTCTCATTCAAAAGCGCTAACTTAATAATCAAAAATACCTTATTGGGAGGCCCCCCCCCCCCCTCCAGACGAAGGTCTTTTCCTGTATGAACCCGATCCATGGAACGAGGAAGATCCTTGACCACCTCAACGTCCCGAGCCGAGCGACCTCCTCAAGCTTTCCCCAAGCTCCGCAATCGATTGAGTTAATACTACGCGTGCATGCCAAACCACGTCGTGCTGAAGTGCCCGACGAATATCCAGCAACAAGAGTGTTGCTTCAGATGCAATGTAAATGCACGTATTTTGATTCTTCTAATTTAAGATTGCTGTGGACGGCAAGAAGAATCAACGAAGACTTCCAACTTATAATGACTTTGAGTTCTGCTGCTTTCTTTCTGCTTCGGAGACAATTTCCACTGTTCTTGACGTACGTCAAGATCTCCGTCATTTGATGCGATCCTGAGAGCAGGCAGAACTCTCAACTGGTCGGCATGGTTCTTCACACAATGCGTTTGGGTGGCCATTCTGACGCGGTAGAAGAGAGCAACGCATCTATTCGACCTGATGAAGCAAGTCAATGATGGCAGATAACCTACCCAAGGAACGAGCTTCTCTTGGGACCGGCAAAACACTTCATCGCGTCTTCTTGCAGCCGACCATTCCAGCCACCCATGAATTTTGACCGCTCACAGTTCAGACGATGGAGACATGCTTACTTTGCAGCCACATCTGTCGCTTCACCTTTTTCTTTTAAGGAGGATTAGGCACGGAGGAACCCGAAGAGTCTCCTGGGTGGGTGCAGCCATGGCCGAACACCGCGGCTTTTCCTTTTCCACCGTCTTCTTCTTCTTCTTCTTCTTCTTCTTCTTCTTCTTCTTCTTCTTTGCTGTGGTGTCCGCTATTGCTTCTGCAGCAGAAGAGCCGCATGGGTTCCTCCAGAGCGAGAAGCTGGTGAAGAAGCCGGTGCGCGAGAAGCTGAGCCACCTGCGGTTCTACTGGCACGACGTGGTGAGCGGGCCGGACCCGACCGCCGTCCCCGTGGCCCAGGCCACGAACGCGTCGGCCAGCGGGTTCGGCACGGTGGTCATAATCGACGACCCGATGACGGTGGGGCCGGAGCTGACCTCGAGGCTCGTCGGCCGGGCTCAGGGATTCTTCCTCTTCGCCTCCAAGGAGGAGTCGGCGCTGCTCATGGCCATGAACTTGGCCTTCGTGGAGGGGAAGTACAACGGGAGCACGATCGCCGTGCTGGGGCGGAACGCGGTGTTCTCCGGTGTGCGGGAGATGCCGGTGGTGGGCGGGAGCGGGCTGTTCCGGCTAGCCCGCGGCTACGCCCAGGCCAGGACGTACAGCTTCGACAACAGGACCCACGACGCCGTGGTCGAGTACAATGTGTTTGTCATGCATTACTAGTGGTTTGGTACTATTTCGTCTTCTTGCTTCACATGTCGGACCTGTTCACGAGCTCTGCTGTCTTCTACCATAGTCGCTGCAAGCAAGCTCCATGCATAGGTCTTCATCTCTCTATTAATAAGCGGCAGCTTCGGTAAACCGCAGTGGTGTGAGAAATCTTATGAGCAATGGTAGATAGAACAATAGGAAAAGAAGCCATCATCCGACGATTAAGCTCATAGGTTCTAGACGACAGAGTATGCTCTCATGTTCCAGTTCCTCTGTTCATGTAATACCCCGATTAAATTAATCCCCATCTGTTAGTGGAAAAACTCTGTTGTCTGTCCAGTAGATATGGTTTGTCTCCATGTCTACTGAGCAAGCAGTGTTGGTTCAGGCCCGTGTGCGCTAGCTTGCCCGCGGTCGTCTCGGCATAGAGTTGGAGTTTGATCGGATGGGTAGAGCCCCGGGGCTCGGCTTGGGAGGTCGGCTGCTAGTGGTGGAGCTCAGGTCGGGTGGACGTGTCTCAGCTCGGGTCGACCGTCGATTCTTGCAAGAAGGTCGGGTCGGGTCTCGACGTGACCCCTCCGACGGTCAAGTTAGTTATGTTGTTGATTTTACGATCCCCCTGCTCCGTAGAGGCGCATTGGCCTTTATAGCGACAATAACGAGATATCTGTACCTGAATCCCTTATCTTTTTTATTGCTTATCATACCGTTGCATCTCACCATGTCGTCCGTGGTTCTTGCGGTGAGGCGCATGCTTGCCGCTGAGCGATGTCGACCTTGCCCACCTTACCTGTGTTAGGTCGGTCGTACGATCGCGGATTCCTCCATGCCTGTGTCAGGCCGGCTTCCCCGTGTCGGCCCGCCCAGTTGTCCGAGGGTGTGAGAACGAGGTTCCCGATTAGGATGCTGAAGATGACTTCTTGTGCTATGACGTCGGCTTGTGGTGAAGTCAAACTAGTTCCGAAAGCTGGTTGATCCGACCGGGCGGGAGTTGATCTGACTGAGTAGGGGCTCGAAAAATAATCTGACCGAGCGGGGCTCAGGAAAGGGACTGGCTGGGTTTTGTACCTGGGAGTTGAACCGATCGAGCAGGAGCTCCGGAACTAATCGGACTGAGCGGGGCTCGGGAATGATCCGACCGAGCAAGAGCTCTAGAATTGATCCAAGCAGGAGTTGATCCGACCGAGCAGGAGCTCGGGAATTGATCCAACCGAGCGGGACTCGGGAAAGGGACTGGTCGATTTTCGTACCCGGGAGTTGAACCGATCGAGCAGGAGCTCAGGACCGATCGGACCGAGCGGGGCTCGAGAATGATCTGACCGAGCAGGAGCTCGGGAACTGATCCAAGCAGGAGTTGATCCGACCGAGCAGGAGCTCGGGAATTGATCCAACCGAGCGGGACTCGGGAAAGGGACTGGTCGGGTTTCGCACCCGGGAGTTGAATCGATCGAGCAGGAGCTCAGGAACTGATCGGACCAAGCAGGAGTTCGGGAACTGATCCAAGCAAGAGTTGATCCGACCGAGCAGGAGCTCGGGAATTGATCCAATCGAGTGGGGCACGGGAAAGGGACAGGTCGGGTTTCATACTCGGGAGTTAAACTGATCGAGCGGGAGCTCAGGAACTGATCCGAGCAGGAGTTGATACGACCGAGCAAAAGCTCGCGAATTGATCTTGGCAGGAGTTGAACTCGAGCACAAATCCTGGGGATTTGGCCGAGAAGGTGAACTCGGGCACAAATCCTGGAAATTTGGTCGAGAAGGTGAACTCGGGCACAAATTCTGGGGATTTGGCCGAGAGGGTGAACTCGGGCACAAATCCTGGGGATTTGGCCGAGAGGGTGAACTCGGGCACAAATTCTGAGGATTTGGCCGAGAAGGTGAACTCGATTACAAATCTTGGGGATTTGGCCAAGAAGGTGAACTCGAGCACAAATCCCGGGGATTTGGCCGAGAAGGTACGTACATATTTTGGTATCATTATTTTTATCCAATATTATTACATATACATTTTTTAGACCTCGGCGACCTGCGCGGGATGCCCAAGATGTCCAACGGTAAGGCCCCCTCGACTCATGCCGCCGCGCCAGCCCGGGAGGTCGGCGTTTCTCCTGCGAGGGAAGCCCCGAAGGCCTCATCGAAGAGGCCGATCGATGCATCGACCGAGCAGGCTGATGATTTGGCTCGACGACATAAGAAGGTGAAGGTGCTGACGAGGAGGCACAAGTCTCGGCATGGCGAGGGGGAATCTCGCTCTCATTCCAAGGGTAAGGAACCAGCAGTGCCGTCGGAGGAGCCCGACACGCCCGCCGAATCCGATGAGGGGGACGCATCGCTGGTTCATCACCGCCCGAGGTCCATGAAGGACCTCTTCAAGACAAAAGTTCATAAGGGCGATGCAGGATATTACACCCTGCAAATGTTCGATCTGGGGCATCAAGACTCTGAAAAGAAAATGAAGGCCAGATAGAGGGGGTTGAAGAACTCGACGAAAGTCTAGAACGACTCGTCGACCGCCGAGGAGTTCGAGAGGGGACTTCTTCACCCTTAGCTGGCGCGAGAGCTATACACGCTCCCCTTAGAGGTCTTGCTAGCCCGAGCTACCAAAGAGATGGTTTTGGTAAGTTCCCGACCTTTGTCTCGGCATCGCAAGTTTTTTTTTTTACCGAGTTCTTATCAATTGCTGTTATGTGCAGAGCCAACACTTCCAGACGGCGCTCTTCGACCAAGTCCATGACGCCGGCTGGTTGATCACATTCATAGATTACCGGATCTCCCAACTTCAGCAGGAACTCGATGCCCTAAAGTCTGGCGGGGGTCCGGAGGCGGTCGCTAAGGCCGAGGAGCGTGCTTCCGAGTTGGAACAGGAGCTCGAGAAAACCAAACGGGAGCGAGACGAGGCGCTCCAGCGGCTCGAGGCCTCCGAAAAAGAATTGAACGAGGTCCGGAGCAACCTGGCTGAGATCTAGAGGTTGCTAAAGGAGGCGCGAGTTAGAGCTCGGAAGATGGACGACGAGCTTCTACAAGCTGTGAAGGCTCTGGAGAACGCCCGAGCCGAGCTGCCCAGGCAAGCGATCGACCGTTACAAGGAGTCGGTCGGCTTCAAGGAGGGGATGAAAAGGATGGGTCGCGTCACCTACAAGTACGGGTATCGAGTGGTGTTGGCCCGCTTCCATGCCCTACACCCGAACTCGGAGGTTGAGGAGGACCCCTTCACCATCCATCCCGAGGATGATCTGGTGCCGATGGAGAGGCAGTAGGCATTCGACGATTCAGACCCGCCCGAGTCCTGACTTTGTGATTTAGTGCTTATCATTTTCTAATTCGGGTCGGGAAAAGCCTTATTTTGTTCCCGACGTCTTTTGTAATCGCATTCTCATCAATACAACTCGGGACACATCTTTTCATATTATGCGTAAAATTTTCGAGATTAGAAATGTGCCAAGTTCTCGGTAGCACTCGCCCCTCCATTGTTGCCAGTGTGTAAGTCCCTTCTCGGACGACTTTGACGACTCAGTAAGGGCCCTCCCAGTTCGGAGCCAGCTTCGCACGGGACCGAGTCGGGTCGCTGACCTCGGCCTTCCGTAGCACCAGGTCACCCATCTTGACAAGTCGAGGGCGCACTCGACGGTTGTAAAGCTTGGTGACAGCCCTTCTGTAAGCTAGTGTTCGCAGATGGGCGTCGGCTCGCTTTTCTTCTAGTAGGTCGAGGTTTTCGCGCAACTGTTGGTTAGATGCCTCTTTGCCTTGGGTCTGGACCCTAAGGGTCGGGAAAACCACCTCGGGAGGTAGTATAGCCTCGGTTCCAAAAACCAAGCTATAATGGGATTCCCCCGTTGGGGTTTTTGGAGTCGTCCGAGACGCCCAGAGAACACTCGGAAGTTCCTCCACCCAAGTGGTCGAGGCTCCGAAAATTCTTTCTTCAGCCCTTCAAGAATGGCTCGGTTTGTCACCTCGGCAAGTCCGTTGGCTTGGGGGTGGGCGACCGAGCTAAACTTTAGTTGGATGCGATAGCTTTAACAAAATGTCTTGAACTTTGCATTGTTGAATTGCGTTCCGTTGTCCGTGATAATGACTCTAGGAAGGCTCAGGGCCGCTAGTTTGCTTGTAAGTCGTTGGACCTCCTTTATCATCCTGGGGGATTGCATTTCCTGTATCGCCTTTATCTTGTCGGGATTGGCGTTTATCCCTCGTTGATGCACAATAAAGTCGAGTAACTTTTCGGATGTGATGCCAAAGGTACATTTCACCGCGTTGAGATGCATCTTGTATTTCCTTAGCGTGTGGAACGTTTCTGCCAAATCGGAGAGGTGAACCTCGATCTTCCGGCTTTTGACTATCATGTCGTCCACGTAAATTTCCATATTCCTCCCGACCTCATCCTTGAACATGCGATTCACCAGCTGCTGGTATGTCACGCCGGCATTCTTCAGCCAAAATGGCATCACCTTGTAACAGTAGGTGCCGTTGTGAGTGATGAAGGTTGTATTTTGTTCATCTCTCGGGGTCATCCGGATTTGGTTGTACCCCGAGAATGCATCCATAAAGGAGAGCAGTCGGTGTCCCAACGTAGCATCTACCAGCTGGTCGATACGAGAAAAGGGATAACAGTCCTTCAGGCAAGCCCGATTGAGATCGGTATAATCAATGCACATTCGTCATTTTCCATTAGCTTTCTTGACAAGTACAACGTTGGATAACCAGGTCGGGTATTTCATTTCTTCGATGAGCTCCGCATCCAGTAGGCGAACGACATCGTCTTCAACGGCCTTCTGTCGGTCGGGAGCGAACTTGCGCGGACGCTGCTTCATGGGTCGGGTGCCAGGGGTGATGTTCAAGTGGTGCTGGGCGATCTCCGGGTCGACCCCTGACATATCCTTTAGAGACCACGCGAAGACATCCTCATTCTTTCGTAGGAACTCGACCAGTTGAATTCGCTGGCCCCCATGAGTCTCGACCCGACCTTCACCAGCCTGTCCGGGCGGCTTGGGTCGAGGGGCACCTCCAGAACTTGCTTTGCCGGGTAGGGATCCCGAGCACTATCCTCAGGGTTTTGGGGAACCACAGCGGTTGGTTGGACCTTCAGCTTCTTGGATAATGGTGTTGCTGTTAAATAACATTGCATAGATTCTCTTGGGTCACTCCTGACCTCGTCGACCCCTGTTCGGGTTGGGAACTTTAGGAGCCTGTGATAGGTCGAGACGACCGCCTTGAGCCGGTTGAGGGTCGGGTGCCCAATGATGGCGTTGTACGCCGATGGGAGCTTTACCACCATGAATGACACCATAATAGTCTTTGAGCTCGGTTCTCCTCCGAACGTGACATGAAACGTGGTCGCCCCCAAGGGGGAGATGAAGTCCCCTATGAACCCTGTCAATGTAGATGTTAGAGTCACGAGATCTTTGTTAGTCAGCCCCAATTTCTGAAAGGCATAAAATATAAGATGATGTCCGAACTTTCCGTGTCAATCATAACTCTTTTGACGTAGGCGTTAGCCATGCGAATTGAGATCACCAACGCATCATCATGGCATGGGAACTCCTCGCCTCCCGACTTGAATGTGATGTCGAGGTCTTCGTCATGCGTCGGCCACTTCCCGACCTCAGATCGTGCATAGGCCTTTCGCGCCGAGGAGCTGTCACCGCCCAAGGCTGGCCCTCCGAAGATGACGTCGATTTGCTTCTCGACCGGACCTTTGGGTCGGGGCGACGAGTTCCGAGGGGGTCGGCTATCCGGGAGTGAGGATTGGTCGCAGATATACCGACGCAGGTGTCCGCGCCGGATGAGGTCTTCAATTTGATATTGCAGGTCATGACATTCCTCAGTGTCATGGCCGTACTCCCTGTGAAAATGACAATACCTCCTTTTATCGCGCCTCTCGGAGTGCGACTTTATTGGGTTTTGAGCCTTCAAGAGACCCTTCTCCCGAATTTGAAAGAAGATTTCTGTTCGAGTCGAATTGAGGGGGATCGAGGGGGGGGGGGGGGGGTGGGTTCTTGACGGTAACATGCCCGACCTGTCCTCCCTCCTCTTCAGCGGCGACGGGAGGTGTTCTCGGGGCTGCTCCACCTGGGGGCGCTTCGTCTTAACCCGCTTGCCTGCCACCAACGTCTCGGCGACCATGTATTGATGCGCCCGTTGCAGCATCTCGGGTAGCGTTGCGGGCGATCGCTCGATCGGTGACCAGAAGAACCTCGACGGTCTCAGTCCTGTCAAGAATGCCTGGATGGCTAGGGATGGATGGAAGTTTGGAATTCCTTAGACCTGTGAGGTGAACCGTCCCACAAACTGAGAGAGGAGATCGTCGATCCCTTGGACCAACCCCAAGAGGGAGGCGGTGGTCGGTTTGGGCCGTGCACTCGCTAGGAAGTTCAATTCAAACTCTTTTGCCAATAGATCAAACAAATATATAGAAGCGGGTTTGAGACGAGAATACCAGGTCCTAGCTGGTCCTCTCAGGGTGGTCGAGAAAGCCTGACACATTAGCGCGTCGAATGTATCGTACAGGGCCGTCTGAGCACAGAATGCAACGATGTGCTCTGTCGGATCGCCACTGCCATCGTAAGGCTCGAAGGTCGGGAGTCTGAAGTTGGCCGGGAGAGGCTTGCCTTGTATCTCGGGAGTGAACGGGGAATCGCCTTTAGAGCTTTCTCCAATCTCCCCTCTTGATTTAAGGACCTCCTTCTGGACCTCGTCGAGCGGCTGATGGACTTGGCAGATTTGTTCTCTTAGGGAATCAGCGGTGTCGGATGATAGGGTATCGAAGTCGGGGCCGGTTTGAACCGGATCGCAAGAGTGACTTTGCGACCGAGCCGGCGCAGGAGTCGGGGAGGCTGCGTGAGCTTCCGCGACTTGGCGCTGTGGCGTCTTCGCCTCAAGTGGGGTCTCCCGGTTTGGGGCTACGGGTGACTCCGTTTGCGGGAACGTCGTCGGGGGAGCCGATTGGTGAGTTGCCTAATGTATGAGCTGGGGTAGGTGTGAGACTATGGTTTTCACCATACCGGCCAGTGCTTGGACCTGGCTAGTGAGGCCGAGGAAAGCCTCGGCCGTGACAACGAACGGAGCAGGGTTGGACGCTGGTGAGGGAAACCCTGGGTCGGTCATCATTCTCCAAAAATGATTTGGGGTCGGCGCTGCTGCGGTGACCTCGGTTGGCTGAGAGTGGTTTGGTTCCGGGCGATGCTCTGCACCCGAGTTCCCAAACGAGTGTTCTTGCGACATGGGCCCTCCTTCTAGCGCCAAAATGATAGTGGAAAAACTCTGGTGCCTGCCCAGTAGATGCGGTTTGTCTCCGTGTCTGCTGAGCAAGCACTGCTGGTTTAGATCCGTGTGTGCTAGCTCGCTCGCGGTCGTCTCGGTACAGAGTTGGAGTTCGGTTGGATGGGTAGCCCCGGGGCCCGGCTTGGGAGGTCGGCTGCTAGTGGTGGAGCTCCGGTTGGGTGGACGTGTCTCAGCTCGGGTCGGCCACCGATTCCTACAAGAAGGTCGGGTCGGGTCCCGACGTGACCCCTCCGACGGTCAAGTTAGTTATGTTATTGATTTTATGATCCCCCTGCTCCGTAGAGGCGCAGGGGCCTTTATAGCAATAGTAACAGGATATCTGTACCTGAATCCCTTATCTTCTTTATTGCTTACCATACCGCTGCATCTCACCATGCCGTCCGTGGTCCTTGCGGCGAGGCGCGTGCCTGCCGCTGAGCGATGTCGACCTTGCCCACCTTACCTGTGTTAAGTCGGTCGTATGGCCGCTGATTCCTCTATGCCTGTGTCAGGTCAGCTTCCCCGTGTCGGGTCGGCCACGTTGGCGGGCCAGTTGTCCGAGAGCGCGAGAACATGACAGCCAGGTCAATATTTACTATACCACCATCGAAAATGACACAAGTAAGATTGACTTATGGAATTAGAGTATTTTGACTGAGCATTTTAGGTTCAATAAAAAAAGACCACCCAATCATGACAATTGATGTTAAATCAGAATTTGTATGACGTTAAAAATTAACGTTAAGGTTATATCGTTCTAAGTTAATCCCACATAAAAAATTATTAGAACTAAAATTAGTTTTAAGGGTTTCACGAATATGTCATTAATAAATATTAGAACTAATCAATTGTTCTCTCATATTGTATCCTAAAAATTGGTATCACAATCCATGTAATGTGTTCTAATACGAATTATCATTATACGATATGATAGAATAACAGGAGAAACAGACTTAAATATTTTTATTTGAAAATATAGGAATTTTAATATAATTTTTAAAACTATAGAAGATTAAAATATTAAAAATAATTAATTATATAGGATGGATGTCCTAGAACTCTTAATATCCCATCCTGAGGACGAAGCATATCAAAGAGGGCGGCAGTGTGAGTTGGTAGGACGGTGGCAGATACAAGAGCGGTTGGTTAGTCTCCTCCTGGTAATGATCACATCTAAAAATATCATGTTTTTTTTAAAAAAATATTACCATATTTTATTCTCAACAACAGAGAAGATAGATATATTTACGAAATTTATAAAATAAAATTGAAAACACATCGTCTTCTTTAATCCACTTATGTAAGCAAAACAGCCATGCCCAAGCGGTTGTTCCAAGCTTTTACCCGGATGCAACATAGCAATGATAGCCTATCTATGGCGAACTGCCGCTGTTCCTCCTCTTACGCCACTGCCTCAGAAGCCAAAGCCCGAGAACCACCAATCCACCCACCAACCCCTGCCAGTTCTGTCTACTTTTTCATTCGAGAAAGGATGCCTACCCACCTTTCGCGTTCTCCCTTTTTTTTATGTAGACACCGAGTTCTTCACCTCCTCGCCCTGAGCACTCACTCTCCGGAGTTCCCCAATGGCCAGACTCCTCTACATTCCCTCTACCACCCTCTTCTTCTTCTTCTTCTTCTTCTTCTTCCTCTTGGTGTTGTTCACTGTAGCCTCTGCGGCGGAGGAGGAGGAGGAGGCGCATGGCTTCCTGCAGAGCCAGAGAGCAGTGAGGAAGCCGGTGCGGGAGAAGCTGAGCCACCTGCGGTTCTACTGGCACGACGTGATCAGCGGGGGGAGCCCGAGCGCGGTGCGAGTGGCGGAGGCCGCCTCGTCGAACGCGTCGGCCACCGCGTTCGGCGTGGTGGTGATGATGGACGACCCCGTGACTCTGGGGCCGGAGCTGACCTCGAGGCTCGTCGGCCGGGCTCAGGGATTCTACGCCTTCGCCTCCAAGGAGGAGTCGGCGCTGCTCATGGCCATGAACTTGGCCTTCGTGGAGGGGAAGTACAACGGGAGCACGATCGCCGTGCTGGGGCGGAACGCGGTGTTCTCCGGCGTGCGGGAGATGCCGGTGGTGGGCGGGAGCGGGCTGTTCCGGCTGGCCCGCGGCTACGCCCAGGCCAGGACGTACAGCTTCGACACCAACACCGGCGACACCGTCGTCGAATACAATCTCTTCGTCACGCATTACTAGTACGATCTCTCCGTCGATCACAACACTGGCTACGCCCTAGTCTCCTCCAGCTTTGTTGTCTTCTGCAATAAAATTCGTGCTTTGCGTCTATTTATAGTTATTTACAATACATATGTCTCGCAATTGACACCCCCCCTAATTGCCGATGTCTCAACCTTAATTGTCTTCGGGGGCATACGGGTCGATTGTCAATGTCTCAGCCTTAAATTGCGGAACCAATCTAAGGTCGAGCCTTCAATGCCTCGAATGGGCTTCTCATCCACTTGATTGCAATTTGCAGGGTTGACCTCACTCAGCCTACTAATTCATCTTTTCACCGGCTCATCGAGGTTAGTCAAGTGACTACTGACAACCCCATAATTCCATTAAAATCTAGATCTATTTATTAGAGAAAAGCCCATTTGGCAATTGATGACATAGTTTGACCTCCTCGATCCTCCAACTTGCTCCCCACTTTACAATGATCACACTGGGCTATCAAAAGAGAAAAGAAGTAGTCGCATGTCAGCTAAAGAAGGCTACTTTAGACAATTAAACTTCTTTATTATTTCATTTTTTTTTTTTAATTTTACAAGATATTATGCTTCGCTAGACACTCAATTATTTCCTCTTCGTATCACCTCAATGTAGTAAATTATCCTCAAAATCTTTATCAAATTGACGGTCATGCCAACCCATCATTCAAGTCTGAGCCCATCCACCCACTCTGCTGTGGTCCTAAACTCGATTCTACAGTTTAACATCGTTGACATGTAACCACGGTATTCCATTATTTTTAATGGATAACATAATAGTGCTAAAATAATGCAAGCAAACGTAATTAATTAGATTGTTAAAAAGAGTTGTTTGACACCTAATTTGGAAATAGTTTATGTACTTGCCTCGAGCCGGACGGGTGTGACGTCAGATGTTGTGTGGGCCGGGCCGGCGGCCGAGTAAACCCAACGACCCGGTCCGAGGGAGGCGGACCGTGGCGTCCACGACGGAGCACGCCGCCTTGCAGGAGCCGTACAAGTCGAAGAGTCGGAACCGGTCGGCGATGGACGCCGCCCTCTGTGGCGCGGCGTCGGGAACTAACCAGAGGTCGTCGCCGTCGTGCGGGAGGCTATTGGAGCAGAGGGCTAGCGCGGCCGCGAACGGGTCGGGGGAGGCGGCGGAGCGCTTCTTGCGCGTGGTGGAGAGTTCCGAGTGGGAGCGGACCGGGGGAGGGAGGGGGAGGAGGGGGTGGGCAGAGGCGTCCTCGGCCGCGGCGGGGTGGGAGAGGGATTTGGGGATTCCGGGGCGCTGCTCCCAGGAGAATGGGATGGCGGAGGAGCGGGGGGATGGGGAGGGGTAGGCGGAGCTAGAGCAGAACCGGGACCGGGAGCGCGATCGGTTCCGGACACGGTGGCTTGCGGGACGGCGCCCCTCGGTGGATCCGGCCGTCGGATCGGTGGAGATCATGGAGGACGGCGGCGTTTCCTCCGACGACGAGATGCGAGTGGAGGACGGAAGCAAGGTTCGTTATCGGACTCTTTTGTTGCGATGCGGGTGGGAAGAGCGGTCTCTCTATCTCTCTCTCTCTCTCTCGCTGACTCACTCTCTCTGGTGACGAAGTGGGCGGAGAGAGAGAGAGAGAGAGCTCATGACGAGATCTAAAAAACGGACGCGGAACGAGGGATTAACTCATCCGATTGGCTAAGAGAAGATGCATCATCACCGTTGGATTCCGATGGACGAGCGAATCTCAAAGCGGAAGAAAGTGGGAGACGCCATCATCAAAATTGTTATGATGGTTCAGTGGACCTCCCAAAAAGCCACTACACACATGACCTGTTCCAACATCCTAATACTATTTTTTTGACTGAGTTATCATAAATCTCAAAACCTATATATTTGTAAGCCTTTAACAAATAATGTTGTGTACTTTTGTTTACTGAAAAAAAGAAGAAGAAGAAGGAGTTGGATAATTTGAAGACAGTGATTTCCTTTGGTACCATAAGATAAAATGGCATTAGGAGTCAGGTCCTTTTTTTTGAAATAAATAATGCAGGTTGTTCTTCAACGTCAGGGGTTATCAAGAGATAAATAGCATGAATAGAACAGCAGACCAAATGACTTCTTCCTCTTCTTCGTTGCAGACGTCTGATGTCTGTGTTGTCCGACTCAGGACGTCATTGCTGGTGTTAGTGAGTAAGTTAACAGTAACATCAAAAAGAGAAAGAGACGAGGAAAAGAAGACCAACGACACTGGAGCCACATACCTGGTTCTCTGATTCTGCCATACGAAGCCATTTCTGTGAAACCCATTCATTGCATGCAGCAGCTACGTCCGCCATGGCACTCTGTCTGAGAACAAAGCAAAAAGAACACTAACCGCTGCTGTTTTCCTCCTGCGGCCGTTCGAACTTTTTCTGTCCACCATTAAAGTGAGTGATGACTACCAGCAGTCTGCTTCAGTTCCTGGTTGAGGAGCTGCTTAAGGGGTTAGGAAACTGGCAGTCAACGGAGAAGTAGTCGAGAACAGACAACCAAGAGAGCTGCAGACTTGAGTCACTCACGGGTCAAAAGAGTGACCTTCGTTCTGAAGATTTTAGAATTCTTCTTGCTCTAAGCTCCAAGTTCTTCGTCTTGCTGACAACACTTCAGTTTCTGCTTCCTTCAGTGATTCGATCGAACCAACTCGGACGGGTTCGGCTCGGGTTGGGGTTGGGCCAGCTTGAAAGGCAACCCTCCCTTTCCTCAAAGCCAAAAAAGAAGTCAATCCGATCCGATGTCGGCTTGGAATTTAATTTATTGCGACTCGGCCTAATCCAATCTCGACCACGAATGGGTCGGTTCGGGTCGAGTCACATAAGATTGTCTCGGGCCACCTACTTGCACTCGAACGACTCTGGATTCGACACGGATACGATTTCTAGGGCTGGTAATAGGATTGGGTGTGCACCGCATCAACTCTATCACGGATCTCGATGCACATCCATTAGTGCTCTGCATCCGCGTACTTGCGGTTTCGTCCACCTGGACCCGAATCCGATCGGCCCGTTGGTATCATCCCCGATTTCTGGGTCGGCGGTTATTAATTAATCTGATTTGGGTAAAACTCCAAAAGAGATCTCGCCGACGGCGCCGGCCGAAATCGAGAGGCAGCCATGGCGTTGAGCCGCGGTATCCGAAGCGGGTTGAAGCTTTTGTCGCACGCCGAAGATGGCAGTTCTGGCAAGTTCCTCTATCTCTTTTTTCCCCTTTCGAGTCCCACCTGGGGGGGGGGGGGGATTGGGTTTCTCAAATTAGGGATGTGGGCTTTCTTTCGGGGCATTTTTTTTTGCTTCTTTTCGGCTCTTGTGCACGTATCCTTTGATTGGTTGCTTTCCTAGTTCTCTTCGATGTCCATTACGGAAAGAAATGGCGATTGAAACATGGCATCTTGGTGCATCCGTGTTATTGGTGTAGAAAGAGCCAATGAGAGCTCGGCTCTGTCGTCAAGTTGATGGTTGTGATCTCCATTTATTATTCCATCTTTGTGGTCCCATTGACAAAGATAGCCTGAACTAGTTCTTCCGGTGGAAATTATTTCTACCTTTCTTTATATTGTGCCCAAACTGATGACATATATATATATACTAAAATGCAAGCAAAGAGTAAAGTAGACAGGAATGTCAATAATTTAATTTTTGGAGATGGATTAAATTTGCAACAAAAATGCGCTTTTTTTTAATCCTTTTTTTTTTAATCTCTTTTTGTGTTTACCTGTATCTTCCTGTTTTTGTGTGTAAATGGGCTTATGGAGTGGCAGGAAGGACTCCACTTGAGATATGCACTCTTAAAATGTTTAGTTCTATCAGTTTAGAAATGAAAATAAACAGTTAGATAATCTCATTCATGCTCACTGGATTGGTATTGTTCTTTGTCATGTTGACAGCCAGCTTCATAAAAGGTTGATTTGTGGAAAAAACAAAAATTGAATTGTTTCGACAAATATTATTATAGCTTTATGTTCACTTGGGAGGTCGCCATCTCTCGTCGATTCAGCTTCGATCGTCAAATGAGTTTTTTTGCATTGTCTTTCCTATAATATGTTTTTACTTGACTATAAACCAGAGGGGTGGATTATATTATTTGATTGATTGCCGGTATTTTTCTGATAGAAGTTGATTTACTTAATGGCAGTGACTCGGGGAATTCATGCAACTGGTGTGAAGAGAATGGGCAGGCATGGCCATGATGAACCCTTCTATGTTCATGCGAAACACATGTAGAATCTGGATCGCATGAAGAATCAAAAAAATGAAGGTGACTCTGAGAGTGTTCTATGGCTTCAGCATCGGAGTGGCAGTTCCAGTTGCATTCCGGCAGAGGAAGACTGCCTCTGCATAAGAGATCATTCAACTCAGATTAGAAAAATAGAACTTTTCATCACTGCCTCTGGTATTTTTCTGCTGCAGACGATTGTTTCTGTCATCAATTTCTACTGTTTCATACCAAAAATTGGATACAGAATGTGTGGCAGTTCATTGCTACTTGGTGATTGTTTGCTTTTTTTTTTTTTTTTGTGCTTCTTCCATATGAAAGGTGTGGTTTTTTTATCCTCAGTTTGATGCTTGTACGTGAATGTCATTGTCTGATATATATATTTATTTATATGCTGGTTGATCACTTTGTCAATTTAGTGGACCGGCAATTGTTTTCCAATTGTTGTTCTCTGATTTAATCTTATATGATTTATAAGAGTTTGATGAGTGTATTATTGAAAGGATGTGTTCATTCAGAGCGGTGAGACTGTATGCTGATCACAGATTATGAATGCTTGCAGTTGACTTTTGGCTGTCGGTATAACTTCGTTTAAGTTGAGATTATAAATAAATAAATATAGCGGCAACAATATACATTTTTTTTTTATTGTTGCCAATCAAAGCATGGAACAACTTTTTCACTCCACATAAATCGCATGTGCATATTAATAAGCAGCATCACGCACGCACTGATCGTAAGTTTTTATTCCTCGAGGAAATGCAAACTAATAAATCCATGTTGACCAGCAATCTCACGTCTCAAAAGGCATTATTGCAGCTTGGCACAACAGTCGGTCACACACACTTGGGTTCAGATGGATGTCAACCGATAAAAGATTTGACAAGGTCAACCACAGAAAAGGTCTTGGAGTCCACCTTGGCATAAGAATGTTTGCCCACCAGATAATAAACTAAGCAAGATCTGCATCACCACATTATGTGCCAAAGAACAGATTGAAACTTCAATAAACACAGCACTCCCATTGTCACAAGCATTTCTTGTTTTCATAATCCTTGTAAGATTTTTTAAACATTAAGCAATTCACACCACCTGGTGGAAGGAAGGAGAGAAAAAAAAAGGAATTCAAAGGCTATAAATTATCGCCTAGTGTTTACATGTAAGCAAGGAAGCAAAACCTTGCAGGCCACAGGTGGTGGGTGATAGACCCTTATGCTTTTTTTTTCCTCTCCAACATCTTATAAATCAAAGAATGAGTGCATATAACACAACCAACAAGGACGGCCGAGGGATCTGTTAAAACAAGCTACACTATTTGCTAGCTGATAACATCTGCTGGAGCTGACGCACTTGCTGTTGCTGCTCTAACGGTAACGCACTCAACTGTTCTGGTGTTAGACGCATTACTTGCTGCAGTAGAGCTGACTCTACTTCAGGTGGAAGCTGCACAAAAGAATACCATATGATGTAAGATGGAGGGAAGAAACATGAGGAGACTGCACATACAGGCTACATGATCACCAGAGTGAAATAGTACGCCGAATGATGGGAAAGACAGTTTCAAGTACGTGATATGCTTAAAGTAATTTGTTAGGAATTCTCTTCACTTGTTAGGTCGACGGTTCAAAAAATGGATGTGCTCGAAGACCAATACAACTTAATAGAAGCCTACATGCATTGGTGAAACTGATACTTCAAACTCTTTTATGAATATTAACTTTTTTATGGAGACTCCCACAAGTTTACCTCAAGTTGTGACAGCACAATTTCTTGAGTCAAGGCACACTGATATCTTTCTGACACAGAATGATACCATGCGACACACCAAAATTTGGCCTACTGATACCATTTGGTATAAACTCATGCAGATTGGCACATCAATCCTTGTCACATCCAAATAGTTATTACATCATATGATTGTTCCTTAACTCCTGGTTTCCATGCAGTCGCTAACAGAAGTTCATAACCCAAGGTCAAATATGTAGAAGTAACAACCTTAAGGTTAAAGGCCATCCCACTACAGATGAGAACTACTTATCATAAGCCTTAGCTGCTACACAAATTCATTGATAAATTTATAAAAATGCTTGATACATGTTAGAAACGAGGAAAAAAGATCTACATATAGTAATATAACATCACAAAATTATAATTAGAATTAGTTGGTGTTTGGGCTCTCTGGTATACTCAGGATGTTCAGGTTTGTCTTTTGGTAAGAAATAAGAATTTAGCTTATAAAAAAACGACTAAAATTAGCATTTAAAAGTATGATGAGATTTGAAACAAGACTAAATGGAAACAAGATGGGTGATATGTATATATACCTGAGGCATCTTCTTCTCAGAATGTCCAACTGAATCGGTTACGATGGTTCGACTCCCAGCAACTGTGCCAGATCCAAGTGTTCGAAGTGCAGCATTATTAACAGCAGGATTAGTGATCAATGTTTGCGTGGCACCACTTCCATCTTCTAACCTTCGTAATTTTGAAGGAGGATAACTTATTGGTTCCAATATATGAGCAGTCATACTTGTTCGATCTGCTGGTCCCCCACTCAAACTTTGTGTCCTGATTCTTGAAGTCCGGACTGAATCGGCAGAAGATGTTGAAATTTGTCTTGGAAGTGTCTCTAATCCAACTGATGGTGGTTGAACATTTGACAAGCCAGTCTATCAGGAAACATTAATATTGTCAGTAAGAAAGTAGAATAGCCCCACATAATTCTGGCATACCACAGTGCTATACAAAACTTCAGAAGTGATATATGATATGAAGTTATGAACAGATCCATGAATAAGCCAAATACACTAAACAAGGAAATAAGCATTCATATGTATGTTCCTGCTGCTTTTACAAAAGAAAAGTGAAGTTCATGAATAATTTGATCATCACCCAGAAAGAACTACAAGTTTCACACAGCAATCCCATTGAAGGTTATGATATTCAAGAGAAATTGCACAAGGGCTATGATCTATTAACTATTAGAAGTTTAAATACAGATCTTAAATTTAAATGCTTGCAAAATCTACGACAGCATATTAAAGTTACAAGAATTGATGTCTTTTTCCAAACTAAGTGTCAACAAAATGCCTTAATATCAACCCTTCCAATGATTTCAATTCCTTGCCAAAGGGGCTGAGAAGTTCCTATCAGCATTGAACCTAAGGAGAAATCAGACTGCAATAACCATTGATAGGCTGCATGCAGAAACAAGACAGGACTTCCTGATCTAATGAGATAACATTTCTTTATTTTTTCATCAAGATAACATTTCTTGATAATGCCTGATAGAGCTCAAGAACCTAGAATCTAAATAATGAATACAACATTATTTATTGAAAAGTCTTGCCTGAGACATAGATGGACGTGACAAGTTTGGCTGTTGCAGAGCGGCATTTGGAAGTGCCAGTTGAGGATGATGCGTTAAACTTGCAACAGTTGGTACTGGTTGCTGTGAAAGAGGGGTTTGACTCTGTGATATCGGGCATATGGACGATGATAAAGGAGAAGGCTGACGTGGAACACTGCCAATTGATTGAGGCCAGCTTGATGGTAAAGTTCCTTCTAACACTTGACCTTGTGGCATTGGTGGGAGCTGGTATTGAGGTTGAATATGGACTTGCTGAATAGGTAATGAGGCCTGCTTGAGGATTACAGGGCTTTGGGATGTGATTGGCACTAGATTCTCAGGTGGCTTAGACAACTTTCCACCTAGTGTTTGTGAAGATGCCTGCCCAAGATGGGACGAAAATTGAGCGGTTGAACTTGATGATTGGCCACTCCCTGCTATCTGCATCTGTAGTCAAGGTCAGTTACAAGCATTTAATGTTAGCATAAAGTCCACAAATTGCCATCATGAGTTAATCTCAAGGTTAACAAGACAGACCATCTGTGGTGTAACCATGCCAAGCATTATCTGTGCCTGCAGCGCAAACACAGAACAGAATTTCAGTTTCAGATAATCGCATTAATAAAGTAATTAAAAGATAACTCTAAACACAGGATAACATAAACAAAAGCAAGGATGCCATCATGTTGTATCCTTCATCACCCAGAAACCACATTTGTAATAGGTTTACGAAAATCTCTAACTTCATAGTTGCAATTTAAACTCATGCAATGAAAGAACTCCCAAGTTTTCCATCATGATTTATATGTCATCGGTGGGATTTTTCATGAGAGAAGGGGGTTTAAGATAATGTAATCTCATTGCTTCAATCTTTTGTTCTAGCAATGGAGGTTTTGTCCAGAAAATTAGGAAAAATGACTCATCAGAATTTTGGTATCATCCCATGCGTAGAAAGATGAAGCTCACCGATCTAACATTTGCAGTCAACCAGTCACAAATGATCTGTTACTATTAAGTGGAGAAAATGAGTAGTCTATAAAAATGTTGATTACTGATTTGTCTGAATTCTCAACTATAGCAGGTCTCTTTCTTTGAACAAGAACAAGACTGCTTTACTTTGGATGGGGTTGGCAAATGGGTGAAAGACATATACTAGCTCTGAATTCAAGGAGGTGAAAGATAATGATAACCAGTCAGGCACTTGGTTGTGCTTTTGATTTGTATGAAATTAAAGGTCAAAATATAAAGATCACTTGTGAATTAGGTAGCTGGACAACTGGACTTCTTACTTGTGAAAGCAGGATGCAGCTTGTTAAGTCAGTTATATTACATGCAGGTATTTGAAGCATAGTTTTTATATTACTTAAATCTGTAATTAGCGAGGTTCAAAAGAGATTCCAACAGATTTTATGGTCTGGAAATGATACCAAAAAATAAAGGGCTGATGAACCGGAAGGCAGTTTGTAAACCATTAGCTGAAGGAGGCCTGGGCTTGAAATACATGTTCCATAGCTGCTATTTTGTTCTGTGGATTCATTATAAATCAAATGGAACTATCAAATGAAAAGACAGAAGAATATGGAACTTGTCTTCCATGTTTGTTTCCTTTTATTTTCTTCTTACCTTTTACTTATTCACTACCTTGATGAAAAAATCTAGCAGTTATCTATCTTTGCTAAAACAAGAACATCGAGCCACGGTCAGCATCCACCAATATCAAAAGGTTCATCTTATATATAGAGATCCAAAACAAGTTAATAAAAGAAAGAAATGCATCTTTTCCTAGTCATTAAATTACAAATAGATAAAGATTGGATTGCTTCGAATTCTCAAAACTCAAAACCATACTTCTGGATTCATATGTACATTCACTTGAGATCATCCTATGAAATTGGGTAACACAGCCACCAGCAATTGCAAAAGAATTCAAAAGTTCAATCCAGACGAATTACCTGAAAAAGAGCTTTGGACAACTGTGGACTTGATTCCAAAAGTTGGTGAGCAAGGACCTTGTTCTTAGTGGTCAGGGCCTGTTATCAGAATGAGACAAAATACTTTATTAACTGCAAACAGATTAATAATAAAAGAAGAAAGCAGAAAGAGAAGTGACCTTCATCTCAGACATAATTTCATGCATTTGGTGTCTAGAGATTTTTGACAGATAGTGAGTCAAGGGATCATTTCCTACTCCAGGTTGGCTCTGTAACACATTTTGTGCATTAGAAGTCTGAGCTCCACCGAGAACTCCAGTCATGACGGATGCAGCAGTTGCAGCTAATGGGAGCCCTAGTGGTTGATGAAGAGTTGAATCACCCGAGATAGGGGCTCCACTAAATTGTTTTTGAACATCTGCCATATTTGAAAAGTCATGTTAACAAAGAAATTGTTCATGAATCATACATACACAGAATAAAAGAAATCACGAAAAACCTAATTACAAATGAGAAATGAGAAAGACAACCAGCACTTGATGCCAATCCTGGTCCACCACGACCCTGCAAAGATAATACTGATTAGATGTCTACTCAATGAGTTCATCTTAAAGGGCACTTTTAAAAATTGAAGTCACCAACAATGTAGAAAAACTAACGCCAGATGAAACTTCCAATCAAATGTATACTAGCAGATGACAGAGAAGCACGACATAGTTATGAGGACATACATCTTTTGCTTTATTAGTAATTAGTAATATCATGCTCAATAATGGCGATAAATGTGGCATAATAGCCTTCAAAAGCTAATTAACAAAATAATAACTTCCATGGAAAAATAATAATTTTCAACTCATGAATTAAGCAAAAATAAAGTTATTTCCTATGTTAATAGGAAGAAAAGAACTAGTACAAAGGAGCAACATGCCAGAATTGGCCTGCAAAAATAGGTAATAGCAAGGAATAGTAGGCACAAATATGACATCATCTGGTGGTAATAAGCCTTTGAGATAAATCTCACTATTAAAACCCAAGGAGTTGCGAAAGGGGAACTCTGAAAGAGAATTGAAATACTCCTACAAGGTAACCAGCTAGAGGGTATCAACCTGCTCCCTGTTACGGTCAGCATTTTTATCATTTTCGGCAAAGTCAACTCGTAACTGACGACCGTTTATCTCATAGCCCTGAAGGTTGCGGCGAGCACTCAGAGCTGTTTCTTCATCTTTATACTCACAAAACCCATAACCTTTGGGTTTTCCAGTTTCTCTATCAAATACCAACCTGCATCAATATGACAATAACATTAAAAGGTGTACATAGGAAAAAGATGAACAGATCTACCCCATGTTAAATACGTTCCCACAGTGAGTTCCCTAAGATATGCCTCTTGAAAACCATTCACCATTAACAGTTTTAGGTATGGAACTTTGCTATTTGTATATGGGTTCCTGTCAATATATATGTTCAGCTAGTCTGAGAGGCTTATTAAAGGAACTATCTACTGAATACAATGGTATCTATAGAAAACGAATGCCATCCAAAGCATAGAGAGAAGCTTATGGTAAGTGAGTTATATAGTCGATGAAGCGGGATCAGTTGGCAACATGTTTAGGAATAGCTAGTACCTACATATCACTAGACTGTGGAAAATCATATAAAGAAAGATGCAGGATGAACTGTGAAAAAATGTGGCCAATTAAAAGTAAAAAAAACCATGTTAATAGCACTAAAAGATTGACATTGCAAGGTGGAAAAAATGAACCAGCCTACATGTAAATGTGTACCTTCTCATTCCATCAAGAGCAAAAACATCAGAGGTTAAAAGGACGACAAAAGAGAACCATAACGAGTAAAAAAAGGTATGCTTCCAACACATCAAGATTGATTGTTAGGGTTTTGAAGGATGCAGACCTGAAGGACACCACGGGGCCAACTTCCTCGCATATCTGAATAAGCTGCTCCTCCGTTGCATCATACGGTATGTTACCAACTGCCAAAAACCCCAAAAATTGAAAGTGAAAAACCCTGTTACACTCCAAGAATCGAACTTGCAATCGAATCGAAGACAGAAAGCAGCTCAAAGACGATGTCTCCTATTGAAGCAACTAAAAATACGAAGCCAACGAGAACATGCACCAATAGAAGCCAAAAGACAGAACATTGACAACATAATACTGATGACCAAACACGGGGAACCCAACCGACCGAAGACGCAGCGGTGCTGGGAACCACCGGAGGCGGCCATGTCATGACAAGGGGCGAGCCTCCTTCCACTCGGTTTCCGGCCCTTCTCTTCTGCGATCGCCACCGCTTCCAATCCAACAGTCGCAGCCAGAGAAGCGGCCGCGATCCATATACAGATTCGATCGACGGGCAGGGGCAGGTCACAACATGGAAACTTGAAGTCCCGCGCTGGCAAGAGGAACCAGAGGCGGTGCGGGAGATCTAAAAAGGAGGGCTTCTCTTTAATTATCGGAATTCTGGAGGCGGGCGCGAGGCGAGGTGGGAGGCGGAGACGGCCGGGGGGTTAGGACAAGGGGGAAAGGTAGGGAGGAAGAAAGGAAGAGGGCGTTTGATGTTTCCGGAATTGTGTTCGGAGTTGACCCTTCGATTTTTTGCAGCGATTTGTATGAAGAGGAAGGCCTAACGATTAGGGTCTCAGATATATATATATATATATATATATATATATATATATATATATATATATATATATATATATATATACACCCACCCCTTTTGGGGATTCTAATTCCTTTTAGCTATATATATATATATATATATAGATAGATACACACACACCCACCCCTTTGGGGATTCTAATTCCTATTAGCCGATGATAGAAAACAGAGGGATCTGCCACAAATTAGTTTCATGTGGATCACAAAAAATTTCAAAATAATTCTTCCCACAAGTGATACAAGAAATTAATACACTTTGTGATTTATGATCATAAGATCATGTTTTGATAAGAACAGACAAAAGAAGAGGTACGAAGAGAGTCAACGCATGGGGACAATTTCCATAACTCAAACCTTCATCTCTCATGTTGTTTTGATGTATTATTTTGGAACCTAAACTGAGTCTGCACAGATTGGATGATATCTGAGTGAATCCAGATGGGATTTGGTAGCTTTAAGATTTGCAATCTGATGGCAAACCATCATGACACAAATTGGAAACCAAATTTAAATCGGAATTAGTAATATGCATACAAATAAATACAGTTCTCAACAACAATGACATTTCTGAGAATGATAACTTTTTTGTGGATTAAAACATGATATTATATCATCCCGCCTGCACTGTGATCCGAACAGAGTTACACAAGAGTTGCAAGTCTCCAGAGAACACACGCAGATAAATCATATGCTGGTGGTCTAAGCTGGACAAATCACAGGGAAATTAAAACTACAAATATCAACAAGAGCAGCAAAATTATGAGTGACACGCACACGTATACAACAGAAGGGAATTCTACAATCAACAAACACCAAATCACACGGTGTGATGCAAAGCCAAGATCTCACTGAACTTTGACGGCTTTTTCTTTGCATAATATATGCCACTCCTGTAGAACTGCGGACTGAAGAGCGCGATGTTCCACTTCCTCTGCAGTAAGAGTAGATAAGGTTGAGGGTTCATTAGGGTCACCATGATCATCAGCATTCTCTTTCTTTTTGTGCTCTTCATCTTCTTCCTCTTCCTCCTTCGGAGGCTGCGGAGGTGGCTTGGCTGCTTTGAACAGGGCTATTTTTTCCATGGAGATTCTTAACCTCTCTGCAGCTGCAGTCTTAACCTCTTCTTCAGGCATGTACTCCACATCCCCTTCCGTGATATCATCTAACCAGCCTTGCAGGTCTGATCCTATTTCCTTTGTGATTGATGGATCAGATGCTCGGATGACAAACTTACACATCATAGTTGTTGTCTCATCACCCAGATCCACGTTTCTGCTCACCTCGCTGGCACCGAAGATCATCATACCGACAAAACCACCGTACCAAGTTTTTGCAGCATAGCACAACTGTCGGGATAAGAATATATGAGGTCAGTCATGTATAAGAAACTGCTTTTACACTCAGCAGAACAGTCCAAAAATTCTATCAACAATTGCAAAGGCATTATTAGAAGATGCTTGCTGGTGAAACAGGATATGCATTTTGATTATAATATTGACAAGATCAATAATTATTATTTTATTAATCATTCACAAAATGGTACAAGGTCAACCATGCAATGTTGGGCATTTAGAAAAACATATACCAAAAGTTATTATTATTGAGATGAATGTAGAGGGTTACTAGAAATAATAGAAAACTACATATTTATACTTGTAAACATTGAGTACAACTCTAATAAAAGATAAAATGAAGCAAAAGATGTTTCCTGTGTTACGAATATACCCAAAGAAGACAAATAATTATTGTTTAAATGAGATGAATCAATTAGGATTAGTGGTGATAGGGCAGATAATGGGCCAGCCCAATCCATCGGCGCTCACATCAGCTCAACGGCCACGTCAACCAACTCTAATATGGAGCACCTCGGTGATTAAGCACACATCCCCCTGCCGACTCTGTAGACATTGGGACCAAGCCCACTCCTCCCCGTGGAAGAAACAAGCGCATCGATGCCCACACCGAACCGCTATTGGAGACTACTCAATGAATCAGGGCTCTCTCCCCCAATAGTGAATCCCGGGCCTCCCCCTGTATCAGCCGAAGCCTTCTTCGACCTTACCCACCAGGTACAGGCGTTAGCTGGGATGATGCAAACCATCATCCCGCATATTCCCCAATTAATGCAGATGTTAGCGTCCCAACAGCCGAGCGCCCCTCGGCAAGCACCACAACAAGGAGTCCCCCAATCGATGTCGATTAGAGGAGAGCAACAGGATGACGAGGGACAGCGCCCTCCCCCGACCGAGGATACGTCTGAAAATCCGAACGCCTCGGCTGCACAGCCAACAAGCCGTTCCCAAGACATTGCTTGAGTGCCTTCCGAGTCAGACGTCATCTCCTCGAACTCAACTGATTCAGTAAGGGAACAACTACACTAGGTCAACCAAAGGCTCGATGAGGTTCGAAGGGAGTTCATCAAGTCCAAGGAAGAAGCCGGCGAAAGCTCTAAGGGCGGATCTCCGTTTGTCCCCAAAATACAGGGCGAGTTGGTCCCACCTAGTTTCCGACTGCTGGCGCTGGAGCATTACGACGGCAGCTCGAATCCGTCGGAACACGTTGCGGCCTTCCGGGCCCAAATGGCCGACCTCGGACCCGCTGATGTGCTGGGCCTTCCCAACAACTCTAAGGGGCCCGGCCAGGATGTGATACAGTCGACTCAGGCCATCATCCATTTCCTCGTTCAATTCCCTTGCGAAGGAGTTTGAACTCAATTTTATGGCGAGCTCCCGTCCGAAACCAACCACTGTGTCGCTTCTCGGCTTGACGCAGGGAAATGGCGAGCCCCTTGCTCAATTCGTCGGAAGATTTGCAGCCGAGGTCTGGGGAAACTAGGGTTAACTGATATCTTATATTTTGATGCTTTTCAGAAACTAGGGTTACCTGACAAAGACCTCCTCCCTGTAACATCAACATTGATAGGATTCACCGGAGACTCGGTCTCCCCTGTCGAGACGACCCTTCTGGTCACCGTCGGAAAGGAGCCAAGGTTGAAGACGTTGATGGTGTCGTTCATCGTGGTCGAACTCCCCTCGGCGTACAACGCCATCATCGGTCGACCAACGCTTAACAAACTCAGAGTGGTTGTCTCAACATATCACCGAGCCATGAAGTCCCCGACCAGAGCTGGGTCGAAGAAGTAAGAAACGATCCTCAAGAGTCAAGGCAGTGCTACCTGACGGCAACAACGCTGCCCAAAAAATTCAAAACCTCGGCTCCTACCCTCGACCCTCAAGACGCGGACAAGACGGTGCCAAAGCCCGAACCAGCGGAGAAAGTGGTCGAGGCCCCCCTCGATCCTAAGAACCCCGACAGGACTATCAAGGTTGGCTCGATGCTTTCGGAGGAACAACGGGTCCAGCTAGTAGAATTCCTCGGCAAGAACGTCGACATCTTCGCCTGGTCCCTGAAGGACATGCCCGGCATCAATCCCGAAGTGGCTCAACATCGACTCAACATAGAGCCTGCCGCCCGACTAGTGAAGCAACGACCAAGGATGTTCGCCCCCGACCGAAAAAAAGCCATTGAGGATGAAGTCGCCCGCTTGCTGGACGCATGGCTCATCATGGAAGTAAAGTATCCGACTTGGTTATCCAATGTTATATTAGTCAAAAAATCTAATGGAAGCTGGAGAATGTGCATTTATTACACCAACCTCAATCGGGCCTGCCCGAAGGATTGTTACCCCCTCCTGAGAATCGACCACCTAGTCGATGCAACTTCAGGTTACGAGTTGCTCTCGTTCATGGATGCTTTCTCGGGTTATAATCAAATTCAAATGGCACCAGAAGATCGGGAAAACACAGCCTTCATCACGCATCATGGCACGTACTACTACAAAGCCATGCCATTTGGGCTAAAGAATGCCGAAACGACCTACCAGAGGATGATCAAACAGTTGTTTGCAAACCAAATTAGGCAAAACATGGAAGTATATGTCGACGACATCATAGTCAAAAGCCGAGAAGCTACTACTCACTTTACGAGCTTAGCCGAGACGTTTAGAATGTTAAGGCAATACAAGATGCGGCTTAATCCAACCAAGCGCGTATTCAGTGTCGGGTCCGAGAAGTTCCTCGGGTTCGTCATCCACCAGTGGGGGATTGGTGTGAAACGAGACAAAATGGATGCCATCCTGCGGATGCAATCTCCCCGAACAGTGAAAGATGTCCAACGACTCATCGGGAGACTGGCAGCATTGAGTCGATTCATCTCCCGAGCCGGAGATAGAAGTTTTCCTTTCTCCCGAGCCGGAGATAGAAGTTTTCCTTTCTTCCGAGCCCTAAAGCTAGCGAAGGACTTCAAGTGGGTCCCCCAATACGAAGAAGCATTCCAGCAACTGAAGGCATATGTAGCCCACCTGCCACGGCTCACATCGACCACTCCCAAGGAGCCCCTCAGGATTTATTTGGCGACGTCGGAAGCTACGGTCAGCTCGGTTCTGGTCAGGCTCGAAAAGGATGGGCAGAAACCGGTGTACTACTGCAGCCATGTCTTGAGTGGCCCCGAGGAGCAATACCCACCAATTGAAAGACTCGCCCTGGCGCTAATCTTGGCATCAAGAAAGTTGAGGCCCTACTTCCAAGTCCACCCGATCAAGGTGCGTCAAATACTTTCGAAGTTCGATGTCGCAGGTCGGATGCTCAAATGGTCGGTCGAGCTTGGAGAATTTGACCTGGAATACATCCCGAGGACTGCAACAAAGGCCCAGGCTCTAGCCGATTTCATATCGGAATCAACGAACCCCGAGAGCCCACCACCGACTTCGAGGTGGACCTTGTAAGTGGACGGTTCCGCCAATTCGGAGCGCGGAGGAGCTGGGCTCATCCTCAAAGGCCTTGCCGACCAAGCTTTCGAGCACGCCCTTCGGCTCGAGTTCAAGGCCACCAACAACGAAGCCGAATATGAAGGGTTGATGAGTAACATATTGAAGGCGTTGAAGTCTTCACCGACTCCCAGCTCGTCGCCGGCCAGATCAACGAAGAATTCGAGACCTGGGATCAATCGATGGCTGAGTACCTCGCCGAGGTACGACGCCGTGTCCAACAGTTCAGTCGCTTCGTCATCACCAAAATACCTCGGTCGGACAATGCGCAAGCCGATGCTCTTGCAAGACTAGCCTCTGCGCGCGGATTGATTGGATGCCCGACATAGATGGCCAAGATCCTGAAACCCTCCATAGGATCCGCCAAGGTAGCCGCGGCTAAAGTTGAGCACGATTGGGCCGAGGAGATGCTCAAGTTTAAGGACAATGGCTCGCTGCCCCAAGACCGCAGTGCAGCTCGGCGTGTGAGAAGGACGAGCCCGTGGTACTGCGTCCTCAATGGACGCCTGTACCGACGAGGATTCACACAGCCATTGCTTCGATGCTTGCGCCCGATGGAGGCACAAATCATACTGGTCGAGGTCCACGAAGGAATCTACGGCGAACACATCGACGCCCGAACCCTAGCCCACAAGATACTTAGGCAGGGGTACTACTGGCCGACCATGCCTAGGCCTACGTGCAGAAATGCAAGCGGTGTCAGAGGCACGCTAGAATCCAACACCAACCGACAGTGCCGTTATTCACTTTAGACTGCACCTGCCCGTTCGTCCAATGGGGAATGGACCTACTTGGCCCGTTCCCCCCAGCGTCGAGACAACGAAGATTTCTCATAGTCGGCGTCGACTACTCCAAATGGGCCGAGGCCGAGCCACTTGCATCTATCACCGAGAAACAAGTCTAGGGGTTCGTTTGGAAGAACATCATCACAAGATTCGGCATCCCAAGGGCGATCGTCACCGACAATGGGACTCAATTCAATAATCCCAAATTCAAAACATTATGCCAAAGTTACAAAATCCAGCTAAGGTTTAGCTCGGTCGCCCACCCCCAAGCCAACGGACTTGCCGAAGTCACGAATCGGGCCATCCTCGAAGGATTAAAGAAGAGGGTCCAAGGTGCGCGCGGGACGTGGGCAGACGAGCTCTCGAGCATCCTATGGGCGTCTCAGACAACCCCGAAATGCCCGACCGGGGAGTCCCCGTTCAGCTTGACCTTCGGGACCGAAGCAATCCTCCCACCCGAGGTGGTCTATCCGACCCTACGGGTCGAACTCTACGAAGATTCCTCTTCGGTCGACCGACTAAGAGAGAATCTCGACTTTCTCGAGGAGCGAAGGGCTGCTGCGCATCTACGAACCCTCGAGTATAAGAAGGTCATAGCAAGGCTCTACAACCGGAGAGTACGCCCTCGGCAAATCAAAGTTGGTGACCTAGTGTTGCGAAAGGCCAAGGTCAATGATCCTACTCGATCTCGAGGCAAATTGGCCCCGAACTGGGAAGGCCTTACCGAGTGGAAAGCACGCCTCGAGAAGGCACTTACACCCTAGTTACGATGGAAGGAAAAAGATTACCGAGGACGTGGCACATATCCAACTTACAAAAGCTCTACGTGTAAATCCGAACAGTTGAACAAAAGAGAGTTGTTTTCATTCATAAAAGTTCTAGTATATGTTTGGGCCGAGGGTTCGAATAACACAAAAAGAGACCCAGATGACAAAACCAAAAGTTACAATATTCCTATTCCTCGGGCGGCGGGGGCGAGTCATCAAAGGGTTGCTCGTCCGCCATCGGCATGTCGGCGTCCTCGGGAAGAAGGGCGAAGGGGTCCTCTTCGATCTTCACTCCAGGGTGTCGGGCCCAAAGCCGAGCCAGCGCCAGTTGGTAGCCATACTCCAACGATACCCGCCCCATCCGGACGAGGCCCATCTCGAACCCGGAAGACTTCTAATAGTCTTCGATGGCTTGCCTCGATAGAGCCGCCCGAAGAGCATCCTTGGACCGAGTCAATTCCAACAGCTCGGTCTCCATCTGTCGGACTTGGGTCCTGGCATTCCGGAGTTGACTCTCGGAATCATCAAGTCGCCCATAGGACTCGACCAGCTTCCCCTGCGAGTCGGCAAGCTGCCTCCACAGGTTGGCCAGCAACCCCTGAGCCTCACCTAACTCCGCCTCCACCGACTCCTGACGCTGATTTGCTTCGTCGAGTTCGGTCTGAAGGTTGTCGGCCAAAGACTGAGCCTCCGATGCCTGAGCCTCAGCCGCAGCCACTGCATCCGGATCTCCACCCTCCTTCAGCCTCTGCACTTCTTTGCGAAGGAGGTCTACTCTGTTGTCCATTGAAGTGATGACTCGGCTCGCATCGTGCACCCGATTGAATAAGGCTGCCTGATAGTGTTGACTCTGCAAGAAGAGGGTCAAGCTACGGTGTCAAAATCAAATGCAAAGGAAAGATAAAGATGGGCCGAGAAGAAACTTACCAACACCATGGCCTTCGCTGCCTCGTCCATTAGCACCTCGGACGGCAAGGTGTACAAGTCGGAAGCCAGCTTAGGGATCTGCGTGGCTCGAATATACTTCGCCGAAGCCTCCCTATCCAACCAAATCCCATCCCCGTATATCGCCAAGTCTATCTCCAAGAGCACGTCGGGAGCACGCTCTGGCAAGCTGCTCATCCAGATGGCTTGATAGTCCCAACCGTCCACTCCGAGACGAGCGTTGCATAGGTCTCTCACTGACCTCGACTTCGACCTAGGAGTCAGTGTCTCTTCAGTAGGGCCAGTTGGTCCTTTGCCCTTGGCCGCCCGAGATGCGGATCTGTCAACCTCGTGGGGAAGCTTGTGCCGACCGGAATCCTTACTCTTCTTCCTCTGGCCGGCCGAGTCTCCGGCTCGACGCTTGCTAGGAACCTCGAGCGCTCCTCTCGCTTCTTCCGACGGCCTCCTTGTTGCCTCTTCGGCGGGGATCTCCTGCACCTCGGATGGCGAACGAGACTCGGCACGTGGTGCTGGCGTCGGAGCCGTGGCTGGAGTTGAGGAGACGATTCCCGAGCGTCCCCCTCCTACTTTGGGATTGTCGCGCATCATGCTCATGCTCACCATCTCTACAAAACCAACCATGAGTTGGAAGATCAGGTAATGAAACCCAAAGGTGAGGAATCAAGGCATACCGCGGGAAGCTGGATTGAGGCCCGCCTCGACCAGCCACTCCTCGGTTAAATTCCTAATTGCCCGAGAAGCAAATAGGATGCCCTTCAGCCGCCCAACCAGGATCGATTCCTCATCAGAAAGGTTAGGGGGGACGTTGCTAACAGAGTGGGCAGACCAGTTGACCCCAAAACCCCAACCCCGACGCCTACTCACGAACAAGAACTGAGCCTTCCAACCCTTGTTGTTGGAAGGGGCACCCCCGACCCTAAAACCTGCCCGAGATGTCAAATAGTAACCACCCTGACCCTTACACAATCGGAAGCACGAAAGAAACAAGTCCCGAGTCGGGACGATGCCCGACCCCTTACACTCTCCGAGAAAGGTAATGAGGTAGCGCCAGGAGTTTGGCGCTACTTGACTAGGTGATATCCGCCACCACCCAAGACACTCCTCGATGACTGGGTGAAGAGGAAACCTCAACCCCGCTTCCAGAGCATCTATAGAGATGCTAAACCCTTCGGGACAAGGGTGATAGGGTCGTTGCCCAAGCCCTGAAACATGCAGGACATACTCATTCGGAATGTTGAAACACTTCTGAACCATAGCCAAAGACTCGAGACTCACGGTGGAGTCGAAGTCGTGACACGACTTTATTACCTCTAAAGCCTGAAGAGCCTTAACATCCGCTCGGGTCATTACACCCGAGGACGAACTACAGGGATTGGACTGATCCCTCGAAGAGCCGCTAGGTCGACACTCCTCCGTCCGGGGCGGAGGGACAGGGGAAGAAGGGGCAGAAGAAAAACTAGAAACGGAGAACGAGGGAGAAGACACCATCCCGACCTGATGGGATAAGAGGCGCTGAAGGGAAAGCAGTCTGGACGACCGAGACGCAAGATCCGAAGGCTCAAGAAGGGGAACGCAGGAAATGGAAGTGATCTCTCACCACCACCGCAGTAGGACTTATAAGGGAGGCACCGTTTCGACTTCCCGAGGAGACGAAATGACTCCGCCTGAGAAATACGCGAACTGCATTGATTGCGTTGTTGCTATGGAAGCGCCACGTAAGCCCTACGCCTCATGTGCCAGCACCGACGAACGTCTTACAACCGTCACGTGCCCGCACAACACAACACGCACGTCGACTCAATCACATTGTGTATAGACCGTGCCAGGCTTTTGCCCGAGTTGTGTATCTCAGCCAATCTATCAGTCCTTTGCTTGAGTTATGTATCTCGGCCAGTCCATCAGTCTTTTGCCCGAGTTGTGTATCTCGGCCAATCCATCAGTCCTTTGCTCGAGTTGTGTATCTCAGCCAATCATTAGTCTTTTGCCCGAGTTCTATATCTCGGCCAGTCCATCAGTCCTTTGCCCGAGTTGTGTATCTCGGTCAATCCATCAGTCTTTTGCCTGAGTTATGTATCTCGGCCAATCCATCAGTCCTTTGCCCGAGTTGTGTATCTCGGCCAGTCATTAGTCTTTTACCCGAGTTGTGTATCTCGGCCAGTCCATCAGTCCTTTGCCCGAGTTATGTATCTCGGCCAGTCCATTAGTCTTTTGCCCGAGTTGTGTGCCTCGGCCAGTCCATCAGTCCTTTGCCCGAGTTATGTATCTCGACCAGTCCATCAGTCCTTTGCCTGAGTTGTGTGTCTTGGCCAGTAATCAGTCTTTTGCCCGAGTTATGTATCTCGGCCAGTCCATCAGTCCTTTGCCCGAGTTATGTATCTCGGTTAGTCCACCAGTCCATTTCCCGAGTTATGTATCTCGGCCAATCCATCAGTCCTTTGCCCGAGTTGTGTATCTCGTCTAGTTATTAGTCTTTGCCCGAATTGTGTATCTCGACCAGTCACCGATCTTTGCCCGAGTTGTGTATCTCGACCAGTCTATCAGTCGTTTGCCCTAGTTGTGTATCTCGGCCAGTCCATCAGTCCTTTGCCCGAGTTGCGTATCTCGACCAGTCCATCAGTCCTTTGACCGAGTCATGTATCTCAGCTAGTCTGTTAGTTCCCGCACGGGTACTCGAACCTCTAGGAATCGACAGGGGCCGTCCCCGCATCTAACAGCAAGCTCCGGAAAGCCCCCCTTCGTGGGGGAAAGAATGATAGGGTAGATAATGGGCCAACCCAATCCATCAACGCCCACATCAGCTCAACGGCCACGTCAACATCTGAGTTAGATAAGGGCCCGCGCCAGCGCCATAGCCACATCGGCATCCGAGGTGGAACCGGTCGGACGCTACGACAGCTGAGTTGCCGTCGTGCGCCATTAATGCTGCATGGCGTGCCATACCCTCGCGCCATGCCTTTGCGCCGACTGACTCACCGTACGACTCGACCACACCCGAGATGACGACGGAGATAAGGCCGAGCATACGGGCAACCTCCCTCCCGGTGAGTATAAAACCCCCTTTTGGCGGCACCAGGAGGGGCTCCTCTCTCAAACAAAAAAAAATACACCAATGCCTCCCAATAAGAAGGTCGAGACATTGACTTAAGCGTCGAAGGGGGCATGTCGAGCACCCCCATCCCGACGAGGCCTTTGTGCAGGTCCTCCTCAGCAGCCACCGACTCGAGTGGTTCCCGAGAAAACCCACTCGAGGTGTCGACTCCCGAGACGCCAAACCGAACCCAACCGGGCGCCCCCGCCATCGACTGACGTGGACAAGATTGCGCACTCGGCAGGGACTAGGCCGTGTTGACTCCTCGGCTACGGCACCAAAATCCCACAACAAGTGGTGATGAAAAGTAGAGGAAGACCTAAGAGAAATTAATTAAAAACAATAAAAAATTAGGAACTCTTAATTTGGCTAACGAGATTGACCTAGACAGAGTTCAATGGTTCAGAAAGATCCATGCAGCCATTCGAACACAAATGGGTCATTATGGCTTTCTTTTTATTTTCTTTTCGAAATTAAAGCTTCGCATCATTATCGTATACTCACTATGCTTCTAAAAATACTCCATGTATAAGATGAAAAAAATGTAGTTCAATAGGAAGAGTATTCTAAATTATATAATTAAGTATATAACAATCTAGGACTTACCTGGAAGCCTGCCACTGTGCGGATGAAGTGTGAGCAGACTTGATGGAAAGGCTTAGATGCGAGTGATCTGAGCCCACTGAGGAACGGGGAAGCCTCATACTGTTGTGCAGCAGTGGCTTTAAAACCACTTCCTTCATAAGTATATGCACCTGTATACTCCAATATAGCCGGTAAACTTGGCCACAAGCGAAAATATTCAACAGGAGAACATTTATGTGGCAAAAGAAGATCTGTTAGTGGGATCTTGTAAGGCTGACACCGTAAGATTACAGGCTCTCCAAGTTCTGGTTTCTGGGAATGCTTTTGCCGCAAAATCTGAGAATCCTCTTCTGCATAATCTCCTTCATAATCTCCAGAAACACTACTTCCATAGAAAGGGTAATAAAGAACTTGAACCCATAGGGCACATCTCTCAAAGTGTGAAACACCAACAGTGACGCTGCTAAGGACTGGATCCTAACATAAACAAATTTCAAGTAAGGCTTCAACAGTAATATAAATATTATTGTATGCACCAAAAAGTATACAAATTGATTCACATTCTAAAAAGAAAAACGAGCCAAAACAAAACATGCTCACATGTAACGTATTCCAATCAATCAAATTAAGCATTGGGGATTTTATAAAAGGAGAAAGAACTGCTTCAAAATGTCCAGACCCACATGTAGATATCATTGTGATGTGGCACGGAAGGTAACATCGCTTATAATTATTTTGTCATATAAATTAGGCCGTTCATCCATCTAATACACTAAACCATTACAGTTCTTCAACGCAATAGTTATTCACAATTAATTATATGAATTAATGAGAAAATTGGATCCTATCATGCAATATATATAATTAAACCCAACTTTGTAGCTTACAGTTCAAAGAAATTAATGCCGAGTGCAGACTAGTGGCTTCTCCAAAGGTTTTGCGATAGCATTGCAGAATGAACATGAAATAATTGGGAGAATATGTAATTTCTGTCTACTAAAGTAATATGACAAAATGAAAAAACTTAAAATGTACTCTTGCACTATAGGCTAAAGAGTGCTGATTTATTCAGGTTGAAAAGATTTTGAAAGATATGTTTTAACACCTAAAAAATAAAACCAGAGGTAATTTATGGAGAGGCACGTATATGTATATATAGCATATATTGTAATATGTATGCATGTGCATGTGCAAGGACAAACAGATACCAACAGAGCAGTTATTTTTTAAAAGCATCTATGTGCCACAAATACACATCAACAAGTGATAGCAAGGTAAAACAAATTGCAAAGTCAGAGGAAAATAAGCATCAACTGGAAAATTACAGAAGCAAACTCTAAGAAAATTAGCAGAGTCCCAGAAAAGACCTGTGAGATAAGATTTCTTAGCGGCCGGACTGCCTGAAGTGACCCATCCATAAAGTGCAATGCTCCAGATAGACCAACACGGATATCCACCCTATTAATCTCTAGTTCAGTCAAGTTTAAGATCTGCATTTATTGACTTAATCAGAATGATTGATTGGTCTAGCAAGAATACTGTAAAAAGTATTCAATCACTTTTCATTTAAATGTAAAGAGTATTCAGTCACAACAAAAATAATGAATTGCTTCGACATGAATTTGTGATTTGTTTTAGGAGATCTCGAGATGTAACATGTAACATGAAAGTCAAAAGTTCCATTTTTTCTATGGCAACAACAAGAATTTGCAACCACTTGTTATAATGCAGCACAACGAAAAACAGAAAGAAGAATCATATCTAAGGTAAGACAAATCAATAACTTTCAACTACTTAGCTAAACAAAAAAAGAATGCCCTCTAACCAGAGTTCATAGCATCAGCTAAATCCAGTATGATACATCCAATTAGAATCAACAGAACCAGCTTAGTCCATCAAACTCATCCAGAATTAGCAGTTTTTTGCTGATTTTTTATTATCTCACAGCTCAAAAGGGGAGGAGGGAATATAGAACAAGAAGGAAAAGAATATCTACAACTATGAGTGTGAGATAGAGGATACAATGTTAGTATTAGCATTATGTTAAAACCATTGCATTTGCCATGTACCACCATTCATCCACCATAATGTAAGATAAATATGGAAGGATACAAGGAGGGAAAAGTGAAGAATACAGTCAATCATCTATCGACGATCTTAACGTTGTCGATCATATCATTCATAACCAAACACAAACCTGTTAGACAATCTTGCAAACTATGCCTCAAATAATGCTTAGGGTCATCAAATTCCTTCATAGTTTTCTCAAGTTTCTAATCGAATTTGTCTGAACATCTCCTTATTCAACTTCTTATTTCTTTAGCACATTCTCCTTACCAGTGTTCTTGATGGTCTTAATTAGGCATGTCAGACCAGCATAAATAACTTCTCATGTCATTCTCAATTGGTTCTACCTAAACCATCCTGTTGTTCACCAAAATGCAATATCCATTTTATTTCCCTTTTCTGTTATTCAATTACTGAAATCTTCTATTTTTGCTAGCCCTGGGAAATATGTTTTAAATATTCCTTCACTTCATGGTTTGAAAAATTAAAATTATAAATATATATATGCTAATTATGAAAGCAAAGTAGGGTGCAAAAAAACTATGTGAAATTAAATACCTTAAAGGCTTAAACAAAACATCACAAAAGTATGAAAGTCTAATACCTTTAAGTGCAGGGTGATCCTTCCATCCGTTGAATCTGCCAGGTGATATGCTTCAACATAGCAAGGATCACTACTACCAGTCAGTGTCTGTGGCTTTGGCGGTACTTTATGCCCAGTGGAATCAATGCCTTCGGTTAACAAAAGGCTCAATTCACTGGGATCATGCCTCCAAAGCTCTTGAATAGCCTTATGAACCAATCCCTCCAACTTTCTGTCTTGTGCTACAGATGTCTCAAAAAACTGGACTGTGAGCTTATGGTGGCTAAAAGGGTAATCTCCTGTCGTCTTGCTAACACCTACCCATCTGAAAAGTATTACATGTTAATTGTTACATAAAAAAATCAAACTGGCAGGAGCATAGTAGCTACAGATAGCCCAAAAAAAGCTTCAAATAGCACAGAACTAAAGTTGGTTTAGAAGATTGAAGTATGAATGACATCAGCACAGGTGAAAGATTCAAGAATGTCCTTTCACAGCAATATACCATATATAGAGAGATATTACTAATCAATTTCTTGTTCTTGTTATGCACTAGCAACACTACAAAATTATGATTCATGGATCTGAGTGCCCTCTTGGATAAAAGCTTCAAAGCATAAAACATTTTGATCCAAGAAGGTTCTAGAAGAGGAAAGTATAACAATAAGCTTGGGCAAAAGAAATCCACCATGTAGCCTTTAATGCAGTATAGCCTGGATGATATGCACAGATCAAAACATGACTTGCACCTAACCGGCTACATATGTATGTATGGAGGATCGATGATCAACTCAAGAGAACGAAAATAATACAAAAGTTTAAAAAAAAAAATGAAATGTGTATATATATAGACATAGACATATGAATATATATGTATATGTATATATCTATATCCAACTTTCATCTTAAAGTGCATATCAAAGTTTCATCTTAAAGTCCAAATCTACTATTTTGAAAAGGGTGAGGATTGTTTTGCAAAAATGTATATCCTAGGCCTACGTTGTAGCAGTTTAGTGTCATCAGAGCAAGGTTTGACTTACCAGTCCGTACCGGTATACTGAGTTTATCTTGGTACCGGTATGGTACCATTACCTATGCATACCATCCGATATATTAAAATATAATATAAATACTTTATAATATAATATTATATGATATAATATTAAATATATTAAAATATTAATAAAAAAAGAAAAGGGGCAACGTCGCCTCGATCTTTCTCCCCGCGCGGGGAGACGTTCCGTCTCATCACGCGGGAGAAAAAGCGCTGGTGACCCACGGGCAGTCGCCGCGCGCCGACGAGGATGGCGCGAGGAAATAGGTACTCCTCTTTTCTCTTTTTTCTTCTTTCCCTCTTCTTCTTCTTCCCTTTTTCTCCCTCAATCGACCGCCGATGGCCGAAATCGATCGCCGACAGTTAATTTTTGGCGGAACCACCCGGTAGCGGGCGGTCCACGTACCGGCAACCTGACGGACCGGTATGTACCGCCCATACCGGGCGGTACAAGTCAAAATTGCAAACCTTGCATCAGAGTACTAGAGCTGTTGGATCTGATAGTAACTCCCTCTCACCATTCAGAACATGAAACCACTCAACCACATGTACTGACTATGTAACCAATTTCCAACCTCCTCATTTACTTTGTCTCACCGTCTAGATTACTCCATAGAACTTTAAAATGACAATGATGTCACTATTGACCAATGAACATAAAGAACTATCTGCTAATGTACTGGACAAGCAATAACGGCATCCAGCAAACAACAGATTAATATTTCTTTCTCCAACCTTTCTTCGGACTCCTTCAGCCTCTTGTCTTCTCCTCTCGTTTTGTCCTATTTACTTTCCTCTTCTACCTAATGCTCTCTGCCAAGGTTGGTTTCTCTAGTATAATATTCATCCAAACCAGCCAATCCAGCCACAGTCTGATGAAATCAACTGCAATATTAGAACAGGGGATAATCATCAACTAAATCAAACTTAGCCCCGAGGCTGGATCGAAATCGAATTGTGATTGACCGATCCTTAAAACCATCGTAATAAGCATATTAGTGCTTCAAAATTCCAAGTGTAGCAAAATCCTACATGCATTAGGGCAGAGGTACAAAACCAATCATGCACCTCTGTCCATGACAAGTATATCATCTGCAGGACACTAAGTTATTGCTTTCTACCAGTTATTCTAGTCCATTAAATACAACTGCAAGTAATTATAGTTTTCATTATTGAAATTTGAATTATCCAAGAAGGATATTGGTAACTATAACAAAACTAAATAATCATAGTACGAATATGAGATTTATATTAGTACAATATAAAAAGTAAAGTAAACTAACAACTTTATAACACTACTGGATTAACATTTGTGAAATTTCTGCATACGAAATTAACTTGTGCCATAAACACTCTCCCAAGCCATAAGCACATATTTATCAAATCATGTCTCTAGCTTTCTCAGTTTGACAACTCGTCTATATCCCCAGAGAAAAACCCATATTTTGTTAAAAAAAAATCCTTGTTCTTCTGCTAAAAAGTTACAGTTACAGTTGCATTGCCATTGTTATTTTTCCCTATCAGCTATCAATAGAACTTCTTAGAGTCAACAGCCACAAACATATAGGATAAATGCATTAAGTAAATGGACTTAAACTGAAGTGTTCGTCGATCATTTTAAGCTTTTTGTTAAATGTTATAATCAGCAACTGAAACACATTTCTTAATTTAATTATATAATATATTAAAATTGATATCTAATTAGATACTTCAACAGAGAGTGAACTCAATTAACAAAAGGCATTTGCTGAACTTGACCTGCTTTCTGGATGACTGGCAACGTACTTCAATATCTGCAATATATAGCGACTTTGATGCTTGTTTACAGAGTCAGCTAAGGTGCTACCTCTAAAATCTTCAAGTTCTTTACTTAACAGCTGGCCTGCTCTGAGATTCCGTGTACCTAAACGTTGTGCGCAAATAAGGATAGCTTGCACATCTTGTAGCCTGTTTGCAGTAGTTGCAGAGGACTCGGTGTTGAACAACACATTGTGTATATTTGATATAATTATGTTTAACGGATCTTCCAGGTCATCAGCTAGAAGTGGATCAAGACCTTCCATATCAAAATGTTCGGCAATGGCCCAAATTAAGCGTGCAGATATTCTTGGTGTATGCACCTTGTAAAGGAAATCAAGTATGGAAATCTTGCTTTAACATGATAAATAGGCAGACAAGGAAAACATACATGTTTGTAGATATAAAATAGATTTTAAAAAAATACAAGAAACATGAGATCCTACAATGTACAATTGACGTATTCTAATTTACTAGATTTGATGTTTAAAGCACATATGAGATTATTAAAGAGGATCTTGGTTGTTTCACCAAGAAAGGAACCTTCACAACTTCAAATGCATGAGGATGAAAAAACTGGTACATTTTTATCCTTAACAAAGCAAATAAACTGATATGAATATCGATCTTTTTGTTAGATTTCTTTTTTCACAAATACCATAGTGTCATACTATCGCATGAATATTAAAAGAAGAATCCAAACAATTACATATGATAGATAATCCCCTAAGCACCCAGCGGCAACAAATAACTTAACCAAATTCAAGCACAAACGAATATGAGAGTGAGAAAAGAAAGGAAGCATTTAGTAAAACAGATTTTATTGCAATCATGAAAAATACTAAACCTGAAGAGGAAGCAAGGAAGAGAGTAGCAAATTACTCAAAAGTCAAACGTACTTTATCTCTAATAGGTCATGCTTGCTTACTACAAATTTGTAATTTCCCGCATATGTACAATGCTTTAATATTTTATAATGTTGGTCTAATATCAGTTTGGTAACTGGCCAAACCAGTGTGGTACCCGTATACCGGGCAGTATACCGACATGTACCGTATGGTATCACCAAAAAAGTAACAAGTATTAGATATTGACCAACACCAACCTAGACAGTCTAGGCCTTGGTCTGATTGGTAATTACTGATTGGTACATACCAATCTGGGAAATATTAGATTCCTTGACTGGGACAAATGATAGTACTAACCTCACGAAGATCTTTGATAAGTTGTAATTGCAAGTTGCGTAACCTAGTCTCATTCAGAATCTGCTCCTGAGAAGCACCATCCTTGATCCTCTTCACACCTCCTCTTGTATCATAAATGTGACAGAGCCTGACAAGTAACTTCAGGTAACAATCTATGGCATAACTTCGTCCATCACAGTCCCATAAAACACATGGTCTGCACACTTCTACAACCTCCAAAGCTGACTCTGTCCAATTAAGTGCACCATACCCAGTACCATAGGCTAAAGCACCAATGACTCTGCCCTCAGTTCCCGAATTCTTCTGCTCAGGCAACGGAAGAGATAGTTGAAAGCAACTTTCTACTAGTGAAGCAACTAATTCCTCTCTGAACAAGCTTTTACTTATTACACTGTTCAAGTCATCCTTTATCCTTGCATCCTCGAAAAGTGAAGTAATGTCTGTTCCAGGGAGGGGCTTTTGTCCTCTTCGCACACTTTCTTTTGCAAAAAGATCAACACAAAGGGCTGTGCGACATATACATGCCAGAGCATGCATACGATCTGATTCTGCCCTCAAGTTTCTCACCATCAGAAGCAGCATCTTAAATAAAGAAACCTGAAATCAGGAGGAATGATAGACACTTCAGTCCAACATATAATCCTCCAAAACCACAAAAAGTAAAGAAAATCTATGCTTACCCCTCTGAGCTATCACAAAAAGTAAAGTTTGCCTTTGAACTACAATATTAGGAAAAAAAGGAATATCTCTGATCAATATGAGCAGCTAATGCCTTAGTCTTCTATTCTTTATCAAAGAACATTCCTGGTTCTTGAAAGACTAAGATAATGTGGCTAATCCAGCCCAAACATGGAGGCGCTTTGGTGCATGTCCTCAACATGTAATATGTTAGAGATCAAAACAAAAGAAACCAGATGCTTGGATGTGCTCAGGTGTGTGTCGTTGATATGCAATATGTTAAAGATTGCATATGCATATCAAAGACTGGTGGTGGCATCAGAACAGCTAAACTAGCTCTGAGTTACGCCTTCCTCCTGCATTATGCTGCTGCTAGTAGCTTAAGTTTTTTCTAGTCATTTTTTTATGTTGACTCTACACGTAGATAGATAAATCATGCTCGAGCCGACAAAGATGGACTGAGAGATGTACCTGCATGCTGAGATCGAGAAGGTGGAGATTCGTGACAACAGCTCTCACAATGCTTTCTCTAGCGGAAGAGAACTCCTGCCTATCCCAGAGTGTGAGAATAGCGATGATTGATGCTGAAGCCCACTCCGGCTTTCCTCCCCGAACATCAGCCAAGGAGAGCATATTGATTCCGACCTCGAAGATCAAAGGTGGATCCAAAGAGCTCAAGAACGGCAGGAGATGGGAGACCACGTCCGAGACCCCGACGTGCTTCTCAGCGCTCATCGAGGAGTCCACCGCGGTGGGGGTGCCGCTGTTGTTGCTGCTCTCTCCAGGCCTGGATAGCTTCCGGAACACCTCGAGGGAACCAGATGCCACGGCCTTTGCAGCATAGACGAGAGGGAAGACGGTGGCACGGAAGCTTTCAACAGGGATGATGAGGGAACGGGCCATGAGGGCATTGCGTTTTTTCCAGACGAGGTCAATGGCGGCGACGACCCAATTGGAGCGGATCGCGAGTGAGTTCTCGCCATCGATGAGCTTGTCCCCCGCTAGGCGGCTCATGCGCTTGGTCTCGAACTCCTGGAAGAGGCGGCCGACGGCCTCGAAGGCGGCGCAGGAGACGGCGTCGGAGCGGTCGAGCGTGCCTTCGGCGATGCGGGCCCACCAGGCGGAGGCGCGGTCGAGGAGGCCTGGGGCGGTGTCGCAGAGGAGGACGAGATCGTCGCGAGCGAGTACGCATCCGAGGGTCTCAGTGGCAGCGAGGCGGAGGGTCTCGCTGGGGGAGTCGAAGCAGGCGGCGATCTCGCGGTGGGCATCGGCTACAAGGCGGGGGAGGCGGTGGGAGGGAATGGCAGAAAGGATGGAGACGGCGGCGGCGGCGACGTCAGGGTCGGGGAAGTCGAGGTCGGCGCGGACGGCAGAGCAGACGGTGTCCCAGAGGTCGGGGGTGAGGCGGGTGGAGCGGATGAGGTCGAAGGCGAGCTTCTTGGAGACGGCGGAGGCCGGGGAAGCGAGGATCTCCTCACAGGTGGAGCGGGCAACAGCAGAGACGTCACGCCCCGCCGCCGACTGCTGCAGCGCCTGCAGAAGCGCACCCGACTGGCGCAGCGCGTCGCTCGACCGCAGGTCCGCCTGGATCTGAGCGATCAAGATGTCCATTTGCCCCGATTCCCTTCCTCCTCTTCAAGACCAAGGAGATCGAAGACGGTGTCAAGTGGATTGGAGTAAAAAGAGGCGGAGAGAGAGAGAGAGAGAGAGAGAGAGAGAGCTCTTCTCTCCTGAAGTCAATAGTAAAAGAGGAAACCTCTTTTACTTGCGACATGTCTTTTCCAATTTCAAGTATTAAAACCTGAATAATTTATGGTAGGAATTCAAAAAAAAAACTTTTATTTTTTAAAATTTTCCGTAGAACATTTATATTCTAAAAATAAATAAATAATATATATATATATTAATATGATATTTCTTCATAGATATTGACGTATATTGATCCTATAGATACTATCAAACAGGATAAATTTTTTTGTCAAATTATAAAAGACAGTAAATTGGATGTATCATATACCGTTGATAAGAATTCTTTCTCACATTCTGATGCGATCTAAAACGAACCAAAAAAAATTACACCGTTTAAATTAGCCCAACTCAAGATTTGTTTTTTTTTCTGTTTTTGGAGAGCTATAATTTTTTTCTCAATAAAATACTAAAAAAATTTAATATATTTATTAAAATAAAGATATTTATTAAACCTATTTTCACATTAAATAACCTTCTGATCCGATCATTATCTTAGATCCTCAAAATGATTTTTATAAGCACAAACAGCTAATAGAGAATAAGATGAGTTTAAAGAAAAAATATATATGCTTTGGAAGGCAGAATGCCAACAACAAGGATTAAGAATAGCATAGGCCATAAGTCTCCAATAACATCAAATGATTTTTATTCATTACATGTTTATAGTATATAAACTATTAAATCGATCGTTTTTTATATTTACTTCAATTATATATATATATATATATATATATATTAATGACACACCTCTCTCTTGATGTGGGAAATAAAATAATATGGAATCAAAAACCTCATTTTGTAGACAACATTTTTGGTAGATTTTTGCATATAATATTTACTTATATGCTTCCATATCAACATACAATAAGCTTGTGCATGTTTGTAAACACTAATTCATAACTAAAATAGTTACTTAAACAACAAAAAATAAACGATGAATAGGAGCATGTCATCATGATATAAATCACATAAATATAAAATAATATTATCATACAATTATAATAAGGTTAACATATCATGATATTCGAATAACACACGAGACTCAATTTTTTATACTCAAAATTATAACAAAACTCCATGTTAAATTTGCAGAAAAATATTTTAGAACTCCTATGCAATTGAATAAACATTTTTATTTCTAACATAATTAAAATGACAATATTTCACCATCAAATATTTCTAATCATTCTACAGCCACACTTGATAGCTTATAATTCTCTAGATTCACACTCCATGTCCATACAATAAATATTATACTCTTTTTCAAGTTTTGTGATCTATTGGGTTATATAAGTCATTCATCATCATACCACTATCAAAAAACTAATAAAATTTAGATTTTACTTAATAATTCTAAGATTCAATCAATACAAAAAGTACATTGTATATCGGATTAACTTATGTTTATCTATATGTAATTAGTTAAAAAACATTAGTTATTATATCATAAACTTAAGTCTATGAGCCACTTTTCAAGCCTTCCCAATGTGATTTAGCATAGTTGAACGATTGCGAGTGTTTCTTCACAGAAATATTAAATTCTTTTCCTAAGTAAGCTCTTTAAAAAAAAAAAATTAATTTAATAGAAGTTTTCTTTTTAAAAAAAATATGAAATGAGTTATAATTATGATAATTTTTTTTAATTTTTTATAAAAAAGTAAATGATGAAGATGGGATTTGAGTGCTCTCATATTTTGTTTTATACATCATTACCAAACTACTGAAAACCGGCAAATAAATATAAAGACTTCTCTATGTGGATCAAAAAGTCGTTCACTGCTTCCTTTTTGATGGATTGGTTTGGATCTAAAGTTTGGTGTCATCATAAAATGTTGGATGGGCTCACCAAACTTGACCAACTTAGGCTTAATTGGGAAAAATAGGATACAAAATTTTGCTTTTATCTCCTCTTTTCTTCTATTTTTTTTTTTTGTTTCTTTCTATTATTTGCAATATGCCATCTAAGGATTGACTTAACCAATCCATAGAATAAGACACTATCAAGTATAAAAAAGAGGAGGAGGAAACGAAATCGAGTTTTCAAAGAAAAAGATATGTCTCGGAAGCAAACAATACTCATACTACATGCTGATTAGTGAGATGATTTATATTAAAAATGGTTCATTCTCTATCACTAAAACATATTATTATAACAATGATTAAGCAAGACAAGATCAAATGAAAGGAATCCCTACTTATCTCTTTTTTGGCAGTATCTCTTCCATCTCATTATCTTTTCGGTAGTCGATCTCATTATCCACGATAATTTATTTTCACTAGCCGATTTCATTTTTTCACAAATGTTCTAAGACATAGAGGATGAATCTATCTATATATGGAGGACACCGCTAACCCTAAATTATAGATAATTTTAAATTACTAGAATACCCATATCATAGCCCATTAGAGAAAAAAAAAAAAAAGTACATGCATCCTCTCAAGAATAATTGAACTTGGCCTCTAGAGAGAATTAATTTGGATAATATTTATAATTATATAGTAAATTACTAAAATACCCATTATTCCTTATGAATATTTCTATCATTATTTGTAGATAAATTTAAATGAAGAAACTTGGAATTTTTTTTATGAAAAAAAATAATGTTTCAATATTTTTTTGTTAAATTATAATTACTATATTGATGGAAAAATATCGCTTAGGACATTACTTTAATTCATTTATTGAATGAATGTATCACAATCTTCCTCATTTATCACAATCTAATAAATTAACTCACTACTTCATTGAACCACTAACAAAAAATGGTTAAAGATCAAATTAGTAATAATATAAATATTAAATTCTTATAAATCAATCAAAGTTTTAACCTACTTATAAAGTTAGACGTCTTGCATAATATGTTTTTTATTTGTTTTTAGTATTTATTAATTGAGATATGTAATTTTTTTGATTCCCAACATTTTAATATGTGGTATCAAATTTAGAACTAATGACACTAAAACACATGCAGAGGTGTGTTGTCATCAGTCCATTGCTTTTTTTCCCACCAAAGAAAGCAGCGGTGTGGCTCTGCAGCACCGTCACACCCTTTTTGGTCTTCTCATATTGTGTGACACCACCAAACGATGCTTATCACCGGACTGGTGTCCTCGATGAACACACCAAGCTTGGCATGCATGGAGGTGTGCACATTCTCATCAATCCGTCACCATCATCTTAGCTTGGCAATCGAGAGATGCACAGACCTGTTGAGGAGGAGGGACGACGAGCAAGAGAATTGACAGCATCACCATTCATCACCGTACCTGCAGCTGGGGCTGATGGCCACGGCCATGATTGCTGCCCTCTGCACTTTGTGCTGTAAAGAACCCCAACAGTGCCTCCATCTGCATGGCTGAATGATGCACCCAAAGGAGCAGCTTCCCATCATACGGCTTCACCCTTTTCCTTGCCACCTAAAAGTCATCATGCCTACTACACCTCCTATCCTCAATCATTGTTCTTCCCTGCTTTTCTTATCATTTCGAGGGGAGACTAATTACTGGTTCTAGGAGATCGATCACAGGACCTGATAGCCTACTCCGTAGATAAAAAAAAAGAGTTCGACGTTTGTCCTCTGGATTCGGAGAAGAGAGAAGATGCGAAAGCCTGCTCGAGCGAGTCGATCTTTGAAGACATACGGAAGAACTGTGATCAACAGGCTGCAAGTCGGCCGAGAAAAGTCAAAAACAGAATGACTCCCGGTGGTTCTTTTCTTTCACACCCGATGTTTCGATGGAAAGGAGGGATGGAATGCGAGGGGAAGGGGTAGGTCCTCTTCCACATTGATCTCCTGCTTCCTATTGTTTTCTTGGCCCTTTTGGTTCTCTTCCATCCACTGTGTCATACGCCAAAAACAGTTGGGTGAAGGAGTAAAGACCGGATGGTGGTGACGCCGAGTCATGGCTTAGTCAATGAATGAGGGAGGAAAGAAGCAAGAAAAAGGAATGGCGGAAGGGAGGCATGCGAAGGGGGGTGATGTAAATTTGATGCGTCGCAGCCACTGGGAAAGAAGGTTTTAAGTAAGCTCCTCCCTCCCCCCCCCCCCCCCCCATTTCAAAGCTGCGTCGCTGCAACGCAATTGTTTTTGAGTAGATAATGCAGGCAAGAGGGTGCAGCAGCTCAGTGACCCACCTCATTACTGTCCACCTGTATCCACATAATTTAATATGTGTGCGTGACAGATTTGGCTCCCCCACATTCTCATATTTAAAAAATGTTACAGTGCAGATCTGCACACCCATGATTGGCCCACATGGTTAAGGAGCTTTGTTCTTGACAGTTTGTATGTTCCCGAAGGACAAGAGAAAGAATCATTGTCTAGGAAGAAGGAAAGAGCAAGATTGGTGATTTCTTAACCAAGGGAAGGGAGAGAGGAGGAGTTCATGAGACATGAGCTGTGAGGAGGGAGGGAAGAAGACAAGCGCAAGGCTACAAACCAATCCATTACTAAGTATCTCAATTGGCATCGTTTTGTACTTTTCCTAATCTCAATGACAAAAACCACTACCACTGTTGCTGTGATCTCCTTTTTTTTTTTTTTGTGTGTGTGTGTGTGTGTGTGGCTTTGAGATGGGAAGTACTTTGTGACTGCAGTTAGGGAGGGAGGACAGTCATCGGGAAGAGCACATGAGATCTCATAGTTCAAGCGTGGATCGAGAGGGAATCTACCTCCGTTCCTGAGATTTTTTATTTTTTTTTTCTTTTGGGTCACCCTGGTGGAGGATTTCTGGTTTCAAATCTTCTAAGCTCACAATCTAAAATCGAGACGACGACGACGAAGGAGAAGGAGAAGAAGAAGAAGAAGGAAACACACTCAATGGCTTATGGTTTATTTCAAGCCCGTACGAGCCATCCGCGTCATGCAGCAGCAGAAGCCGAGGACGGTGAAATGGAAAGGAGAGGAGGGTGCAGTAGTTCTACGGCATCCGGTTACTGCACTTTTACTTTGCTGTCCCCCCCCACCCCACAATAATTGATCAATTACCACCATCGTCTTCCTCCTCGCGTCTCCTTTTTACCGCAGTAACTCCAGAAGCTCCACCCCGCCACCCGCGCACGCACGCACGCACAACACGCGCAGGCCAAGGGCGAAGAAGCTAAAACCAGACACCTCTCGCTGCAGTACTCGTTCCTTTTTACCCATCTCCCTCAATAGGAAAGCCCCTGGCGCCGGTCTCGGTCCGCTTTGTGGGTGTAGAGCCCCAAAACCGGCTGAAAGCTGATTTCTTTGCGCTGCTTTTTAGTATAATATTGACACAAAGATGGATGCAGACAGGTTGGTTGGCCTTCTTCAAATGCACAGCAGCGAGAAATGATTCACTCACTCGGTCGATTATGATGTCCATGGATGAGCAGTAAGCCAGCATCGTTTGTGTGGACTATTATTATTATTATTATTCTTTTTTCTGATGTGAGTGGGATGGGGTCATCATCATCATCAGGAATCCCATTTCCGGAGACGCCAACAAAGGTGGGGTGATGCAGGAACAGTAATGCTGTTGTCTTTGGTGTTCAGGCCTCCATATAATACACCCCCACCTTTGCTTATTTTGAATTCACACGTCTGTCTTCCTCTTCCTCCTCCTCCTCCGCCTCCTTTGTCTCGCCTTCTCTTCCTGCAACTTGCGCTGCAACTTGACAGAACACGGAGGGAGGGAGGGAGAGGACACCCACCCAGCGCACGTGGGTCAGGTGAGTCGTGTGCGCAGGCAGGCAGAGAGAGAGAGAGGCCAACCGTGGAGGGAATTGGAGATGGGGCAGATGATAAGGTTTGACCATTGCCACCGGCGGAGTCAACAAAAGCTTGGCTTCAGCTTCGGGCTTTGAGAGAAAACAAATGAGCACCGACCTCTCTCACCTTTAATCAGCACCCACAGACGAAAAAAAAAGAAAAAAAAGGCTTATGAAAAGAAGGGCAAGAAAGAGACGCATCGGATCACGCCATCCTCTTACACTTATCCGCGAGTTGGTGCACCGAAGGCACCGAGAGAAAGAGAGAGAGAGAGAGAGAGAGAGAATGAATAAAGGTGGAGGAGTGAGTTAAGTAATGGAACGCCTTGTGATGTTTAATTATAAGAAGAAGGGGATAAA